>CM073461.1:21827500-23188835 GCA_037074485.1 Delonix regia
AAGGAGCAAAGGACATTAGTGAAGTCATGACATGATATTTGTTGATTATGGTTGATTACCCACTTAATTAATTAATTAATTAATTATATGCATATCGTGAAAGTGTCTTTTAGTGAACAACAAGGACAGAAAAATAAAGGCGTGGACATAAAATATCAGTATCATGTCTCTGAACTTGGATCCTCAGCTCAACGCAAACAAACAAACAGACAAACAAAGTCTGAACCAAAATCACTGACTTGCGACATTAAAGTTTGGGATCGAAATTTTTAGACATTGAAAGTGGACAAAGTCAATATAGTATGGTCCAGATACACCATCATTGTCATTTTTCTGCAACTTGCGTTACGGTAGTAGTACTCCTTCATATTTCAACTCCATAGAGCATATCTTACATAGGATTCTTCTCATTTCCATTAGCTTTTTTCTCCCCACAAACACAATATGATATTAATTTTGACATCAATGGTTCGCTTTTAAGTTTTAACTGAACCCGGAACGTGAATTAGTTGAAGTGTATACATTAGACATACCAATTTGAAAAAGAAGAAAAGAAAAATAGAGGTTTAAGAAGCTTTCTTACCATCGCTTGAGTGGCTGGAATAGTTGCAGCGTGAGATAGAGAAAAGTACAAAATTGATCATTTATATTTGTATTTGATAACAGTTTAATCTTTTATAAATTAATTATGACAAATTAATTTTTTATAAATTTAAATTTATACAACAACAATTATTCACAAATTTAAATTTGTATAAAATTAATCTCTCTATTTTAATTAATGAGAAACTAATTTTATATAAAATATAATTTTTAAAATACTGATTTATCCCAATTAATTTTAAAAAAATTAAATTATTACAAAATATAAAAAAAGAAAATTAATTTAATACTTTTATAGCGTGGGATGTTAGATTGATTAAAAAAGAGGAAATGATATAGGCTCAGAAGCAAGAAAAAAAATGTTAGAGAGAGAGATTAAAAAGGTTGTAACTCACAGTATCTATAGTTACAGAAGATTTGTGAAAATTATTCTTACAAGTCCATATTTATTTTTTGGATGACAAGTTGTTCAATCGTTTAGATAGTGTCAAACTTAAAATAAATGATACTAAAATATAATTTACTAATTAGTATAATAATTAATCAATACTAATCTATGATTAAATAAATATTTCAACATGAAAAGCACCTATTGCTCTTTGATGTGTTTCAACAGGAGAAGAAGTAGGGTATATAACTTGAACACTTATAGTGGGTTTGGTCACGATAAGCTAAAATTTGTTTAGTATAAGTTGGTGCACCAACTTTCTTGATGCTATGCAGAAAAAAACTCCACTTTTTCCTAGTCCATGCACTCTTTCTTCTTCTATAGACTAACTTTCCCTGTTCTTGCTCTGGCACTAGAGGGTGGTAGTGGAAGGCAGGAAGCAATTGAGGGGATCCCAAGAATTTGAACTCTCATTCATAGACTCTAAGCAAGTTTATCCATATAGGATTGCATTATTATGAGCGTGAAGGAAATGAAGCTGGGGTGGGGTACCCCGAAAAGAAGGGCACCTGTTTGCTGTAGGATTGCGTCACAGTGTGGGCATGCCAAAGTGGATCCACATCAGGTCTTTTCATGTGTCTTAATAAGCTAGTCCTAAGCCTGTGTTATCATACTCTGTTGGGTACAAAAGCTTATGTTAAATAAGCTTATAAGAAACTGACCTCATAGCTGTCAACTCATGAAGTGTTTAAGGCTTTGATTGCAGAGGCTCACATTGCAGGGCTTTTTTTATCATGCTCTTGAGTGGACTTTGTTGACTAATTAAAAATTTTTCTTTGCGTGGAGAAATTGGTAAACCGAATTAATTATAAAAGGTTTATTTGATTCCAAAGTGTTAGCTTATCCAACGTATTCTACTCCATTTATATTATTCATAAAGAAGATTTTTGAAGCATGCTTGGTTATGCTCCGTTGATCTGTTCCATCTGAGAAATGTGACACGTAGCATTTATGTCTCCCAAGTTAGGCTGGTTGGCACCATGAAGATGAACATTAGTTTCAAACGGTGCATTTAAACCCAAATTATTTTATAGAGGAGGGTATTGGAAGTCAGAATCCTAAGGAAAAGAAAGAAAAGAAAAATGAAGTGGTTTCATTTCACCCACCGAGAAGATTACTCACAACATCCTAGTACAATGCAGGGTATGAGTCACCACTGCTATCTTTCACTATGGGAGTATGAGGTTGTACTTGAGATTCAAACTAGGCTGGAAAGTGGAAACCACTATGAGAAAGAGAGATTCTGTGGTTTCTGGGGGTCAAGTTTCAATTATACCATGCCTTAAAGGTACCTTGATTGAACCTCACTTGAATGCAGGCATGGTATATGCTTTAAACAACAAGAGGCATCTTCTAGATTTTGAGGAAAAGGGGTAGAAAATGAAATAAAATTTTTTGGAGACAAGCATGTATGATTGGGGGTCAGATTCCGTTTCTGTGGGGAACAAGGATATCTTCTTCAATAAGAGTGAAGTGAAAAAGTGAACAATACAGTAACTTACAGCCTTCAAAGGTTATCTTACCCTCCATTTCCATTGATTACTATGCTTGAAGTTAATATCTGTACACTTGATGCTTAGCTCCATGAAAGGTAAATACAAAGGGCCTGAACCTCACCCTCATCTGTCCTAGTGTTGTTGAGCTGAGTGAACTGAGATCGATGAAGCAAGAATACTTTAAAAAAACCGAGAAAGTGAATTGTATTTGTGTTTGACACTTTAAAATGAATGTAAATTAAGTAGCACACTTGTCTCACAGCCCAAATCATATTACTCCTCGTTTGCAGTCAAGAATTGGACTTAGAATTATAGTATAGAATTGGAATTGAACCCAATAATTTTAATTCTTTTATTTAGTTGATCTTTTAGAATTATATTCCTAATCTCATGCACCAATTTCATAGAATTGATAAATAACTAATTAAGGTCATTTCTAATTCTTACTCTTAACCTCAAAATTTGCAATTCCAAAACTAAAAAATTAAAAGTGTAACTCTTTTACTCTTAATTCAACATGGTCTTTTTTTTTTTTTACGGTTGAGCCATTTTTTCAAAACTTGAGACTTGGAAAAAATTTAATTAGGTCACATTGTAATAGGTCATATTTAATTTAAATAAATGCAAATAATTAATTAAAATAATATGACATATATATAATGAATATGCAATGTTTATGTCTCTATATGTTACAACATATATTTTAACTATGCATATATATGTAAATATATATATATAACATTTATCCAACAACTTAAAAAATAATATATAATGTAAGTGCATGATACTCCATGTATACACAAATATATAAAATATAATATTATGCACACAAGCACATATTAACATGTAAAATTTTAAAATATGTAAAATATATATATACTTAATATAATATTGTACATACACTTATACAAATACATATGAACATTTTATATATGCTTTCGAATTAAATTAAAAAATGTAAAATTGCATACACTTAAAGATTTATGCAACACAATGATGTTATGTGTGTAAATATGTGTCTCTATACATACACATATACTTGCACATTAGTGCATAAACACAATATTGCACAGGCATAATAATATCACATCGTACATGCATACACTCATAAAAACATAAGCATGTAACATGACATTATATACTTATGATATTATATTATATTTATATATATGTTTACATGTATACAAATATAATATCATATTATAGAACAAAATCGTACCATGTACAAGTAGACATGTGTGCTTATAACATCGTACATGCATAAATATCCATGCTCATGAAAGAACATTAATTGTGCATACACATAAAATTCCAATCAAATAATTTTTTGAAAACATAACTATTACATACTAAATGTTAGTGTCTCAATCACTATAAAAACCATTTTATCTCATCTAAACTAAATTAAAAAAAATATTTTTTGAAAAATATTAATTTTGCATTATTTTTATAAAGTGTATATGTATATGTATGTTTGTATGTATGTATACATGTATATATATATATGCATGCTAATGTTTTTTTATAATTCTTATCACTCATATATAACTCAAACATGAACTCTAAGATTTCAAATCAATTCTAAGTTTAATAGAATTGAAATTAAAATTATAATTTTTATATTTTAATTTCAATTCCGTGTAGTAAACGGAACCTTAAAGAACACTGCAGAATCACTTGGAAGTTGTTTGTTTGGTGCTCCAGTTGCTAAGCTATGTGCTTGTACTAGTCTTTATGTAAAAGACAACTTCAATATGAAAAAAAAAAAATTTACTGGCATCCGTTTGTTAAAAAAAAAAAAAAAGGGAATGAATAAGAAATTTGACAAATGATTAGAGTTAAAAAATATAGAACCACTTTAAAAAAGATAATATAGGATAAATTATTAGAGTTAAATGGATCTTTCTGGAATGAAGGGACGTGAAACCTCAAAATTTCTAAGATCAATGGAGTTTCCTTTGATTATAAATCTTCATGTACATATTTCGAAATGTTTGTCATCTATTTTTTAATAAAAGGGTGACATGTAATTGTATTTTACACTTCGACATTAAATGGTTGATTCTTTTAAATAAATTTTTAATAAAAAATTAAATGACGAACACTTCTAAAATTTTATATAAATGAATGACCAAAGAGATAGCAAGAAGTCGATTTATCTTGAAAATGTCAGTCAATCTGTGGAAGAATTGTAGGTTTACGGTTTACCCTTGCAGCGTTCAAGGAGGAAATCATCATTTGAATCATGATCGGTTAACTATTTATGGCTTTAGAGCAAATGACATTTTGATTGCCCATGCAAATTCTCATTTGTACTCCCAGAGAAAATCAATAAAGAAGACTATCCATCCAGCAGCAGCAATAAGAAGCAGAAAACCCAGGAAAAACTTAAAAATTTTTATATTACACGCTGACATTGTTTTCATCTTTATATACTGATATTTTCTTAGGATAACAAAAGATAAAACTAGGCATCAAAACAAGCTGGGTAGAGTTGACTTTCAAACTGAAAGTGTACATCAGAGTTTAGTTGAGAAGTTAACCAGTATTCCTCATCCCAGCAGCAATCCCATTTATCGTGATAAGCAAAGCATCTCTGATTTTATGGTTGTCATCATCACGTCTAAGCCTCTTAAGTATCTCCACCTGCAACATGTTCATGGGATTTAGAAAGGGAAGTCTATTCTCAATTAGCCTCCTTAAGCTCCTATTGTTCTGCTGAAGTTTCTCATGTCCACTAACAACCAGTACAAACTTCTCTGTTGTTGTGAGTTCTGCCCTTAGATCACGACCAAGCTCTCGCCTCTTTTCTGACACAAGGACTTCATCATAGTGCTTAGCTATAGGAATGTCTGCTTTCCCCAGAACCATCTCAATAAGGTCTATTGTACATTGAAAGAAAGGCCACTCTTTGTACATGGCTTTTAGCTCTTCAGTGTGTCCTTCCTCACAAGCACCTTTTAAACCTGCTCCAACTCCAAGCCAAGCTGGAAGAACAAATCTGGTTTGAGTCCATGCAAACACCCATGGTATGGCGCGCAGATGTCCAATTCCTATTGAGCTCTTTCTTCTTGAGGGGCGGCTTCCTATGTTAAGGAAGCCAAGCTCTGCTTCAGGTGTGGCTTCATGGAAGTAGGCAAGAAATTCTGGATTCTCATATACTACGTTTCGGTAACATTGGCAGCTGATATTCGAGATATCTTCCATGAGATTACGCCACTTTTCTTCTCGGGGTGGGAGAGGTGGGCGAAGGGTTGCAAGTAGCACAGCTGTTGTGTATATCTCAAGCTGTCTCACAGCTGTCTGGGGCAATCCAAACTTTGCCTGTACCATCTCTCCCTGCTCAGTGGAACGAAGGGTTCCCTGAAATATACCATGTAAAACACCAGAAGATTATTGCATATTTTAGAGAACTGCTTGTTTGTTCTTTCATACGTTAAATGCAGACAGATAGCACCTATCAGAAGCAGATATGTGCTTGAATAAGTGCAGGAACATAATCCAAAATTCAATCATAGTTTAACAAACCTGACTTTTAAGCAAACCTATCAGCTATTGTTCAATATTGAGGTTTAATGATAGTACCAACTACCAAGTAACAAGAGCGCATACAGCAATTCCATCTAACAATCTCATGGTTTAGAACAATTAAAGTGAACAATTCTAAGAATGTGAACTACAGAAAACAAGCATGACAAGTTTCAAAAATTTGAACCTTTACTCATCTCCTCCTTATGACCATGAGTAAGGAGGTCCCAACTATTGGAAAAAATAACAAACGGACTGCAGCAATGTAACCCAAAAAAAAAAAATACATTTCTCCATACTTATAGTTTCAAACAGCTGAAAAATTATAATAATAACAACAATAATATTTTTAATAATCATAATTTCAAAAGGAAAATGGGGCATGAATTCAGAGTTCTAAGGTCTAAATTCATAACTCACCATCACAGAGCCAGGTGGCTGGGACTGAATAGCCAAATATGTGGGCCCTCCACCACGACCAATACTCCCTCCACGGCCATGGAACAGAGTAACCTTAATGCCATACTCATTGCAAGCAGCTACAACATCCTCTTGAGCTTTGTAAAGTTCCCAAGCAGCAGTGAATCGCCCAGCATCTTTACCAGAATCAGAATATCCAACCATAACCTTCAAATAGAAATTTATAGTACCATTGCATGAAACTCTCCATAACATTGCCGTACCACCAATGAAATGAATCGCCAATATAAAAGTACCTCTTGATGCCCATTATGGTTCTTAATGATGTGTTCACGGTACCAATCAATTGATAAAAGTTTTCGGATAACTGAACCAGCTCCTCTCAGGTCCTTCACAGTTTCAAATAGAGGAACCACCCGCAGCCTGAAAGAGACAAAACAAGCATGTCAGTAAAGCTCAAACGTTGAAACTGCATTCCAGCAAGTATTAGGGGAACATTTAAATCAAATATCCAGAAAAGTCCAACATACTTGTCAAAGTCACAAATTTTCCCTTCACAGAATCTTAAATTTTGACCAAATAATGACCAATCACAACTAGAGTATACTCAACATTCTGTCCAATAAGATCAGACAAGTGCTGCAGCTTCATCTCTGCTACTCATTTTCCTTACAGATAGACAGGAAAATACCCTAAGCTTCTTGAGCATGGAAAGTGCACAAGTATAAACCAACATTTATATGCATATGTTTCTATATAGCTAATATTTGATGTACATAACATAACCCACTCATTCCAACCTTCAGTAAACAGAAAAAGCAAAAATTTTCATCTTGAATCACCATTGTGACCATCTTGGTTCCATACTTACGTTCCACCAGGACATGCTCTTCCCAACTCCCCACTAACAGCAAGCCGAGCATCTTTCTGTAGAAGCTCCACCGCAAGAACATCACTCGCCTGACAATCAAGCAATGTTCAATATCAACAGTGTCAGTCAATGTTAATAATTTACATCTCGTAACACAGAATGCTTAAACTGTCGGGAAGTTTTCCAATATGTATGTTATTCCATTATATCCTAAGATACTGGCTTTCAAAGGTTTAAGATGAAAATGCAATCAAAATTTTGATGATAAAATTTCTCAAAACAGCTGATGATTGTCAATGCAATTATTTCAAGTCAAAATGCCAGGTGAGACTAGCATCTAGAATTGACTTTGTGAGAACTGTTTCTACTACAAAGTTTATCTGCATAATTTTAAGACTAATAGTAATTAATCATACATTGGAAGCCATCGAGATCACATAGGCCCCAAGTGAATCACTCCCTAGCTCAGCCGCAACTCGGAAGGTGTCCAAGACTTCTTTAACATCAGGAGCAACCTAAGAAGAACAAATGATGATTCTGATAAAAAATATAAACTATAACAAATAAATAAATAAATAATATTCAAAACTGAAATTTTAATTTAAAACGAAAAAGAACAAATTGAGCAGGGTTAAACTGGTTTGAAATTATAGAGGTAACATAAAATGCCTTCTCACTTCTATATTGGAAGGAACCAGCGGCCTCTTCCCTTTCAGCTCTCGCGTTAAGAAGTCCAGTTTCTTATCTTCACTCCATTCGCTGTAAGTTCCCAAATCCAAATACTTGGTGATTGCATCAAGTGTTTCAGCATGTCTGCCAGATTCCTGTCACATTCCTAGTTTAAGTCCACAACTGATAACCCAAGAATCAATAAGCATGCAACTTAAATCAGAGTATCAGACCTGACGCAAGTCAAGCTTCATCAACACCATTCCAAAGGTAGCAACCCTTCGAATTAGGTCAGCAAGTCGACCATCAGCTAACACCCCAGATCCGCATGATTGCTGCACAAATAGAGAGTTTAGTACTGACTAAAGACAACGCTAGAATGTGGAAAAGTGCAAGAGAGAGAGAGCACCAGAGATTCATAACACAGGAGCAGAGGCTCCAAAAGTTGATCAGTCGTTTCATAATAACTCAAAGGATCATAGTCACATGAATTATCCTCAAGAAGAAGCTCCAACCGTCTGCGAGTTTTCAGAAGCTGAACACATGGGACAGAAGACAGATGCATTTATAATCTTAACATAGAGTGATAATTCTAAACTACTGATGAAAATCACAACAAAGAAAACCTGCAAGTTTCATAAGAATATTCTGAAATGAATTAATATTAACAGCACATCTAATGACAGTTATACTAATGATTAATGAAGATTGCTTCGTCCAATTACTCTGTGTGTGTATTCCGTGTTATGTAACAGGGAAACAGACATTTCTGCATTGTACAATTACCAAAATATATGGAGTTATCTATATATGTTTCTTTTTCCTTCTGAAAGCCTTTGACCAAAGCAATAAGCTTTCATGAGCTCCTAATGATGCATATAAACTGTTACTTAACAATGAAACATATATTAACTCAATCAAATTATAACTCTGGAGAATGATATCCATAACATGTCATCTACAAAAATTCTTATTCATATAGATCAAATATGAATCCATGTTGAAATTAAACCTAGCTGGACCTAGATTTGCCATTATATTTCTTGGAATTAAAAATTAAACTATTCCCAAATGGTTCGTCCCATTTTATTTTGCAACCCTCCCTTTCAATCCTCAAAGTTAAAGAAAAGCTAATACATGAACAGATAAATACAAAAGAGCCAAGAAATTATATTGTCCAGTTACATCACCCTCTATTTCCCATTAATCTATCTCCTAAAAAGCGTTGTTCACGTGAGCTTACTTCTAAATTGCTTGCATTTCCTTGCATCCAACCCAAACATAAAAGGCAAGCAATATCACTTATTTCATTTCCAAACAAGTGCCAACTGGATTCACCATAAAGTCATTATAGACAGTGTGGAAATGCCAGGCATATTATCAAGCATATACCAGATCCAAGAAACCAGCAGCACATAATTTACATTAAACAAACAGAATAAATTGAATATCAGCTTCAATACACAATCAAATTTGAAGTGCTTATTGATGAAGTAAAACAGAACTTACCTTATCTTTTACATTCCCAAGGACAACCCTGTAAGGAGCAATTCCAGGAAGTTGCGGGAGCATTGGCTCCAAAAGCTTCTGGAAACTGGACCTTCCTGTCTGTGATTCTGTATATAATTTCCTCTGACCAAGTAGTTGACTAGCACGTGGATTTGTAGGTGCTTGAGAAGTGCTAGAATTTTCTGAATTTGTTAGTGATGCATGACTATTATGATTGTGACAGTCGAACATTGTTGAACTAGAAGAAATCTCACCATCCTATTAATGAAAAATATGTAAGTTATTTAGTGATACTATTTACAAGTATACATCAGTCTGAACTGGTAATGGAATCGTAAATACAGAAACCCCATAATCACTGATATTGCCCTACCTTGTGATTGAGTGGCATGTAATCTTTACCCGGAATATCCAATCTTGGATACTGAGACTCACCATTTTCTACATGAAATGATATACCAAAAAGAAACCATTAATTGTAGATAACAACATATACTTGATTGCCCCCGTGGAGAGGGCAGGGGGTGAGGAAGACTATTAGTTAAATATAAGCACGTTAGTTAATATGTCTCTGGTAGTCTGATTCCTCAGGCATGGTAAAAAAAACCAGATGGAGCAAAGTTGAGCACAATTATGTGTACCAGCACATGAGGGTAAATGAGCTCTAGCTGGAAGTTGTGTTGGAAGTGGAGCTTGTTGACCATGATGTTTGAATTGACTTCTACTCAGAGATTGATTCCAACTCTCGTGGCGGTCCTCAAATAAAGCTTCTGAAGAATCAGAAGTGACATCAACTCTTAGAAGTGGATTAAAATTATCAAACATAACTTCAAGAATAGAAAAGTGACAAGCCATGATCTAGAAGAACAGTTCATAAAGGTGTATCTGCGGCTGATCATGTAAAGACATACAAGATGCATAAATTAAATTATGAAAGAACATGAATACACTCCCCACCGCATCACCATATGTCATAACAAATTTACAATCTAGTTGATACTAAACTGATATTTTCAACACACCATAGCAATTGCTTTAGACAACTAAAGCAGACCACACACAGAAGCTTCAAACTTTTACTTACCATACAATTGAAATCAATCTTAGATAATTGAATATAACTTGAGATTTCAGACAGCGGATTGGACATAAATGTCAATAAATTGACACATGTTTGGAAAGAAGGGGAAAAAAAGACATGTAAATTTGATTTAATTTTCAAGGCCTTCCTAAACCAGGAGGAACAGGCCCAAGAGACCATCGCAGTAAATCATGAAAAGACCAGGCAGGGATTACTTCCATTAGTGAAACAAGAAAGTAAACATATAGCAGAATATTGTTCATCAAATTCTCAAATATTAAGAATTGCTCTAATTCTATAACAAAAACTGTTCTTTTGTGTCTAAGTGTGCCTCTGTCCTATTCTCATTCTTAAGTCCCAAATTACTGACTAATATTATAGTTGTTAAAACGGAGCAATGACATTAACTAAGAATAGTTAGGCTTCTGAGGAGATCATACAAGATAGATTAAAGATGAAGCTATGCCCATTACAATTGATAAGGATCTCACCAAATATTAAATTCAACTGACAAACCTTGTTCCAGAATTTCATGTGCCAGCCTTGACAGCCTATCACTGCACTGATTCATAGACAGCTCAAATCTGAGGTTATCAACTTCGCGGAAATAGAGGTCAATCACCATCCATTTTGATAAAAGTGTAACGTCTTTTGTGACCTAAAGGAAAAAGTATAACCAATTAAAACCATTATGCTGTTGAAATTCACGGTGTTGAATTTATTTGAGTAAGATTTACATTCCCAGAAGAGAAAATTATGACATTTCAATTACTGACTTCAAAATCTTAACCAGAAAAGTACATCCTGCCACCACCCTTTGCAATCCACAAGTGAAAAGAAAGTAACATATGAATAGCTGTTTTATTATCTTGCCTTTTCCCGGACGACAAATACACATGAAATGTTCTAACTGCGGATTAAAAAAATTGTTATTATAAGGTCAGTTATGCTTCCACTACTTGGAAAACTTCTCAACCCATGGGAAAAGACTCTTATAGCTGTCTGAGAAGACAAAATCGTGTAACAGAGACAGCCAACACAAAGTTGAACGGATATCATAAAAACCCACCTTTGCCGTCACGTTTGGGTTTCCATCTCTATCACCCCCCATCCAAGATCCAAACTTTATAGGGGTACAGGTTAATGGAAGTGGCTTTCCTGTATGCTGCAATACAGGACAAGTTGCTTTGAAAATTTTTAAGGGGAGGAAACAGCGAAAAGAAAGAAAAAGAAGAAGAAAATTAATTGTGTAAAGCATCTAAAAGTTGAATGACACAAATTGAAGACGCAAGACCTTCTTTAGTGCATTGCTGACTCTACGTAAATAATGAGGGACCGCTTTCCAGAGTGATTGCTCCACAATATTCAAACCTGGGAGAATTCAGAAATATATGACAAACTGTTATTTCTTTCACAGTGAACCTAAGCATGCAAGAATTCTAGAGCTAACATATTTATTACTCTAGCAGCTTACCAGCCCTAGCCTCATCAACTGGAGTGGGCTTTTGACGCCTAAGCTCATCTGTCTGCCATATTGAAGTTATCTCTCTCACCTACAAAAGCCATAATGATTCACAAGAATGGAAAAAAAAATGCTAGAGATGGCATTTATACTATCTATTTCACTTTAGAGAGGTGATCTCCCGCGCTCACAAACTAAATTGGCTTTCTAGAGTGAAAATACTGTTCAATAACCGTACCAGATCTTCAATCACCATTTCTCGATCTTCAAGACTAAGATCAGGTCGATCATTAAGATCCAAAAGGTGCTGCATGGAAAGAAAAGATTTAGTAGTTAGAAAAAGAAGCGTATATGATATATGAGATTTAAAGTTCAAGCCTTCAATAGTCTTATTAAGGCCAGACTAAGTCATCGACTCACAGCAATTCTGATGTGCTTGTATTGTAAAGTACGGCGATTAATTTGTGTGGGATGGGCTGTAAGAACAATTTCAACCTCCTGTAGCATCCAAAAAACTGTTGAACTCAGAAAAATACAGAAACTAATCACTAATTAAAGTACCACAAACTGGTACGAAAAGATTGTCCGCAGAACAAATACTTAAGGATTCTGTTCAGACCTGCTTGCAAACTGTGTTATAAAGCTCATCTGGGGAAACTCCACTCTGCACCAGCTGGCTAAAGGTGTCATCACAAGATTTTGATAAATTTGCTACATTCCGTCCTTTACGAACCCTGCACATACAAAATTCCTGTAAACAGATTTGACCTACCTTGTTCAAAATAGATAAGAATAGTATTTTGAGCATTGCAAATATGTTATTCCTCTTCATGTTCTGAACTAAAAATGGTTCTGTAGTTTCAGAGAAAGAGACAGAGCAATTACAGAGAGAGGAAAGAAAAGAACAACAGATGGTGACCCAATTACCTGTGATGGGTTTCAGCTATACCCGTCAAAGTAAGATAATGGCTGAAGGCACGAGCGAGAGTGAGAGCTTCTTCTAACGTCATCTTCGATAACTCTGAAGCCAACTGCTTCTCGAGCAGCTCTGCCATGTCCTCAATCCCTGCCTGTCTCATATTACAAGCACTCTGGACAAAGAAACCTTGCATTATAGCTAGTTGCTACTTGATAGCGAGAAGTATAGAGAAAATCAACCAGAATTTCACATTTCAAAAAGGATTATATGAAGGTTTCCTAATTTGAGGACTCCAAAACTAAACACAGTCTTCTCCCATCGTTACGGATTACTTCAGACATCAGTTGAGTGTTTCTTTATATATATAACTCCATGCAACAACATAAAACACCAAAAGCATTTCCTGCTTCAAACTTCTTTTTTCATAGTCCACTTTCTCAGCAACCGAACAGAGACCCCAGAAAACAGTGATGGCATCACAGCGAAAGAAAACCCATCACAACCAAAAACAAAATTAACATACCAACGCTAAAATCATATAGCAATTAGCATCACTGAATAGACAAAACAAGAAATTCAAGCAAGTGGATACGGAGCCAGAGGAAAACCTGAGCAAGAACTCGGATTTTTTCCAGCTTCTCCATGAACGTACTACCAACTTCTCGCTGCAGAACGTCGTTGAGCAGATTGCCGAGCAACTTACAGTCGTCATCGAAGCTCTGGAACGAGATTTCCTCTGCTATATCGTCTGTGTTGTCGGCCATTGATACTCAACCCACCAAACCAGTCTGACACTTGAGACACAGAAACGAAAGAAGAGGAAGAAGAAATGAAAGACAGGTGGGAAGAGAGAGAGAGTGCGTAGTGAAATGTAGTATGTGTGTGTGAGGAAATTGTGGGGCCAAGATATGGCTGAAGAAAGTGGGCAAGAAATAAGCAACGAGTGGCAGCCACGGCGAGAAGGAAGAGGCTTTCGGGAACAGAAGCTGCGTGTGAGGCTATGGGCAGAGGTGCGACCATTCATGAAAAATGAGTCCTTTCGAGCCACCCCTAAGTCCCCAACTTCATCTAAAAGCTGAAATTGAAAATGAAAGAAAGCATGTATGACAAAAAGACACTTTGTTTTCTTGCTAATCTTTCAAAAACTTATCGTTTTGATTATCAGTTGCTAACTCCAAAGGCTGGACTTGAAAATTGGACTGTAGTGATTATTTCATTATTAAGATTTGCTTTACATTCTACAAGTTCCAACACTATTCCATGACGTGTTCTTCTTACGTGCCTACATTCTATTAGTTCGCAGGTTCAATGATTTACTGTGTGAATTCTAGGCTGAGAAATGTTTGCTTATAATTATTCTGCCATATCAATTATACGTTATCATCAAGTTAACTCATTCAAAGGGAAATTGTTATTTTAGTCCCCTATACTTTAATCTAATAACAATTTAGTCCTCTATAAATTTAAAATAACAAAATAATCCTTCATAAATTTATCAGTAAATTAAATAAATTTTTGAATTATTTTTTTATTAAAAAATTATTAAATTTGACTATTTTCTACTTATATAAAGATTAAATGCATACGTGAAATAAATTTTTTTTATTATCAACACTAACACTTCACTTTAGAGTTTTTTCAATTAAATTAGTACCATATTCAGGTTCTTCATTTAACTTTGGTCAAAGAAAACTTTAAAATATTTTACACTTAATGAGGTGTTGATCCTCCATGTCAATAGAAATCAATTCACCTCAATATTTTTTAATAAAAGTTGACAGAATAATTTGTATGGCTTAATGATAAATTCTTAAGGAACTTTTTTTTATTCTATACAGAAACCAAAATCATAATATTCCCATTCATTTAAAGTTACACATTTTTTGAGCTCAAATGTAATATTTATTAGACAAAATTATCATAAAAATTTTGCTTATATTTTAAAATAAATATTTTAAATTTACTTAGTTATATTTAAATTATTAGATTAAAATTTTAAATCAATTGTCAAATTTAATATAAATTATTAAATCGTACAATTCCTTTAATAATAATTGTGGAATTCATACATTTCTTACCATTTGTAAATAATCTGCATCTGCATCGGCAAACCTGTGGTGCAGCCATGGAGATATGGACTTTTTTTTTTTTTAATTTGGTGATTTATACTATTAGGTGTGATTGATTAGTGAGAGTTGAGTAATGTGTATGATACAGGTGACATTATTATATGAAAAAAATATATAAGCATAATAAAAATATATCAGTAATTTAATATAAATGTAATAACTTCATTAAAATTATTTTTTTGAATAATGCTAGTTGTTAAAAATATATTGAACAACACCCATCTTGCATTGTGTTGCAGAAGAACAAATTTGGCTAGCCACGAGTGTAATTAATATTTAGTTGCATTTATAAAATTATATGTACAGGTATAAATTTCATTAAATTTGTTGTGCCTTATGAATAGAAGAATCATATAAATATCCCTAATTTTTTTCTGGCCAATAAATATGCCTACTTTTTCCAAAAAGATAAATGGGTAGTTCCAAAGTATTCACCCTTTTAGGTAAATATCACAAGTTATTTGTGAATTTCCAGAAGAAACTTCTGATGGTGTACGTTCAGAGACTCTTCTGAAAATTCTTCCGAAATAATTTGGAAATGGAAATAGAAAACATAACGTCCGTCACATAGGAGTCTTTCGCTCTGTTAATTTGATATAAATATTATTTATTGTTTTGTTATATACACATTTTATTACTTTATTTTTTGTCTTTTTACTCTTTATTTATAAATATTAATTAAACAATTATGTTTTTTATATTCTTTTAATTGATTAGAACTTGTTAGAAAAAATTATACAAAAACTTGAGTTCTAAATCTAAACTTATTTTCAATTAAAATAATTTATTCTTTTTATCTAATTATTTTATTTTTATGAAAAATTTCAAATTCCTATAACAATATGGAGAAATCCGCGGGAATAAAGATGAGAAAATGATTTCTCTAATAATAGAGGCGGGGATAGAAATAAAGAAATAATTAATGATAAGGAACAAAAATAGAAGTAACTTTTTATTTTTGGACTCTTCTCGTCTCGTGACTTAATTTATGATTCATTCATTTTTTAACATCCAAGACTAAGCCTAACCTAAATAGTGACCAAATATAATTAAGTTAGATCCCTCGTTTCTATTTTAAAGTGGAATAGAAAATTAATATTTGAAATAAATAAGAAATTAAATGGAAAACTATCAAAATTTAAAATGAAAGAATAATCAATATTTTAAAAAATATCTTAAATTAATATTTGAAATAACAAACTTGATTAATTACGTGCACCCTCTTGACTTAATATGCTTCACGGATTGAAAAGCAATGTTGGATAACACACTCGTGGAGGTAATTAACTGTAGAGTAAGACTGGTTCTAATTAATGTTGAAGATAAGGTTGTTAGGATTTCGTAAGTTCATTCACCACTTTGTACCAAAAACTTAGTATTTCAATTGTTGAGATTTTATTTTTTATTTCCAAGTTTATTCTAAGAAGTTTTTAATTTAGTTTTTAAAAATCACTTTCCTTTCATTTGGACACTCGACTATAAAGTTTTGCAATTATGTATTCGAATATTTTTATTTCAGTCAAAATAAATCCCTTTGAAAAACACTAATGATTTTCCTTTTTCATGGACCACCATTTGGCGATTAAATTGAAAAACTTTATTATTAGATGACTAAATTAAGATGATATTTATCTGTCAAGAACTAAATTATTAATTTACTATTTTTTTTATTTATCATATTGAATTTTGAAAATTTTCAATAGCAATATGCTAGTCTATGAAAGTTTATTTTTAATACTTTTCGTGGAATCCGTGATATAAACCAAACTCGGTTAAAATCAAAGAGATAATAGTAATTTTTTGAGTTAACTAAATTTGTATTAACAAGCATTCCATAATTAAATTGATTGCAGTTGTACATTTATAAAACTAATATAGCAGCATTTTTATCTTATTGTGTAAGGTTATCAGAAAATATTCTTTAAATAATTGACCAATATTTTTATAATAATTATACGAGTACATTCCTAAAGAATTGATCAATATTTTATAATAATTATACGAATACATTACTAAAGAATTGACCAATAATTTTATAATGATTTCACCCTATACACACATCAGCACACTTGTTTTTTTTTTGGCCAATGTGCCTCAGCTTGGACAAGCTTGGACAAAGTAGCTGCAACAAAACACCCAAAAATAAAATAAAATTTAAAGGAAAAAAAAAAATCAAGGTACCACGCGGCGGCACCAACGGTTTACACGTACAATGATACGGGCATGCCATATTGCCATAGCCTATCTTATATATCAACCACATATATTATTAGTTCGGTATAAATTATTGTTTAAAAAATAAGATCAAATTTTGATTTGATTGATTGACTCTTAAAATCAGTGTCTCAAAGAAATCGATCAATTTTTTTGTTTTTTTTATATAGATATTTACTGTATGTAACAGGATTTACCAATTTGTTTTACATAAGTTTATTGTTATAAGTAAAATATTTTAGTTAATTTGTGCACATTTATATAAAAAAAAAATTTTAAATGAGTAAAAAGAATATATATATATATATATATATATATATATATGTCTCATTTACCCTCTCTCCTTTTTTTTTTTTTAATGCCTTGATCTCTTTCAAATTTAGAGAAAAATTTTCAAAAAAAATTAGATATTCCATATTATGTGAAAGGAGTTCGACCTATTCCATCAATTTTTAAATATTCAATCAATGCCAAAGCACTCAAATCATTGTGTCCCACCTCACTCTTAAATTATCCTTTCAATCAAATTTTCAATACCTAAAAGAAAAAAAAATCTTAAAGTGCTTTTCAAAAAGAAACTAAATACAAATCTTGAGAATATTTTACATTTGGCACGCTCAAGTTGAAACCTGAAAACGAATCATGATATGTTTACTTACTTTTCCAAAACACAACAAACAATTAACAAATTTTGACTCAAAAAGTAAACAAAGAAAGTGATGGGAAGTCACAGTGAATTAGATTTTTCATTTTGGCTCTAAACGAGGGAGAAGATAATTGTTGAGGTGAGGCACTAAAATCCAAATTAAAATGGAGATGGATTTAATCAATGAATGGTATCATTAGATGCTACGCATTTAGTTTGGATCTGTACAGTATTATTGATTGTATTTTATGAGTTATCAAATCAAAATAATTGACAACTATGATATTATTATAAATTTAATGATTTATAGCACCTAATAAAAATATTAAGTAATTGATTCAAGCTCTTACTAATTTTAATCTGTGAAAGTCTCTATCAAAAATTGAGGTGAAAAAAGAAAAAGTATGATTGATGTATGTATATTGCTTCATGAATCATCATGATTGAGATGTTTTTGATGCCATTATGATTCATAAAAGACACCAAAGGATAGGCATCTTCTTTAGAATATCCTATTTACTTCTTTAAATGATCCTCCCTTACATGCATGTATCAAATTTTTGACTTTAAAACCTCACTTGTATATGGGAGGGATGATGTTATATTTTTTAATATAACATGTATTTTAATTATAATATAAAAAACTACTAAGATCTATTAAATGTACAATTATAAATTTATCATTTTCATTATATTTATTAATTACACAAATTCAAATTATAAATTATTTAATAAATTATTATTTATATCTAATAATTAATTGTGACATCATTGAGAAATATAATATTTGTAAGAATATAGTGTTATGGGGATTATGAGATCATTATTTTCAAAAGAATGGGTTAAGGATTAATTTTTTAAACATTATATTTACCTCAATTTTAAAAATTGCAATGTATATAAGTTTGTTTTTTTAAAAAATTTAATATTTCTATTATTACATTGAATGTTTGGCTACGCTAATTGTTACTTTCAATATGTCCGCTATAGCTTATCATAAAAAATAATAAGAATTTTATTAGCACGCGATAACATGGAAAAAAATTACATTTAAGAATTTTTTTAAACTACTCACTCTTTGCTTGGACCATACATAATAATATGTTTATTCAACAATTTAAAATACGTGTAACACATGTCATAATAACTCATTTTTGAAAAAAAAAAAAAAAGATATCGGTAATTGACTAGTGTGCTTTTGAACTAAAGACCTTTTGTTTAATACTAATAATAGGTGCACTGCTACACATTTTCAAAAGTCAGATTTTAACTTCAATGATAAATTATATAATATCCATAAAAATCTATACTTAAAAGGAGCCCTTAGTCAAAAATAAATATAGACGTAAATAAAATTTTATTTTAGATTATAACCAAAATCAGTACCAAAACCTCACTCTATGTATTTTTAGTACTTATAACTCAACTAATTATGATAACGAAGTATTTGTGAGGAAAATTTTGATAAGATAAAATAATAATAATAATAATAATAATAATAATAATATTTTTTCATTTAAAATATTTGTTTAGAAAGGTCTTTGGTATGCCTCTATCTTGTGGAGTAGAAGATCTCTAGTGGTACTTCGATTATCATTATGTACCTGAGTATAATCATAATTGAGTTTCTGTTGGAAATCTCATAAGGTATCTAATGTCATTTGTTTAGTATATTTCGTATCTCATATTATGAGAGTTTTAATTCTAGATTTAGCGCTAAACAAATTTCTTCTTGTATGTGAAGGGATAATGTTGTCTAGATCATATGCCATCGCTGATCATATCGTAGAAGATGCCTTTGTAAGGGCTATTGTTCAGCCTGACATACCACCCCCTAGCGGTTGAGGTAGGGGATAAGCACTTGCAAGATGTGCTGGTAGAGCTCAAGCAAGAGGTAAATGAGTAGCCAGGCCTCTTATCCAGAATGGATGAGTGGGCAGAACCGTCTTAACCTCATCCCTACTAATGCAAAATTAATAGCTAGACTACAGGGTGTTCAAATAGCAGTAGAGAGTCTTACAGCCCTAATGACAACACAAATAATTGGCCAAAATGCCCCTCCTACCATTGTGCCCCCTACAGAACAAATGAGAGCTAAAGAGCCTTAGGTTGGAGCTGAAGAGATTGGTAGCAGATGGACCTTAACCAAATTCATCAAATTCAACCCTTCCATTTTTTCAGGGATATATAATCAAGAGGAGCATTAAAAATTAATTGAAAACATTAAGCAAATATGTGTGGCACTTGACTGTCCTCCAAGGAAATCAGTTACCTTAGCTGCTTTCCAACTGAGAAAAGTTATCAAATCATGGTATGAGTCACTACTGGAAGGAAAACCATATGAGTTACCTCCTTTTGAATTGAGAGAGTTCAAAGAATCGTTTATGGAGCAATTTTTAACCATACGACAGAAATGCTCATGCTAAGGATTTTGAGAGCTTACGGCAAGTCCCTGGGGTATCAGTTGATGAATTTGTCATCCAATTTACTGAGTTATCCAAGTATGCCCATCATTTAGTTCCCACTAAGAGGGACAAAATTAAATAATTGTGATGAGCTTGATAAAGCCATCATTCATGGTCATGACACCCTAGATTAGTCAGTTTACCTCCTTTACTGTAGCGGCAGATTATGCTAGAAAGATTGAGAAGAGGGATAGAGAAGATAATATAGTGCAAAAGATGAGGAAGCAGTTAGAGGTAGGAAAACCTTCAAGGAGTTTTACCATGGGTGGATCTTCTAAAAGGCCTAGGGCATCAAGTCCGGCTTAAACATTTCGGTCCAACCCAGAATCTTCAATTCAAACAATGGCAAGTACTGGAAGACACAGAGGGAATTTTAGGGACTTCAGACTTGCTCTTCCATCTGATTTAGCATAAAATCCAAGAGGTAGACCTCCTTATTCCACATTTGGAAAATCTCATTCTAGTCCATGTCACAAAGAGTCTTGAGCATGCTTGCAGGCAGGTAAGGCATATAATACGAGATTGCCCTCAGACACTTTACAGCTCTAGCTAGGGTTCAGTACGACTATCTAGTTTTATGTATACAGGACCCAGACCCCAAGGTGCACTTTCAACTCAAGGTGGCAAGAAATTATGGTAGAGCTTCTTCCTATAGAGTTCAGACATCTTTTGGAAAGGGTCAAGTGCGAGTATTTACTCCAAATAAATAGGATGCTCAAGCATCGAATGTAGTGATTATAGGTACAATTACAGTATGTTCTCATGCTGTTCATGTGTTGTTTGATCCTGATGCTACTCATTCTTTTATATCCCTACACTTTGCAAAATTGATTGGCAAGGGTTCTGTCAAATTAGAAGGCTCTTTGATGGTAACAACTTTGTTAGGAGAATCCATTTTAGTGGATTAAGTGTGTAAGTCATGCACGATTACGATTAATGACCATGAAACAATGGTTGGTTTAATTATTTTAGCTATGACTGATTTTGATGTGATCCTCGGAATGGATTGGTTGGCTTCCTCTTATGCCATAATGGATTGTTATCTTAAAGTTGTAAGATGTGAATTTCCAAGTGAACCACTTGTTGTTATCCAAGGTGATTGTACGATGACTCCTAACAATTTGATATTGACCATTGAGGCTAGAAAGTTATTAAAAAGCAAATGTCAAGGTTACTTAGCCTCAGTCCAAGACATAGAAGTAGCGATTCCAACATTGCATCAAATGTCGATAGTCAATGAGTTTCCGGATGTATTCCCAGAAAAATTACCTAAACTACCTCTAGATAGAGAGATTGAATTTAGCATTGATCTACTACCAAGCACCCAGCCAATCTCCATACCTCACTATAGAATGGCACCACTGGAACTTAGGGAAATGAAGGATCGGTTGCAAGACTTGTTAGATAAAGGCTTTATCCGCTGGAGCTCATCACCATGGAGAGCTCTGGTCCTATTTGTGAAGAAAAAGAACGGATACCTTAGGATGTGTATGGATTATAGGCAGTTAAATAAGGTAGTAGTATGAAATAAATACTATTTACCTTGTATTGATGATTTATTCAATCAGTTACAAGGTGCACAATGCTTTTATAAGCTTGACTTGCAGTCAAGATATCATCAATTGAAGATTAAATGAGAAGATATCCCTAAGATGGCTTTCAGGACCTGATACGACCATTATGAACTTTTAGTGATGTCCTTTAGACTAACTAATGCCCCAGCCACGTTTATGTACATGATGAATAGGGTTTTCAAGCATTTCCTTGATCAATTTGTTATAGTTTTTATTGATGACATATTGGTTTACTCAAAGAGTCAAGGGGAGTATGAACAACATTTAAAAATAGTGCTACAGATATTAAGAGAGAATCAACTATATGCAAAGCTCTCTAAATGTCAGTTTTAGCTTGATAAAGTGGCATTCTTAGGCCATGTAGTTTCATAAAAGGGTGTTCAAGTGGATCTTAATAAAGTGGAAGTAGTTCAAAAGTGGCCCCGACCCACTACAGTAACGGAAATCTATTGTTTCTTAGGTTTGGCCAGCTATTACCATTAATTTATGAAATATTTCTCTAAAACAGCTGCTCCCATGACCAAACTAACTCAAAAGAATAGAAAGTTCCAATGGATCAAAGCATGCAAGGAAAGTATCTAGAAAGTAAAGGATTGTTTGACATCAACACATGTTCTTGCATTGCCATCAAGATCTGGCAGCTACACAATTTATTATACTGCCTCCAGAGTAAGGTTGGGATGTGTTTTGATACAGTATGGTCGTGTGATTACCTATGCCTTAAGATAATTGAAGAAACATAAGTAGAATTACCCTACCTATGACTTAGAAATGATTGTTGTAGTGTTTGCATTAAAAATATGGCGTTACTATTTGTACAGTGAGACTTGTGAGATTTATACAGATCATAAGAGTCTTAAGTACATCTTTGAACAAAGAGATCATAACCTGAATAAAGGAGGTGGATGGAATTATTGAAAGATTACAACTGCACTATTTTGTACCACCCATGCAAAGCCAATGTTGTGGCAGATGCCTTGAGTAGAAAGTCAATGAGAAGTGTGGCATATATAACTGTAATGAGAAGACCATTGATTAAGGATTTCCACTGGTTAGCAGAAAATGGTGTTAGGCTTGAAACCAAGGAGTCAGGTGAGTTATAAACAAGTGTTCAAAGTTCCTTGTCCTTGAATTAAAAGGTGAAGGCTGCTCAGGCAATGGATACGCAAATTTAAAAGTTAATTGAAAAAGTCGAGAATGGTAAAGGAAGTGAGTTTACTCAGGACTCAGAAAGGGTATTATGGTATGGTTAAAGGTTATGTGTACCCAATGATAGTGAACTTAGAAGAAAGATTCTATAAGAAGCCCATTAAACCCCTTATACCATTCACCCTGGAGTAATAAAGATGTATCAAGATTTGAAACAGCTGTATTAGTGGGAAGGAATGAAGAAAGACGTGGCAGATTTTGTTTCTTGTTGCTTGGTTTGTCAACAAGTGAAAGTAAAACATCATAAGCCAGTTAGGTTAGTCCAGAAAATAAAAAAGTCAGAATGGAAATGGGAAACAATTACTATAGATCTTATAACAGGCCTACCTCAAACTTTGAAAGATTTTGATTCCATATGGGTGATTGTGGATAGACTAACCAAATTTGCACACTTTCTACCAGTGAAAACAACGTATGGTGTTAACAAGTATGCTTAGATATATCTGAATGAAATTGTGAAGCTTCACAGTGTCCCTATTTCAATTATTTCTAATTAAGGGCCCCAATTTACATCTAGGTTCTGAAGTGCATTTCAAAATGCGCTTGCCACTCGATTAGATCTTAACATAACATTTCACCCATAAACTGATAGTCAATCAAAATGAACAATTCAAACACTAAAGGATCTGTTGAGGTCTTGTGTTCTAGACTTTGGAGGGAGTTGGGATAATCACCTACCCTTAGCTAAATTTGCTTACAATAACAGTTATCAAGCGAGTATTCAAATGGCACCTTATGAAGCTTTGTATGGTAGGCGATGTCGGTCATCTATTGATTGGTTTAAAGTAGGTAAAGCAAGAATACTGGGACCAGAATTAGTTCAACAAGCCATAGATAAAGTGAAGATAACAAGGGAGAGATTGTTAAGTGCCTAAAATAGACAGAAAGCTTATGTGAACAATAGAAGGTGAGATTTGGAATTCATAGTAGGCGATCATGTATTCTTCCGGGTATCTACGATGAAAGGTATAATGAGATTTGAGAGGAAAGGAAAATTAAGCCCCCATTATACTGAACCTTTTGAAATATTATAAAGAATTAGAGAAATGGTGTATTGCTTAGCTCTACCTCCAGAACTAGTGGATTTACATCTCGTGTTTCATGTATTTATGATTAGGAAGTACTTACTTAATCTATCTCATATGCTAAAAACCTAAGATGTTCAATTTGATGCCAGGTTAACCAATGAGGAGGTTCATGTGGCAATTTTGGGTAGGCAAGTTAAGAAGCTTCGGTTAAAGGAAATTGCATCAATAAAGGTGTTATGGTGAAATCATTCCCTAGAAGAAGCAATGTGGGAAGCAGAGAATGATATGCTGGTCAAGTAACCCCAATTATTTCAAAACTAAGGTATGTAGATGAATTAATTCAGAGATCGAATTTCTTAAAGGGGGAGGAATGTAATACCCATAAAAATTTATACTCAAAAAGAGAATTCAGTCCAAAAAAAATATAGATGCAAATAAAATTTTATCTGAGATTGTAACCAAAGTTAGTACATAAGCCTTACCCTGTGCATTTTTAGCACTTATAACTCAACTAAATACGGTAACCAAGTATCTATGAGAGAAATTTTGATCTAATAAAATAATAATAATAATAATAGTTTGCAATTTAAAATATTTTAAAATTTTCAATTATGTCTACTAACTCTACCTAACTCATATTATTACCTAATTATGTAATTAACCTCTACATAATATCCTCAAAATCATTTAAAAATAATATTACATACTCATTCCTCCATTCCTACAAATAATATCCTTAAATCATTTACAAATAATATTATATACCACTATTGGCGAGTACCGGTGACCCTCCAGTGGCATCACTAACCCATCTCCGACCACCGTCAACCTCCCCACCGACAAAAATCACATGGAAAAATATGCAACCGTTACCTTCACTATGTAAGCTTCCCGCTGGCAAACCGAGGCTACTCTGCCACTATGGAGGGTCATCAGAGTCTCCTCTTGACATTAGCGACTCTATTATCACATTCCCTGCCATCAACGATCACTGGTTGGCCAGAATTTTGCAATTTTCTAGTGGTGGTTCGAAAGGCATAATTCGAAGCTCCAATTCGCTATTTTGGTGCATTTTTAATCCAATTAAACATAGGGTTTCACTTTCTACATTGATTTTTGACCTTTCTCCCTTATTTACACTGATCAATTTAGTCCAATTTACTCAAAATCAAATAACCCTAATTTCAACACTATTCATAAAAAAAAAGAGGCAAATTTGAGTTCAATTCAGGTCGTTTACTTCAAATTAAGTTAGGATTCTACTTCATAGGTGAATTTTACACCTCTCTCCCTTTAAATCACTGATCAATTGTGAAATTTGGCTTCTGGATTGAAAAAGTCCAATTTAGCGGTTTATGGGTAATTTGGGAATTTTATGAAAATTGTGTTCTTAGGACTTCTTAAAATTTTTTATGTATCTAGGGAATGATTTAGAAATTTTAGTTTGAATTTTAGAACAAAATTCAAATTTTTAGTAATTTTCCTAGATATTTCATGAAGAAAAAAGAAAGAAATTAGAAAGAAAATTAGTATTACTTGATTGGGTAAACAATAAATATCATTTGAGCTTAAATGGAAAATTTGAAATTTATTAGATTACCCTTCAGTGGAATTTGTGTTATGGTAGGTGTCAGAAATTTAATAAGTGCATAATAGAATAATTGAATAATAATAATAATAATAATAATAATAATAATAATAATAATAATAATAATAATAATAATAATAAAAAAATGAAATATAGGTTATAAGAATTTTAAAGTATTCTTTAAGTGACCCATAAATTTAATTTCCAAATATTTAGTAAATAAATAGGTGAATAAGGAATAATTAATTAGTTCTGTGAAAAAAATCAAATAATTAAATTAATTATAAGGTTTAAATGTTAAGAGTATTTTATTTAATGTTTTTATGTTACTAGAAAATTTTCAACAAAGTAATTATAATTAAGGATAGAAAGAGGTTGGTATACTCATTTCAAGTGAATAGATAATCCTAATTATGCAAAATATTATTATGAATTTTAAATTATTAGAAATACTGAAATATGGACTTTGAAGTGGTATGATTTTGAAATTTATGATATCTATATATAAATATTGATTTATTTATGAAATATTGGAAATACGTCCAAAACAAAACCTTGTAGCTAATGGCAGTAAATGTTAGCCATAATGCATTGCGATTAGTATTTTGATAAGGTTGGGTATGACACCCTTACCACCATATTATGTTTAAGGCCTAGGACTATTATGATATTTACTCAACGCCTATGGTCGAATGAGTATAAGTTCTTATTTGTTATCTCTAGTCTTAGGCTAACTTTGTATTCTGAAATTATGACTGGTTCTATAAGAGATTCACAAATGCATTTTGTTAATAATTATTCTCTGTTTGATATTTCTGAATTATAATTGTATCATATTTGGTTTTAAATTTCGAAAGTCGTACCATTGTAAGTTTGTATGATTCTCTGCAATATCTGTTATCTCTAGCCTTCTCTGCAATATCAGCGCCGATCCAAAATGTTTACCTTCGAAATTTTAATCTTAGTGATTAATTCGTTGGTGAGTCTAGCCTATTGCTAGATGTATGTCTTTCATTATTTTCATGATTTAGTTCAATCGCTCCCTGGTATACAGACTAAATGTTTAATGTATTACTATGGTGTATCAGAAACTATCTATATAAAGAGTTATGAGATCTATATTTGTTTAATATGAATTTATATAAGTTCTATCGTTAAATTGATAACCATGCACCCAAAAAAGAAAAGAGATGAGATTTTGGTAAATGAGTCTGGAGGATTTTGAGCTTGAAAACTCCTTTTAATTACCCAAATTCTAACTTGGATGATTATTAGCAAAACATGCTTGCAAATTGGGCAAAGCACTAATTGAGGTAGCTAGCTTATCTCTACAAAGCATTAATTAAAATTTTCAAGTATTATGAGTTTTAAAATCTAATACTTAGGAAAAAAGAAAAAAAAATTCCTCGACAAAATTCATGAACTACCATAAAGAGAAACACAAGTACGAGTGTTTATAGATCTAGTTAGACTAATCATAACAAATTGAGTTATGTTAGGTCAAAATAAAATAATTTACAAATTTTATCAAGTCAGGTTGAGTTTTGAGTGCACACAAAACTTGACTCGAAGTATTATTTTTAATTTTTATTTTATTTATAATAAAATTTTAGAATATTAATTTTTAAAAAATTTTAATCACTTTTCATTTCAAATAATATTTTTTAATTGTATTTGTTATTCATTTCAAATCTTAAATTTTTACTTTTTTAAAAATCACTTTTATAAATAAAAAATTATTCTTATAAAATAAAAATTAAAAAAATAGACCCTACATTTTTCTTTTGATATTATTTCACAGTATTTGATCCCACTCTTAAAGGCACAAAATCGACTAATATGAAATCAAGCATTATCAAATCAAACATTAGGAGTAACTCTTTTAATATTACACTTTCTATATACAAGACAGGAATTAACATAAAACCTTATTTAAAAGCCACCTAGTTCCTTGCTAGTAAGACCAATATCCATTGGTAAAATAGACCCTACCCAATGTTTCCCGTTCCAGCCGAGTAACTTAATGAGGCCAAATCTCTAAAAGAAACGCAATATAAAACCAAACCAAATCTCACTTTGCATAAAACGGACTCAGCCCAATCCATCCTTATCCCTAAATACAGCACCATATAAAATTTTCCCGACATAGATGCTATCAATGCAATTTACTTGGAGCCCAAGGGCCCCTTTGTGGTAAGAAAAAGAACAAGTAGCGACGCGTCACGTGTCAAATAATTATTGGCGGAGACGATTCCAATACTTTTGCTTCTGCAAAGTGGGACCCTTTTGTCATATTTGATGCAAATAACTTTTTGACTTTGACCTCGCAAAACATAACCAGACCAATTTACACACTGCTAAAACGACGCCGTCGCCATAGCCGCAGGGCGAAGTCGTCGCTTCTACTGAGCATCAGAAGAGCAGAAAGCACACGCAGACGCTGGAGCTTCAAGAAGATGGAGAATCGAGAGGCGGCGCCGGTGCCGAGGGTGGGAGTGGTGGTGTTCATCCTGAAGGGCAGATCCGTACTATTAGGTCGGCGGCGCTCCACTGTCGGTAACAGCACCTTCGCTTTGCCCGGCGGCCACCTCGAATTCGGTCATCCTCTCTCTCTCTCTCTCTCTCTCTCTCTCTCTCTCTCTCTCTCTCTCTCTCTCTCTCTCTCTGTTTCCTGATGATTGTTTGTTTCTCGGGACATTTGAAGAATTTTTTTTTTTCTTGTTTTTCGGATGCGGATTCAGGTGAGAGCTTCGAGGAATGTGCAATCAGAGAAGTGAAAGAGGAAACGGGGTTGGAAATGGCGAAAGTGGAGTTCTTAACGGTGACGAACAACGTGTTCCTGGAGGAACCAAAGCCCTGCCACTACGTCACCATCTTTATGCGAGGCGTGCCGGCGGATGCAGAGGAAGAGCCGAAGAATCTGGAGCCAAACAAGTGCGATGGTTGGGATTGGTATGAATGGGAAAATCTACCAAAACCACTGTTTGGGCCTTTGGACAGAATGGTGAATGAAGGTTTCAATCCCTTTCCTCTCTGATCGTATTTTGATTGATTGTTGATGGGGATAACTAGTTCATTTTCGTTTCCCTCTTCGCACTGCTCAACTATGTAGATTATCAGATATTTGTGATTGGCAACGGATTTGGTGAGATTAAAATTTTAAATCAAGGTAACTTTGGTAAAGTGAATATGTTATATGAAAATTTAATAATTTAAATTTAGATTATTAATACAAATTAAATAATTTAAATCTTTTTAAATGCGGTGAATAAACGGACAAATGATGATTTTATTTGTGAAAATTACACATCATTAGAGAAAGAGCAAATATTTTAGACATTTTGATGCTGTACAATTGATAAGCGCTATGGTTTCTCATGATTTAGATCGCTTCACTCTATTATGTCAATTTAGCTTTAATGATTTTTTTAATTATCATTTTATTATTGATGTTAACTTAATAAAATTGAGGCCAATTAATTGTTTATATTAGATTAAATTTATGGCGACATTATATATTATAACCAATATTGATTATAGAATATAAGTGAATCAAATTAATTATTAAAAGATATGTAAATATACCAAACATAATTCAGTAAAACTATAAGCCTTGTTCTACTAACATATTATTTTGTTAACAAGTTTTGTATATTTATATAAACAATCTGACATACAACATTGCTCACCTATAAACTTGACACAATACAATATTACATTATACATGCTAATATGCTAATATTTGTGTATTTACGCATAAATATACATGACATTCTACATACACATGTGTGAACACGTATACACAACACAACATTGCATTTGTGTATACACACTCAGACACTAGTTGTACACACGTCAAATTTAAATCAAATAGATAAGTTTTTTTTTTTAAAAAAAAACTTGCTTATATGCATTTGTAGTTTTTTAAGTGTTTGAAATTATTTTTAGAATAAATTATCCAAACAATTTTTTTATTATATTTAGAAATTATCTCACAAAAAAATTCTCTAAAATAATAACACAAAAATAGAACCAACCTAATATCTTCAAATGTGAAAGTTTTCTGTTTTAAATAATTCAGACATACATAATCCCACACTCCAACAAAGAAACAAAAAAGAACAAAACTCAAACTTCAACCCCTACGATGTGTTTGAATACTAGATTTGAGTTGAGACGGAATGGAATTCTCTCCCCAACCCATTCCAACGTTTGGTAAGAACGTAAGAGCTTTCTCATTCTCACGGTAAAGCCCATTACTACATTTAGAGTACATTTGGTTTTAAGAAATAAAGCAAAGAGGGAATAAGAATGAGCCAATGTTTGGTTGATTTTTTAATATAGGAATGTCATTGCTTAGGAAACGGCATCCCCACATACGTGGAATTAGGCAATACTTTCTTCCATGGAATGCAAGAGACTCATTCTTGCAAAATTATTATCCGACCCATCTGATCTACCCTCTTTCTCTTTCCTCTTTCTTCATTTAGTCTCTCCACCGTCTTTGTCTGTCGCCGTCGATTTGTCCTCTATCGTCATCCAAGTTAGCGATGTCGTCCTTCCTCTTTCCTCTCGCCGTTTATCTGTCCTCCAGTGCCAATCGCGATATTTCTCCATCCAATCTCTCTCCTTGTCCTCTCGCATCTCTCTTAAGTCTTGACCATCTCTATTAGTCACATTCATCTCATCCTCTAGCTTCATCTGAGCTCGTGATCTCGTACTTTCTTTGTCCAATCTCTCTCGCGTCTCCCTCCTCCATATATGTCAGCAAGCCTCATCTCTTTACCCTCTGGCCAAATTTGTTGATGTTAGGCTTCACGAGAAATATGAGCTTTGTCGGATATTTAAGATTTGTTGGAGGTATGAGGTTCATCAGGATTTGAGTTGACCGGAGGTGTCAGGTTCACCTAAGGTGTGAAGGCGAGGTATTTGATAAAAATAAAATAAAATTAAAAGGTTTTTTTTTTACCAATTTAAAAATAAATAATTAATATTTTTTATAAAAAAAAATATTACTATAATTTAATTAATCTTCGTTCTCATTCCATTCTCTTTGTAATATCATTCTAAACATAATACATAAATTTAAAATTTCATTTCATCCAAATTTATTTTTATTCCCAAACTCATTTCTATTTTCATTCTAACATTTCCAACATCCAAACTGCTTAGTGCTCAAGGGATTGGGCAATCCTTAGTTGGAGGGAAGGATATAAGTGGACTCCGGGGAATGAAAATTGGTGGACTATCTTGGCCATGGTGTCAGCTGTATCAGGTTCGGGTGAAATGTGCGTCCATCGGGCTCACAAGAAGATTTTGTCGTGCCATTACTAGCGAGTGAGCTCCACCAGCATGAATATCCACCACCGTACATCGTTCTTACAGCAAGTCGATTGTGCATTCACTGTGACTGAGCATTTTCCCCATTCAAGTACGATCTATTAGTACCAGAACCAGTGATGGATGCAGTAAACCAGATCGCGTTTTGAGAAAAAATGTCGTTTTGGAAAAGAAAGAGAGAAGAGAGAGAAGGACGACCAGATATACTCTGTAACTAAAACCATTCTTACTGGCTATCGCCGGCAATATAGCTCTGGTTCGACATGGGTGATGGTCGTCGTCATTACTAGGTTCGTCTTACCATGAATGTGGGTAGGTTCGTTTTGCTGTCGTGCCTTGGTTGCTGGATTTGCAAGAGGAGAGGTCTAGCCCCAATCGCGATTAATTGTTGGATTTAGAAGAGAAGAAAGTGGTTAGCCTCCCCCACCCCCCCTGTTTTTCACCACCGTCTACATTTGACATTGATGCTGACTGTTTGGGTAAGGCGAAATGAGGGAAGAGATGTCCGATGGGGGCAGAGGGAGGAGGGTAGGTTGGGTATACGAAACTGGTGCGTAAACCCAGCCACCGCCACTCCTTGGACTGAGATTTATCTCCCCCGTGTAACCCTCGCCATTTTCACCGTCATTGTTGTTGTCAACGATCATGGTCGCCAACGTCGTTTTGATGTTCACCGTGGAAGATGGAATAATAATAACAATTATTTTTTCACAATATTAATAAATGATAAATAATATTTTAATTTTTTAGATAAGTATATTTTGATAATTTGATTTATCTTCCTTCTCATTTTTACTTTTCTTTTTTAATGTGAATTATTCAAAATTCATTTTGATTATGATTTTCAATCTTTTTAACAAAAGAAAATAGATGCAAAAAATGTAAAAACTAAAAGTAAATGATTAAATTATAATCTAATGATAATTTCAATGTATTAAATTTTAAATGTATCACTTTACTAATAAACAAAAACGTTATCATAATTCAATAAAAATTGGAATGAATTAATTTTATTATTTGTAACGCAATATAAATAAAATTGAGATACAAATTTAACATATATACATATAATAAAAAATGATTCTATTTTTCAAAAAATATTTTAATTATTTTTTATTTATCTTTTTGGTCTAAGAACGTAAAAAAAAAAAAAAATCAGACAAGCCCGAAATCACCGTCATGTCCCATTGTCACCCTGATCTGTAAATAGATTCTTGGACTATTTTGTAGTTGTAAGTCGTACGCTAAAAGACAAATGAATGGATGTTTTACGTAAACGATAGTTGATCTACAAGATTGGTCGGTCCCGCCCGGCGAAGGTGCTCCGCACAATCATATTACGTACTGCCTTCTCCGATACATGTTCCTTCATACGCCCACCATGAATAATTCATATTGTCTACTTCTCTTTGACATTTTAGCTTTTATATACATTAATGCAAGTTATATTAATTATATAATACAATAAATTTAAATAAGATGACAATCAACTCCAATGGACATGCATCCCTTTTCTTCTTTGCTACTGGAATTTAAATTATTTAATGAAAATTTAATAGTTGTAAATGTGACACAGGACATTTTTATATAATTTTGATAAATATTAAGATATTTGATAAAATATTATAATGCATAAAAACGTATTAGTTTAGATCATTTGTTAGAAACTAATTAACTTTTTTCTTTTCTCTTTAATATGATGTCATCTTGTGTAGATTTATGAGTTGTTAATACCACTTCTTCATATATCACAAGATACCATTGCCACTTGCCACAGGCAATTGCATCTCGTAAATGCAAAGCATAATTAGTTTATAATTCCATTTTTTATTAAAATTACTTGACAATCGACTATTCATTATAATAAGTCGACTATTTATCATAATCAATTAACTGATAGTAATAAACAGTTAATTCTATAATAAATATTGTTCACAATTCACGATGATTAGTTAACTTTTTCTCTTCTAGAATTTGATTTTTTTGGCCCCAGATGCATTTTCCACTCAAAAACTCTAAGAAGATGATTATCTCATGAACCAATGATAACAAATAGAGCTCTAATGCAAATACAAATACTTTGTGACATATTCTTTCAAAGAATAAAATGCAAAATAAGGTTAATGTTGGGGTTTAGATGAAAATGATTTTGACTTTGATTGTCGCTTGAGAAAAATATTAGCGTTAAGGACGTTTGGAAGTAAAAAGAAAAAAAAGCTTCTTTATAGTTCTTCTTGCTATTATAACAAAGTTAGGGTTCTTGCGTTTATTTCATTACTAAGAGGATTAATACGTAATTAGTGGTCTTTCCACGTTGCAAAATTCTTGTTTACTATTTCTATGTGAGGCTTTTTTTAATTTTTGTCCTAATGCTATTGGACTAAATGTAATAATATCCAAACAACTTACTTTCTTTCTCAAAAGCACCAAAAAAACTTACTTTCTTTAGGGTGGTGGGAGCATGAAAGGACTAGAGTAAGAGGCAGGTATGGTTGGTGAGGCTTTACCTGCTCTTTATCAGTTTCCAATGCGACCCCTCCTTCATTTTCTGCCTTCCTTGTTCCCACACCTTTTGTGAATGACAATGATACCACACCTAAGCTTGTCTCTTCTGTGCCTTCACTCTACTCACTCCATATTATAACCATCTCAAAAATCTTCATGCTTTTACATATATTAAGAGTACTTAGAGTTGTTTATCGATAAATCATCTTGAAATTCATATTTACGATAATAACAAAAGTTTAGAAAACATTCAATCTTGAAAAAGCTCGCATTACCCACTCTTGTGCTGTCATTTTTCGTCTCTTTTGTGGGCTCTGACCTCTGAATGATCTCACTGCTTCCTTGTTTGCAAGAGGTAGGTGGGGCTGCTTACCTTCCTTTTCAATCGAAGATTCTCTAATCTTCTGTCCTTTCCTATCATATACTCTGGCAACAAGCACAGAATAAATCACCCAGTTTACTCACTACCCCCAACAGATAAAATCCTTCCTTTACCTTCATGAAGCTCATACGTAATTAACCAAATTTCAAAACGTTGCTCCTCTCTGGGTTTCTCGCCCTCTCCACGATGAAGACAATAATGGCCAAATCCCCCCACGACTCTTCCTTTTCTTTCTCGAGAAGGTACTTCCACTTGAAGAAGAAAGTTCTGGAGTACGACGAGCACGACCAGGCAGAACAAGTCCTGAACATCAATCCATCCTCCCATTTCTGCGACGGTTATGAAAAACAACAAGAAGAAGATGATCTGAGAATCGAAATGCCCAAGAAGAGTCAATCTGTTTCGAAGTTCAGGTCAGCTCTGACTCTCTTCACCAAAAGCCGTTCCCTCCGCCACCACCGTCCTTCTTCATCCTCGCTGGCAGGAACCCGAGTGGTGGGTACGCTTTTCGGCAACCGTCGAGGGCGCGTGCACATCGCGTTCCAGGAGGACCCCAAGTTGCACCCACCGTTCCTGATCGAGCTAGCCACGCCCACGAGCGTGCTGGTGCGAGAGATGGCTTGTGGGCTGGTGCGAATTGCGTTGGAATGCGAGAAGAAGAAGAAGAAGAAGAGTAGTGGGAAGCTGGTGGAGGAGCCCATATGGAGAAGCTACTGCAACGGGAGGAAATGTGGGTACGCAAATCGGGTGGAATGCGGGACGGAGGAGTGGAAGATACTGAAGGCGGTGGAGCCGATATCGATGGGTGCTGGGGTGCTTCCGGCGAGCGGCGGGTCCGACAGCGAGGGGGAGGTGATGTACATGAGAGCGAGGTTCGAGAGGGTGGTTGGCTCCAAGGACTCAGAAGCCTACTATCTGATAAACCCTGATGGTAGTGGTGGTCCTGAGTTGAGCATTTATCTGCTCAGAGTTTAGCATCAGGTTTCATATATATATATATATATATATTAGGGCATTAAGTTGGAACTTGGTGCTTCGAATTTGGCTTATGATTTGCCTCTGATTGGGAAACAATGTGGGGGCTATATATTTGATAACCCAGTTTGTTGCTTTTATTGCCTTTGTTATATGGGGATTTTGAAACTCGCTTTGACACTATATCAGTGCATTGGATTCCACGTCTAGCTAGAACTTGTCTAAATGTTAAGTTTTTGGAATACAGAAGATAAATGACGATGCAGGATAGTGTCCGTGTGATGATGCCTCCAAGGCACTAATAATAATAATAATTATTATTATATATATATATATATATATATATATATATATATACTTTGAAGATTTTGGAGTATGATTGGGAGTTTTGAGGGGAAGGAGAGAGTGAAGAAAGCAAATTCATTATATATTTTTTCTAGAATAGTATTTTGAAAACCCAAATAGATTGGATTTTGATGGAGAAGTGATTCATTAGTGTGGGTTACTGAAGACAAAACTTGCCTTAGCTTTTATGCGATGCCTTAAAATGGTGGATTTGGATGCTCTTCTTTTCTATTTTCTGGTTTTTTTTTTATTGTGTTAGAAAGAAACATACATAAAGTGAGTGTATTATATAATTTAAATGGATCTCATATCTGTGAAACCAATTATTTACGTAAACTAAACTACCTCCATTACGTGTCTATGGGTTTCTAACATAACCAAAAAAAAAGAAACAAAATGAGAAGATCCACATGACAATTCAAACTTGGTTATCAAGAATACTTTAAGTGCATGGTGATGGTGGCCCCCTTCAAAAAAAAAATTTACGTATTATATATGTATTTAATGTTATTATTCCTCCTAAAATTATGAATTTTGTGCATTTAATTTTTTAAAGTCACACACACAAGCTTTTTAGTCTCAAATACACACTCTTGAAAGCATTACTGGCCTTGATATTGAATATAAAAATAAATTATATAAAACAAATTAAAAATACTAAAGCTAATTATTCTTCAAGAAAGACGGACCATCCATTCTCAAACTTTTACTCTGTCACAAGATCCCTTTTCACTTGACTAAAGTTTACTTAAAAGCATTTTTCATGAATGGTATTTCATAATAATTGCAATTAGCAAATCATTATTGTGAATTAGAAAGAATTATGATGAGGTGATGCCTTTTTTTATGCCCCTCATCATGTTGGTCTTCTTTTGCAATTGAATAGTAAATATCTTTACTTGAACACATAATATTGCAAATGACACTAATTATTAATGCATAATGCATCAATTCTTACATGTACTATTTTGTATTAACCCAATTTTATTTATTTTAGAATAATTTATGTTTTCTTATTCTTTTTCAATTATCATGTGTTTCTGGTTTTTAATATTATTATATTTTATTATTATATCAATTAATATATACTTAAAATTGTATTTTTAATTTAGTTGTTAATAGTGCTTGCATTAAGTATATATTTTTACGTCCTTAACTAATTTTTCTGGTTCCCTCCCTGCATGGTGGACAGTCAGGACATCGATGGCACCTTTCGCATCATTGAAATATGGTCTATATTTATTAACATAATATGATATTTTACATGATTAAATTAAAAATACATTTATATAAGTTTAATATGCCTATTTAATTTAAGAATTATATTGATGACGTTATTAAGTTTGATTATCATTCAATTACTTGAACCGGTTGACCCTTGACTTAACAACAATCTAAATTTTAAAACATTAGTTTAGAAATCACGACGTTGATAATATAAAATGTGATGAGAAGATTTTAAAATGTAACATATTTATTAATACCCATACATAAACAAAGAAAAAAAATATAAAAAATGATACAATAAAAGAGTAAATAGAAAAATTATAAAAACTAAGCTCATCTCAAACCCTTTCAATTTTGAAAGGTTTCATTTATCCTGAGCCACTCTAATTATTAGTTTATTTCACTTTCACTATCCTCCCAATCAAGTCCTCGTCATTGGCCTTTAAACATTTCTGAACAAGGTTATGATGCATTAATTAAGTGCAGTGTCACTTTCTCTGTTATAAGAGTAACACATCACAACTTCGAACAAAACAGACTTCATTCACAAGCAAGAAATCTCACATAAAACTATGCCCATAATATAAATTTTGTTTTCTTCCTTGCTTCCTATGGAGATCTTTAATTATCATCGCCTATATTGAAGCTTTATGAGGGTTTGACTTTGAGAGAACTCTAGCACAAAACCTAACCTTAAAAAACCTAGAGATCTGAAATCAAATTGTGTTTTAGACAACGACTATTGGTTCCTTTCAACAAAGTTGGTACCGTCCAATGGTGCAGTGGGTGAACAACGTCAATTTGTCGTTTAACTTCTAAGTAATATTGCTGGAAAGAACCCTAAACCAACTTATGGGACCCCTTTTAATTACTTGAACCTTAAGCTTGGTTTTGTTTAAACAAACAATGAACAGTCACATCTATAGATGGAGGTTTTTTAATTAAGAGCAAATATTGATCCTCCTTTTTTTTTTTTTCAGAAGAAACATCATCAGATTTTATTGATTAATAAGTTGAAGTAAGGTATAAGTGTCCCACAATTAGGTGCGAATCCTTGCAAATCATACTTATAATATCACCTCTGACATTTGTGTTGATAAATATTCTAAATTTTTTAAAGTTTATAGCATGTCTAAACACCTACTTATATTTGTTAAGAATTTTTTTTTAATATTTTTATATTTTTATACAAAAGCTTCACAGAAAATAATGAGTCATCAACAAATAAGAAATGTGAGACACATGACCCATTCTTGCTAGCTTTACAACCATGTAAAATACCTTTATGTTTTGCCTTTATAAGCAAAGCTAAAAAACCTTCCGCACATAGAATAAAAAGATATGGAAATAAAAGATCTCTTTACCTTAAGCCTATCTGAGGAGAAATGGGGCTAATCACATTCCCATTAAGGATGTAAGAATACTTGACATTTTGTACACACTCCATTATCCTCCCAATTCATTCAGTATCAAAGCTCATTCTTTCCATTATTCATTTTAGAAAACACCAGTTTACTCTATCATATGCCTTACTAACATATGTTTTAATGGCTATGTAGCCATTCTTGGCCCTCATTTTCTTTTCATGTAATGGATGAGCTTGAAAGCTATTAAAATGTTATCTGTAATCAATTGTCCTGGGATAAATACAGACTGACACTTGGAAATTTGATCAGGTAGGATTTTTTTTAGTCAATTACCAGAAGCCTTTGCCACAATCTTGTATAGCACATTACACAAAAATATGGGTCTATAGTCTTTTAAGCTAAGAGGGGAGCTAGACTTGGAAATAAAGACCACCAACGTCTTTGCTAAGTTTTTGGTAAAAGATCCATTAGTCAGCCAGCTAGTGCAACTTTGCTAAGTTTTTGGTAAAAGATCCATTAGTCAGCCAGCTAGTGCAACTTTCTATTACTTTATCTCCAATGATGTGCCAGAACTTCTGAAAAAAGGTTGGATTAAATCTATTTGGGGCTAAGAGATTTGTTTGAATGCAATTGAAAAGCGACTTTCTTGAATTCATAAGCATCAAATTGATTTGTTAACATATCGTTGTCGCAATCAGTCACCACTTTCTTTATTAGATTTAAAACATAATCTGGTTGAGCTTCATATGCTTTCTACATTTGCTCAAAGTAATCAAAAATTAGATTTTGCATACCTTTGTGATTAGAAATATGAACCCTATCATCATTGATCAGTTTTGTGATTGTGTTAGTTCTCCTTTAAGCCAATGTAGTTTTGATCGTTATCTCCATTTTATCTCTTTTTGTTTCAGTTATTTATTCTTTTCCTCCCTTTACCTGTAAAACTCATTGCTTTGAGTCTCCTCTGAGCTATGGTGTAGTGCATTTAGCTTTTTATCTTTTAATTAGGAGTGAATATTGTTCCTCCATTTTTAGAAAAGAAACATCATCAGATTTTATTGACTAATAAACTAAAGTACAGAATAATTTTCCCACACTTTGAACTTGAAATAGCTAGCAAAGACTAGCGATTTTGTGGACATCCACATTATCAAGTCTATTAATCCACATAATACTAATATCCCCTCTATTCCTGAGGATATTCTTGCACTCACTAATCAGGAGACCCCATTTTGAATCATCGAAATACCACCTTTCAACGCATTGCAAATCTAGTGAGTGTCTATGTAAACAGTATTACCATTAGACAATTATTACACGCTCAAGGTAAAGCATTTCTCAAAGCTTTTACTTCACTAACTCTGGCAATGAGTTTTCCTTAACAATGACTGGAGATGGTCTTAAAGACAGATCTACCATTGCGATAGGAAATGCAATCAAAACTATGACAGTTAGACTCCTTAAAATTTGCAGCATCCACCTTGCAAATCCAACCATGTCCAAGTAACTGGTTCTCTTGGCCAGAACGATTATCATCTTTGCTTGTAGAGGGAAAATTTTACTGTCTATCTTCTTTAAGTGTTACTTTAGTAAAAATCCACTTGCGGCATCTACATTTAGCTTCCTTGAAAATTCTTTTAGGACTGTTTCTCTTATTATGCCAGAACAAGTTGTCTCTATTATTATAGAGGCACCAAGAGATCGTATAAAACTCAATCACCACCTTAGGGGTTTTGTTCTCTAGTAACCATTCCAAACAATCAACGAAAGACAAAAAGTTTTGTGTGCTAGCTTCTAACCAACAAGACTAGCATTCCCTTACCTAGTCACAATGAATTAGAACATGATTGATATGTTCTTCCTCACTGCATAACAAACAGTGGATTAACATTCATTCTTTTTTGTATTAGATTTCTTTTTATAGGTAACATTGATCCTCCTAAGTATTAGTTTAATCTATCTAATTTAGTACATATCTCTCTGTCTCTCTCTTTCTATATATATATATATATACTATCATCTAATTTAGTACATATCTCTCCCTCCCTCTTTCTATATATGTAATGCTATCTTAATGTTGTACTCCTAAGCAGTTCAATTTGTTTAATTAAACGGGTTTATCATGTTACTCATATTTAATTATTTGATAAATAATTTGAATTGTTTTAAACTTTTAGTGAATTAAATCAAATACCTCAGTTGAATATTTAATTACTGAGATAAAACAAAACTTTACTTTCTATGGTTCCAAAATCAAACCTCTTTTTTATTTTTTTTAAGAGTTTGACACAGGTACTTCTACATATAAGTGATTCAAATATACTTGATCCCTATTCTGTTATTTTTTACTCTCAATTAAGCCTTCAACCTCTTTTTGCAATTAAAAAAAATGCCAAAAGGTATTTTTGTTTTCGCCTTTTAATTTGATTTTGTAACTTTAAAAAATTGATATGAAAGTAAAAAATAATATAAAGTTAAAAAATCAAATTAAAACAAAATAAAGTGAAGAAATAAAAGTAAAACTAAAACTAAACTAAAATTTTAGCCAAAAAATAGCCTTTCTTTTTTTAAAAAAAGAAAAAAGAAAAAAGAATGCCATCAACACAGTTGGTGTCATGGGCCAGTATGTTGAAAGTCCATTTAGGAGGCCCATTGGCTGTCAGGAAAAATATTTATTGGGCCACTGACCCACTATCCACTTTAACTAGTGATATTGTGCACAGGCCCAAAAACAGAGCAACGTATACCGCTAAACTTGCTATGGATTCAAGTCCAAAACATTATCAGAACATTATTCTAGTCTTTCAATTATTAATAGATTTTTAATTTCGTCATTTACTATTTTTTATTTTTAATTTAATACCCTATTTATTAGTTAGTTCTGAATATAATTCCTCACAAATTTGAATGATCAAATTAAAAATTAATTAATAAAATAAGGAATTAAAATGGTATTGTACTTATACTTTTTTCCATTATTTTAAATTCTAACCTAGCATAATTATTAGTTCATACAAACTTTTATTCCACATAGTTACTCAAGAAATAGGGGGAAAAAAATTACACGAATAAATTTGTACTTATTTAAGTGAGAATCAGCTTCAATTATATTAAAGAAACATGTTTGGTGTTTCTAGAACTAATACAATCCCTGTGGTTGCGTGAAATTTTAAGAAAAATTAATTAAAAATTCAAAGCCATTTATCGCCACTAATTATGCCTTTGGATACTCTCAAGTCACCAATCTTTCCTTATTAGTGTCACCAACGAAACATTAACCTTTTTCTCACTTTTTAGCTTACGATGTGGGATTGGCCTTTGAAATTTGCACACTCATTAATACAATACTAATTAAATAGCTTTCATAGTTATGAGACCAATGTGCAATTGTTACTTAATCTCCCACTAATCTGCCTATTTGTGTGAAAAATGATATACAATTTTTTTTTAAATACTTTTAGGCTTCATTTTTATTAGGTAATATTAAAGGTAAAAAAAATATTATTTTAATTATTTACCTTTAAACTTAATTTTATATTGCTCCTCTATAAATTAATGTTTTAAAATAGTTCTCTATTTTTTGACTTAGTCTCATTTTGATATTTTACAAATTGAAAACTTCAAAATGTTTCCTCACATTCAAAGTCCAACTTAAAATAGTTTCTCTCTAAATATGACTATTTTCAAATGTGTAGGACTATTTTAAGTAAGATCTTTTGATATTTTCAATAGATTAAGTTCAAAGTAGAAAATTAAAATAGTATTTTCTTAATATTAAAGATATAATTTTTCACCTAATACATTTAAATTTTAAAATGCCCTTTAATATAATTATACTAATGTGATTAAGAAAAAACAACATATAGTTTTGGCCAATTGGGTTAGCTTATTCACATTTCTAAGTAAAATCCTTTGGTCTGTGCCTAACTTTTACATAAATATACATATGAATATAATTACTTTTGGTGTAGCATGACATGTGAAGTTTTTTCCAATTCGGACTAATCACATTTCTCTTTTTAGTATAGTCAAAGATATAAAGCATAATTGAAATTAAAAACATTTACAATAGAAGTTCTTACATTGGATCAACATTATTGGATAATTACATTTATTTCAAATGCAAGGAGTTCACCTAAATACCTCTCAACTTTGACAACTTAAACTATTAAAGTTGATATGAAATTGGATATGGGACCCAAATTTGAGAGGTTAGAAAATGTAAGAGGTTTTGTTTCACTATTGAGGTTCAATAATTGTGGTGGGAAGTAGCATGATGTGAATGGAGTCAAAGCATAATTTAATTTAAGTTTATGTTAGGAGTGTTTAAATATATTATGTTTGAATATAACTCAAAATTCAATTAAGTAAAAGACTGAGGTAAAAAAACTTGTCTTAAGACTCAGCTTGGCTGAATGTGGCTCAGTAAGTGGTTGGGTCCATATAATTTTTTAAAAATATTTTTATTTAAAAATTTATTTTTAAATTAATAAAATTGTTTTTTAAAATAAGAAATAAGATTTGAAGGTAAAAAATTAAAATTTGAAATTAAAAATAGTTAAGATTTGAAATGAATTGATATATTTAAAATTAATTATAAATAAAATTAAATAAGTTAAATTGTAAAAATAATATTTAAAAAATAAAAATATAACTAGATTGGATAGAGATTGAACTCTAAACCTAACCTAATTCGGTTGATAAATCCAGCCTAGCCTGGTAATTATGCAATGACTAGGCCAAACTTAGCCGATATGATTAAATCGATTTGTGATAGACAGGTCACTAGATTTTTGAACACCCATATGTTAGATTATTAAAAAAATTGCTTACAAGTGTCTTTCCAATATTGGTTAAATATTATTTATTATATTTATTAACAATAATAATAAATATTTATTGATTAATTTTATTACATTTCATTAATGATTTGTTTTGTTAGTGTGTGCAATAAATATTTTTTAACCGAAATTAATTGGTAAGCAAATATTATTATTGTTAGTGAATGCAATCAATTATTATTAATTAATAAATTAGTTAATAAATATTTACTATTATTATTATTAGGTGCAATGAACAATCTTTATTAAGTGTACATTATTAATAAAATTCTGAAAAAATAATGATATTATAAAATTTTAAAATACTGTACTCTTCGATTATGATATTATAACTATTAAATGTAAAATAAAATTATGTTTTTTAGTATACTTATATTATTATGATTATACTTATTAATCATTAAAAAAATTAAACTAATTTAATAAGAATTATTTACATGTGCTCTTAAATCTCTATCACTCAAAAGTAAAAAGGATTTTGTTATTAAGAGTTCCGGCACTCAAATTGAAGTTTTCTTCTATTAAATGTGTTTGGAAATTTGTATGAAAATTTTTAAATAATTATTCACGGGTTTCTAAAAGTATGAAATGACTGAAAATCTAAACCCCTAAAATGTCAAATTATGTGTCATTTTTTGAAACAAAACCGACCCTACAACATGCCCCACGTGAGGGCACATCCACAATCAAATCCCAATGAATGGTGAACTTTGAGCCCAAAGGGCATTAAATAATGTTCACCCAAAGTCCCAAAAAAGAAAGGAAAATGCATAGGAAAAAGGAATTATGATTTACAAAGACAATTAGATATATTAATTTATATTAATTAGCATGTTTTCCACCGAAATTGAAGCCCTTGGGATTTGGATTCCGTGGACACTGCACTTTTCTACTGAAACCAAAATTTAGTCATTGGCTTTTGCCAGCATAGTGATTTTGATTGTCATCTCCGTTGTGCCATTACAAGGGAAATTTTAGAATTTAGATGGTTTTTCTTTTTATGAATAAAAAAAAATTCATTATTGAATCCAACAAATGTTATTAATTACACAATTTTATTTAAATTTTGTTATTTAGTTTCGATAAGAATTCACTTTCTTTATAGTGTAATAATTAGTCCTATTAATTCAAAACTTGATAATTAAGTTAATATTTTCATGATAACTGATGGTCTAATAATTGTATAAAAAGCTTTCAGCTTTGGGATCCGTTTGAGAGTGAAGAGCCGTGCATATCTCAACATGAAACAGTAAGTCATGCCAGATATTGTCTTTTTTAGTTGAAATATATGCAATATGACCTACCTCTTTTATTTCACATATATTGTCATGTCACCTCCAAGGACTGTGTCATAAATTAAATTAAATTTGTTCAAAGGGATTAGTGTAACATAAAGTCAAATTGTACTCAGAAAATTAGACAAGGAATTCCTCTGCTTCATATAATTAAATAAATAGATGCAATAAACTTTTTCCTTAATTTTGGCCCACAATGAATGTTTATATCATTTATAGCACGTCACCATGGCCTTTGGATAACATCTAAAACATTAATCTTTTTCAAAAATTAATAATAATATATAAATATGTATTAATATTTAAAATTTTTGTATATACAATAGTATTTCGTTGATGAAAAAAATGAATATTCTCTAATAATTTTCTTTCTATTTTTCACATCTTAAGTTTATTTTCTTTCATACAAGATAAGTAGATAATAATATGTTATAGAAAAAAAATATGAATAATCTTTTATAATTTACAGTCTATTCATTATATTATATAATTTATTTTTATTTTTAAAAGAATATTATTCTATATAAAAAAATTTAAAATATTAAAAAGATTTTATATTATTATTATTATTTTAAAAAATTTGGATAATCAGACTTGATCCGAGTCCAAAATGGCCCTGACAATGACTATTAAAATAATTTTTTTAATTAAACTAGAAAAAAGTTTATAATCTTGTCAAGCATTGACTAGGACTCTTTGAACACTATGCATGCTGCTTATGCACGTAGAGTCAGCATAAACTTCGCAATTAACTATCTTCAAATTGAAGATGTGATGTGCTATTGTGCTAAAGCTTCTTTGATTTTTGTTCTTTTAGTCTTAAGGCAACGAAACAGAAGGAAAACTAAAATCATTGGGCTAAAGTAAAGTCTAAAAATAGATCACTTGATTCATGCATTACAATACATAATATTTCTAGTGACGAATTTTGTTTTTATTTGGTAAAAACAATTATAAATTCTAGGTCCTTCATAGTAAATATTTTAAATTTATGGCCCTTAACTTTAATCCTCTCAAAATAAATTATGCATGTGTTACAATCTCTGGATAACATTGTTATCATATCTAGATCATTTTACTCCACTTCAAGCTTTTTATCAATCGAAACATTTCATTTCTAAGGATTAAAGGAATTGTAATTAACATTACTTAATTTGATTTGGTCACGTAGACCAGAATCTTATATACTTATCATACCTGATTTAGTAAGTACATGGAGAAAAAAAAAATCCAATTTCAATTTGTGAAATTATATTTAGGTAATACAGAATTTGATTTGATTTGATTCTGAAACTGCTTAATTAATATGTAGTTGAATTTATTAGTTTTTATTAAATGCAGCAAGGAGCCTAATTAATTAAATTTCCCTTAGCTTATGGTCAAGGAGACATATATCCTTTTGCAGAAATATTTGAAATTTGATTGGGTTTTTTTAGGGTTTCTGAACCCATTCTCTTCCACCCATTAATTTGTATTTAAGTTAATGAACTGTCATGGACATTAATATTCTTTAATATGCCATTGATTTAGGGGCATTATAATTTAATATTTTCACCCAACATTAAATTTCTTTTTATATATAGCAGCTATAGCCTCTCTCTCAGATGAATTATTAGTTTTCTTGGGGCCAATATCTATAAGCCTATATGGTCATATTTCTTCATGCAATCATTGTCTTAAGAATGAAATATGAGCACAGTAAGAGTAACAAGTAACATGGTTATGTTTATATGAGAAATTTCATGTTCGAATCTTTTAAAAAACAGATATTATGAATTAAAATGTAATAATAAGTTAGATAAAAAATGATGTAGAAATATGAAGAGAACCATGTTATTTATTTCTTGGAATAATGTTGACCCATTGATTTTTGGCCATTATAAATAGTTCATGATATTTTAAAATTGAAAAATAAATATCTTAATTTCCACATTTAAAAAATACATCAATAGATTGTTTCATGTATTTTATTCTCAATATTATTACTTCATATGCTACTTTAGATTTTCTTATATGGTTTTAAATTGGATATATTGGTATTGAGAACGAATAAAATCTTGTCACGATAGTTATCGAAAAGGTTAAAAGGAACATATAAAATAACAACATTAAAAATAAAATAGACTCATATTATATGAATTTAAAAATTTAAGACTAAAAGTATGAAAAAATATCTTTTTTTGTTTCTCATTTATTTAGAAAATTATTATTTTAATTCATCACTTATTTGAAGTGTCCAAAATAATTTTTTACTTATCGAAAAATGTTATATTTAATTTTTTACCTTTTTAAAAAATATTAAATTTAATTCTTCTATTAAATGAGAAAAGTACCAAGTCGATCTTTTACATTTTGTGATAATTCAATCCCTTATAAATAATTATGACAAATTATTTTTTAAAAAAATTTTATTTTATATAAAATTAGCATCTTATTAATCTAAATAAAAAGATTATTTTGTACAAATTTAAATTTATAAAGAATTGATTTTATACTAACTAATTTGTCACAATTAATTTATAAAGAATTAATTTTATACTTTGTCCTCACCAAAAGCTATAACTTAATCAAAAACTAAATCTAATATTTTTTTTACTAAATTAAAGAACTAAACATAATATTTTTCAAAAAAAATAAGGATTAAAATAACAATTGACGAACTAAAAGGGCAGTTTACTCATAAAAGTACATATGGTGTGAGTATTTTCAATTATATCTTGAGATCAAAAAGTTCAACCCTTAGTTTTCACATTGATGTGATAAGTTTCACTGAGGAGAGGAAGGGTCAAGATAATGCTCAAGTGGCTAGCCAAAAGGCAACTTTTTCAGGCCTTCATCTACGTTTGCCTTTTACATACCCTACAGTGATGAAAATATCCAAATTCTTTCTTGAAGTCATTGTCATATTACATTGCAGAGGATGAAGCATTGCAGAGGATGAAGAAAATGAAGATGGAGAAATGTGAGGGTAAAGCAATCAAACTCCATATGAATGAAAACCTCAACTCTGCTAGCCTCTGTTTCCGTTGCATGTTGCAGAGAATACATACATACATACATATAACTTTGCTGTATAAATGAGTCGTCATCACAAAACCAAAACTCAATTATTGGGCAAACAGAATAACAAATGCCTCATAAGTGACCCCCAAAAATAATTATATATTACTATCTCACCATTCAACAACTTTTCTGTACAGTATATTCCAGCAATCTGAGAACCCAGAAGAAATAAAAGAGAAAAACGAGTTTCAGTTTCTTCAAGGATCTATTATCCTTGTGCTTCGTATCTACTATTGGAAACCTTGCATACTCTCCCGTCAATACAAAACCAGAGAAGGAAAACTAAATCAAAAGAAGATAATTAAAGGAATAGAAGAAGGAAAAAGAGAACTGTGACTAATAAATGCAACAAAAAATTCAGTTGTGAGGTGTAGAATCCACAACTGAGTTATGCCTCTTGGAGGGACCTGAAGGAGGTACAGTTCCTCTGGGGAGGAAGTTGAAGACCAAGCTGTCTCCTCTGTATGGCTGCTTTCTTCTCAGAATCTCTGTGCTTTCACCATTAATGGTTTTCCCTGTTCTTATTCCACTACAAGAACCGCTGAGAAGGATCAAGACCACGAACAGAAGAAGGAGAGGCTTGCACCGAAGATGCAGAGATTTAGAAGAAGAAGAAGTGGCCATTGAAGAGAGAGCCTTAACTTAATTAATCGGCTTCCTTGCCTATATATGAAGGAATTAGAGGTTCAAGGAGAATGAGTTTCTTTTCTTATCAATTTTTTTCTGGGTAAATGTTTCTATCGGTGTGAATGAAGTCGTTTTTATACGGGTTTGCATGGGAACATGGAATATTGTACATATATAAATATTACACCTTTTTAAGAAGTTAGGTTAGATTTTATTTAATTATTTTTAGATATATATATATATATATATATATTGTAAGAATTTTTTTAATAAATTTAATTTTTACACATTATAAAAGTAAAGAAAATTAACTAATTTTATTTTTAAAAGAAAATGCATACTATACAGAACATAATTTTATTGACAAAAATATATTAAAGTAATTATACAATATATTTTAAAGTATGAAGAGTTAAAGAAAGAGAAGTGAGAGGCACGCCAAAGACTAAAGAGTTTTTGAAAGTCAACGATTTGAATAAACTACTATATAGTACAAGTATTTGGCGCCGGCTATACTTGGACATTTGGCACACCATTTTATATATTTTCTAAAAAAATTATTGTTTCTAGGTCAATGAGAATGATTTTCCCTGAAAATATACCTATGCGTGTGTGATCCATAATTTTGAAAATTCTACCTCATGTTTGCGTGCATGGAAAGAAAATTGCACTATATTGAGGTGATGGTGTTCGGATTATTTTTGCTACCTAACCATATAATGACATAATGAAAATTTACATTTTCTTCAATTTAAACATAATATTGAATCAACAACAATAATTTGTAAAATGTGTTGGCTCCCACTAGGAGAGAGATTTTGAGAAAGTTTGCTGTCTTTTAGAACTAGAATTACGTCCTCATGGTTCTCACTAAAATATGTATTAATTAAGCAAATGGACCACTTTATTCTCTCTTTTTTTTTTAAATGCAATTATTAAGTATAGGGTCCTAACTTTAACGAATTGAAGTGGCAAATATGAACAAATGGGTACCAATATAAGTTGGGAATGCCACATATATATCACACCCAACCCTATGGGGGGATTCCAAATAGAGGGAAAATGGAAAAGGCTTTTATGAAAGAGAGGCACAAATTATTGGCAATATTTTACTGTGAAAATGAAAGCAAACAAGACGCAGGGCTTCAAAGCTCAAGCTTTTCGGTGAATTGCCTTATGTAATAGTACTTGTTTAGATCATTATTGTGATGTTATTGTGGATAAACATGTGCATGAAAGGGGGGTTCCTTCTATTATTCAAGTGCCTATCTTTTGCGTGTGACACTCTTATAAGTAAATCTGCCTTTTTTTGGGGTCCACTTATCCTTCTTGTGCATTCATCTATTGACATTGATAGACCATTAGACATACACATATTATCCATCTAACTGTGTCATACTAGTTTCGCTTATATATATATATATATATATATATATATATATATATATATATATATATATATATATATATATTATATTGTATTTGGTTCTTGAGAAATTTAAAACCTTATTTATACACCTAAATAGAGGTTTGCCTTATAAATATTGTCGTTTAGTTTTGTATTAAATTTTTTACAAAATTAATTTCACCCTTCAAACTTATGTTTGTATAAAAGTAAAAAATAATTATTTTTACGTTGAATAAACTATATAAATAATAAAAATCAATTTTCAAAAGAAAGTGAAAAAAAAAAGTAAATTACAGTTATGTAAAATCATATTTGATTAAAACTAATTTTAAAAATTAAATTGATCTAAAATCAAATTAGTTTAATATCAATTTAAACGTAGACTTAATAATGTATAGCCATATATTATTTCAAAACTAGCTTTTACTTCTGAAAAGAAATTAAGTAGTTCTCAGTTCTTAGTATACAGGTAAGCAAACAAAATCTAATGTCTAAAATGCTGGATTATAATTTCCAGACCATCTTTAAAATATCCTAATATATACTATCTGAATTTAAACCATAATTGATTTTGCTTTTTTTAAAAAAAATGGTACTATATATAGATATGAAAAATTGGACCTAACATGTCTTGTAAACTTTTGTCCATATGCACACTTAATAACATATATTTAGCCCGCAATTATATACATACTTATGTGATTTCACGGTATGTAGCAAATGAGATATCACTATTACGTACATTCAAAGAAAAAAATATGGGGAATTTAAGAAGGAGATATATGTTGAGAATATCAAAGATCAAAAGATGCGTGCACGACTGACTTATATATTGTTGACTTCGAATGACATTTTTTAAATTGATCGATTAATTAAGAACAAAACTAACTATTTAAAAGGTATAAGTAATCAAGGATGTGATCATATCTAACGTAAGAAATGAAAAGGTAAACGTCAAAGATGACAGATCTTGGACCAAAGCATTACGCGTGGCAGTTGTCTGGTCACTAATGAGTTGGGATGCAATTTAAGAGCAAAATAATATATATATATATATGTATTAGTGTGAAAATGTCAATGACATGTTTGATATGAACGAGTTGAAGAAATAAAGAAATAATGATGCATAAAGTGAGACGGACAGAGAGAGCAGGTGAAGGAAAAGGGTGGTGGAGGAAGGTGCTCGTTGAAAATTCCAAGTGAGAAGGTCTTTGGGGCATCAATTATTTTTGAATTATGAAGAGGGTCTTCAGTCCTTCATGGCTTAAAAACACGCTGATTTTGAATCCAAATTTTCGGTTGGTTCTTGAAGCAGAAGACGTTGATGTCTTGTGCTTTCATTTCATAGGTCAATTGGGAAGCAATAGTATATATATATGTATATGGATTTATGAAGCATATGCAGGACCAGTAATTTAGCAAACATTCCAAACTGAGACTTCACCCTCACGGAATCACTCGCATGCAAAAACTTCACGTCTTCAAAGAAAGCAACTATTCATGAAGAAAATTACTCCCAACGTACGGTTGTATATATACATAATACATACATATATATTGCATTAAAAAAGTTTAACCTTTTTGTGTACCCAAAGTAATCTAAAATTTTTAGAAGGTGTTTTTAATTACTTCCATTGATGTCAATGTATTATGATGATGAAATCTTTGAAATATAGATTTAATATGATTGTCAAGTTCACAAATTTATTATTTAATTTTATGATTATCCTTAAAAGTAACAAGTTAATTAGTTTATAGTCAACAAGAAATTTAAATTTATAACTAAAAGAAATATAGACAAGTTTTTTTTTCTAACAAACCATTATAATCTACTTGATTATTTGTTTAAATATATATATATATATATATATATATAAAATAAAACTACATTCAATATATACTCATGAATATAAAAATAAAATAAATATTATTTAATTAATTATATTGAATTATTGTTTATATATGATTATGTTAAATTTTTTGTGTTGAATACCACTAATTATGCAATATACATAAATTTTGTTAAACTTATTATAATTTAAATTATATTTAAATAATTTTTTATTATATATATATATATATATATATATATATATATATTATTTTAACTATATAATTATATGTTCTAATAACTATCTATTAATTGAAGTAAACTCAACTTATATTACAAGTCTCCATTACAAAATTACTTTATCTTTTTGAATTTATCTGAATTCACAAATTTGACAATTTTAATTCAGCATATTCTGATCATTCTCCTAATGGCAGAGTATAATCTTTCTTTCTTTCTCTTTTTTTAATTTTATATCTCATCAAAGAGTTATACATATTTTCTTGGGTGCTATACATTTAATGATGAAAACTGCTAAATAGTTAGGAAGAAAGTGATGATGTGAGAGCAATGAGAATCAGCATATAGTAGCATCTATAACAGTAGTGTCCGCCCTATAATATTACTCTCTGGATAAGACTAGCTGAGGAGTGATTATACAGTACTTTAATATGACATATATCAACATGTGAATAAGATGTTTGATAGAGATTGATACATATTTTTAACAAATGTAGTTCATGGGATTTTGATAGAAAGTACATGCACCAGGATGAAAATAGTTAGTTATAGATTTAGGTGTGCAAGACCTGGCTGGTTTGAATCATCTCTTTCATTCCTTAACGCACGTTTGAATAGCATCAAGCTGAAAAAGGAATGAAATAGACAATTCATAGTAAGCATTCACACGCAGGATCATGCATGCACGAAATATGATTTGTAATTTTTTTTTTCCTTTTCTTATGCCCTTAAATAAATATAAACATATTCTTTTACATTTGTAGGGCTTCGTATCTGAATTTCACACACATGAAATGATTGATCTTTTTTTGTTTCTTTTCTTGATCGAGTGAGAATCATTGCAACTCTAAAGTTACACAATTATTCATTCAGAAGCCACTCTATTCATCTTTGGATTGGAAAATGGACAACCCCCCCCCCCCCCCCCCCTCCCGGGCACCCACCAAAAATAGGGCTCAATGGTATCTGACAAGTGTAGTAGGTAATGGTGAGAGGAAGAGAAAGGAGGCCACTTGAATCAATCACACATTTCTTTTGACTAAATTTTATTTTCATCCTTCATAAATAATAATTTTTTTAATTTAATTGCTTACAAATATTTTTTAAAATTAAGTATGTCATAAATAAAATCATTATCAATATTGTTATTCATTTCTCGACGACATTATTAATAATAATTTAATTTATGAGAGGTTAAATTAAAAAATATCTATTTGTGAGGAACATAATTGAGAAAATAATTTTATGATAGACAAAACTAAAAAATATCTTATATAATAAAAATCAAATTGAGAATATAATTTTATGATAAATGAAATTGAGAAGTACCCAATATTTAAAGGCCTAAAATGAAATTTAACTCCTCCTCTCTATATTTAAGTTTCCTTGATTTCCTGTTATTTTGGAAAGAGGGAAAAGAAAGAACCTACTAATGCAGTCTCGAATATACACTCTTTCCCCTTTTCCTTTTTTTTTTTTTTTCTCTGAATCGATAAGAAATTGACCCAATTTGTCATTCTTTCTTCTTTTCTTACGTTCTTAATCACGTCTAGTACCATAGAGAAATCAGATCTCTTGAGAATCTACTAAAAAATTACCTTCTTCTTTTATGTACAAATTAATAACGACAAAATGTTACTTCAATAATAACATGTTTAGAATTTCAAAAAAATAAGTAAAATATTTACCCATAAATAGGCCCAATTTTTTTGGTTTGATTCCTGACACAACGTAATGAGAGGAGGGTCCAAATCTTTATTTAAGTCTATATTTGAATATTTGCACAATCACTCTTTTTGCCTTATAAGTATAGCTCATTTAATAGCTCAGCTAAAAGTGATTTACACGCGAATCTAATGAAGCATCTACTTTACATCATCGACAGATCAACCTATTGTTGGAATAATTTTAATAATTTTATGGATTAGTATTAATTATTTTATTAGATTAGTATCTTGTTAATTTTAATTGGACAATTAATATTATAATTTTATAAACTGTGAATGGATTGAGTTTTTATATTTATTTGTGGATAATCGGTGATGGGTTCGATTATCCACAAGTCTACTGGGTAGAAACCTAACCCACAGTCCAAGAGTATTAGTAATCATCTTGTCAGATTACTAATTTAAAATTGTTATCCAGAGAGAGATTTAATGGGCTTATTTTGATTGATTAATTATATTTAAAATTGTTTTAAAGATTCTGGAGGATTTTATTTTAATAATATTGATTAATTATATTATGACAATATAACCATATAAATAACACATTGAAACCCTAGTTTTAAGATATACTAAATCTATCACTCTCTCTCTGCCGTCAAAAAACACTCTGAGGAACGCTTATGGGCATTGTGGGTTGAGCTTGTTAGACTCAACCAATATTTAGATCAACGATGTCATCTTCATCAGGTCAGGTTGTTAATTTATTTATTCTCCCAATTTGTGATTATGTTTAATTACATATTCTAATTCCGCTTTCAAATGGTATCAGAGCCCAAGGTTCTCTGATTATGAAATTTTATGATTATTTTGTTGGATAAATTTTAATTTTAGGCTTATGAAATTTTCAGTTTCATATATTATTATTGTTATTTGATAATTAGAACCAATTACTACTTGTGTCCAATTTTTTTTTTGGTAATTATCGAAAATTGACGTCTTCATCAGTGAAAACGAAAAGTCATCAGTGAACTCAAGACTTGATCACCGGTGAGTTCTTCATCGGTTGCTGGTGAAACTTAACGTCAATGTTGTGTTCATTGGCGTTGCCAGCGAGCTCTAATCGACATAACCCACTGCCAATAAGTCGCGTTCAAACTAACGAACTAACCAATGAAAATTCAAATTTTTAGATGCAATTTTCACAAAATTGGGATAGATTCATTCAAAACTGCCACCAAGAAATTATAGATCGTGAAAAGACGATAAAAAATGACCTAATCTCGCACTCTAAGGACATGAAAAACGACAGGTCAAAATCGCAACCCATCAGGTCTCTGGCGGGTCATTGAAGAATAAGCGCGTGGGCGAGGCCCATGCGCTCCTCTGGCACGTGGTGGTGCGTGTGGCCACACCGCTAGTCTGATCAACTCCAAAATTTGGGATTTGCCTCTACTCTCTCTGATCTAAATTATGGTGATTTTTTTAGAATTTTTGGAGCCCTGTAAATAGAAGTTTTGAATTTTTTGAAAAAATTAAGAGCCTTAAAATAATATTTAAATAAGGTATTTTGACCTGAGAAAATTTGTGCTAGACTAGATATAATATGGGACAATATGTTAAGCTCACTCTCTCTGATTATGTGTAAATAAATCATAATTAATTTCTTTGTATTAATTATTATGTTTTATTCCTAATTTAAGTGTGTGCCTTGAAAGGGAATAAACCATTTAAGAAATTTGTCGTAACTTTGGATTACATACACCTAATGATTGCGTGCTCACCTATCGTGGGCCCAATCATGGTGATATGTCTGTTTATAAATAAATTTACATCACATTTGTCACTCAATTTCATATAACTTTGGATAATTTAGTTACCTTCATCAGGGAAGAGTCTGAAAATTACGATGAGTCCACAAGAGAGTATATATATATATATATGTTACATTGATGATGGACATACCTTATCGGTGTGACATTATCAATATAATTATGTGAAATAAATACATTTGCGAATCGTTAGCAGCATTTTAATCCAATGCCTTCATTATTTCTTATATCCTATCGATATGGAAACGATGGATGCATTTTGTTACTTTTCTTTATGGCCAAATCATTAGTACATATGAGTTTTCTTTCTTGATTTGTTATAATCCAAGACTTTAAGTGAGATTATAAAGCACATCTTGATGATACAGTTGCGTAAGCTGAATTTTGGTAAAGGAAATCTTGTTTAATGATTATGTTTCCAGGACATAATTAATATTTCCTGATTTTGTTTCATCAGACTTCCGTGTTCCAACAACTATTTGTGGTGAAAACTTTGAATGGGACGAATTATGATGACTGGCATGAGTCCCTTAATATGTACTTAATCATCTCCAAGGAGGATTTGGCCATGAGAGATCCCAAACCAGCAGATCTCACTGCTGGGTCTAGTGCTGCTGACAGAGCTTATCACAAGCAGTGGTATGAATCCAACAGGATCTGTTTGACGGTCATAAAATACGCTATCGAGAAGACAATCAGACAGAGCATTCCTGAGAAGGACATCGCTGTGGAATACCTTAAGGCTGTGAGTGAAAAGTTTAAAAAGTTTGATAAGACGCAGAAAGCGTATTATCTTTCACTACTGGATAACACTCATTATGATGGAGTGTCTAGTGTACGTGAGCATATGACGAAGTTGGTGAATTACTTCAACAAGCTGAAATCTCTAAATGTGGATCTGGGTGAGAGTTATCTTGTCTACAAAATCTTATAATATCTTCTAGTAGAATATGGGGTTCTCAGAACTACATACAACTCACAAGAAGCTGAATGGATCGTCGATTAGATGATGTCCATCGTGACTTAAGAGGAGGATTCATTAAAGAAATCAAATTCATATGGTTGTTCAGTGAACTACATTTCTTATGCTTCGTCAAGCAAGGCTGAAAATGAGAAACTTAAAGAAAAGAAACCTGAGGGCAAGCCTAATGGTTAAAGGTTCTTTGAGATCAAGAAGAACAATAAAAAGAATAAGGGTCAGAAGAAGAAATTTAAGGGTGATTGTAATTACTGTAAGAAGCCTAGCCACAAGATCTCATATTGCCTTAAATTGAAGTACAAGCGTGAGAACGAAGGTATCTTTCCTGAAACTGCCCCTTTAGCTCTAGTTTGTCTTGAATCCAATAATTTTGAAACCTCTATGGCACTTAGTGGTTGGATTCTGGAGCGATTGTTCATGTAACTAATTCCTTGCAGGGGCTCAAAGACAGGAGGAGCCCAAATGAGAGAGAAAAGACCATTCTGAGAGTGGAAGGAAGTTCAACTGTAGTGGATTGCATAGGAACTGTAGTTTTGAACTTGTACTCTGGACATACTTTAACTTTAAATAATGTTGTCTATGTACCTTCTTCAAGGAGGAATCTGGTTTCAAGTTCTGTGTTAGACAAAGATGGACATTCCTTTCAGCAAGGAAATGATAGAATTGATATTTATTTTAATTTAGTCATTGTTGGAATTGCTAGATTAACAAGCGATTTATATTGCCTGAATGCAAATGTTTGTTCAGATTCCACTTCTATACCATTAATTAATACTGTCATAGGACACAAACGCTGAAGAATTAATGAGCACTCTTCCATGTTATGGGATTAGCGTTTTGGGTCATATCTTAAAAGAGAGATTGGAGAGAATGATTAGACAAAACATATTGCATGACCTAGACTTTTCTGACTTTGAATCCTATATTGACTGTATTAAGGGAAAACTTCCCGCTAGAGCTAGGAAGAAAAAGAATAATAGATCTGAGGCTATTTTGGAATTGATCTACACAAACATTAATGGACCAATTACTCCGTCTGCTATGAGCAATTACAAATATTTCATAACCTTTCAAACGACTATTCCAAATTCGGCTGGGTTGATCTGTTGCATGAAAAATCTGACTCGTTAGATGCCTTTAAAACATTTAAGGTTGCCGTTGAATTAAAGTCTAGAAAGGTAATCAAGAATGTAAGATCAGAAGAGGTGGAGAATATTATGGAAGATATACTGAAACCGGGAGAAACCCTGGACCGTTTGCTCTATTCTTACAGGAGCAAGGAATTGAAGCTCAGTATATTATGCCTAGCACTCCACAACAAAATAGAGTTGCTGAGAGGCGTAATCACACCTTGATGGACATGGTCAGAAGCATGATCAGTTACTCTTCGTTACCAGAATTTTTGTAGGGTGATGCCCTTAAGACAGCAGCTGATGTCCTGAATCAAGTTCCAAGTAAATCTATTGAAAAGACACCGTATGAGCTTTTCACGGGTAAAAAGCCTAGTCTGAGACACTTTTACGTGTGGGGTTGTAGAGCAGAAGTGAGACCTTATAATCCGCAACTAAAGAAACTTGATTCTAGGACTGTTAGCGGATTCTTCGTTGGGTATTGTTCAGGATCCAGAAGATGTAGATTTTATTATCCCAGTCACACTACTAGGGTCATTAAATCTAACAGGGCATTCTATTTTGAGGATGACTTGGATAGTAGAAGTGGTGTCCCTAAATTAATTAACATGCATTGTGTGGATAACATCTTACCTATGCCATCGTTGTCACCTCTACCCGTAAATCATGATATTAGAGATGACACATTTGTTGAGAATCCTATAAATCCTATTGTAGAAGCTCCTATAACTGATATAGGAGAACCAACTCTTAATTTGAGACAATTACAAAGGATTTGTAAACTTGCAATCTTAGATAACTACATAGTGTACTTGCAGGAATTTAAGTCAGACATTATTGATGGCACAGATCCAGTTTCTTATGACAAGGTTGTGACAAGATCTTATTCATCTGAATGGTTGGAGGCTATGAATGATGAAATGTCCTCCATGTCTCGTAATCATGTATGGGAATTAACTGAGTTACCAGATGGTTGTAAACCCGTTGGTTGCAAATGGGTTTTTAAAACCAAGAGAGGGGCCAATGGTGAAGTTGAAAGATTCAAAGCCAGACTTGTAGCTAAAGGCTATAATCAAAAGGAAGGGATCGATTATACGAAAACGTTCTTACCTGTATCTATTAAAGATGCCTTCAGAGTTGTAATAGCTCTTGTTATACAGTTGAACCTTGAACTTTACCAGATGGATGTCAAAACTGCATTCTTAAATGGTGATTTACTTGAGGATATTTATATGACGCAACCTGATGGATTCACTGAGACAGAAAGAACATTTAGTGTGCAAGCTGAAAAAGTCCATTTATGGGTTTAAATAGGCCTCAAGACAGTGGTATTTGAAATTGACAGTGGTATTTGAAATTTGATCAGATAATCACCTCACTTAGTTTTACAAAGAACATTGCTGATCAATGTATCTATCAGAAATTTGATAAAGACAACTTTATGATACCCGTTCTGTATGTTGACGACATACTCCTGGCCAGTAACTCAGTAACTATGTTAAATGAGGTCAAACACATTTTGTCATGCCACTTTGACATGAAAGATCTTGGTAAAGCCTCTTTCATCTTTGGAATTCAGATTCACCGTGATAGATCTTATGGTACTCTTGGTTCATCTCAAACAACCTATATAGAACGAGTGCTGAAGAAATTTAACATGCATACTTACGCTCCTTGTGCTGCACCTGTACATAAAGGTGAAAAGTTGTCTAGATCATCTTGTCCCAATAATGATAATTCAAAAATCGAGATAAATAAGATTCCGTATGCATCTGCTATTGGCAGCCTTATGTATGCTCAGGTGTACACATGACCTGACATTGCTTTTGCTGTCAGTGTGCTTGGTAGATACTTGAGTAATCTTGGTCCTGATCATTGGAGGGCTACAAAGAAAGTCATGAAGTACCTACAAGGTACAAAGCATCGCATGCTTACTTTTAGAAGATCTGAGCCACTTGAAATTGTGGGTTATTCAGATTCTGATTATGCATCTTGTGTGGATGATCACAAATCCACTTTTGGATATATCTTCATGATGTCTGGAGGAGCTGTATCGTGGAAGAGTTGTAAGCAATTAGTAACAGCTACCTCGACTATGGAGGCAGAGTATATCGCTTGTTATGAGGCTACTCGCCAGGCTATATGGTTGAGGAAACTGATATCTGACATGCATCTAGTTAATTCTATATCACGACCTTTAACCATATACTGCGATAGTTCATCTGCTATCAGCTTTTCTCATAATCATAGGAACTCCAATCGCACTAAACACTTCGACGTTAAATTCTTATTCGTTAGAGAAAAGATTACAGAATCTCATACTCGTTTGGTTCACATTCCTGGTAAACACATGTTGGCGGATCCGTTGACCAAACGCTTGCCCGTAGGAGTCTTTAAAAATCATGTCACTCACATGGGCGTTGTTGAAAATTTTGATGTAGCCTTGGTTTAGAAGGAGTTTAAATTAAATTCTTAAGAGATTTTGAATTGTTATTTGACAATTTTGAATATTACTTTGTATTCCATTCAATTCAGTTGATGAAACTTATTTATGGAAATGTCAATATCATTTGATTCCCTATCGGTTTCAGTGATCTTTGTGTATAGTTTCACCACTGAATCTTGTATGGTTTATAAATATACACACATCCGTGTGTTTATGTAAACATTATTATGCCTGATTAGGTATTCGTTTATTGATCTAATAATTTAATTAATGCTATCCAAGTGGGAGATTGCTGGAATAATTTTAATAATTTTATATATTAACATTAACTATTTTATTATATTAGTATTTTGTTAATTCTGATTGGGCAATTGATGTTATAATTTTATAAATTGTAAATGGACTGGGTTTTTATTTTCATTTGTAGATAATCGATGATGGGTTCGATTATCCATAAGCCCACTGGGTAGAAATCCAACCCACAGCCCAAGAGTATTAGTAATCATCCCGTCAGATTACTAATTTAAGATTGTTATCCAGAGAGAGATTTAATAGGCTTATTTTGATTGATTAATTAAATTTAAAATTGTTTTAAAGATTCTGGAGGATTTTATTTTAATAATATTGGTTAATTATATTATTAAAATATAACTCTATAAATAACACACTGAAACCCTAGTTTTAAGATATACTAAATCTGTCACTCTCTCTCTGCCGTCAAAAAACACTCTGAGGAACGCTTATGGGCATTATGGGTTAAACTTGTTAGACTCAACCAATACTTAGATCAATGATATCGTTTTCATTAGGTCAGATTGTTAATTTATTTATTCTCTCAATTTGTGATCACGTTTAATTACATGTTCTAATTTCGCTTTCACCTATATTAAAAGCTCTGAGATTTTGTTAAGTTATCGACCAGATTTAAAGACTTAATGGAGGATAACTTTATTTCTTCCTCTAGCTGTAAACATCAATCAAATGGAGACAAAGGAGTTAATCTTCAACCTTAACCTATTCTAAAAGAAGAGCCTCTATCTAACAAGTAGATTTCTAAAAAAACTATATATACGTGCACAAGAAGGAGCTAAAGTGTAGATTTGGATAGAAACTTCTTTCAATAAACTTAGTTTCTGGTATTATTTACTTTTGAGAGCATAGGTTTAACCCATCTTGTGAGGGTTAAAAGTCTTTATTCCTTCTTTTCTAAAAGTTTTCTATCTCTATTTGTGAGAAGAAAGGTATGGAAGAGAATTAGAAACTTTAGATAAGTTGAAGGTTAACTTTTGATAATCTTGTGTTCAAGAGTTAACACTTGAAAACTCTTTGGCATGTTATTGATATTGAAATAGTGAAAAATTTCTTCAAGGAACCAAAGAAACTGAATATAGACACTTATTTTTGAATCAGAATAAATTTTTTAGTATATTTTTTTCTCTTTTTAATTCTTCCTTTTAACTTACATTTGTTAGTTAATTACAAAATTTTTAATCAACTGACTTGTGAAATTTATTCTTAGTTTTATAATATACAATTTACTATAAATTATATAATTAATTTATTTGTTATTCATTTGATTTTCTTTTTAAAAATCCAAGTATGTTGACATAGTTAACTATAATTTTTCATTGTGTAAAAAAATTTTATTTTAAGTTTACATATTCACCACTCTAGTTGCACTTTCATAAAGATTTTAATTCCCTAAAGATGATTATTCAATTAACTTTTAGAAAGGGTTGACCAAGGTAAAAACAAACAACAGTTAAAAGAAATGTAAATTCTTTTAATTGAATCAATCAGGACAAGTTCTATTTTAAAGATGAGAGAAAAAAAAAAACTCTGCAAAACTTCATAAGATTTTGTTAAAATGAGCACTCTTCCTATGGAAAGAGTAAGGACCTCCTTCTTTGAAAGGTGATAAAATTAACGTGCATTATGTTTTGTTATTTTAAGAGGGAAGAAAGAATAACAAAGAAATGGATCACTCTACTTAATTAATTAATTGAAATGCAACAAAGAATAAACTTCCTATAAAACTACATGTTTAGTTTCATGTTTCTCGGTTTGGCTATTAGAGTTTGACTTGATATACTGGCAAAAAGAAAAAAAAAAAACAGTATATAAGTAATTATGATCTAATAGTTCATTCTTTTGATGTAAAAGAATTCTTACACATTTTTGCTTAAAATAAGTACGAAGATTTAATAGGAATTTGTTAATGAATTTTATCATCTGAAGTATTTATCTTTTGATAAATTTTAGTCATTTTTTATACTGGTGCAAGTTAAAAAGAAAAAAAGTGCATTTGTTATCACCAAAATGACTCAAAATAATAGGTCCAAGAAACAATCTTACATTGTTACATATATAGTAATGATACAATGGAAGACCCACTGGATTCCGATTGCAAAGTCAAAGTCCATTACCTGCTACACTGATCAAAAGTCAACAATCTCTATTAATATATTTTAATACTGTCCCATTGGATCAATTTCTTTTCAATTAATATAAAATAATCTTAATATATTTTAAACGGTCAACTAGCTTATGCATATTTCAACTAATTTATGTTTTGAATGTAGTTGAAGATAAATCATTCACGTTGAAACTGATGAAAATTTTGATTTCTTTAGATTATGCTCAAGTTGCAGTGTAAAAAGTTAAGTACCGTTTCACTTTCACATTCCATTGTAGTGGGACGCTCATCATTTCTGGTGACCATGGAAAGCCAGTGTTTCAGAGCTTCAGATAAACTGACTATGAAAATTTTGGGTCATCCTTGCTATAGTTTCAGATATAGAACCCCCTTCCCCAAATGCTAGGAGACTGGGTGGGACGAAAGGAAACTGGGAAATGAGAATTGATGATGTTTCAAAATTATATTTTGATCCTTAAAAGTTATTTTTTGTATCACTTTTAGTTTCTAAAAATAAGATTTCTCGCTAATTTTAGCCTTCCAAAATTTAAAAAGTATTAAATTGATAATCTACTGAGCAATATAAGACTTTTTTGTTTTATCTAATGAGGTGAGTTGCTTGGTGCCCCAAAAGTATTTGCACACTGCGTATTTATCTACCATTGGGTTCTGCTTCTTATTTAGTAAACATTTCAATCCAATGGTTAATAAACATGCTAACGAATTTGGTACATATCACTTAGCTGTATAATGAAGAGTATGGATTAGATGACATACAACAGATTTATTGTACGGTTTTTAACTTATACAAATTTTTTTTAAAATTTTTTATTGTTAAATTTTTTTTTTTAATGGACCACTACAGTACAATGGTGGATCCATTTTGGGTCAATAGTCACTATTGAGTACTTGTTAGCCAATCAACAAAAAAGGATCATTAACTTCTGTTTAAAAGACTACAAAAGAAATGCAGGCTGCTCTAACATTTGAAAGGTTGACACTAAAACCCTTAAGTTGAACTCTTCTTTGATTAAAGAGTCATATGAGAGGTTAGGAATAGACCCATTATCCATAACTCTACCAGAAAAGTACACCAGAATCCATTGGTAGCATAGCTTGAAAATCCCAAAGAGGCCATGAGTTGGGAAGTCTGATTCATATCCCCATTTAGCAGCTTAGGTTTTGTATCAATTTCTAGCAACTTGACCTCTTTCTGGCATGGTTTTACCCCATATGGAACATGGCTTGTTGATATTTCTCCAACTGGGTAGCAAAGGTTGGGGTTGTCCCAGGCCCCAAAACGTCTTCCCATTTTGCCATAAAACTGTTCAGAGAATTTAAGGTCTCCTGTCAGATTGTTTCCATTTAGGTACAGTGCACTGAGACAAGGAAGAGTTGCTAGCTTTGGTGAAAGGTTGCCTGTGAGGTTGTTGTTACGAAGACCTAGAAACCTCAATCTCTTCAACTCTGATATGGACTCAGGAATTTCCCCTGTCAATCCTATGTTAGAGAGTTCCAAAATGACCAGGTTCTGAAGGTTTTCCCACTTTAGGCCCCTGATGCTTCCACCAATTGGATTGTTTGATAAGGCCATTTCTTCCAAGGAATACATCTCTTGAATAGAAAACACAAATCCACCTGAAAATCTGTTATTTCCTAGGTCCATAAGGGTCAGATTCTTAAGATCAGCGAACTCTTTTAGCAGATTGCCTTCTAAATTATTGTTGCTTAAATCAAGCTTCAATAATGAAGTTAAACTTCCAAGAGTGAAAGGCAATGATCCAGACAGTGCATTTCTACTTAAATCCAAGATGAGTAACTCATTTAACCCACCAAAAATATCTGGAATCTGCCCACCGCAAGAGTTCCCAGCAAGAACAAGCCTCTTCAGCTTGATAAGATTGCCAATGTCTGGTGGTATTTCCCCTGTTAAACCATTTTCCAGTAATACCAGAGATTGGAGGTTCTTGAGGACACCAAAACTTTTAGGGATTTTTCCAATGAGACCTGGATTTGATCGAAACTCTAGTGATTCTAGACTTCCAGAAAGTTTCTCCCAACTTCCAGTAGGGATAGTAGCTGGATGCTTGTCTCTTGATAAAAAGCAGTTGAAGAAGGATAGAGATTTTAGGTGCTTAAATTCAAACAACTGTGGCCTATATTCTAAATTCTGGCAACAAGATAGAGAATTTTCATGAATGGGTCCAATGTTCAAGGCAGTAACATACCAAAACCCGTCATACAGATCACAGGAGACCCCCTGCAGTAGAATTCAGCAAGTAAATTATGATTTTACATAATTTATAATCTGTGTTCTGGACAATTTTGACTTCTGTATATTTCAAAGAGCTTTCCTGTTAAGGACAGTTAAGACTTGATGGAACGGAGAAGTAGTAACAGACAACTGTTTTGCAGACTTTGATAATGCATCATTGTGTAAAAGAAGCATCGAATCCAAATAGTTTTGGGATAGAGTGTGGAGCTAAGACAATTAAGCCAAGTGGCAAATTTCCCATCTTTCCTTTGGCTTGCAGCAGCATGCAAAATGCTGAAGTTCATATGAGAGTTTATTTCTAAAATCAAGTTCAATAGAAAGGAAGCGCCAGAACATAGAAGCTTGACAGTTAGTTGTGAAGAAATAGCTTCAAAGTGTCTTTTCTTTTTATGCTTAATTTATTTAATTTTTTCAAAAAAGGAAAGATAATACACAAAATAATAAACTAAAGTACTAAATATAATATCAAGTTATTGTCAAAGTTTCCTTGTTATTTTCTTTTTCTGAATTTCATTAAGAGACAATGGGTACATGAAACTTCAACCAGAAAGGAATTTGAAATGTCCATGCCTTAAGCCCTGTATAGTAAAAAGGCTTTTGCTTGGACGTTCACATTTTGCAGTGAGATAGTACAATTAGGTGCATGGATGAAAAGGTACCTGAATGGGAGTCCACCCACAAGGATCCGGATAGAGATCTGAGCCCTTCCACCAATTACCAACAAAGCCTTGTATGGTAGAGTATAGAGCTTCCTGCTCTCTCTTCTCCATTGGAGCTAAATCAAGCTCTACTTGTCCAAAACAACTTGCACCCAGATAGCAAATAAAGAGAGCAAAAATCACATGACTAATCATAGTCTTGATGCTTTCCATGAAGTTATGATTCAAGGGAAGATTATCAAGCACAAGACAAATTCAAGATGAATGGAATGAAAATCAATGAGAAAAACCCAGACTGGAGTTGCTTGGCATGAATCCAAGAGCATTTGAAGGTTGATGCATCACATGGCCATTTCACGTTCTAGACACAGACAGAATTAAAACGGATGAAACAGAAAGACTCAATCCCTTAAAATAGAAGTGAGTATCAAGATAAACACCAACATGGGTCCCTGCAGAATATTACGGCTGTTTGGAGGACCCAGATAGAGAATCAAGAAAGTAAAAACAAGATCCTAAATTTTTGCTCAAAATCGAATGCGGAAAGAGGAACCGAGGCAACCCAAAAGCAGAGTAGAAAACTTGACCTCTTTTTCCTTTTCTTCCTCCTTGTGTTTATAGAAATGCCAACAAAGTATATAGCAGAGAGAACACAACACAAAATCAAAGCACAGTTCTCGAAGCCCAAAGTCTTTGTAATAGTAATGACTCTAATTAGGCCAGTGAAGCAGCAACTCAGAGGCCTATAAAACAATGAAAGCGAAAGAAAGGTAGGGTTGGCTTCTACATACGGCTCTGCTCTGAAACTTGCACACAACCCTTTTGTTTCTCTCTCTCTCTCTCTCTCTCTCTCTCTCTCTCGCCTCTCTGAATATTGGATAATAATTGTGGAAATTTCAACTTTTGGGGTCACAGCTTTAGTAGCGAACCAAAGGGTTTGGTAGTTGAAGGGAATAATGGTTGCAGAAGAAAGGTTAAAGTTGAATTGAAGGGTTTAGGGTATGGAATGGAGATGAAGACTGAGGAAGAGAAGGGGACCATTATCCATGCAAAAGAAATGATGCATGTTAGTGCATGCAAGACAAATGAGATTTTCTCATTTAAAATTTTCCCCTTTTTTCTCTGGGTCTGATTTTGTTCGCTTGCATGCTTTTGTGGATGTGAGGGTTTAACAGTTCTCTGAAATTACAGCAAGAAAAAGGACAAGAGAGAGAGCAAGCACTGTGCATTGAAAGGTAAAGCTAACCATATTGCTTGGTTACAGTTGGGTATAGAGTCGGACGATTTTATCGTACCTGAATATCTTTCGGCTCTTTTCTCTGTTCACAATTCGTACTAAGTAATATTCATGGCATGCTACAACTATCTTAAATTAGTTTTTATATCTTTAAATGAATTTTACGATTAATATTTTAAACTAATGATACTATATTAATGGCATACCTAATATTAGTTACAATATTTGAAACTGGGGTGAGTTTTTTATTTTTTTAATTTCCTAATTTTACTCAAGTTACACTCAAACCTTATTCAAACAAAATTGAGTTCTATGTGATGATATGACAACAACTTGACTACTAATCCATTGCCTTAGTATGATTGGACAGGGATTGATTTGTAGACACATGATTGCTGTGTTAGAACTATGATTTTAATGTTCTGTATTTCTATGAGATTTCTTTTTATGCTTTTTGTTGTGCTTGGAGCCAAAATGTTAGATATGATTGTCTATGATTATTTCAGAGGTTACACAGTGTTTTTTTGGTTGTATATTAATTTGGGTTCGTATTTAATTTTGTTTGGTTCAGTGTTGCTTTTTTAAATTACTTTTATTTTTTAAAATTCTATTTATATAAAACTAAAAATATTATTTTTATATTAATTGAACTTGAGAAAATTATATTTTATGGTTATAAGCTTAACATATTTATTATAAAAATTTTGAAAATTGAAATTATTCAAAGATTTTGGACTAATTTTTTATTTTGAGATTAAAACCTAATGTCCAGAAGGAGTCTCACATTAGAATCATTGATAGTAGAGAAAAAAAAAGTTCAAATTTTAAATCTTTTTCATAGTAAATATATTAAATTTAAAATCCTAAAATATAGATTTCTCTTTCAAGTTGCTCATTTTTTTTTTTCAGGATTAGATAGTAAAGAATTCTTTGGCAAGTCCTATAATTCTGATGAAAATGAACAACCACTATTTAACAAAAAAGATATAAATTAGTTGAAGGATACCAAAATGACTAGTATGCAAAGTACAAACCTATTAGACATCACTTAGTATTTCAATATAAATGGCAAAATAGTTCCAATAATCATAATATTGTGCTCTATGAATTATGAAACAGAAGACATGAAAAGAATTCCCAAACTCAAAATAGCCCAAAAAAATTGTGTTTGAGGACCCGTAGACATTGAGCCTTGAAAATGTACAAAGAAACTTTAATCAGAGAAGGGGAGAGAGAGAGAGAGAGAGAGAGAGAAACGAAGGTGTGAAGGACGAAAAAGAAAAGGACGAAGGAGATATGGGAGGCAGAGGCATAGAAGAAGGACCACACTATATAATGAATGCCAAAATAGGATCATAAATATCGTTAAAAGGCTACTTCCTCTCCATTGAACGCCTAACTAGTATAGCTTCATGTGTCTTTTTCTCCTCTACGTTTTCTCTCTTTAAACCCCCCCCCTTAACTCTACCTTGGACCATACAGGCATTTATTCAACAAAAATTGACTTCATGGAACACCATATTTAACCAATCAAATTTAATACGATGTTAAAGGTTCCATTTTTTAGTAAAATAAATTTTATTATTTTACTTTCTCACTTATTATAATATTTAAAATATTTTTATATTTATTATAAAATATTACATATTGTTTCTTATAGTGAAAATATCATATTTATTTTTACCAAATTCTCAAATTCAAAGTCAAGTAATTAAATTTAATATTTAAAAAAAATATTAAATGTGATATTTTTTAATAAGTAAAAAACTATTTTAAATATTATAATAAATGAAATATTAATATAATAATTTTGTAATAAGGAGAGACCAAAATAATTTTCTATTTGATTTTTGTTCTTTTATTAATTCCCTGTTTCCCAGATTTATACCTTTTTATTGTAAAATAATTGCTTTATTAGTGCCGTGTTACACTCTCCACAAGCAAATAACTATATATCATTGGTAGTGTCATGTGGATTTTTTTTAATTAATTATTTTCTTACTAAAAAATAGTATAATTAGGATTTTTTATTATGAAATTATGAATTATGGCATTAATGGTACGCTAGAAATTTTTAATGAGTCGTTGGGGACTTAACCCAACGAATTATCTCTAATGACTTTTTGGTTGTCTGGCGAGACTAATAAACCACCTTGTAAGTTGTAAGCAGTAGGCAGATCTCCTATGGTATATTCGTTTATGTTAACTTTTACAAAAAGTTAATTTCTATTATCGAGAAATACTTAAAATTACATTCTCATCTTTTATATTTATTATAAGTAAAGTTGAATTTTTTTAATGAGTGAGTCCTGTTAATTGATAGAAGTTTCAATGAATTAAATTTTTAGTTTTTCGTGCGATAGTTTTATATTTTTATTATACATATATTGAGAAATTTTTAAAATGCTTGAATTATTCATAGTAAAAGAAATTATAAGGTAATTAATTAATTAATTATCTCTTAAATTAGAAAATTTTCAAAGTTTAAAAACTTTTTAAAGTTAAAAAAAATGAACTTTTCATTTTCAATGAAAAAAATTAGAAAGTAATTTATTAGTAAATTAATTAATTGTTTCTTAAATTATGAATTATTCGCAGTCTGAAAAAATTTTAAAATGGGCCAAAAAATTAATAAATTAATTAACTATTTCTTAAATAAAAAATTCTTTAAAGTTCAAGTAGTTTTAAAATCGACCAAAAGAATAATGAATTAAGTAACTAACCTGTAATAACCCAAGCAATTAGGATTATGAATGCAACTGATAGTATAATATTCTGTTATGTGAATTAGTATAATGAGATTGAGGTTGGTTCAGTGGTCAGGCTCTAGATTGCATTCCTCAAGACGTAGGTTCGAGACTGAGAAGTTAACCTCCATTGTTTTTTTTCTGGAGCTGCCACGTGTCCCCTCCTACAGTAAAAGGACGAAATTGCCCTTAGAGTTTTCCTTCTTCTTCCTCCCTCCTTTGTCCAGCCGAGATGCAGAAGAGAGAGAGAGACCTTCACGAGTTGCAGCTGGGAGCCACCGTGGTCGTGCCTCAACCTCGCCTGAGCTGAGCTGCACCCCCGAGTACCACCGGCCACTTCTCGCCACCGTTCTAGCTAGAAAACCGCCACCTTCTTAGCGAAAACCACCGTGGAAAACGTGAGCTTCCCTAGCCGTTGGTGAGCTATTTTTCCGGCGTGTCTTGGATGGGTTGTGTACCTCGCTTCTTGGCCGGTTATTCCCACCTGGATTCGAGCTCGGTTGGCTGCCGGTGGAGCTGTTTTTCCAGCGAGAACGAGGAGCTCGAGCATTGGACATTTTGGGCGATTTGGTACGTTTTTATTGGTTTTCTCTTCAGATTGAGCTTAGAAGTAGCATTTTCGGCCCATAAACAACGAATTTGAGCTCTAAAACCATGGATTTTGGCTGCTTGTAAGAAGAATGGCTGACAGGGACCAAAATAAAAATTTTCAAAAATTTTGGGTTCTTGAGAAAATGGAAAATTGTTGACTTGTAATTGGTTCATATTAACTCTAGATTAATACTTTTAAGTTGCTGGGCATGAGAACTAGGAAATTGTTTTGATTTGCATTAGAATGGAGGCTAGGGTTTGAAACAGGGACCAAAATGAAAAATCTAAAAAATATGTGAGGTAGAAGTGTAAAATTTCCACACGTTAAGGAATGAAAGATATAGAATTAAAGAGATGGGGGAGTTAGGTCCTAAATTAGGATAATGAACCGAAAGACGATTAATTCCTGCGTGAACATTGGTGCAGATAAATCGTAAGAATGATTCCGGCACCCCAGGAGGGCAGCGTACCGCTCGTGTCAACCGGAGTTCAGGTGCACAGATAGCACCCTGAAACTCTCATTATACCTGGGTTGTTCTTGCTTTAATTGTTTTCTAAATATAAATAAATTCTTTGTGATTATGCCTTACCGGATTAGGGGATTAGAAGTAAGGGACCTTCTGTATATGTTGAATGACTGTAACGACGATATTGGGCTTGTGATATGCTTAGAAGTGATTACTAGATAGTTATGACCAAAAACACAGATAATCTCCATATATTTTCCATCTTTGTATGCATGTTTGACTTAAATCCTTGATTTTGGGAGGATGACGAATGATAAACCTTCGCGAGACGTAACTCGCGCCTGTTGGTTAGTTACCCTCGAGGACTGAGTGTCCTCGCCTGTTGGTCAGTATCCTCGAGGACTGAGTGTCCTCGCCTGTTGGTCAGTTACCCTCGAGGACTGTGTGTTCTCGCCTGTTGGTTAGTTACCCTCGAGGACTGTGTGTCCTCGCCTGTTAGTTAGTTATCCTCGAGGATTGTGTATCCTCGCCTGTTGGTTAGTTACTCTCGAGGATTGTGTATCCTCGCTTGTTGATTAGATGCCCTTGAGGGTTGTGTACCCTCGCCTGTTGGTTCTTAGTAGTTTTTTTCCTTATTGATTTTCACTATTTGATTGTTTATCTGAGAATGGCCTTTAACTTAATGTTTCAGAAAAGTGGGTTAATTAGCTTAACTGTCAACTTGTAAGCAAATGGATTTAAACACTGTTACACTCTATTAAATTCTTGGTTTCGTTAAAGTTCTGTTTATATATGAATTTGTTTATTGACTTGGGGTTCTATCTGCCGAAAATTTTTTGGTCTTAGATAGGGAAATAGACGACTCTTTGGAGCCGGCGAAGCACTGACAGGAGAGCCGTGTCGAGCCGCTTGGTTGGGTGCGAGGCGTGTCCTCTTGTTTAGATTTATGAATTTGGCATTTCTTTTTGGGATGTATATCTATTTAGATTAGTAGCCATTTTTGTATACGGGATTATTTTGTGACCACAGCTGAACCCGCCATGTTTTGTCTTATATTGTAAATAGTGGATTGGGCTGGTGGGAGCGGAGCTCCCTTATTTATGTATTGCCTTGCAGGATCTTGTAGAAATTTTGGGACGTCTTATTTACTGGGGAGGTGCTGCCGAAATTTCTACAAGTTGCCTCGTCTTGTATTGAAATTTTCACCATATATATTAAGGCAAACGGTATTGGAAATGTATGTTAACAATTGTCCCTCTAATGTAGGCTTGCAGGTCATGAAAATTTTTTTCGTGATCTGTGCCGATCCCACCCCAGGAAATTTCGGGGTGTGACATAACCATCTTTTTAACTTTGTAATAGATATTATAAATATAGCTTATAATGGTTCCAAATTTAAGTTTTAAAAAAATAATATATAATTGAATAGTTTATCCAATAGTTTATATAGTTTAAAGTTAGAATTAATGTCAAAGGTGATTCTATTAGTTTCTAATATTTTAAAATTTTTTAGGAAAAGCAACAATAACAGCTATTTTGTACATTAAAAAATTATTTTATGATAATATTTTTTCAATAAACCCAATAACTTGAAATGTATTGACATATAATAATATAAATTAATTTTTTTAAGACTCGTGAACTATTTTTAGGAAATTACACTCATTCTTTTTTAGAATTAAAAAATGCTATATTTGTGAAAGAATAACTCACCTTGTACTTTAAAATAGCTTTTAAATAATCGCATGTTCGTAAAAATCATCGCATCTGCATAAGATAAGTTATATATGTGTGTGTGATTAAAATTATTACTAATAATAGTGTTATGCTTATGTGGCACAATTGTCTCCGTTTAAGCTGATTTATAGTTGCATTATTTAAAAAATTTAAGCAATTTGCTATGTTAATAGATTACGTAACAGTAATATTTGTTCTTGATATTTTATAGAATAAATTAATTAAGACATTTTGGATCTTAAAAATAAATTTTTAAAATGGTAGAAATATTATCAACAATCTAATCACAGGCTAATAACTCAATTTGAAGCCACTGAATTCAACATCTTATATTTTGTGTTTTTCAAATATTCAAACAAAAATGTAATCTTATTTAGGATTTTAATTTAAAATATTTGGCAGTGATGTGGTAAGAAATATGATTGGCATGTAATTAAATTAATCTAAAATATTTATTCAAAATTCATCATGAGATTAACCGAAAAAGTTTAGTTATTTTTCTTTTTTCTTATAACTAGACTAGGTCATAATTTAAAAAATTTATTTGGTTGAATAAATTATGTCCAAAAAAATTAAAATTTGAAAAAAAGATGTAATTAAAAAAGTTCAATTTATAAAATAGACATAATTTAGAATTTTTTTAAAATATAATCGGTCTCCCTAAAAGTCAAAATAAATGCTTTTTTAATAAAAAAATTTAGTATAATCTAACGTCTTAATAAAGATATAAAAAATAATATCTTTTATTTAAATAATTTAGGCCAACTCTGATGATCCGATCTCTTAATACGCTAAGTGTTATGCGCGCTTACTGGTAGTGTGGCGTGTATAATTGAGGGCATGTTTGGTAGGTAAGAATGGAAAGCTGAGGGAAGGGAAACGGAAACGAAAACGGAAAGAGACTTTAACACGTTTGTTACACAGGAATCCTATCACCGAAGCAAAGCGCATTCCCACAATTAATGGAATCTGGTCGCCCTCCCTCCACGGATGGAAACGCATCTGAGCAATGGAATAAGAAATTATATGACTATTTTGCCCTTTAGCTACTACGTCGATCTTCCCCTAACAGATCTGTCCGCCATTGCTGTGCACCACAAGTCCGTCGTCCTTGGCTTGCCGCCGTCGCAACCTCATCGTCTGTTGGCGGCCTTCAAGGTTCCGAATCAAAAAGTCGCTATTTTTGCGTCCAGTGTGGAGAGAACAAACCCATTTATGAGACCCATTGACCGCGAAGTTGCTTTGCTAGAGAAGATGATTCGGCACTGCATCCTTCTTGTTTCTACTGCTTGGCGTGCATTTGAGGATTATTGAAGAGAGGATAAATAAAATTATTCATTGTTTTGTTTCCTGTTCCAATTTTTTGGTGTGAACATTATTGTTTCATCGAAAATACATGTAAAAATTGAATATTTTAATTAATTTTTTGTTGGTAAATTAAAAATAAAAATTGAACGTTTTAATAATTTTTGTTATTTTTTAACTAATAAGTTAAAAATAAATAATATAATTTTTTAATACTTATAAAATATCTTTTGAAAAATTAAAAATTTATTTTAATATTTTTCAAACTAAGGATATTTTGGCCATTTGAACAATTTTCTATTTTATTTTTATATTATTTCTATTCAACCAAACACAATATATTACTTCTTTCTATTTATTTCTATAAATAATCAAACTCATTTATAAACTTTCTATCTCTTTCTTCAACTTCCATTCTCATTTCTATCATTATTTTCTTGTATATTTTTTTACCAACCAAACGAACCTGGTGTGTATTGAGGTTAAAAAAATTTATTGATTTGTTTGATTGAACTGGCGTTATGAATTTTTTAAAAAATTATGTTTATTTTTTAAACTCTTTGTTTACATAAAAACAAAACGTATAGCCTATTGGATTTAATAGAATAATGCTTTTTTTGGTTAATAATAAGAGGATATCATTAACTTGAAGGAATTTCAAACAGTACAAAGAAACACAGAGAGACGAAAAGGCAAATGAACAGGAAACATAAGAAAAAGCGTCAGATAACAAAACTCTGAAAGAAACAGCCCCTGTTAATAGAATAATGTTTGATAAAATTATAATATTATGCATTGCTAATATTAAAAATATAATAACGTAAGATTAAAATATAACTTTTAACTATTTTTTATTAATAATTTTTATCAATACGTTTACATTCCATAAATTGTATTAATAGGAAATTTTATTTTTAAATTAAATCAAATTTATAAATGAAAATAATTTGAAATCCAATATGCCTGATTTCAATTCCAACAAACATAGACCTTACTTTGGGTTTGAAGAAAATGGACCTGGTCATGCGCGCTTACTGGTAATGTACCGTGTATATTTCAGTGTTTCGGGGTTAAAAACATTATTGATTTGTTCGATTAACCTGGCGTTATAATTTCTTTTTTTTTTTTTAAAAAAATAGTTTGTTTTTTAAATTCTTCTTTATATAAAATAAAATTTACAGATTATGTAATACTTAATCATAATTTTAAAAAATTATTTTAAAAATAAAATTAAATAAAATGTTCTTTTAATTTTTTACTCATTGAGATATTTAGAATGATCCATCATTTATTGATAAATGTTACATTTAATCTCTTATTTTTTAAAAGTTACTAAGTTATTTATTTGTTTGATCAAACTGGCGTTAAATTTCTTTTTTAAATTATGTTTGTTTTCTAAATTCTTGTTTATATAAAAATAAAATTTATAGTTTATTTTATACTTAATTATAATTTTAAAAATTAAAATTAAATAAAATATCTTCTTTAATATCTTACTCATTAAAATATTCATAATGATACTTATTAAAAAATATTATACTTAATTTTTTTTAAAAAAGTAAGTAATTAAATATAATATATTTCAATAAATAAAAAATTATTTAAAAAGTTTTAATAAATAAAAAATTAAAATAATAATTTTTTAATAAGTAAAAAGTTAAACAAAAATTATTTTTTTAAAAAAAGTTTAAATCAAAATTTTAATTTAAAAAGCGAGCTGTTCTGAAAATATTTTTTTCAAAAAAGATAAATTAAAATTCAATCGGCCAAACTTGAATTCCAACAAACATAGACGTTGGTAAGGGTTTCGAGAGACTGGAGGCGCAGGCAGCGTGAAGCGACGCAAAAAGGGGAGGTTACAGGGAAACGGTAAATGCAGTCACGTGTTGCGCGCCACACAGCACAACACCAAGTGGCACATGGCCTCGCAAGTCGTTACTGTTGCATTGCCACGTCACTCACGCTTCCACTGCCTTACCCCACTCTCACTTCTCGTTTCAATCATCATCATTCCTCCTCCTCCTCTTTAATGCTATGCCATCCTATGCATCCTGTGCAGGACAAAGGTTATCTTCGTTAGTTAGGATATGATTGAATATATACCAATAATGTAAGATTTCTATACTCTATTATTCAAAATTTTAGTTAAATAATTTATACATTATTTTTGTAACATTATATATATATATATATATATTGCATTTTATTTTATTATTAACCACTCATCCAAACATATCTTATGATATGTATTAATAAACTCAATCAATTTAGTCATATCAAATTGTATTAAGTTGAAATAAAATTAAAATTTTAATTGAACTAGAATAGATTAAGCAAATAACTAGACTGACTTAGGTCTCACATTTGTTGAGAGTTTAATCTGGTTTGATTTTTTTCAAATTATCATTTTCATAATTTCTTTTTTATTTTGTTTATTATTAATTTTAGTTCTGATAAAATTTTAAAATATTAATTAATTTTCATCCTACATCTTAATTATTTTATTTTATTCTTCAGATCAAATGTTAAATTTTTTCATTTGTATTAAGAAAAAACTGTTTTTATTATTTAAAAAATATCTTTTATGAATTGATAAAAAAAAAAAAAAGAAGACCCAACTTGACTTAGTTAACGGGTTTTGAAAAAGACCAATCATCAACTATGCTCAATTGCAAGTTTGATACAAAACTCAATTTACTTTAACTCCTAGTCCCACGATGCTAGAGGCAAAAATAGAAATAATTTAAAAAAAAAACTTATACTTTTTTCGTATAAAAATTTGAAGTCTCGTTACTTCATATATGAAATTGAATTTATACATGAGTTTAATATGTATAGACTTAGTCTAAAATTTTAAATTGTATAAATATTATTACAGAGCACTGAGTTGTTTTTCTCAACTAATGGAAATTGATAATTTATCCCACTCTTGGTAAGATTATATTGTTTAATAGTTTATTTATTGTTTGAGTGATAGTTTACTTGAATTGAGTGATCTATATTTTAGGTAGGATATTGTACTATATTTTAGGTTTGATTTGTTTTAAACTTTTAGTTATATGTATTTTGATATATATTTTGGGTTTTTTTTTTTTTTGCCAATAAAATTCATCATCACAAAAACAGGAGTGCGGCAACTAGAATACAGACAACAGACTTTACAAATACAACAGCTATAACAAACAAAGACACAGGGAAACTAGAAATGTAGTAAAACAAAAACACTGTAAACCAGAAACACAAGTGGCAAGGCGTATTCAGATTTTAGCCAACACCTACCCTACAATATATGAAAGAAGGAAGGTGGGGGCTCTAACACCCAACCAAAGGGGCAAACCTCCCTAGTAGCAAACTTGGCTAGCTGATCTATAGTCATGTTCTTAGATCTACTGATCAAAACTTCTCCATAGGGTTCTCAAATTGCTTATCAGAGTAGAATATCTCCAATCCACAACTTTCCCTTGATTAGTAACAACCTTCACAAGTTCTAGATTGTCAAATTCAGTATGATAATCCTCCAAGCCTTGGCATTTTGCCATTAGCAAGCCTTTTCAAAGAGCTATAGCTTCAACCATTAGAGGGCACGTATCCTTGGTGAGAAAACTAACCTTATCAATTACACATCCAGAGCCGTCCTTGTAAATGACTCCCATGCTATCTTTGCTTTTATCTATTGGAAAACTTCCATCCACATTAATTTTTAATCTATATGCATTAGACTCCTCACTACTTCTCTAAGAGGTTCAAATAAACCATTAGCTTCCTAGTACTCATGTACTACCTTTGTTGCTCCATCCACCATTATCATGGGTTCCCAATAGGTGTTTTCAAATACCATTGCATATCTGCCTTTCCACATAAATCAGCACGTTAAGGCTACCATAACCTTGTCATACTTACTTAAGTCCCTTTCACATAGTAGTGTAAGAAGCCATGTATAAAATCTTATAACATTATTTTCGTTAATCCTCAGCGCCAAATGACACCTAAACCATACTCTTGTGGCTTTCTCACTTAATAACATCATGTGTTCTACTGTCTTATTTTCATCCTCACATATCGAGCAAGAAGAGGATTGACTACATCTATGCTTCCACAGGTTTTTATTGCTAATCCTCTTGAGCACAATCTCCATTGGAAATTTGAAATTTTTGGACAGACCTTCAACTTCCACATTGCCTTCCACAACCTTTATAGAGTCAAACTTGTTGAGCTTGCCAGATCTCCCGATCCCTCAGTGTCCATTCTTCTTGTTATATGATATCCAGTCTCGATAGTATAATCATCATTCTTACTATGCACCCAATGAAGTTGGTTTTCTGTGTAAAAGAGGGAAGATAGATGTTGCATATAGATTTAATCTTCCACTCAGATAAGCATTGATCAATACCAAAAAGGTCCCATACTTCATTCATAATACATTCAGCCACACTTATATTATCCAATTCCTCCAAAAGGTAGTTAGTTTGCAAGCAAAAATCCCTCATTTCAGAGAGTCATGGGTCTTTCCAAACTCTAAATTTACAGCCATTTCCCCCTGACACAAGTTATTATTCAATAACTTTGTTCCTTCCAAGATACTCATCCATCCCCAAGAAGCCTTTGCACCTTTCCTAGCTTGTAAGAAGTCAGAGTTTTAAGAAGTATATTCCTCTCAAGATTTTAACTTTCCTAACCTAACTTAGCTAACAATGCCAAATTAAATCGCCAGAAGTCTTTGAATCCCATGCCTCTTTCTTTTTTTTTATAACTAATAATTTCTTCCAAAGACAACAAGTGTATTTGTCCTTCATCATGACTCTACCCCCACCAAAACTTGGTCACAATACTATCTAATTCCTTACATGTTTTCTTTGGGAAAAGAAAGCATGCCATGGGAAATGTAGGTATGTCACTAGCAATTAAATTAATAAGAGTTTTCCTGTGAGCTTGTGATAAAACTCCTTGCTTCCATCCTTGCACTTTCCCTCTAACTTTATCACAGTCTTATAATAAAGTGCTAACCTTTGAGCGACCTCAAAGTGTAGAGAGCCCATGATAGTTTCCTACAATTTCAGCATGGCCTATATTCAACACACTACGTAGTTTTTCTTACACTGGTTAAAGGGTATTAATTGAGAAGAAAGCATATGATTTATCAAAATTAACTGCTTAACCAAAGGTATTACTATACTCTATCAATGTATGTTTGAGTGCCATATAGTTATCTCTTGATGCCTGCATATAAAACAAATAGTCATCAATAAAAAAACATCTTGCTAGCTTAATTTCATAAAAGGTCCATTCATGGCATTAGTATTCACCATTTGAGACAACGCATCTGCAACTATGATAACAAGTATGGTAAGAGGGGATGCCCTTGTCTCAATCTTCATTTCAGGTGTATACTCGCCATTTTCTTTCCAGCCAACAACAAATTAAACTTCTATTCCATAATTCTATCAACCTATTTAATGAAAAAGCCTATCTTACTCAAAACTTCCTCTAAAAGCACCACTCAACCTTGTTATAGGCTTTGTTCATATCAACCTTAACTACCATCTCATATTGCCTACCTTTCCTAGTGTTCACATAGTGAAAAGCTTATAGGTAATCATTATGTTATCAAGAGTTCCCCTACCTAGCACAAAGGCTCTCTAATTTTCAGTAATAATCCTTGGCATTATCGTCTTCATTCTATTAGCTAACTCTTTAGAACTATTTTAAACAAAAAATTACATAGACTTATGGGTCTATACTTTCCTTCTTTCTTTGGTGATTCAACATTTGAAATTAAAACATATTTGTACTGTTAACATCCTTACTGCTAAAGTTTCTTTGAAAAAACTCCTTCACAGTGTTGCAAATCTGGCTACCCATAGTATTCCATGCATGATAATAAAAGACCCTTGAAAATCCATCAGGTCCCAACGCTTTTAGAGATCCTAATTCAAAAATAGTTTCGTTAACCTCCTCATCAGTAATTGGCACCATCAAATATTAATTGTCCTCATCTTTCACTACTTCTTCTATACAACCCAAAATATTCCTCTTTCTTCCCTTTCAATAAGAGTGAATAGATCATTATGAAATCCACTAAAACACTAAGCAATAATCGTCTTGTGATCTATCCGCTCATCATTCTCCATTTTCGATTTTAACATTTTATTCCTTTGTCTCCGCTGATTGGTCAAAATGTGAAAGAAAGTTGTATTTTTATCCCTACATTTAAGCCACTGCGCTCGAGACCGTTAGGCACATTACATTTTTTCCCTATTCCAAATGTCCTCTACTTGCTTTCTTAACCTTTTAGCCATTTCCAACTTCGTAGCATCTCATCTTCCCTCAAAAGAGTTTTTATATTGTGTCATTAATGATTTGATAAGTTTCCTATTCTTAGGAAAAACCTTTTTACTTTAACAAATCAAAGTCTTCCTAACTCTATTTAGGTTAGTACAAATTCCTTCAATCCTTTCACTTGGACATCCCTATCACAATGTCAATTACTCTTAGTAATTCTCAAACAATCAATATTATCTAACCACATTAACTTGAATTTAAAACTCATTGGGGCTCTACCTTTTATAGGATTAAGGACTGCTAAAATAGGGGAATTGTCAAAGCCCATGGGCTCTAAATGAAAGAGCTATGCTTTATGCAATAAAGATTTTCATGACACATTACAAATAGCCCAATCTAGTCTCTTTTTAATATGAGCACTCTTTTCTCTTTGATTACAACAATTAAATTTTGACCTTTTGTACTACAAATCCATCAAACCTCAATATGCCATAAAATTCTGGCAACCATCCAAACTGCTCTGTGTTCTAACCCTTCCTCTCTACTTTTCATCATTTCCTAGCAAGTGAATAAAATCACTAATACATATCCACAAACTTTCAACACCAGGATCATAACCTTTTATCATGTCCTAAAACACTATCTTCTCCAAGTCAATTGGAGTGCCATATACATACAAACCCTTATATGCCACATATATTTTCCTCAATTTTAACATGAATGACATTTTTTGATTTGAAAAAGACAGTACATTTAACTGAATCCTTCCACCATAGTGACAAGCCACTTACCACATTATTAAATTTTAGCTTTATCTTTATCTTATATATTTTCTCATTTTTTATCCCAGTAACACTAGGGAGGGTTTTTATTACCTACAGATTTTAAAGAGCATCTTAACTATCAGGGCCTCTCTCAAGCCTTAACAGTTCCACACAAGGATACTCATAATACCTTGGTGACTTTCTCAAGCCAGTCACCAGGTTTCTCATCAACATCTCTATTCACCTTACTAGGAATAGAGTTTAGTCACTTACTAATCATGGTACCCGCTTTATTGGGTAACTCCATCAACATCATCTCATTCCTCCCTCTTCCCAGTGATTTTTTTCTTTGTCTTCCTCTTTGTCCCATAACATGTTAAAGTAGAGCATCATTCCTCTACTTTAGACATCTAAGTAGTGAAACTAACCTTAACATCATTTAATACCTTATTTTGATCACATGCTTCAGTCTTCACCTACATCGGTATTGAACACCAGGCTTCAAGATTAAGGTCCCATTTAAGATAAATTTTATTCAGTTACCTTGCTAATTCCACCTTATACCGGGGTACTTCTTTTAAAATCAAGCTTTTACAATAATTATTGCCATTTTCATCCAACGCAAGCTCTACCAAATATTCACTTTTCCCATTAATTTCATTAGGTGATTTCATGTTATCTGCCACATAAACCTTACCTTTTGAATATAAAGACTATAATTGGTTCCCTCTCACAGTCAATTCAATAACTTTGCATACCAATATTCTTATAATTTCCTCAGCTGGGCCATTTTCATAGTAATTAGAATTCTTACCAATCAAGCTCTTTCCTATACTTAATGTTTTAACTCGATCCATTCCTTGCACACTACTATTTAGCCCAATAATTTTCATAAGTCCATCCTTCATTCTTGAACTCAAATTCTTATCTGCAAGCTTGACACAATCCACCACCTCACATGCATGTTGCATACTTACATGCATATCAGTTATTCTTTCTTCCTCTGTCTCCACACCCATTATGGTAGTATTATAAAATAATTCAAAGGGATTAATGGAAGATATAATTATCTCACATGAGCATAACTTAATATTGTGCCCAATCCTATCTCAACCAAAACAAAAGTGTTATAATTTCTCATACTTCACACTTATACAAATTTTTCGCTAGGTTTGGATGTAGCACCCATAAACCAACAACCAATTTTTTATGTAAATCAATAACACTCTTACCTTTGCATAGCTTTTAGCAATCTTGCCTTTTAGCAAATGATCCTCTAATACAATCACTTCATTACCATAGTAAGATGATAAAGCATTATAGACCCATTGGGCTGTGTAATGTGGTATACAAGTTAGTTTCTAAAATTCTTGTTATAAGACTTAAAGAGATTATGCCCAAAATTATTGGGCCAAATCAATGTAGTTTTGTGCCAGGGTGACAGAGCGCTGATAATATCATTATTGCCTTAGAAGTTGTCCATACTATGAGGACCAAGGAGGATAATGTTGGTTTTATAGCCTTTAAGGCGGATCTTGAGAAAGCCTATGATAAGCCTTTATGGGATTTTATAAGGGACACCTTGGGATATATTGGCCTCCTAAAAAACACTATTAGTTTAATTTGGTGGAGTGTTACTTTTGCTGACATGCAATTGCTTTAGAATGATCACGCTACTGACCGTTTCCTTGTCAAGAAGATCCCATCTCTCTTTATCTTTTTGTTCTCTATATTGAGAGACTTTCCCAATCCATCTCTTTAGTTGTTGAGCAAAAATTTTAGGATCCTATTTCTTTAAATAGGAAAGGGCCTATCCTTTCCTACATTTTCTTTACAAATGATCTTATTTTGTTCAATACTTCTTTTATTCAACAAACATACGTTATTAAGGAAACTTTGGAGGTTTTCTGTAGAAGTTCAGGTTAGATGTTTAATAATTCAAAATCTAGCATTTATTTCTTAGTGAATGTATCTCAGGATAATGAAATGAGATTAGTTAGTTTTTGGGTATAAATTTAACCGATAATTTGGGAAAATATTTGAGTGTTCGCTTGTTTCATGATAGATATTCATAAAGGGATTTTTAGTATCTTATTGATAGAATGATTAATCATTTGAATGACTAAAAGGCTAATATCCTTTCACTTTTTGGGAGAATCACTATGGCTCAGTTAGCCCTTGCTTATATTCCCACCTTTGTGATGCAAACTACAAAAATTCATCTTCACGTGTGTAATTGTTTGGACAAAATTTGTAAGGATTTTATTTGGAATGGTTTTGGGGATAAGAGGAAGATCCATTTAATTAGTTAGAATAATATTTGCAAACCTAAGAAGTTTGGTGGCTTGGGTTTCTGACGAGCTTGAGATTTCAATTAAACTTTTATTATGAAGCAAGCTTGGAACATTATTCATAAGAAAGAAGATCTCTGAGTGAAGGTGGTTCATAGCAAATATAATTGTTCTGATGCAATTATTCTGATTGTTCACCAATGTAGTCCTGCGTCTAATTTCTAGTGTGAAATTGTTCAGATCTGGGTGCCTTTTTATCATAATCTCTTTAGCAGCTTGAAAATAATAATTCGATATATTTTTGGAATGATCATTAGGTGCCGGGAGTTTATAATCTTGAAGATTTTGCTACCATTAGTGTTGATGATAATATTCAGGATGAGTTAGTGGCTGATTATGTTCTCAAAAATGGGGATTGAGATATTCTTAAGCTTTAAAAAGTCCTTCTTACTGATTGTGTACATATCTTTATTCCTTTGAGAGTCTCCCCCTTACTTGAGGATGTTGACTCTATAGTTTGACTTCTGAATATCACTGGTGTGTTTTCTTGTAAATCTGTCTTTTATTCTTGTTTTGGAACTAATTGGAACTTTCAGTATGATTTCTTTAGTAAGATTTGAAAACTAGGTGTCCCTTAGTATATCCAAGCCTTTATGCAACTTGTTGCAAATGAAGCTTTTCTTACTAATAGTGCTCACCTTCGTTAGTCTTTGGCTGCTTTTTTTATTTGTTCTTTTTGTGATTTAGATGATGAAACTGTGTTCCATTCTATTCATGATTGCATTATCGCTAGTTTGGTGTAGGAGAGCATTGTGCCTAGCTTTCTTAATTTGGGTTTTTTCCAAGTAGACCTTATTAAGTGGTACGATGCAAATATGAATAAGGGAGCTTCTTTCTTTAATGAGGTGAGTTGGCTCTATGCTTTACTTTCTATTTATGATGAAATTTGGTACATGAGAAATAGATGAATCTTTGAAGGGGTTAATATTGAGCTTGCTAGTTTCTTGAGGTATATAGTTGCATTGGTTCTATATTATCACCTTTCTTTTTCTCTCCTTTAACTTGCTAAAAAAACCATTAAGGATTTCATTATTCAGCATATTCATTGGATTCTGCCTCCTGATCATGTCGTCAACCTTAATACTCATGGTTCAATTTCATATTAATGTTTTGCAGCTTGTGGTGGACTGTTAAGAGACAGCAGAGGCAAATTTATTAAGAGTTTTAGTGTCAAGCTCTTAAACTGCATGATTACTAATGTTGAACTTTAGGGTTTACTTTATAGGCTTAAAATTTGTTTTGAAGTTGGGTACAGGTTTATCTGTGTGGAATTTGATTCTTTGATCGTGGTTAAGATGATTCAAAACTTACATGATAATCTACATGGAAGCTTTCATCTGGTTCATACTATAAGACTCTGGTTGAATTTAGATTGGTCTATCTAAATTTCTTACATATTTCGTGAAGCAAATTTCACTACTAATACCTTTGTTAACCATGGACATAATCAATTCTCTTCTTTCAAGTGTTTTGATACTATTCCTAGTTTCACCTCCCTAGTTATTACTACTGACTTGTAGGATATTTGTCACCCTAGACGTGTGGCTTGCTAGTTCTATTTTTCTTGGGCATTTTGCCCTATTGTTTATAAAAAAAAAAAAATAGAAATCCCATCATCGTCCTGGCCCCATCTATTAGCACTTTATCATAGTCCTCCTTCATGCAAAAGTTAAAAATATACACATTCTCCCTTACATCATTGATGATAACATCACCCTTTGCATTTTAATTTTTCAACAAAAGGGTCTTCATAATTGTCCTATTAATGTGTTTACTTGCAAATAATCTTCCAATTAAAAGAAATTTGTTTTCCTCCCTTCCAATACTTTCCTCCCAATCTAAGGACATCATTTCCTCACTAACGTCATTCTTAACCTTTATCTCCATATCATAGTGAGGTCTTCAGTGAGATGCCTCTCTTGACCTGGTTATGTAGGTTATTTGTGGAATATTTTAGAATGTTGGTTATCAACATTTTAGATGCAATCTTACCTGATTGTGGTTCAATTATTTTGAGATTTCAAAAAGCATAATCTATGAATATTCTATTTTTGAATACCTATTTGGGGCATAATTTGTGAATATTTTGTTTTTGAATACCCATTTGGGGTATAATATGAGAATATTCTTTTTTTGAATATCACTTTGATGGGAAGTAGGCTTTGACATTTCTCTTTAAATATGAGGGTCCTTGATTTCATTTCTTACACAAAAAATTTCTTCTACGTACACCATCTATTAGTGAGAAATAAGAGTTCAAAAGAACTCATATATAGTGTGTGTATTTGTTTTTTATATTACAATATTCTGAATTCAAAAGAAGCAATGGTTGGAGGCACGTGTATTTCCACATCATATTTATTTTGTATGGATATCTTAATTATTTATTGTATCCATGTATATATAGAATTTACTAACAGGTTAAACACCAATTAAGACCTGAAATACTTTTAAAAAGGTGAGGTTTCATCTCTTACATGGGAGAGGTTTTTGTTTCCATTTCTATACTATCTACCGTATGGAAAGTTTTGGGTTTTATTTGTTGCTTTCACCATTTAAACTATTTTAATATGTACTCTTTCTTGTTTTGAATGATGAATTATTTTATGGAAAAAAGACCAGATTAAATTTAAATTATAAAACAAAAGAATAAATTGGTAATTTGATCTTAAATTATTATATTAATTTATATTTGAAATAGTAAACACATACGTTAATCTTTTAAAACTACAAACAAGTTACACATTAATTTTTAAATATTATCACTTAGTAAACATTAAAATGAATTTATTATTTTTGTAGGTTAACTCATATACATGTTAATTTTTAGATACTAAAATTAAATAAACCTAATAATTTATGACAAAATTATTATTTTACTACTAGGAAAAAGATATACATTGAGCATTTAAATTTAATTAAATTAAACTACAAAAAATGAAAAAAAGGACAAGCACTAGCATATGAAAACATATTTAAGGCTATGTTTGTGAGTTTAAGAAATGATGTAATGAAGTGGTCATTAAGAGAATGACATGGCAAAAAATGGAATTGAGTGGAGTGGCTCGGGTGGGCATATTGTTTGAAAGTTTTAATGAGGAAAGAGAGAAATACCTATCAATTTTGTTTGGAAGTTATCATAAAATAAATAGAATTGAATGCCTCATTAATTATTTTTTCAATATTACCCCTTATGACATAAGCACATGACTAATAATTTTGTCATTATTCAATACATAATGTTGTGTTGTTCTTCTGTTCATATTTCTTTATTTCATTAATCAATTATCTTATCCATGTATACTATCTAATATATTTATTATAAAATATCTATGTTACTTCAAAAATTTTAAAAGACAAACTTAAAAAGCCAAAAAGAGAAATTGTTGACAAAAAAATTTAAAAAATAAATAAAACTAATCTATATTGTAGATTCTTTCAATCTCTCTCTCTCTCTCTCTCTTTTTATAAATTTTAAGTAAAAGGAAAAAAGAAAGAGAGAGGTCATGACCATAATGATAGAAATCAAATAAAGTTGTAATAATTGAAATGATCATTGATAGATGATGGGTATATTAGTAATTTAATTTTTTAGATCACTTCATTCTATCCCTAACTCCCAATTTAGAAGAATACCGAAATTGAGTTTTTGATGGCAATGAGGGGTCTTAGTGTCCCTTCTTTATCGTTCCATTCCACCTTAAGGAAAACATCTAAACATAAGTTCAGCTCATTTTGGTCATTCTATTTCTTGTCATTTCCTCCTAAGTCATTCATCTAAACATAATCTAATTGTTTTTCTTCCATGAACCTTAATAAAAGGTAAGCAGACTTGGTCCATCAAGAAACAAGAAATCGTTTTTCTTTCCTTTCAAAATTCAAGCTTCTCCAATATTTGCCTATATATTTTCAATTCTTGTCAAACTAAACAAACACTGATATTTTATTTCTTTATTATTTCTATTACTTTCCTTTTTAGTTTGTTAAAATCAAATGAAGAAAGTCTATAACACGTTTTTCCAAGAAAGAAATTGGAGAAAAAAAAAAAGGAGAATAAAAGAAAAGAGTGACACACAAATAGCTATTATTTCTTTATCCTATCTTCAATATATTTCTAAAGCAAAATGGAGATAGGAGAAGTACTAGCGAATGGTCATTAGAAGATTACTTGACAATACGATGAGATATATAAGATAAAAAAAAATTAATTATTGATATTATTGTAAAATTAAAAAGCTTTGCCAAAAATTTAAGCTCATTATTGTATTTGCTTATTTTTAAAATTGGCATAACTATTGATTCAAAATTAATAGCTAAGTTTGTTAGACAAACTTGGTCAAGAAAATGCAATTTAGAAGTATGATAAGTACGTTAAAAAACTCGTTTAGTTTCTCATTCATTCATTTCAAACTTTATTTACACATAAATGTGTCAACCTTCAAACTTAGGACATAAAATTAGGCTCATAATTTGGCCATGTTCAAGTACATTATTTATATCAAAAAGATTTTTATTCATAGTTCTTTGTAGAGGTGTTCATAGACTTGATTGGCCTAACCAATCCAATTTGACATATTTATATTGAGTCAAGTTAGATTGAGCTTAAATAAAGAAAATTTGCAATTTTTATTGGGTCAGACCAAATCTTAAGGTCACACAAGACTTAGTTTAGTCTAACTCAATATTATATTTTATTTATAATAACTTCTATTGAAACAAAAATTTGAAAATACTAATGCTTATCAAAATTTAATCACTTTTTCTTTCAAATTTTAATTTTTCTTTTCATTCCATTTTTATATATTCCAAATCTTAATTTTTTTTATTTTTCTTTTAAAAAAGTAGTCTTTATTAATAAAAAAAACTTTTTTTATAAAATAAAATTACAAAAAATAAAATATAGATTTGGCCTGGGCCTGGTATAATTCGGCTATGCCCGATCACTTATCCGGCTAGGTCTTGGGTCTTACAAAAAAACCAGCCCAACCTTGTGCTCACTCATAATTCTTTGTATGTTTATCATCAAATTTTATAAATTTAACAATTTTTTTTTTTGAAATAAGTGAATAATATTACAAATATTTAGTTTTTACAATTAAACATTACATGATTGAGATTTAAAGAACACATGTTGATAATATATATATATATATATATATATGTATATATATAAACTACATTTTATGTTTAAATGGATGATAAGGTTGGAAACATAAAGTAGAGTGGCTAATTTTAGGTGTACTATTATTTGAAAGTTTTTTTTTTTTTTTTTATAGTAGAATGGAATGTCAAATGAAAAACTGGAGATTCTTCTCATTGTCATATAAAAGCCTACTTTTTTTTCACTCCAAATTTGAAAATTTGAGATAGAATGAAATAACTAAGTGGTACAATTATTATGATATCCTATTTAGCTAAAAGTTTAGTAAAATTAGATTCTATTCATAAGGATAATATTAAAAAAATAATATATAAGTCATTCCATTCTATTAATAATATTTCTTCCAATATTAAAATTTAAAACAATAAAATAGTACATATTATATTATTCTACTCTTTATCATTTTGTTCATTCTTATTATTAACCTAAGTTTAGGTGATTTTTAAATTATGTAATCAAATAAGATTATCACTACGTGACAAGTTGAAACAAGAATAATCGAATGGGTTACCATTATTATTGTTAAATGAAAACATACTAATAATTAACGGTGTTAATCAATAATAAAATATAAAAAAGATAAAATAAAACATATAATGTAACGGTCGTATTTAAAAATAAAATTTTCAAAATTTCCTGAATGTAAATAAATAAATAATTTTAAAAAGGTCAACGAAACAGAACTTACCATTTTGAATGCAACTAATTACTCAATTAGACTTTTGATCAACAAAAGTTACGTTGATTAGAACGAGTTAGGTTTTGAGTAAGGTGTTTGCTTTATAAGACTTCAAGATACAATCACACAAACTCCAGAAGTGCTTGCTGAGAGAGGAAAGAAGTACAATCTGTGTTTATAACGAACTCCATGGACTACGTTCTCCTCAATTTCTATGATAAAGACCAATGAGTCCAACATTACCGACGTGGGCCCGTATCATCGGCTTCATTTTCGGATGAAAATAAATTTACCTAAAAAGCCAAATGTTGCAGATATTAAACTTCATTTTTCGATGTCCCGCAAGCGAGAGAAAACTGATTAAAGCGTAGAGCCTAGATCTTAACCCTAATGCGTGTGCGATAGTAATTCTTAGATTTTGATTGATTGATTGATTGGCTTCGTCAATTATGGCATCAGAGAGCGCGCCTCGATCTAGTTCAGCGGCCGATTCTTATGTTGGCAGTTTGATAAGCTTGACCACCAAGAGTGAGATCAGATATGAAGGCATTCTGTACAATATTAACACCGACGAGTCCAGTATTGGACTCAGAAATGGTATTGTCCTTTTACTCTTGTGAGAATTTGTCAGTAATTTTGTCTGGGTTTGATTCGCTTTCGGCTTAGTTAGGGTCCTTCAATTTCAGATCTTTGAAATTAAGGCCAAGATTTGTTTTTTTTTTTTTTATAAAAAATATCAGTTTTCTTTTTCAAGCCTGGGCTATGCCAAAGGGCCATAACTTCCTGTAGAAGAGAAAGTGTTCTGAACTTCTTCTGATTCTTTCTTTCTCTTTCTTTTTGCGTCTGCCATGGAAAAAATTATTGAGGATCTAATTGTTTTCAGTAGCATTGCGGTTGCATATTTTACTCTGAGCTATTGGACCTTGGACGCGAATTTGCATCGGACAGCGTGTTATATTTTGGGTTTGCCAGTGTTGTGTAATCTTTTTCATAATTAGTCTAGGTTGGGGGGGCGGGGGGGTTTCTGGAATTGTGCTTCTTTTGTGTTACATGCACTGGTCAGTGAATGGGGGATTTTTGCTTTTCTATTTGTTATTCACTTTCTTAGTATTTTGTTCATCTCTTTTGGGTGATTGCTTATATGACTTGCTGTAGTTTAAAGAATATGTAGTATCGATGTACATTAGAAAGGAAAGGTGCTGGCTAACTCAGCTGGTAAAGTCCTTTGTAGCAGGCACGAGGAACTGTATTTGAATCTTGCCTTCACCAGGGTGAGGAGGGTTTGAAGGAAGTGAAAGGATTACCCAGTTCAGTGACCCACACTAATGGGCGAAAGAAATTTACGTTAAAAATTTAAACTAACAGTGATTTTGAATTTCGATGAATGGAGATAATGGAATGGAAACTATCTAAGTAGTCATTAAGTAATGGAGTATAATAGAAAATATACTTCATTTTGGGAAATTGGCTGTAGGGGAAGAAAAGGAATTGACAAATGAAATGAATTTTTATAGAATTATACTATGTTAACTATCTATGAACTTGTTTCCTTTTTTGTTAGTATATAAAATTGGAAGTGTATACATTTCATTTGAAGTTTTCCAATTCCCTTGGCTTTCAGCTCAGTCTCTGAACGAACAAATTAAGGGGAAAAAAATGCTTTCGTAGGGAATATCTTATTCTGTGGGTTTTCTGTCTCGCTTTCATTGTATTCAATCAAAACATGGCTATATATGACTTTGTTCTTACTTTACTTGCTTCCATCCTAAGAAGCATGAATACTCTCGCACAAGGCACAGTCACACAGGCATGGTGGCATGAAAAAATCTAAAGTGTCTTGGTGTTATTTTAAGTGTTGTGTGGTGTTAAGGTGTAAGTGCAAAACATGTTATGGACACGGCTTTGTATTTGAAATGTCTGGGTTTTTTAATTTCCATCCAGCTAAACAAGCTATTAATTCTTTTGCCATTTGATGTTGTCAGTATGCAGCTGCACCAGGTATCTACTGCCTGAATTAATTTTGGAGAAAAGAAAACCATAATTTGTCTGTTTAATTTTACTATCTATGCTTATAAGTCAATGCCTCATTACTGGCAAAGAAAAAGAAGAGTTAATGGCTAGCTAAGTAGCTTTACGTATTATGCTGTTTGCTGGCATCGTTAATGGAGCTTTTTATTGAAGTGGATCAAACAATTGGTTTGTAAACCTCTTTGTATCTCAAATTTGCAAGTTGTGCACGAATTTCATCTAGCAATTTGGATGATTGCAGCTTCAAATACTATTGGCTTGTTTCTCAAGGACTTCTTGATATGTTCTTTTCTTCTTTTGGTATCAGATTTCAAATATTTGCTGCTATGAAATTTTATGCCAGTACATCATGATAAAGCAGCAAATTTCTGGTTCTATTTCTATCTTTCTGTGCATATAGTAGTTACTGCATTTTCAAAGGACAACTTAGTAGAAATTGTTTGCAAGGAAAGAAGAAATTGCTGTAACTAGCTATATTGGTGTAGTAATTCTTTTATTTCTGTATGGCAGTACGATCTTTTGGAACAGAAGGGAGAAAGAAGGATGGTCCACAAATTCCTCCAGTTGACAAGGTCTTTGAGTATATACTGTTTCGTGGGAGTGACATCAAGGTATCATTCATGGAGCATATACAAATAACTTTTTTAAATCATTAAGGGTTTAGGTTCTTATAGGACCAATATTCTGCTAATGGTGTTTGATATTGTTGGTTGTACTTTGCTCGGAAGGCATGTCATTTGTGTCATTTTAATACCAGGTCACATTTGCTTATTTCCTGTCATTCATTAGTTGTCCGCATCCTGTTGTAGAAGGTACAACTCTCTAAGATTTACAAGCAAATGACATTCTGTATCATTAGATATGTTGGTAGCAGAGAGGAATATTGGAGGCAAAACCAGATTTCCTTATGCCTTCTTATAATTATTCGTGACACAGAATACCTGTAGACTTTAAATGTTTTTCCTTTATATTATCCAAAACCAGATCAGCTGAAATATCTGCTATGATTTTCTTTCTTGGCCCCCTCCCCCCACGCAGGATCTACAGGTTAAGTCTTCTCCACCAGCACAACCTACTCCACCAATCAACAATGACCCAGCTATTATTCAGGTAAATGAGAGGATTTTGGTATACACAAGGATCAACATAACTAAATAGCTCTCTAATATCATGAAATTGCTTTTGCAGTCTCACTATCCTCGCCCAGTCGCCACATCCACCAGTTTACCATCCGCTGGAAGTGGGCTTGTGACTGATCTTAGTTCCCATACAACACAGCTTGGAATCCCTGGGTCTAATTTTCAAGCGCCCTTGCCTTTGTATCAACCTGGAGGGAACATAGGGTCTTGGGGAGCTTCACCTGCTGCTCCAAGTGCAAATGGCAGTGGTCTTGCTATGCCAATGTATTGGCAAGGATATTATGGTGCCCCAAATGGGCTTCCTCATATACCACAGCAATCTTTGCTTCGACCACCTCCTGGCTTATCAATGCCTTCTTCAATTCAGCAGCCAATGCAGTATCCTAATTATAATCCCTCTCTACCAACTGGATCTTCAACCTTGCCAGAACTCCCACCAGCATTGCTTCCTGCAAGTTCTAGTTCCCCTATTGTAACATCTACTTCTTTACCACCACCAAACCTGACATCTACTTTACCACCAGTACCTTCTGCTGCATTAGCTTCTGAAAGTTTGCCAGTATCATTACCAAACATGGCACCTACTGTTTCGCTTGCAGCAGCCACACTTGCTGCTAACTTACCATCGCTGACTCCTTTGGTTGCTTCCAGTCCAGATGTAAATGCTATAGTGCCACCAATCTCCAACAAACCTAATGCAGTTTCAGGTTCAAGCTTGCCATATCAAACTGTATCCCAATTGACACCTGCAATTGTTGGATCAGCAAATTCTGTCCGTACAGAAACATCAGCCCCTTCTCTGGTAACACCAGGTCAATTGTTGCAGCCTGGACCAACCATAATTTCTTTATCTCAGCCTTCGCAAACCCCCCATAAGGATGTGGAAGTGGTTCAAGTATCATCAACATCGTCTCCTGATCTCACTGTGCCAGTTTCTGCTGAAAGTCAACCCCCTATACTGCCGTTGCCGGTGACTTCACGGCCTAGTCTCAAAGTATTCTTCTTCTCTTGCTCTCTCTGTTTTGTGCATGCACAAATATATGCAGATAGAATTTGGTTTTGTATGTGCTTGTATGCTTGTATAAGATGTTGGGCATGTTGGAGACTGGAGAGTTGTAACTGATCTGGATTATCCTTTTATGATTTTATCATCTATGGCTACCAACCCAGGCAGGTTCCAAACACTGTACATGTGAGCCAGTTCCTGGTCAAATTGGGAATTGGTGGTAGCTCTTTGTATCTTAAATAATCTGCTCTCTTATTTCTTCACTGCATCTCTTTATCCTTATGTTTCTTGCTCTGAATCTGAAGTAGGATTTGTCTTGATTGATCTGTACTTTATTTTCATTCAAGGTGATTGATACGAGCTGCATTCAATGTTTATGTTTTTACATTCCTTTATGAATTCAGCTCTGTTTAATCCATTTATATAATGAAAATATGACTGTACAAGCATTTTTAGGTAAAATCTTTGGTGTATTCACAATGTTGAGTGCACCAGTATATTCAGTTATAATATAAGGATATAATTGTAATATTTCTATTTATTTGGTTGATATAATTATAATTATGTCCCTACATTATAACGAGATGCATTTGTGTGCTCAAAATTGTAAATGCATCAAAGATGACACCACATTTTTATCATATTTATATATCTTTCCATCATACCATCTTTTAGTTTCAAGGACTCTGAAATTTTGGTTGCATTTTCTTCAGGCTAGTGGTGGTCCTGCCCACGGTTATCAACATCATAGTTATGGTTACAGGGGCCGTGGAAGAGGAAGAGGAACTGGGGTAATACTCTGTATACTGTTTCACATGAGAGGTTATTGGAATATATGTATCTTTTAGAAGTTGGGAATTTCTTGTTTCAAGAGTTCAAAGTTTTGAGTACTACATCACTATCCGTTTTTAGTAAGATGCAACATTTTCCATTGCTGATGAATTAAAATAATGAAACAGTGTTCATTGTGTTTCTTGATATGAGATCTTTAATGGGTGAGCTACTTGTGTATTTATTTTTTCTTTTTCTATGCTTGTTGAGCAATTCAGATGAGATAAAAGTAATTTTTAATCAATTTGACGTTGGTTCTCACTAACTTGAACTTTTTTTGTTGGTTTTAATTGCTGATAATTGTCAGTCTGCGCCATTCGAGATAAGATTGTAAAAGTCTGAATGAATGCTTTTCGCAGGGTCCACGCCCAGTCACAAAATTTACTGAAGATTTTGATTTCATGGCAATGAATGAGAAATTCAACAAGGATGAAGTATGGGGTCATCTTGGTAAAAGCAGTGAATCACATTCAAAAGAAAAATACGGGGGAGAAAATGTTAGTGATGAAGATGATAGTCCAAATGAATACAACGGTGAAGAATCAAAGTTTGAGAATAAGGTAGTATATTTACTGTCATTCATGCAACTTAAAGCTTGGTTGGTTGTTCTGTATGTGTAATGGTCGGTGTATGATTCTGCATTTCATGATTTTCACAGCCTGTCTACAACAAGGATGATTTCTTTGACTCTCTCTCTTGCAATGCGCTTGATCATGATTCACAGAATGGAAGGACTAGATATTCTGTACAAATTAAGATTGATACTGAGGTAACGTGTATATTGGTTTGACCTTTCCTTTGGAGATGGTGTTCAATATATTTGCTGATTTGTGGTGCAGACATTTGGTGATTTTATAAGGCCTCGAGGTGGTCGAGGGGGACGTGGTTTTGCACGTGGTGGTCGATCTCGAGGTGGTTATTATGGAAGAGGATATGGTTATATGTCAAGGGGAAGAGGACGTGGCATGTCTGGTCGTTCTTAGGTGGCAGTTAGCGTTTTCAGTTTCATGGGGAGTAAACTAGAGCCAGGTCACTCCCTAAAGCAGCAAAATTATCTGAAGGCTATGCTTCAATATCTGTTTTCGCTGGTTTCTGTTTTTTATCCGCTCAATAAGTAGGACATTGTCTTAGCTTGTCATGTGCCTTCTTTTGTTGCCCTTACCCAGAGGCACCTGGTTTGGTGGAAAGATAATTTTACACCATTTTTATTTTAGCTTGTCAAGAAAGCTTAAGTTTAGACTAGTTTCTTTGCAATACATATGGTCAATGAATGTTAGCAAATTAGCTCAGTCATCCATTTCAGGAATGTTATATTTTTGCATTGTAAATGCAAGTCGCCTTTTTTTGGCATGCAAATTGTGTTTTAGTGACAATTTGATTTCAAGTCTCATGATTGTGTTATGGAAAACCTCTTAAGTACCGTACAGGGCATGTATATGCAATGGTACGAATTTAATCTCCATAATCTAACATGTATTACATGTACAAATTGAATCATGATCATTGCACGTATATCCATTGTATAATATTTAATATTTTCTTTTACTTAATTTTGAGATCTGAACCTCTGGTTTAGTTAACATATACACATGATGCAATGTAATTTAAGGCGTTGCATCCCTGTCCTAAGCTCTTAGGATGACAAAAAGGAGTATTGATCCTTAAATCCATGCAAATTACTGAAAATAGTGAACCAAAATCATTTCCTCTAACAAAATAACATGATTTTGTATGGTTCGTAGTTTTTTATTTTACTCATAATTGAAAATAAAAATGTGTGAAAATATGTTTGTTAAAGTATAAAAAAAAACATTTTCTAAAATAGATTGAGAATTAAAACGTTTAAACGAGGTTTTTGGGTCCTTTTATTCAGTGACAGTATTTGTAAGTTCGCGAGAAAATAAACACGATTATTTCCTTGCAATTTTATGAACCTCGTCATTTATTGAAGATTAAGCTAAAAAATAAGATAAAGTTTATGATCATTTAAGCCATTTTGATTTTAAATCAAAGACCGACAGGTTTTTAACTTCACACAACACGCGTAATTTTAAACACTGGAAATTTATAGATAAAATAAATTTTAAGATGTAGAAATAGAGAATAGGATTTGAAAACTAAATGCCCTTTACATTGCGAGGGAAGAAGTATCATTTTCTTACTATAATAGCATATGCGTTGCAGGAAAATGCTTCAATTTACGGGTTATAATTACAATTATTTCATTACCTAGCATTGAAGTTGTGCTAAAGAGCCTAATTTTGATTCGAAATATTTTCTTCAATATAAAAGAAGGACCGATCCGTTCCTTCTTTTGCCAGGATTAGAGGCAAATTAATATCATCTTTTTATGTTGATTTCCTTCTCCAATAAGCAAAGACAATGAAAGTGAACACATAAAACATCCCAAAAGAAATCTATATTTTCTTTATTCCAAGATTTTTATTTAAAAATATATAGTTTAAAACGCTTGAAACATTTATTTGTCGCTTCCTCAGTCACATAGCCAGACTAACATATATAAGCATAAACAACTGCTTCTCTCACACATCATATCGTTGCTGGAGATTATTCTTGCAGCCTTATAATAATAAGTCATATTTTTATTAGACACAAGTGTCTCAGAAGTCAGAACTACTTGCAGGTTGCAACGAGGACTCTTCTGGGAGGAAGGGAAGGCCTTCTACCATGAAGCAAAGCCATGTTATCAAGGAAGAGAACATCTCCTTTCTCCCACTTGAACTGTATGCTTTCTTCTTCAATGATTTCTTCACACCTCTTCACTACATTGATTGGGATCTCTGTTCCATCTGCCATCGTGGCCGAGCTTGTCTCCTTCCCATGCATCCCTACCATTGTGTTGAACCACATTCTTCTCCCTTTCCTTCCTTCAAACACCCTTGTCAAAGGCCTTGGTACCAGTATTGTCTTCACCCCTCCATTTGCTTGCCATTCCATGTCCATCCCCAGAGCTTTTGCCCTGCAACAATTTCATCAAAAGATGTATGAACTTCCTATTACATCTGAGTTGTGTCCATGTTCTCAGCAAAATTATCTTTGGCTCAGAGATGCCAAACTGCTATATTGGAAATTTACAGAGCTAACCAGTCATCAGTTTTATTAGCACTTGTTGAGAGCACTTGAAGGCAGTTATAGACTCAACTGAAAGCATTTGAATTTTGAAGGTAAAATTCTATACCTTCTTTCAGCTTCCTCTCGATCTGAGGTCCCGAAAGCATCCTCCCACCCTCTGCCTCTCATGGAAGATGTGTCATTCTTAGTACTACGAGCTGTGAACGAGTACTTCAACCCCTTCTCTTCTAATTCCCTTACCTCTTCTGGAAACTCCTCTAGCATCCTCTCTGTCACTTTGAAGCTTGGAACAAAAGGGGTCTCTCCTCCTTCGGGGGGTGGTATCTCACAGAAGAGTATCACTTTCTTGGGAGACTCCGTTATCTGGATCATTGGGCAAACATCATGGGAAGAAAAACCTTAAACCCAACAGAATATGTGAAAGATCAACTTTTTCATGTAATTTCCTTTTAGAATATTCTAAACTCGTAACTTGTAAGACATATTGTTATCATAATGATATTTTGGATAGAAGGATGGACATTGAAGATAGAACCGTGTTAGACTGTGCCTATATGTGGCTAGAGACCAATATAGTTTTCCAGTGAGTTCATATCTATGTTAACTTTGTTGGTATTTCCTACATGATCAGTTGTGTGTCAGATTGTGTTCCTGTAATGGAATCACAAAAGAATCAAACAGATTGATACTTAGGCTTCTGTTAAGACTGGGTTAAAGCAGTTTGATTCTCTCATAGAAGGACTTCAAAGTAGGGAACAGATACAGGACAAGACACATAGGCACGATTAAATTAAAACATAAAGGGTCATTTATGTCAGTGTGTGATATGAAAGATACTATGACATACCAAAACCATTTCATGGTGGTAGTATATGAACTCTGAGAAGGGTCCTTCATTGGCAGTCCACACTCTCTTGTGAACATGTGTACGAGGTGCTGGTCCAACATAACGAATGTCTTCCCATCCGAAGGTTTCTATGATCTCATTGAAATCCTCAGCATTCTTGACATCAAAACCTCGGAGCAGAACAGCACTGTTCTTGATTATCATCTGATCAAACCAGTCCTTGCTGTTTCTCAGAGCCAAGAGTAATGATTCTACGTCACGTTTGTTTGGCTCTGGAGGTTGCAGCACCAGAGGCATGGTTTCTCCATCTACTACTTTCTCTCCCTCACATTTTCCCACCCTAAAGTCTTTGCAACAGAACTCCATCTTCTTCCCTCTACCTCTCTGTCTCTGATATCAAATCTTTGTTTGGTAAGTGGTTTTGCTTATGAGAATTTTAGCTTCACTAAGCCTATATATAGTGCTTGTAATTGGCAATTACTATGCTAAAATTGTAAGCACCATTTAGTTGTTAAAATTAATATAATTGAAATAGAAATGAAAATATTAAAATGTTTTTGGATTGGGAAGAAATGGAAATCAACATGTTTCCTTTTATTTCGTTTGGTTAGTAGATATGAAAATCAACTAAGTAATATACATATTTTATCACATTATTCCTTATTATAAAACCAAAAAAAAAAGTAGACATCTATTTGAATTATTAATTAATAATATAATTATATATTGATATATACTTAATTAATAATATAATAATTTTAATTAATAATATAATCATATAATCATATATATATTTAATAAATTAACAATAATTTAATAATAAATAATTAATAAATAATAACAAATTAAAAATCATAATTTAATAATAAATAAATACTACATAATAATAAAATAAAAATAATAATTTAATAATTAATAATAAATAATAAATTAGAATTTTAATGTATTACAATGGTATTTTTATTTAAAAATTATTATAAACTGAGATATTTTTGTTTAATATATTTCATTTTCAAGATAGTAGTTTAATTTTATCACTTCAGCTAAGAAAAGAACTCTCCCTTATATGAGGGAGAATAAACTCCTTAAAAAATAAGCATAGAGTTTTAATATGTTAACTAAATATAGAAGTAGAAGACATTCTTATTCTCATTTATATTATTATTTCCTTGTGTTAATTCCCTCACATTAATTCCAACAACCAAACGGAGCCTAAGAATTTGGGTCCACATCATTTATAACTGATATACTCTACTAATTTTTATTTAAAATCAGGTTTACTTAAAATTTTCTCCATCGAAAGCATCTTTTACTTAGATTTCACTTTGCATTTGACGAGCCTCCCATTGTTTCGTTTCAACCATATACGAAGATAAAACCAGCCGGCAGAATATTACATTAGTGATTGCTACGTGTCAAAAAGAACCTTAGTGTCTTATTTGATAGGTAACGACAAGATTTAGGTCTAAGCTCAAGTAAAAATTGATAACATCAATTATTTCCAAAGCTTTTAGCGAACCCCACCAAACAAGGAGCAGTCCGACATTGCAAGGAAACTCAGAAAATCGAATTTATTGCTTAGTTGTTTGTCGTTGTTGCTGCTGATTCAGAGTAGGAACATCAATTTCTATGACAATTACTGCAAGAAGCTTCTAGTTTGATGAATCGGATCAATCTTCGAAGATCTTCACCAAGGGGAAATTAGTTTTACATATTTCACATTGAGCTGGTAGTGAGTAAAATTTACCAAGCAAAGGGTTAAATAATCTTAAAAAAATTGAAACAATTCTCATTTTTCATGGTTTATAATACATTTCAAATCGAGACATGCTGGACTCATACTCTGTCTATGCTTTAAGCTCAGAAAATTTTCCAGTAAGGAGACATACTATAGATACTTAGAAACGCATCAAGCTTTCCCTAATATTTGAAACTTTGGGTTTAACGCAGTAGTTAATATAATAAGGACACGTTTTAAATTCAGAAAGCAGATAAGAAATTAACAAAAGAGAGTGATTTGCCAAAAACAATGTTTCATAGTAATGGCCTTAGGATTAAAACGACTCATGTAAGTAACTACTAGGCTAGCAGCTACCTTGTATATAAGAGTTCTATTCTTCATATGTACAGTTTGAGAAATTTGGGTGTGTCCTAAACAATCCACAGAACTCCCTGTTTCATTCCTTGGCTGAATCTAAATGTTTGACCCAAAAAAAAAAAAAAAAAAAAAAAGTTCAGCTTTAACAAGTGTAACTAGATACACTATGCTAGGTTCGAATCATAATTTTGGCAATTTCTTAGTGTAATATCGCAATAAATTTTCTTTTGTCTTGGCATGAATGTTTTGTTCTATGCCAATGCAAAGATGATTTATTTGATACATACACAAAACCATACCAATCCCAACACAATAGAGAAAAGTACGAGGTTTTTTATATTTTACATTTTATGATAATTTAATTTTAATAAATTTAATTTTGTACAGAATTTATACTTTATAAATTTAAATTTATATAAAATCAATCGTTCTGTTTAAATTAATGGAATATTAATTTATTATAGAATAAAATTTTAAAAATACTTATTTGTTATAATTAATTTTTAAATGACCAATGGTCATAAAATTAAAAGATGGAAACCATGCTTTTCTCCCAACACAATGTATCTAAGTGTTTATTCAACCATTTCTAAATGAGGGTCACAACTTTTGAAGGAGTGTAATTGTAATTATATTTCAGACAACATAAAAAAAATTTGGACTCCATATAGTGAAATAGACAATGAATAATAGTTTGTTTAATTTCCATTAAAGCTGATGCACTTGTCAAATTTAAAAAATAAAATTAGTTGAATTCAAATACATGCATTTGTAATGATTATAAAAATTTATGAGAGTTATCAAATACTTTTAAGTGTATATGAATTAGTTTAATTCAAATAAATTCACTTTTAAGTAAAAGTCATAAATTTTTAATAAAATTTTGCGTATAATAATGACTCAGCCTCTTAAAAATAACTTCTCTTTTAGTTTTATCTTCTAAATTCAGAGTCTCTTAATTTAGTTTTCTAAACTTTTTAATTCAAAATGACATAAGTTTTTTCATGCATCATTTAAGACAATTTTTTTTAAGGTTTTGCTGACTGGGAATGAATTTCTTGCATTTCCCTCTAAGTTTTTGAATGATGTTTTTCTTATAAATTTCCTTAAATCATAATCGATGAATCAAAATTTTAAATTGTTTGCAATCAAATTAATATTTTTTTTATTATGCACAATTATTAAAATTAATCTAAACTACTAGATTATATATTTTCTTTAATATCAATCATTAGATCTCTACATTTCTTAAAAAATGCAGAGAATACATATTGTTGCTAATTAGTACTTTAGGGAGCATTTATTATTCTCACTAACAACAATAATTGTTGTTTTTTCACTTCTTTTTATAACATTTAATTAATGTTTTTATTAGTTTTGTTTTTGTCACAATAGTATCTTTTTTTTAAGGCATAATCAATATAGTTATAGAAAAATTTATACTTAATTTCTAATGAATTTTTATATGTTCATACTTTTAAATAATATATCTATATTACTCTTTAATAGCTTATGAAACTCCATTAAAAAATATTAGTTTTAAAATAAAGAGAAATTATTTTTTTTCAAAAAAATAAGAATAATATAAAAATACTACTTAGATGTATAAAAATATAAAAATTGTTAAAGATTGATTATACTTTTATTAAAAAAATAAAATAGATTAATTACTTCTTTTCAAAAGGATGAATTATAATGTTGTCACAAAAACAAAGCTTAAAAAGCCATTAACTATATGTTATGAAAAGTAGTAAAAAAGTAATAATTATTGTTGCCAGTAAGATCAGCAGATGCTCCTTACCTAGTTAGCAGAACCCATTTTTTGATGGGATGACAATTTTGCAAACCAAGGTTAAGGAGTCCCTCCCCATTTCCTATTTTTATCACCAATTATATATATTTTTTTTATTTCTATTCTCCACTTTAGGAAAGATTTTTACCTATCTCCATTTCTTATGGTAAGGTAAGTTAAGTTCATACATAATCTTAAATACATAAAAATTACAAGTATTTAAATAACGAATTTTATGATAAGTTTTATAAGTTAAATAGATAACAATTGATAAGATAAGTTAATTTTAATAAAAAAATTTTAACAAAAAATTAATTAAATTTAAGATAAAATCATTTAAAAAATTTTAATTTATATGTTAATTCTTAATCTTAATTTACAAATAATTAATATTTTTTTAATATTCACTTCTTATTTTCTATTATAACATAATCACCTCTCATAAGTATTTTGAGAGTGAAATACTAATATATAATGAGTGAAATTATTTATTAAGTTAAATTAATTTTTTTAATTATTATAAATGTAAATAATGAGTAATATAATTAAAAACATAAAAATTAGTATGTGTATATATATTTATAATTATATAAAATTAGTAGAGTATAATTCCCGTTATATACCTCATTTTTATGAAAATAAATGCTTCAAATGTGAATCCCTGGTCTCGATGAGAATCTCATATTAAAAAATCTTTTGTCATTACTACGAGATATATATATATATAGCAAAGACTTATATTTCACCATGATTGAGTTAAAATATTATGTCTGTAAAAGATCAAATCAATCTTCAAATAAACTAATATTAATAAACGGATTAATTAATTGTTCGTTGGCCCTCCTAAAAAGGCGAAGAGTACAAGTTGAGACCAACTCTTTCCCAATAAAGAAGTGGCTCTACTTTACCACTTTAGAGTGGAGTACTACATTAATGGATATAATGCTCCCTTGTCGGTGCTTCTCTCTGTACTGAGCTTGAGCCTCCTCCAACCCCACTTCACTTCACTTCTTATGGCTTCGCCTATTTCTTTCCTCTTGTTCGCTAGAATTTCAGGCCTTGCGGTCGCACTTCTTGTCTTTTTCTGGGTCCTTGCCTTCACCTCCAGCTTCCTCCCTCCCTCGCTCTCAGAGCCCCGCCTTCTCTATTCAGTATTCTCTTCTCTCTCCTTCTAGATTCATGTGACAAAGAAAAAAAGTTTGCTTTTCTCTGAAAGAAAAAGCTAAAGCAGTTTTCTTTTTCTCTTTTTCTAATTAATTAATCATTCTTAGTTATATTACAGGTTCTGCATCCTCTGTTGATGGTAATTGGGTTCATTCTGATAGCCGGAGAAGGTAGCTACTAACTAGTTTGTCTCTGAGAAATCTAGTATCAGTAAAACAGAGCATTGAAACGGTGCGTTTTTGCAGCAATCTTGGTTCACGGATGGCTTCCTGGGTCGAGAGGGTTGAAGAAGATTGTGCATCTGTGGCTTCAAGGGGTGGCTTTGGGGTGTGGCATCTTTGGGATTTGGACTAAATTTCTTGGAAAGAATGGGATTCTGGCCAATTTCTATAGCCTGCATTCATGGATGGGTTTGATTTGCATCTTCCTTTTTGGAGCTCAGGTATCTCTTCAACTTTCTTCATAATCCCCGGTTTTTCTTTTTTCAATTTGGCTTAGATTTTTTGTTGTGAGCTTTTTGGTTTTAGTTCATAGATATTTTTTGTTTGTTTCCCGAGAATTAATAATCTCACTGATGAAGCCATGGTAGTCCTTTATTTTGGGTAAACTTATCAACTTTTTTTAGTACAACATGTAAGAAACATACTCTGGACTGAACAACTGTCATTTGCCTTCTTAAATATATTTTCGTTCTAATTCACTTTTTAAATTTATTTAATTTTTAACTGTCAACAAAAAAAATTAGGTGGGCTGACTCAAATTTGGCCATATAAATGTTGTATCCATGGAAGAGCTTAGCCCATCAAGTGTAAGCCCTCGAAGGCGCCCATTTTAACACCTATAATTTTTGTGGAAATGTTTCACTCTTGAATGTGGATCAAACTCGAGTTTTCTTCACATCTTTACTGTCAAATTCTTGAAGAAAAAGATAACATGTGAAGAATTTGATTAAAAACTTAATCAGGCAATGTTAAATTGTGAAAAATACCTATCTTTCACGTTTTCATGGAAGAACTTGATAATAAATATATAAAAATTATACCTCCTCGTTCTCTTTGAATTGCATTCTCATTAATACCTTTAGGTTAGCATATAGGATTTTCTATTGTAAATTTTGCATTAAGATAAACCATTGGTCCATAATTTTTTATATATTTTTTAAATTTAATTCTTCTGGAAAAATGTAGATTCCTCTGTAATAAGATTTTTTGTTGCAGAGGACTATTCTCCTAGCTAGCCAGTGGCCTGCAGATCCTTCACAATAAGAATTTTACTGTAGATAAATATGGACCATTAAATCTTGATCCAATGATTCATATCTTTTTAAAAATATATAGACATCCAATAGTCTATATCATTAATAGAAAATCTGCGGAAGATAACTCTATTACAGAAGATCCAATATCGTAATCATAGTTTTGAGTTTTGAGTGAGTGATTTGAATGTGTGAATATGCAGTGGATGATGGGGTTCTGGAGCTTCTGGCACAGAGGAGAAGGGAGGAGGGTGAGGACAATAATACTGCCATGGCATGTCTTTATTGGTCTCTTCACTTATGGTCTGGCTGTAGCTACTGCAGAAACTGGACTAGTGGAGAAGCTCACTTTCTTGCAAACAAGAACAAATTCATCCAAACACAGCGCAGAGTCAATGGTGGTTAATAGCTTAGGTCTTGGCCTTGCCCTTCTCAGTTCCTTTGTTATTTTGGCTGCTCTTTCACCCAAGTACCAACCCCTCCAATCCAAACCCTATGTCCACTCTCATCCTGCCAAGTGCTTGTCTTCTTAATCACCAATGTACTTCCCTGTGAAGTTTACTTGCCTTTTTCTAAAAAATTAGTTTATTTTTCTTTCAGTTAAGTTAAGAGTTAGCTGCAAATCTTTTACTGTACAACAAGAATGTTGTGAGATTTTTGAAGTAAAAAAATGATTAGATGCAATTAAAAATGATTGTGTGTAGTCATTTTAAATCTAAAAAACTTTAGACTCATTAGCAGCTTAAACTTTGAAAGAGATGAGTGTGGAAAGGTAAAAGAAAAATTCACCAAGTTTAAGAGTATTTTAATTTTTGATATGGGTTTTTCTAATATTATGTGTTGGAATGAAAAATTTATTGATAGACTTTTTCATCTAAGATATAGTGGGAAATTTATAAATAAATATCATGTAAATGTGTAAAAGGAAATTGAGATCTTCTTTCATAAGATTAGTCTACATATGTAGGTTAATCATGCACTATGACATTTGCAATCAAGTGTATTGAGTATTGAGGACTGAAAACCTATATGATTACATGCTTTATTTCTTTTTTGGTTTCATTTCTTCTATTCCTTTTCTCTCTAATTGCAATGTATATTCAATTATTAATGATTTATTCTATGAACTTCCCCTCAGTTATCAAGAATTAATTGGAAAAAAAATATGAATAAAACTTATATATTATTCTTTATATATTTATATAAAGTTTTTTAATCAATTAATAACATTTGAATACTTTTTTATATTTTATTTATTTATTTTATTAATACTGTTAACTCTCATATTTTAAAAAATTATTTATATGTCATTAGTTAATTATACAAATTTAATATAAATATATAAGCAACAACATATAAAATTTTTTTTCAAAAATATTTGCTTAGGCACCATTATTCATTATAATAAACTATTTATCAAAACTATATGTTTGACAAATCAATATTCATATATATATATATATATATTTGTTATGAATGACTTGATTATTATATGTTATTCCTGTCTAAAAATTTTCGCAATGAAACTAACAACTTTTGAGTTTCCAAATAATTCAAAATTTCATTATTACATCACACTTGACTTGTTTAAGCATCCAATTAAACAAATTTCTCAAAAAGGTAGAAACTTGATATCATATCTACACACAAGGGAGAGACTAGACTTTACTCAGCCTTCAATTTCACGTATAGTCTTCGGGAAATACCTTTATCTTTCACGTCTATAGTTAATTGAATTTATTTTTATTTTATAAAATCAAATTTAGTTAAAAAGTATTTAAATAAGCTTAAAGGAAATTTTAATATTAAATTTATGTATATAATTTATTTTGCGTAAAATATATAAAGTATCAGTCAGTCAACTCATACAATAATAAATAAAAAATAATATTTGCAGCAAAGGAGAATACTAAAATTTTATATTGATTATTTGCATATAAAGAGAGTTAGTTTTTTCAAAAAAGTTTAACTTTAGACTCAATGCAGATAGAATTCCCATATGAATTTTGTGTACAGTGAAAATTCAAGACTTGGTTTAGTGGGTGTTTAAGCCGAATCCGAATCCGGGAGGGAAAAAGAAATCTCGAGAAAGTAGCTTAGAGAATAGTACTACTACTTTCGATTCTCTTTGGTGCTCCGTTTTGATTCCTGTTTCGTTTGACAGTCATTCGAAAGTTACTCAGAAACGTAGTTCCAGAATCCGCCCATGTCTGCACTCTGATCGCATCGCCAAAACCCTAACCCTAATTCTGGTTTTTGTTTCCTTTTCTGAAGAAATGTGCTCTGCTACTTCATCTCCTTCCTTCCTCTTCCTTCCCACCGAGACACCCTCTCTTCTGAAACGCAGCAACAGCCCCATGAACCTTCCAAGACCATTCCTCTGCTACCTCCGACCCACAATTGCCAGACGCAATATCTCCGCTTCAATCGCGGAGACGAATTTTGGGCTCTCGTGGGTTTCTCCAAATCAGAATCCAAGCGACGATTTTGGTGGTTGGGCTTTTGTTGAGTATCCGGTCCCGCAGATAAGGAAGAGAGGTAATTTGTAAATTTTGCTTGTTAAATATCTCAATTTTGATTAAAGGGTATAACTTAAGCATCTTTGCAGCACTGCCTTCATATGTGATAGTTGGCATTGGTTCTTCACTGGTTCTTCTGGCTACTGTCATCGCTAGCTTCTCACTATCGAGAAAAGGTCGGCTATAAGAGTTTGCATTTTAAGGTTTTAAGGGGCTTTACTGGTTGTTTAATTTCTCACCAAACTGGTGGCATGCAGATTTTAAGATTCAATTTGGAGGCCCATTGCAAGTTTTGCATGGAATTTTAAGCCCTATCAAAGATCGAGGTGATCAAAACAAAACTGCAGAGGTTGACACATCGAAAGAGAACAAGTTGATCTCCGAGGAGACCCGTGAAACCGTGCCTGTGCCTATTACAGAAACGGTTACATCTGGTATACGCAGGGTGCATCTTTCTTTTTCACAATCTACACAGTTACTTTCTCTTGCACGTGATGAACTTTGTCAGCATCTAGTATATGTCTTAATACTAATTCCATAACTTTTTAATTGACCATCTAATTCAGATTGGTCCAAATTTTTTTAGTGCTTCAATACTTTGTGCTTAAGCATAAGTTGGAGTCTTGGCTATATTATCCAATGTTTTTATTATATTGCCTGACTCATTTCCCCTTTTTTCCCCCCTTATCAGCGGCTGTAGACAAGCCAGAACGTATTATAATTCCAGTTTTTGTGGATTCTACACAAGAAGAAGCATTGTCACTGTTGAAGATGCTGAAGGTTTGTTTCCAAAAGTATCATCTTCGATGAATAAGGGAGACTGGTAGTATTACCCTACATTGTAGACGGTATATACAATTGCAAGATCACTTAGTAATTTTAACTAGACTAACACAATGGGTAAAGCTGAAGCAGTTGACTTCCTGGTTCTGATATATATATATATATATAGGTGGAATCACTTGATATTGGTGTAAGATTTGACACACTTAGAGCCCTCAATACATGATTATGGGAAGTAATTTTCACTGATCTTACCACGAAATTAGGAATAATTATCGTGTTGATCTTGTGTACTGATCTTTAGAAAAATTAGATAACTATAAATGTGTAATCAAATAGTTAAAACCTAAGAGTCTCTTTATGTTTGAGAAGTATATTGTACTTAATCTTTTGATATATTGATGGAGTATAAACAACGTTGGATTGATGTAAAATTTTTGTGAGCATGATATTCATTATTAGAATTTTAAATACAGTGGTGGATTTTGTGAGAAACTCATTCTACGAAAAGTTATTTAATGGTGCAAGATTAGTTTTCTTTGACACAAGTGTCAATTAATCCCTCAGAGAGATATATATATATATATATATATATATATCAAAGTAATCAAATCGTGATATGAGTTGCGAATCAAAAAATATATTTTTAAATCGTGAATTGTATAAAGTATTGAATTGTAAGATTCAATAACAAGTAAAAAATAACTTGAAATATAAAATATGACATATGCAATATGCATAAAATACTCAAAATAAGTTATAGAGAGCCTTATTAACCATGTGATTTGTAAGTAATTAATTCTTAAAATAATTTCAAATAATATCTTCTTTGCTTTCTCTATAAAAACCATAGACAATAATTACAACAATACAATACTATCATATCAATTCTTTGATTTTTCACATTTTTGAATTGCAAAGTTGTACTATTCTACTATATTGGCTTGAATTGCATGATTCATAACTGATTCAACCATTGATTCATATTGTTGGCTTTGTGACTCATTGTCAAATATAAGATTCAATTTGTAAATAGTACGATTTAAAACTATTTCTGATTTAGCTATCAATTCATATAGTTGGTTTTGTGACTCCTTTCAAATTGTAAGATTTCGATCACTATGATATATAGATATATATATATATATTGATCCCTATTAATCACATGAATAGTTTTAGATTTCATAGTACTTTACCACTCTATCAATAATATATTGTAATATTTAAAATATTTGTTAAAGCACATTCATTTTAACTAACTTTGTTAAATCATTTTCTTTTACAATTGCAATAACCATCTGAAGCTTGGCTCTTTACCTTAATTAAATGGACTAGCACATTTAAAATATATAACACCACTCAGTTTGTTACTACCATGTCTTCAGTACTTGCTTCTTAAGATTTTTGGGGATGTATACTTCTAGACTTGACTTAAGAAAGCTATCAATGACTGGAGGAAAGGGGCCAGAGAAATATTCTTATGTGGATAGGATAGTCGACTTGATTGAAAATATGGTTTTCATTTATGAGTAATAAAATTTGATTTAGCATGTCTATAGAACACTTCTTAATATAGTGCTACATCCATGGTTTCCTTGAGTTTCTGCTTCCTACATAGAATATCAACTTGTAATTGATGTCTCTTGCATTTTCATTTTTTGTGTTCCAAATTCCGATATGTAGCTGTGAATCTAAATGATATTATGATATCGTTTGAACCTGGGGTTGAGTTCTTAGCACAAATATTTTGGCTTTTGTTTACTTGTATAGATAATTGAAGAAGAAGTGGAAGCTAATGAATTGTGCACCAGAAGGGAATTTGCAAGATGGCTAGTTAAATTGAATTCTTTTCTGGAACGGTTAGTTCCTGACCTAATGCATGCCCGTGAATTTGCTCTTGGGAATGCTTTAGAGCTGAAACATGTATCTTTCCGTGTTCTTTTAGTAAATGGATTTCTTTGTCTTTCAGGAATCCAAAACACAGGATTGCACCGATAGTTTCACTCTCTGGGTCAGTACTTACTGCTTTTGATGATATCAGGGTTGATGATCCAGATTTTATGGCCATTCAAGGTAAAAAGAATCATTGATCTGTGCTCCTAGCAGAAATCTGTTTAATGTGGGCTGAAGTTTGAATTTCTTTCTCAATTTGCAACTAAAGCCTTAGCAGAAGCTGGTGTGATCCCCAGCAAATTACATTCAAAGAGTTGGTCTAAATCTGGTGGACCTGAAGGTCAAGAAAACATAAAATTCTTTCCTGATAGGTAAATTCGTACTTTATATCTCTTCTTCTCTTTATAAATAAATTTCCCTTTTGCCTTACTAATAATATGTGCAGATTCATTTCACGACAAGATTTAATAGACTGGAGAGCTCAATTTGAGTATGAGTTTTCCCCTGAAGTACTTGACCAGGTAAGATGTCTTCAAAGAACGAGTAACAATTGTTTCAGATGCACAGAAATGTGAAACTTCATGTGCCTGTCGGCTCTTAAAACCTGACTTGTCTACAGTCCAGATATCAAATAAAAAAGTGAGCTTTATGGATGTGAAGGAGATCAGTTCTTATGTGTCACCAGCACTTTATGTAGACATGTTGGCAGGGGATAGGAGCTTACTCAGAAGAGTTTTTGGTATCACCTCTCAGTCTTTTTCTCCATGTGACTATATACACTCTTTCCTTTCTCATTTTCTGGCACCCTTTTATTGTACCTGCTTGCAAAAACTCATGTATGTCTATAACTTTCCTATCTCTATGGGTTTGTGGAATTTAGATAATTGAGAGCTATCTTAGACAAGCAGAAATTGTTAATTTCACCAAAGATCATAGTAAACTCCAGTTTAGGTTATCATAGTTATTTTCCTGGTAATGGGGACAATAGTTCATGGAGTATGAGTTGTTGATGTCATATATGATATCACTCAAATTTAGAAATAGAATTAAATTAAAGAAGCAGAAATTGAGTTTACAATGAATTTGCAATATACCACTGTATGTTAATTCTGTTCTAATTTACTAGTTGACGAAGTGAATGCATGAATAATAAGGCTTGTTAAATTCTCTTTAAGGTGAGGATTATTGTTAGGAATCTAAAGATTAAGAATGTCACAATGAACAGATGAGCAAGGTTCTGTGAACTTACTGTTATTACAGGACAGAGCAAGCGGTTTCAGCCAAACAAACCTTCAACTAAGGCACAGGCAGCAGTAGCTCTGACAAGTGGCAGTATGAAGGAGGCAATTTCTACTGAATTGTCAAGAAGAGAAGCTGAGAGTTCTGCTAGACAAGCTGAGGCAGAAGAGATTAAGTCTGAGTTGCTTAGAAGAGGAGACATACAGAAATTTTGGGATGAAAAGCTTAATGAAGAAAAACTTCGTGGTTCTGATGTAGAGAGGCGTTATCTTGATGCATTAAAGAATTTGGAAGAAGAGAAGGTTAATTTAGATAAGATGTACGCTGACTTTTTAAAAGAAAAGGCAGCAATGGATTGTCAGAGGCAGCTGCTACTCAGTTTAAAGGAAGAGGTTGATGAAATGTCAGAAATGCTTTTGTCTGAGAGGGTTTCCTATCTAGATGAAAAGCACATTGTACAGCAGTTGCTCAAAGATTTGGAGTCCAAGCATGAAGAAATGCTTGACAAAAAATCAACACTGGAAGCTGAGAAAGAAGCTCTTCAGATTATGCGGTGATTTATTCTTTCTGCCCCTCTTTTAATGCATTTAGTGTTTACCATTTTTTCTGTTTGATCATACTGTAGCGTCTGGTCAAGCACCTATGTCGTTATTTATTAGATTGCTTGCTACCACAGTTGTCATCATTGCCATTGGCAGAGTTATGATTGTTATTGTTTTTATATTTGTTACACGCTAAAATGAAAAGCCAGTTTTTATCCTAGCGCTCAATTTATGTCTATATTACAGAATGCAGCATTGTAGGTGTAAAAACAGGCTTGATATCTCACATTTAATGGTTTTTGCTTCACAGTATGTTTGTGCCAATTTTTAATTAGCATTCTGATCCTAGATCTTTATTTAAACCCTGCATGAGTGTGACCAGGTACTGTTTAAGTCAGCCATGGTATATTTTTAATATATCCACACGATTACCTGGCTTGGCATACTTTGCCTGGCGCTTTTTCTTTTCCCTTTTTTTTTTTTTTAGTTGTATCTCTATCTTGGATAAATGTCAATTGATTTTGAGCCCATACTTTTGTGGTCTTTGATGTATCCATGGCACACATCAGTAGTTTTTCTGTTACTCTTGCATTTGATCCAATACTTTTGGCATAATCATGTTCCATGGTAGTAGTATTATACTGGCATGTCTTTACTAGCTATCCCTCTTCTTTGGATGCAATCATGCAAACTGAAAGCATGAGAATGCATAGAGATAATGGTGCAGAAATTTTGAAGGCCAGAAATTAGGCTTGTATCTAGTAGATACTTTGCCTAAGCATAGCATGCTTCATGATGGAATTATGATCCAGTTGTTACCAATGTACATTATAATCCTTGAATAAATCTGGTGGTTTATGATGCTCTGTCTGTGCCATGTCTTTTTCCTCAAGCATGTGATGAATATAATGTACCCTGAAACATAAAGGCCACAGGAGACCTATTGTATGCCATATGGAAACGACAAGGGCAAAGCTATCATAATGATTTACAAGAATGGGTATGGATATAAATTCTAGGTGACAAGATGTTATTGGTTGAAATGTGCACAATTGCACTGGCAATTGTATCCACTTTTAACATCAAAAAGTAAACAATTGTATATAACTGCGGCTGTGGAGTTGGGCACAATTTGACCAATAAGCTCCTTTATATATTTGGTATCATTGGCTCATGCTGCCCAAAGTACAAATTACACTGTGTAACATGTTAAAATAATTTGTTTTCATTGTATGCTGAGTTGAAAGTGAAAAATCTCATGAATGGAGCAATTATTGCAGATCATGGGTGGAGGACGAGGCAAGAAGAAGCCAAGCTCGGGCGGCTGTTCTAGAAGAGGTAGGGCAAAGATGGAATGGAACAACCAAGCTTGAATAGGCAAGTCCTCTGAGTGTAAATTATTTTTTAATCTTATTTTTTTTTGAAAAAATTCTTTAGCTCAAGTGTTGAGGTAGAATCTCTGAATGTTTCATTGTGCACGGATGTTATTTGTAAACTTTAAGGATTTACAATCGTTGTGGGGGTATTTTGGCTTTTAGCCATTGTTTTCAGGTTCAGCATGGCAAGCCATCTTGTATGCTTTTCTGGCGATTCTTGACCAAACTTTTCCACAAACTAGCAATATAAAAAAAATGTTTCCATGTAATAGAGTAGGTGTGGCCGGGTAAATTATCGTCTTTTCCTTTGGAATTTCTAGATTGTTCTTTTGCAAAGATCTTACGATCTGGAAAACTTTGCAAATGCTGGAGATTATGTATAGGAGATATTGAGATATCATCCGATGACGCTTTTTATTCTTTTGGTATTTTAGTCAGGGATATATTCATATTATGTCTCATCTAAGTCCCCTCAGGTCGATCTTATTGTATCCTCTTACACTGACCTGTTGCATTTTGGATTTTACCTTCCGACTGCACTCAAAGAATAATTAAATTTAAGTTTATGAGGAGAGATATTGCCCCTACTCGCTAATTGAGTTAACCCTTTGGGTGAAGCCTACTATGGTTTGACTTTTGAGCGTCGTTACAATTATTCCCTTTTGGTTGGTTTGAGATGAGTCTGCTTAAACTTAATCTGTTCTCTGGTTCCTTGAACTTTTTGTAATGTTTTTGATTTGGTGGAAGTAGCACTGAGCGTCTTGTAACATTGAAAGTTCCTCTGTTCGCACTCTGCCCAGGAAGTTCTGACTCTATATAATATCTTTCTTTCTTTGCCTTTTTAATAACTCCATTTACTTTTTTATTAACTTTCTGTGTTAGCTTTGTATTACTTTTACGCCTTTCTGATATCAAGATAAAGATGGAGAGATACTCAACTGATAGCCAGGTACATACTAGCATTTATGCTTGTTTGGGAAAGGTAGTACTTGATCTACACGAATCGATCAGAAGATTGTCCTTTTTCTTGTTCTGTACCGAGATGATAAACATGAAATATATAATATTATCATATTTAACATTTCTGTACATCATAATATTTGGAATACCAAAGATGATAAGATAACATGTATACCAAACTGCTCTTAAGTTACTGTCTATAGTGACTATGAGCAATGCTTGAAACGTGGGTAGCGCGAGGGTTCCAGAACCACAGGGGCTTTGGATGATATTTTGGCCACAGCTGGTCCAGTAGTGCCAATCATATTAATGTCTTAGAATATGACATTTTTGTTTTATATATAATCTGCCATTTATTAGAAGGAATATATATATCTATATATAATAGAAATAAATGTTATAAAGCAAATTTAAGTATTGACAGGTTCCTACCAACAAATACTTAGGTCCAGCAATTGATTTATGATGGGACGAGATTCATCTGCCCACTTGTCGTTTGGTTTATGGTCCTCCTTCCCATGTTATCCTCCACATCGAATATCATTCAACGTGTTGCTATGAAAGGTTGGGATTATGGAAAAGTTCATTCTTTTTTTGAAAAAATGATCTTTTTTTTTTCCGAATTATGAATTATCTGATAAAACATATATTTTTAAGAGAATTGATATCCAAAAAGTTCAAACTTCTGGTCAGGTAGCAGCACTCTATCATTTAGCAGTAAATTTCAGAGAAATCTCTCGACACTAATTTCATCGAATTAATACTCAATCAATTCAGACAAACATTTAATTCTGATAAAGAAAACTAGCTGGACAATGCTTTTCTTATTCGTTTTCTGACAGCAACGCCAGTTGGTCAGGTAATGGATGTCAATGCTAAACGTTAATTTCAGACATTAAGTTGAGAAATTCTAGTTTGGATTTTTTTGTTGTCACCGTAACTAGCAATTATATAATAAATTATAATCAAATATAAAATAAAATTTTTAGTACATTTAAAATTATTAGTACATTAAATATACACTAAATATGACACCAAAATATAATTATAATTAATTATTTTGATTGGTGATGTGGTTATTAAAAAAAAAATCTGAATTTTTGAATTTTTTACTTGTAGTCCATACTACTACCAATTATAAAGAAAATGGACTCGAAAAATTCTTATAAATATAAACAACTTGAAGTTAATTACAATATAAGTTATATTAATTAGATATAAATCAATAAGTAGGTATCATGAAAATCGTTTCTAATATAAAAAATTATTTTTGACATGCTGATATATATAATTATATATTTATAATTTTACAATTTATTAATTTTTTGTAAATATATTATACTTACTGATTTTTTTTAAGTATTTGCAAAAAAACCAATAAAATGCATTATACTCAACTAAAATTATAACCTTTAGTTTTGTATAAATTCCTAAATTAAAAGAAGGAAATTGTTGTCCTGACGCACAAAATTAACTTCTTTTATCCTTTACAGTTTTGCTTTCTTTTCCTTTTAAATAACTGAGGAGGAAAGATGACAGCACAAATCCATTTGTCAAACAGTAGTGTTACAAAAAAAGCTTTCAAAATCAGTGGTTAATACTACCAAATGATAAGACTTAAGATTTTTCATGTTCATTCAAGTAGTCTCAATTTTAAATTTTAACGAAAATAAATATTATAAATTAAGATACAATAATATTTTAAAAAAAAATCATATATTAGCTGCCCCATTAAACACCAAACCAGAGGACAAGTTGGGAGAGGAATGTCAAAAAGATCGAACAAGTGAAGTGGGTCAGGACTCAGGAGTCACTCACCAAAAGTTTTGCCTTTAACTTTTTTTGCCTGCTTCCATATGCTTCAGTCCATTAAGCAAAAGGTTAGGCATTAAAATTCTGGCTTAACTTTACTCAATCATCATCTTGTTCTTTACATTCACTTTTTCATCCTCAGTTTTGTGCCATCCGAAAGAAAGCTTCAAACTTCAATTGAGATGGATAAGGGACCCATGTGTCCTAAAAACTTCTATTCTCACTAATCAGACAAATATGAACCCTTCATCAATATAATTTCTGCGGGTCCTCTTCCAAGGAACATGATTTTACCAAGTTTCTGTTTTGATTTTCTTTCGTCAAAAACTTATTTTTTTTCATTGGAAGCCAAATCATGCTTTGATGAAAATTTTAGTAATACGATTAATTCTGGTTCTTAAAATAGTCACATACGTAAGTCTTTTTTCTTTGATAAAGTAGGATTAGTTGTAATAAGTTTTGGTTGTCATTTATATGATGTCTATTGTTTATTTTATTATATATATTTCTTTGGGAAATGCACGCTAAATTAATCCATGTCTATTATAATGTGTCTTATGAATAGTAAAGTGGTGCTATGAAAAAGCTCGAATCACACATTAAAAAATGAAAACCTATTTTCTATATATTTTATTTTTGTAAAAAATATGTTATTTTATTTGACAACTAAAAAGCTGTTGAACATATAATAAATAAAACTTGAGAAAAAAAATATATTTAAAGATGAAAAATTTCGCTTCGCCAAAAGCGGAATTGGTTTTTTGTTTTTTGGTTTACAACAAATCTGTAACTCATGACTTAAGGTATGGTTAAAGATATTACCTTTTTCATCAGACAAAATTATAGTAAGGGTCATCACAGGTATGCCATCTTTGAATCTGAGTTCTGTAAGATTCTCTAGGAGATTGGTTTCAAATTCAGTTATATCAGACACATGTGGTTATGTTTAATGCTTGTGGGAAAATAGACAGGGACACAAAAATGGAGAACTACATACAATTAGAAAGAAGAAAAGCCAAGGACAACGGCTACATTGAACGAAGGATTGGAGATAAAAAACGAAAACCCCATTTCTTCTTATCTTCTTTTTCATCTTTGAAATTAGGATCAGCAGCTAGATTAGCGTTAAACAAGGAATAAGCAAGAAAGAAACAAAGCCACTTGGAGAACATGACTGTGTTTGAACTTGTAAATATTCCTCTGCGGAAATCGTGAGGGTAATATATTTGACCCCATCCAAATTGTAAGTTTGTCAATCTGTTTGGACCAAAATTGGCCACTAGTTATTGGTGGCTGCTGTACTTCTTAGCGTCAGACTTGTGCTGGAAACTCAACTTATTATCTGCATTTGTCTTGTCTGCAAGCTACCTAGGCTTCTCTCCTCAAAGGTCCCCTAAACCCGATAAGAAGATAGGAACCGAATGTCTGAAAATTCCATGGAATTTACGCATAATTGGAAGTTTCCCAACCTGGGTTTTGTTTGAGTGTTGTACTTGGTTTCGTGTTTGCTATATTCTGCTCCAATTTCAGATTCTGGGTCACGCTGGTTGCATTTCCAGAAGCTTCAAATGGTTTACTATTTCAGTTATGGAGGTTGGGGAAAATGGGGAAAGGCATAGTTAGGGCATTGTTATTAATACCTTTACCTTCATGATAGTCAGGTTAGGACTCCTGGTTGCTGCTTCTGTCGCAGCTTATTCAGTTAAGCAGCTAAACGTTAGAAGCTTAAAATCACCAGGTTCGCCATCAGTTGCTTTTCTTTATGTACTAGTCGTTGTTTTTGGGCAGTTTTTTATTCATTTCATTTCTTAATTTACTAGATAATCCCACTTGCTTGATTGAGTATAACATCGACCCTATATGTTAATCTTTCATTCTAATTATGGCTCAGAACATGGTAAAGGAAGGTCTAAAAAGCATCAAGATGAGGGAACAGAAGAAGAGCAGGTCACGTGTTCTACTGAAGGTCCTAACGAGAAGAAAGTGAGTATGCTAAGCTTAATATTTGTTAATTCTTATCTCTTTCATGGCTTTAAGGATTTTATTCAGGAAATTGCACGTATAAGAATTTTCCTTTATCTTATAATCTGATTGGGCTTATGTTTTGTGTGTTGCAGTGGCAGGAGGAAGAGGAAGAAGAAGAGGTTAAATTAATTAGCAGCATAATTAATCGAGCTCATGATTTTGAAGATGAGATTCTTCCTGAATTTGAAAATCTTCTATCTGGTGAGATTGAGTTTCCTCTACCCAGTGACAGGACTGATAAGGCTGAGAAAGACAGAATTTATGAAACTGAGATGGCAAACAATGCGAATGAACTAGAACGATTACGGAACCTAGTGAAGGAATTGGAGGAGAGGGAAGTGAAACTTGAAGGCGAATTGCTCGAGTACTATGGGTTGAAGGAACAGGAATCAGACTTTGTGGAATTACAAAGGCAGTTGAAAATTAAGACAGTAGAAATAGATATGCTTAATATTACCATTAATTCCTTGCAGGCAGAGAGAAAGAAGCTTCAAGAAGAGCTAGCACAGGTAGGTCCTGCCAAGAGGGAACTTGAGGTGGCCAGGAGCAAGATAAAAGAGCTGCAAAGGCAAATACAGCTTGAGGCTAACCAGACAAAAGGCCAGTTGTTGTTGCTTAAACAACAAGTTTCTGGTCTACAGGCAAAAGAAGTAGAAGCTGTCAGAAAAGATGCAGAAATTGAAAAGAAGCTGAAAGCTTTGAACGAGTTAGAGGTAGAGGTTGTTGAGCTTAAGAGAAAGAACAAGGAACTTCAACATGAGAAGCGAGAGTTGATTGTAAAACTTAATGCTGCTGAATCTAGCATAACCTCACTCTCCAGTATGACAGAGGTCAGAGTTCTAGAGTATATATTTTTCCTTCGAGAATGAGTTGAACTGATGCATTCTGACACATACAAAAATTGCCTAATTGAGGCAGCCTATGATTTTGTATGTGTTTATTTGAACCATCTAATTTCCTCCTCTCCTGCAACAATTATTCAGCATTACTTGGTCCTCTTTTATCTGGCCAACTGAATACTTACACAGCACAATAATGAAGAAATGTTGATTGAAAATGCTGCCAAATTTCAGTGAATACAAGAAATAACTGAGGAACTAAATATTAGGCCTATATAGGACTCATCTAATTTGAATTAAACTGAACCCGAAGTTTTCTAGAATTTTAAGTTAGTGCCCATCTCTTTTTCTTTCTGTAAATACTTGTGTTGTGTAAATCAAGATGCTTTGGTTTGAACTGCAGAGTGAAATGGTTGCCAAGGCAAAAGAAGAAGTCAGTAGTCTTAGGCATGTAAATGAAGACCTTTTAAAGCAAGTGGAAGGACTTCAAATGAATAGGTTTAGTGAAGTTGAAGAGCTTGTCTATCTTCGATGGGTCAATGCATGCTTGAGATATGAGCTCAGGAATTACCAGGCACCTCCAGGAAAAATATCTGCTCGTGATCTCAACAAGAGTCTTAGCCCAAAATCTCAGGAGAAGGCTAAGCAGTTGATGTTAGAATATGCTGGATCAGAACGTGGGCAAGGTGACACAGATCTTGATAGCAACTTCTCCCACCCCTCTTCTCCAGGCAGTGAAGATTTTGACAATACTTCTGTTGATAGCTCTAATAGCAAATATAGTAGCCTTAGCAAGAAAACTAGCTTAATACAAAAGTTGAAGAAATGGGGCAAAGTCAAAGATGATTCTAGTGTTCTTTCATCCCCATCAAGATCTCTTTCAGGAGGCTCTCCAAGAAGGATGAGTATGACTCACAGACCTAGGGGTCCACTGGAAACCTTGATGCTGAGGAATGTTGGTGATAGTGTAGCCATTACTACTTTTGGGCAGAGGGATCAGGAATCCACTGATTCTCCTGACAAAGTTACATCTAGTGACTCCCTAAATTCAGTTGCAGCTTCATTCCAATTGATGTCAAAATCAGTTGATGAGTCTCTAGATGAAAAATATCCTGCATATAAAGACCGCCATAAATTGGCCTTAGCAAGAGAGAAACACATAAAAGAAAAGGCTGAGCAAGCTAGAGCACAGAAGTTTGGTGACAATTCAAAAATGAATTTGGCCAAGGCTGAAAGAGAGAAAACTATATCTTTGCCGCCAAAACTTTCTCAAATAAAGGAGAAGACATTTGTTTCTGGTAGTCCAAATGATCAATCTGAGGATGGTAAGAATGTTGATAATCAAACCATTAGCAAGATGAAACTGGCCCACATTGAGAAAAGGCCTCCTAGGATGCCCCGGCCACCTCCTAAAGCATCTGGTGGTGCTCCTGTCAGTACAAATGCAAATCCTTCCAATGGAGTACCACCTGCTCCACCTATGCCCCCTCCGCCTCCAGGTGCTCCACCTCCCCCGCCTCCTCCCCCAGGAAGCCTTAGAGGTGCAATGGGCAGTGATAAAGTTCACAGGGCTCCTGAGCTTGTTGAGTTTTACCAAACATTGATGAAGCGAGAGGCTAAGAAGGATACATCATCATTAATTTCTTCAACAACTAATGCATCTGATGCAAGGAGCAACATGATTGGGGAAATTGAGAATAGATCATCATTCCTCTTAGCTGTACATTAACGTTTCCATCTACTTTTTATTTTATTCTCATTTTGCCATGAAGTTTGATTCAATATACATTATAACAATTTTTTTTTTTTTGAGTGTAGGTGAAAGCTGATGTGGAAACACAAGGTGATTTCGTCATGTCCTTGGCAACTGAAGTTCGAGCAGCCTCCTTCTCAAACATTGATGATTTAGTGGCCTTTGTGAACTGGCTAGATGAGGAACTTTCCTTCCTGGTACGCCTGTGTGTCATTGCTAAGTGAAAATTTTATGTGGAATCTAGGAAGTTACTACCTTCATGCTCTCTTTTACATATTCATTTCTAGGGAAACCTCCATTTTTTTCCTAAAAAAATACAGTCCAATTATTTGTCACTAAATTATTCACTTTTGAACTTATTTTCCATTTTGGCAACTTTATATCCAGCGACCACTGCATATTTATTCATCTCATTTCATTCCCTATGTAAGGTTGATGAACGAGCTGTCCTCAAGCACTTTGATTGGCCTGAAGGGAAAGCAGATGCTCTTAGGGAGGCAGCGTTTGAATATCAGGATCTGATGAAATTGGAGAAGCAAGTTTCCTCCTTCACTGATGATTCCAATCTGCCATGTGAAGCTGCTTTAAAGAAAATGTATTCATTGCTTGAAAAGTATGTATCTTTTTTCTGCTGTAGATTTACTTACTTGAATGCTAGCTTAGGAAGTCAATGGTTGGTGGATAGCTTCTTGAAAGTTCTCAATCTAAAATAAACCTTACCCAAAAGGCAACTACAATTATTATCTCGTATTTATTTCAAGGCTGTAGCCCGTAGGTTGTTTGGACTCAGCAAGTCCTAGATATGGAGCATGGCCTGTACTCATTTTATTTGACTGTTTGTATACGTTATTTAAAAGTTTTGTATAACTGCTTCAATTATATCTGACAACCATAATTTCTTTTTTCTTCTGTTTTCATTTCCAGAGTGGAGCAAAGCGTATATGCACTCTTACGTACAAGAGATATGGCTATTTCACGATACAGGGAATTTGGAATCCCAGTAAATTGGCTGTTAGATTCCGGAGTTGTTGGCAAGGTATACTACTCAACAATAAAAAACAGTGTGTTGTAGCAGACATAAGGGGTTGGTTAATTTAGGTAGTTTGTTTATAGCACCCTATCCCAACAGAAAGGCCACTATATAATATTTTCTTAGAAAAAAATATCTATTGCACTGTTAAACTAGTTATATTTTTTAATAATTCTATGTTAAGGATAAAAAATTCATCTATCTGCAACATTTTTCTTCTAGCTTAAGATTTGTTTGAATCATTTGTCATTTAACTGTTTAAAATTATAAGTGATTAAACGAAATATATTTTGAGATGTTGCACTTAAATAGAGTACTCCTAAAAGTTGAAATCGGGTTTAAATTTTTGGAATGATAGAGCGTTTATGGTGTAGCATGGTTGAGTATAAAGCTCTATTTTGCTTGTGCATATAAAGCGTATAATGTACTAATTGGCTATGCAAGGAGCCAATGAAAACTCACGAAGTGGGTGTTTCAAGTGATGAGGTTCATTATGGACTCTTTGGACGAAATGGCTATGCAAGGATGTATGTGATAGTTTCTCGTAACGTTTTAGGTATCCATTACATTAAGGAAGCATCCAAGCTTGATCTATAATTTTTTTTTTTAAAGGGATTTCAACAGGAGCATGGCTTCTATGACTTAGAATAAATAAGAACTTTCTAGTGTAACTGTAAGCCTGTTCAATGCTATCAAATGTTGACATACTGTAAATTTCCCTTTGCAGATTAAGCTTTCTTCTGTGCAACTGGCAATGAAGTATATGAAACGTGTTGCTTCTGAACTTGACACATTATCTGAACCAGAGAAAGAACCAATGAGAGAATTTCTGGTTCTGCAAGGCGTGCGCTTTGCTTTCCGTGTTCATCAGGTACTTTTCCTCTTAGGCTCTTAACTATTTAAACAATTTCAACAAAGTTATGACTTTGTGTGCCAAGCTAATAGTTCACATAACACCACTATCGGTCTTTTAAGATTTAATGGCCTTGATGACTTGGGTTCAATCTTACTTGTTTCGCTGCTTCACTCTTTAACTTCATGGACCTCCTATGTAACAAAATTTAAAATGACATCATAACGATTACATTCAAGCTAGCTAAAGTGGAACAAACTTTTGAAGAGAATAGACAAAGAAATGTTCAATCTTAACTAAAAATTAAGAAAGGGTCTAAATTAAACCTTCCCTTCACTTCCATTCTCCTCAATCCATATATACTCTTACTGTCAGTCTGTCATGGGTTGTCAACTTGTGTGGTTTTCTAGCAGCAACTTTTGTAAATGTCTTCCTCATCTGAAAATACTATGCTTTTCTTTATGTTGAGGGCAAAACTTTCTGTAATGTCAAATAATTTGAGTAATGCATTCAAACGCGTTTGGAACTATATGCAGTTTGCAGGAGGCTTTGATGCAGAGAGCATGAAGGCTTTTGAAGAACTTAGAAGTCGTATCCATACTCAAGCAGGTGAAGTTAATAAACCAGAAGAAACATAGAACATTATTACAAGACCTTTTTTTTTTTTTCTTTTTTTTTTCTATATATGTCGCCCTTTCAGCTGTATATTTCATTTCCCTTGTATAATTTGCTTAGCCTGTATATACTGGCTTATACAATAATAGAATCATATTGTACTTGTAGCTTTGGACTACAAGATAATCACTGCCTAGCTACTGCCCGCTTGCATGATTTTCCCTAGTGCAAGAATTGAGATTCAACTGAACAAAATTTAATACCATTGTTAAGCATCTTATTAGCAATTCTACATAGAAATCTTTAAAAATCTTGAATAGTGTATTTTGAATAATTCTGTTTTTTCATTTGAAAGAAGTTCAGTATAGATGCTTGATAAAGTTAAAAAAACAAGTATAGAAAATAAAAATATTTTAAAATAATTTCTAATAAGAAATTTAAATTCCTAGTAAGATTTCTCTTCATATGAAATGCACAGTAATTTAGCATGCCAGCTTGGGAGAAAATATTGAGGAATAACTGGAGTATATGATACAAAGCATAAATAATGTTTGGATACTCTTATATGAGAAGCTTACATGACACTGTCATCTATCTCTCTTTTGATATGATAATTGAAGTAAACAAGTAAGAGTAAGTCAGACTTACAAATTTCTCCTTAGCAGCAGAAGTTAGACCTGATTAAGACTGGGATTACTAATTATTTGATATACTCACGATATGTTAGATATATTTTAGGATTTTCAGAGTCTAAATTCTCACTCTCAATTATATTATAATTATAGGTGTTTAATTGAACATTTAAAAATCTCTCTATAAACTGATCGATCTATTTATTGTATAACAAGTTTGTCTATTTATAAATGACTAGATAGGTAATGGTTTGGTAGTAATTATTAAAATTATCATTATACTCATACTTAAAGAACACTTCTTATAAATTTATCTTTTATACGATATCTAACAATAATATTATGTAAGTCTATTACATGAGAGAATCTAAATTTCATCAATACCCTCGATGGAAATCTTATAATAAATTTGTTATGAAATATAAAGAAATCACTTTCCTTTGTATTGATTGAAGTCAAAAGAACATCTGTGAATCAGAGAACAAACCTAGCCATTCCATCCATCTTAGCAGGCCCAAAATTTCTAGCTAAATTTGTTCTAGTTTTCCTTTGTGACTTTAATAACAGAAAAAGGCAGTGAAGGGCTAGTGGCCCACGGGGACCTTGATGGCCGACACATCTCGCCTATCCTTATACTCTTCTTCCACAGGCACTCTTCCTCTTGTTGTATTTGAATACTCTGCATTTCTACTTCAATTATACAGATTTGACAGTTTGTGCATTAAAGAGTTTGAGCAAATATGATGATTCGCATTTAAAATTTAGAAAGTGAAATTGATAGTTTTTAGAAATCGTTAGCTTCTATAAACTTCATTCGATGGCCTGCATCAAGCCGATTGCTTGATCTGACAATGTCTAATTCATCTGCTCAACTCTAGAAAATTCAGAGTCCTTCCTTATTAACATCTGTGCTCTCTTCATCCTGCTTTCATCTTTTGCACGTTGCCATTGGATGTTCTTCACAATCTTACTTGGTGATTCAAAAGATGATGATGATGATAAAGTGGGAGTATTATGTTTCTGAGGATGATTTGAGGCTTCCTTTTCGCTCTGTTTTTTAATCAGAGAGCTAGGGAGCATAGACACTGAAGCATGTAAATTAGCCGGTATTGTGCCAAAATTTTCACTTATAGAACTCAGACTCATCATCATTATCTCCAATTTTATTATATGGTTATTTTCTAAAGAGATTTATTGCTAAAAGGGATTATTTAGGGAATATTGAATAAATTTATAGGGATATATTTGCAATTATTATTATTATTATGGTTGTCGTTGTTGTTACATGCAGTGAGTATAAATGTTTAATAAGAAATTATAACGTCCTACCAATTATTTTATGAATATGTTATTACAATTTGATAAATTTAAATAATTGATTATATTATATTTGTTAAATATATATTTAATACTTATTATATTATATAAATAATAGACATCAGAATGATCAAAATAAGTGTAAATGTAATGTATCTTTTACTGTGCGAATGTAAATATTAATATAGCGCTTCTTTAAATTTTAAGGGAGCTTGTGTGTGATTTAGAGAAAAAATGAAAAATAATTTGTCCTATATTTTATTAAGACTAGGATTATTATGTTTATTGATTAACTTTAACTTTAGAAACACCTTTTAACTTGTGGAAAGAAATAGCTTGTGTGTGAGGCAGGTTCGTTTGGCTTTGTTATTGGTTTCTTCTTATTTTGAAATAGTTTATTTCTAAGTGCGGAGTTCAAATAAATGCTTTCTAAGATAATTAGCGTTTGGCAAAATTCATTAATAAGTATTTTTATTTATATTATTATGTTTAGAAGATCTCTAATATAAAAGTACTTTTTAGTATCAAATTATTAAAAAAAAGGACACGTATGTAATAGATTAATTAAAAATAACAAATTTATAAATAAATCATAGATATATATGTGTGTGAATGCGTGTGTGTGTGTGTGTGTGTGTATAATAGTTAAGAACTATTCTGTATTTGACGTATGTATATTCGGTGCACACAAAAATTTTTCTTAACAATTATTATGCGTTATTATAATAACGATTTTAAGTGAATGTATAATTGGCTTCGAAAGAAAAATATATTTTTCTTCTACTTTTGTTTAAAGTAAGAACTCTATTTGTTTTAACTTTTTTCTTATAGTAGGAAAATTACTTTCATTATAGCAATTTTTTTTTTTTAAAGTTAGACTATAAAGCTCATTTAACCAAAATAATTACTTTTCATAAGCTTAAATAATCATTATCATATAAGGTGGCCTTTCACTCCGAGATAGTTGATTGTAGAGTTGCTTCGTTTCTGTCTCTTTCTCTTTAAGTGGAGTTTATGTAAAAATTAATATATATATATATATATATAATCTTTGATCTCTTCCCCGTTTTATCTCAAAATTAATTTAGTCTTCAAAAAATAATTCAAAGATAAAAAAGAATTAATATGAACTTTTCAAAGATCATTTTTGATCTTTGAAAATCATTATTTTTTAACATATTTTATTCTTGACAAACCATTTCAATATTTTTTTTAAATAAATTAATTTTAAATTGAAAATAAGGACCAAAATAATATTTTTCCACAACCACTTTGGCTTGAAACAAAAAGCAAGTTTTGCTAATATATATTTAAGAGACATTGCAAGTTTTGCTGTCTAAACTAGAAAAGTGCATTTCTGATTTCTGACAAAGACATAGCTGATCCAGTAAGTAAATAAACCCACAATTTTATATGCAATTTGGTAAAAGTCGGCAAATCCTTTTTTTTTTATCTTTACTTGTAATTTTATTAAAATAAAATTGAGATATGACACCACTTAATTCCTTTCTCTTTAAGCCTGTGGTTTCAATTTTCAAAGGTGGTTGGATTTTTTTAATTTTTAATTTTATAAACAGACACTTCCAAATTGTCGCTTTGATTAAGCCTTTTATATACCATCTTTTTTTATATTTAATTTTTTTTTAAAATTCTTGGGATATTTACAGAAATCAATGGAAGATGAAAATGAATTTGAATTCTTTATTACAGCTGTGTGATTATTTTTTATATACACAATACTTAATGTAACAATAAAAAATCCAAATTAAATAGGAGGATATGCCTTCAAATTTTTAACTTGGAATTCTGAAGCCTTATTATAATTACGATAATTAATAATTTCAATTTTTGAATGTTATTTATTGTAATAATTAATTTCATACACTTTAATTTGTAAATCCTTCTAACATACATAAAATAAGCTATTTTCAGGAAGAGAGCACAAATGATTAAAGAAGATACTAATTAATTGTCATTTATGATATTAATCATGAGTTGCGGTAGTACATGCATGCAGCTTTATGAGATTGAGTTTTACATTCGTAAGCATCAACCTTGCTAGCTACTTAATGATTTTAAGTTTTTTACATCTTTTTATTTTTTGATAATGGTTCAAATTACACAATTATTTATTTTATAAATAACTCTTTTCTTCTAAAATTAAAAAAATATACTACACTGACATTTTGCAACCAAGGAAAAAATTACAATTGCATTAATTTGTTTTTACCAAAATACTCTTATGTTTATTAATAGTTATATAATTTAATAAATATTAATTATGCATTGGACTACTACAAAATTGTCATTTATAAAAATCTAAAATAAATTCAATCTATTGTTTTTAATATAATATAAATAATAAAAATTTATTTTTAATATAAATAAATACTATCATTAAGTGTATTTTGATTATTTTTAACTTGTATATATTTTCGTAATAAAAAGATAATTATGTAGTTTGAACCCCTACTAGAAATGACGAGAATCATTTTTCTAAAAGTCATTATGACAATACAAAAAATTGAATGAGATTTACAAATTACTTAAATTTCTCACTATTAAAACTTCACTTGATATGCTTTTTTGTTTTAATTTTGTGTGTGTAAGTTCTGTCAATGAGAAAAGGTTGGTTTGGTAAGATCCTTTGTTGTATTATATTATAAATTAATTAAGGTTTGAAATGCGAACCCTAATTAGTTTGTCAAAAGCATGGCAGGTACAATATTCTTTTTGCTGCATTGTGTTTATTAAATTATTGTCCCTCATCATTTCATTGAATTATTCGTCATCAACATCACAAAGCACCTCCCTGTAAAAGATGCTGAAAAGGAAATATTCTTCTTGCCCTACTCAATATATATATATATATATATATATATATATATATATATATTAGTTTTTTTAAAATTTAATCCTTCATTAATTTTTATTTTTAATTTAATTTCTTGCTAAATTAATTGATGAGAGATAAATTGATAATGATTTACTTACCTGAGGGACCAATATAATACTTTTTTGTCTATATATGTGTGCTCATTATATTAATTAATTATATTATCCATTCTAATATATATTGCTTTCGTGGTTATTGTTAGGTACATTATATATTCATTTCAATTTTTGGTATTTGTGAAGAGGAAAATCTGATTAGAAAATTCTCTTAACTAACATATTATATGAATTTTTTTTGGTATAAATTCAAATCTACTATAATATGTAGATGGAATACCAGTTATATATACAGAAGAATATGTAGTCTAAATTTTCCGTGTGGTTCTATTACATGATTATTAATTTTTGTAATTAACCTATTGAACTTAGATATGAACAAAATCTAATTTCAAAATCATAATAGGTTTAATATTTAAAAAATTTAAGAGCCTGTTTATACGCTTAAATAAAGTTTGTCTTATAAACATTATCGTTTGGTTTGATATTTAATTTTTTGTATAATGAATTTTGTTCTCCATGCACAAAAATAAAATATAATTATTTTTATATTAAATGAACTGTATATATAGTAAAAATCAATTTTTAGTTTTCAAATATGAATTACAATAAAGTTAAATAATTTTGTATCAAAATTAAATTGACTTAAAATCATGTTAATTCAATCTACCATTTAAAATATATTTCCTTGGGAAATCTCACTATAGTTGCTAATGAATGGGAAGCAACACATATGTACCCAACGACCAACCTTAAAGCAATCTCTAAATTCAATTGTGAAATGATGAAGTGGTGTGCTAATCTTGATATAATTATCTCCTACGAATACTTTAACCATTTCCTTTTCCTTTATACAATTCAATGCAAATGTATTGATCTCGCTTCAATTTTGGATTAGTGGCCTCCTATAATTAAGCTGAATCCCAAAAAGAAAATAATGAGTGACGTTTTCTCTGTCTTCTCCAACTAATGATGCCTAATTTTTTAAGTAAAAATTCAATACATATATACACACACAGAATTAAAAAGCGTTGGATTTCATTTTATCGTCTATGTAATTACTTTTAATTTGGATGTTCAAATAATTTAATTAGTACGTAGTTTATATATATATATATATATATATATATATATATATGTATTATCAAAATATACCGGATGATCAAGCACTAATCCGACACATTAATAGTTGATTACTGAATTATTATTTAATCCTTTGAAGTAAGCATGTATATATAAAAAAAGTATTAGTGGGTCCTTATATACTTATATGTTAGGTGATTTTGTGTATTAATACTAATAAAATTATTTTTTAATAGTTCTCACTTGTTTTTAAAAGTAACTTTATTAAAACTAATATATCAAATCAATTGCTAAATAAATATATAAAAACCAACCATTAATTTTTCTGCAGTCATTTAAGTCTAATTTAAGTGATTGAGTAAGTGATACTTTGCGTTAAGAGCCACCAATTCGATCATTTTCTTATATTGAAAAAATGCATGCGGAGAATAAAATAGAATAATTATATAATCCATGTCTATCTTTTTTTTTTTTTAAACAAACATGTATAACTTTTGTCCAAAAAAATATATTCACCGATATTAATACACTTATATAATAATATAATATGATGTGTTAATCCAATCAAATCTTCTATGAAAAAAGTATAAGTTTCAAACATGATTATAAACATTTATTGATAGAATTAATTGTTCATATAGAATTAAATCAATTAATTGTTCATTAATGTATAAATAAATTTCATTATTAATCTTTCAATATACATTATAGTGATATAAATAAAAGAAGAAACAAAGATATATAAAAAGTCCATAAATATATATTAGTACACTCAATTATAATATAAGGACATAATTATAATATTATTATTTTTTAAGTTAATAATATTACAATTATATCCCTACATTATAATTAAATGTACCAAAAATTTATATATATATATATATATACATATTGGTTTACTGTTTGAGGAGAAATTTCGTGACAATGGGCTCCAGAAAAAATTTGAAACGAGATGCGAGAAAGAACAATGAAAAGGAAAAAAGTAACCATGGACTTAATCATACTTTCCAGAGCTGACTAGCTAGTGGGAATTAAAGGTTTGTGGCTCATGCTGTAGGTAGGAAAAAAAATTAAAAATCAGATGAAGGAAGAAATTTTGGGTTTCTGAATGATGACCACATTGAAAATAATAATAATAATAATGAATAAACAAATGAAGTAAATGGAGAAAAAAAAAGTGTGGTAACAAGCCGGACCAAGATCACGTGCAGCACCATATTGGGTTTTATTAATCTTCAAAGAAAAAATCAGCTAATTTTTCAGAAAAAGAAAAAAAAACTGTGCTTTTACACTAACCAAACCCATTAATATATATCATTATTATGCTCCAACTAGAAATCTTCTTTCCAATCTGTGCCGTGCCGTCTCAGCAACTCATGTCTCTTTTTGATCGCTCACCAAAACATCACAATATCATAATTTGTTTTCTTAATCTCGTGAATCATTACATTGACCAATTAAGCAAAATCATAGATCGAAGGCTCTGGTGAAAACCTCAAAATATGCAGTATTCTCTGATCTGATGTAATAACTCAAACAAATGAACTTAATACATGTACAGTCTCAAAAACTGAGAATATCATACACAATATAACAAGGTCAATTCTGATGATTTCTGGGTACTATATATATGTATATAAGAAGATCATAGAAGAAGAAAAAGAAGGGCCAAAAAGAGAAAAGAGAGAGAAAGTAAAGGAAAATGAAAACCTGCAGGTTAATTATGATCAATGCTTTCTTTCACTGACCATTGTATATATATATATATAAGTATATGTATATTTTGAACCCCATCAATGGTGTAATGGGTTTGGACCAGTTGGAACAAGACGCTTTTCCACACCATAACGAGGATCAATCTGTGTGTCTGATGGGTCTGGTGGCTGCAAGTGTTGATGATGAAGATGATGCTTGAACAAAGAAGAGAAGTCAAACTTGCTATTAGCTAGAACTTTTCTGCTCATCAAACGGTGCTGTTGCTCCTTCTTCTGATGATGATGATGAGAGGATGATAATAATAATGAGCGATCATCACTAGCCTGCAAGATCATTTGCTTATTCTTGTTGATCTTGGCCTTGAAATGGTAGTACTCATGAAAGAGAAGCAACATTATGGATAGCCACAGAAGAATGAAGAGAAGTATGTGAGAGAGTTTGAAGGCCATGGTGGAAGAGAAGAAGAAGAAGGAGAAGGCAAAGATGAAGAAGAGGGAAGCATGGGAGGAAACCCTAATAAGATGGATAGGATTAAATCTGAGCAGAAATATGGAGTTTTTGCAAGTTGAGAGGATCTGATATGGACTCTCTATGGAGTTCAATTAATGATTTGTGTGAAATAACCTTTTCATGTGAAACCTTCAAAGTTTTAGGGTACCTTTTTATGGTACATTTTCAATGAAGAGAGTGAAGAATAATGAGAGGAGGCATGTTTCCCAATGAAAGTTTCTTAGAAATAAAGAAATAAAATTTTGGATCATGATGTCAATTTTCAAACTCGAGAATATTATGTATGATTATGCTTATTATTAATCTCTTGAATATCCTAAATGCATGGAAAAATGTACAATATCACTTTCCCACTCTTTTCGATCATTTAGAAAAAAAAAAAAAAAAAAGAGATATATGATTGGGTGCAAGTGAAGATCCATGCTGGTTTTGAGTGAATTGCAACTAAATGAATAAGGGTGGGGAATATGCAATCCATATTTTCTATCGGCAAAGCAATGTAAGATTTATTTGACAAAGCTAAGAAGTACATTGCAATTTTAGCTGTTCCAGAAAAGTGAAGGACAAAGTAATAGATGACTCATATAAAAAAAAAAAAATTAAATAAAATTGTCATTCTTAGATATTTGTTCCTGAGTTATTTAATAGAATTATAGTATTTTAAAAATTATATACAACATTACTATATTTTTAACAAATAATCCAGTAATAAATATATGAAGTCCCCTGAAGATGAAAATTAAATTTGAGAGAGGCAAGATTTTTCTATTCCTCATTAATTTTTCTCATATATTTCTTTTTATCACATATTCCCAATTTTTATACTGCAAGTATTGCATATTAAGTTTGCTGAAAACAGATACCGCGTAAAATAATGGAGAAGGAAATTAATGGCCACGCAAAGTCCACATCTTGAAACCCCCATGTCCATCTTCTTTTGCCAAATTCAGCGAAGAAGGAAAAAAAAAAAACCCATAAATAATGTAGTTATAAATATGCTCATGATATATTAGCCATGACCAATTTTGCCCATCATATAAAATACACTTAATGATAACTTAAAAAATTTACATGATTAAATAACTATGGTTAAAAAAATATATATGAACCAAAACATTTGATTTAAAAAAGTTTGGTTTGTCAAATAGGACAAATTCGGGCTTTTTAAAAACTTGGCCCAATCTAAAAAGTTAGAATGAATATTTTTTTAATAATAGAAAAATTTATTATTTAAAAAAAATCTTAATGACATCTTAGTAAATAAATAAAAATTAATATCTCTTATTTAAATAATTTATGCAAATATAATAACTAATTTATACTTATAACTTTTCTATATATAATCTTACAAGTAATAATAAAAATTAGTTATATATTTTATCCACAGTATTAAGTAACAAATTAGCTTACTCATAACTTAAAAAAGTTAGATTAGCTCGATGAGCCTGACTTGAAAAATATGAATAAATGTCTGAATAAAAATATTCAATTAAAATATGAGTTTAAGCTTTTTTAAGTTTAAATTCAAACTTAATTTTTATAAGTTTGACCTAATGATCAAATTTAATATAAAAGAAGGTTTAAAGGACAATCTATCTATTTTTCAATATTTTGGATATTGTTTCATAAAATATTATAGTATTTAAGTTTTATATGATAATTAGAAAAATTATCATAAAATAATAAAAAATATTGATAAAACTTAATAAGCTAAAATTTTAGAATGTGAGATTTTGTAATGTCTCTGTGGTATAAAATAAAATACAATCCAAAATATTATGTCTATGTCTCTTTGGACTTTTGGGTTTACTAAATTTTGTTTCGAGGAGTTGTATACTACTGAAGGGCCCAATGATTATGAGGCTGGTTGATTGGATCATACCCATGGGCCTCCAGAACCCACTCAGCGTGGGGATCTGGTAAGCTGACCCGGAAGGTCGAGCGCAACCTCCAATAGGCAATTCTCGGATTTTCGATCAGATCGTGTATTTTCTGAAACAGATTTCTTTGGTGAACCCTCAGAAACTGGGTGAAAAGGCAACAAATTTGAAGTAGGAAAAGAAGAAGAACAAATAACATGGTGCGTGATTATCTTGTTTTGATTATCAAATTATGCTTCTTCGTTGATTGAATTCTGCATATTCTGGTTCTTATATCTTTCTTTGCAATCGTAATTGATAAATATTGGAACTGTTAGATATCGGGATTTTCTTTATTTGTTTAGAAGAAAAGGGATTCCAAAGGAGTTGGCAATTGATATTGTTCATTGTTCTGTGAAGCTCATTCGTATATGCACTGCGTTTCCTATGACCTGCTCTGCTTATCGTATCTCTTTTTGAGGCGTAGAACCCCTATTTGTTTCTTTTTTGGAATTCCTGTTGTATTGAAATACATGTATGTTCACGGTGGGACTGTCTTTCTGATAGATTGGTAAATACATAGCTTGTACAATGTACTTTGTTGGATGTCCTTTTATAAATGAATTGATTAAGTACTAATGTTTGTAGAATTTCTTTCAATCTGATATACTCTCTAAGCTTTTCCAATTATTTTAGGGGATAGTTTTCCTTTTGCAAAAAGCTTTGGAATTGTATACTTTTTTGTATGCAATATAATTGCAGCTGATTGTTCATGGACTCCTAGGCTATGTCATCAGTTCCTTCCCCCCCCCCCCCCCCCCCCCTCCTCCCCCCACAAAAAAAAAAAAAAAGTGGGAAAGGCCTGCTATTTGTGTTTTGTATTCATTAGTTAATAGTGCAACACTGAACTGCAATTTTGGATTTCTACAGTCTTCACTTGCAGCGGCTAGAGCAGACAATTTTTACTATCCCCCAGAATGGGACCCAAGTCAGGTATGTTTCCATACAAGCTGTATGTTCCGTAATTGTCATCAATAGTTTAATATCAGGGAGTTCACACTATATTTTGCCTTATCAGGGTTCTCTGAACAAGTTTCATGGTCAGCATGCCTTGAGAGAGAGGGCACGAAAAATAGACCAGGGTATCTTGATTATAAGGTAATGATTAATGAATTACTTTATAATAGTACTGCCTTTGATTCATGTTAAGAAAAACCCTCCTTGACAACGGGGACTTTAATGCTAGATTCTTTATTGCTTTACTAGAACTGCCGTAATCTGCAGAACTTAACAATGTGGATGATGGGTATTTCCTTTTCTGGATCTTAAAGAGTACATATACTAGATATTTTCAGCTGTTTATAAATCTTAAAGAAAATAGTATTCTGATACATATTAGGATCAGTGCATTAATCCTAGTGTTAACTTAACTATTAAAAATAAATCCATAGTTTTCAAGATTTATGTGATGGAACTTGTTCTCTTTGGTAAATAAGTTGCTTTTTTCCTTTAAGTGCCTGCTTTATAATAATTTGATATTCATATAGTCCCGAAAAATTAGTCCTTGGATGGTCTCTTTTTCCTAGGTGTAGCTTAAAGTTGGCTAGCATGCTGAAGTAAATTTTTTTTTTTAAATAATATAACTTTTAATTACCATGCTTTCAGGTTTGAGATGCCTTTTAATATTTGGTGTGAGGGATGCAATTCAATGATTGCAAAGGGTGTGCGGTTCAATGCAGAGAAAAAGCAAGTTGGAAATTACTATTCCACAAAGGTATATTGAAATCAATTGCACCTGGTATTATTGCTTCCGTGGAAAACAAGTTTTTGTTTTTTTTTTTTATTAAATTTTTGTATATTTAAGTATGGAGGCAGGCATCAAAGCCCCAACACATGCATATATATGAAATTGATCGCCTAGTACCCTAACTCTTGCATTAGTTTGTTACTTTCTCCTGGGACTTCTTTAAACACTTTCAACTTTAACCAATCTTCTATTTTTGAACTAATCCTTCTTGTTCCTTCAGATATGGAGCTTTACCATGAAGTCTGCATGCTGTAAACAAGAGATTGTCATCCAGACTGATCCAAAGAACTGTGAATATGTCATCATCGGTGGGGCCCGTAAAAAAACTGAGGATTTTGATGTTGAGGATGCAGAAACTTTTGAATTACCTGCTGATGAAGGTGTGTTTTACTGTAATTTAGAGCATGCCATTAGACCCCTGGATTCAATGACTAATTCTCATTAACTGAGTTCATTGTACTTCTCTTCCTCTTTCATTGTATTCGTAATCATGGTTATTAATCTCTCAAGTTAACTCTTAAACTTGGATGAGTTCAAGTGTTTAGGTTAGGAAAATGCAGGGACTCACACTTCAACTCAGCATTTAATAACTCAAGTCAAGCTTGAGTTTACAAGTTTTGAAACAAACAATATGGCTTCTTAATTTTGGTTCCTGAGTTTGAGGTCTCTGAGCCCACTTTTCTTTCATTACTCTGCCCCCTGTCCGGCCCGTAAATGAAAAAAACGTAGCCCGAACAGCATCTTTTTGTCTTCTGCAACTACCAGCAATATTCGTCAGAATTATTCAACAAGTGTTGTGCTGCAAAATGCAGCTAGCCTCTTTGACTCTCACCCTGCAGTTATGCAGCAATTCCTTCAACCTAACCCCTCGTTTAAAGGTCTTTGTTGAATTTTCATTTTTAAACTGTAATTTTATGATTATGTTATGTATAACTTTTATTCTTATTATGCAATAAAGACTTTGTTAGTTGTTTCTTGACAATTGGATGCTGACTTATGAATGATAGGATACAGTACACAGCACATGCTATTGCCTATTACTTTACCTCCTCTCTAATTTGTGATGCATTTAAGTGTCTGTGTGTGGATATATTTCAGGCCAAAAAAGTCAGTAGCATTGATCCATTAAGCGAATTGTCTAATAGCCACTAATTGAGAAGTTTACATATTGATGCTATAGCAGAATTTTAAACAAAGAATATGTCCATTTTCATGTATATCTAACCGTGCTGGATGTTATATAACTGGCTTTTGTTTATTTTCTAATATCTGTGGCATAGAGAGAGGAAAGCTCCAAGATCCATTTTATCGCCTTGAACACCAGGAAGTGGATTTGAAGAAAAAGAAGGAAGCTGAACCTGTGCTTTTGCGTCTCCAACGACTATCTGATGTGAAGCATTGTGATGACTATGCTCTCAATAAAGCTTTACGGGCCCAATTGAGAGTATTTACCTAGCTTGTGACCTTGTTCTATTTCTCGTTTGCTTTTACTTTTTCCCCCTATTTCAGGACTCTTCCGTATCTTTTCCATATAATAACATCATCTTGCTGTAACATCTATATAAGTTTTTTCATTTTCTCAGAGTCAAAAGAAAAGAATTGCTGAAGAAGAGACCACTTCTAGGAAAAGAGGCCTTGGCATTCGACTGCTTCCAGCTACAGAACAAGATGCCGCCACTGCAGCCAAAGTGAAGTTTTCAAGCAAGTTTGACAAAAACAGGAAGGACAAACGGGCGTTGATCAATGCTGCATCCATCTTTCCTGGGTTGTCTGGCTCTTCCACATCTGATAAACGAAGACTAGAGCTGGAATCTAAAAGAAGGAAAATCTCTGCATCTGCAGCATCTAACCTTCTAGCAGGGAAATTCAAACCTTCATCATGGTCGCAGGGTGCTGTTTCATCTAGCAGGCGACAGGCAGCTTCATGAATGTAAGACATTAGGAAGTCATATTTGCCGGCAGGGTTGGTCAACGTGGGTGCTGATTTTGACTTTAGGCCTTGCTAAATTGGCATTTGAGCTTGTACATAAAAGTTGCTTAGAATGTTCTTTGTTCATGCTGTTGCTTGATTTTGGATCTTAAGCTGAATGTATAGTGAGGGCTTTCTGGTGACTCTGAATTTTAGTTTGAGAGTTATTAAGGATGTGTAGTGGAGCTAGTTAATATTCTTCCACCAAGCTGAATTTGTGTTTCTCCGGAATTGGAAGAATGGGAGTGTAGAGGAATAACAAAGAAAAATGCATCTTTTATTTTTTGTCAGAAAATGCTTTATCTCATCCTGGGTTCATGCATCCCTTTGTGTTGGTATATTTCTTAATCATGCATTAAATTTTACATGCTATGCATGTCCAATTGAAGGAAGTGTACTTGGAGCTCTTATTCAAATACGAATTTGCGTGATGCATTCTTCCATGAATTTACCAATCATATCATGGAAGATTGCATTCATCGCTCTGTGATATGTGGCACCCAGATTTAAGAAAAGAAGTCTTAATGCAGTTTTATGCTCATCTTCTTGAGCAAGGAAGATTTTTTTATATCCTGAATGGCCATCCTTTAAGGATAAAATTTCATGCCTGCATCCATCAGTAAATCAGCAATAGGAATTGGATATTCTTGCTTTGTGTTGCTACATTCGGATCACTATAGTTTATACAGACTCTAAATTTTCTGTTCTACTCTTAATTTTCCATTCTTTTTGAGAAGAGGAAAAATATTAGATAACCATTCTACGTACCTGCCAGTTCGCCTCTCATCGCTCAAAATTCGAAGATGTGGTTTGATGCTGGTCACTTAGTTGGAAACATCGAATTAGATTTTAAAAAAAATATTTACGTAGTGATGATATATAGTATAAAATGTTGAACTGTGGCTAATAATTATAATTTAACAATAAATACTTAAATACTGAAGTTAAGTTTTATTCATTCTCGAGGTGGTTAGGGTTTGAGCTGCATCTATAATTTCCCTGTGGTTCAAAATTGACCAATAAATTTAAGTTTTTTATTCGGCTCCAACAGACCCTTAGTTTTTTCCATAAAAAATAAAATTTATATAAATCGTTTCAACGAAATCGAATGCTTAATCATGTATATAAGAATATCAGTGTTTCAAACGGAACAAAAAATATCAAATTATTTTAAAAATGAACTAGAAGCTTCAAAGTTCAAAATAACAGTTTATTAAAATAAAAATAAAAAAGAAATCATTAAGAAATTGGAATCGGGTCAGGTCGGATCCATGCATGAGCCCCGAAAAAGGAGTTGTGGGGAAGAGAAGATGTGAGAATCTCAGAAGCCGCTCGATACTAGAGGGGTCACCGCCATTCTTACTCTTCAGTTACCATCATAATATAGCAAAAATTCTATTCTTACTATCTTAGTTTGGCAACGGCGGGTAGCGCTGGCTTTGCCTCTCCTGCTACATCAGTTTTTCGCAATTTCTAGCTGTTGTGGATTTTCTTTTCATACAAATTAACACAAATTAGGGTTTTTTTAAGCTTGTTATTTCTACCATGTTAAATTCAAGACTGGCAAGAGTGGGAGCTTGGATGGTCAAGGAGCTGTGCAGAGGTACATATCTATGTTCTTCTGTTAGACAGGAAAAAAATCCTCTTCGCTATTTTTTCCCCAGTTTTGGTTGGCTCCTTTAGTTTTGCTTCAGTTATTGCTTTTCTTGGAATGCATGGTGGGAAGCTCTAATTGCATTGAATCGATAGTTCAACTGATTATTTTTGCTTTGCTTCATTTCCTTTTGCCAGGGAAGTTTACATCCAGTTCTAGAGCAGGATATTTTCAAAGGGTTAATAGGCAACATTTGCAACCGCTGGTTAGTTAATTTTGAATTGATCAGCGATACTCAAAATTTATATTTTTAATGTCATCAGTATTCTCTTCTGGAAGTTATGTTTAAGTATTCTTTTTATAAAGATTAAAAGATAAAGAATTGAACTTTTGAAGTTTTCAACTGGTTGAACTGGGGAACTCGATATAGAGATCAACCTGTTTTTAGCAATGTTGGAGGGAACTTTAAGGTATTGAAGAGGCCAACCCTCCATCATGTGGCCAAAACGTTGAACGAGTTTCTGGTTAAACCGTGATAGGAAACATGAGAAAGCAATTCCTGATTCTGAAAGAATTGGAAAATGGAAATGCATGTGAACCTGGCATTGTTGCATTGGCAACCGGTTTAATATTGTTATACGTCAGTCCAAATGTGAAGTATTTGATAAAACTTAATTTTCTTCATCAAATATTGACTAGTTTTTTTTTTTTTTTAATCAGATGGCAAAAAGAGTAGACTTAGGAGGAGGGATTGGCCCAGAAAGATGGAATTCTGGTAGAAGAAGAAATACACTAGGGAGGGAGAGAGTATAATTACGAATGTGATTTGATCATATAAAATTATGTGAAAATTTATCCAATTGGTAATTCATTTCTCTAGCATATGCTTCTTATTTGCTTATTGATTAATGAAGAAATAGCTTGATTTGATTTTTTTTTTTAAGGGATTGGGTAATGCCTCAATCTATTTCACATGTTTGACTTGACTTTTCTTTTTCTTTAAACAGTGGTCAGGTACTAAACTGTGCCAGGGAGGCATGTTTCAGAAGCATCATTACCTTTCAACAGTGGCTACTAACAATACTTCTGAGGAAGGAAGTGAACAGAAGGAAACGTAAGTATTTATCTTGAGATGGAATGTGACAGCCGCTGTGGGAAGATAATATTCTTTTGTAAATGCATATCAACTAAAAGGAATATGCAAAGGCTAGTAATGGTGTATTGTGGTATTAAATGCATTACTTATGTTATCTTAACCTTGTTTGTTAAATTTACTGGCACTTCTAAAAAAGTTCCAGTGTAGAATAAACTCCTGTGAAATATTTGGGAATTCCTGGAGTGTATATCCTCTGTTGTGACATACATGAGTTGGACAGCTGACTTCTTGTTCCTTGACATGAGTTGAACATGATATGGCCATCACTATAGGTATCAGTTGTCGCACTGTCACTGACTGAACATTTCCCCTTGCTGTCAGTTCGGTGCTCAGCTCAGATATAAGATCCTCAGTTATTGTCTAGACGTGGTTGTCCAAAGGAAAAATGTAATGTCAGCAGCTATTGGGGTGTTTAATCATAGAGCATTATAATTTTTTTTCTCCCCAAAGATGTACAAAGTACTGGCTATATGAAATTAGAATTTGTTTGTTAGCTAAGGTCTAGCTGAATAGGGTGTTAAACTTATAAAAAATTCTTCCTTCTCCTCACTATACTGAGGCATGACATAACTGAAGCTAAAAGTATGTTTTAATACCTTTCGAAAATTTGCTGGCAATTCTGTTGCTTGATGGGAGGGTGGCACGCTAGCATTATTATGGTAATCAATGCAACTTTACATAAATGCCTATAGGTACTTTGGTCCAATAAATGAGTTGGAAGGCCAGAGAAAGAGCAAACTAGGTATATGAGCTTGAAATCTACTTTGTTTTTTTTTTGGGTTTCCTAATGATTAAATTATGAAAGGTTAAGAGAACTTGAAGATGCAGAGAACTCTAATGCTTCATGACTTTCTTGAATATTCATTTTTTTTGTGTAACCAGTTTAGATATCTTGATGCATACAATGGATGATATCTGAGCAGGATTTAGGTTAATCTTAGAGTTTGATGCTTTAAACCAGATGGGCAGTAATAGCAATCCTTGCCGTAATCAGTTGCTGCTGTTGGTCACAATCTGCCATGAAATGTTCCATTTCATGCGATTATCCACCTATTTATAAATTTGCACCTTTATTATCTGCCCTTATGATGGCTGACTCAAACGTGCATATGATTAGATAATGATAATAAGCCATTTGACTGACCAATTATTTAAATGAAGGAAAGAACATCCTCAATGAACAAAAGGCCCTAAATATGTCTAGAAAACTGCATTGTTGTCATTGGTTTTCATTCTTGTTGAGATAATTTAAGAAGAGTGAACCACTAGTGCTGAATATAAAAGGATACAAAAAAACGTGGAAGCCAGAATAAGACACATGAACCAAGCAAAGCTCACTATCTCTCTGCATTTTCAACAGAGACCTCTTGAAAATAATCATCGGTTGTGCATTATTAAGAGGCTAAAAAAACCATTTTATCCTGTGAAAAGAGGCAGCTGTAAAAATTTTCTGTGAAAATTTTAGCATTCTTCTATAGCCAAGTCCACCAAAGAGGCAGCTGTATTTTGATCTTATTGAAACCTTTAATATGACACAGTTGCACAATTCTTGTTCTGCTCCTTATTCTGATGAAATTTTATGCAGGATATCTGTAACTTTTGTCGATAAGGATGGTGAGGAGAAGCAAATTAAAGTCCCCATTGGAATGTCTATGCTAGAAGCTGCGCATGAAAATGACATTGAACTTGAAGGCAAGAATTCTGCCATCACTGTGACACTCTGCTACCTTGAAAATTTTATTTTATGGTTACAACTCTCTTTTTATATTTGATTTCCAGAGCTCTGGAAGCAATGTTTTACTTCTATCTCACAATTTGTTTCGTCTAATTACTGCTCTCTTCCTGTAATTGGTCATGTTATTTTGGGGTTGCCCTGCTCATGATGGACAGTTTGATCCTTCTCATATGCGTGATTTTAATTAAGACGAGGGGCTTTTATCATAATATATCCATTTGCATTCCCTCTGTCCTGGGCCAATTGTTGTAGTGGCATTTATCGATCAATTTAGCTTTCATTTGCTGTTTACAGAAGTTAATCTATTGCTCAATGTTGTTGCAGGAGCTTGTGAGGGTTCGCTTGCCTGTTCCACATGTCATGTTATAGTGATGGTATATCATGGGTATATGTATATGTATATGTATACACACACACACACACACACACACACACACACACACACATATATGTTAAATAAAGTGCTTTTTGAGGTTAATTTAATCATTTTCCCGAGTTTCCACTTCCCATTCACTGGAGGCCAACTTTTGAACATTGTGCAGGATGTCGATTACTATAATAAGTTAGAAGACCCCACTGATGAGGAAAATGATATGTTGGATCTAGCTTTTGGGCTAACTGGAACGTAGGTTCTTTTTCATTTGAGTGAGGAACTAGACACTGTCATTTTTCTAATTATACCGAGTCTAATTCTGAGATTCTTCGCAGATCACGCCTGGGTTGTCAAGTGATCGCTAGACCTGAACTTGATGGGATTCGTTTAGCTATTCCTGCTGCCACTCGGAACTTTGCTGTTGATGGTTTCGTGCCAAAGCCACACTAGAGTTTAGAGATGACAAAAATTAGCAAATTTTTGGGTGCAAATAATGCAGCTATTATAGTTTTTTAGCTTCTTACTGGTCTGCCGAATGAGCATTTATTCATCGTAGGCATTTTTTTTCTGGGTAGTGAGTTATTGTCTTGCTGAGGTCCTGTTTATGCCAAAACTATAGAAGACCACACAGTGGCAGGGTTCAGCCGCCTGCAATTGTTTGACGATTATACCGTATAATTTAATAGTACCAATAGCCTCTTCTGGCCAATAATTCTATTGAGAAATAAATTGAGCAAAAGCTAATGTAGTTTGGAGTTCATGTTATCTACTGTTATTTGCTGTTGTGCTGTAAGCAATTGTGAGATAATTTAACATGTTTTATGAAAATCACTTGACAATAACATTCAAAACATTCTATTTTCCAAATTTTGTCCATATTAGAGTCCTTAATCAACATAAACACGTATCTTCCTATACTTTCAAAGATTATGATTGATGCCCCTTAATTCAATCGAACGAGGATAATATTGGAGCAAAATAAAAGCCAGGGATATTTATGCAACTACAAGGCACTGGTGTTCCAACACGGAGACTAATATTATTAACTTCAGTACTTTGTGATTGTAGTTACAAGTAAGTCAAGAAAAATGAGCTAGCTCAATCAATATCAAGAGGTTGGACTTTCCCGCAAGGGTAAGAAAGATTCAATGAACCTCACTCGTTTATAAACTGTAGTATATGATACCTTCAAAACTTAGTGGGATTACATGTGCTCTAACACACTATCTTCTTAATATACTAATACATTTTTAGAAAGTCAGTACTTCTTGAATATAGTTTGACAAAATCTATAATCAGACTCACTGGTTTGAAATTTAGAAGAGCAGAAACCGAACAATTTTCTGGGAATTAAATGAATAAGAAAAATGTGCATAAATGAAAGTTCTGGTGAGTTATATATAGAATTATTAGGATCCTGGCTATATTATGTTGGCTGCTATGGCTTTTCATTTAGGGACCACATGCATCTTCACTTTCTCTGAGAAATCCTGGATGGCTATATATTAATGGAACTGGACAAACTGAGCATCCAATGATATATAATCTTAATATTTGACATGCTTCTACATGATGAACCATAGTCCACAACATGCACTACATCAATCAGGCAGCTTGACCACTGTTACACGACAAAATTTAAAACATTCATATGTAGTTTAAAACGTGTCTTATCTAGTACAAGCACTAGATATATATGATATATCAGATCTTTTCTGAGACGTATGTGCTTCACAGTTCATCAATCAAGGGTAGTTATGTTAACTCAATCGTGTGTTTGCTTGGAATCTTTCTTATAAATTACAGTGGAATGTTTCTTGGCCGCTTCATGTACAATAGAATTTCTAGACGAGTGCAAAATTGCTTACTACATATAAAACACACACAGACCAACCAACCCACCCGCACTAATATGAATTCAGGTTTTTTTTTTAACTAGGAGAAAGTGGTAGTTTTGTTTGAAAGCTTATGTAAGCACAAATATCATTCATCTTGGTACATTTTAAATCTTTTCATAATCTTTTGTGTGTTGACTAATGAATTTCAACTAGACTTGATCATAAGCCTGACTCATATAAACATAATCTCAACTTTAGTTAAAAAAATGAGCTCAAGTTTTTTTTTTAATCAGATTTTATTCTCTGAATTCATAATTATTCTTTTGAGCTAAGACTATTAAGTTAAATAATTTTTTCAAATCATGATAGTCAGAGATGATATTAAAATTAGAAAGATGAAGAATGCTCCACAGAAACTAAAAATATTGGCTTACAGTGCTAGAAATCTATACCTGATACTCTTGTATATGTGTCTGTAATGTGAAACACAAAAGCAGACAGAGAATCAGATTTAATATCTATACTTATATTTTCTTCTCACCAGTCCCCACCTTGAAATTAGAAGGTGCCTCTTGCGGTAAGCATGACATATTGTCTGTGCATTACCTTCTGGAATAATATGTCAAGGATTTGTGTTCTATAGAATGTTGCACACAAGAGCCACCGCATCAATTTTTCATTGCAATTATGATTTTCTCGATGAACCAGACTAAACATTGTAGGAAGAATTGTGTTTTTCTGTATATTGTAGGAAGAATTGTGTTTTTCTGTATTTAAATTCATTTTTATAACATTATACTAGTGTCAAAGCTGTCTTGATATGTTTGAGTTCAATTTTGATTAAGGATGGCCATAGGTCCTCATATTTGAGGATTCTCGATAAAAATGTCCCATTTAATGATTCTTATTTAAAATTTTTTTTAATATAGAGATAGGGATGAGGGAAAAAATATCCCTGAATGTAGTTTAGAGATAGAGACTGAGATTATACTTCTCACTTAGTGGGATTCCCACCCCTGATAATTCGACCTAAATATTTTAAATATATACATATATATATATATATAGTAATAATTTTACTATATTTTTAAGTTTAACAAATATAAATTCTCTTACAAAGACAAAAAATTAGAAGTGCAACTATTTTCAAAATGTAAAAAAACTCTTTTAACTAATAATATTAAGTCAAAGTTAAATTGTTACTTAGATGAGCAAGTCTTGAATAATGCTTCAAATGCACAAGTTATATATATATATATATATATAAATCTCTATCTATCTTAAGATGGTGAAAACAAAATGGGTTAAAATAATCAACTTGTACATAAGGAAGAAATAGTAATAAAGATTTTCATATATGGTAAAAAAAAATATCCTGATGTTAATAAAACTTAAACTTTATGTTTTCAATTTGTTAGAGTTATTATTTATTTAACTTTTTGAAATTTTTAAGACTTATTTAGCACTTGTCATTAGAATTTATTTTAGTTTTTTTTTTTTTTAATTTGATTAGAACTTATTGGATAACATAAACAAAAAGTCTAAGTTCTAAATTATTTTTTTTCAATACGTTCTTTTTTTTTTTCATATTTATGAATTTTTTTTTTTATATATAATATTTTAAAATTTTTGAGGTTTTCGTGGGAAATGAGGATGGAGAGAAAATTTTTTTCACAATAGAGAGTAGAGATGAAGATGGAGGACATGAATAATGATAGAGATCGAGAGCCAGGAGCTACTCTTCGCCCCTACCCCAAAAAATTGTTATCCCTAATTTTGATCTTATTAAATTTGTGCATCTTATTTATAATTCAGAAATAATTATATTCATTAAATAAATGATATATTTCAGTGCTCTAGAATTAATTTATCAAGTCACTAATATCTTACAATGGTAGCAAATTTATGAATTGTTAGATTACAACAATATATTTATGAATTGGCAGACGATGAAATTCACTTTTTATGTCTTTCAAATTTTATTTATAATATAGATGGAAAAATTCATGTAAAAATTCAAAATTCTTATCAAGTCATAATTAACACGGGGTTTATAAAGTTTTTCTATACGCCTTACCCAAATGTTAATTTTCCATGTAAAATTCGTCAAGATAAGTTTATTTGAGACAATAATGATTTTTCATGTAAAAAAAATAATATCTTACCACTTTTTTCCCTATCATGCTCAAATATATTGTACTATATTATGCCATTGTATGACCAGATATACAAACGAAGCATATTGTTGTACTGAAGAGCCATCATGTTTCATTGCATTTATCTTCTGAATCATGTATTATAAAAGTAGGGGAGTATTTTCTACACAATATAAGTTCATAGCTTGCTATAATTATATACAGGTATTTTACTAGAGTATAATAATTGTCATTTAAATTTTATTTTCTAATGAATGGTATCCTGTATTTTTGGCAAACAAAGAAAAACAATATAATATTAAAACTCATCATTACTTGTCTTGCACTTACCAGCTTAATCAATGTGGAAGTGAGCTACAGAATGTACTTTCTGTTAAAATCAAAAGAATAATGGACAGAATCACATGTAGCAAGACACAATCATAAATATACATGCATGTCTAAATGTATGATTATTAGCACTCTTCTTTTCATTTTATTAATAGCTTTTATTACAATCAAACAATCACCCCTAATCATTTGGTAGGGTAGAAATAATAAATATAAAAGAATAGAAAAAAAAAAAACTACATATGGTAAGCCATCAAAAATTAATTATACTTATCAGATCTTTTTTTTTAATTTTTTTAATAATTTGTATCCTATCAAACTTTGTCAAGTGGGAAACAAAAATTTTTTTCCTTTGACAAGAAAGTGAATTATATATAAGCAATTTACGCATATTGATCCCTAAGATAGCTACAGATCTAAAATTTGCATGTATAAAACTCAAAATGTTAAGAAGTGATTTGGAAAATTGATATTATGATTTTATGTAAATATCTTTAATATTTTAATATAATATATATATATACACAGAGAGAGAGAGTATATGTATATAGTTGGTAAAAATATTTTAATGGTTCATATATATAATATTAATGCATGAAATAACAGAAATATATATTAGAGAATTTATGTTAAAAGTACAATATCCACCCACCAAATTATAGTATAATTTCTTTGGAGGTTAATTTAACCAACTGAAACTGTATATATATATATATATATATATATATATATATATATTGATAGTATAACATAGAATCATGTATATAATAATTATCCAATATTATTAAATATAAAATAATATTTTTCAATTATAATATATTTAATAATATTATTATATTCTTAATTATACAAAAATGAATTTTTTTTAAGAAATATTCATTTTTAATGGATTTAATATTTAAAATAAATATTTAATAAAATTTATTCTATATTTAATAATTCATTATGTCATAATTAAAGAATATGGTATTTTGAGAAACAAAAACTTATCACTTGAGAATTAATGCTTTCCTACTTTCCTTTAATGTTTGCATTAGATTTGTTTGTACGTTGTTAGGGAAGACCAATGTGAAGAAGATAAAATTAAAATTTTATTATTAATTTATTCATTGAAAGTTTATTGAAATTAATTTAATTTTAATATCTTTTCAAAATGAAAAAAGTACCAAATCAATTTGAGACTTTTATACTTTATAACAATTTGGTTCATCACAAATTAACCGTAACAAATCAGTCCCTTAAGAATCCTATTTTATGCAAAAATTAGTCCTTTATTAATCTAAATGAAAAAATTAGTTTTGTACAAATTTAAATTTGTGAGGGTTTGATTTGTTACAGCTAATTTGTAAGGGATCAAATTGTTATAAAGTGTAAAAGTGGAGAACCGATTTTGTACTTTTCTCTCTTTAAAAATCCAATTAATAAATAAATAATGTCATTAAAAGTGCTTTAGAGATTAATATGGCAACTTTTATAATTTATATATTTACACTTGATATAATAATTATACTCCCTTGGTTTTTTCTTTTTAATAAAATTTGAGATATATTAAGTCATATTTTAATAGTATTAGATGTTCATATGTAGAGTAGGAATACATATCCATACATGATATTTCATATAAACGTGTCAAAACATCTAAGTATATAACAATACTAAATTAGCACCTTTTTATCATTATAGTTTGCATAAACATGTTTAAGCATTCGACAAAATTAAACCCATAAAAAAATTAATCATGCATGACAGGAACAAAGAAAGAGAGAGAGAGAGAGAGAATCATGAAGCCCCATTAGTATGTTAGATAATATGATATCCACCAGCAATATCTAACATACTTCCACTGGAGGTTTCATCAACAGATTACAGAAACTATGATTAAGCAATACACATTACAATTATAACACAGAAATTATGGGGAAAAGCTTGCTTTAGAATTGGTTAATTAAGAATTAAATAGGAGAGAATGAAGGGCAATGAATTTGAAGGCATGAATGAAGCTTGTGTTGGTAGCAAAGGCAGAAATGAATTCAAAGAGAGCACTCATTAGAAGGCAAAGTAATTCTTGTTCATGAGTTGAGTTGGTTGTGAATGTAAAGAGCAAAATAAGTGCAGAAAGCCATAACCATTACCCCATTAAGCACTAAAGATTGAAGAGAGAGCACACGTCATGACAGGGTGGGACTGATGTCATTATAAACTCCACTCAAAAGGGCATTTCCCGTGGCTTTTGCCATTGCTAGTGGTGCTGCAGCTATCATCAAATGTTTGAATAGGGTTTTGTTCTTTCAAAGAAAAATATTAACACTTTGGAACATAAATGCACAGAAAAGAAATATTATTATAAAGAAGCTGCAAGTGAAAAGCTAATCACAAAGAATATGGGGACAAAAGCAGACATGCGTGTGACCAAAAAGTGCCCTAGAAAACAGCTCTCTCTCTCTCTCTCTCTGTAAGAGCATTAATAAAATATATATTATAAACAGAACTTAAGTAAAGTTCTGTTTATTATTATATTCTTTAACTCAAACATGATACGTAAAAGAACTTTTTTTAGAAAAAATTTGAGTAATATAATATTGAATTATAGAGTATATTTAATTATTATTATATTTTCTTTGAAAAAGGAATAAGATAATTTAAAGAAAGGAGAGGGGTCTCTATGGGGAGGTATATTAATAGTAAGCATTTGCAGAAAGAGGAGGAAAGAGAGGTTAGTGACTGACCATAATAAGAAAAAAGAGAAGGGTCCGTACCAACAGAAATAGGGAAAGGATGTCTGAGGGGACATGGTAATGAGCTTCTGTGTACTTGCAATTAATTCTTGGATTTCATCCACTTCACGTTACTTATGATGCAGTAATGTTGTTCTCATTTGCCCAGAAACCAACTCAATTAAAGTAATTTTGCAGGTTGATTATGTTAAGAGCAAAGGAAAACAAAAAAAAAATTAATTTTGGTGGTAGTTTCTAGATTAAAAAGAAATCTTTAATCCTTTTGCCTTTTGATTTTTGTTTTAGAATAAAGATCTTGACCTCCTTAAATATTAAATTTACTTTGGATACAAATTAAATTATGCTCACATTATCTGTATTTAGTCTTTCTGGAAATTGTACGCATATAGAAAGAAAGTGTATTTTTTTTAAAAAAAATTTCACTCAGGTCAATTTTTGTTATTTCCGAAGTGAAGAAGAGGTAACTAAATTTAACCCAATATAGAGGAGAGGAAACTTTTTTTTTTTTTTGGTTTGTTTGAAATTTTGGTTAATGAAAATCCACTTGACAATAAAAATAATTATTCGTAAGCATGCATGACCTGTATTATGTGATAGATTGAAAATCAAGAAGACTTTGAATTCCAGAATTGTTTGAAGTCAAAATAACAACTCGGACACTCATAGTGTTGCATGATAGGGTTGAAAGTTGAGAATAGGCTTTGATGATTTTTATTTTGCTTTGGATGACCAAGCTGCTTCATTATGAATCCGTCTAGTTATCTTGCAGGCTTGCCAGGAGTGACTTGCCTTTTAATTAAGTCTAGTTTTATAGGGCAATGCTATGCGATTATATATATGTTATCAATGTGGTACATAGATTCTAGGTAGCAAAAATTCATTAGTCAAATTCTACTTGTATAGTTATTTAGTGCATACATAATGAAATGTGAAGAAATTTTAATCTCATCCACTCTTTTATAATTAACTTGTGTTTCTTTTAGTTGTATAATCTTCTTCATTTTTTTTTGTTGGCAATATCAAATTCAAACTGTCTCATAATTATATTTACAAAATTCAATAGAATTAAAATCATTTTAACCACTATCATTTATTATAATAATAATAATATTAATAATACAAGAAATACAAATTAGTCCCTCACTTTTACATTTTATGATAATCTAATCTTTCACAAATTCAAATTTGTATGAAAAAAGTCCATTATAGATTCAAATTTGTGTAAAATCAGTTTCTATATTTGGATTAATGAGTAACTAATTTTACATAAAATAAAATTTATGATGGACTAATTTATCATGATTAATTTGTGAATAACCAAATTATCATAAAATATAAAATTGTAGGACCAATTTAATACTTTTCTCATTAATAATAATAATAATAATACTTTTAAATAGTGCATAAAATTTTTTTATAGCATTTTAGTAAGTTAGAAATCCCAAACATAGAGATTTCTTAGTTACTGAATTCAAGGAGTGTGCTTCCTTACTTACTGAGTTCAAACATATTTTACTATCTCAAGGGGATGAAAAAAAACTTTTTGGAACTATGAAAAGTGGGGGAGTAAAATAAAATAAAATAAATGAAGGGTTGATGCAACAGTGAAGGAGAAGCAATTAAGCACTAAAATGGTTGAAGATAAGGGAAATGAGTAGTGAATAGGAATAGTACGAGGAGGAAGACAAGTGGAGAGAGCTTGGAAGAACGAGTCCCATGTAAAAAAAAAAGTAAGAGTAAAGTATACTTAGCCTCTCATTTTTATATTTTATAATAATTTAATTTTTTATAAATTAATTGTAATAAATTAATTTTTATAAATTTAAATTTGTATAAAATTAATCTTTTATAAATTTAAATTTATATAAAAATAATCCTTTTATTTATATTAATAATGGACTAATTTTGCATAAAATAAAATTTCTAAAAAATTAATTTGTCACAATTATTTATAAAAATTAAATTATTACAAAATATAAAAGTGAAAAGCTAAGTTAATACTTCTCTCTGAAAAAGTAATTGGAAACATCTATTATTCTTCTTCCACTTGTGTTGCCTTCCCATTTCCAGTTCAAACATTTTTATTGCCAATATTCTGAGCATAGGCAACCATCCAAAACTGGAGCTTTCCTGTTGTAATAAGTATGGTGTAGTTATTTAACGATTCATATTAAATTAATATTATTATTTAATAAATTATATTAAATTAAAATTTAATCAATTTTTAGAATAATAAATTTTTTACCATGCAGCATTTATACTACACTGTGCCATAGACATTGTAAGAAATTCAAATTAACTTTTGGTTATTAAAATTAATAATTTTTTCATATAATTTAATTTGACAATTACAAATAATTTGAAAATATGATTAAATAGTTGTTAATAAAATTACAATACCTACTATAAATATGATTTACAACAAGGAATCCCAACGTGACAAAGGATCCAAATTTGGTATAGTATCTATATTGATTTTGAATCGTCTGATCGCATAATATAAAAATTTGAATCGTCAAAATAATCAAAAAGTTATTTAATTTATTTTAAACCATTATATATTTATATTTTATTCCATAATATCCGTTAGATATATGCATTTTGACCTTACGTGCAGCAAATTTTTTCTCCCAAACTGATGCCACATTTTTTTTCGTGTTTACATTAATTAATATAGAGTATTGGAATATATTAATTATAGTCAGTCAAGTATAATACTAGACCCCTAAACTAATGCAAGAGATATATTTTGAGTGAAAAGAAAAAAAGAGAGGAGAGAAATGAAATCTCTTTATATTAATTATGTATTTTAATGCATGCTAATTACATTAAAATTAAATATAGGAAATCTGAATCAGCATCTAACAACGGTTAAAATGAGCTGTTAATTAACAATTTTATAATGTATCAGCAAATTGTTATGATTCAAGTGTTAATAATGGTTGTTTAAAGTATTAATAACCATATATATATATATATATTATCATTTAGTGGCATGATGTTTAACTATTATCAATACTGATACTCCTAGTTTGTCAATATATATGTACTATTAAATTTGCTAATATTTTTTTATGCATTCTTTTCAATAATTATAGGTTATCTTTTGGCATATTCTATGACAAAGTTGAGTCATAAAACCACCTTATTGGCAGCCTTATGTTACCTGCTGACTTTCAGTCTTTTACTTCAACTAGTCAAACATAGGGTTACATATTTGAAAAATAAGGTAGGAACCTGCCAATTTCATATATGTTTATCTATATATGCCGAGACTTTATTTTTTTAAAAAAAGATTAATACAGGTATACTAAATGGAAAAGATCTAGTTAACACTTGCCATGATCTTAAAAAACATATTGTATTAAAATTAAGACTAAAACTTTATTTTTGTTCCTTTTATAAATAGAGTATTTTTTAAATTTATTTTTTAAGAATTGTCTTCTCAATTATATATATATATATATATATATATATTATTTTGTAATCTAATCCCTCACCTATGAATGTTTCTCAATTATTCTTAAATAAAACTGTTATCAATAATATTTTTTGAAAAACAATGAAAGACATTAATAGCAATTTTATTTAAGAATGATTAAATTAAAAAATATTTATATGTGAGAGATTAAATTAAAAATATTTCATTTTTCAATAACTAAATAAAAATTATGAGGAATTAAATTAAAAATATTTTATTTATAAGAGATCAAACTATATAAAATTTTATTCTAAGAATTAATTATGTTAATCAAACGCCGAGCATCGCGATTATTTAGACGATGCTACTATGCACAACATTGAATGGGATATAGGTATATTTCATAGATATATCCATTTCATCCCATCCATTTCACTAACTTTCTATGAATTATGTATGAATGACTTCAAATAAAAATGTCCCTTCGGGGACATCCGATGAAAATGGGACTTCAGATAAAAATAAAATTAATGAAATCTATTAATGATTTGATAAAAATAAAAGACTAAAAAAATTTATCAAACCCTTATAAGTGAGAGGGAACAAAATATTAGGGATCATTAAATGGATTGTTTATTGTAGTACTAACCCTCGGAGTGCAGTAAGAACTTCTCATTTTTATTAAATTCGTTTAATCTTTGTACCTAAATCCATGTAATCCAAAAATTTGTAAAATAAATAAAATTCTTACAAGTTGAAATTCATCTACATAAAATATGTTCATATAAATGACAACAAACAATAAAGTATCTAAAATAATTATTAATATAATTTGAAACCCATCTAAGGCTATTTTGATTATTCTATCTTTTTCACTGTTTATATTGTATTATGTTGATTAATATATAAAACTACGTATAAATAAAATAAATAAATATACACACCATAGGTATAAAGTGGCCGGTATAACGTTAAATAGTTCAATTTTATGGTTATTATTCATCAGACACCATTTAAAAAGAGTAATTAATGTCATATTTAATGAAAGAAATGAGAAAAATTATAAGAGTTAGCGGACGTGGTGGACCTAATATTCATTTTTTTCTGTAGTCTACAAACATGGAAGTGCATGCTTTCCCATTTTTTATTTCTTTAATTTACGTATGACTAACTTCTTATATAATAATGATACTTTATTACAAATAAATTCTGTTTCTAATTTAAATTATATGTGAACTGTTCAAGAACCATATGCAAATTAATTTTGTATTTAAATTATGACCCATCGTCGTAACTACAGACGTAATAAGTTATTGCAATAAAATTTACGAACACATCAGACATGTAATTATGATATGTAACGATTGCAATTTTTTATATATACAATTATTAAAAAACAACCACAACCATAATCACAATCACATTCAAGACCTCAAAATTGATCACACTCCTTTAGCCGAAAAAACAAAAAAACTAACACAATTTTTTATTCAATAAAACAAACAATACAACTCACCATATACATATACATACATATATATATATATATATATATATTTGTATATATGTTCTTTGAAAGTATAATTAGTGAAATACTTATTTTTTAAAATGTTCAACAAAAGGGTCAAAATTGTAAATCAAATCCATGTAATGATACACATAATGTCAACTTAGTTCATGAGCGAAATGATGCATTGCTAATATAATAATAACAGCAATTCCTAAATTTAGATGGAAACTTGAAGCTTGAGTTATCCTTGATTAAAATTACTGCATGCCCACGTAAAAATGAAGGCAATCCTCCACTCTCTCTCTCTCTCTCTTTGATGGTGCTCTTTTTCTTGTCATGTTCAATTGAACTTAATAAAATTTGCAAGCATAATTACCTATGCCTTCTTTCCCTCATGTCCTTAATCCATAGACAACCTCCACTCCCACATGGCTAGAAAAACAATAAAACAAGAGGGGTAATGAGAGGCATGAATATATATATTAGACCTAGATATAACTGAAACCAAGACACTCATGGAAACTAGGGAGAGAAAAAGAACATGCACAATTGTAGAGAGGTGGGGGGTGGAGTACGTTCCAAGATTCAATGATTACATGCTCTTGGGGAAGCAGAAAGGGTTTGGGTGGAAATAGCCAAGAGTATGGAAGAACGTGGGGGGGCTTTCCTTGACCGAGGTGCGAGAGATGAGAAAAAGAAGAGAGAAAAGGCCTAGCTAAAGGGCAAAGGCTAAAAAGATGGACACTTAAAAAATTTAAAGAATGAACTATCAACTGTGAGAAGAAGAAGTGAAAAAAAAAAAGATAAAAGGAAAGAAGAAAGGTTTAGCTAGCTAAGTCTTTTATCATGATGATACTATCAGCCTTTTTGGCCCTTGGTCGGTCGACAATGTTTGTGTTGTGTGTTCACTCTGTTTGTGTTGTGCTTGTGTTTCCCATCCCTTCTCTCTCTCTCTCTCTTCCCTAAGTCCCATCACTCACATAGTGTCATTATACACTTTGAACCAATCACAACCTAAAAAAATTATTATTACTTTTATGTAATATATACGATTATTATACTACAGAAATTTATGTTATGCGCATAAATATTTTCTGTATAGCTTTTGTATACAAAAAATCCCCCTACCGCCGTAACAGGAAAGGAATAATTTATATTATATAGAGGAGTACTGGTACAGGCTCTCTCTCTCTGTATACTAGTTTAGAGGGTGGTGGTGGGTTTCAGAAGAAGAAGACCAAGGAAAAAACAAAAAAAACACCAAAAAGTTACCAACAAAGCGAAAAAGGAGAGAAGGAAAGTTGTCTTCATCAAAGCTTAGGATAAAAAGGGTCATTCTCTCTTCTTCCCCACTCAGAAGAAAACCTACCAAGTGATAGAGATTTGAGATCCATAGCCTTGGCTTCTACTTCTTCTTCTTGCACCACCAACTCCTCCTATATCCCTCATCAAAGGAATTATATTAAGGTCCGTTATGTTTTCCTCTCTTGTCACTAACCCCACGTCTAGTCTTAACTAATTGAAAATCCTTCTATATATACCTCTTCGGCTCTTCCTTTCGATCAATATTCTCATCTTTTCTTAGTCATATCACACAAGAACAAAGCACATATAGATTAATACAAGACCAACCTTAACCTCTACAACTTGAAGCTGATCATATATATATATCTATTGGTATATATATCAGGAGTTGGCTGCGTCTATCAACACTTCTTGTATTTGAAGTGTATAGCGCCTGATATCAGCTTGACGAAGTGTTATAACATTTGATCACATAAGTTTTGGAATATTGGAGATGAAAAGGGAAGAAGATCATGGGCAGTGTTCATCACAAGCCATAAACAACTTCCAGAGCTATCAAGAGCAGCTACTTCTACAGCAGATGCAGCAACAGAACAGTATGTTTCCAGAAGTTTCTCCAATCCTACAGCCATGGAATATCCCTCCGGTTCACTCCTTCAACCCGGCGGCTCACTTCGCCAATCCGGTCCGAGTAGACCACGATCCGTTCCTTCTCCCTCCCCCACCTCCTCCAGTACCCTATGCTAGTTTGTTCAACAGGAGGGTTCCTTCTCTGCAGTTTGCATACGACGGTTCATCTTCCGACCATCTCCGGATCCTATCCGAGGCCCTCGGACCCATGGTTCAACCCGGTTCGGCTCCATTCGGCCTCCAAGCTGAGTTGGGCAAGATGACTGCCCAGGAAATTATGGACGCTAAGGCTCTTGCAGCGTCAAAGAGTCATAGTGAAGCTGAAAGGAGACGCAGAGAGAGAATCAATAACCACCTTGCCAAACTTCGCAGCTTATTGCCCAGTACAACCAAGGTAAGTACAACTTCAATCAAATTGAATTCTCTCCTAATATTAACCACAAATTGGGGTTTGAAAAAAACAAAACATGATAAGTTCATGCCTATAATATGTATATGCTTTTTTCACTTTAACCCCTTCTGGGTCACGGTAATTATAATGGGGTTTTTGTTTTTTTGGAATTAAGGAATAGATAAGTAAATCTTTTCTAAGATTCTAGACCGTTTGGTTGGATAAAAACAAAATCAAAATCCCAAAGCCTTTTAGAAAATGAGGTGCAAATAGTCCTACTTTCGACCCTTCTCTTTTTGGCTTTGCTAGTTTCTTGTCAATATATATATATTGTATTGGTTGGGAGTAAATATGAGTGTGGTAGTTCCGAGGAGGTGAACGAAAAGGAAAGGGAAGGAGAGAGAGAAAAGTGTATTAGCGTTAATGTCGCTTAGTTGATATGATAAAGAGGAACCACGGGGCAGTTGAAAAGTTACACATTGAAATTACTTGCCGGCGAATATCAATGATCAGTCAAACTCAGTTCGAGGATGAAAAAGGAACTACAACACCAGACAAAGCTAGCCTCCTTGTCAGTCACACTATCATTCTACTTAGTATATAACTATTTATGCATGCTTCTTCCTTTCCTCTCCTCAAAATCCCCCCATTAATTCAAAATGCCCACCTTCATTTCAAAATCAAAAAGCCCATCACCATTCATATTCTCATACATGTGTATACTTTAAAAATAGTGAGAGTCTATCGTGTTCAATACCTGTTTCACAGACATAATATCTGTATGTGCATGATGTTAACTCTGTAATCGTACAGTGTCAAGTAAATGTATATATATATATATATATACTTATGCCTCTTCCTCTCTCCACAAAACCCCACCATTAAAAATTCCCACTTCCAGTTCTAATTCATTAAGGAAGCTCATAAAAACTACCGCCATTTCCTAATTCCACTATGTTATGAAAACATTTACTTTAAAAAGGCGTGATTAAAACATGCATGTCTGATATTCATCTGTACTTATTCTTAGTGTTTACATATCTGAGCATGTTTCCTCTTTTCCCCGAAACCCCACCATTTCAGAAACATCATTTGGAAGTGGAAGCTCATAAAAAACCCTTCTTCACCATTTCGTAGTAATCCATCTACATTCACACTAGTACAAATGGATAACTTTTCCGTTTTGATTTGTAGACGGATAAGGCATCATTGCTAGCAGAAGTGATTCAGCACGTGAAGGAGCTGAAGCGCCAAACGTCATTAATAGCAGAAACAAGCCCGGTGCCGACAGAGATCGACGAGCTCACGGTGGACTCCGCCGATGAGGACGGAAGGTTCGTCATCAAGGCCTCGTTTTGCTGTGAAGACAGGTCAGATCTCTTGCCGGAACTCATCAAGACTCTGAAAGCGTTGAGGCTAAGAACCCTCAAAGCTGAGATCACCACGCTCGGTGGACGCGTGAAGAACGTGTTGTTCATTACTGGGGAAGAAGAAGATGATTCGTCAAATAGTGGGGAGCATGATCAAAGCCAGATTATGCAGCAGCAACAGTACTGTATAAGCTCAATACAGGAAGCTCTTAGGGCTGTGATAGAGAAGAGTGGTGGGGATGAGACTGCGAGTGGGAGTGTTAAGAGACAAAGGACTAACCTCAATATCCTCGAACACAGGTCTTTATAAGTTTTCTCTCTATGAGACCTAGCTATCTAATATATTATCACACTAAATTATATTTTCCTTCCTTTCTTTCCTTTTTCCTATTTTTTTGGGTGTGGTTTTTGTGGTGTGCCGGAAAAATATCATTACAGTATAATGTATCTTCTTCATCATATCATCAAGAATGAGATAATGAAGTATGATTATGTGTGGTTTTTCTGTACTTGTGTTCATGGAGAAAGAAGTGCATGGGTTGTGAGTCAGGATAAAAAAAAGGAACTGGTTTTTTACACCATCATCTTGATACAAACATCAATCAAGATACCTGTATTAGGACAATCTATATATTAAGATCCAAATATATATCGTCTCATAAAAAAGCTAATAAAATACCCCGTCTTTTAACCTCGAACTTTGTTATCTATTATATATATTGAGATTTTATAACTAGGTGACAGCTAGAGAAAAATCGTTTTTTTCTTTTTAAATCATTTGTGGGAAGATATCTTGTACCAAATTCTAATTAGTTACAAGGAAGAAGAAGATTTGACATAGATATATGAACCTATTTCGATTGAAACATTAATATATGGAGCACCCAGGAGCATTTTTGTTTCCGTCTCATTTTAAGGTTTTCTGGTAGAGATGAACAGAGAAGTGTGCATGGGACTTCATAATAGGCAACATGGGAAGGTGACGATACAATGTAATTATGGTCAACATTTACCAGCCCACAGGACCACTTTGTATCTATATAGTGTTATAAGTGGTATCACCACCGTCATCTGTATCCACCACCACCTCCGTCTGTACTTACAACAATGGTGTTTTGGTGCTGAATATAATATACTTCCTGCAAAAACGAAAAGCAATATATATATCGCAATAAAATATGTGTTAGAATATTTTTAATATTATATGAATTAGCATTAATTATGTTATTAGATTAATTTTATGTTATAACTAATTAGACAATTGATATTGTAATTTATAAACTAAGAATGAACTAATTTTTTATTTTATTTGTGGATAATCGATGATGGGTTCGATTATCCACAAATCCACTGAGCAGAAATCCAACTCACAGCTAATTAATTAAATGAGAAATTGTTTTAAAGATTCTGAAGGATTTTATTTTAATAATATTGATTAATTATATTAATAAAATAAAACCCTATAAATAACACATTGACGCTTTTAGGCATTGTGGGTTGAACTTGTTAGACTCAACAAATACTCAGACCAATGATATCTTTTTCATCAGGTCAGATTGTTAATTTATTTATTCTCCCAATTTTTGATTATGTTTAACTACATGTTCTAATTCCACTATCAATATATTCTTTCAGAGTCACCGAAGAATTAGGTCATGAATTAATAATCTTCATTAGATTTAATGAAATGGTAGCTAGTATTTGATTGCAATTGTGAAATAATCCACATGGTTAACGAAAAAAATATTAGAGATACACTTATATGATAGTTAATTTAGTATAACAATTTCAATAAAATTATTTATATAATGATTCTCACTCTTTTTTTAAAATAATTTCATCAGAATCAATACACCAAATCAACTATCATATAAAATATATTAAGATTAACTAATATTTTTTTGTTGTTAACAACTCTATTTTTATCAATTACATTCACCAAAGAATGTTTTTCATTCATCAAGTACGTATTTCAAAAATTAATTTAGACAAAAATTGTGTATTACATATGGAAATAAAATTAGTAAATACATTTTTACTTATTTAGAACATATATGATACCTAGACTTGAACTTTAATTTTAAACTTATATTCAAATGCTTTATAAATAAGTTTTAAATATACTTAAAAGATGATTAGAGCATATATCGAACACCACCTAAAATTTTTGCATGAAAACATTTGTTAGAGGAAAAAATTAATTTCAAGATATGTCAACATAATTAGACGTGCACGGACACTCTATTCTATATAATTAATGTGATTACCATGATGATAAACTGTATATTATAAACATATTATCTAAATATTAGAAACCTATTTAGTTAAAATATAAAGCAAGTGATTTTATGATAACTAAGTATAGAAATGAAAATGAAGAAATGATAATTTAATTGAAAAAAAAAAGTCTTAGAGGTTAAATGACAAATCAAATAACTAATTTAGTTCAGGTAGTATGGTAACAATTGTGCAAAACTCGAATTGTTCGTTTTAAAAAATAAGATATCCAATTTAAAGTCAACCAGTCGTTTTTATAAATTTTTAATGTAAGCCACTCAGAGTGAGCTGTTTTTCTCAAAATTTGTAACCATTTCTTTGGGGCTATAGAGTGGTTGATTTCGTTCAGTTGGGCATCTTTATATAGTTTTTGGAATAAATAAAGCCCACCACAGTTTTTGGTCAAATGAAAAGCCCACTTCAAAACTTGTACTCTGTTTAGTGAGGCCCATAATGGCAAAACGAGTAGCTCAACGTTGAACTACTAGGCCCAATGCAAGAAGTATACTTCAATATTATAAGGCCATCATGACAAAACGAGCAGCTCAATATTAAAATAGAAAAACAAAATTCCGTATGGCCCATGCAGGTCTCGAACCTGCGACCTTCGCGTTATTAGCACGACGCTCTAACCAACTGAGCTAATAGGCCATTGAGAAAATGTTTTATTAAATTATTATATTGACTTTGCAATATGTAACATGACACTCAATTTAAATGTTCTTCTTCTATCCTATAAAAACTTGTCATTAAATTCCAAAAAGAAAATTTATTTAACTTGTTATGAATTTTTTGTAAACAAAGGTGTAATCTTTAAATTTTCACTTGAAAATTATAAATTTGTACTATTTTTTATAATGTTCTTATTCAAATAATTTGCGTTAAATTCATTATGAGAATTTTATTTTCTAATAGAAGATTTTACTGATTAAGGTTCACTTAAGAAATACGTAATATTTTGAAAACTTATATAATGTAAGTGTTTCAATAAGATAAAGAAAACTTATACTCACACAAAAATTTTGGTAAATCTTTTTTATGCAATTATAAAAATGTATATATCGTTTTAATTACTATATAACATATTAAGAGAAAAATATGTAGTAATGAAGTGTCAATATAAAATAATTTATTATATTTATATTTTAACTTTAATATTTTTTAAATTTAATGTATAAACCCAAATTTTATTTAAACTTTTTAATTTACTCTATTTATTTTTTATTTTTAATAATTTTTACAAAAATATTAATTTGTTAATGCACCTATGTTTTTTATTTCTCTAATTATTCCTAAAATTTCTAATTTTATCTTTATCTTTATTTATAAATTAATGCTTCATAAAATTTCTAGAAAAAATAAAAGTAAAAGTAATAAATTAACAAAAATTAAAAAAATGTTGGGTTTATGAATAATATTTATAAAATATTAAAATTAATATATAAATACAATAAATTATTTTAAATTGACATATAATAAATATATTTTGACATGTATTTTTTACTTAACATATCAATATAACCACTTTCAAAATTGTGCAGATGATTTCACCCAAAATTTCTCCACTTTAACAACTATTACATGTAATTTTATTTATTTTGACCAATTCTTACAATTTCTTTTAGAAGTGGGGACATTTAAGCACGTAAACATTGTCCTTTTGGTTGTCGTTATATTGCTTTCGGTTTGTAAAATAATTTGTTTAGTTATCATGTCCAACTCCTTTCTATATTATATTTTTAGTATATATTTTATTTTTTAAACACTAAAAGTTATCTATTGAGGCCAATTGTTGTCCACTGTTCTACTTACTCTTTATCAAAGTTATCAATTTAACAAAGGTTGACATTTTTAGAAATTTGACCTAACTAATCTTTATCAACAAACAAACCAAACATTTATTTTATTAATTAAAGACTCTAAGATTTTTTTCTTAATCAAAATTTTACATTTACATGTCCATTTTTATCTCCTTTCAACCAAATATTTCATTGTGATCAGTTCCAACGACACAAATTGTTTATAGAGAAAATTACCAGACCAATAATTTGGCTATGAATATTGTATTCAATTATTTCCCTTCCCAACTCATACTTTATCCATTTGATCCACATTAATAAAAAAAAAATGGAGATGACTTTGAACTTTCCTTTAGAAAATACAAAAAAATAAAAAAGAGGATAAAATATTTTTATGCAATAGAACTATAGTTTATAATACAATTTGAAGTTTTAATCTTTTAATAAAAATATAAAATTATATTCAATACAATAAATGAATTAATAATTTAATAATTTAAATTTATGTTAAATTAATACAACCACTTATAATAACATTTTTTATTTATAAAACTGAAGTATTATGTTATAATTGAACGTGTCGAGCTTAGGCAAGAAGGGATCCGCGTTGTTTATAACGAGTTGGTAAACACTGAACAGAGCAATACGACAAATTTAGTTTGTTCAGTGTGTACAAATTTACCCATTCTTATTTCATGAAACGAGAGGTGTCTCAACGCCTAACAGCAAGGGCAATTTCGTCAAATGAAATATTCTAAAACAGAAAAGCTTATTATATTCAAAAAAAAAAAATGTCCATGGGAGAAAGAAAGAACGAAAGGAAGGAATAGCAACTGTTACTGTAGCTCGCAAAACAGAGTCAGCTGCACCGTCGTTCTCTTTGCAACCTCCGAGGAATTTCTTCCTCTGCGATATTTATCTGATCATTTTTGCATTTTCTTTCGAGAGAGAGATATATATATATAGAGAAAGAGAGAGAGAGAGAGAGACGGTTTTGTTTTCTCTTTTGGCATCTTTGCTTTGCTTTGCTTGTTCTCTTTCTTTCTGCAATTCGTACATTGAAATGCTGGTTCGGAGGAGGGTGATGACCTGGAGAAGGGTGGGAAAGTCTCTTCAAGCTCTGGTTGCTCATGGCTCACTTTTCTCATTCACGCTCCTTCTTGTTCTCAAGATTGACCATGTCGTCCCTTACTCATGGTGGTAAGCTATTTCACCGTTTCTTGCTTTGTATAGCAATATTAAGTTTATCTTTGGATACCCGGAAACGAATTATAGAGAAAGAAACAAAGGATAACCAAGGGAAAATTCACGATTGCTATATTTTTTATAGTGATGCCAAACTTCCTCGCTACGAGTAAGACTTATTTACGAACATCATGGTTCCTGTGTTGGTTTCTTTCCCTTTTTGTGGTTTAGAGCTTGCATGCATGGACGGAATTTTATTTTAATTTCCAAAGGAAATCAGAATATTTGAGGAGAACATAATTAGATGTCTGTACAAATGTAGCTTTCCTACCTTATATGCCTTGCAATTTGTTGCATTAATCGAAATGCTATGATGTTCTTGTCCTTTCAAGCTTGTATTGAAACATCATTCAGAATTGGACTCTTGGGCTACATCTTAGGTTATAGATAAGAAAACTTAGAACCTTCATTCACGTTTGTCTTTCTTTGTATACATATAAAATAAAAGCCATTTCTAGTTATATCTTTCTATTTGTTTCTATTTGGCAGGATCATATTTTTGCCTCTGTGGCTTTTTCATGCTGTTGTAGCTCGAGGACGGTTTTCCTTGCCTGCTCCTTCAGTGCCTCATGATCGCCATGTACGAACAGAAAACGTAGTCTTTATTGTGAAATGATAAAATTCCTGCAAAATTGGCATGTAGCTTTTTAGGATTTTTTTACTGAGAACAAATTTTTGTGCTTGGGCAGTGGGCTCCTTGTCATGCCATCATGGCAACTCCATTACTTGTTGCTTTTGAGCTACTTCTTTGTATCCATATTGAGAGTCCTAATGGTAGGGAACACTTCTTTTTGCACAACCATCATGGATGGTATTGAGCCCTGTAATCCTAGGGTAAATTGTTGCTCTTCTTTTAAAATTTATTGATTTGTCAGAGGCTATTGATTTAAATTTTTTCATTTGAATGATGCAGTGGTAAATTTAAAGATAGCATTATTACCCCTGCTGGCCTTTGAAGTGGCAATTTTGATTGATAACCTCAGGTAATTATCTTATTCCATCAGTAAGTTTATCAAGATTGCCTAGTCTACAACTCTTGCATAAATTATTCAGCTGATTCGAGCCCTCCATTTTCTGTTGAAGCAGTTGGAACTGCCATGACAGAATTGGCTACAAATCATCATATAATTTTTATTAAACGTTTGATAAAGTAACATGCCAATTTGTTTATGCTGTTAGCAAATCATTTTCATACTTGAGAAGTGTTATACTGACTTCATAATAAAAGAAGGTTATAATAATTGCTCTGCTTGGTTCCGCCCTATATTGATTTATCATATTAGTTGCAAGCTGCAAGTTGCAATTATACTAGTTTTATGACCTTCTGTCTGATAAGTGCTTGCTTTACCAATAAATATATATCTTCGTAGGATGTGTAGGACTTTGCTGCCAGGAGATGATGAAAATATGAGTGATGAAACAATGTGGGAAACCCTTCCTGTAAGTTTATTATCCATTACTTGATTGATTGATGACATGCTCTAACTAATAGGTATCTGTTGCTTGTTCTGTATTTCATTTTCTACTTTCTTCAAGAAGTTGGAATGTGGAAAATATTTGGGATTGTTGGTAGTACTCAGTGTTCAAGATCTTTGGTTCCCTTCTTAATGGTTGATATTACCTTACTCAAGACTTATATTCTACAGAGAAAACTTTTTAATTGTTGTACTTAATAGAGCATGTGATCCATTGTCATTATATTTTCCTAATAGTTTGAAACTAAATTTTGTACTTATATTTTCTAGCACTTATGGGTTGCAATATCCATGGTCTTCTTAATTGCTGCTACGGTGTTTACTCTTCTTAAGATATGTGGTAAGGTTTCATTTCCCCTTAAAAATAATACTTCACTGTGTAATTAGCTTCCTTTCCCCTAAAAATATGTCGGCCTATATATAATGTTGCCTGGATATGCATAATATATTACTAGCGTAAACAGTCCCTCCCAAAAAAAAAATTTCATGGCCTCTCTGCATATGTTTTTTTTTTTTTTTGAGCTTTTGGTTTGTTCTACAACAAACTGACTTTAGACATGTTTGGCCTCTCTACATCTGTTAACTAAGCCTCATGCTTGGGAGAATAAATACCACTCTTGTCAAACTGTAACAACTTAGTTCTCTGTATTGCTGTTCGGAGTTCTGCATAGCAATAAATCTTGAATTACCTGCATTAAAATATGCCAAGTGCTTCTTATAGATTGAGGAGAAAATAAAATTTAATATAATGTGTTTTAACTCAAAATAGTTAATTCGTAATTGCGAAAATACTAAATAATTTATAGACAATAATATAAAGACAGAAGGAATTCAGCACTGTTTGACATTAAGAAATGAATAATCAATATATTGAACGTCACATATAATCTTAGTCAAAATATAAGCTGTGATCAGTTTGAGTGGTGATTTAGTGAAAATAAAAGAGGGCTAAGATATCATAACTAGTTTTTGAATTATCTTTTTGATTAAGCAAATAATCATTCAGTATTTTAGTTCACTTATCTGAAAAGAATAAATTAGTTATTGCCATATGTTGCTAGCATACTGACAAATATTCATAAAAACTCTTTTATCTTTTTGTTGCCAATTTTCTCTGCATAATCTGCAGGTGATGTTGCTGCTCTAGGCTGGTGGGACTTGCTTATTAACTATGGGTATAATCAATCAATACATATGTTATAAGATTGATAGTCTCTGGGTTTCAGTCTTTGTTCTTTGCCCTTCATGCATTTCTTGTATCCTTTTGCAGCATTGGAGAGTTCTTTGCCTTTCTTGTCTGTACAAAGTGGTACAATCCAAGAATTCATGAGAATTGTGAGATTACAGAATCATGGCCACTTTTGGTCAGATACCTGGACTGGGGTAGCAGCTTAGATAGGCAGCGAAGTGGGTTATGCAATCTGCAGGACATTGGTGGGCACATTATGAAGATTCCCTTCATTCTTTTCCAAATACTGCTAGTTATGCGTTTAGAGGTACGGAAGATGTTACGACAGAGCATATTAAAATGTTATCAAAATTTTTGTTCCCCATTTTTTGAGTTAGTTATTTTCTACTCCTTTCCATTTTTTCCAGGGAACACCTTCCAGTGCCAGAAATATACCATTTCAAGTTGTTTTTTCTCCCCTTCTTCTGTTACAAGGAGCTGGGGTTTTATTTGCAGCATATAGATTAGTGGAAAAACTAGTTCTTTTGCTTCACAATGGAGAAATTTCTGCAAGATACTCAGCTGTAGCATCAAAAGCCTGTGATTTCTTTGGGTTCTTGCATCACGGGTCAAGGTAATAGTTTAATGCTCATTGGATACGAAAGAGAAATATCTTTGGCAGGTTCTCTGCTGAGCCAAGACGAATTTCATATAATTCAATTGCCATGGAGATTTTGTCATCACTAGTATTTTCCCCATTGACAGGTTGCTTGGTTGGTGGTCAATAGATGAAACAAGTAGAGAAGAACAAGCTAGAATTTACTGTGGTGGGAGTTCTGGGTCAGTATTAACTCTACAGATTGCTCTTATATTGTACAATTTTGTTGGATTTTTTCCCTTTGCTTTGGAGCTTTTGGCAAAGCTTTCAAGTGTGATGGAAAGCAGTAACATCATTGTGGATCCATCAGTGGGCTGTCTAAAACTTAAAAATAGTTGTGGAGGACTTGATTCAATTCTCATTTGTTATTGACAGTCATAATTAATGACAGTCAAGTGGTGCTTGTGGTAAGGTGAGAGTTGTTCTTTCTGTCTGTGCTAGCAGTTTCACCTTTGCCTAGAACACTGATCAATCGTGGGATGGAATATTTTCTATCTAGAGAAGTAACATAAAATGTTAATCAAGTTTCTCTCTGCTAATGTATAATTTGATTACAAATTAGGTTTAATACTTTCTCCCCTGATATGGTGAAGAAAATGCCTAGAGCAGATCTTGCTGAGGAGGTAAATACATTGTTTTATTTCCATAACTCATATCATTATATGTAGCTATAGTATCATTTTTACATCATGTTCTCCGCAATTTCAAATGAATTTGTTAAACCAATAACCTGAGCACGTTAGAATCATTTGCATACATGTTATTAACTGCAATTATTTTGACTCCCAGATTTGGAGACTACAAGCTGCATTGACTGAGCATACAGACGTAACAAAATTCAGCCAGCAAGAGTATGAAAGACTTCAATATGTAATTTTCTCAGCGTTGATTGATCTTTACTTTATGCAATATGAATATGTGGATTACATAATTTTGGTTCGATGTATATAATTGGCTTTTTTTGTCAAAGATTATTATCTTCAAATCTGTTGATTAGTTGGAACCTGCTTAAATGTGTGTGCTGTTGATCAGTTGGAACCTTCTTAAATGTGTGTGCTTTATTTTTTTTGGGTGGTTATATATGTCCTTGTGTGCCTGAGCTAATGCGGGTGTCAGAGAGAGTAAAATTTAATCTCAATTCCTCGGTTTTATCACACAATTCTGATCAGGATCTATGTGATTAAGAAAACGCTCAATCTTCAATGAAAGGGTACTTTTTTTTTTTTTCTTGTGACCTCTTTATCCTCAACTTATTGCCTTCCTTACAATGTGGTGGATGTTGTAAATGGTTTATAAAACTAAGGCGTCAAATGCTGCAATGTAAAGTTTACACTACGTACCCCACAAAGTTTCTCTGTTTAGGTCTAATACACTACGTACCCCACGAAGTTTCTCTGTTTAGGTCTAAGGTACCCCACAAAGTTATTGGAGGCACAACTAGTGGTATAAACAAGTAAATCTGTGAACTTGAAAACCTCAGCTGATATAAATGGTGTTTTCTTGGCTGCCTTTTTGCAATTAAAAGTTGTTTACATATTCATTCACTTGTTTACTCTTAATATTTTTAATCATGGATTCTTTTTGTTCATTGTGCTTGAATGACTGATTAGGATCTGTCACACTGCTAACAAAGTAATTGATTAACCTGTCAGGAAAAGATCCTATGCAGAGTTTGCTTTGAAGAGCAGATAAATATGGTTCTGCTTCCTTGCAGACATCACATTCTTTGCAGGTAAGCCCTGGCACTGACTGACCGCCCTTTCAATATAATTTAATTACTTCTCTTAACCCTGGGTCTGGAGTAAGAAAAATTCTGAGGTAGATCAAGTTAATTATGAAAAGACATGTAAGCATGTCAGGCACAATATTCAATGAAACTGACGTTTGAGTATTTTTTTTATTAGCTTCGTTTAATTATCTTTTGTAGATTGATCTACCTAGGAAGCTTTCCGGGAATAAAGGAATTTGATTTTGCTATGTTTGTTTGAAGAAGTATAGCACTCTCCTCAATTTCTCCCAAAATGACATGTAAAAAAGTAAAATTGAAGCTAGAAGATAGACGATTGTTGCACAACATATGTTGACAATTATATAATCTTTTAACAAGCAAATTTCCAGCAATTGCCATATTTTTTCTTGACAAGCATACCGCAATTATCATTACACTGAAACTAACGCTGATATCTTACCAATTATCAGAGTTCTTAATTTGATTTTGTTGACCCCTGCTTTGACTATTTTGTGGATAACAGCACTTGCTGCAAAAAATGTACAAGGTGCCCTGTATGCCGTGTCGCCATCGAAAAACGAATGCCTGTATATGATGTGTAGATTCAATATTCAATAATTGATGATCTCTGGGTTTCCCTCTGACAGCCTTGCTTATGTTTTTAGATGAGGCAAGCACTGAGAAACCACTAAGCCTGGTTCCTCTGCAGATAGATTAAACGGTGTATATAATTTTAGACAGTTGAGTGTATACTTCCTCCCTTCCCTTCCTCTATAGTGTAATCCTGCAATAACTTTCATAATCAGACTGGAAACTTCCCTGTCTTCGTTGTTTATTAATTCATTGTTTTCGTGGGGTCCATGTCAAACTCCGACATCTGCTTGAAAACTTATCATTTGATTCATTAATCATTAATGGGGTCTGTAATCATATGTAATACTAAGGTTGTCCACTTCAAATAACCACACAATGTGATTTAGTTTAGTTCGAGTTTCAATTTGAATGTCACATCGTATAACTGTTTAGTCCTCATAATAGAAGTATCAATATAGGTAGGTTCCTTTCCAATTGAACCACGAATAAAGGGTCTGGCATTTTATCTTTGAATTGAGAATCATCCTGCAGCCCTGTGAAGAGACCTATAGATTGGGGGATATGAAAAGTGTTTCTCTCTTTCTCTCTTCTCCCACTTTCTCGTTCCTCTCGCCCTTGCTTTTCCCTTGTTTATCTATTCAGGAGAGAATGAATTTTCTTCAGCTGAGAATTATTGGCAGGTTGGATGAACGAAAAAATACCACCTAGAAATGTTCCCACCTTGGGTAGAAAACATCTATAGGTATAGTTATTATGGGAAACATACGTTATCGAAGTTAATTTAATAGTTAGGAGTTTACTTTATGTATATACGTAAGTATTGAACTTATTCCAGAGTCCCAGAGCATTGAAGACATAGTTGGAGATCACGAGTAAAATCCAAGTTTCGTTACTCCCTAATACGTAGGACAACAGGGTACATACCTACTCATATAGTCTTATTACTAACATCATAAACGACAAAATATGCATAATATGCTTTAGATGAATTTCGGGCTCCCCCAAAATCTAGTAGTTTTGAACAATTTGAGCGTGGGGGTAATCCTTTTCTGGTTTGGCGTTGCCCTGATGGCCTCGGTGACAACTTTTCTCTGTATGAGTCATGTCCTGGATCATGTGAACGAAATCATCAAAGCAATCCTCCAAGCTCCTCAATGGTTCATCAGGATAGAGACTGCTAATCTCAACATCTTGAGGTCCATCTGTGGTGAAGTTAATCTGACAGCCTTTGATGAAAATGTCATGGGTGAAGGATGCTACAATACTCCTTGGTATGGAATTTTCTGCAGATGCTCACATGCATAAAAATATTAAGAAATTTGATCAAATTCTTGAGAAATGAAGTGCGTGTATGTATATATATATATATATATATATAATAGAACCTGCAGCTGCAGCTAGAAGATCATGTTCTGTGATGGTGACTCTGGGGATTGTACGGCCAATTTTATTTTCCCACAGAGAAGCAAGCTCGTTGATGCTATAGCAATTGTTTGGAGGTCGAAAATGGACGCATTTGTTGAGGGTTCTGACGTCATCAGTGGCCTTAATGGCGAACTTACCAATGTCACCGCCATCAACGAAGTAAGCTGTGCATTCCATACAACAAACTGTTCACCATCTGTGGTCTCTAATTATTACAGCACTACTCAAAGGAAGAAGGAGATATTTATGAGTGTAGGAGGTACGTACCTTTGACGGAGCCATCACCGTAGATGAAGAGGTGATCCAACGGTGGAGGAAGGCGGGCAGGATGACAGTTATCGTGGTAGGGCCAAGCAGCAATGGAGTTGCAGCAAATGTACGTGAAAGGGACGCCAGACTCCTCAGTCACGCGCCTCACCATACGCTTCTCCTCGTACATACGTAGACCCGGCTCCACTGGATCCGCCCTGTCCACGTCATGCCCAAACTCTGAAGGCAGAAATCTCTGCACCAATTTTTTTCAATTACTATATTTTTATTATTAATTTTCTCAGTTAACATATAAGTATGAGATTAGCTAATAATAACTTAAAAGTATATAAATTTAAAAATCATACATTATATATATTGGATAAAACTTAACTTTGTCCTTCACTAATCAATTTAGTCTCAATTTAATTCTTGGCTTATTTTCAGCCTTAAGTTGATCTTTTACTTCTTAGTTTAATTTGAATTTATCTCTCATTAATTTTTAATCTCAATTTTATTTGTTATTTATGAGTTCAATTTCAATTTAGTTCTCCACTCAAATGGGTGTTAGCATTTTTAATCCAAATCAAGTTGATATTGACAGACTAAATATGTTAATTTTTATATTAATGAATTGAAACTAAATTTATAAATGAGAGACCAAGCCGAGATAAAAAATTAGTGAGAGAATAAATTAAAACTAAATTAATAAGTAAATGACCATATTGAGATAAAAAATTAGTAAACAATCAAATTAAGACTACATTCATAATTAAGAAACCAAAAATATGTTTTACTTAATATATATATATATATATGTAGTGATATAATTAAAAAAATTATATATTATTTATGTTTTAATTTGAAGATAGTATGACAAAAATATTTGATTTTGATACACTTAATAGTTGATTTTTAACTAGAATTATCAAAACTGGTTGTGATGGTTAAATAGGCTAACCCGTGTAGAATGGTAGATTCAATAAGCCAATCGATTTAACCCACCTTAGTTTAGTGGACTAGAATTTTGAATTTGGCCCACCTAATAAGTTAAACAGGTCAACCTGTTGAACCCACTAATAAAATATTAAAAAAAATTTGTTAAAAAAGTATCCCATATATAAAATAAAATAAAAACTTTAATTATCAAGCCAAATATCTAATTTTAATACCAAAAATTTATTAATTTTATCAATTTTTGATTAAATATTGAATATTTAAAAATAAAATAGTAATGAAAGCTACTTAATACTACAGAATATTTAATCTTTTATTAAAAAAATTCATAAAAACTCTTAAGTGGATCAACCCACCAACATACTGAGTAATCCATTTAACCAATGGCTTAAGTAGGTTGAGTTAATTTAATTCACATATATTAAATGAGTTAAAAATTTCAATCTAACTCATTAAAATGATGAGTCAATTGAACTAAACTCGTTTTGTTAGTTCTATTTTTAACCATTGTTCAAGTAAATTAAAATTTAAAATTTTTATTTATTAAAATAAAATGAAAATAATATTTAAAATTTTCAATATCATAAAAGCACACCAAAATTTAAAAAAAAAAAAAAAAACGAGAAAGTTTCAAATCAGGATGATCATACCTTGATAGTTTTAACAGATTTCATGGCATCCACGAGGATGAGTTGATCCAGCAAGCTGTTGCCTCCAACCATGGATATCACTATCTCTATTTCATACTCTTTCAATATTTTCTCCATCAATTCCTTATCATTCATCACTCCCTGTTATGAATTACATTAATTATAATTAATTAAGATTGTGTTGAAACTTCATCAAATTTTAAACCGAAGAAATTTAAGTATTTTGATCTAAGCTTTTTATTTGAATAACTATCTTATTTATAAAATTATGTGGCACCATATATATATATATATATGTAATATGGAGTAAAATATATTTTTTAGTTACTTACTTATTATAAAATTGTTATTTTGATCATTTTTTTATTAAAATACTTAAAATAGTTTTTCACTTATTAAGAAATGTTACATTTAATTTCTTACTTTTAAAAATATATATATATTAATTTTGATTTTTTGAATTTAAGGTTTAAGCTTTAATAAAATGACTAAATTTTATGATTTTTTTAAAAATAAAAGATCAAATAAAAAAATTTTAATGAAAGAGAGACTAATTTTATTATTTTAGTAAGTGTGAAAATAAAATAATAATTTTATCTATAAAAAATTAAAAGCACTTTTTTTTTTCATTTAATAAGACATGTAATTATAGCTTTATTTACATGCCTGACTCATAATAATAGTTAAATAAGTTTTGCTTTAAATTAGCTCGCTTCCAACCGCGTTCAATCAAATCAATCAGTCTGATTCCTAACTTTCCACCCAAAGTCAAGACTATTGACGCAAATATTTTATAAGAAAAAGATCATTTTGATTTTATAAAAATTTATATGTTAAAAAAATTTCCTAAAAATTATAAACCCTCCAAAGTAGCCTTCCGTGAGGATTAAAATACTTATTTTGTATTTTCTTTAAGTGACTTTTTTACTTGGTTCATAATTTGTAAATAATTTTTTTGGTATTCAGAATTTCTGAAAGATCAAAATAGTACAAAGACAATTTTAATGAATTAATTTTTTATATTATATATATTTTAAAAATAAATAAACTATGTAATTACTTTATATATTATATTAAAAATAAAAACACATTTTCAAATTATAGTTTAATATCAACTTAATTATTTTTATTGTCATACTTAAAAAATATAATTTTATTTTGATTAAAAATTAAATATTTTACAGAATATTGGAAAAGAAATCTATATATTATATATTCAAAAGTATAGAAAAACATTTGTAATCTATAACTCTTTTCTCCTTTTCGTCTTCTCCTTCTCTCTCTTACTTTTTGGAACATAATAAAAATACTTTGTCATTGTTTCAATTTTTTATTTTTTAAAAGTTACTTAAATTATTACATTATGAGAAATGACATAAAAGTTGAAATAAAAAAAAATTCCTATGTTTCTATGGTATTTTATATGTATCCCTTTCTTTACTAATCTATAATATAGTTTAAAATGGTGCAAAAAGAATATGATTCTTATATAAGTTTTCTCATTTGGTAGATGATGATGACCAATTTGGATTTAGTATGAATATAAAATCATATTTAATTATAATGGATTATTAGATAAAAATTCAAAAATTTATATTCATATTGAATTAATATAACTATGTACGATTATATTTTTAATTCATAAATTTAAACTATTAAATTTTTATTATTTAATAATTTATTATAATCAAATATAATCTCATATTTTATCACATAGGTTTGGATTGGATGATCACTACGCTAGTAAGTAAGGAAATAATAGAAACAACCATGAAAAGAATAAAATAGAAAAAGGAAGAAAAATTAGTTAACTATTAAGATGCAATGTTACTCACATATATGATGGTGGCACCTTTCTTTTCGAAGGCCATGACAGCTGCAGCCTTGGAAGGAGACAGGGGTTCCCGGCGGACCAGCAAAAAGGTGGGGCGGCCGGCGGCGAGGCTCGCCTCCGCTACGAAATGACCGATGAAACCTGTTGCTCCGATGATGAGCAACCGACCGGCGCCGGTGGAGGGAATCTGAATAGCAGGCGGCACAGTCATGCTTAATTTTTATAGCTTGTTTTCTCTAAAGTGGCTTTTTTCTTGTTTCTTTTTTCTCCTTTTTTACTCTCTGAGCCACTCTAGGAAACAGAGATGAATGAAAGTAAGAAACTGACGTGAAACATGAACTATGAGTGGGTTTATATATAGGACGAACCAGTGAGGACAGAAAACGGAAATCGGCAATTTTCAGCTACCCTTCAACTATGCACGTGCAAAATTCAAAACTGTTTTTAATTTCCTTATTAAAAAGGTTCGACAATCTGAGAGTTTAAGAATGTAGATTTTATATAGTATCGTTATTTTGAAGTTTAGCTCTCACTGAGCGTTCTTATTTGACTGATAGGTGGGATCTCGTGTGGTGTGAAAGTGACAGTATTGAGTTTTGGCAGCATTTCAAAATGGAAAAGTTTAGAATGAATTATATATATAATGGCTATTAAATGAGAAAGAAGAATGGATTATTTTATTATTTAAATAATCATGTCTTTAATCATTATTTGTAAATTATAGTAAAATGAATGCAGAAAAATGATTTATGAATTTTTCTAAAATGTATTACCTTCATTTTGATACAGGATTTTAGTGTTTAATTTTTTATACAAGGTAAGTTATCTATTTAAATCTGCTCATATTTTGGTAATGATATGAGTTTATGTTTAATTATGATAGATCATTAGAAAATTTTAATCATTTTAATTTATATTAAAAATCGTATGTCATTTTATAAAATATTAAATTTATTTTATTTTTAAATCATCTTAAAATTTGTGTATAGAATAATAAAAGTCATTTGACTAAATTTTATTAGAAGTCTAACCTCTAATAAAGTCAAAACTCTATAATATTACCCTATTAGATTTAGGTTCAGTGTCAATTAGTGGACCAGAACTTCATCGTAAACTCTTACATATTGGAACTTCCTTAATTTGAAATTTTATTATTTCTTAATTTGATTTCGCATAATGAAAATATAACTATCATTAATACTTTCTTTCTATGAATTTATCTTTAACTAAATTAACGTGTATGATAGCATACAATATTTTTATTCCAAAAACTTATTGAGTCACTACTATATAGCATATTTTTGTTCTATGGTTATTTTTTTATTTTTTGCGCCAAACAAAACTGCGTCACTTTCTTATTTAAAATAAAAATCCAGTCAACTTATTTCCTCTTCCGTTCTTTTTTTTTTGGCCTGATCTGTACTTCTTTCCCAACATTCCACCTGTGATGAATTGGGAGTTTAGTTTATATAGAAGAGTAAGAATCAAGCCAAGCACAACACTTGTTCCAACAAGGCCGACAAGAAAATGCAACTTGCCAAATATAAATAGAGAAACAGAGAAAAACAAAACAGACATACCTACGAGAGAAAACAAGTATGCTTTCAACAATTTGCAAGGAAAAAATTATATGATAAGGATTATATAATTAACAATTTAAAATTACTTAGGGCAATAAAAATACGATGCATGTGGAAAATATTGGTTATCTGCTCACAACTCTAATTATAGAGGATGATTGATACAAAAAGTGAAGTAAATGCTATCTCCGTAAACCTAAAATTGAACTACCTATCCATCTAATAGACACAATTAAACAATTAAGTATGACGTATTCTTACGTAAACCATAACTAATGCAAATAAAATTCAATAAGTTCATTACTAGAAGGTTATTTATAGGATTGTAAAGGGAAGTTTTGGCAAAATGTTTCCCGAAATATGGCCCCAAAATTACTCCACAACAAACGATCCATATACAAAATAAGATAGCTCTACTCTTAACCAAAAACATGAAGTTAAAATGATCACACTACTAACACAAAATTATACGAATATAATATTATTGCCTGTGACAAGAAGAGCTACTAGAGTACATGAGAATATTTTATATTCTCCAATGGAAACAACATGAAATGAAAACTAGCCTCGCCCTAGCAAACAATGTACAACTCACCAATTAGTCTCTTGAGCGACTCTAAACTGCAAGATAATAGCTTAAATCGACGTTATTCTCTTAATAAAGAGAGAAGATATGAGTTATCACACTTAATGAGTAAATATTACTAATCATACTATGAAAGAATGGACAACCGCTAGAGTTTTTCTTAATTATATCGTTTTGCAGTGCAAAACGCATCAAATTACATACACATAAGATCTTAAATCGTATAATATAATTCGTAAAGCTTTCACAAATCTAACATACTAAGTCCACAAGTTATTTATTAGTTTAATCCATTAAGAATAAAAATTATGGGATAAGAAATGGAAAAACATTCAATAGCTAGGGCAAACATAAGTTATAAGTAATACAAACTATGGTATTAATAAATTTTTAAGTTATTTGGTAGTACAACCAATTAAGAATAAAACTCACATGATAAGAAATGTAAAAATATCCACTACTAAGGCAAATGTGATTTGTAAGTAATGTAAACTATGATAGTAATAAGTTCATTAGTTACTTGTTAGTATAACCATTAGTTAAAAATAAAACTTACATGGTAAGAAATGTACAAACATTCGGTAATTAAGTCGAACGTGATTTGTAAATAATGCAAATTATGGTAATAATAAATCTATAAGTTATTTGTTAGTCCTACTAATTAAGAATAAAAATTGCATAGTCATAAATGCAAAATTATTCAGTAATTAAAGAAAACATAATTTGTAAATAACACAACTTATGATAATAATAAATTTATAAGTTTTGGATGTAGTTTTATTTATTGAAATGTCATAAAATAAAATCATGTCCTTTAAAGTAATTACAAAATTCAAGATCTTTTTTAATATTTAATCTCATTTTAAATAGAAACTTTTCTTGATCAACAATGCAGTCTCCATTAGGTGGAGTAATTTAGGAGAAAGTACAAAAATCTCTCTAATTTTGATGTGAAATTTAACTACTTGTGTGGTGATTATTCAATGAAGGAATGCAGTAACCTCTCTTGCCAAGAAACTAAGGAAAACGACCGGTAACAATTAATTGACATAAAAATAACCAGTCCCCCAGAAGGTACGTTATTAGTTCAAATCTGTGCATATTCTGATAAGAATGAAATTATTTTTGAGTATGATACATCGCTGAGAAAAATTTAATATTTTAGATTTGTATTAACGATTGCAAGGCATTGCTATAAAATATTAAATTTATTGTATTTTAAAATCATCTTAAAATTTTGTTACACAACATATATAAAAGTCATTTTACTTAAATTTTATTAAAGGTCTAACCTCTAATAAAGTCAAAACTCTCTATAATATTACTCAGTTAGATCTAGCTTCCATATTAATTTTAGTATGCCAAAACCTCATGTAAACTCTAATTAAATCTTGGAACCTCCTTAATTTAAAACTTTATTATTTCTTAACATAATTTCCCTCAAATAATAATTGAAATTTTAAAAATTGAAGGGGTGACCGCACCCCAGTCCCCTTGGATATATATATATATATATAATGATAAATTTGAATAAATTACACCAAAATTTTTTTGATTTTATTGATATTATACAGTCCTCTTTTCTATTTTTAAAATCTATATTTTAGTTCAATTTCAATTTTTTTGACCAAAAATAGCCTCCATAAATAATATGGATGAAGGTGCTTATATATATATATAGATTAATAGAAAGTATTTTAATGAGGAAGTTAAATTGGATTAAAGTGTAGTATTGATTGTTATTTTAAAGAAGGCTTCATATACGTTTTGAACAAGAAGGAAAAATTTGTATAATTTTAACAAAATTTAATAGAAATATGTGTAATTAAATAAAAAATTTGAAAAGAAAAGGAAACAAGTTAATCATTAAGGTATAGTGATTGGAGATAAGCTAAATAAACCACATTTTGTCAAATAAAATGTAAAGCAAGTATAATGTGGTGGTTTAATTTTATTTTTGAAGGGCTTATCAAATAAAATCGTTAATTTCACAGGGCAGGCATTATATATGGCAACAAAACAGTGACAACACAATGAGCCACTCAGAATCGAAAACAAATGTGGATCTGTTGCGAAAGTTTTCTTGATCTGATAGTCCAACTAATTTATCGCACGGATGACATCGAGATAAGATGTTTCCTAAATTATCGTACTCGATTTATTGTGCTCATGCGTTGTCTTCTTCTGCGTTCTTAAGGCATTGAATCCGATTAGGCCCCACATTTGCTTTCGAAAACCTTGGAACGAAGTAGGTAAGGTTGACGATTGGATGCATGGCTAGGCTACCACACTTAACCTTCTTCACTAGGAGATCAAAGTGATGACGACGAACATAAAGGTGCATCCAATCATATGAGTTTCATTTTGTAGCGTAAACTTATTCACTAAGAAATCAAAGTGATGAAGATGAACCTAATGATGCATCCAATTATATGAGTTTCATTTTGTAGCATAAACTTCTTTACTAAGAAATCAAAGTGATGACGATTAACATAATGGTACATCCAATTATATGAGTTTCATTTTGTAGCATAACCTTCTTTACTAAGAAATCAAAGTGAGGACGATGAACATAATGGTGCATCCAATTATATGAGTTTCATTTTGTAGCAAGTTATTAGAATATGAAGAGTTTCAACCATTTTTAGTTACTAATTGTTGGCTTAGCTTCCCATTCTTAGTAATTTTAAGTAATTTTTATCTTTATTTTGCTTCTAAATATTTAATATTTGATCCATTATAAATAATCTGAATGGACTTTTGTATTAAAATTAAATATTTAGTTTGATAATTAAATTTTTATTTTATTTTTTTACATTTTTTAATTTACTTTTTGATGAATTAAATGATTTGATTTATTTACTTCTTTTTATGGATCAAATTTAACATCCCAACTTACTAGTTTGAAGTAGTAAAATTATTTTTTGACTTTAAACATTTAAACTATTTAAATATCACTTACGTTAAGTTAATTTAGTTTTTGATTAAAAAAAAAACTATATCTTTACAAGTTAACACCGGTCAAGATTTGCTACATTTTAATATTTGATCCATCATAAATAATATGAATGGACTTTTGCAATAAATTTTTTTTTTTTTACTTTTAACATTTAAACTACTTAAATATTACTTGCCTTAAGTTAATTTTAGTTTTTGATGAACAAAAAAAAAGAACTATATCTTTACAAGTTAACATCGGTCAAGATTTGCTACATTTTAATATTTGATCCATCATAAATAATATGAATGGACTTTTGTATTAAAATTAAATATTTAGTTTGATAACTTTTTTTTTTTTTTTACATTTTTTAATTTACTTTTTGATGAATTAAATGATTTAATTTATTTAATTCCTTTTATGGACCAAATTTAACATCCCAACTTACTAGTTTGAAGTAGTAAAATTATTTTTTTACTTTTAATATTTAAACTATTTAAATATCACTTATACTAAGTTAATTTTAGTTTTTGATAAAAAAAAAAAAAACTATATCTTTACAAGTTAACACCAGTCAAGACTTGCTACATTTTAATATTTGATCCATCATAAATAACATGAATGGACTTTTGTATTAAAAATTATTTTTTTACTTTTAACATTTAAACTATTTAAATATTACTTGCCTTAAGTTAATTTTGGTTTTTGATAAAAAAAAAAAAAAACTATATCTTTACAAGTTAACATCGGTCAAGATTTGCTACATTTTAATATTTGATCCATCATAAATAATATGAATGGACTTTTGTATTAAGATTAAATATTTAGTTTGATAATTAATTTTTTTTTTTACATTTTTTAATTTACTTTTTGATGAATTAAATGATTTAATTTATTTAATTCTTTTTATGGATCAAAATAAACATCCCAACTTACTAGTTTGAAGTAGTAAAATTATTTTTTTACTTTTAACATTTAAACTATTTAAATATCACTTACGTTAAGTTAATTTTAGTTTTTGATTAAAAAAAATCTATATCTTTACAAGTTACATCGGTCAAGATTTGCTACATTTTAATATTTGATCCAATTATACGAGTTTCATTTTGTAGCAAGTTATTAGATTATGAAGAGTTTCAACCATTTTTAATTACTAATTGTTGGCTTAGCTTCCCATTGTTTGTAATTTTAAGTAATTTTTATCTTTATTTTGCTTCTAAATGTTTAATATTTGATCCATTATAAATAATCTGAATGGACTTTTGTATTAAAATTAAATATTTAGTTTGATAATTTATTTTTTTACATTTTTAATTTACTTTTTGATGAATTAAATGATTTAATTTATTTAATTCTTTTTATGAATCAAAATAAACATCCCAACTTACTAGTTTGAAGTAGTAAAATTATTTTTTTTACTTTTAACATTTAAACTATTTAAATATCACTTACGTTAAATTAATTTTAGTTTTTGATTAAAAAAAAAATTATATCTTTACAAGTTAACATCGGTCAAGATTTGCTACATTTTAATATTTGATCCAATTATATGAGTTTCATTTTGTAGCAAGTTATTAGAATATGAAGAGTTTCAACCATTTTTAGTTACTAATTGTTGGCTTAGCTTCCCATTATTTGTAATTTTAAGTATTTTTTATCTTTATTTTGCTTCTAAATATTTAATATTTGATCCATCATATATAATATGTATGGACTTTTGTATTAAAATTAAATATTTAGTTTGATAATTAATTTTTTTTACATTTTTTAATTTACTTTTTGATGAATTAAATTATTTAATTTATTTAATTCTTTTTATGGATCAAAATAAACATCCCAACATACTAGTTTGAAGTAGTAAAATTATGTTTTGACTTTTAACATTTAAACTATTTAAATATCACTTACGTTTAGTTAATTTTAGTCGTTGATAAAAAAAAAAAAACCTATATCTTTACAAGTTAACATCGGTCAAGATTTTTTACGTTTTAATATTTGATCTATCATGAATAATATGAATGGACTTTTGTATTAAAATTAAATATTTAGTTTGATAATTTTTTTTTTGTACATTGTTTAATTTACTTTTTGATGAATTAAATTATTTAATTTATTTAATTCTTTTTATGGATCAAATTTAACATCCCAACTTACTAGTTTGAAGTAGTAAATTTTTTTTTTACTTTTAACATTTAAACTATTTAAATATCACTTACGTTAAGTTAATTTTAGTTTTTGATAAAAAAAAAAAAAAAAAAGCCTATATCTTTACAAGTTAACATCGGTCAAGATTTTTTACATTTTAATATTTGATCCATCATGAATAATATGAATGGACTTTTGTATTAAAATTAAATATTTAGTTTGATAATTAATTTTTTTTATTTTTGTACATTGTTTAATTTACTTTTTGATGAATGAAATGATTTAATTTATTTAATTCTTTTTATGGATCAAATTTAACATCCCAACTTACTAGTTTGAAGTAGTAAAGTTTTTTTTTTTTAACTTTTAACATATAAACTATTTAAATATCACTTACGTTAAGTTAATTTTAGATTTTGATAAAATACAAAAAAAAACTATATCTTTACAAGTTAACATTGGTCAAGATTTGCTACATTTTAATATTTGATCCTTTATAAATAATATGAATGGACTTTTGTATTAAAATTAAATATTTAGTTTGATAATTAATTTTTTTTATTCTTTTTACATTTTTTAATTTACTTTTTTGATGAATTAAATGATTTAATTTATTTAATTCTTTTTATGGATCAAATTTAACATCCCAACTTACTAGTTTGAAATAGTAAAATTATTTTTTTTACTTTTAACATTTGAATTGTTTAAATACCACTTACCTTAAGTTAAGTGATTTTATCTTTTAATTGTTGATAATAAAAAAATCTATATCTTTACAAGTCAACATCGGTCAAGATTTGCTACATCACAAATCTATCGACCTTCGTTGAAGAACTACACAGACCAGCTCAAATTAAAGTAAATGACCGCATGCAATTAAGAAATTTCATCCTACGGTTGATTTGTACGATGTGATGGCTGATTGCGGCCCACATGCAACTAATTCAAATCTTTAGGTTTGATTTTGCTACAATTTAGCTAAAATTCACAGATCCAATAACTCTGGTTGAAAAATTACATCAATTTAACGGCTAAAATTAAAATAACTAACTTATCAAATAATTTGATCCAGCTGTTAAATTGGAAAATCCGATCACTGATTTGATCATTTTGGGGGCAATTTGTCCCATGAAAAATTTAATTTTGTCATGTTTTGGAGAAATTTACATTGTACATACACGTGAAATGGCTGTGAGAGATACCAAAGACAACAACTTACAATTTTAATCTTTTAGTTTTAATTAAATATTAATTTGATGTTTTAAAAATAAATAAAAAATTAAAATGATGCTCTAAAAATAAAATAAAAATGAATTGATTTGATCAAGTTCATCTTGGGCTCACCTTGATTTCCTCAGGAGTTTCAACTTTCAAAGATGTATTAATTTTTTATTTTTAAATGATCAAATTATTCTTAAAATCAACCAAAATTATATTTTCCTCACACAAAATGTGACACACAACTCCCAACAAGACACATGTAATGTTAAAGTACACTATGTTTAATAAACTGAAATTTGATCAAAAAAATTTCAAAAATATTATTAATTTTGTATAATTATATATTTAAAGTGAAAATATTTTAGACAAATTATTATAATTATAATTAATCTCTTATCATAGAAAAGTCTATGTAGTACTTTTATATTTTCAATAACAAGATTATAAAATTTTTTAAATAAAATAAGAACATTGTAATTTCTAGCTCCACCTTATCTTGAGATCATCACCTCTGAGGATTTCGCCGTCTTTTCTGAACATCACGATGCATGAAAGGTATTGATTTCTTTGGCGCCATCCTTTTTGATGTTAAATCTCTACCTCTCAGTAATTTCACGTGACGAGGACAGTATTTTCGATCACCTTCCTTCCCCACTTTAAGTGGCCAACGTTCCAGTGACGGTAGACATATCAAATCTTCAAAATTTTAATTATTAAATTTTTATACAATGATCCAAATTTTCTTAAATTTATCTATATTTTAAAATCTAAATGGAAAAATTTATATTTGGACATATCCTCTCCCTCACTTTTTTAATATTGATATAATGTAGTATTAAATTTTAATGTTTTGTCTTACATCTTTTAGGATTCTAAATTGTTAGATTTATATATGTATTATGTAATTTTTTTTTAATTATTTGACATATGAATTTAAACTTATTTAACTCACAAATGTATTACATATTTAACTCCTGCATAAAAAAAATTAATAATATGTTTTTTTTTCTCTTCCTTTCTCTTTTTTTTTTGTTTTATTTTCTCTTGTCATTTTTTTCCTCTCTTACTTCTTTTCTTGTTTCTCTTATTTTTATCTATTTCTTTTCTTATTGGCTTTTGAAATTGCAACTTCCCTAATTTCCTAAATTAATGGCTATGAGTGAGTTTAAAATTATGAGTTTTGAATACGAGCTTTTAAGGTGTAATATCCACATCTCCTATCTTCCATTTTATTTTCTTGAAATAATATCTTTGCATTAAATTGAAATTTAAAAACTCAATTACGTCAATTTTATGTTGATACTAAGTTGCTAATTACCAGAAGTGTGGTGCTAAAATTTTATTATCAATCATTAATATTAAAATAAATAAGTGAATTAAAATTTAATTTTTAACCTTTTATTTAAACAATATAGTAATATTTTTGAAAAAAGATATGGATAATTGTTTTAAAAAAATTAACATAAGTACAACATTCTTTAAATCTTCACAACAAAATCTAATAAAATTTTAATATTATACGTGGTTGGTGTTAAAGGATAGAGGATAGGAAATATGATTAAAATATGCTTATTTATTTATATTTTATAAAATCAAGCCTAAAAATTTATTGAATAATAAAATCGTATTTAATAGAATTAATGGCTGAAACTTATGTAATACAATGCGTACCAAGTGGAACATGTAAAACTGAAACATTAATTAAAGACGTTGGAATACAATATCTACCGACTTTGTTTGGTTACAATACTTACCGACTTTGTTTGGTATGGAGATGGAAAGTGAGTTGAAAATGAAATAAGAAAGAGCAAAAAAAATAGAATGAAATGAAAAAATTTATTGTAAAAATATATTTAATATACTAGAAATAAGAAGTGAAATATAATTGTAAAATATGTTTAGTATAATAGAAATAATGATGAAAAAGAATTGCAGTATAACGGAATGATCAAAATGTCATTTTTTACGTAATGAAAAAAAAAAAAAAAAAAGCCTTGTGGTTGCCTTATATGTAAAAAAGGGCAAAATTGTAATATCCCCTCCAATGTCAAAGTCCTTCAAACAGATTCGATCCATCACAACCCAAAAGTCACCTAAACCCACGGAAGGGAAAGCATCTTCCATTGGATCCAGCTTCCATGCTACAGACGCTGCTGCAAATTTTCTCACGAGTTTTTCTCTTTCCATCACAGTAAATTCAATGATACGGTTGAATCTGTGAAACTGAAGCATTAATTAGAGTTGTTGGATTTGTTGGCGGTTATACTTTTTACTTTTATGGTCCCTATGGAGCATTAGTCAAAGGGTATTTATTATTTTTATTGGGAGTAATGATTATGACTTTTTTAATTTTTTTTAGGCGTTAATATAATGGTTCTTTTAGTTTTTTTATGACAATAGTATATTTTACTTTTTTAAAAGATATAATTAATATTTTAAAATAAATTTATAATTAATTTTTAATAAATTTGTATATGTTCATACTTTTAAATAATATCTTTATATTATTTTTTAATATCTTATGAAATTTTTTTTATTATAAATACTACTCAAATGTATAAAGATATAAAAATTGTTAAAGATTGTTATAAATTTTTTAAAATAAAAGAGATCAATTATTTAATTTAAAAGAATAATGAGTAATGTTGTCATAAAAATAAAATTAAAGATAACATTAATTAAATGTTGAAAAAGTAATAATTACTACTGTCGGGTAATAAATGTACTTTAACCAAGGGCATTGGCTAGCAAACTCATACTTAATGTATCATGATAACATTAAAATGTACATTTTCGCTTTTCAAGTATGAGAGGAAAGGAATAGTTTTCAAATGACAGCATTGGAATGTTTATTTTATATTATGGTAACTGAAAGGAATTAATAAATATCATGGATATATAAATTGATTATGAGGAAGGAGACTTACATGTTTATAGTAAGTTGCAGAATTTTGACATGATTTTAATTAGAATTATTAATCGATTAATAATAATAACGGATTTAAAATTGTTATGTTGAGTTAAATAATCTGTGGCAGGAAATAGATATGGATAAGCTACCTATTGCTTCTCTTTTAAAGGGAATGCCCAATTGTCCTTACATTGAATATAGTAAATTTGTTACTTCAGTCTTTAGAGTAGTCAGCCTGACACATGAATTAACTCGGGGTGAGATATAAATTTATATTATTTAACTCATTTAAATTTATCTAATTTAATAGACTAAGATTTTAAACTTAATTTATTAGGTAAGTTAAGGGGACTCACTTATTTAACCCACTTAAAATTAAAAAAAAAATTTATTTATACATAATTAACTACTTAATGGACTAAACTAAAAATAATTTAAGTTATTTAACCATGTCCCTCGTACTTAGAATTTCCCCTCCTTACCCATAAGTCAACGCAGCGACATTTCACAAGAACGAATTGCGGTGTAATTACAAAATGCGCTCCCAAAGTGTGATCCGGCCCATGTCCAAGTATGTGGGCCTGTTTTGAAGGACGCACCTTCGAAGATCCCTAAAGAATAAAATTAGACAAAAATCCTATTTTAGTCTCCCACTAACTGCTCCATTTCCATTTTGGTCCCTGTGTCATTGGAAGCTCCATATCAGTTCTCGACTCAGCTCTTCGTTAGTTGAACTCGTCCCTGCCGTCACCCTGCCGTGAAGAGAATGCTGACCTGGCTGTTAATTGTTGAAGTGGGAAGTTAAATGGTGCCTCGCATTTGATTAGGCCTCCACCAAAGCTAGATGTACACTTTCCTTAGCTTCCATAGCTTTTGTCAAAGCTCTGATTCAAAAGACGATGTGCGAAATGTTGGTTCATTTGGACGATTTTGGGATCTCTTCAATGGCGGCGTGGGTCGATGATGATAGATGGTTGATTGATGGAATGACATTATGTTGGTCACAGACTCAAAGTGGTAAGAATGGGTTTCGAATAAAAAAGAGTAGTGTAGGCCCAAAAAAAAAAAAATTAGAATGAGTAGAAGATGCAAAAAATTAGAATTAATACAATGAGAATGAAAATAAGAATATGAGTGAAATTATAAATATTAAAATATTGTTTGGTTAAAATTAAATGAGAATGTGCATATTTTCTTTTATTTCGCTTGATTAATAAATTATATATGAAAATTAATTAAGTAGTGTGCATATTTTATCATATTATGTTTTATCATAAAATTAAAAAAAAGTAAATATTTCTTTGAATTATTAATTAATAATATAATTATATATTAATATATATTTAATTAATAACATAATAATTTTAATAATTAATATTATAATAATATATATTTAATAAATTAAATGTAATTAATAATAATTTTATAATAAAAAATAATAATAAATTAAGAATAATAATTTTATAATAAATAATAATATATTAATATTTTAATGTATCACAAGCGTATTTTTGTTTAAAAATTATTATAAATAAAATATTTTTATCAAGTATATTTTCATTTATAAGAGACCAATCTCATTTTATAATTTTAATTAGGAAAAAAAAATTTTCTTTTAAAAAGAAGAGTAAGTTTCTTAAAAAATAAAAATGAAAACTTAATTTATCAATCAAACATAATTCCCTCACTTTAATTCTAGTAAACAAATGGACCCTAAGAAACAATAAGGCCATAAGCTTGGAGAAGATGCATGAGAGATAAAAGTGCTCTGAATCTTTGGGATTACTCTGCATCATCGTGGGACATGTATGAAAAGTATGAAAAACAAGAATATGCACAAAATCAGAGAGAAGATTTTGAGGATACAATAAAGAAGATGAAAAAGTTTATATGGAACAATCGAATCTTTGATCCTAACAAGAATTCTAAGTAGATAAGTTATGAAAGGACTCTTATATTCATCATAACAAAATTTACTTTAAATTAAAAAAAAAAGATTCTTAAATTCTGAAATGCAAAATAGTAAAACAGAGGAAAAATGAAAACTGACGAGGCTTCTAATTCAACTTGGGTTAAAAGCAGAAAGTTGCTTCGTCTATTGGACGAGAATTCGAGAGAAAGAATAAAAGTGATAATAAATTGTGGCCAAAATTTTTGCTAAAAAACAAAGTAAAGCAATTTTGGAGATGCAAAGAAGTTAATAAATTTGTTACAATTGAGACAGACATATGCTTATTGCGACACAAAAGTAAACATTAATTGGGAAGATGTCTGTGCGGGTATGCATGCGTTCTCTACCTATCATCTTATAGATATGAGCCTCTCTAAGCAAAACTGTTTCTACATTACTTCATCCATTTAAAATTACAAATTTGGTTGCTTATGAGCCGAACTAAATAATTAACGTATTTAAGCAAAGCAAGCATCAATTTATGTCTATTCAGTTTTTTTTCTCCCATGTCTGTTCTTTTGTTTTATAACTTTTAAGTATAATATGTTTTTTATTTTATATATATATATTTGTTAATTCCAATAAAATAAACAACTCTTTGATTTTTGTTGTTCGTCCTCAGGAGGACTAAGTAGGCAGATGATGAGTTCATCCAAGAGCAAGGGGTAGGGAGATAACTCTCCATTGGAAAAGAAAGATATAACTTATTTGCTGCAAGATCTCTGAACTCAGAGAGCATACCAACTGTAATTACTTAAAGATTAGAGGTTCAGACATACATTTGATTCCAACAGTTGGCATATAAGCCAAAAGAGCTTACCACATATTCATTTAATTCCAGATCATTTGAATTACCTAACTTCAAGCTTCTTGCTCTATTTTGTCAAAGGGATAAGGGTCTGGGTGTTTAGCTCATGTTTTCTCACTTATAAGGTTTTACAAAGCAAAACATATTACAAGAAAGCAAAAATGACTAAAGTGGAGAAACAGGATTCTTGACCCACGGTTATCTACAGCTCAGATCCTCTAGATCTCCAGAAAATCCATATTTGAAAATGAAAATCGGCAGATTTGCTTCTTATTCTTTCGTCTTTTACATTTTCTACTCCCTTCGATTCGTTATCCAGTCTTACCACTTGACCAATAAAACCCCATTTCATCAATCAACCATCTATCATCATCGATTGACGCTGCCATTGAAGAGATCCCAAAATCCTCCGAATAAACCAACATTTCGCACATCAACTTAGAATCAGAGCTTCAACGAAAGCTATGGAAGCTAAGGAAAGTGTACATCTAGCTTTAGTGGAGGCCTAATCAGATTCAAGGCATCTTTTAACTTCCCACTTCAGCAATTAATAGGCAAGTCAGCATTCTTTTCACGGCAAGGTGACGACAGGGATGAGTTCGGCTAACAGAAAGCTGGGTCGAGGACTGATATGGAGCTTACAATGACACAGGGACCATAATGGAAATGGAGCAATTAGTGGGGACTAAAATATGATTTTTATTGATAAAATTATGACATACACCAAATTTGGCTTATACTTATTAGATTCCTATATTTGACCCAAAAATAAAAAAAGTCATGTTTGATAAATAAATAGGTAAATAGGTTCTCTTAAAATTTACTTTTTAAAACAATAAACCTTTGTTTAAATTTTTTTTTTTTGAAAGTAATCAATTTACGGTGTATCAAAAGTAGTTAACTGTATTTAAACAAAACCAAAATTAAAATTATGCAATTAATTGTATTTTTGAAACCAGTTAATTATTTCACATAAAAACTAAATATGTGGATTTTGAAAATAATTAGTTAATTTATAAAAAATGCAATTAACTAAATAAGAAAGTCTAATAAAAAAAGTGAAAAAACTTAAAACCCATACAACAATGAAGTACATATATAAGCTTAGATCCCTCTTGAAGAGGAAATATAACCATATCCAAAGCACTTCTTACGAAGGATTCACTAAATTGGAAAATTAAGCTTAAAAAATCTTTCTTATTTGCACAAGAAGAATCTTGGATCTAAACCACAATGTGGAGATGTTTTCTTTATATAATAAACCTTTGTGGAAAGTGACTGTTGGTGCTTCAAGGACGTGGATCTTAAGTCTCCAATGTCTCCAAGCTTGATTTTCTCCATTATCCTCCATGAATGTCGTCCAAGAGCTTGAAGGGAGGAAGGAGAAGTTTTGTTTCCTTTCTTGATCTGAAATAGTGAAGACACAATAAGAAAATAACCATTGCATAATAAATGTGATAGAGACAAGTCATATCAAGGGGAGAGAGAATGATCAACTTTTTAATAAAATGAGGGCAGTTGTGATCACATTTGAAAATGATTAGATTACATTATAAACAGGTTGGGTTTTCCTTTTTTTTGTTGTTGTCATGAATCAAATATAAAAGTGGGTTAAGGCCTTTTGAACCAACATTCTCTCATTTTTGATAATGACAAAATAATTAGGAAAATTGTCATAGCTCCTCCTAAAACTATGGCTTGTCCTGTTTAGATGACATATAGATATTACATTCATTAACATCAAATTCAGTACTTAACCAATTCAGATAATTCCACATGAATTCATTGATATCATCATATAAGCAATTCTATAATAAAAGTTCAACACATCATGAGCATAGTAAGTAGCCACAATCAGTACAGTAATAATCATTCTAGCTTAAAATTAAACATAAGCAAGAAAAGTCCAAAAGCAGATAAAGTTGAATCTAAAAGTAGATAAGGTAAAAAAATAAAGTCTTCTCTCCTCTCTCTTTATGTCATCATAGAAAGGGGTAAGTATAGAAAAATCCATAAGGTCAACAATGGCAACACTGTGAAGCATGTAAATTGATTGTGAATTAGAGAAGTGCCTTTCTTGCATCTTCAAACTCAACTTTCAAACCTTCTAGTTTCTGATTAGTTAGAAGTTGTTAACCACGTAAACCTAGCAAGTCATCATTTATCTTTTTAATATCGTTACACATCTGAACCTATGAGTTTATAAACTCAAGCAATAATTGAAATGAACTAGGTAAGTAGGACCTCATTGGATTAGACTAATCAAGAGCATTACTAAAAGATGGTACAGTTGGTGATAGACCTGGTTATTGAGAATGGGAAGTAGAAGCGGATGTGATGACGTCCATACAAACACTTTGTCTTTCTCATTTCTTGTTACATAGTTTATACCTTATAATTTTAAAAGATGCAACATCATAAGTATTTTTCATTTCTTTTTCTAGGCACCTTGCAAAACTCAATCTTATATCATGAAAAATTTTGGTGAGAAGCATGCCATATGGTAAGCTATAATGTCTAGTAAGGCACTACTTTCAGCCATATATTTATCCATTGGCTTTTGGTCGAGTAGTGTGTTTGCAAAAAGATGTGTGAAGCTCACTATGATGTTAAGAATAAATTGGCTTATTTGAAATGGATTCCATTACTCTTTGTGAATAAACTAGTTTATGAAGACTTGGTTAAGAAATTTTTGCCAATTTAATTGTATTGGATAATGGTTTATCTGTTGAATCCATTGTAAATAGAACTAAAGTAACTATATTTGAAAAGACTCTTGAATGCACTTTATGCCTATATTTTCTTATGAATGATGATTATTTCTTTTTAAAAGAAATGGTCTAGACACTTTCAGGAATCCTTTGACAATGCTTGGGACCTAATGTTTGGAAAATTTGAATTGCTAAAAGATGGAAAACTTGTGGCCTTTGCATTACCTTTTAAAGCCTATGGCAGAAGCTCAGGTGTGGAGCTGAGTCACTATCAAAATGTGGCACTTATGCTAAGTTATTAAGGAAATACAGTTGTGCCCAGACTAATAGTTATAGCTTTTGGCCCAGTGGTAAGCTTTTAATCTAACAATTAGTGGAAATTTGTTTCATGTTTGAGATACAAATAGGTCAGCAAAAGTAGTTCCCTTTTATTGAAGACTTTAAGAGAATGGATCTTAGGAAGAATACATGTGTTAATCATGTAGGCCAAAACATGGGCTTTAAAAGGCAATACAAAAGCCACAAGTTTTTCATCTGTTAGCAATTCAGATTTTCTAAACATTAGGTTATAAGCATTGTCAAAAGATTCTTGAAAGTGTCTAGGTCATTTCTTTTAAAAGAAATAGTTATCATTCATAGGAAAAGATAGGCCTAAAGTGCATTCAAGAATTGTTTTAGATATAGTTACTTTAATTCCATTTACAATGGATTCAACGAATAAACCATCATCCAATTCAACTAAATTGGCATAAAATTTCTTAACCAAGTCTTCATAAACTAGTTCATTCACAGAGAGTAATGAAATCCATTTCAAATAAACCAATTTCTCCTCAACATCAAAGTAAGCTTCATGCATCTTTTCCAAACACACTATTCGACTATAAGCTAATGGTTTTTTAGAGAAAAAATTTTGAAATTGTTCTTGGCAATCCTTAGAGTGAAATAAATTGAGTTGAAAGGGACGAGATGGTACCTTCTTAGTGCTAATACCAGATATCTTATCCTTTTGACTTGTAGTCCTAGAGGAAGCATTACTTTAGATTTGCAGTAACTTTAGGCAATACAAAACTTCTCCCTAGTAACTTTGACCTTGGCTTATGAGGATCAACTTCAACCTCAGCCCCAGTGGTACTAATTGAAGCCTTATTAGGCGATATGTCTAAGCTATTATCAAAAGAGAAGAGAACATGTTTTCTCTTGCCCTTGACAAAAGTAGAGGTAACCTCAATATCTTCCATAACAGGCTTTGCTTATGCAATGGTGATGTTTGAACGACGAGTGAAACATCGCGGTGCCATTATTGACTAACTATGATAGAGAGATTAAAGAAATAAAGTACAATGTTATATGAGTGGTTTTAAGCCGAGAATAGAGAAGAGAGGGTGTGGGTTAGAGAGAGAAACATGATAAGCAAAGGAGAGAAAGAGAGTGCCAGTGGGAAGAGAGATAATCACTTTGCCGATGAGAAACAAAGATGTCTAAAAGGAAAAACAAATACTTTAGAAGAGAAAAAGAAATGTGGGAGAAGACATGAGAAAAAAACAAAGGATAATGAAAATTAGAGAGAATCCCCAGCGAGAACGATAGACAAAAGTGACCGAAAAGAACGATGAAAGATAAAGACGCATAGATAGAGGGGTTCAAATAGGGAAAATTGACAATAGGAAATCGAAAGAGAAGAGGTCAGAGTGAAGAATAGAATGGGAATGCCAGTAAATAGACTGACAAAAAATGGTAGCGAAGGTAAAAGAATGTGTGAAGATGATGTTTAGCAAAAAAACATTTAGAGAAAGAAGAATGCATTTTAAAGAATTCGAAAAAGGGTGTTATGAAAAACAAATGCAAAAAAAAGGTGGTTGAATGAGGGTTTAGGAAGAGTATAAACAGATAAAAGAAAATTTTAGTGGGATAAGTTGAAGAAGGTTTTGAGCCCTACAGAAATAGTCTTGGGTAGTAAAAAAAAGTCAGAGAATGAAAAGTGATCTGATAGGTTAGAGGAGGCATGTAGTAAAGTGGAGGAGCAAACATGTTTTAAAGAATGGTGTGCCAATCAATCACAGATATGGAGGCACAATTAGAGCTCAATCAAATAAATTCCAGATGACATCTTTTCTAAATCAGTGAAAGATAATGTGAGAAAATATAAAGATTTAAAAAGATTTGACTAAGAGAAATATTTGAAATCTGATACCTATTAAAGATATTTGAAAAGATTTTATATTTAAAAAAATTTAAATTTCCAAAATAAATTTTAAAATAAATCTAAAATTTAACTTTCTTTCAATGTTCAAGATAATTAGTTATAAAAAAAATGATTTTTTTTTAAATTTAAAATGCGTAGTTAACTATATAATGTTATACAATTAATTGGATTCAAATAGAAAAAAACTTGGGTTTCAAGTAAAAACACAATTAACTATATAAAATTATACAGTTAACTATATTTAAACAAAAACACATCAATGTGATCAAGCAAGCTAGGTAATGAAAAACGGTTAACTATATACTGACAGAGAGCAAAAATTCATGTAGAAAATTCAGTTATTCCTAATTCATTTATTAGAAAAGAAAATATATCTTCATGCAATGACTTAGTGAAAATATCAGCAAGTTGATACTTAGTTTGAACATATGTTACCTTAAACTTACCTTGTTTAATATGATCCCCAATAAAGTGATGTCTTATTTCTTATATGCTTTGTACGGGAAGATGCACGGGATTTTTTGTGACATAAATAGTGCTGTATTGTCATAATATATTGTATTTGAGGCACTTTTAGTATGTAATCATGGAGTTATTATTTCATCCATACTAATTATGTGTAGTAACTTTCAAGGGCCATGTATTCAGCCTCAATTGTGGATAAAACTATTGAGCTTTGCTTCTTGCTATACTAAATGACTAGGGATTTGCCAAGACTTTGGCAAGTACCACTAGCACTCTTTCTATCAGATTTATTACCTACAAAATTAACATCTTCATATCCAACTAGATCAAAATTATTAGTCCTTGAGTATTAAAGCTTAATGTTTTAAGTACCCATTAAATATCAAAAGATCCGTTTAATTGCAACATAGTGTAATTCTTTAAGGTTAGCTTTAAATCTTACATCCTTGGGTTTCTTAACTAAGGTCCAAACTTCATTCCTTTTGAATTGGTTCAGGTCCTCTTGCATTGCTATGATCCACCCTTCATCACTTAGTGTTTCATTAATGTTTTTTAGCTCAATTTGTGATGAAAGGGCTAGATTGTTCTCTTACTTAAATGACAATCTTGTCTTTAGTCCTTCTTCAAAATCTTCAATGATATATTACATGGGATATATTGTTCAGTGTTTCCACTCTCTTGTGAATTTCATCTCTATTTTGGGTGTTTCTAGTTTACTAGTAGAGTCTTGTTATTGACTAGATGAAGAATCCAGTTCACTTGTATTCTTCCCTAGTTAACTTGGTATTTGCTCATCTTCCTTTTTTAAGACATTCAATTGGTCAAACATAGTTTCTTCATTCTTTTAATCAAACATAGAGGCACTTAGGACGTCATTTTCATCATCTAATATTACATATTTCTTAATAAACTTGTTAGCATCATCATAAACAGCATGCATAAATTCCTCTACTACTAGGGTTCTTTTATTATACACTTTATAGGCCTTACTAGAAGTAGAATATCTTAAAAATATTTCTTCATCACTATGAGTATCAAACTTACCAAGATTATCCTTACCATTATTATGGATAAAACACTTGAAACCAAACACATGAAAACATCCAACATTGGTTTTTTTTTTTCTTTCCAAAGTTCATAAGGAGTTTTCTTGATAATATCTCTAATCAAGCAGCGATTCAGTATATAACAAGCAATATTTATAGCTTCAGCCCAAAAGTACTTAAGAAGATCATTGTTGATGAGCATAGTTCTAGTTATATCTTGTAAGGTTCTATTCTTCTTTTCCACCACTCCATTATGTTGTAGCATTCCAAGAGAAGAAAAATTATGGTTGAAACCATGCTCATTACAATATTTTTCAAATTGTTTCTTTTCAAACTCACCACTATGATTACTCCTAATACTTGAAATTAAGTACCTTTGCTCTCTTTTAACTTGCTTGCACAATGTTTCAAAATATTTAAAAGTTCCGTCTTTATGACTTGAAAAGAACACCCAAGTATACTAGAGAAATCGACAAAGGCATAATTCCTATCACTAAAGTTATAAGGTTGAATTGGTCCAAATAAATCCATATGCAATAACTGAAGAGGTCTTGTAATGGACACAATTTTCTAGGATTTAAAACATGATTTTATTTGCCTACCAAGTTGGCATGTGTAATACCCTTAAAAAAAAAAATTAATTTTCTCCACCTTAAATATTTTATCACCCAAATAATTCCTAATATTCTCATTAAAAATATTTTATCACAATAATTACATCTTTTATCCCCCACTTAATTATTTTAAACACCCACGCATACCCACTATTTTCATTTTAATTAAATTAATATCCTAATTATTTCCACTAACATTATTTTATTAACCCACTTAATTAAACTAATATCATAATTATACCTAATACTCCTACTCATATTATTTTAATACCCAATTATATCATTAAACATCATTAGAACACCTCAAAAGATATCCAAAATGAGCTTCATGGTGTCTGCATCGTCTATACGCTCTTCATCACTGTGCAGACTTTCCATCGGCAAACCGAGGCTACTTCGCCAACGGGAAGGGTCCCCAACATTTCTTCTTGATGGCTATAACTCCATCGTCACCTTCCATGCCAGCAACAGTCATTGGTTGGCTGGAAATTTCACCATTTTTTTGCGGTTCGAAGAGCAAGAATTTAAGGCTTTAAAACGTGATTTCGATGCAATTTTAATCAAATTAAGCTTGGGGCTTCACTTTCTGTAGTATTTTCGCACCTTTCTCCCTCATTTACTATAATCAATTCGGTCCAATTTGCTCAAAATCGAAGAACCCTAATTTCGGCACTGTTCATACGAAAAAGAGGCGAATTTGACCTTAATTCAGGTTATTTGCTTCAAATTGAGTTAGAATTACACTTCATAGGTGAATTTCACACCTTTCTCCCTTGAAATCATTGATCAATTATGAATCTTGGCTTCCTGATTGAAAAACCCCAATTTAAGGGTCTAGGGGCAATTTGGAAATTTAGTAAAATTTGTGTTCTTAGGGCTTCTTAAATTTTTCAATGCACTTAGAGAGTGATTTAGAATTTTTTTGAAAATTTTAGAACAAATTTTTAATTTTTCATAATTTTCCTAGATTTTTTATAAAGAAAAAGGAAAGAAATTAAAAGGGGAAAATTAGTTTGCCTTGATTGGATAACTATAAATATTATTTGAGGTTAAATAGAAAATTTGGAATTTATTAGATGACCCTTAAGTGAAATTTATATGATGGTAGGTGTTAGAAATTTAATAAGGACATAATGGGATAATTGAATAAAATAAATAATAATAAATATTGATAATAATAAGAGTAATGATAATAATAATAATGATGATAATAGTAATAATAATGATAATAAGAATAATAAAATGAAATATAGGTCATAAGTATTTTAAAGTATTATTTAAGAAAGTGGTCCATAAATTTAATTTTAAAAAAATTAGAAAAGAAAGAGGTAGATTAGATAAAAGTGAATAAGGGATAATTAATTAGGTATGTGAAAGAATTAAATAATTAAATTTATTCGTAAGGACTAGATGATAAGAGTATTTTATTTGATGTTTTAGGTGACTAAAAAATTTTCAACAAAGGAATTATAATTAAGGATAGAAGGAGGTTGGTATACTCCTTCCAAGTGAGTAGATAATCCAAATTATGCATGATATTATTTTGAATTATGATTCTAAATTTTAAATTATTAAAAATACTGAAATATTGGAAATATATCCAAAACATAGCCCTGTAGCTAACGGCAATAGACGTTAGCTGTAATGCACTGCAATTTGTATTCTGATAAGGTTGGATATAATACCATTACTGTTATATTCTGTTTGAGGCCTATAGCCATTATGATATTTATTCAGAGCCTATGGTTGAATGAGTATAAGTTCTAAATTGTTATCACTAGCCTTGAGTTAGCTCTATATTATGTGATTTTGACTGGTTCTGTAGGATATTTCCAAATGTACTATGTTAATAATGATTATTCTCTGTTTAATATTATTGAATTATGTCTGTATGATATCTGGTTTTAAATTTTGAAAGACGTACCACTATAAGTCTGCTCTAATTTTTGCAATATTAAAATTACCTGCTTACTGAGTTTTTGTTCACCCTATTATTTAAAATTTTTTAGATTCCAGCGCCGATCTAGAACATCCGCCTTCAGAATTTTAATCTTGGTGATTAATTCCTTGGTGAGCCTAACTTACTCCTAGAGCTATGTTTTTCCTTATTTTTATGATTCAATTCAGTCGTTTCCTTATATATAGGCTAAATGTTTGATTTATTATTATGGTATGTCAGAAAATATATGTATGGAGAGTTATGAGGTCTATACTTATTTAATATAAATTTATATAAGTTTTATTGTTATGAGGGATTCTAATGGGTTCATGAGGATGAATGACACCTCATCCCCGTGCCGATCACACCCTATTGGCGCTGGTTGTGACAGCATGCATCATATAGGTGATATTTTTCAAAATTTAAATTTGGTAGTCTTTTAACAAGGTTAAGCTTAGAAAGCTTTACTATGAGGTGCATGCTTGCATAGCCAAGCATTTTGTGCCACATCCAAGGTTTATTACAAATGGAAGATAGGCATGTGACATTTTTAGAATATAAATCTTTCAATTTAAGAATTCTCATGCCTTTAAACAACTAACAGTGCTTTATCATCATTGAAAACTGTGTAATGCATGAATTCAAACATAACCTTATAACCTTTATCACATAGTTGACTAATTCTAAGAAGGTTATGCTTAAGTCTTTCTATAAGGTATACATTTTCAATATATTAATTAGAAAGTAAATTAATCTTACCAATATCTATTATTTTTCCTTTCTTATCATCACTAAAGGTGATATTACCTCTATCTTATCATGAAATAGAGAGAAACTTGGATGGATCTCCAGTCATATGCTTAAAGCAACCACTGTCCAAGTACCATTGATTTCTTGAAATTCTCCTATTTAGATATACATGCAAAATAATAACTTTTTTTTAGGTACCCAAACTTATCTGGGTCCTTTAGTGTTAGTAGCAGTAACCAACTTGCCTTTTAGAATCTAAACCAAATTACTTTGAGAATTCTTTGATAGACATTTGTAGCAAGCATAGCCATACTTTTGACAATACAAGCAAGTAACAATAGAGGATCCATATTCCTTGACAAAGAAATTTTTATATAGTTTTACATTGTTATTTTTATTATAGTCAGTACCAGTCTTATCAAACATGTATTTTTTATGACCTAAGATCATTTTCAAATTTTTTTCTCCTTTCACGAAATTTAATTAGTCTTTGGTTGGAGAGGACACCTTTAGTTGTAAAAGCTCATTTTCAATTTTTAGATTTTTTAAATTCAAAGCCTTGAGTTTCTCAATTTCTTGTAGTAAACTTTTATTTTCATTCAAAGCATTTTCCATATTAGTTTTCAAAATTTGAGAACTTTTCTCAAGTTTTGTTTTAGCATACTTAAGTTCTTCATGTTTTTTTAATAATTTTTTAAAATTATTCAGCAATTCATCAAGTGTTTCTTGTAACTCATCTCTTGAGAGTTTAGAGTTTACCTCATTTTCTTCTGTTGTCATGAAGCAGAGGTTTGCCATCTTTTACTCCAGCTCTTATTCTTCATCACTCCAAGCACTTAAAACTTTTCTTCTATTTGGTCCCTTATGTGTTTTTCTCTTCATGTATGGACACACAAACTGAATATATCCTTTCTTTCCACATTCATAACAAGTCACAAAGTTATTTCCTCGTTATTCCTTCTTGAAATCCTTTCTTGCTATACTATGTTTATGCATTAGTTGCTTCCCTCTTCGTTTTTGCATATTTTTCTAGGTTTTTGGTAAAGAAGGCTAGTTTTTGTATGTTTATATCACTAGTGTCGTCACCAGTTTGTTTAGCAAGAGCTGCAACTTTTAAGCCATATTTTTTGTTTGCATTTGAAGTTAATAACACTTGAGGTGAGTTTGCTCATAAGCTATGAGGATACCTCTTATCTCATCATATGTCATCTCCTTGAAGTTTGCATAATGCTCAATTTTGTCTACTTTTGATTGCCAGACAACTGGTAGACTTTTCGAGATTTTCCTCATAATTTCTTGGGTAGCATAGGTCTTTTCAAGCAATTTAAAGTCTCTAATTATTTTTGCAAATTGATTGAACATACTTTTAATATCTTCATTTTTTCTTTCATTTTAAAGAGCTCTAATTTGTGTTGCATTGTGTTTCTTTTTTACTCCTTCGCATTCGAAGTTCCTTCATGTGTGACTTCTAGTTTGTCCTATATTTCCTTAGCTGTCTCACAAGACGATATCTTGTCGTACTCATGTCCATTTATTACACAGTATAAAATATTGATTGCTCTAGCATTTGTTTGAAGCATCTTGATATCTTCTTCAATCTAATCCTTTTCGGGGTTTTGGTTTTCCATCATTTGTTGTAGGTATTTTTAGACCTCTAATGATAATGCTCTATACCAAAGAATTAGTGGTTTGAATGGATATTCTAATTCTAGCCTTCCAACGAGTGTAGTGATTCTAGTTGAAAAATGGAGGCCCTATAGTTGAATGTCCTTTGGTGAAGTAGACTCTTTTTAGGTGTTAGTTCATCATTGTCTGCAAAAACAAGCAAGGATCTTTTTTTAGGCAGGCACAAATCAAGCCAGGCTACATCTTTAATACCAATTGACAAAGAAACTAAAAGGAGTGAATAGGTTCTTTCAAAATTTGCTTTGTAAAATAAAAAATTATTATTTAAATCATTTTTGAAAATAACTAGGTTATTGTATATCAGAATCAGTTAATTGTATTTAAACAAAACCAAAATTGGGATTATATAGTTAACTATATTTTTTTAACTAGTTGACTATTTTCAAACAAAAACTAAATATGTGGATTTTAGAAATAATTAGTTAACTTGTAAAGAATGCAATTTACTCAATTTACACAAAAGTAAATAAAAGTGTGGGGAGAAAAAGGAAAACACTGAAATTTATCTTGATTTGGCATCTTTTGCCTACGTCCAGTTCCTTAGAAATCTAAGGAATTTTCTTCAACTCAAATCATGTTTCTTACAACAAAAGACCTAAGGTAGGTTTTACTATGATCACCCTCAACACAGGGTTTTCTGCTCACCCAAACTCAACTTAGGTTTTTTAGCTTGCTTAGAATTCTTTTAGAGTTTTCCCAACTTGATCTAACTTCACTCCATTCCAATAGAGGAAGTCCAATAAGAAAATTTAAGAAATTAAAAACCTTTACAACAAGGGAGTACAAATATAAGCTCATATTTCTCTTAAAGAGGAAATATAACCAGATACCAAACACTTCTCATAAGGGATTCATTAAACTAAAAAACTAAGCTTAAAATATCTTTCTTTTTCACACAAGATGAAGCTTAGATTATACCCACGATGTGGAGAGGCTTACTTTATATACACCTTTGTGGAAAATGACTATTGGTGCTTCAAGGACATGAATCTTGAGTCTCCAACATTTTTAGCTTGATTTTCTCCATTATCCACCATGAATGTTGTCTAAAAGCTTGAAGGGAGGAAGGAAAAGCATTGTTTCCTTTCTTGATCTAAAAAAGTAAAGGCACAATAAGTAAATAGTTGTTGCACAATAATTTGATAGAGATAAGTCATATCTAGGTGAGAGAGAAGGATCAACCTTTTAATAAAATGAGGATAATGGTTATCAAATTTGAAAATGGTCAAATTGCATTATAAATAAGCTATGTTTTTCTTTATTTGTTTCGTCATAAATCAAATATAAAAGTGGGCCAAGCCCTTTTGGGCTAACAATGTTATCCTTTCACATGACAAATAATGAATTATCAAATATAAATATGCAAATGAAAGTCATAAGTAATAATACTATTTAATAACAAGACTTATGTTTATTTTGACGCTAGTATATTTAAATATTTTAGTTTTATGTTCATTTATGTAAAAAAAAAAAATATTATTCAAAGGCTCTAATTGAGTGAAACAATATTTTAGTCTTTGACTTTTCAATTTAGTTTCAATTTGGTCCCTCACTAATTTTTATTTTCAATTTAGTCATTTACTTATCAGTTACATTTCAATTAGCCCATCATTAATATGGATAATAGCATGTTTAATTCATAATTAGTTAAAATTGAGGGATTGAATGTGTTAATTTTTATATTAATAAGGAATCAAATTGAAAATAGTTATGATAAATGAGAAACCAATTTAATAATGAAAATTAATAAGAGACTAAATTAAAAATAAAAAAGAATAAGAGAACAATTTAATATTACAATTATAAATGCTTGCCGATAGAAACTTTTTCTATTTATATTGAAGCTGCATTCACTTTTCTAATTACATATAAGCGTTGAATTATAAGTTAATTACAATTTGGGTATATAAAATTTAAGGGATAACACTTTAATTGTTGCATGATAATTTAAATAATAAAAAATTTAAAAGAGATAATGGACACATTACATGATAATTATGTAGTTTTTTGACATTATTTTTAAATTTATCTGACTTTTTAACTAACTTTTTGTGATATTTTCTAAAAAGGATTAAGTGTTATTGGAAAAAAGAAAAAAAAAAAAAGCAAAATGTTACATTTTTAAAGTGTTTATGTAAAAAAATATATAATTTGGGGGAGTTTCTATGTAATTTCTCTTTTTCTTTTAAGTGTACCCACGTGTTATTATAGAAAATGTATGGGTTGAATCGATGAGTTTTCTCTTAAAATTTTAGGGATGCTCATTTTCACAAAGATGATTTTATCCTTTAGTTTAAAGAGTTTGCAACAAGCTCAAACATTCATAGTTATATCAAAACGCGTTTGTAAATGTTTATAATGCCCAACATGCCCTTTTACCTTTCATTCAAAAAATCAGAACCACACAAGAGCAAGTCTAAAGCAAGTAAATTATAATTCAAAGTCAACGACACATATGAGCGAGACAGGCACTCACCAATCTGTGGCATTGCCGATATGTACATTGGCGCTCTGATTTAATATTCGAAAAGGTATTTCAAATTTAACATTTCACGAAGAAAAGGTATTTCTTTTTTCTTTCTTTGTGTTTTTGGTGTGTTCTTCCTGTTTCCTTCTACGGTTTCATACGCAAAGAAAAACATTACAATACCTGCAAATTTTGAAAGATTATTACATGCAAATTTTCTCAGTGCACTTTTATATTATAGTTCATTTTGAAGAAATTTTAAATTTTCAAGTAACGATGCCGTATTATTTAAAATTAAACATGAACATGTCAAAAGCTGTCATAATTAGATACCCATTTTTTTCTTGGTATATACTTGAATAGAATAAAAAGGAAAAAAAAAAACAACTTTTAACACTTTTATTTGCATCATCGAAGTTTCCCAGCGCGAAGAAGCAAAACCCAGAATTACATGGTTTTGAATCTCTGTCCTGACTTGCATCATCATCGCTCTCTTTCTCTCTCTATGGCTGGGTATGTACCTTTCTCTCTCCTTTTCTGTTCCTTTCAATGTTTATAGATTATCATACTCTTCAACCAGTTGGTTTTGCCACTGAGAGATATTGGAAGAAGGAGAGCATTATTGTCTCTGGAACTGTTTGCCTACTAAATTGCTTCTATGAGGAAGCGACACTTCTGTTCTCGAGCTTCGATTGTGACTTTCTTTTTATTTTGTCAATGGAGTATTTACTTTCATCTGAAAATACTTTCTTTTTGTTTAAATCTGTACTTTGTGTTCATCTTTGGGACATTCGTTGTTCTTAAACTGAAATTTAAGAGGAAGATCATTTAGGCGATTGAAAGTTGAGTTTAAAAAAAAAAAAAAAAAAAAAAAAATATATATATATATATATATATATATATATATATATATATATTTTACACCCATTTGGTGCTGTACGAAAGTGGCTGATAATGATTCCTCGTTTTAACTTCACCATCAATTCGGAGTCCAGGATAACGAGAAGGGCCATAAAGCACCATTTTTCTAAATTTAATGAAACTGCAGTATATGGCATGATGCCTGCGAATGTTGCTGTTGATTAAATCCTAAATTAGTAACAGAAAAAAGGTAGCTATTCTCGCGTTGCTTTAGACTGTGGGCGCTCACCTGGGTCTTTTTGGGTGTCCAAGACTTCTTCATAGGAATTTCAGGGGACTATGATTTTTGTTAATACGAAATCACAGTTATCTATCATTTTGTAGTTGAAAGATTTCAATTGCAGCAAATTAGTGCTTGAAAGTTCTTTGCTATAAATTTAGTCATAATCTTTTTTCTTTTTAAAAAGAAACTTCATGTTAGTCCCGACCATAACTCAGCTAGGACTAAATGACGGTAATATTTTTCAGGGATCGATAAGGTAGTTTTCCTATGAGGTTTCTGTTGATTAACTCTAACATTCCATTTTTTGTCTTCTATTTTTTGAAACATCTGTTGTTCTATTTGCACATGTTAGCATTATAATCTCAGTTTGTAGGTAATGTGACAGTTACAATATATGTTGTGTTGACTAGGAGCTGATATGGCTTGAAAATTTTGTGCCTGTTATTGTGTATGCAGAACATCGTGGTTGGTGGACAAAAGTAGAATAGCAACCAAAATAAAGAGTGCTTCTGGAGCATGTGATCCTGAGAAGGTTATATGGAAAAGCAATCCTACCAGAGCTTGCCCAAATTGTCAGTATATTATTGACAACAGTGATGTAAGTGTGATTTTCCTTGTGAAGCTCCTGGATTTCCATGTCAGATTTCATAGAACATTGTTGTATATAAGTTGCTTACATCTCGAAATTATTAATATTAGGTTCATTTCATGGAACATTTTCGCACTCAACCTCCACCTATATTTGTGTTTCTCTAATTTCATTCACTTCCTTGAGTGCCAACGGTGGTTTTTCATTAGTCATGTTGCATGATTGTAATTGTGTGAGTAATGATAAGTTTTGGCCTTGTGGGTTAGTTGAAGCTGCAATGAAGAGCTTATGTAAATAAACAAAGTTTTTAATCTCAACTGAACTGAGTCTACAATTTTGATGAATAAGCATTTTACTCTGATGATAACTTAGAAGGAAACAGCCATTTTATTTTTCTTATCTTCAGGAGATAGTATGCTAACTAGTAGCTTGCAATCTGATGCACGCATTAGTCAGCTTGCCCTAAGTTTAGGAATATCTCCAACCTGTTATGCAGAAGTGATGTAAGAAAAATGGAAATCAAAGCCATGCAGGATATTGTCGAGATATTATTGTTCATATGCTGTTAATGTCCTCCAAAGTCAATTATGTGATTGGATCCATGGGACATTAAAGCATTTATAGCATGATCATTCCTGAATAATTTACCTATACTTCTTGAGAAGGAAGCCATAGACTGGAGAAGGAACTTCCTTTATAGGCATCTCAAATATTAAATATGCCTTTGGAGATATGTCTGCTAATCTAGACGTATAACAGCCTAAGTTACCCTTGAGCAAGTTAAATTTTTTATATATAATTATTATTTTGGTTAGCTGCAATTTGGTTTCTGTAGAGATCAGGTCTGATTCTTTTTCATTGTTTATGAACAACATCATACAAGTCCAGTTCTTCACCCCTCCCCCATAAAAGAATCCCATTTACAGGTTCTTCCAAAATTAAAGATTTAGAACTTCTATGTTAAGTTGTGAACTAGTTGCTGGCAGCACAAATCTAATACCATATCTTTCTGTTTCTCATCTCAAGATAGCATGTTGATAATTCCAACTGTGTGTTGCAATGTTACTTTGAGTTTTTTCTTTGCTTTTCTCAACTGGTGTTCTTTCCCATATATCTGAATTCTTATTACGAACATCTTAAAAATTGCTTAGCATTAATGCACTATTGCATTAGAAGTTAATACTTATACTGGAGTTAAGATTGAAATTTCATCCTCTTTACATCCTTGAGCATTGCCCTTAAAGTTATAGATGTTCTGAGTCTTCTGAGTTCTGTCACTTGAATATTTTTGGTTGTTAGGTAGCACAAGAGTGGCCTGGATTACCAAAGGGTGTGAAATTTGACCCATCTGATCAAGACATAATATGCCACTTGATTGCTAAAGTTGGTGTAGGAAACTCAAAACCCCATCCTTTTATTGATGAGTTTATCACAACTCTTGAAGTGGATGATGGAATTTGTTATACTCATCCAAAATATTTACCAGGTTGGTAGCATACTCGTATGAGTTTTAATTAGATTTCAATACTTGATTATATACATTAATTGATATATTATGATAAAAAGGTATTAATCAAGATGGAAGTGCTACTCACTTCTTCCATAGAGCAATCAAGGCTTATAACACTGGCACTCGAAAGCGTCGAAAAATACATGGTCAGGATTTTGGTGATGTCCGCTGGCACAAGACTGGAAAGACTAAACCAGTCATGTTGGATGGAGTTCAAGTGGGCTGTAAAAAGATTATGGTTCTCTATATGAGCACTGTTAAAGGAGGAAAAGCTGAGAAAACTAATTGGGTCATGCATCAGTATCACCTAGGAACACAAGAGGATGAAAAGAATGGTGAGTATGTTGTCTCTAAGGTATTTTACCAGCAGCAGCAGGTCAAATTGGGTGATAAAGATGACCTGGAAATTCCTGAAAGCACTGAAGCCATTGAAGCAACAATTGTGCAAGTTGATCCAGTCACTCCCAAATCAGTGACTCCTGATCCTCCTTGTAAGGAAAGGCAACATTCAGGCATTGACCTGGGACAAGAATCATATCTCATTCCTCAGGTAAATCCTTTGATCATATTTTCTCATCAGTCAATGTCAAAACCTTTTTCCCATTGTCATTTTGTCAAAAACATTGTAAGTTATGTTTTGCTTTTGTTATTGGAAGAGGATGTATCAAATGTACTGCTTTGAAGTTTGGGGGTTAAATATGTTCTTAGAAAAACTGCCTACTTTTATCCTTAAAGTCTGATCGCCATTTTCATATCATCTATGATTATATCATTGCCAAAGAGGCATTGAATTAATTGATATGATATTTTCTAACTAGTAACTATATGATAATATGCCTAATTCAAAATATTATAATAATTTTTCCGCATGTGGAATTTCACTGTTATTCTTTACTTATTTTCAATTCTTTTCTGGAAAGAAGACTCGCTTGGCAGTTGTAGTTTCATAGAAGGAAAAAGAAAAGTGGTTGTTGGAAAAGAATTGATTGTATTCCAATCTTTAATGTCTTTTGCTGTATTGATTTCTCTCATAGATGAGTAGAGGAAGTTTCATACTTCATTTTAAATCTCTTAAAAATGTTCACTTTCATGTAAGCTAGGCCTAACTGGTTCTTCTGTAATTATGTGTTGGGCCTTTTTTTCACTTTAATAAAATATATCTCAGGCATTTAATCTGGATTTAATCTTAAACATGTTATTTGATACATTGTTTATCAATTTTATAAGCTCATGTGGCTGCTGCCTTATATTATCTGATTCTTAATGTAATATTGTTATAAGAGAAAATTCTGATAGAAAATGATTCAAAGGTCCGATGAGATTACTTTTGCTAGTAGCTACTTGCTAGAATATAGTTTAGTGGAATTTGAAAAAAGCATTCATAGAAGAAGCTAATAATACATGCTCTATTTTGTCTTCTGCACTACTTTCTACCATAGCATCCTTCAATGGATCATGTAGAAGATGCAATTCAAGCTGATTATGAAGAGCCAAAAACTGATCCATCTGAGGTAGAAACTCAAAATAATGAAGGGATAGATGATAACAAAAACAATGCTGACGAAGAATCAAAATGGTGGGATAGTGAGTCACAGCATCTGTTGAATTCACAGCAACTTGTTGAAGCACTGTCCTTGTGTGATGACCTCCTTCATAGCCAATCCCCCAATAGAGAAGACAAAAGTGGAGAACATAAGGACCAACCCAGTCTTTCTGTTTATGCTCAACTAGGACCAGAGCATCTGAAAAAGGATCTTGAAGAATGCCAAAATCTCACCATTGATCCTGCAAATATAGAACTAGATACACCTCCAGAGTTTCGACTAAGTCAGCTGGTATTTCTATTTTCTCAACAACTTTACCTTACATTAAATTCAGTCTATCATGTCATAACCATTGGATTTTCTTTAATTGTAATTCGTTTTCATGTTTCTATAGGACTTTGGTTCACAGGATAGCTACGTCTCCTGGGGTGGCGGCAAGGCAGCAAACTGATGTGGTTCTTCGCATCAGATAAACAAATTTGCACGTTTTGTAATGTAACTACTTTTTGTTGTTGGAAAAAAACTTAGGTGCAACTTTTAGGTGTTTGTTATTATGTTCTTCAATAGAATTATGACATGTGGAGAAATCTTTTTTATGGAGTCAATATAATGACGCTGAATAGTAAAAGAATGTTCACATGTCATAGTTTTATTAGTGAACTTGATAGTAAACACCTAGAGAACTTTACCAGAGTCTTCTCCTTTGTTTATAAGTTGCCTTATCAGATCTGGGCTGGCTAAACTAAACTACCACTCCCTTGCTTGACTAATTAGGTTGTGATGCTAGTAATTGAACTTGTTTGAGAAGCTGCTCTGTATTTACGGGTGATTCAATGTTACCCATAAATGGATATAAATGGTTATTACTAATCAAGTCAGACGTTGATACATGGACTTGCAATTTCAAAGCCCTTTAAAATCAGTCATCACCTTATCCTTTTAGGTCATGTTGTTAAGTTCTTAACCTATTAGTTGTACTTACCCTTAAACTAATTCTGAAATTATACTTTGTTTTGGCATATTGTGGCATCCTTCAGGTTATTTCAATCTTAGATGTGGACCTAACTTGCCCATATATAGTTTACACTATCCTTTGTTTGAAGTGATAGATGCAGATGTATATAACTATGATCTAGTAAGTTATGTTCCAAAAGTTAAATGCATTGTCGACCATCATGCTTGTTAAGGTATGTTTCATGGTGGTGACAGATTCATGAACTTGAAAAGTGTTAACTGTTTATGCTAGTTGGCATGGACGCGGTGGGAACAGAAGAAGAAAGACACCAGTGGGCCTCTTCACGAGAGGCATTGTAGTGTCTGTGGGGAATGGAGGGTGCCCACATGAGCATAAACCAAGACCCCTTTTTAATCATACTCTGAATGCAAGTGAAATTGCCAAGTCTTGATCATAAAATTGAACAGAATATGTCTTGAAATATCTAAGATTCCAATCACGTGTTTAATTACTAATCATTATTGTCATAATCACTGTTATGTCTGAAACAATGCTGATAATCACTTGGTATGTAATTCAACATCTTAGTAAACTCGACAAGTAATGTTTTCTCTGATATTACTGTTAAGTTTTCAAGGACAAACATGAGGGAACATGGTGAGGGACCAATAGTTTGAAAGATCGGGAATATATATTTAGAGTTTGATGGGATTTAATATTGTAATTGATGTTTTAGATTAATTAATAAGTGGCATAGTGGGAAGAGAACGATGTTGCATTGAGGGCTTCCAATGATTTCTATTACGAGGGAGCCATTGATGTGCATCTTCGGTATGTTGACTCTCTTAAAGTTATGCCAGCGATGGAGAATTCCAAAGATCAACTTTGACAAACAAGAAAAATGAGATGATCTGAATGAGTCAGTGTTCAAAAATTAACTCCAAAGGTTGAAGAAGAAGGCAAGGCTCCAACACTTAAAAAGGCAGGCCCGAAGTTTTTGGAGAGTCATAGTTCAAAAGTCTAAAACTTTAGTTTCTTATTTGATAGATGGAGCATTCCTTTGATTTGATCTACTGTTTCATGAATTTGTTTATAAGTTGGGTATTTTTCTATTTAATTTCTTATAAAATTGTTTTCTTAATTTAATAATGGACAAATAGAATTATAATTAATAACGTTCTTTTGACAATTTATAGTTAATAAAAATAATAGGTAATCTAATATCAATCTAATCGTGATTAAGAGATAATATATTCAAAGATATGTTATATGTTACGGTAACGAGAAAAGTATTAAATTAATTATCAATTTTATATTTTTGACAATTTGATTTTTTATAAAACATTTTTAATAAATTAATCTTTTAAAAATATTAATTTATATAAAATTAACCCCTCATTAATATAAATGGAATTATTATTTTTGTACAAATTTAATGAATAACTAATTTATTACAGTTAATTTGTGAAGAATCAAATTGTCACAAAATATAAAAATAAAGAATCAATTCTATACTTTTTCTCGTTATGGCATCATTAAATTGAGAAATGTTCATATACAATTGATTAAAATAAGTAACATTCTATTAGTGAATAAAAAATTAAAAAAATTAACAAAGCACTGAAATGAGATTTTAGCCAAATTCAAAAGGTTAATTAATTCTTAAGAGTGAAGAGGGACCCAAGTTCCATACTTTAAAATTGGGAATGATAACATAAAATAGCGTACATTGAATTACACCAAAAATATGTAGGAATGATTAAATGATGGTGATAAAAGGAGGTGTGAGTATTTGTGAAGAATAAGAATAGAAATAATTGGATTGGGAGGGGGATGTACTAGGGGGAAGAAAAATAGAAGGAAAGGGGTGGGGTTTAGGATAAGTAGGGCGCACGTGGGGAGGATAAGGCTGCCACTTTGACCAAACACCTTTTGTCTCTCTCTTTTCCAACCAAACATTCCAAGCTAAATGCCTCTGCCATCCATTGCCTATCCCTTGTGGCCCACAATTTAATTTGGAGACATTTTTTTTATTACATGTTTTATTTTTCTTAAAGAGAATAATAAGTAAGGATTATGGATTTAACATATCTATTATAAAAAATTTAAAAATTAATTTTCTTTTACTTTGAAGGATCATATTCTAAGATCTTATGAACACATAATAAAAGGGTCTTTTAACAATGTCTTGGAGACTCACAGTATGGTCTTTTAAAATAAAAAAAAATATAGTTTCTAAAATTTTGAACTAATTTGAAACTTTGAGGGCTTTATAATAAATATTTTAAATTTATAGTCCTTTCTTAACTATAATTTTTCTTTCTTTTTTATTGGACAAATGGTGATAAAACAAAAAAAAAAACTTTAAAGCCTTTAAAAGTTATTTGAAGATAAAATTTTTGAATTAAATATTATAACATAATATAATTATTTTCCTTATAATTTTTTATTTTTCTAAATTTTTTTTTCGGCGCACCCCACATTTAGGGATTTGGGAGTAAAGAAAGTGCCAAGATAGGAATCGATTACAAATATATCAAGTTCTTTAAATATTTAAATTAAGAAAAATGTTACTTGAAACATGAATCTTTCAATACATATAATTTCTTTGTAGTGTATGAGTCACTTTATTATTATTTTTTTATAAAAATGTAATATGTTAATATACTATATGGAGACAGCAACTGCACCTCTATCTCCTCTATCATTTGTCTATGTATAGCTTACTCACTCCCTGGTCCCAACTCCCAGGCTTTTTCTATCCTCAAACATATGGAAGATGTAATGTCTATTTGTCACATTGTATAAAACTAGCCTGTATTAGTTTATTTAATAAGATTTATCTTTTTGAAGTGTTTGATATTATATGATCAATTCTATTTAATATTGTCAATTATACTTAACAAAATTCAATATTATATATTATTGAAAAAAGTATGATTATGGTCATCACTTCATGTTTTAGTGTTAATTTAGTTTTTTACAAATTTAAAATACCAAAATGGTTCCACAACATTATTCAAAAGTAGTTTTTCATTCTAATCTATTTAAGGAATTACTTTTCATTAATATTAAATTTTTAAAAAATTACTTTGACACTATAAATTTATAAAAAAATTTAAATTAGCACGAGCAAATAGTGATGGACCAAAATGATAATTTATCATTATATTATTAATCAAATCTCTCTTACTTTAATTAAATTTAATCATGTAAAATCAAATAACTAAAATAAGCGCATTTTAATCTTACATTATCCAATCCTATAGGATGGTACCGAAGACGTGGCACATGCGAAATTGGGCTGGAAGCCAATACTTTACTGGGCCCACAACGCACGGTTTTGAGTCGTTTGACCACAAACCTCACTTTCAACTTTGCTGGTGAGGGACAAGAAGGGTCTGTCTGAAAATAACTCGGTCTCAAGGGGGAAAAAAATGTAATAAGATTAAAATAAAGAATCCCCTCTAACTTTTTTTAATAAAACAACAAAAAAATAAAAGGAAAATTAAGGGTTGATGTTGTTTGGTTGAAGACAAGATCAAGTCACCTTCCAAATTCTCACCAAGATTGGAAGACAACAAAATCTGTTTCAACCTTCTCAGTGGACACCACCCATACGTCTTTGTCTTGGTTCAGCACAATCCGTGTTTCCTACGGTATCTAACCAACATTTTATGCACAAATATAAAACATATTATTAATTAGGCTAATGATTTTATTAATCACGATTTTGCCCCCTTTTCTTTTTATTATTTGGGTCTTTAATTATATGAATTAGAGGAATGCTTGTTGCTCCCTTGCGTGCTGTTTTGGTACACATAATTAAGGGTTGTAATAACATTGATTTTGCATTATTGGTGTAGGTCAACGGACATGATCATCAGTTAGATTAATCATACTTAATTATTTATACATCAATAAGTAATTAATTTTTGAAGTTTGAATCCTTTTTTTTTTAATAATAAAAAAAAAAGGCAAGGCAAAATCCAATCTCTCCGCCTCTCGTAATTTTTTTTTACCATGATGCCAAATTAATGTCTTGTATATAATATCCAATAGTCAACCAAAAAAATTGAGTTTTTCTTTTTCTATAAATTTGAATCTGTGATTAGAGTTAGTTTTTATTAAGAGAAAGTGTGGTATAGCACTATATAATCCACAAAGGTACTCATGCATCTATCATATTTCCCAATGAAAGGAAGGAAAGGAAAAAAGCCATATCTTTTTAGGAAATTAAAGGTGTGAATAGTATTATTCAATGTTAATAAAACAAATTAGAGTTCCAAATGTACAATCCTCAACAAAATCTTCACTTCAAATGATTAAGGGACCTACAAGATGATCTAATTATTGAAGCCCCTCCCCCATTAACTTAAACTTCCTCTACAAGATTTTTGTTATAGAAATTCCTCTCTCTATCTCTCTCTCTAGGTTCTTTGATAAGTCACTTTTCCTAAGTTTCAAACTTTTAATAAGTCAGCACATTAGAACTGGCATGGCAGACAACTACAGAAGAAGGTAAAATGGAAGAAGCTTACATGTGCATAAAGTCTTTTTAAAGGTTACAGTGCTAAACTGTCAAAAATATCTGCAAGTTAATCTGATAGCAAACTATTACAAAACTAAATTCAGTTCCTGCACAAGGTTAAATGTTAAAACACATTAGCTTCTGCAGTTCAGTGAGACTGTAAAAACAAATACCCGAGTAATTATAAAAAACTAATGCGGTTTGGTGTTCTTTTCTTCTTTCCTCTTTAATCTTCAAGGAATTCTAATAAAACTAACCATCCTGCAGAATTTCTCTCTATGTTTCTACCTCAGTGGAAGGTGTGTGCTTGATATAGCACCATAACCAAATGACCAAGTAAAGCTTCCTTCCCTGAAACTCTCACTAAAAAAGCTGAACAATGAGAAGATTCAGTTTAGAAAGGTTCAAGGGGCTCTTCCGGAACCACCCTTCAAAATAATCATCACTGACTCAGCTCACAGATTACTAACACCAAGAGAAAGAGATAGGAGAGAGTAAGAAGGGAGGAGGTACTATTTGCTTACTATTCCAAGTTAATCAGAGTGTAAACAGAAGGAGAAATCAGAAGAAAGCTAAAGAACAGAATGAAGAGTAAAAAGGACTTTGTATTCATGCAATTCCGATGTACATAAAGCCAGACCTTGAAGGCCAGGAAACCCATACAAAATTTGTTACACTCTCACATAACATCTCGCCTTTTTCTATTTACACTCCACCATGAACGAGAGAGAGAAAGAAAAAAGAAAAAAAAAAAAATCAGTAAGAAAACAAAAAAGAATCTTCTACTGCCATGGAATGCAAGCTAGCAAGCTTAAGGCTTCAACTTCTAGTCATGCCAGCAGAGAAGCATGACCACACACCTCCTTATTATGTATAGACGAGCCCTCTGCTCTCTGAGGGCTCCTCCAAGTCCTCTGTTTGATAGCCTTCTCTTTGAGCTACCACTTCCTATCTTCATGATCTTCACCTGCTCTTTCTTCTTCTAAGAAATAGAAAAAGGGTTTTCTACTTCTCTGATGAGCTTAAAATTTTCAACTTTGTGTGAATTGGTTTGAGAATTTGCTCAGAGATGGGATCTTATATATATAGAAGTTGCAGGGGGGGAGGGGATATGTGGTCCTATCTAAGCTTGGTCCAGTAAAGAGGGCAGAGATGGGGCATGAAAGGGTGTGCAATGGCTCAAAATCCATTAGAGACATAAACAAGGTGGACCCCACCCCACCTTCACCACTTGGGAATCCATAAACCCCAATAAAAGGGGAATTGATTAAACAGGCCAAGCACACCCTTACTTTCTTTCATTGCTGTGTCACTCTCTACACTCCTACATGTAGCCACTACCCACCAACACTATGGGTCCTCCCATCTCCACAGTAAGGTGACATTTTCTTTCATAGTTTACAAGCTCATCCACACTCACAAAGTCACAGATAAAAATCATTAAAAAAATATTTTTCATGATTAAATTAGTTAACTTAGAATTATGTTAAGTATAAGTGTATGCCATGATTTGTTTCTTATAGTATTCGCATTTTATGGAAGCAGCCCTCAATTTACGCATTATAGAAGAATAAGTGAATAAGGACAAGAGGCTTCTCTTCTTTTTTTTTTCTTCTCAGTGCTTTTATTATTGTTTCTGTTTATCTTTTTGTTGGATCCACATAATCAGGAAAATGACTGGTAGATAGGGTGTGGCTTAGTTGAATCCATAATAATTCATAACAACAACCACTAAAATGTTTTTGAAGGTCATAGTGCACCCAACTTATCACTCGCTTGATTCTTAATGGAAAACACATACTTGAAGGCCACTCGGCTATCAACATCAAAGTCTGTATTTCTTTGGCTAACATTGTGTCTATCCAAAAGTTGAGTCCACAAATTATTGCACACAGTAGGTGACCACACGAGGAACAAGAAACAGAATTTGGTGAGCCTAACCCCATAATAATGGGACTGATTATAAGTTAAAGTTTGAATTTACATGACTGTCTTTAGAGTTTTTTGTTAATGTGTGAACAAAAGCAGCTTAATGGATATCTAAACCAACTGAATACGCGACATGCTTCTGACACATTTGTAGAAGACAATAAGAGTATTGAAATATAAGATTTTTTTCAAGTCTAGAGATTAACACAAATACAAAACATAATATGGTAGACACTTACAATTATACTTTTAAAATATCAATGTGATGACAGTCCTTTCATTGAACTCGAATGCACATTAGTTTTACTCCCTAGAACGAAAAAGTAAATAAAGCAATCCATAGTGACTTTGCATATGCCTGAAAGCCATTTGCTAATGTAATGGATCAAAAGATAGACTTTTTTTTTCCTCTGCAACATCACAAAAGGGTTAAGAAAAGTAGCCAAGGACGTAAGCTTCAAGCTTATGACTAAGATTCCATAACTCACAACATTAAAATAAGAAGAAGGATATAATTTTATATGTAATAGACTAAAACCCAGCTAATTAAGTGATTAATTAAATTACCAATAATTTAATCATACTTAACGAAAGCCAAAGCAGAGCATCTCCATGCTCTGCCTCGTGCTCTCCCCAAGTCAATTGAGATGCCAACTTTTATTCAACGGCTTGTTCTAATATCATTTTTATATGTTTTCCATGGAGTTAGGCGCTTTGACAGCAATTCTTGCTCCTTCTATATTTTACTGTTCATATTCTTCAACGAAGAAGTACAATGAGATGGGAAAAATGGTGATGACAAAGACAGATTTAACTGTGTAATTTAATCACATTAGAGACATTAGGCAATACTATTGATGTCTGAATCCTAAGAGGCACAAACATGACAGATATTCACTACAACAAAATTTAAAGTGTTTGTGTATAGTTTGAAGCATTATTATATGTAACAGAAATTAGTTGAGGCGTGCATGAACTAATTGGAACAGTACCTGCCATTTTTGAAATGCACTATGATCAAAGTGGTCCAATTCCAAAACACGAGCAGTCTCGCCTTCAGGTTTTGTTAGACTGCTCGAAGTTGTTGAAAATCTTTCTTTTTTCCTTAAAAAAATTGACGAGGTCGGTTGTACTAAAACAAGAAGGTCAGATTTGCACGTGAAGTTCTCGTGATTCACAATGGCGTTGCCTGCGAGACAATCAACGTATATTCATAAATATCTTATCATCTAGGACTCTAGAGCCCTTGAAGCGACGTTACTTTTATAATCTTCTCCATCTCTATTCTAGCTCTATATGCTTGTTTGTTAAGGGACAACCTCACCACATGTTCCTTCAATCTCATCCCAAATGCCCCATTTAGAGAGCACTTCGAGTTAGACAAGATTTGCCATGCGGAAGAATCTGTGGGTTGAGTTGTTTTGATTTGGCTGTTCCAGTTGTCCTCTTACCAGCATACCTCAATTGGAATGGTTTTCCTTCCCTGAAAGCTTCGGTAATTCTGATACGAGAAAACAACACTTTACTTGAAATTAAATATTCTTTCCAAAGAATCTCAAAAGCCGACTTTTAAGATGCTGTTACGCAATTAGAAATTTTCCATGATACTCTTCACAAGAATCCAAGTAAATTTGAAAAGATGGGATTGCTCTTTACCAACTAAAGTTATTGACTGACACAGTAATATGTTGATTTAGAGAGTTGGATCATCTCCATTTCATATCCAAGTTATAGGATGAAAATTCAATGTTCAATAGATTTGGAACGGAAGATAAAAATTTAATGACCCAAATTTTTAAACAACAAATATAACTTGTGACCCCATGTAGTCATAAACAAAAAATTTAGATTATTAAATTTTTATCTAATGATCCTTATTTAATGGAATGGAGAGAAAAGTTAGATTTAGAATATAGAAGACTTGAATTGGCTGATTATGTAATAATGATAGGTCTAATATATCAATTGCTTGATGTTCATAACTCTGTTACCAAGTGCTCAAGGGACATGACAATGGATGGAGAAGTAGGTTTCTGATTCAACCATAACAAATAAATGAGGATTATTACAAAACGAATCAGACTGTAATTGTAACAAATGAAGAGAATCAACCCCACCTTTTGGCCTTGAAAACTACTCTCCACTTGCCTCTTAAGGTCTGGATTTACAAGTAGAATGATGATCCATTGAAAGCGTTATGTTAATTTCTTTCCCTCGGTCAAAGAAGATGAGAAATAGAAATATCTGGAGGAGCTAGTTATGATGTTTTCTCTTGCTTTCTAAAGTCTAAGGCAAATATTACCTACATATATATATATATATATATATTGATCCTATAATAGGATCATGATTCATATAATATGATCACAATCTCACAATCATATTTGATCTAAGAAACATGTCACACTTTCATATTAAATTTCACATATACAAATATATATAGTATAAATTTGGACTCTAATAACCAGAAATAATTACTCACATTACATCTTTATCTAATTTATAACTAAGACACCAGATGTCTTTAAAGCAATTAAGACAATGTGACAAACAAATTATGACAACAAAATAATACAGGGGAGGTGTCTATAAAAGATATGCATCACTCAAGCTTTTAATTATCATCAAAATCCCATTGCCCCATTCCCCCAAACTCAAATGATGTAGAACAGTAAAGAAAAGGAAAACTGACGGGAGAATACAGAGAAAGTGAGGGAGAAAGGAGAAACTGAAGGGAGAAAGTATCTGAAACTAATATTATTTCAAAGGTTAACAAGTCTCCCTAACGAAACAAGGACAGCGAGCTACATATAGTAGGCCAATTACAAGAAAAATAAAATAAGAAAATAAATACAACTAAAGTCAGAAAGTAAATAAAATATGAAACCTAAATTTCCAGTTCTAATATTTATCTTTAACCACTAAATTACAAACAATTGACTAAATCTTCCGTGGTTTGCCCCTAAGTTGATTACTCTGTTGCCTTACGGTCTTGTGAAGATTCAACTTCAACTCTAACTAAATCTTCCGTAGTTTGCCACTAAGTTGATTACTCAACAGGCTAAGTATTCATCACCTTCTTGTGACTGTCTGTACATTATCCATAAAGCCCTAAGCCCTCCCTCTCATGTCTAGATTGAATTGTTTTGGATAATTTGTTCCATGATAAACTTTTAACAGCATAAAAAGGCTCTTGAAATTACTCAAACCAAATTCCACTATAGCAATCAATCACATAATTTCAAAGAGAGTATGAGTACCTTACTCAGCAATTTAGAAAGCCATAATACAATTGATATACCCCAAAATATTCTCACATTGTGAACCATCACAATTCAAGTTAAGTGAAAAACAGAAATTTTTTAAAATTTTTTATGCTAAATACTTTATATTTAGTGGAAAAATTTTATTTTATTTTTTTATAATTTGAAAAAGTAAGAAAATGAAATTGAGATATGAATAAATTTTATAATTGAAACGAATTAAAAAGAAATTTTAACAAAATTTAAATATTAACTGAAATAGCATATAAAGCTGATACAAATGGCTGAGTCTCATAGCACGCATCAAAAGTTCCAATATCCATGGACAACTTTGAAATTATTTTAATTCTTGCCACATGTACCCCATCTGTGATTACCAATTTGCCCCAAGTATATCTTCTCGATCATGCTCCTTCCTCTCACGCAGATGTCTTAGAGTAGCCATGGATTAACCTTTCGTCCTTCCTCTGCCACAACAATGCTCGTCTGTGCGTCGCCGAAGTTCGTTCGTGTTAGTTTTCCGGAATCCGAGAAAATGTTGACAACCAAAAATAGCATTTTGCAATGAAAATTTGATCGATTTGCAGCGTTTCTCTTCAAGTTTCTATAGGGCTTCATATCAGAAGTGATTTTCGAGCATCTCTCCCTTGTTTACACCGATCAATTTCACCATTCAAGCTCTGAAATTCGAAGCCCCAATTTGCAGCTTGTTGGCGCGGTCTCAGCTAAGACTCGAGCAAATCGATGCGTTTTTATTCGAATCAGCTTAGAAGCTTACTTCTTTAGTGATTTTCGGTTCTCTCTCCTTCATTTTTACGAATCAATTTTATCCATACAGCTCACAATGTAAAAACTCTAAATTTTAGTACTATTTATTCGGACGAAAATTTAAGCACAATTCCATGTACCCTCATCAATTTGAGTGAGGTCTTCTAACACTAGGTTAGTTTTGACTTTTTCTTGCTTAGTATTTATGGTCAATTTTATGTTTTTAATTTAAAATTAAAACTCTAATTTAAAAATATATTTGCATAATTATAAGGTGATAAGATCTAAAATTTAATATTAGTAAGCATTTAAGGGAAGGATTAAAGTTAATGAAAGGTTTTGTTTTAAGTTGTAAGTTGATTTGATAATTTTTATTAATTTTCTTAGGTTTACCTTGTTGAGAGTTGATAAGTGTTAGATAATTATTATAATTTAATAAGTAATTATGGGGTTTGGTTGATTGACCTATAATGCCATATTGTGAAGTTGATAAATTCTTACTTATGAAACAAAGGAAAAATAAATCTTGGTGCAAAGGATTTAATGCATTAAATATTGTTTAATATTATGAATTATATCTCTTGTTTATAAAGATATAGAGATTATTTCTTAATTTGGCAATGATGTAAAGTGACTTGTAAAAAAGAAAATTTTTAGAATTCAGTGCCTAGGTGAGTAAATAGTATTAGTTCTACAAAATTTGGAATTACACTATTTCTTTGCAAAATTGTTATTATTTGAACCCCCTTTGTGCTTTGAGGCAATAGATTTCTAGAATTTATAAACCTATCTGTACACTCTAAATGTTTTGAAATTTCTGGAACTATGAGCTACTTCAATTGTGCATCTCTAAATTTAACCGATTATAAGTTTTCTGATTTAAAAAGATCTTGAATTTTTGAACTCCTCTACTTGATACTTTGAAGTATTCTAATAATATACTCATGAAGAACTTGTTTGTGTAATTTTAAGGTATGCAGATTTTTGTACATATGATGTACTTTAATTTGAGATTTTGAACTACTTTTTATCTGTACTTAGAAATAATGAGTACTTGATTAACTTTATAATTGTTCTGAAGTATTTTGATTGTGTACATATGAAGTAATTTGATTTTTCATTTCTAAATTACTCTGATTCTGGATATGCTGAAAACTTCATATTTATGAATTTCCTTGATTTACATGTTTATGGAATACTCTGATTATAAAATTTTTTGGGTTATTCTGATTATATTTTCACAATAAGTCTGATTTTGGATTATGAATTATTTGGATTCTCGATTTTTGAACTTACACTAATTCTGAACTTCTGATTTGTCTAATTGTGTGTTTACATACATAAAAAAATTATTTTAGGAATCCAACAGGACCTGTAGCTAATGGCAATAAACATTAGACGTAGTATACTACGATATGATATTCTAATATGAATGAGGCTTAATGTCCTATTCTGATATTCTGTCAGATACTTAAGGCTATTATTCTTATTACATCGAGTTGTATTGCTCGAGTCTGATATCTAGTCTATTTTGTTAAACTATCCTAGCACTAGCATATGATTCTAATGGTTTTGTTAAATGTAGCCTACCCTTTTGTTGAAAAAAAAAATTTGATTTCTTATATATCCATTATAAATGTAACTATCATAAACTATAGCGATGGTGGTAAACAAGGATGGTGGTCGAAGTCTCGCCTGCGATGTTCACCTATAAGCATCATGATTAATATGATTTTCTTCTATTTGAGAACTAAATTTTGATAAAAAGAAATGATGATTTTAATTTTGATTTGTGCTCTATATTTTTGTATGAACATGAAAGTGAACATTATGAGTATCTTTTTACTCTATATTAAGTTGATTACGTTGTATTTATACCTCATGTTTCAAAGACAAACAACTCATTTATGAAAAACTCTATTGTGTCAGGCCTATCCCTTCCTTTATGTAATTAGTATTATCTGTTCATTGAGTGTTTCACTCACTCCATTATTTCTATGTTTTTTTAAGAGAAATTTTGACCACAAATCCTTTGGCTTAATAGAGTCTAGATAAATATCCCCTTGTAAGCCTTGTATTATCTGCAATGGTGCAGTTTATTTCTTGTTGTTATTGAACATTTTAATTTTGTAATCTAGTAGCTCCAATTGTCAGTAGGGAATTAGTGATCATATGGTATATTTTGACTATTTGGTTGTATTATTTTGTATAAAGAGTAGAGCTCTCTTACTTTTTAATTGACAAGTCTTAGTTATAAAAGTTTTGGGAAGTTTATATTTTTGAAAAAACTCTACTAAAATTTTCACACAATGTATATTAGTGAATTCTATGCTTATAGAATGATATAATATGGTAATGATTAATTGATAGATTGGTCATCAAATTGTTGGGGTTGTCTGTTTGTTAAGGTTTGCGGAGGTACAATTTATTTTGTTCTTCGTGCAGTCACAATTTCTTAGTTCTCATTACCACAAAAAAATACAGTAACTAAAAATTTAGAAAATGAATAAAATTAAATTAGAAAATGAATAAAACATAAAACCTTAATTTCTAATTTTAATATTTAACTTTAATCACTAGGTTACGAGCACTTAATAAAATCTCGAATTTTAACACATTCTTCATTATCAAACCATGCGCAAGCTAGTTCTAGTTTATTTACTTTACCCCGCCCACAACGACACACCACCCCATCCTTCTCTTCATTCTGCTTTAATGAAATGGGATTCGGGACTATTGCAACTTATGTTTAATGAGATTCTAGTAGTGTTACGCTTATACATGATTTTTATGTAACTACGAAATTTTTTAAAGCATGACACATGACAGTGCTTTATCTGTGATCACAAAGTCTACTCTCGCTCATTTAATACTCCAAATTGATCAGCCCAAAAGAGATCAGACTGTGAAACTGAAATCTACCAAGACGGCAATTCATACCGAGACAATGAAATCTAAAACCTTCACCATCTGAACATGCCTGATTCAAAACCATAAACATCTTGTATTAAAACTTGACGAAGGCTAAGAGGTTGGTGTCTTATGACATCCGCTTTAAGTATTATAAAGAGGAAAAAGATAAGCTTCCGTCAAGGACTTGAGTCACTAGACTATGCACAGGAAACAGAAATCTCCAAACATAGAATTATGCTTGAAGTTAGTTGCCAACAAAAGTTGCAACAGTTAGTTTAATTAACAGGATAAGATAGTATAGACATGAAAAGCTTTGGATTTGATTATTGCTGGTGATCCATTGTTCATAGGCAACCAACAATTGCGGGCCGCTTTGTCTTGGAACTAGAATGAGCTATCCGCCTCCTAAATTTAATACTACCAACCAATTAAAAATAAAAAAGATTATACCTTTGGTTAACTCATTGGAAATATAGTTAATACTTAATCTGCTATAGATGATATTGAATATACAAGAACTTAGTGAAAGGAAATTAGAGCCTGGTTTGATGAGAGGTCTCATTTGATTGGGTGAAGCTACGCAATCTTTAACTTCAATGAAAATAATCCCCTGGCCTAATATCTCCATGCACAGTGCATACAAGAGACTCATCACTGTCAGCATTATTCAGTTTTCGCTTTCCAATGCCTCGGGGAAATCCTGGATCTCACCCAGAATCTTCGTTTCAATTTTCAACCAGAATTTTTGTTAAATTTTACATAGGAAACCTGAAGCTCTCCAATTTAACAGGCAAATCTTTTGAAATGAACTCCTTTTACTTCACGTCATAACAGTTTTTTAGTAGCCATCACTAAAGTTGACATTGGAGACTCAATATATGTCAAAACCTTATCATACCAGTAGAACGTCTATTCCATATAGAATTTAAAAACAAATTGTGCTTCAGAATATAAACCATATCTTCCTCACTGTCTAAAAACAGAAAATGCATTGAATGTTTATCAACCCCTCTCCCCTTCGTTTTTCTGTTCCAGCTGACAAGATCTATTTTTTTCTCTAACTGTTGGATTAATTATATAAAATTCCGAGCGAAGATAACGCAGTAAATACTAAATACTAACAAAACGAACAATTTATCAATTGCACTCATGCTGATTATAGAGACTACCAGCACTGTATGGAAAGTCTCCACTTGACTGTATCAGATCAGCCAGGTTATTATGCCCTTCAAACCCCAATATAGGCCAGTGTTCACCAGCTTTCGTTGTCGAGCTCTGAAAACAGTTTGCAAGAAGATTTCTGGTTAAGAGAACACAACTCAAATATAAAATGATGTGTGCGAGAATGTATATTATTTCTTTATACAACAAGGATACCCTAAATTCATACGATAGTAGTTGTTAATATAGGAACCCCTCAAGAAAGGTTAACACAGCTGGTCACACTATATTCAGTCGCCTTCCTTCTAGTGACAAACAAGATCCATTTATGATCGTTCAATAACCAAGGCAGTCTAGAAGGCATATAACTCAAAACAATAGGTAAATTGGTAGAGCAATCAAATTAAATAGAGATATGTAGGCATCTTAGGAGTAGGTCTTGCCTCACAGATGTTATTTCATAATTAACTTATTAGTCTTTTGTAGATACAAACCTAAAAGATATTTACAAATCTCAGGCACAGGGAAATCATGTCATATCACCAAATGGGTTCCTTTCAAAAGGAAAAAGACAAAATACCGTGAGACGCATAAGCAATCTAAAGCGACAAATACATAAGCATTTAAAGTTGTACATGAAAATGACGTGGAAATAGTCTCCATCTGAAAATCAACAGATGTTTTGGTAAAGTACTTGACAGAAACATCAAACCAGAACCATTATGGGAAACAGAGAGAGAGAGAGAGAGAGAGAGGTAATAATTTTAGGGGACTTCGATGGAAGGAGGAGAAAGAAAAATATGGAAGAGAAATTTACTTGAACTCACCGGCATTTCAATTGCTTAACCTATGTCAAGGCATATATAGGTTTATTAGGTGCTCACGACTGCAAATATGTGAATCAAATTCATTTAAATAATATACATGAGCTTCACGATTCTAATAGCATAATTCAGCATCCTAAGTATATACACGCATAAAGAATTTAGCCATTCAGAAAATATTAAATCAATATATTTCCAACAAATTTCACCCAAAATATCTAGTACCTTTGAATAGGGCTTCTAGTAAGTTTAACTTTATAAACCACTCCAGAGCATCCCTTCTGCAACTTCTTCCCCAGAATAAAATCATCCAGTCAACCCCCTAAACCAATCCCTGGAATTATTAAAATCAATGCAAGTATTTGGTTAGATGGGGCTTGTTTCCAACTTTCAAGCTTCAATTTAAGTTCCATAACTTCTCAGGATTCAGTTGCTTTTTTTAAATATTGTGTAATGCTTTATATAGATTTAGTTCAATTGGGAATCTTAAAGCAGATCAAACTGAACCATACACATGCTAGTCTCAGTATAAGAAGAAGATTTTTCAACCTGGAGATAGAATGCTTATTTATAGCAGAGATTAGAGTTTTTATATATGAGAAAGAGGGGTGTAGAAACATAATTCCTCTAACAAGGATATACAAAAGTTCACACTTCAAAGGTAATGCACAATTAATTTTCCTTTAATATAGCATCATATCAAAGTCATTCCCTGATGAAGCACAATATAAAGGCAATTATCACCCGCAGGTGCTTCCCCTTACTGCTTTTTCTCTTCTATTTAAAGTCCTATTTGATCCACACGTTGAAGAAGCACTTTAAATTTCCGAACAAAAATGCATCTTCTACTATTCAGCACTTCTGCTTCGCTAAACCACGAGAAAATTACAGTACCAGTACCAGGATCCAACGTTCTTATACTGTCATATCCATTACTACATACCATGCAACCAATCATCATATAAACATCCCCCTTTACCTCACCGTATCTTCCACCATCATCACCTAACTGCTTCTGTCAATTCACGCCCTTTTAACGTCGTTAATCTCTCCTAGAGTACCAGATGGAAAATGTCACCTTTATCCAATTGCACGTGGCTCCCATAACCTATTATTAGCTTCTTAGTTCTGTCCTCTTTCGTCTTTCTGCACTCCCCGTTCCTTCCCCTGCACAGCGAGTTACTGATTATACAATAGTAGATAGCTCCTCGGCCGGCGATGGACCCTCATCGGTTCACCTGTTCTCCTCTAGCTATCCGAGAACAACGAGGAGCGGCGAAACAAATCATATGGGAGCCACAAGCTATCCAACGGGCATGGCTTTTTAGAGTCTAGTCTCAGCCACGGCTTCCCCTTCCCACTCCAGTGTAGTAGGCTCACGGGTCCCGGATGAAGATCTCTGCATAACCCTTCCAGATTGTCCCCACCCAGCCCGTGCTGGTTCCACCGATGTTCCACCCTCTCAACGTTTCCGGCGAAAACCAGCAAGAACGGCGGCAGCGAACCGAGCTCGTAAATTCGATACGACTTCTGAATTCTCATCCAGGTCTCTAGCTTCTCCGTGTACCTGCCCTCCCTCCATTTCCACAGATCTATCACCATCACCCCCGTGTTGAAATAGCAGGGTTTGCGGCCACGAAATGACGCCGCATAGACCGGATTTGACCAGAACTTGGGAGTGAAGTAGTTGGTGAAATTGGCGTGACAATACTCTGGCGCGCCCAGAACGTGCTCCCGCAAATTGATGTTCCAAAGCTTCGCCACGTCATCCACCACGATCAAATCGGAGTCGAAGTAGATTATCCGGCGGACGCTCGCCGGCAAGAGATCGGCCAGGTACATCCTGGCGTAATTGAGAGGCTGGTCGAGAGCTCGGCGAATAGAGTACGAGATCTTTCCCCTGACGACGTTGGAGTCAAAGTGGTACAGGTGGAAGTCTAGGTACGGGAACGTGGCGGAGATAATCCGGCGAAGCTCGGACTGGCGGTGAGTGGCAGTAATGAAGTGGAACACCACATTCTCCGGGCAAGACGCGTGTTGAAGAACGGAGAAGACGCCGGCCACGGAGCCGCGGAGATATGTGGCGTCCAGAGTCATGGCTATATGGATGATGGAAGGGTTGTGAACTCGCTTGACGGTGGTGGACCATGCCGTTTTGGGACATTCCCATCCGTTTCGAAATGCAGGTGCTTCCCTGAACGCGGGATGCTCGCTGGAGCCCCACGACGCCGTAAAATTCACGGCGACGGCGAGGATAAAGGCGAGGAGTGCAGTGAAGGAGTGGTGTGTCGAGGACATGGTTGGCTGCGTCGTGGGATAGTGAAGGAGAGAAGTATGTTGGTTTTGTCGGTAAACAGTGTAGGGGTAGTTTGGGAATTTGATAAATTGGGTGGTTGTGGGGTCAGGCGAGGACAATATGTTAGGATGCCAGCCTGGAAAGACGCGCCTTTGTATGCTTTTATAAATCAGATGACAAATTCATGGGTGTATCTTTAATAAGTTAAAAAGTCAATTCTTGCCCAAAAAAAGTAAGGAAAATCAATTATAATTAAATATTTAAATTTATATTTAAAAATATACTGACAATTTATATTGTCGTTGATTTTTAATAATTTTTTTGTCAAATAATATTGAATTTCATATTTTATTTTAAAAAATTTCAAGTATATTTTATTGAATTTTCTGAAACAAATTTATTTTTTTAAAATTGTTTAACAAGTTTGTCGTGAGAAGAATCATGGCGAGTTGGACAAAGTAGAAAGTGAGAATGAAGTGTAAAGTTCATTCATCACTTGGATGAGTGGGCTGGGCTACACGTTGCACAACGTTTGGACCTTCTTTAAAGGTAAACACATGATAACCCACTAGTGTGCTTCATGTTTCCCAGTAATGGGGAAATCAACTTTGTTTCTGGGACATCTAAACGTCACGCTAATGTATGAAATGAATTTCGATTGTTGGATGTATATATGTAATGTGTATTTAAGAAATTTTTTATGATAACTATTCAGCTTAAAAACAATTTATAATGTTTACGTGGCTCAACATTGACCATGGATGTGAATCAACGGCCGAGATCTTGAAATTTTCGATCTATAAAATTCTCCAATAAATTTAGAGGATCTCCATCTTAACGTGCATGGGAATTAACATGCAGTGTTAAAAAAGAAGAGAGAGATACAGATGGACAATATGGGATCACAATTCATTTGAATTTAAAATTTTTTTATCATTAATTGAGTTTTATTGGATTTATTTAGTCTTGACTATAAAATTTATTACCATTCGTTTAATTTTCAAAGGTTTTTATGACATCAATTTAGTCTGAAATCAAGACTAAAATGATATTTTTTTAAAAAAAAAACCTTTCGGTTTAATTAATGTCTATAAATTTTTAATGACTATATTAATCAAAACAGTATTTTTGAACCACTATCATAATACTTTATTTTTTAAAACTTTTGTTTTTTGTCCAAACATATTGAATTAACTTGGGATGATTATACGTAGCGATGGAATTATTTTTATTTTGGGTTAATTGAAGTCAAAATTCGAACCAAAACTAGTTATCTTAATTTTATATTAAAAATTAAATAATGAGTAACTAAAATTGAAACACTTAATTTTAAAGTGACCAAAATAATTGAAAACATGATGAGGCATTCAATTCTAGTTCCAAATATGTAAAATTAGTAAAACAAAAAATAAATAAAATTATCGTTTTATGTTATTATTTATAGACTATGGGTTAAATAATAGACAGAGGTTTTGATTGGATTTTTTAAAAGCAATGATCCAAATCCCAAAAAAGAATAATTTGCTCCGGTAATTGAGAGTTTCAATGAATCTTTTAATTGTTGAAACAATCATCCTTACATTGATATGAATAGCTTTAATGCAAAGCTTTTGTACTTTGACTTTTTGACAAGTTTGATATCAACCTAACCCTAAGGGCCTCCCAAAATTGTGGCAACGAATGCTGAGAATTATTAAATTGTTTTTGATTCCACAACATTTTGACCTAAGCACTATGTTCTTCCTTTTGTCAATTTGCTTCTATCAATTGTATATATATTTTACATAGTAATTGTTACATGTCTCAATCTGCATTATTTGGATGGTATGCGTAATGACAAGTTTTTAGATAGTATTTTTTAATTACCTAATCCAATTATACAACTAAACTTTTAATATACAATAACACAGTAACACCACTTGTTATTTTAAATGAAAAAATTATTTTTTTAACCTCTCACATTTTAATTTAGCAGTCAAATAAATAAGTCTATATGTTGTCTTCCTATTACAAAAATGATTATGTGAGTTTTGTACTGACATGGAGGCTAAATATATACGTGAGATAATTTTTTTCCCTTATCATTACCAACACGTAGTGTGAAATATTTTTTAAATTTTTTTGATCAAGCTGCATTATATAAATGACCTTTTTTTAACTTTAATATAAAAAAACTCTAAAAATACTTTATGTTTGGTGAAGTGTCAATGATGATAAAAAGAAAATTTTATCTCACATGTGTATTTAGCCTTTATGTTAACAAAAAAATAATTCATCTCATCACTTTTTTAGTTAGATGTTAATGGGAGAACTTATCTGGTTTACTGCTAAATTATAAAAGATTATTTTATTACTTTAAATTTCTGAAGGTCTAAATTGTTATTAAATTAAAATCTATGGTACCAAAATAATAATTTACTTATTTCAAAAGTTGATAATACTTCAGCACTTAATTCAGAGAAAAGAATCTTCACGTGACAATCAATTTGTAATTAAGATAGTGATTATGATATATGTTGAACTCATTGACGTGTCTGCACGAATTATATGATAAAAAAAAACGAAACAAAACGAATGGAATATATGGAGAGTTGTCACTTCAAAGAGAAATTTTACCATAGTTATAACTTACTACTATTTACTTTTAACTCTTTGTCACCACATGACATTATAATATATGTCTTCGTAAGATTATTTATTTAATTTTTTCCACGAATATTCTCACATATTTTATGTATAATATTACACTGAAAGACATATAATATTAAATTGATAAACAATATTTTAATCGCTGAACAACATATAATATTAAATTGATAAAAAAAAATATTTTAATCACTGAACCTATTAGTTTTTCACATAATAAAATTAAGATTTGAATGTAAATTACATTTCTCACTAGATCGTTCTTGCTTTTGTCATCTTCTTAGCTCATGATTTAAGATTAACTTGATATATAAATTGTAAAATTGTTAACTGAATCACAACAATAACTTTAAATATTACAATAAAGAATAGTATTAAATCAGCGTATCATTTTTACACTTTGTGATAATTTAGTTCTTCACAAATTGATCATAATATATTAGTCTTTTTAAAATATTATTTTCTATAAAAGTAATCCCTCATTAATCTAAACAAATAGATTAATTTTATATAAATTTAAATTTATAAGGGATTGATTTTATATAAATTTAAATTTGTATAAAATTTATCTGTCATAATTAATTTATAAAAAATCAAATTATTATAAAGTACAAAATTAGTAAACCAAGTTTGTACTTTTATTTATTATAATACATTCAAAATTTAAGCAAAATATAATTTTCACATTAAATTTATTACTTTGGTAGCATTCAGACAAATATATTTTTATTGAACTTATAAATAAACACAAGAAAAAGAAGTACATGAATCACAACCTTAAAACCATATGAACATAATTGATCCAAACAAGATCAGTAGTTACATACACAGACTTTATGGGCTATTTAATAACTAATAGCAATGCTAATAAAACTATTTTAATATTAAATATTGTCTCACCGGAACACATACAAACAAATTATTCTAGTAGCAATGATACTACAATAATTCGACCCAAAAAGAAAAGCATCATATGGGAGAGAAATATACAAAGGAGCAGCTTGGTTGAATTGTGGATTTCAAGAATCAATGCGTGGGACCAAATTGGATGGTATGAAGGGGACCATAATATTTTTCATAAATGGTAATTTTTTATCATGTTTTAAACTAAAGATGAAACAAACATAAAATATATATGAGACGGTTAGTTTGCCTTTGTTTTTAGTAAAATTTTACTTTTGCCCCTTACAAATATGATATTTTTCAATTAAGTCCTTCATAAATTGACTTTTTAATATGATCTTTACAAATTAATTCTTTTTCAACTTGGTCCTTAATAAAATTACATTCTTAAATTGGCTTATTATAAATAAATATTTCTCAATTTAATCGTTTATGATAAAATCATTATTAATAATACTTTATGTATTCTTAAGAGGCATTATTGATAACACTTTTATTTGTAATTAAACTAAGAAATATTTGTTTTTAAAATGTCAAATTGATAAAGCAATTTTATAAGGATAAATTTGAAAAAAATATATTTTTTATTTATGAGAAACTAAGTTAAAAATATTATCTCATTTATAAGAGACCATAATGGAGTTTAGTCCCTTTTTTCCCCCTATTAGTCTTATGATTTTCCTTTACCTAGGCTAAGAAACAAAGTGCTTGTGAATTCAAATCCTCCTCACCCACTTATTTGTCCTTTAGAGGTGATGTTGCAACCCACTTGAGCAATAATTGAAAAGTTAGAAGTCACGGGCATTAATAAACATAGCTACTAATAGCAGTATTGAAAATGACCAAATCAATATCTATAATTGGTTAATTTTAAGTTTTTTTTAAATTAAAAAAATTATATGATATGGGCAATTTTTATGTTAATCAAAATTATTTTTTTAAGAAAATAATTTTCAAGATATGTTTCTCAGATTGGGTTTTTAATTTGACATTTGAAAAACTTATATGCATGTTTGTACATTTAAATGAGTTTATCTTATATATTATCATGTTTAGTTTGATATTTAATTTTTTAAAAAAATTATTTTTATCCTTCAAACATTCATTTGCGGAGAAGTAAAAGAAATTGTTTTTCTGTTTGATAAATTGTATTATTGATGAAATTTAATTTTAAAATAAAAATTTTTAAACATAAATTACAATAATTTTTTTTTACTCACTATTATATCTTAATTTGTAGTATTAGTCTTCACTAAGATTAGAGCTCAGGAGCATTCTGATGATGATGAATGTAAGAAATCCTACTATTAAACTACTCTTACTATGCTCTAAATTACAATTACTTAATTTTAAAAATTAAATTTATCTAAACTTCAATTGAAACACACACTTGTATGATTGCTTGGACAGTTAAATGTAATGCTTTTGGAAGTTCATGCACACTGTGTAGTATATTGTCCCCATTCAAAAATGGAATCCATGGATCACGGGCTGCGAAGTGCGCCTTTCAGTCCTTTTGAAAGAATAAATGAACCTATAGAAATGATTTTATGATGCTTGTGACATGTTGGTGTCTGATTTATTAATTGATAATATTTTAGTTTACTGATTATGGAAAAGTATCTTGATCATATATTATACCAAAATATTTTTGAGAATTTGTACTTTATTTTTGTGAGATATACGTGTTTAAATTATTTGATTCATAAATTTAAAAATATATAGTTTAGCTTTTGAAGTTTAAGTGAAATACCTTAGTCACTCTACCCCATAAAAATGCATTTCCAGCGTTAAAGATTGTGCATTTTTTTAAGACAAAATTTTTGTTTCAATCCCTCACTTATATGCTTATTGTCATTTTAATCATTCACTCATCATAATTTTTATCTTAGTCCTCTACTTGACCTAAAATTATTCAAATCAATTTCTTAACTACTTCACCATTAACCAACTGTTGATATGGGTTTTTTTTTTTTTTGTTTGTTAATATGGAAAACACTATAACCCATCTTATCACATCAGCTGCCCATTCAACATTATTTGTACATCGCACCCACAATACCTTCAAGAGCACAATGTGAAACAAAGTGTTTCGATCATTTTTCATTGTTGGGGTTTTGTTCTTTCTACAAGTAGCACTATAGTGCTAAACGTTGAGTGGAGAGAGTTAGACGTTGAGGGTGGTTAATTGAAAAACAGATGAGAGAAAAGGAACTATTCGAGAGGGAAGGCTTGACTTTAAAGGTGAGACAAAAGGGTGGGGAGTTGACAAGAGGAAGGAAGACTGTGAGAATGGTAGTTCCTCAATGGAGAAAGCCATTTTGCATACCCATCCCTGAAGATGCAGACTCTGTAGCCATTGCAACTCCCACTTATTCAATTCTTAATAGCCCTAAACTCCAATGTAGTGAAGCCGACAATAAACACAGCATTCCAATGTCGTTTTAGCTCTCCAATCCATCCTCACCGAGGGAGCTCAACATGTCTAAACAATTCAAAGACCTCAAATAATGTTTACCTTTAGGAATTGTGCATAATAGAGCTGCTAAAAGAGGTTGGAGTTGCTTTTTGCACATTACACATAGAGGGTGAAGAAACATGGTTACTTGGTAATGGCAGTAAGCTTCTATATGGCATAAATGATGACAAGAACTAGCACAAATTATTTTGTATTAAAAAAAAAAGCAAAATTAAAAGGTGTTAGGCTGATGTGAAAAAGACTTGACACGTGGTAGATGACATAACACATTAGAGACTACAAATGTTTCCACATAAGTGCTTAACGGCCATATTAGCATTTTTTGGATGGTAGTTTAATAGAGGGACCAAAATGAAGCATGTTTGACTGAGTGAAGGACCAATTTGAATATTTGAAGGAGTAGGGGACCAAAATGAAAATTAAGGACTGAGTGGGGGATCAAATTAGGGTTTTTGTCTCTTTTATATATATATATTTGAATTGCTAAATAAAAAATGTTGCACCACAATCAAATTTAAAATTTTTGACTATGCGAGGTCTCCAATTTTAATTTAAACTATCAAATCACATATTTCTATTAATCTTAATCATTACATTCATATGTTTTCTAATAAGTGTAGAGAATTTGGATTGCTATTGAAACCCTAAGTCTAAATTTGATGAATTAAATTTAATATTTTTAAAAAATATAGAAACTAAATGTGATATTTTTTAATAAAAAAATAATTATTTTGATTATTATAATAAGATATTAAAATGATAAATTTGCGATATGTGAGGAAAAAATATTTTTCCCCTTGAAATTTTCTTAATTTTGAAATAAACCCTCCCAATTTTAGTTTTAAATAACAATATCATGTTATTTAGAATTAGTGAGCCTATTTTTTAAATGCCACCAATACATAATAATGCATATACATTAAATTTTACTATGCTTTGGTGATATTAGTATCTCGTCAAGTTAATGACATTAATGACAATTGAATTACAAAATAATGAACATTAACGACACAATTAAGACTAATTACTGCTCGTAGAACTTGTAGAGTATCATTAAATTCACCAACATGCAGTAAATGTTTGCATATGATCATAATAAAGGCTACACCGCCGTCCACATGGGATTCTTAAACTCATCAACTTTTTCCCCAAACGGTAATGGGAATGATGCACATATAAAGTGTGATGACGTACAATAGTTATTGTTTTTTGAGTGGCTAATTATTTTTTTATTTTTTTTATTTTTTATAATTTAAATATTGTAATTTGATCTTTACATTTAAATATTTTTTAATTTAATCATTATTTTTTTATTTTTTTTATTTTTAACTATATTTATGAGTCAAAATTTTTTTTAATTATATATTTAAAATATTAACATGGTATACAATTAGTTGATATTAATGATTAAGTTAAAATTTTTATAAATTATACAAGTTCAGTTATAATTTTTTAAATTATAAGAGCAAAATTAAAAATCGTATCAATATTAATTGTATAATTTTTTTAAAACTTTAAACTAACTCCTCAGCTATTTTAACTTTATGTTGTTATAATTTTTTTTTTGTTTGAAACAGTTGTTGTAAACTGTTATAAATTAGTAAAATTTTATTTTAAACTTACTGTGGTCACAAATTTGTGCGTACCTGATTGATGTTGATTTCGAATTTAAAATTTTTTTTATCTAATCATATTTTAAAATTATTTTAGTTATTTTCTAAATTTATTAGTGCTTTTATTTAATTAGAAATTTTATGACTTTTTTTTTGTCGAATTACTATATATTTTTTTCTTGAATTAACGTTTCAATTTTAGAAACTTTAAGTCACATGAGTTCATTGTGTTATTAGGCATATCAATAGAATCAATCACCTATCTCAGGCTAAATAGAACCCATTAAGTAGTAAGATTTTAAGATACAAGGACTACACTGAAACACTTCTTTATGTCCCATTTTAAGTGAGTTGAGATGGATGGAATATTTTTAGCAACATTCTTTTACTCTAAAAGATAAATACAAGTACATAACCAAAAGTCACAAAAATGTCTGGCATCAAATAATTACAATTATAGATATGCATATTTTAGTAGTTTTTGATCCCCTTTTTTTATCTTAATTATTGCACAAAAAACCTGCGCAGTCAAAATTAATTATTGCGCAAAATTTTATGATCAAGTAATTGATCAGAAAATAATTAGTAATTTCTGTTGAAAATGTTATGAATATTAATAAAGTAATTATTAATTGAAAATGTTATGTTTTTATTAAAAAAATTGCATGATATAAAATATTTGAATATAAATATTTATTTCCACGTTAAATAAATGGATAATTTTTTAAATATTGAAAATAAAATAAAATAAAATAAAATTTATTTTATAGTCATTTTATAAAATAAGTTACTAAAATAAAGTACATGTGGTTATGTATTCTTGCATTTTATTCTTCGTTCTCCCAGTTTTAATTTTTTCTTTCATTTCCAATAAATATATAAGTATACAGTGAATTTTTTTATTATGTATTCGTCAAATATAATTTTATTTCTTAATTATTTTTTTTATCTTATTATATGTTATGACATTCAAATATTATTATATTATTATTTTTCCACTTCTCAAATATTTTCTACAAATTTAAATTTATAAAATAAAAAGTAAGAAAATACTTAAAATTTTGAAAGACAAATTTTTATTTCTCTAAAATAAATAATTAATATATTCAATAATTATAATTAAATAATATTAAAATATTTAATTTATATTTATAATTTATTATTATTTAAATATATAATTATATTTTAAAAATATCAAAATTAAAAAAAAAAGTTATAATTTAAGGAGACAAGCTGGCTTCTTTTTTTTCAGAAGAGGGCACGACCGCCTAGATTTTGCATATGGTTGCGGGTTGACACAACCTGCAATCTTGAATAATAAAAAAATTGTTGCATGCTGTTGGAGCCTATATTATTAAAAAAATTGAAAAAAAATATATAATAGATATGAGAAAATAATTTTAGCGGCGCAGGTTTTGGGTTATTATAAATAGTTAAAAACATTAAACTGTAGAAGAGCCCTTATTTTGGAACCATTCTATTTTTTTATGGTACGTGGTGATATGGACTATGGATACAGTTTTTCTTTTCTTTTAATAATACACCGACATTTAAAGGTGTTAAAACGAGTTTAATTTATTAGGTTGAACTTGTGTAGGTTGAGGGATTTTTTTGAAAACTCTTTTAATATATTTTTATCAATTCAGATCATTTAACCCGTGTGTTAAATGAATCAGTTTGTGGGTTAAACATGCTGCCTATTTTTTTTAACAGAAATTTTTACTTACTCAGTCCAGCACTGCAATCCATTACACTTTCTTATTTTAAAAAATTAACATTCATGTATGTGTTATGTTGTCTCTATTATTTTGTAATTTGTCAAGTTTGAATATTCCACTTATCATCATATTCTTATTATTAATGAATTAATGAATTATTAGATTACTCTATTTGTTTTAATCTGTTGAAAATTGCTTTTTATTTAATTACTTTTTTGTTTATTGATACTTATATAGAAATTGATTGATTAAATAAAATATGTACTTAAAGAAAGTCACATTTAAATTTTTATAATTTTTTATTTTTTTATTTTTTGGTAAATTAAACGTGTCAACTCGTTTAACTCACTAGGTAAAGTAGGTTGAAATTTTCAAACTATCACTTTATGATGGGTTAAACGGACTGACTCGTTTAATCAACCAACTTCGATGGAATGGGTTAACTCAGGTTGGATGAGTTGATTCATTTGAACAGTTCTACCGACATCCTTCAAATAAAATATCACATGCTTTAATTAAATAATTCGTTTTTACTAAAATATCTCCCGTTTTAGATATTTTTAATTTAAAAAAATTATTTAAGCTTATAGATAGTATTTTATTAACAAAATTTGATATTAAAATATAATATAGGGTAACTTTTTGTCTTAAAAAATTTGTACATTTTGAAAATAGATAAGAGACTCATATAATTTCTAATAAAGAAAAATATTAATTTAATTACAAAAACACATTCAAATATACTAAATATATGTTGAACAAAATTCAACTATAATAATTAATTTACTTTCTTTTATAAAGGAATATATATATATATTTTTGGTTTACAGTGATTGCCTTGCATGGGTGACACGTCACTTTCGGCGACAACCTCGCCGAGGCGCTCTCAGTCACTCACTCGCAGTCTCACTAAACAATGACGAAGAAGCGGCGTTCGTGAGCATTAGCAAAGCTCAGCTGTCAAACCACTTTCCCATTCTAGTATTTTGGATCTTTTTTCCTTTTATTTTCTATTGCTGCCTTTGACTTTTTCCTTAACGTTTTCCCACTATCCAAACACTGATGTTTTCTTCACATCATTCAATCTCCTCCTGGGATTCCCCTCATTCTGATTCCCAACCCTTCCACCCGCCATTGAACTCTCAACTAAAATCTTCACCAGTGCTATTTACTCTGGCCCCATTATCGGGCATGGATTTAACGGATTCACCCAATGTCAGCTATGGATTTAAGGGGTAGTTATATTTTCTAAAATTTTAATTTTTGTATATAATTTTATTTTATATTTTTTATATAATTTTTTAATTAATAAAATTTCGATTCATATATGGTAAAAATTTATTTTTCTTAATTTAAATATTAATTTTAAGATTTTTATTTTTTCTTAAAATTAAATTATAAATATATCCTTACGTTAGTTAGTTGAATTTTTTATAATTATGATTGGACAATCTATATTATTATATCAATGCAATTTGGTGGTTAATATTTAAAATTTATAAAAATTAGTAATTTTTAAAATTAAAATTTTTAATTTTCAAAACTTAATTTGAAAAATAAAAATGATTTTAAAATTTGAATTTAATGATTACTATTCACGTATATATTATTAATTTAACAATATAAATTTTAAGTTCTTTAATGTAATAGAAAAAAGGTGTTTAGGGGAGAAGATAAAGTATTAGTAGTATTATTATTTTATTATTTCAAAAAGTTTTAAAAATATCAATCCTGAATAATAAAAAATAAATAAAGTATTAGCATTTGTTGTATTTTGAAATTTTTTGAAAAAATAATACTTACTTCTAAAAATAGAAAATAGAGGAACGCCAGTGCACACCTGCTGTACAAGAATTGAAATGGCGAAATCCTTATTGACATCAATTTCACTCATATCACGTGTCTTCTGTCGAGGGATACATATTTTAAATGCTTGAGATTTTTCATATAGTTATATAAACAGTTTCATTAAATTCACATGTAAACTACTTAAAAATCATCATGATAAATGACTTCACATTAACTTAAAGTGTAAAATCATAACAAAAAATTTAAAACATATTATAAGGGAACTGGCAATTTTTTGACCATGTAAGTACTTGCTTAGTGTGAATAATAATATATAAATTTACACACTTTACATATATCTTAATTTTAAAACTGGTATCATACCCTATGTGAGCTGCAATTTGTCAACTTATAGTATAATTTGCTTCCATCACATGACGATAGTTTATGATAATAATAATAATAATAATAATAATAATAATAATAATTGCACACCAAAGTGAATATGCAAATTAACTTCACTCGTTGGTCAACTAATGTTTGAATTAATTTACGTTAATTTTAATTAATTTGCATAATTTTAATTAAACCAGCTATTTCTTACAAGTCGCTTGCTTTGACCATTACATAGATCCTGGAAAAATGAAATATACATATATACATATATATATATATATATATATTTTTTTTTTTTTACCGTTGTGTAAGAAGCAAAATTTCTAAATTCACTCCGATAGGAGAGGCTGATTCTTCACACATGTCATCGTGGCGCCCGCATCTAGAAAATGAAGTCCGTGAAAGACACAAGCCAAGCCAGACCATAACCAGAAAGCTAATGCAAAGTGAGTCTGAAACAGAGACACAAACATTCATTGCCAATATTTGGCATTACCTTCCTTCAATCTTCTCCCGCTAATTTCGCCCCTTCTCTTCCCTCTCTCTCTCTCTCTCTCTCTCTCTCTCATTCTCTCTTTCTCTCTCATTCATTCACACTAGACACCTCTACTGCACAATATACGATTCACATACATTTCTCTCTCTCTTCATTACCCAGTTCTCTCTCTTTCCCATTTGGCCTTCACTGGCACTCCAACTACGACAATGTCTGTAACCCACTTCACCCTCTTCGTCTTCGTCTTCATCTTCTTCTCCGCGTCCTCCTCTACCCCTCTTCCTCCCTACCCTTATGGTCAGCTCGAAGCTCTTCTCTCTCTACGTGATTCTCTTACCCAGTTAATTAGCTTCTGTAATTCTAACGGTGTGTTAACGTCTTGTCATTCACAGGTTTAGCTTACCACATCGACTGCGGTAGTGCCACAGATACCACCGACCCATTCAACACTACCTGGCTCTCTGATCGATTCTACACAGGCGGCGCTACCTCCATCGTCTCCGAGCCGCTCCGATTCCACTACTCCTACGAAAAGACTCTTCGCTTCTTCCCTATCTCATACGGCAAGAAGAACTGCTATGTATTCCCTTCTCTACCCGCGGGCCGGTACTTCTTCCGAACATTTATTGTTTATGACAATTACGACGGCAAGTCTCACCCCCCGTCCTTCGACGTCTCCGTTGAGGGCACCGTCGTCTTCAGCTGGCGCTCCCCGTGGCAGGAATTGTTAGCTCGTGACGGCGCCTACTCGGATCTCTTTGCGTACGTCAAGGACGGCGAAGCTGACGTCTGTTTTTACAGCTTTGCCACTGATCCTCCGGTCATCTCCTCCCTTGAGCTCGTGCAGGTCGATTCGTTCTCCTATGATTCGGCAACGATTGGAAATGACCACGTTCTCGTCAATTATGGCAGGTTATCTTGCGGAAGCAGTCAATGGGGTGCCGGATTCAGCAACGACACCGACCTCTTTGGTCGGTCATGGCAGTCCGATTCGGAATTCCGATCAAATTCCGGGTCCAAAACGTCGAGTTCGAGGAACTCAGACGGTGTCAGGACCATATCGACGAAGAACACTATAAAAGGGACTGATATAATGCCCAATTATTTCCCGATGAAATTGTACCAGTCGGCCGTAACTGTGAGCGGAGACCGCGTATTGGAGTACAAATTGAATGTGGACGCGAAATTGGATTACCTGGTGTGGTTGCATTTTGCGGAAATCGATTCGAGCGTGAAGAAGGCAGGGGAACGGGTTTTTGATGTGGTCATCAATGGCGAGAATGTGACTAGAATTGACATATACAAGCAGGTGGGAAGCTTTGCTGCATTTACTTGGCATTACACAGTGAAGAATTTGAGCAGTAGCGTCTTGAGTGTGAAGCTTGTGGCGGCTGTAGGTGCCCCTCTCATTAGCGGGCTAGAAAATTATGCCCTCGTACCTAACGATCCTTCCACCGTCCTTGAACAAGGTATGCAAAAGAAATTTAGAGGCAAATTACTTTCTATAGATTTTAGAAAAACATATTTTAAGAAAGGATTCTGATTTATTTTCTTTCTTCTTTTGGAATCTGAAAAATTGTTTGCAGTGATTGCTATGTTGAATGAAATATAATTTGGACGGAAAGTTGTTATAGTTCACCGTTTTAGTAATAGTAGTTACTGTGATGCTTACACCGGGGAAGTAGGGACATGGTTATGATTTTATGACCGAAGCCCAACCCTAAAGATCTTTAGTTACTGGTTTACTGACTTCGGACTTGTTTTGTAGTAATTGCCATGAAAGCATTGAAAGAGTCACTTCGTGTTCCTGATAGAATGGGATGGAATGGCGATCCTTGTGTTCCAACTAATTGGGATGCTTGGGAGGGAGTCACCTGCCGTATGAACAAAAATAAAACTGCCCTCGTGATAAGTCAAATGTAAGCATTTCTTCCCCTTATGTTAAGTTGTCTATCTTCGTTTCTAACTGGTTTTATGGAAGAAATTTGTTACTACAAAGACAAATTCAGGATTCGTACTAATGGGCCAAAAAGAAAAAGATTCCTGCAATAAAGTCTCTGAATAAATGACTTATCTTGCCTTCTGTGTAAAATTACTGGTATATTTGCTCCATGCGCAAGATACATAGATGATGGGTCATGGGTATTTCCAAGAACGCATGGTATCTAACTGTCATTTTCTTATATGCATATATAAGAGCATAAACAATATAAATTGAACAGGCAATTAATCTCTGTTCTTCCCGAGACCAGTGGCCTATTAGCATTCATGCCCTGGAAGAACAACTGTTGTAAAGAGTGGGTTATGGGTTGAACTCCTAATCCACGTATGCATATTTGAATTATTGAACCGTACATTAAAAAAAAAAAAAAAAAAAAGATGAACTGAGGAACCACTGCTTTTTCTTTTAAAGATTATAATTCCTTTCCCTTTTCTGCAGCTTTGATCAACTCTTTGTTACACTTTTTAATTTCAGTGATCTAGGTAGTCAAGGCTTTAAAGGGTACATAAGTGACCAGATTGGTCTTTTGTCAGACTTGGTAAGCCTGTAAGTATCAGCTGCCAAATGTTTATATATAGTAGGCATCTTTCACAACCTGTTGTTGCTTAGAAGTGTTGGTATTAGCATTATACTGCTCTGAAGTAGAAAATGTGCTTATTCTATAATATTTTCTTCCACCATATTATACTTTGTGGTTTGAATGTTTCGGCCTAGGAAGCATTGATATTGTCAAGGACATGATATTGCAACACAAGGAAATTCAGAGTGTTGGACATGGATACAGCTCCTTTTTTTTAAGTATCTGTGCTTCATTGATTTTAGCAGTCGTCAATGGACGCAGTTCTCCTTATACTAATTATTTATTGTTTTTGCTTTTTCCTTGTCTCTTCAATAAGAGCGTATCAATCTCCACTTTCAAAATTATCGTGGTTATTTCAACCACACTCTTTCTGTAATTTTGATAACTATAATAATTAACCCTGGCCTACCAAACAATGTTGACATAGTGCTGATGCACTATGCACTATAGCACATCTTCTGCATTGTACCTGATGAACAGTTCACTATAACTGGTGCAAAAAGTAATGAGTAGAATGCTTAACCTTACTTTGTTTGGTCTTTAGAGTTTTCATTAGAATTCCTTCTCTATCATTGAACAAGCCTCAATTTTATATCAACTTTCTTTCTATATGCATTTGACCATAATTTTGGTTCCTCATACATCTGTAGTAGATAATAATTCATGTTGATATGCATGCAGCATTTGGTCTACCCAAACTTTAGTCATATTCATATTAAGCTCAATCATCTAGTAACTTCTTTTACTTTAAATTACAGGAACCTGAGTTCTAATTCTTTGGGGGGTGATATACCTTCCGGACTAGGTCAAAAATCTCTGATAAATCTGTAAGCACTTCGATATTAATTCTGTTTGTTATGGTTGTTTGACCAGTTTCTTTTGTTATTAGTTACTATTGAAAATCCTTTACATAATTCAACTGAGTGTAGTGCCTTCTTCCATTGATTACTTGATGATCAGTTTTCATGTGAAAAATCATATTCTTGAGTTTACTCATGAGGAGTCTGTCATCATACTGAAAGTTGTAATATCTTCAGTCTCTGTACGTTTTTGTTGCCCAATTATTTGTCAGTGTCAATGCATTTCTTCAGTTATATATTGCTGTGAAATATAATGATGCAGTCATCTGATCTATATGGAAAATGATGCAACCTTGTGATTTATTTAATATTTGATCTAGTTTTAATATAATTATGCTGTAGGGATTTGTCCAACAATCAGTTAACAGGCTCCATACCAGATAGCTTGGCCTCTTCAAATTTGCAGCTTGTGTGAGTTTTTATTGCTTTGCTGTTTTGCTTTTCGCTTTAATGAAGTTTATGTCATGATTCGCATCAAGTTTTGAAATTTATTATCAATTTGTCTTTCCTAAGCAAATTATTTAGTCATTAAAATCCCATGCTCTTCTCATTGGTCCATTGATATCTCATTGCTTATTTGGCAGCCATATTTGGCTTTATCTGTTGGTGTTATGCGTGGCCACCCAGGGGACATAAAAGACCAGTGTAGTTAAATGTGTAATGAAACTGCATTAGTTTTATGTATGGTAATTTTAGGGTTTGAGATCAATTGTTAGATGAAGGTCAAGGGAGAGCAAAGAGAAAGTTACCCAGAGATTGCCTAATTTTTGAGCCAACATCACTATACACTATTGATAACGAGATTTACTTGATCTTCTTAGCTGCTATGAGTGATCAGCAGTTCAATAAGTGTGAAAGTGGGGTGGATAGGTTTTCAGCATTATAAGTTTTCATGGTTCGGTTTATCATTTATTACATCTTTCTTTGACTCAATGAATGTGCTGAAACTGCTCATGTTTGCATTTGTTAAGGATTTGGATTTCATTCTGCAGTGTCTACTTCGACATGTTTCATGTTTGCAAAAGAATTAATGATGTATGGATTCCCTGTTGGACAGCATCCTTGTCCAGTTTTTCCCATTTTTTTTTTCTTTTTTTTTTCTTTTAATTTATTTTTTATTTGATCCCCTGGCTAGATCCAAACTCGACTTATTGTCCTAGTTGAATATTGAATCTTCAGATTTGATAGTTTTAGTTGCAAACTTATACTGTATGCACAGGAGTAATAGACAATTATTGCTAAAATCCGAAGGAGTCTAATAGCTAGAGTTTCCTGAAATAACAAGTTTAGAAATCAAAATGTAGAAAGTTTCCCATCTGGTGGATAGTCACTTGTAGTTTTAGTTGTTTTAACTGGAGGTTCTTTTTGGGCTTTGAATGAATCCTATATTCTAGACTGCTAGGCCTTCCTTTTCCTTTTCTCTATTTCCAGTTACATTTTTTAATTTTGCTTTTGCAGTTGCAAAAAATGTTATTAGAATTTGTCCTTATATAAATGTCAGGATTATAATCTGTAGGGTTCATTAAAACTGATTCACTTTCATTTTGTGACAGTCATAGTGCTCTCAGTATATTTGGCATATTACTTTAAACATCTAATTTGTAGTTGTTTGGTCTAATAGCTTTGGCAGTATTGGGTCATAGCAATATTAAGTGCGGCTTAACCATTGCAATTGTGGTTTGTATGATTATAGTGACTTACTCCTTAATGAAGCTGATGTATTAGTAATTGTCTAGGATGTAGTTTGTTGAGAGTAGATACTACATAACTCTTGAGTCCAATGGATGAATTATAGGGGAAAAAAATTGTAGATACCACTTAACCTCTGCTGTAGTCTTGCATGGGGAATCCTTTATTCTCAAGACAAGTTTTGCTTACTAATCCATTTGATCTCAACAGGCTATTAAATGGTAACTTACTGGAAGGACGAGTACCAGAGCAACTTTATTCAGTTGGTGTGCACGGTGGAGCTATTGAGTATGTTACTCTTATCCGTTAGCTATAATCTATCAGGTTCTGTGCAACATTGTGTTGAGATTGGAGACTGGAGCATTGGATAACTTAGCTTCCATGCCCAGTCCTCCCCACTTGCTAAATTTTCTGTCTGTTGGTCTATCTGTCTATTTATTTGAATCAAATTGCAAGCAGATCTGGGCTCATTATATCATCCCTCATCAGCATTGAATGGTGAAGTAATACCTTTTCTTACATAAATATCCTTCTGCCTTCTGTCCCTTCCCAATGCCATTGTTGCTTATGCTATTTACCATCCATTTTTTATGTAAAGCTCCCAAATTCTTGAAAGCGAAGTAAATTTGATGATTCATGAAACTAATTCCACAATATGGTCAATCTTTCTAAAGAAATGTCTTTGTTGTCCACAATCATGGTGTGCCTGCCACTGTTTTATCTTTTGCTGAGAAACATGTTAATTAATTGGCATAAATCAGATGATAATCCATTGCTTGCGGTCCTGTCAGATTTGCATGGATGGTTGTGACCACTGTCCACCTGCTGAATTAATCAACATTAGTTGCTATTTGCTCGCTAGGGATGCTATAGGAGTAAAAGCAGTGCATATCAGTATAGCATTGTTTGCAACTGTTAATTTATGAAAGATTCAGTTAACCTATGGTTATATGAAACACTGGGAAATATATCTTTTATACTTTCTATTTGATTTGCTTGCATTCAGTCTCTCTGGCAACAAAGGTTTGTGCGGCGTCCCTTCTTTGCCAGCATGTCCTATATTTTGGGAGAATGGCAGACTATCTACGCAGGGTAAAGTTGCTATAGGCTTGTCATGTCTTCTTGGTTTGTGTCTGCTACTGCTTCTGGTATATATCTACATCAGGAGGAGAAGAAATGATTATGACTTTGGTCTACCTCATGAATTGATGTGTAAGTATGAATTCAATGAGATTCAGTTTCAGGCCAGCATTGTTTGGTTTTTTAAAGTTCTGGTACTGTGTTTCATATCTTATTTTTTTTGGGGCTAACTACAGTATTTTTATATTGGCTTGTATTGGTGTAGTAGCTGCTCTTTCATGTTGGTGCTTAGATTGCACACACACTCACCCCCGGTCCACGGGGCAGTGAGTGTGTAGCATAATGCGTCATCGTATTATATATTAATCCTTGATCTAATTTCTATCATTTCTGTTTTATTTAAACCAATAAACATAGAATCATGCAAATATGTTTATACATATATGTGTGCATTAGCATGCATGTAGGCGCTGCATCATAACTCTTCTCGGTACTTGAACTTTTACTATTTAGACATTCCTTTCATTTGTGATGCTATTAAAACCCTAATATCTTATTTCATGTTGCCAACACAATGGTGCTTCAGATTCACTGTCAAGCCATCAGAGATTTGTCAACTGTATTTAAGTTGGACATCTCTCAGTTTTGTTAATATTTGGTCCTCTCATATCTTTTAGCTGTTTTTCTGTGCAGATCATTTTATTTTCACTGACCTTATCACACTCTGCCAATGAAACCCAACGTACCTTCAATCTGATTAGTTTACTACATTATTATTGAAATTCTGCAGAAATGCTTATCTTTTCGGGGCATCACTGAATGCTGTGGTGCATAACTACTTTTACTATTTTATCTAGTTCTATGAATGACTCGCTTTTTGTCTCAAACTTGGTATGACTTTTGATCTTGGTGTGGCTTTTGACATTAGTGTTTGTTATATTCAATCTCAGTTGCACGCCCCACAAATATTTTGTATAATGTCTTGTGAAAAATGCTAAATCGTTTATGTGATACTAGAGTATAATTGGAGCTGTTGTCTTTATTTTTTAAGGAAGATTCCCTATCCTGGGATGTTTAAACCTTAAATTCTCTGCTGACTTTTTGTATATTGTATTGTTGCGACTTCATATTTGCAGCATTAGCTGCCAAGAGAAACCGATATCAGAGGCAGAAATCCTTGATGCTCCTTGAGATGGAGAGTCAACATGCCAAGGGATTACCTGTACCATTTTCTCCACAATAATCAAGTTTTGTTGGAAATAGAAGATTGATTTTCATAGTTTTTGGCTAAATCATACACCGACACAGCTTAGTGAAAAAAATTGAATGTTACAACATCAATGCCCAGCCCTGATGTGCCGACACTGCCCCTGTTAAAAATTGCCGTGTGGCTTTAGCTTTTCTCCCTCAACGTTTCATCTCGTCAAGGATTCTGGAAGCCACCGCTCTTTGCCTTACTTTGTGACACATTATTTCTTGACCCACCAAAGAGGGGCATAAAGTCCTGATATATCAGTAGCCGTCTGTAGTTTTTGATGAATACATGATAGGAACACATCAATGTATGTAATTTGAGCCACAAAATTTATGGGTACATCAAACCTGCTTGACTCTTGACACAGTATACTGATTTGTGTAGCTAAACAGCTTTGAGTGGGCACTGTTGTACAATGAAATTTAGGAAGATTTTTCATAGATTTATACCAAGCATATGGAGAAAATTCTATGCGTCCTTTCTAGATTTTTTCCCCATTTGTTATTCATCACTGAAAAGTAGTTCTACAACTCCTAGTAATACTTTGTTGACTTGGAACTTTCCTCAGTCAGTGAAACTATTGTATGGCAAATTGAAGTCAGAAAAGTAAGATGACCCCATGTTGATGGATGGACTTGGAAAGTTTGGCGTGCATGATTGATCGAAATCTAATGACGACCCTTTTTGTGTCGATTTTCCTTCTTCCATTTAATGGGTCTAGAAGGGGTGAAGCCACCTCTATTTCTGCATTTCTTCTCGAAATCAATTCATTTGTCATCAAGTCTTCGTCTTTGTTCTACTTTTACCTGTTGACTACTCTTTAAAATAATGTAATTACATAATTATGAAGCTCCTAATTATAACTCTGTTTTCTTAAAATTGCATATATTTATCATTAAAAAACTCCTGTACCCAAAAAATGAAATCATAATAGCACTATGGTTCTGTAAGTATAGATTTTTAACTCCATACATTATTATTTCCCTCTCCCACAAGTTAATGTTGACACTAGTCATTAACTACAGAAAATTTATGGCATGAGTACTTTAGATCATTCAATAACATTTTCATTTGCATCTTGTCTCATTTAAAACATTAGATTTAGTATAATTGTGAAGTCAAATTTTTTATTCCTACCCACATACCAAAAATAAAAAATAAAAATCTTATTCTACCCTTCTAGTCAATAATCTCATGCCAGTCATCCTTTAACTCTGCAGATCCGTCCTTGTTGGGAGAATATGGATGGGGCACATTGACATGGTCTTGAGGGTTGTTGAGTCGGATTTAACAGATAATAGCTTTAGCAGTACAGAGTTTACTTTACCCAAACATAAAAACCTATTAAGATTCTGAATATGAAGAGGGAGTTTTGACTTGGACCAAGGCAAATGAACTACCACAAGACACCATGCAACTTGATCATTTGTTTTGTTCATTAAAACAAATCATGTGCAAAGGACTTCCACAATATACTCACAAGCTAGCTAGCATACAACCCACAGTGTATGACTTTTGAGACCCAACAAGCCCATACTTTATTCTCCTTTCTCTCAAATATCTTCTCTTCCAGCCATGCTCTGACTGAAATACCAAGTTTACCCTTTTTTTAAAAAGGAAAATAAATTAGCTACAAATTTTGAGTATATGATGTAAAGTCATTGAGTAAAAGTATGACTTATTGGGGGGGTATGAGATAGCATGACGTATTCGGACGGTTTGAATGGTTATATTCTTTAGCCTTTGATCCCAGAAAAAAAAAAAAAAATTTCTTTACAAAATTTTATATAAGTCTTGTTTTTTTAAAATAGATCACTGCATGATGTGTGGCACAGTGCCACTCAACCTACCAGCACCATTGTGAGCCATAAACCTGATATTGATCAAAAGTTTGTCAACAAGTTCAGTTTATGTACACATAAATTATGTGGGTGTGTTAAAGAGTTAACTATATTATTTGTGTGCATTTTGCGCTGGCTTAATCGTGCAACACGGCATCAATGCTTTAAATTTAATTATGGTGTTAGGTGTAATTATATGATATTAATTACCAACTAGGCATCACTCAACATTCTATTAATTTTAAACAAATTAGGCATAATGCAAAATTAGTAAACAGAGCAAACTTTTGAGCATATGCACATGCAAATGGTTTTCAAAGCATAGGCCCTTGTTTGAAGCCGAATGCTATGCAGTCATAAATATTAATTCCTCTTGAATACATATTTTATGAGATAATTGATGCATATATATGTAAGAGCCAAAATCTATGTAGTTTTTAAGATTGCAAGTTGCTAATTAATATAATTAAGCAGCATCTTTCCCTTACAACAAAATTCCATGAATACATTTGAATTGAAGAGAATGAAAATGAAGGGAAATTAAAAATTCACTTCATAATTAAAAGACATATTTTATTTTTAATCCTAATATATTTTAATTAAAAAACTATTACATTTAAGTTTAAATCAGAGAAAAAATGTGAATTAATTTTTTTTAATCCAAACATGTTCTGGCACTATAAATTGGATAAAAATATCTTCTTTGTGTGTGAGAGATACTTTTTTTTTTTTTTGTACCAGTTGACAAAGTGCTATTTAAGTATCAAAATTGAAAACTTCTATAATACTATAATTAAAATATATTGAATTTTTAAAAATAAAAATTCAAAAGATTCCAAAAAAAAAAAAAAAAGAGCATGACCTAGCTGCTTGGGTGATCGTTCAAAATAGTGTAGTTGATGATATACTTTTATGTGGTTATGGGGAGCCCACATATGCATTATTGAATTATGTGATGCAAATACATCTCAGTATACTGATGTAGACGTTTAAATTGTATTAATTAATACAACTAATTACGTGTCTCTCAATGAAGTGTACAATAATAATCTCATTTTAATTTTTCAAATATAAAAAAAATACTAAATAATATTCTCCAATCATGATTCTTGCAAATCCAAAACATCAATGGAAACCAATCTTATGAATTCAGATTGGGACAAGACAAAACAAGTCTTAAATGTTTTTAGTTCAAATTGTTGTTATAAATGAAACTAGTGGACAAACCTGTTGACTTGGTTGACCTCGATTTCTGCGCCTACCAAAAGTCTTTGATTAATCAATTTGATATATCAAAAATTTCTTCCTTCGAAGTTACCCCAATCTCATCCCCTTAATTATTGCATCAGATATTTTTGCCAACCTTAGCTGATCGCATTCTTCCATTATTTATCATATAATTATTGCTCATTATTTAGTGAAGATCATATAAAACTAATAGTTGAAACCCACACAAAAAAAAAAAATTCTTATTGAATATTCAATTATACATATATACAATAAAGATATTTAGGTATTTGATTAAGGATTGTTTTATGATCCTAATTAAATTTGGGAACATGTTCTATATGTAAGGAAGCCATGGGTCCATGTGATGTATTCAAGAAAAAACTTAATGTTAATCTTGTGTCGAGTAATCAATGAAACTTTAAACACTAAATCATTGACAATTTTAAGATAAGAAACATGTTTATTCAAACAATTTTAAGTAAAAAAAATGATTCATTATAATAACTCGTGATTCTGTATCAATGAAAACAATAATTGGGAGAAGCCTAACATATTTATTTTATAAGAGGGAAAGGTGGAGATATAAAACAAAATAAAACTTTGGGCTTGAGAAGGGTGGTAATGATCTATTTTATAGATATGGTGATAATAAGTAAAGGGTTTCACGTACGTCAAAGATGGATAAAGAATAAGGAATGGTCGAAGTAAAAGTAGAAGTAAATGTTTCAAAATTTATAATAAAAATAATGTTTTTCTTACTACCTAACTCTACCAAAAGTATGTGTATTCATTCACATTAAGGTTCCGATACTATGTAGAATCGAGTTGTAAGTTAGATAAATTTAATAAATTTTAAAAATTGATAATTTTTCATGTGACATTAAATGAGTAAAATACTTTTTAATTACTCACTTGTTATAAGATTGTTATTTTATTCTTTTCTTTAATTAAAAATATTATACTTAGTTTCATATTAAAAAAATATTAAATTTAATTATTTAGATTTAAAGTTTAATATTCAATAGAAAAATTAAATTTTGTCATTTTTTTTAAGTTAGAGATCAAGTATAATATTTTATCACGTAGAAAACTTAAATGATAATTTTGTGGTGAAGATGGTCAAAAAAATATATTTTTCTCAAAATTAAATTAAAAAGTTAACTTGCAATTAAATCCGGCGAGGAAACATTAGCATCCTGAATCAGTGGTGAGATTATTAATAATTTAAACATCGATTATTTTAATAATATGAACCTACAAGAAGGAACTAAGCAGAGAATATATATAATTGGGAGTTGGAAGGATTTTTCATTTTCAAGTACAAATTGACAACTTGAACCGACGAAACAAACAAAAAAGACTGACTTGAGAAATGAGTGCTTACATAATAATGCCTTCTTTATTTATTTATTTATCTTTTCTTTGTTTGGTTATTTTTGGTGAAATATAATAACCCTTAATGTCCAAGACAAAGACAATGACATGTCTTTGTGCGTCTCTCTCTCTCTTATCTTGTGTAGTGGTGGCCAACTATGAAACCATCCACTTGGCTAAATTTTATTTGACTTTGAAATTTATAACACGTTTATGCGTGCCATGTCGGCAACATAACTTCAGGGTCTCTTCTCTTCTCTGTTTCTCACCCGATATTTCAGGACCCACTTGAATCTTCCTCAAGTTTTAACTAAGAAATATCATTTACAATTCACACCCAACCCTAAGTAATCCATCATTTACAATATTTAATCCATTTTAAATATCATATTACTTTATGGTATTCTATTTGAAGAAATATTCAACCTTTAATAAATAAAATATAATATTAGTCTCTCACTTATTAGTAAATTGTCATTTTAATTTTTTATTTATCATAAAATTATTATTTTAATTTATTATTTATTAAAATGTTAAAAATAGTTATCACTTATTGAAAAATGTCAAATTTTCACATTTTAAAAAATTACTAAATTTATTCTTCCTATCAAATTTTAAACCTTAAAACTAAGAAATTAAATCTAGTATTTTACTTTTTAAAAAGTGTGAGACAAAGTGTTACATCTTCTAATAAGTAGATAATTATTTCGAGTATTTTAATATGTGATGAACTAAAATAATAATTTTATGATAAGTAAGGGATAAAATTTTTTTTTACTATTTAATAATTAAATATGCAAAGGTAGGCAACTTCAATAGATGTTCACAAGTATTTAGCAAGCGTGTATATATGTTATGGAATTAATTAGTTTTACAATTTTTTCAAATTATTTGAATAATAGTTCTAAATTAACTTAATGGACAAAATTTAAATTATTCACACTAAATAAAGATTCATATACGACTAAATTAATAACTCTTGACCAGTAATATGTTTGACAGAAGTTAAAGAACCTTAATCTAAACAAGCTCTTACGATGTGTTGAAGATATTTGTGTAAACCAATGAAGTCTTAATTAAGTTTAAGGGATAATTTACATTGATTAATATGCCAAATTATTACAACCTATTTGTAACAAACTTGTCAAATTCCACGCCAGGTATTGAACCCAGAATTTAGAATGAGAATTCTATCGTTTGATTGGAGACAGTCAATGAAATTGAAATGAAAGGTTCCCTTTGATTAGGTCAAATATAAAGAGACCACAACTTTGGAAGATATATTTTATAGGTTTAAACCCATTGAAAATTCAAGATCCTTTGAATGACCAAAAAAATATCACCATGGGCCTTCTTCATAATTTTCTAAAACCATGGGACCCTTTGTGCAATTTTCCCATTCTTGAAGAGAAATAAACAGCACATCTAATTAACTTCAATTCTATACATTTATTGTCTAAATGCCAATCATGAATTTTGAAAAGAGAGAAATTGAAAAAATTGTGAAATTTTTTGTTATATTTACTTTTCTCACACTAAATGAATATCTTAAAATGATCTTTGACACTTTTTATGAGTTTTTTATCGCACCCTCCACAGCATATTATGTTGTATAATGTTAAATCCATTTTACTTTTCTCATGCACCATGGAGCCCTCTAAGCCAATAGGATTATTTATGTGGCACACATGGTATAGTGGGGCTTATGTAATACATGGAAGCTTTTCAACATGAAAATTTGAAACATTTTATTATTAAATTATAATAAAATTTTGTATACACTTATAATTATTTTAAATACACTAATATATTTAATTATAATTTAGAGATATAATTATAATAATATTATTTTTTAAATTAATATTATTATAATTATATCTTTATATTATAATTAATACACTAAAGAATAAATATGACACCTTAAATTGCTTTAAGATAATGTATAATGAAACTTGAAAAAATATGTAAGACTAAAAAAACCCGAAGTCTTAGTCAATATAAGCAACTTACAGTTCATAATTATGAAAGAACATGGCTATTTATGGCCTATTTATATATAGGGCTAGCCACTTGCTTCCTTGAGTTGAGTATAGCCTATCAGCTTTTATGACAATAATAAAATACAATTAATGATTTTGATAAATTTTTTACATCTATTTTAAATACACACAGTATATATATGACTTTCTATAATAAGCACATAAACTAGCATGTCAATTTTTTATTTTAAATTATATGCCATAGATAAAAATTAATTTTTAAAATATTTAATAGGATAATTATTTGAGTATAACATTATTTGTTGTGTCTAGCATAAGAAATATATAAATTATTAAAAGAATTTTATAAATATATTTCCATATGTTTAAATGGTGATATTGTAATTCATATGCATATATATTAAATTAATTTTAATATCCAACTTAAACATGTAATATATACTTGAACCTTTTTAAAAGTTTCTGGCTAAAATCAAGTTGACTATTTATTTCACATTAACTTCATATATTAATATACAAAACATCGTAGAACACAAAATATACTATAAGTATTTAGAAGTCCATTATGAATCGCACTCTCTTTTTTTTTTTTTTTTTTTTTCTTTTGGCCTCAAGTTTTGAATCATGCTCATTGATTCTGCAAAAATGGGCAATCTGTAGTCTCTCATGCTCTCAAGCAATTTGATGATTATAAAAAGAAAACCACTGGATTCGTAATTTCGCTTTGTAGCTTCCTTCAAGCATGCAATAATGATGGTTTCATTTTCCATCATCAATTACTACAAAATGCAATTGTTAATATTTCTTTCATTATAAAATATAATATGCATGATCGTATTTAAAATGGATTAAAAAATCCAACAAATATCACTTGTGTAAAATTTTGTATAATTAATTAAGTATCTCTGTACGATGAAGAGTATTCCTTATTTGTTTTCCCTCGTCTAATTGTAACGTCTTCCTGAGCTAAAAGATAAAAGTCATAGTATAATAATATGTATGGGGATTATACAAGGTTAGAGGTATTTAATTAACCCACCATGGTTAATCTTAGCGTTAATTGTATGGTTAATAGGAATAATTAAATAAAAGAGTCAGTGTTGTGACTTGTGAAGCTGAGGTCAGATGCTAATCTGATACGATCACGTGGTTTGACCCGGAAAGCTGGGTCATCACCGTCCTCGTCGTAGCGTATCAAGCAAACGTCAAGCATCTAATTAAGTAATTTTCCTTCAATGTTTATACATTTATTAGTAATTTTAAATACATCACATTTTGTAAAAATCTCTGTCTCTGAAGGTTACGTTTTTAAATTCTTTTATCCAATAAAAATTACTTTGAACTAATTAAAGGTGAAAATAATTGTTCTTTATTTATATGCAAATAAAGATTTAGTGAACTAATCTGATTTTCAAAAATAATTTCAAAGCCAAAACAATAGTGTGTTTGATTTTAGAAAAATCTGATACTAAATTATTTGAAATGTTATATATACATTAAAATTAAGATTTATTTTATAAATTATTTTGTTTGATTTAATGTTAATTTATTAAAAAAAAACCCACTTTTATCTTCCAAACCACTCTAAAAGTGAAAAGAAAACTTGTATATACTTTGACAAGTTGTATTGATGGCAAGACTTTTTTTAAAAAAATAAATTATAATTATAATTATGAAAATTAGTTTTTTATTAAAATTAAATTTCAAAATCACGTTAATCTATAATTAAATTGCCTTAAACAACTTCAATCCAAATATGCACAAAATTAACGATTCAACAACAAAAGTTTTGTTCTTGTAGCTTCAATTTATACTTAAACTATTTTTATATATATTCTATATTCTATTTGGTATCGGTTTCCTGTGTGAATGCATTGAAATATAAAACCAAAAGAAAAAGGTAAGAGAAAAAATATTAGTCAATTTTAATATATTTAAGTGGTAGTTAATTTAATATATCAGTCTTAATAGTATTATTTTTTTAATATTATCTATTTTTTAAAAATAATTTTATTAAAATTAGTACACCAAATAATTAATTAAATTTAACTAATATTTTCTAAAGTTAAGAAGCAAACAAGAATACAAATAGAATTGCGTGAGAAGCAGGATGCGTGTAGTTGACGCACTGGAAAGTTCCACAGAAAATATCTAATCATCATTTCCTATGTTCCTAACCCTTTAATTTTTCTTCCTCTCACTCATTATTCTTTTTTTAATTTCTTGAACCATAGTATAGTTATAATAATAATAATAATAACAATGATGGTCTTATAAAATAATAATAATGATGATGGTGTGAATCACATAAGGTGTCAAATTCTGTAGCAAGGCTTCATCTTCATATGCATTTTCTATACTTAACTCTAGATTTGTACAATATCTTCTATGATCCATAATCTTCTTGGATGACTAGGAATATAACTATATATTCATCTCAATTAACCTAATTATATTTAAACCTAGCATTTGATCCTACTTTGAACCTTCTGAATTTTGATTACCAGGAAGCTTCTCTATACTAGGAAAATAGTTTCTTGATATATTCACTAGGCTGACACATTCAAAACACACTCTACTTGCAATAAACAATTTATATATATATATATATATATATATATATATATATATAAAACATTCAGTGATGCAAATATGCCATAATATATTGCAAATTTCTGAGAGGTTTGCTGTGTTGTAAGAGCCTTATTGCACAATATTATAAAATGGTGACACAGCTCCAACGGTAAAGAGGGAAAGAGAGGAGAGAAGGTTGAAAAAAGTGTGAAGGAACAAATCCTTCTATCCTCTTCAAGCCAATAGAAGCAAAAAGAAATTCCCATTAAATTAAAAAAAAGAAAGGTAAAGCTATCATGATGATGTGATCATATATAGTAGAGCAAGATCATAATCAAAATCCAATAATAATCATTATTATTAAGCATGCAGTGTCAAGCTTGTTTCGGGTACCAAACGTGTAGCATCTTTCCCCTTTAATTATAGTTTGTCTATATATGTGGTTATATATTATGTTTCATTATTATTCTTTAATTCCAATCCCAAAAGCATAAGAAAATCAAAGATTCCCATAATGATTTCATCACAAAACGTGTAGCATCTGTGTTTCTTTTCAGTGTATGACATGGCACTTTATTTCACACGTGAGAATGCCAACGGTGGATGACGTGGCGTTGTAATCTTAAAGTCATAAATCTAAGTCATCACCAACTAGAAAAAGCAGCCATCCGTAGGGTTATAAGCTGAAGACGAAAGTGGGAACACGTCGTGCACTTCAGATTTAATCACTAAATTATTTGTTTAAAGATAATCACAAGCGTTTTATTTTACTGGGAAAATAGTAAAAAGATGCTTTTCCTTTTCAGGTAAACAAGACATAAATTAATTATAACTTAGAATTTGTGGAACAACCATCTATCTTCCTTGAAGAAACCCCTTTACCTTAATTTGTTTGGTCCAGAATCAGATAAGGGTTTCTGGTATATTTTAAAAAATGGTACCCCAATATCTTTTGCGATTAACTTGGGATTATTTAATTGTGAAAAGTGATAAATGCACTTTAGTGTTGGATAAATAAGATTAAAAAGTGCGATTTTGCATCCAGCCATCGACATTGTGAACGAAAGAAGATTAAAAAAATAAATAATAATTAAGAGGGTGGTTTAAATTGTGAAAGCAATAGGGCATTGTGAGGCAATAATAATATATCCAAGGTGAAACACATGTTGGTGAGGCAATTAGAGGAGTTAATGCTTCAAAACCCATTATAGAAAAGGTTAGTTAATCTTGTGAAGATGATGAAAGAGAGGAAAAGGGTGTGACTAGAAGTGCACCAAACAGTGATAACCTCTATCTGATTGTCAAAAGTGCTTTAACCCACGATTACTTTAGCTAATTAATTAATTCCCATATACTGGATATTAGGTTCTGAACAGAGTTAAGCCTAATTTTAGTCAGCAAATTGTTTGAGAGTATAACTAATGAAACAAGGTGAAGCCAAAAATAAGATAATATAGATTATTCCTGTGATTAATTTAATTAATATCAAAAGTGTTGATTTCTCAGGCACACTTGGTTGAATGATCAGATTTTGATGACTTGTGTATTAATTAATCTATTTAGCAGCCCTAAAAGGGTAAGCCGACAGTTTGTATAATAATTACAAAAATATGAAATTAGACCCATATGCTTCTTGTTAGCAGGTAATGAGAGAGAGAGAGAGAGAGAGAGAGAGAGAGTTGTGAAAATAGGACAAGCCAATAATTTCTTTCCCTTTTTGTAGCATTATATATGGAATTATTACTCAATTTTATTCCATTTCATGTCAAATCCTAATATTGATAATCAGCTAGTGAATGAACTAATAAAATATGCACCTGTGTCGTATATACACACAAGATTCATGTATCTTCTTTGTTTTTGGTATATGACGATGCAAAATGATACTCATATATTTAATTCTTTAAAGATTGTGTATTATCTTTCATATGCAATATGGATTTTCAAGATCCCATATCATCATTTGAGAAGGTGAAGCTCAGCTTTTATGCTTTTCAATAAACCATAATATGATTCCGGCATGGCTATTTAATTTTAGATAAATATACCATGAAGTTTAATTATGCTGATATTTTCATCTTTACTAAAAAAAAACATATCATTAATCTTGATTTATATAATTAACTTGTTGGAAAAAAAATAGATAAATTACTCTTTCTACTCCTAAGAGATGTTCAAACCACAACCTCTCTATTTCTAAAATTTACACTTAGTACTTCTATAATCAATAGATTTTTTAGACTAATTAAGTTCGCCAAGAATAAGGAAAAAACTATAATTACAAATTTTTGAACCAAAATACTCTTACATCTATTATTGATATTATATATCAAGTACTAAATATGTACTTGACTGATATAATAATATTCAATTTCTTGATGCAAATAAAAATTTATAATTAATAATTTTAATGAAATAATTTTAATAAAATTGGTTAAATTTTAGTTTCAGAAAAAGTTGTGTATATTTTTATAATAAAAGGGAAGATAATGTAATTTAAACATCTTTAAACATAATTTACCCAAACGAAATTGTCATAGGTGTGAAACTTGAACAAGGAAATGAAGAGATTTATAATTATGAAATTTAATATTGATAATTTAAATTTTTCATAACAATATTGAAATCCTGTAATGATCATAAATTTTAGAATAGATTCCTTTATATTTTGAAAGAAATATAAAGTTATGTTTAAGTCGTGTGAATTAATAGATAAAAATTCAATCATTCAAATTTTATGTTAATTAATATATATAGCATATAATCAAAATTTTTAATTATAAATATAGATTATTAAATTTTTATTTAAAAATTAATAATACAAATATAATATTTATGTTTTCACTGGAACATAAAAAAATCCGAACTGCATAGAATTCGTAGCTTTTATGAATTAAACTTCTCGAAAAGATAAATATTCAAAATGGCAGTGATTTCAAAAGGAGTGTGAACGAACAATGAAGGAGATCAGAAATTTGAGTTACCCAAGAAGTTAAAGTAAGAAAGGAGAGGGATGGAGAGGAGCATGAGAAAGATGATGGACTGGAGCAACACAGAATCACTGCCTTTCAATATTATCGTATGTCAGTCCGAGACAGCACATTTTCTTCGCACGTTCCCACTTGGTTGGAGTGGACATTACTGGAAGGACGACCTTTCCGTATCCTTCTACGACAACAACGTACTCCTAATCGCATTCGCAACCCACTTCTACTGTTTCTCTTCATAATTTAATGTTCTTATCTTATGCCTCAAATTTTCGACTCCTCTACTTCGTCTCTTCTTCACATGCTCTTCCTCATTAATTTAACATTCTTAAGTGTATTAGTTATAGGATCCAACATTAAATCACGGCTTCAAATTATATTAATAATCTTTTATGTTATTGGCTAATGAGTGTAATTGGGATCATTGGTCATTGGTCAATTTCTTGAAGCAGAGATTCTTATTTTGATTCCTTCTTTGAGGGAAAAAAAATATAACAGAAAGTCAAATATTCTGAAACTCAGCTATGAAAAATTTAACGTGTCATTAATTACGAAAGTTGAATTAAAGGTATTATTAGGTGTCAGAGAAGAAAAGAAGATGCAAGTGGATAGATTTTTATATCATAAATAATTTTAATATCTTGTACAATGACAGATCAATAGAATGCTATCTTTCAATCAGTGATGTACAAGTCTTTAAAGTCAATAATTACAGTTTTTTTTTTGGAAAGAAATTATGATATATATATAGCTTTAGAATTAAAACAATATTTTCTTTGAGAATTTGATCATGAGACACTGTTTTTTATAAGCAGCGTTTCGGGAGACAGTATGCTATTCTACTATCTAAAAAATGAGACACAGAACGATGTATTCAGACACATATACTTGAGCAAAAAAATACAAAGTCTCAGAATCAATATTAATAAAATAATTATTGTAGGAATGAAAAATTATATAAATAGATCAACTAGAAGACAACAAAAATTTAAACCAGGGTGTCTAAAAATGTTCCAACTTTATTATAAAACCAGCAAATAAGGCAACAGAAACAAGTTATTCGGTAAAGTATATATATTATATATTATTTTTTTGAGGGAAATAATTTACTGTGGATTTATCCAAATTCTTGGCAGCTATAATTGAAAAACATAGGTGGGAATCTCCATCTCTGTGTGTGTGGGCAGGGTCCCACAGAGAGAGGAAAACTAAAACCAAAACCACTGAAGAGGTCTCGAACAGAATGACCCACAGTCTTTCAAAGACTTGGTTTTGATCCACTTGTCCATGTGGGGCCCTTCCAAGGCCCAGGACTCTTCCGTACACAATCCTCTATTTATTATGTTGCTCTGCCTCTTTCATATTTAGCTTCATCTTCATTCGCCCATCTTTTTGCACATTTCTCGTGTACCAAACTTCAGTTTTTTTTCTCAATGATTAAATTAAAGTTGGATTGAGGCCAAGAAAAATTTACAGTTTGGTTAAAATTATATTTAATAAAGATTTTATCTTTAAAATTATATTAAATTATTTATTATATTTTGATATATATATTATAAAAATTTACTTGTTAACAAATTCTTTTACACAATTTGAGATTGTAGTTTTATTCTCAATATGATATTAAATATAGTTAGATAATTTTTTAAAGAAAATATATTGGATAAATAATTTATTTTTTGATAACAAGTTAATTGAAGGTGAGCTAATTGTAATTTTTATATTAAAAAAAGTGTAATTTAGTCAAATATCACGAGAAATTGATATAATTAATTTTTTTTTTAATAACATGTCAAATTTGACACATGAAAACTCAAGTTTTTAATCATTTAATAAAATTTTAATTTATTTTTATATTCCATTTACAATCATGAAAGATTATTAATTACAAATGTGGGATGAATGAGACAAGGGCATTGGACGAAATGATACAAAGTTACAGAAGTGATGGTCTGAATCTGTACCATAATCCAAGTCGTTTTAATATGACGCTTCAATTTGGACAGTGAACGCACGGAACAAACAACACCAACCCCACTTCATCAATGCAACGTCCATGTTTTAAGCAATGCACGAATTCTTCATTGGACACGTCAATTTTTCTCTTTTTTTTTTTTTTCGTTTCATTCCGATATTTAGATAAATCCGTTCAATATATAAACAAATAAACTAAATCAATTATATCAAACTAAATCTTTTGGTAATAGGAAAGATCTACTTTTACCTAAAATACTTCCTCTTTTTTTTTTTTTCTTGGGGTGAGGGAATCTATGACATAAGAATGAATGTGAAAAACTTTGGATGAACCTGGCCAATAAGACAAACTGAAACTTGGGAAGGGCAAATGAGATGTAGCCAAGGGGGACTTATGGAGGGCATGAAGGAAGGAATTATTTTTGTTGGATGAGCTTGTCTTCAATGCCTATCCATGCCTCTCAATTAAACTTTAGCCCCACACCCCCATTCAAGTGGAAATTCATCTCTTTTCTTCTTCACCTTCTTCTTCTTCTTCTTCTTCTTCTCCTACTTCTTTATTTTTCCCCTTTTGACAATGTTTATCTGGACCCCTATTGGTCTAATAAAAGCAACTACAAATAATGGAGTAGATTCTGATCAAGCAGCAGTACCAGATAAGATATATCCTATATTTATGAAACACCAAAAAAAATATAAAAAGGTTAGTTATGAGAGAGAGAGAGAGAGAGAGAGATAGAAGAGGCCATGCTGAGGGTTGTGCAGTAGCAGCAAAGCTCAGGGGGGATGAACTTCACTGAATCAAGGTCCACCCTCATGTGAATCCAATCAACTTGGCCTATCTGTGGGACCTACCCCACATACACACCCCACAACTCTCACATACTATCATTCCATCACCTCCATTGTCCCAAAGTATGCACACTAATTATCATTTTTTTTCTTAAAAAATAACATTATACCGATTTTGTTACTACGTAATTTATCTGTATTATACTATGTCTGGTCTTTCTGTTGTCCAATATTATCTTTTTCCCTCGTGGACCCTAGAGTAGTAGACTCACGTTGAATCTTCCTAGCTAGTTCCTTAATAGTACCACCTCCATCTGAGTTGACCCACCATGCTCCCGTCTTCATATCTTCCTTACGTACAAACTTACCATTAATAAAGGAGAAATAGTAACTACCCCCCATTTTTAAACTTCCCCAACTAAATACTTTTCCTTTTTCATTTTATTACAAATATAATAATACCTTGGACACCTTCTTCCTATATATATTCCCTCTTCATCCCCAATTCTCACGCTTCTCTCTCTTTGCTTCTTCATAGTCAAAGCAATCCAATACCATCTTTGCTTTCTCTCTTTCTTTCTCTCACCCTTTTGCTTTACTCACACAGCAAAGATACAAAGGAAAGATCGATGGATGCGAGTAGTTGCATAGATGAAAGCACCACGAGTGATTCAGTGTCTATACCCCTTTCTCCCGCGACTACTCTGTCGCCGTTCACCGTGACACCTCAGAAGTCACCGCCGCCACCGCCGCCGCCGAATAGTCTCTGCCGTGTCGGCAGCGGGGCGAGCACCATCGTCGACTCCGATTGCGGCGTAGAAGCAGAGTCCCGGAAACTCCCATCGTCGAAGTACAAGGGAGTTGTGCCCCAACCCAATGGACGCTGGGGAGCCCAGATTTACGAGAAGCATCAGCGCGTTTGGCTCGGCACTTTCAACGGGGAAGACGAGGCTGCCAGAGCCTACGACATCGCCGCCCAGAGGTTTCGCGGCAAGGACGCTGTCACCAACTTCAAGCCCCTCACCGCCGGCGACGCCTCCGACGACGATATCGAGACGGCGTTCCTGAACTCGCATTCCAAAACCGAGATCGTGGACATGCTGAGGAAGCACACATACAATGACGAACTCGAGCAGAACAAGCGCAACCGCAACCGCGACTTGGCTGGAGGAAATTACAGGAAGTCGCTGAAGGAGGAAGGGGCAGGCGCGTGCTTCGAGCGGGCCCGGAAAGAGCGTGAGCAGCTGTTCGAGAAAACCGTTACGCCGAGCGACGTGGGGAAGCTGAATCGATTGGTGATACCGAAACAGCACGCGGAAAAGCACTTCCCGTTGCAGAGCGGAAGCGCTTCTTGCACCACCGCCACGACGGCTGCGGCGGCGAAGGGCGTGCTTTTGAATTTTGAGGACGTTGGAGGGAAAGTGTGGAGGTTTCGATACTCGTACTGGAATAGTAGCCAGAGCTACGTGCTAACGAAAGGGTGGAGCCGGTTCGTGAAGGAGAAGAACCTGAAAGCCGGTGATACGGTCACTTTCCACAGGTCGACCGGACCGGACTGGCAGCTCTACATTGACTGGAAAGCCAGGAGTAACCAGACCGGCGGCGGCAAAGCGGTCGGAATTGAGGGGTTGTTCAACCCGGTCGGACCGGTTGTGGAGCCGATTCAGATGGTTCGGCTATTCGGGGTCAACATTTTGAAAATACCCGGTTCTGATTCCGTAGGTGGGTGCTGCCATGGCAAGAGAAAAGAGATGGAGCCGTTTTCGTTAGATTTTAGTAAGAAGCCAAAGATAATTGGAGCTTTGTAACGTTCAGTTTTTCCTTCTTTTTTTTTTTTTTTTCCTTTGAAAATTTTTATTTTTCTGAATTTTAAAATTTTGTGATGAAGAAAGAAAAGGAAGTGGTAGAAAGGGGAGGGAGGGAGAGGAGCTGGTGTAGTTGCAAGTTGCAAAGGATGAACTGTATATTATCCGACAGAAAAAAAAAAAAGAAAGCTGATATGGAAGAAAGCTGAAATTAGGTGAAAAAAAAATCTGTATAACAGAAAAATAAAAAAGTAACCCTAGAATGACTGTTGATTTGTATCTGTTGATATATGTAATGTACTCTTTACTCAATGATTCAGCAACTTTTGAAATTTGTTTCTCCTTTGTGGAGGCATAAAGGCATGGCATATCCAAAAATATGTTTTAATTTTAATCTGTTAGGTTTCTGTTTCACAAATCGAATCATGCTTCCTTAAAAAGATGGGATAGATAAGATGGGCTTGTGAATTGTGATTTAAAAGCACATATATATATATATATATATATATAATATTTTCTTGAAAGACTATTGGTTGTAAGTAGTAGAAGATATTGGGCATGATTAATAAAATTTAAAAAAAAAAAAAGGAAAAAAGGAAGAAGGAGGGTGAAGAACAAGTTGATAGAGAGACCTTTGTCCAATAAAGAAAGAGGTTGGTTGGGGGGAGGGCAAGTTGGGAAGACAAGAGTGTGAGATGCGCCAATGGGATGCAATGGGGAAACCTTTTACAGTAAGTCGTTTTTGGAAGAGTCAACTTTGCATTCATGCTTTCTGCCCATCACTTCACCCACTTGGCACAACTCACAACTTCCCCTCTCTCAAACACATTTTCCTCTGTCTCCCTATCATTAATATATATATATATTTAAAATTTTCTATTTAGAAGATTAATATATTTATATTATTATTTATTATCCACTCAATGTGCATAAAAAAATTACCTACAACTTTTTAAGAATACATATATGTAAGAGCTTGAGAGAGAATGTGATATAAAGGTATTTACTAAAGGAATGTTATTGAATAAGATAAAATTTAATTTAATGATTTAGATTTTTTACAATGCACAACCAAACGATTTAAAATCAAGACAATTTCTATCCTCAATTATCACAAATCTTATGGATAATTCGCTGACATTTTTAAGTTTAAATTTCATGAAGGATAGGCTCAAGAGATGGGGGTAAAGTAACCTAGTTTTGCCTGATGATACCTTTTCGCTCATAACTTTTTTGAAAATGAAATAATCATAAAAAATTAGCGAGCATGTACAAATTAGATATAAATGAGGATAATGGATAACATTAAGTAATAACACGTAATTTGGACAGAATAAAAAAAAAAAAAAAGGCTGTAAAGATTCTTGGGTTTCAGTTCCTTTTAGATTCTCATTGCTTTTTTCATCAAGCAGGAAAATTTGACCTTCCATGAGTGGCAATTTCGCATCCCAAATATGTTAATTTTATTATTCCATTCACTCTACAACTTTCACTTTTATACAGTTATTCCGCACGTATATGCATGTATCAAACCTAAATAAATAGACGAATATATACTCCAAAAAATAATGTATGAAGTATCCACCTAAATATATAGTTCATAAGTAGGATTAGTGTATTGCAAATGTGTGTATGTATAATATTATTGAGCTTCATTGGAAAAAATAAATGTTGGTGGTTTTTATATACATGGGAGAGGGACGGAGATTCTAATTAAAGCTATATATAGCTAGGCGAACTTAATTAATTAATTATTTAAATTGCATGCACTTTCTTTGCAACTTCCACAACGCTATGTTTCAGGTTCAACATGTAATCTCTTATAAAATCGATCACCTCGAAAAAATTAATATAGTTTAAATTTTGAACATGTGAGATAATGCGCTTACTCACCCTGCTATCAAATATTTGCCTTCACAACTAGTCTAACCTCTTTGGAATTCAATATAAAATAAAATAAATTAATTATTTCTTCTCAAGGTTATGAAGATTAATTAATCAATATAAAATCAATTGAGTTAAACATGATTTTAGTCTCTCACTTGTAAGTTAATTCTCAATTTGGTCCTTCATTAACTTTCATTTTTAATGCTATCTCTCATTTACTTATATTCTTAATTTGATTATTTACTTATTTGTTTATTCTTAATTTGGTCCCTGAAGAATTTTAATTATCTATTTGATCATTCTCATATAATCAAGATTAAGGTTGGATGTGTTAAATTTATAGTTAGTGAATAACTAAATTGGAAATGAATTAATAAGTGAATAATTAATAAATAAAGTGCCAAAATAGTTTATTTCTCGAAATCAATGACACAACGTAGTGTGATTGTAAACTAAAACGGGTCCCACAGATGCTTAATTGGGTTATCTTCAAAGTAAGGTTAGTGTACAAAAACGCATGTTTGGCCTTCAAATCTCCAAGAGTTTTATTTTTGGGGTTGACCCATTCAGTTATCTCTCCGTCGACGCATTCTACTTGACGTATTAGACTGGCATGCATGCATGTCTTTCTAATAAGCTTTCAATGTCATTCATTATCGCCATTAACTTAATCTTAAAGTGATCATTTTTGCATCACTGTATTTTACACCAATAATATATATATATATAATAAATCACTTTATACTATGTAGTGTTAAAATATATGTCATGAAATTTGTTGTTTTTTTAATTTAGTTTGAAAGATTTGAGGAAAAAAAATCAAGGATGAATTTGAAATACTTAAAAGTTTACAACATGTATGCAAAAGTTTTTGTGCATTCATTAGTCTATAGCCTATAATCCAATTTCCAAATAAATACCTTCATATCTGGAACGTTGTACAGAGGCAGGCTTCACCTTCCTCAACGTGTTATCTTTCTCTTCATCGGTAAGAGAAAGCAAGAAGTTATAACTTCTTACTACTTCATTTGTTCTATAAGTATATAAAATTCATTTAAATATAAAAATAAATTATAAAAAATTTACAGTTTATTAAATTATAGAGAAACCTAGTCATAATATTAATATTTGAACTTTAATTAAATCTTAATAGTTTACCTGTTTAAACATAAAAAGTAAACTGTTAATCATGTGTTATATTCAATGTGGATAAATTCTGAAAATAGATTTGTTATACTAATTTTAAGAAAAATGAATTTTAAAAATTAAGATTAATAACTTTATTCTTTAAACAAATAGCAGAAGCTAGAGTCAATTTCAGCCAGTTATAGAAGAATCAAACATTAAATTCAACAAATAAATAATTATTTTTCAAAAATTCAAGAAATAGAATATAGTTTCCACTTAATTATAAGACTTTTCCGAAGTGATATGAGGTCCCACATATCCAGACTGATTCTGTGTTTTGATTCTATCATCCACGCGAAAGCCAATTATGACTTCATGTTTGGCCGTCACCCTTCAATCCTTGTCTTGTTGAATATTTTAATTTACACCATGAAGTAGCTCCATGAAAATACAACACATATTCTAGATCTTCATCTACATAGGGAAAGGAGAATGAAAGGGTTAAAATTAGAATCTATAAGTGAAATTATTATCTACTTGTTTGCTAGCTGAAATGACTAGCTAGAGAAGAATAATTATGAGTCTAATCCGTTTGCATTAAATAAAAAAATCACCCACAGAGAAATGGTTAAAGTACACTTCTAGATACTAATTAAAAGATCTTTCCTTAGAGTTCTAATCTGCTGAAATTACTTGTAGAAAAGTACAGCCACAAATTCCAAATGAGATTTGTCTTATAGAGAATACTTGTTAGACCAAAAAAAAAAAAAGGTCCAATCTGCCATTTTTGAGCATTTTATAATAACTTTTGGAGAGAAATATAAGATAGGCTTCAAATAATTATTTTCAACTATGTTTTTCTTTTTATCCGATCATTAGGAAATAATTTAAAATTCTCAATAATTTAGAGCAAAAAGTTTTTAAAATAATTTTTTATTCCCTCTTTCATTTTAGAGTATTCTCTATATTAACATCACTGGTCAACACATCCAATTTTTCGTATTTGAACCTTAGGTTTTTTTTATTTTTGGTTTATGATAATATTTGATTAAATTATAGGTTAATATATATTATTTTGCCAATAAACTTATCTATCGCTAGACCTCTAATTACAAAACTAAATGAAAAATACTTTCCATGGAATGGCTCTCACTACAAGTTCCATTCATTCGTTTGACAAAAGGCCCAATTATTCATAGGCTTTGTCCAAAGTGAATCCCTTGGTCCAGTCCTAAAATCCTATTTTGATTTCGTTTTTATTTTTCAATTTAGTATTTCATAAAATTACTTTGTCAATTTAATTTTTATATAATTACCTTATTAATTGAATTATTTCTATATAACTATTTTTTAAATTAACCATTCACATGTTACTAGTAACGTCTTTTTATCAATCTCAACAAAACTCATAATCAATTTACTACTATTTTTTTTATTTCTTATAGGAGTTATTTTTTATTTGTTTTTAACAATTTTTTTAGAAAATTAATCATTTAATTTCTATACTTTACATGACTTTATAAATTAGTCTTCAAAACAGTTCTTATTATTTTATAAATTTTTAAATCAAATACTATGTCAAGAACAATAACAAGCCAACATGCCAATTCAGCTGCCCAGTGTTTTTTTCAATATTTTGATGTCACAATGGCATTTTGCAATGTAAACCTTGATAATGAAAAAGCTGTTATACGTCATTATCATAGCCTTCGAAAGGTGGGTGGAAGGGATAGATCTTGAGAAGTTTCCTCTATCATCCATGACCTTAATTAAAGCTCCAAAATGACAGTTAGAGTTCTTTAAGGAATTAAGATTATATAAGTGAGTTTGTGGGGGTTAAGAATGATCAAAAGATGTCTTTAATATCTTCTTGAGTTAGAAGCATGAAGGAGGCCTTATAGGGCCTAACGTATAATTTCCCCCCTCACTCTCCACTTCTTTCCACATATCCCTCTTTATTATTTCTTACAAGGGAAACAAACCATACAGTAATTATGGATAATTCATGAATACAAAATAAAAAAATTTAATTTATTAAGATTTGATCTGATAAAGATGATATAATATAAAATGTATTCTGTCATATGAGAATAACTTCAACCCACAATACCTAATAGAGACCTCAGAATATTAAATGACCAGAGAGAATTATCGTCTAAGTTGTATTTGAAATTAGGACATTTTAAAGTAATTTATAGGGTAATTATATTATTAAATTAAAATTCTAAAAAATCTTTTAGAATAATTTCCTATTTCATTATTCATAAAAAAAGGAAGTCTATTAACTTTCACAAATTTATAATTAATAATCTGATAGGATAATTACTAATACTTTTAGACTGTGAGTTGAGTCTTTGTTCAGTAGACTTGTAAATAATTTAACCCATCACTGATTACCCACAATGAATATAAATCCAATCCATTCTTAGTTTATAAATTATAACATCAATTGTCTAATTAGTTATAACAAAAGATTAATTTAATAGTATAATTAATGTTAATCCATATAATATAAAAAATATTCTAACAGCAAGAGCATTTTTGGACCCATCTGATATCCATATCTCCACAACTCAAAGTTATGTCATATGTCCTTCTTGTTAGTTTGTGTTTTTACCCCTCTCAGGACATTTCAGTTGAGGTTGAAAATAGAAATCTTGACTTCATTTTTTTGGGAAAATTTGAGTGCCCACTTAGAAAAATGAGACCTCGCGTTTACCGATTTACTCTGTCCTTTTACTCTTTGTAGATAAGACTAGATGGGATACACATAAATCCCATAAAGAAGCACTGAAAAATTAACTTTTGTTTAGGGATTAAAGTTGTTACTGGGTAAGGAATATAAGAGATTGCAATGGCAGGTTTTTCGTTTTTGGGAACAAGCCAGGAAAGTACAAAATTAGTGTTTGCCAAAGAAGAAAACCTTAGAAGAAATCAAAATTCTTACGAGAGACAAGAATCAGGACCAGAAGAATCAGAACAAGACAAGGGGAGGGATAGTTCAGGGTCGGGCCGCCACCTTGTCACAATAAGGTTTACATTGCAAAAAAAGGACTTTTTGATTCTACACTTACAGTGCAAAATAATATTGAGCCTAATCCTACACAATAAATAATATTACATGTATATACAGTAAGGTCATGTGAGATAAAAACAGAAAACTTAAAATATATATATATATATATATATATATATATTTATTTATTTATAAATTACTAGGTTGCATCGGAATAATCCACGCAACCTAGTTATTATTTTTTTAAAAATTGACTGGTTACATAATAAACCCCCACCTAGTTACTACATGGCATTTTTTTATCGGATGGTTTAGGATAGATTATTCAATTTTTTTTTTTATTAAAGAAAGAACAAAAAATAGCTAATCTGATATAAGAGCACGCTGGTCCCTCTTCACTTTCAACTTCCTCCGTCTTCTTCGTCCTTCTTCTCTTCCTCTTTTACTTCTTTCATTCATCTTCATCTATAATTTTCATCTTCATGTCGCACAGCAAGTAATATTTTTCAGTTGAAGAGGCCCACCAACAATGGATCCTTTCTAAAAGAGAGGTAATATTAGACTATATTATAGTTTTTAATTTTTTTGTATTTGTTTTGTGTAGTTTAGAACTTATATTTTGTTTTATTGATCATTATATTGATGTGATAGTAAGTAAAAAATATTAGTAATAATTTTTATGATGTTTAATAAATTAGAGTTTTTTGAGAAGCTTGTATAGATGAAAGAATTTTTTTATATTGAACAAAATTAAATTTAACAATAATAATTTTAGTTAGAAAAAATTCTTATGATGTTTAATATATTAAAGTTCTTGAAGAAGCATCCATGGATGAAAGAATTTTTTTTATATTTTAAAAAATTAAATTTAATAATAATAATTTTTATTAGAAATAATTTTTATGATGTTTGATAAATTAGAGTTCATAGAGAAGCTTCCATAAATGAAAGATTTTTTTTATATATATTAAACGAAATTAAGTTTAATAATAATAATTTTTACTAGAAATAATTTTTATGATGTATAATAAATTAGAGTTCATAGAGAAGCTTCCATGGATGAAAGAATTTTTTTTAACGAAATTAGGTTTAATAATAATAATTTTAGTTAGAAATAATTTTTATAATTTTTAATAAATTAGAGTTCTTAAAGACGATTCTATGGATGAAGGATTTTCAATTATATTTAACGAAATTAAATTTAATAATAATAATTTTTATTAGATATAATTTTTATGATGCTTAATAAATTAGAGTTCTTACAAAAGCTTTCGTGGATGAAAGAATTTTTTATATGTAACAAAATTAAATTTAATAATGATAATTTTTATTAAAAATTATTTTTATGATGTTTAATCAATTAGAGTTCTTAAAGAAGCTTCTATGGATAAAATAATTTTTTATTTAACAAAATTGAATTTAATAATAATAAATCTTGTTAGAAATAATTTTTATGATGTCTAATAAAGTAGAGTTCTTAGAAAAGCTTCCATGGATGAAAATTTTTTTATTTAAAGAAATTAAATTTAATAATAATAATTCTTATTAGAAACATTAATAGGAAAGAAATAAAGCATGTTACACATTCTTAAATGCCATGCTAAAAGTTGTGAAATATGAATGAAAAAGAAGTAATGAAATATGTAATGATGAAACTGATAGAATTTATATATGTAATTAATATACGTAAATATGTGATAAAAGTTTGCAACACAATTATATTAATAAAATATAGATTGAAAAATTATAATTTAAAAACAAAAACTAGATTAAATATATATAGAGTTCAATAATTATTCAAGGTTATAAAATTTTTAAAAAAGGAATAAATATGTGCCAAAAATATAAACAATAGTACTTTTTTGTATTGTAATAATATATAGTAAAATGAGCCCTTATTGATGACGGAATTGATAATAGTATCATTATAGGAATTGAAATGAGTCATAGGAAGGAGATTATAGTGATATATGCAAATGGAGAAATAATCAAATACCGATGAAGGTGTGACATTTATTTGTGACATGGTTGATGCTATGAGAGTGGATAAAAATATCACATTGGAGAGGTTGAAATGAGTAATTGCACAAAAGATGGGGTTAAGAGTGAATTAGATAGTTTCCCAACTAGTGTATAGGCATCCAGTGTCATTATGTCCAACTTGATATTGTGTTTGTAGGCTTCGTGATGATAAAGATATTCAATCCATGTGGGAGATAGATGCACGATTTTCAACTCAACTAAGTCATGCCTATTTATGCACATACATTAGTACAATGGAAGTTAGCTTAAATACAAAGAATGATTTGACCGATGTTTATATTCTATTCATACTCCCATGCTTAGATCATGTTGATAGGACCAATAAGCATACGCTCATGTTTAGCCCAAATGTTTATGACATTCACACATTCACCTATAACTTTCACATGCTAACCAGTAAGTGGCCTATATAGTCAATTACACATCCATAACAAGTTCCTTACATTAACTCACTGCATCATGTACAATCCTTCTCTTTCAGAGGTAACAATGGATATTATGGATGACTTTGAAGTAGAGGATGAATATGATGCTCCCCCTATAGCTGATGATGAGTTTGCTGGGGGTGAAGGTGACAGCGAAGAAGAGAGTGAGGATGATGTTGAAGATGATAAGTAAGATGATGATGTTGTGCAAGAAGGCACTAAGTAACACCATATTGATTTGACAGCTGCTTTCTTTGAACAGATAAATATGGATGCCACAAGGGATCAAGAGTTCCCTAATATGGACATGAATGACAATCAAGAGTTATGTGTTAGCATGCGATATAATGATCAGAAGGCTCTGCGTTGTGCAGTAAAGATTTACTCAATGCGAGCACATCTTACATTCAAAGTGTATTACTCATGTAAAAAGTATGAAAAATACAAGTGCCATTAGTATAACCGTCATTACAAATGGAGAGTTCAGGCTTACCATAAGGTGAATGAAAAACATTGGCAAATCACAAGGTATGGTGGCCCATATACTTTATTGTTGGCATTGTTGTCCTAAGATCACGAAAAACTTGACTCAGACATTATATCATCATTTGTTATGCTAATGTTGATATAATATCTAAGTGTGACTAATCAACAAATAATTAAGTGGGTGCACTCTATTTTTAGGTACACAGTTTTGTATAGAAAGGCATGCAAGGGGAAGCATCGAGCAATTATAAAGGCCTTTTGGGAATAGGAAAAACCTTATGCTATATTACTAAGGTAGATGGTAGCTGTGTAACACTTCAACCCAAGCTCATACTATGACTTTGTCAACAAAGATTGCTCCTAATCTAGTTCAGGCAACATGGCATTCACAATGTTCCGTTGACTGTTTTTGACCTTCAACCATGTATTAAAGTGATGGACCACTTGAAGCATGGTGACAAGAACATGGTTATCATTGCAGTTTCCTTAGTTAAAGGGAAAACAGAGCAAGTGTGGTCATGATTCTTACTAAACCTTAGATGATGAGTGCTTAAGCATAAGTAGGGCATGTGTTTGATTTCAGACAAGCATGGTACAATTTTGGGGTCCATATCAAACTTTTGACTTGGGTGGCAGCCCTAATATGCTTACCATGTGTTTTGTTTACATCACTTGGCTGGTAACCTAAACACACATTTTAAGCTTAAGTGGCTTAAAAAGCTATTTACAGATATTGATAAGCCTATGATATTAAATTCAACATTTCTTATAATGTATAATTTCTACTTCATCATTTCCTTATACATGTTATTAATACCAGTAGAAGGTTGTTAACAAAAAGTATAGAAAATTGCATTAGCTTTACTGAGGGGCGGCTTGTTAACTCTCAATAATTTAATTATTTTGCCATGTTTTAGGAGTGAAGAATTATTTTGCTTTAGGTTTATGTAATAAAAGTAGTGTTTTAGTTTTGGTTACAATTAAGTTTAGTTAATAGGTTTAGTCATTTTTTTAGTAGTTTAAGTGTTAATTTTTGGTTGGATATTAAATAATTTGTAAATAATCAATTTCATGTGTTTTTGTTAGGTTTTAACGCAAAGAAATACAAGCTGAAGGTGTCACAAAGCTTAACTAATGAAAACCTAGATTTTGGAGATGCAAAAATTAGTTTAAAGACCTTTTGCTAAATTTAGCACCAGCTACTCATGACCTGAAACGAAAATTTCTAAACAGAATAAAATGTAGCCATGACTAGCTGAGTCATGATGCCATATTAGAACTAAACAAAATGAATGCATTTTGGAACTTGTTTTTGCTGGTTTAAAAAGGGATTTCGAGAGTTTTGAGTGGAGGCTGCCATTCTAGGTCATTTTGGAGGTTGAGGAGACTGGAGAAAGTCTCAAGGAGCTTCAAAGGCAAGGAAAAAGCTTGGATTTGGAGGATACTCACCAATTAAATCAATTTTTCTCTTTTTCCCTTGCTTTTTTTTGTATTTCTATGCTCATTAGGCTTGTGCTCTATTTTAAATATTGTTTTTTCTTGTATTTATGAGCTAAACTTGTTGATTTATGGTTATGATGAACCTTATTACTTGCAATTAATGATATGATTTGTTTACTCAATCTTGCTCTTGATGCTTTTAAGTGTGCAAAAACCATTAGATGATTTGGTTAACTTAAATAAACTTGGGAAAGCAAATTTAGGGCTAGACCATAGATTAGGTAATGTGAGTTCATGAAAATTGTAATATTGGGCAAATTAATTTGCTTGTAGGATAGGAATATATATCTACTGGCCTTACATAGACATATTAGGACCCGTTCACCATTAAGTCTCTTAATCAATTACATAAGGAATTATAGACTGGTATAAAGGGAATGTCTATTAGTAATTTGGAAAATGCTTATAGGTAATTAAGAGTTCTAAACTAGCAAACTATACCATTAAGCACAATGTTAAAGAGGGAATGTTGGATTTCTATGAAATGCTCAGGAATTATAATCATAAGCCACTCACTTCTAAAGTTAGTCTAGAGTGTTGTCCTCATTTGTTATTTTTATGTTTTTAAATTGATTTTCCTTCATTATAATTTATCTTTGGCTTGATTTAGATTAGAGTGCCAATTTTAATACTTAACCATTATTTTAGTGTAGAACCCTTATAGGAATGATACTTTACTTATCATTGTATTGCTTGTGCGATATTTATACTTGCATGTATGCTTTCATAATACAACACGACTAATTGGATTGAAGGCACTCCAAAAAGCAAATGGTCGAGAGCATATGAAGTGGAAGGGCATCAATGGGGTCACATAACTACAAACTTGGCAGAGTGTGTAAATGTTATTTTGAAAGTTGTCCGTTTCTTACCTATTCTAGGGTTGGTTAAGGTAACATATTATAAGCTAACTTATTATTGGGTTGATCATGCCAAGACCACCCATGCACAAATTCATATTGGTGAGACGTTCTAAGAGGACTTGTGAGAAAAGATAGCCGCATGCATTAGAAAATCTTCCACATGTGTCGTATGATAGTTTGACTGATGATCATCCTCATTTGAAGTTGAGGTGCCATATAATTCATCAAATTACTAATATGTTTGATGTTGCAAGGTGAATCTAGTTGATCGTACTTGTGACTATGGCAAATTTTAGGCTGAAAAGTACCCCTGCTCATATGTTTTCGTTACTTGTGGAAAGGTTGCCTTGGTCCCTATAAAGTTTGTGGATTGCATTTTTCGTCTAGATACAATAATGAACATTATAATAATGAGTTCCATATAATTGGAGATGTCATTCACTGGCCAGAGTCATCAAGCCCAACCTTAGTGCCAAATCCTGCAATGATACGTAGTCAAGGCTGATCGAAATTCACAAGGATTTGAAATGAAATGGATTGAAGGGAAGGATGTAAAGAACCCCTAAGGTGTAGGTTGTGCAAACAACTGGGTCATAATCGATCCACTTACTAATCACGTCATCTCCAATAGGCATAATTGTCCACTCTTTACTTATGTATTATGTAATTGTGTATACATAAATTTGGTATGTGGCTTTTTATTTATGTATGATGTAATTCTAGGTAATTAAATTCCATATGTGGCTATTTATTTATATACTATGTCATTGTGTGTAACAAAGTTAGCCACGTTGCTAATTATTTATGTACTATGTAATTGTCAATTTATGAATTGGCCATATTGCCAATATTTATTGTTCATGTGGTTACTTATCTATGTATTTTGTCATTCTATATACTCGTAGGATGTTCTGATGGCTGGACCTCAACGTGTGGTAGATCCAGGTCCTGAGAATGACTCTATACTATACTTACAAACTCGATAAGTGTCATAGGTTGTGTGGCTTAGCCGTTAAGTTCAAAATGGCTTGTAATCTTTAGCTTACATATCATTGCAAGTTAAAGGTCATAGTTAACATAACCTTTTCTTATACACTTGTAGGACAATCGTTTTCTACACTTTATCTGAATTCCCTAGACTGATAGACTATTTGACCCCCTACTTGCATTGTTCCATACTTCACATAAAGTGGGTTTTACAATGTGTCTTGACTAGCAATGTTTGACTATGACTTAGCCCTTGTTCTAGCCCTCCCATATGACACAATATGAGTGTATGATCACACTTTAAGAAGTTACAAAATAGTTAGGCTATCCCTACGATGGAATTCTAGTTTGTGGTCATACAACCTACCCTTAGTTAGATCTATGCTAGTATTTACTAGGAGTTACCCCACCTCTAGAGCAATTTAAAGGACAAGGGCTAAGTGCTATTTGGCTTACTAACAACTTCGACTAACTTTCTAATGATGGATGTGAGGATATAGTTAAATGTTTTGCCCGAGGCTACTTAATGTGTTTAATTGGAGGATACCTGATGCCTAATCAAATGGGACACAAAATGCCACTTATGTATTTAACTCTCTTTAAGGTGCATTTATGTGTATTGACTTAAAACATTTTCACTACTTTTTACTAACAAAATTTACTTATATTTCACTTATTGAACATAAATTTTTGGTGCCTATATAACCCACTATGTGTGTGTGATCTCATTTTAACATACTGCCTTACTCACCTGACATTTGGCACACATCAATCTTACTTATATGCTTCCATATCATTGAGTGGCACCATGTATATCGAGTGCTCCGATAGTTTGGTATGCAACAACTGATTCCAAGAGAGGCAGTCAACCTTGGCACATGCCACACTATATAGCTTCAGGGAAAGTAACACAAAGATTGGTGTTAAGAGCACATGTCTTTCATCCAATCATGGAACAAATGACATGCCACTTTCTTAAAAACCCTTCCTTTAACACAACCATTGATCTCACCTCGGAGTACATGCACTGGTACTAGAGACATACACATAAGTGGATCCTCTCTGCTAGTATTGCACAAGGCTTTGTACTATTTATTATGGAATTGTCTCTTTAACCTTCATACTAGTTCAATATATATAATGTCAACAATTTAAATGTGATGCATGTAGAAGATGATTTGGTAGTGCGATTGTACAACATCAATGTTTGCTACCAAGAGATGTGCCTAAATTGTTAGCATTTTCACAAGACAGTTAGCCATGATTGTATTGCTATGCTATGAGCACTAAGAGACTATTAAGACATGTCAATGTCTCAGCACCCTCCTCCTGCTCCTAATTTACTGGGGCCAGAAATTCCATCAAACTTGCATGGAAAGAGAGCACACATGGCTTCATGTCCACTAGGGAGCTAATTTGTATGACTGCGAACAATGATATGGCTTCACATATGTTAATTCGTTTTCTTTTGCTTTATCCATACACTTTACAAATTCTGGAAGTGCTAGCCCATCATGTTATGTTTCAACACCACTATCATAGTCGCTAGGGCTACACAATATCCAAGCCAAGTTGGGTTATAATTTGACCCGAGGCCTGGCTTGAAAATATAATTGGGGTAGTAATTTAGCCCTGTGGCTTGACTTGGATAACCTAGACACTCATACCAAGCCAGATTGTTTTGGATAGGTCGGGCTAGGTTTTAATTGAAAACTAAGACTACTTCAAATATATATCTGGAGCATTCTAAAAGGAAAACCTGACAAGTTATAAGTCATTTTCAGAAACCAATTAGTTTCCATCTTTAAAAGAGGATAACCATAAAAATTAAGTCAATTCATTAGTTCGTCAACCTTTACCAAAGGCCAAAGATTAAGTCAATTATTTTATACAATGATACAGAAAAGAAATCTAACCTCATGTGAGAACAAGTAAAACTCTATTGCACTCTTTAACATGAATTGCACGTCACATACAAGCTCTAATACTTAATTATATTCCAGCCTATCAATTCGTTGATCGATCTTTCATAGATCTAACAAACTATTCCTAGATCCACTAGTGTACCCAGAATTCTTTTTCAACAAATTAGTAAGCAAAGGTACAATTTAATGATGTTTCTTATCTATAATTTGTTGAAACTTGTTATATACATTCTTGTATTGCAAGAGTAAAAATTGTTTGAGTTCAAGGAGTTACACTTCATGAACAAGAAGAAAAACTGAAAGGAACATCTAAAATGAAGATTATTTAAGTTAAATAGATTGTCAATGAGCACTTCAACTCAAAAAAAGCTTGTCAAGTGAAGGTCCATAAGCATAATTGCCAAAATTATGAGTCAACTCATTAAACTCGTTGATTCTATGTTTTTAGGTAGGGAAATTGATTTAACTTTGTCATAGAATCGAAATCGGAGTATATTCGATCAAACTCGTATAGAATCGGTCAAATTCAAGTAAACTTGCTAAGTTTGACCATGTCAACCAAATTATTATTATTATTATTTTAAATTTTTGGCTCAAATATGAATAATCCAATATTCCAATCAATTTTTTTAAGAAAAATTAACCAACTTTAAGCTTACTCAATTATTTCAACCATTAAGCATAATAAAAAAAACTTATGTTACAAATATAATTACATTATTATAATTCTAATACATTCTACTTGCAATTAATAGCAAATAGCGTATTATATTGTGATTAAATGGTTAACTTTTCTTTCAAATTTTTAAAATTTTTTTCCATTGCATAGCTTAAAATACATTAATATATATATATATATATATATATAATATTTACTCTAACTTGTTTACATTATTATTACTATCAAAATTACTATTATTTTAAATTTTAATTACTTTGAATTTCTATATTAGTAAGTATTATAATGGCAAAGCTTGTCTTTAATTTTCTTTCAATAAATTTAATCTTAATGCTTCCAAAAAAACTTTTAAATTCAATCTCTACCTAATTATATATAATTAAAAGTTCTATGATTCAAGTATATTTTTCTAATAAATTTTTTTCAATCATTCCCCTAGTTCTATAATTTGGTTTATTACAATAATATTTTGTATATAGGTATGAATTTTTATTTGTATTTTTGAAATTTGGTTATGTTTAATAGCTATTTATTAATAGAGGTAAACTCTTACGATTCTACGTAACGAGTTTATGTCATGAGTCTACGCCCCTGTGAACACCTTATTTTAAACCAAAAAATTCAAAAAAAAAAGAGGCAAAATAGAAAAATAAATAAACATAGAAAAAATGAAAAATACAAAAGGATGAAATGAAATTTGGAAAACAAGATTATATTTTTTAAAAAAATAACAAAAAAAATAAAAGCCATCAAAGAGGCATAAACCTATGTCCTTTTGATGTATATACCCATAGACTTACCCAAGCCCTAGGAGCTATGCATAGAAAGGGAAAGATGAAGGGCTGCAACAATAGTTCTTTTTCTTCCCTGGCATACAGCTTACACAAAAAAGGAGAGCTGCATGCTTGACCAAAGGTGAAACACGAATTCGATAAGGATGTAGAAAGGCCTTATTTCTTCTCAAGCCTTACACATGCAAGAGGAAAAAGCAAGAGACATGGTCTGCAAAGTCCAGACTTGCAATTACCAGTGTTTTGGTAGTGGTAGATAGCGAGTAGAGTAAAAAAGATAAATGGATTTGAGTTAAGGGAGAAAGACTGAAATGGAAAGGTGCGGATGGCTTTGAGGCGGGGGTTCAACACACTGTCATCGAAGAGGAACATATAAGCTTGATTTCTGGGGATGGGCAGTTGAGAGACATAAGGAGGCTCTGTGTTATAAAGGGACGAGAGGGCAACCGAGAAAGGGGACGCTAAAAAAGAGTTGAGAGGGAATAGTAGAGCGAAGAAAAGAGGAATAGGAGGAAGAGCCAAAGGGAGAGGAAGAGAAGGCAAAGAGAAAAGAGTTAAACTGGAGAGATAGAGAAGAGAGGAGAGAAACTAGGGCTAAGAAAGGAGGAAGAAACTGGAGAGACCGAGGGAAGGGCAACAACCAAGGAGAAAGAAAAAGTGGTTTAAGAGAGACAAACTAAGAGGAAAGGTGTGTGAGGCTAAAGAAGGGGCCATCCTCAGCTTCCATATGTCGAGAACAGGGGAGAACAGAGAGACCAAGATGAGAAGAATCTGAACATTTGAAGTTAAAAGAAGGAATAGATTGGAGGACTAAAAAAGTAATCATCTATGGCTACACTTTGCATTGCTATATTTTGTTCCATTTCTCTTATGTTTTGCTAAGAGTTCATTTTGTCGTGAGTTCATGTTCTTCAAATGAGGTAGTTGCTCATTTTTTTTCTCTACTCATTTGGCTGTCAAAACTGTGTTCATGGCAGCAAGCTTTTTTTCTCTGGTAGTAAATTCTTTGTTGTTTACTTGTTTGTTCATGTTTTTGTTTTGTTTTGCTGTCCAAGCTTCACTCGTGGGGTTGCTTTTTGGAATCGCTATCAAAGCCTCATTCATGATGCTTGTGTATATGATCTTTTTGTCTAAGGATAGTGCTCCTTTCTGTTAAGGTTACAGTGTGGCTCTTTCGTTTAGAACATAAAATGGATTTTTTTTTTCTTTTTTTTAAAACTTCATCATTTATTTCTCTATTTCCATTTAAGTCTTGCGGTTTTTGGAAAATTTGAGTGTGTTATTGCATCAGTTCACCTTTCTTGCTATCAGGGATGCCATGCACTCCATGCATAACTCATATATTGGTATGTTTGGTTTTAAGCATACCCACTCATGTTCCCCTCACACGTCATGTGCACTTATCGATTTGTTTTTTCTTTTTTATTATTTTATTATTTTTTCTTTCATTATTATTTTTTAATCATGTTCTATATATATATATATATATATATATATATATATAGGAAGGGACGTTCACTACCAAGTATATATATGTTAAATGCATGAATGGGTGTTGTCTTGGACGTGCATGGATAGTTGCATGGAAAGACATGGGTTTGTCTCTCCTATTTTTGATGCATCATTTTTATTTATTTAGTTATTTACTTTTTAATTTAATTTATTTTTATTTATTTTCTTATTTTATCATGTTCTATATATATATGTATGTATATATAAAGGGACATCTATTGCCATATTTATGTATGATAAATGCATGAAGAAAGCTTGGTCTTGTATGTGCATGATAATTGCATGCAGGGACGTGGGTTTGTCTCTCCTATTTTTGATGCATCACCTTTTTTTTTGTTTTTTTGTTTTATTTTTTATTTTGTTCTTATCACTATTAGTATTATTATCATTGTTACTATTTTTATTATTATCTTATCCTAATTTTTAACAGTGCCACGTGAGAACACTAGTCTCCTTAAGTATTTAGATAGAGGTTAAGTGAGATTTTTTTAATCTCCTTAAGCTTTGAAGGATAATATTCAATTTTGCAAAACTTCAAAACAAAAATTTCTGGGTCATTGAAATAATCTACCTTCACACTTTTTAATTAAATAATTGCTGCGTGAGGTTTTTCTCCTTTGGCACCTAGGGAGTAGACTGGTAGGGCCATGTGAGATCTTTAATCTCTTCAAGCTTTGAAAGTTAATATATGATATCCGATAATGGAAAAAAATAAATTAATAAATCATAAATAATTTATCTTTGTTATTTGTATATATAAATTGTCATGTGGGACTCTATATCTCTTTAGGCAATTAAGGGTCAATCAATGAGATCGAGTGAGGCCTTATTTCTCCTCAGGTCCCGTCCGATAGCGGTTCATGGCACTTAAAATAAATTCTAGTTTCAACGACCCATTTTCAATAAAGTTTCAAAAATGAAAATGAAAATTATTTTTAATAAAAATTATGAAATTATAAACTAATAATGTAAAATTTCAACAATACTTTTCCTTAATAATTTTCCCTTTTATTTCAAAATTAAAAATATGAAATAATAATTTCAAAAAATAAAAAACCTAAATCTAAAATTCCTAAGATTATATTACACTCTTCCAAAATTAAACAAGAAAGTTCAAATTTCAAAATAATAAATATATGTATATATATAGATATAAGTTCCGAATTCCTAACAATCCATTTCATCAATAATTCCTTTCCTTTTCAAATTTAGAATTAAAAAAAATACTAATTACATAAAAAAATCTCTAAAAACATGAAATTGAAAAATCATAAAAATACCTTTCCCTTAACATTTCTTTTCCACTTTTGGATGTCTAATAAATTCAAATTCCAAAAATTCATAAAAATTAAAAAGATAGAAAATGAAAAGAGTAAGAAAGTGAGATTAAGTTGATTTTGTAAGTTGATACACATCAATCACATTTTAGTTCGTTTTGTTTGCAAAAATCTGTTTGATGTCAAATCTCTTGTTCTTCTTGCAAAAAATAAAAATCACTAACTAACTGATACAATATTTTTTAGTCAAATTACGTGGACCTAAATCCCTATTACAAGGTACATAGGCTCTAGGCTTTCATCCTAGGTCAAGTTTGCCCTTTGTAAATATCTATTTGTTTACTTTCATTATTGTTGTTTTTGTCTTCTGTGTTTAATATGCATGCATGTCAATAAAGGGTAATTAAGATAAATTTAAGGCTATATTCTATCTCATATGACTAGTTTAAGGTAACCGTTTTTCTGGATGGGTGTTATGGAATGCCTAACACTTTTTCCACACTCAAATAGACTCTTGAACTTATATCTATTTTTACAAACCACTTTGCCTTTTTCTTTTTATTTTAAGTTGGTTTTCCAAAGTTTACCGTTAAAAATTTTGGTGGTAACTCCAGTAAATTGATTTTCATGATTCATTTTGGAATCAATTTAAACCTTTTTTATACTTTTCATTGAAAGGTCGATTATGATAATCCCTTTTACGATTCTGCATAAACTCATGAGTTTGACAACATTGCCCATAATTCATTTTATCAAATCTCTAGCACACACCTCAAACAAAAGCACCATTTGTGCATGCAATTTAATTTTAATTAAGAAAATGAAAGATATAGATCCTTGATTATAAAGGCTCTAATATCATGTTAAACACCACTTTGACTATAAAGCTTCAATTGTTAAGTGAAGGCCCATGAATAGTTTTATTATAAATTCTAGTAAGTATTAAACTACAGAATAAATGAAGACAAAAAATTGAGTAACAACATCATACCATAGGTTAGGAATCTATTGGATTTATGATCATGAAAGAAACTTGATAAGATTTACAAACAATTTGAGCATTAAAAAGTTAATGTCAAAAGATGAAGAGAGTTGACATAGAAAAATGAGCTTATTGAGGAACTTCTAGATAATAAGAAAAAGAGAGAAAGATTGGAGATTAATAGCAGCACATAAGTGAAAAGCTAAGAAATTTTATAACTAGAACTACACCAATGGGTACATTTTTTGTTGCTTTGAAAAGCTAAGAAAATTCAAGCTTAAATAACAAAGAGAAATGAGAGATAAAACCATTGAAATTGAATAAGCAAGATCATAATCAAAAGAGAGACTAAGGTTGAAAATTTCTGTCATGTAGGGTAGGAAGATAAATGTAATACTGCAGTCTAAAAATAAGTTAAGAAATCCAATTCGTACATATTAAAAAACAAATAATTTAAAAGTTTTTGGGAAGTAGGCACATTGGAAATACACTAGAATCTTAATACAAGGTATTGATGCTTTGTAGAATAAGCAGAAAACAATGCAAATAAAGAAAAGCTGAAACCATTCATTGCTTAGAAAATCCTAACCGTCTTTAAATCTTTTTGAGAACTCAGTTCTATCACTTATTACTTAGAGTAGATAAATCTTCTTCAAATTCTTTAGAATCAGCCATGTAATTTAATGAAATCCTATCAGAACCTAGAAAAATATGTTCTAACCTTTTTTAGAAAATAATATTAAGAAAATAATTTGACTTAAGTTGCTTATTTGGATTTCTACCAATTGCCTCATACACAGCCCAAATCTTCTGCTTCACAACCTTTGACAACTTTCTTTACAATTCAAATAGGTAGACCATTGATTTTTATTCCCTTCTACAACTCAAATAGCATCGGAATATTAATGGAAGAGAGTTACTAAAGGGGATAATACCACATCTCTCTAACACTAGTTAGAAATAGTGGACATGGAAATTTGTTATTAGCAAAAACCTAAATTTTGACAACACCTTTAGAAAGTCTAGATCTACCTCAAAATAATAAGAACATAAAATAGGAAGAATTATATAATGAAATGAAAGATGGAGTTTAATTACATTCCTAGGGGATAGTGACTAACATTATCCAAGTTACATACTATAAGCCAACCTATTAAATTAAAAAACAACAAACATATTGCATTACTTCATTGGATAAGCAACATATCCTTTTATATCCTCTGAAACATAAACAAATAAAAAGAAATAGGATAACCAGGGAGGATTTACATGCTAATCACTAAACAAAACATCTAAATTCCAGCACAAATAATTAGTTAGTTATATACTATAAAGTTTATAATACTTTAAACTAATCATACATTAATAAACTAAAACTGTTAACACTTTAATCAGTGTGCATAACATTTTAGGTAACATTTGAATCTCCAGAACATCTATACAAATCAAACATATGACATTAGATTGAAAACATGATAATGAAAAGAAGAACTTAAAAATTTATCTAACTTAGAGCTTATCCGATACAAACTCTTATTTAAAAACGATTTTGCAAACTCTTATTTAAAAACAATTTTGAGAGAATTGATATTGTCTTAATAGTGTTTATTAAAATTACTTTTACAAGTATAATTACCAAAAAGTACAAAGTTTTTGTTACATTATCCCATTTACTATTTCATTGCATAAAATTATAAATTTAATTCAACAAAAGAAAAAAAAAAAAAAATATATATATATATATATATATGAAAATGATTTTGAAATGAAAATGGAGATAAATACGCAATTTTTAACTTTTCCACATGCAACATATCATGTGCCTATTATGTGGTTGAAACAAAATTTTTCAAGCAGAGTACAGATCTTGCCTTTTCATCTTCTAATTTTTTGTAGACGTTATTCTAGAAAGTGACAGGCAAAATGACAAACTCCATTATTACAGCATTTTCTTAATATTTATTCTCTATACTCAAATGCAGCCAAAAAGGAAAAGGAAAAAAAAAGAAGATTTACATCTCATTTACCAACTTTCAACTTCGCAGAAACTAGAATGTGAGGAAATAAATGCATAAAGGCAAAGAGAAGCAAAAACTCATATTCAGAGGAAGAAGACGGGACATTTCTGTGGAGAGAGAACGGGACAGAGTTGATCGAAGCATGTCTTTTTTATCTTGTTGATGTCCTAAAAAATCGGTTTTGTCCTCCTCATTTGAATTTTCATGTTCATCTGCTCCTTGCATCCATTGCTCTCTAAAATAAAATAAAGAATGAGATTTTGTATTTTGGAATGAAGCAGGAGATGGAAAAACGATTCAGCTATTGGTGGACAGAGGAAAGAGAGAATGAGGGGCAAATATGACAAAGGGAGATGATCTATTTCACTGGAATTGTAGCGTCTCCTCTCAACGCAAACGCAGAAGCGTGAAATTGTTACTTTTTACTCAACGTGATTTTTGGTTCAAAATGTGAGTTGAAAAAAAGAATTTAAGTGATTCTTTCTTCTCTTAACGCATTTCCAAACATGCACGCAATAACTACCAAAATGATGACTTATCAAAACATGTTATTATATATCATGAAATTTTTTAATGTCTTTATAGTAAATTGACAAAAAATTAATAATAATAATTTTATTTATGAATTATTAAATTAAAAATTATTTATCTATAACTACAAAAAATTAACTTAAGAAGAAATTTTTATTAAAAAAAATAAATTGATAAATACTACATTTATAAGAAATTTAAATTAAAAATAATTTTATAAGAGGATAAACTAGAAAATATAAAAATAAAGATAAATTTTTTTGTTTTTTATTTTTATTTTCTCTCAAAACCTTAAATTACACTCCCGCTGATTCCGTTATCTTGTCTACACTCTCCCGAGAATGGCGCTTCGTGCTTCGCTTGCTCATTGTGCATTTCTGAAACTCTCAACTTCCTTTCATGGCGAAGCATCGGCATCATCTTCTTCATCAAGGTGTAAACCTTTTATGGGAGCTCCTCTTACTTTTTCACGCTCTGCGCTCCCTGGTTCGTCACTTCTTCATACCCAACCCACATTCCTTTTACAGAGTTTTCACATAGTAAATACAGAGAGGACTTTTGTTTGAATTTCTGTTCTCGAGTATATTCATTAGTGGGAGATTATGCTATTCTTGCTCCTCATGCTTCCCAGCTCCCGATTGGAGCATCATGGAATTTGCTTCCTTAGGAGGATAATCTTTTGTGATGATTTAATTTTGTGACAGGAAGCAAATTGCCTTCTAGAAAGCCACTTGTGATTTTCTCTAAGAGGCTTTCAGGATTGGAGGAGGCGATGAGAATCAAAAGGTACACATATGTGATAAAGCTATACTCTGTCTGTGGCCCACTTGTTTTTTATTTTCTGGTGGCCAGTACTGTATGTGGCAGAATGAACTTACACTTACAGCTTAGAAGCCAAGTATCTGGTATTGCAGTATATAGGAAGATTCTGAATGTTTAATTAGTTGCACTCTGTCATCCATGTCAAACTGTCAGCCTCATTCAGCCTTCTTCCCAATGGTTTAGCGTCAACCAATTGACTCTTACTGGAGACTAATTCATTAGTTTTATGCTATTTTCAGTCAATTCTATTTGTTTTGTCACATTTCTTTGTCGCTAAGGGACTGAGAGAGTTCTTTAAATTGTATATACAAGGTGGTAATCAAGGATCTAGTGAAAAAATTTCAATATATATTGCATTTGTAACTTTTTGACTTGATACGTTGATAACAATACGTGGCAAATTAAACACATTTCAGAGATCTCAGTGTCGACCATCTACTTTCCCCTCATCTTTTAACTTCTTAAATTTTTTGTCATAATAAATCTTGAATTATATAGAGTAAAAAGTGAACAATTTACTGCTTCCTCCTCTCATCTGTGCTTTCACTGAATATAAAAGCACTTTTTTCATAGCCTAAAAACATTTAAACTTGTCCAATTCTTTGTTTTTTCTGTTATTTCAATTGTGATAAGATGCAAAGGAGTATGGGGAACCCACCCCTAAAAACCTGCTTGCAGGGTAGAAGAACCACACCCCTTTTAAGTACCCTACCAAACATCTCATACTATTTGACGTGGGACTTAGGCATCTCATATCACTCATGCCCCTATCAGATTGTCTTAAGTAAAAAGGAAGAGGTTCAAGTACTTTTTATCTAGCTTCTTACTCTTTGTTGGTCATATCTAGAGAACGTGAGCTTGGTGTTACAAAGATTAGAAGAAGGCTTCCATTGAGGCGTGGAAGAGTGTCACCACGTCTACCTGTCCCTGATCACATACCAAGGCCTCCTTATGTAGGTTTGGATATACTGCCTGAAATCTCAAGTGAGTATCAAATTCAGGATTCTGATGGCATTGCTGGCATGAAGGCTGCATGTCAGCTTGCTGCTCGTGTCCTAAACTATGCAGGAACTTTAGTTAGGGTGAGGTCTCCTTCTTTCAGCATACATTATAAATCAAGTATTTATCTGTGATTCAACTTCTCTTTCTTGACATAGTTCATTCTCATTATTTTGTAATAATTTCTTTATAATATAGGACTTATGGACATATACCCAAATCTGTGATTCAATAGTGTGTCTATGTACGTATGTGGGTGTGTTTGTATGATTTTATTCACATATGACATAGGCTTCCAATGTCATTATTACTTATTTGATGTTTAACATTGCAATGTGTTTCTAGAATCTATGATATCTTGACAGCATATATTTAAATGTACAAGTTTGAGACTTTAATTATCTGCTCGTGTTGTTCTAGAGAAGTGGCTAAGTTTAAGATTTTTGTATGTACTTCCAGATATGTTAATTCAGAAGATGAGAACATAGATATGGACGTTAAACTAATCTAATGTATGATAAGTAGGGATGAATTAAAATATATAATTTTCTTTTTCATGATTGAGTTGAAATATAGTTTTAGCCTTTTATGCAAACCATTTCCTTTGAACACAATGTTCTTTCGTTCTTTTCTAATTGTAAAATCCTCCTTGCCTAATGGCGTAAAGTTTTAACGTGAGTGGTTCCTTCACATGTTATTATTGCTTAGTTGGCCAAAAGTGTAGAGGGCAAGTGCCATTTGTTTCCACTCCAAATGTTCTAATTAAAAGATCAAGGAAAATTGTGCATAGCTTCAGTACTATGTAGTTGTAAGCCTATACTTTGCCCATTGGCCAAGCCTAACAAAATTTCATGTGAGTTATTGTTTTCAGTTATAATATTCCCCGAGCCTTTGCTTAGTGGCTTAAGTCCTTAGGTCAAGTGGGTCCTTACAAATTATATAGTGCTAGATTTGCACATAAGTTAATACCAATATTAGTAATTTAAGGTTGTTTAATTATCAAAAGATGCTTATTCTGTGGGAAACAACCAGTGTTTGGTTTCTGCTACGTGGTGGCATATGACCAGCTTGTGTTAATGGTGGGCAGGAAACTGGCAGGAGGTAGCAGAAGGTAATTAATGTTTAGACTTTAGATGGTGATTCAAAAAGAATGATTACTGTTATAAGAAACTTGGCCAGTTCAGGGAAATTCAACTTTTGACCTTAAGAATAATTAATAGTGATCGCTTAAAATGTTTAGTATCATTCTACTGTACGTCATGATTTTGTTTTTGATTAAACTAGAATGAGCCTTAAATGCATAGCACATTATTAGGCTTGATTATCTTACACTTGTTAGCTGTACATTGAGTTAATGGAAGCATAAAGTTGAGGTAGACAGTGTTCCACTGATTTGTAATTTTTTATCATTATTTAAAATATATCCTGCTTTATTTTGGTTAGTTAAGAGCGTCTAGCAACAGTGGATGGTTGAGAACTTGTAACCAAGAACATTTGGATGTTTATTTCTATCGCTTGATTGAATATCATTTTTTCAAAGACAAATGGTGTCTTTTTATTTCCGTTTTCATGATTTTGTCCTATCCATCCATATGTACTACTTGTACTCACCTTTATGTCTGACATATTTTTGGTTTATATTGTCAGCCATCTATAACAACGGATGAAATTGATAAAGCTGTGCACCAGATGATAATAGATGCTGGTGCTTATCCCTCACCTCTTGGATATGGTGGATTTCCCAAAAGTGTGTGCACATCAGTTAATGAGTGCATGTGCCATGGAATACCTGATTCTCGGCAGCTACAGGTTTTGAAGGACTAAATTGCCATTTGCTTCGTCCTTAGTATGTAATAACTCATAACTGATGAGTGATGACAATAATCTCTTTTGCAGAATGGTGACATTATTAACATAGACGTGACAGTCTACCTGAATGTATGCTCCTCTATTCTTAGTGAAAACATATATAGGTTTACTTGGACACACTACTTTTTTCCCTAAATAAAATTTCTTCAACCATGTGCAACATTAACTGGGTTTTGATATCTACTTTATTGCTGTGTATCTAATAGATTTCTTTGATTGTTTGTCATCTTACTTCATCCCTATTGGTGAAGTTTTCTGTTGTATTTTCATAAGTTTCAAAAAAATGGAAATCTTCTCCAGCTGCACTGGTGCAGCTGCACTGTCTTGTGATTCCAATTTATCTAGTGCCAGAAGTTGATATACTACATTGTGGATAATTAATGAATGAATTTCCAATGCAATGAAAATAATCAATAATTTAACATGATTTTGGGTAATTATATTTTGGATTGATGTTTAAGCTCTTGCTATTCCTGTCAATTCTCCAATTAAATAAGGAAAAGTTTAAAGGAAACGATAGCACAAGTAAGTATAATGATCTGTGCACATCTGAGAGACACCAGTATAATTTATTATTAATCTGCTGTAACACTTGCTGGTTAATGGAGGTATGGGAATTTCATAACATGTTTGCCTCAGATATATATGCATATGTGCTATCAGTAGATTGGATCTTCAAGAATTAAGTCATACCAGCTTGTTAGCTTTGGAATAAAACAGTACATGTGACTAACATTATGGTGTTCAATTAAGTGTTTGTTTCATCGCTGTCAAATGGGATTGTTGAGCTTTATTTTACCATGCTCTCTATTCTCTATGGTTGCTCTTTGGTTCAAACATGTTTGCAGTTGTCTATCTGTTTTGGTTATTGTATTGGGTATAATCTTGCTGGCTAAGAATATTCCCCTTTTCTCCATACTTTTGAAGATTAAATTACTAAAATATTGAAACGTTCAACACACTGATAACTGTATTGCCTAGAGTATCATGTGATTACGAATTATTTGGCTCCTGTTGTTAATGATCAAGTAATCTTATGCCCTTTTATATGCTGTCTTAGGGATATCATGGAGACACATCAAAGACATTTTTTTGTGGGAAAGTCAATGATGAAATAAAAAACCTGGTTAAGGTAAGTGATTGACTGCTGATACATGTGGGGAAAAAGAAATTTTGCTGATATAATTTGTAGTACATTGAAAGTTACTATTTGCTTGATGTATTTTTAGTTTTGACATGTTAATTTTTTATGTACGTATTTAGTTTATGCATTGGTTATATCATTTGATCTGAAGCTTGCAGGTAACTGAAGAGTGTCTGGAGATGGGAATAGCTGTTTGCAAGGATGGTGCTAGTTTTAATAATATTGGAAAGAGTATCAGGTACAATTTGTTAGATCTTAACTGAAAACATACATAAAAGTATGTAGATGTAAAGCTGTTAGAGTTTTATGCACACTGCACTTGAAACTGTTCTTTTTCCTCTGGTCTTTTGCTAAATATACGTGTGACTGTTAATCACTGGATGCCTTTTCTGGGAAAAAAATAATTAATACAGAAGGGGAAACTACATTTTAACCCCTATAAACTAAGGCCTAATTACAAAATTTATATATAAACTTTAATATGTAAGAAAACACCCCTGTGACCAAACACTACTCAGGGGGGTGTTTTATTATATTTTAAAGCTCAACTACTAATTTTATAATTAGGATTTAGGATTTAGGGTAAGACGTAGTTTCATAAAATGAAAAAAGAAAAAAAGAGCCTTTTAATTTATTGTGTAATGACACGAAATTAATAGCATGAGATAGAAGATGATGCCCGTCTTGGGTGATTAGTTATCTTTCCTAGTCCTTTCTATTGATTGTGTACAATTGGCAGTATGATCAAGGTTATAAAACAAATTTCGTTCAAAAAGGTTACAAAAGCAATTTTACTGGTAAAAGTGAAGATTTTATACGTTAACAGTTATATATGATCTTATTAAACAAATGATAGATACCTACATATATACTTATGTATAAGTATACACACAGATATATGTTTAAAGTCACAATTAAGCAATGCAGCCAAAAAATTAAAATCATTTAAATAAGGTGAAAACTATAGTATAGGATTGCTTATAAAAATTGTGCTTTTACTGAACATTTTAGTTTAGTACTTTTATTTTAATGCTTTGAGGTGAAACTTCAAACAATGTCACTAAAAAATGATTTTACTAAGAATAAAAAGCATTTGATATGAGAGTGTAAGCATCAATGCATATTGTAAATAACAACTTTGAAAACTATGTATATGATATTAGTGTTTGTACAATAATTTGTAGAGTTGTTGTCCTTAATAATCCATCTGTCTATTTCTATTTATTTGGGACAAGTAATTAATGATGCAATGTGCAAAATATAATGGATTCAATAGATTTTGACGTTTCTTTACTCACGAAATATTATTACAGTGAACATGCCAAAAAGTATGGCTTTGGTGTGGTGGAACGTTTTGTAGGGCATGGTGTCGGAGCAGTGTTTCATTCTGAGCCCATTATCCTACATCATCGTAAGTATCACATTCAATGTAACATATTTTCCTCATATTGCCTTTACTATCTCAAGATGATAGCCTAAAATGTTAGACAAAATTTATCAAACTGTGTACTTGTGTCTTAATGTGTCATTGACTGGAAGCTAATGGTGACTCCTTCGCTTCCAAATTTGTAGTAGAGTGCATATTGGGGGTGCCTAGTCGCATGGTATGCTAAACTTTTAAATAGGTCATAAAATCTTTCATATTCTTTGCGGAGAGTACCAGGTCGTTCACTTCAAAATAGTATGTTGATTGATATATTTGAAAGGCTAGTAAATCAATTGTGGTTGGGTTTGGTAACTAATTTGTATACTCTTTTCAAGAATGTTCTAGAATCTCATGAGGGCCTATGAAGCCCATCTTTAGTGCTTCCCTTGGCCCCCTCCTCTTGGTTTTCTTTTCAACTACTTGTTTAATGTAGAGGGGCCTGGAGGTGGAAGGAGTGGTTATATATTATATAGATTTTTTTCTTCCTGACAGATAATGACAATCCTGGTTGCATGGTTGAAGGTCAAACATTTACAATTGGTAAGCTCATTGTTATTTTGTACCTCAAATCTTTCCACAAAGAAACAAAATTTGCACCTTTGAGGTTATCATTCCTATGCCTTTTTTGCTATACTACTTCACATATTATTTTTGGGTGTGTCTAATGGAAATTTGCATTTAACTACTATGTAATTTACTTTGTTATGCCCGGCTAATTTTTCCTGCACTGTTTTAAGAAGGAAAAAGGAGGGATGATCCCAGTTGCTTGCGCTAAGTTTTCTGTGGTATAACTATAGTGCCTTGGGAAAGAAAGAAATGCTAGATCTTAAGAATGGATTCTTCCGTCGCCATTTACTTTAAAATTTTTGGCAGGGTTGCACTCTGAATATTGGTCCTAAAAGGTTGGGTTCACCAATGGCAGTTGCTTGAGCCACAATAGCAGTATGAGACGGGCAACCAATGAGAATGAGAGAGAATATGAAAAGTGTGTAGGTCTGGTCTGACTGCATTTTATTTATAATACAAAAACAACTCCGCAACAAAATAAATAATGTGGGGCTACAGGATATACAACTTAACCAATTATTTACACATAACTCTGACAATGACAATATGTGATTACTGTTCTATTTGCTTCCCACCTTGCCTTTACTTCTTAGGTAATAATGAAACTAACAAATTAACTCATTTAAGATTCAAGTATATAATTCTTTCTGGTCCTGAATTGTCAGTGGAAGAAAATTAAGTTATGTAAACTTGAAAAGTTTTAATAGGCTTCTTCCTCTCTCATCAAGCGTGAAGCTGGGTATTTAGTCTTTGAATCTTACATTCTTACCCTTAAAATTCTACTTGTAATGCAGAACCTATTCTTACAATGGGAAGCATTGAGTGCATTTCATGGCCAGATAACTGGACAGTTGTAACAAAAGATGGTAGTCCCGCAGCACAGTTTGAGCATACCATCTTGATAACTGGCACTGGAGCAGAAATTTTGACAACATGTTGATGTGGTAATTTCTTTTTATCCACAAAGATGTGTCAGTTCTGAAGTCTTATTATTATGTGCATAGTAAGTTGTAAAATTTCTACTTTCAGTCTTCTTTTGGAGAAATTTACATGAAATTTGTGCAAGACCAGGTGAATCATCCCTTGAGAAACTGAATGCCACAATCTCTTAATAGAATTTCAGTTCCCAATATATGAAGGAATTCACAACGGAATGGCGATATGGTGCTAGAGAGATTCTTTGGTATGTGGTTTTCATTAATGAATAGAAATAATTTTACATACACTCTTTGCAAGTAAGATATCTGCAAGGAACTAAGAAACTCATTAAAATAGATTTGTCAGTGGATCCTGCCACCTGAAAACCTATTGTGGTGAGATTTTATTAACTTCTTTCACCTATCTTGGGTGCAAAGACATATATTGTTACCACTCTACTCCTAGTGAGAGCCATTACAATAATGCGTTTGCAGAGCTCTGCTAACAAAATTTGTGCATTTGTTAGAGGATTCAGTAATACAATTTAAGCATAAACTATAGTCTAGCTATACTATTCTTTTGGAATTGTCTAATTTGGTATTTGAAGGTAGTTGGAAGCGTTAAGATGAGGATTCTTGAAGGCTGCTGGATATAGGCTAGAGAAATACATGATGAAGCTGCGCTGGATGTGCTTTCTCATTTCATGTAAATTTCAGGTTGTTGACAAATGAATACTCGAACCAGCAGAGGGCTTGATCGAATCATATTATATTGTTTAGGAATATTCTAATGCGAGCGCTACCATAGAGAAATCCCTGGCCCACCCAATGGAAATCTACATATTATCATGAACTATATGTTGTTTTTCAGAAACTTTCTTTTCGTTACGTAGATCTGTCGTTGAAATTGGTACTGGGTCATTTATGTCTTAGCTGCAGAATGTTTCCAATCGTCATTTTAACTTTCGAGTTCAAATTGCCTAGTTTTTTGTTACTTGAAATATGGACTGCAAAGTCAATTTCTTGATTACTAAATCATAGATATTCTAATATACTCCAACAGAGATGATCACCTTGGGGATAACTAGTTATATTTGAAGCTGTATCTCTTGCTTCTAGTCCTCTTACATGAACTGACCTCTATCCTTTCCAAGTTGTAGCAAGTTGGGGGCAAAGCAAAAGATGACTTGACTATTAGTTAGCTACTTACTCGGAAGTTAAAAATTTGGATTTGGCCACTAGTAAATTTTTGTTAGTTGATGTGATGTTGGACAAATACACTATTATAAATCACTGACGGTGACGCGGATTAGCAGCCCCTCAGAACGAGGATTCCACTGCCATATAAAGCTTTTTAATGATATTTATATATATAGTATATAGTTTTACATGCATATGCCCACATGCATTCTTAATTTCTTATGGGAGAAAAGGACCTGCTGGGTTGAGAGGGAAAATTAATAGCGAAGAAAAAGAAAAAAAAAAAAAAAAAGAAGCGGTGAAGCTTCCATGTGAGTGTGGGGATTAAGAAGCCAACCTATTTTTACCGTATAATATTATGTTAAACCTACTGAACGCCACGTGGTAAAAACGAATTTTCTAATGTTTCTCCATTTATAAATCTAAAAGTCTCTCTTGCACCAACCATTCTTCCCCCAGTTCCTCCATCACCTTCTATGGCTTTCACAGGTTCTCTGAAAATGATCTCTTCTCAGAGAATCTCCCACCTGAGTTCTACCCCTCGTCAAATCCAAAAGCAATTGGGATGTGATCTCTTTCAGTCCTTCCCAAAACAAAGCTTAAAATTCTCAAACCTCCATCAGGTATCTCCAGCCTCAACAACTTCCAGGAACCCCAAAGTCTCAGCATTCTTTTTCAACAAGCCCAAGGTGCAACAAGATTCTCCAAAGCCTTGTAAGTTCTTCCCTCATCCCTTTTTCTTGGTTAACTTATACTAAATGCTTAAATCTATGCGTCAGAAGAAAAAGTCACCATTTCTCTCATAAGAGAAATTCTTATCTAAATTTGACATAAAAAGGATGAGTTGATTGAGTTAATCCCTGAGATTTGTAAGTATGTCAAATGTGAGTCTAACATGCTTAGCACGTTTACGTGTTTTCATAATTAATTCAGTTTAGTTAGCTTTTAGTAGTAGTAAATATCAATTAATTAAATCAAATCTTCAAGAACTATTCCGCGGGAGAAAAAAATTAGAACAGTCAATTATGAAAGGTATGCAAAACACATTAAGTAACATATCTTGATATTTTAATGTATATTTTCACAATGAATTTATTCTATATATCAGAACAAATCTACCAAAAAAAAAGTTTCTTCTTCCTCATGATATCACTTAGGTGTAGCATTCCTCACTCATCGATTCAATTGAATCTTGCAGCCAAAGTCCAAGAACTGTGTGTGTATGAGATCAACGAACGTGACAGAGGCAGTCCTGCATACCTGAGGCTAAGTGGGAAGACTGAGAACTCCCTGGGAGACTTAGTGCCATTCAGCAACAAGCTCTACACTGGAGACTTGGAGAAGAGGATAGGCATAACAGCAGGCTTGTGTGTGCTCATCCAGCACGTGCCTGAGAAGAAAGGAGACAGATATGAGGCCATGTACAGCTTCTACTTTGGAGACTATGGCCACATCTCAGTGCAAGGAGCTTATCTCACTTACCAAGATACTTTTCTGGCTATCACTGGAGGCTCTGGTATATTCGAAGGTGTTCAAGGACAGGCCAAGCTTCAGCAGATTGTGTTCCCTTTCAAGCTTTTCTACGCTTTCTATTTGAAGGGTATTGCTGATTTGCCTGCAGAGCTCACAGGGAAGCCTGTGTCACCATCACCAAGTGTTGAGCCATCTCCAGCTGCTAAGGCCACTGAGCCTCATGCCACTATCTCTAACTTCACCAACTGATCGATGCTATGCTAGCATCAAGATTTGAGCTTCCTTCATAGGGCTTTTTTTTTTTTTCATAACTTTAAGCTTTGAGCCTATAATAAAATGATGGTTGATGCCCATTCAATCCTCTAGCTTTTCTGGTATCATAAATTTTTTGTTGGTATTGGAATACGGTGTTATCTCGATTTACTTGTGTAATTTAATTAATCTATTTTTTAAGTTCGGTCAAAAGCAAGCCATTGATCCCAGTGTCTGTATTCTATCTTCACCATATGGTATAAAATGAAACCTCTTTTTTTTTTTAAATAAAAAATAAAAAATACGCGTAGCTATGTATGCGATAAATTTTTTTAGAAAATTCAACAATAAAAAAAATAGGTAGATATATTTTATAATTTGGTAAGAATTCACTGAAATTTTTCAAAAAGCTTGTATGCATTGTTTGAATTTATACATAAAACAAATTTGTTAGTTTGTTATGAACAACGAAATAATATAAAAAAAATGATACCTCCAACTAATGCTACGGATTGAAAATTTTGTAAATATTGAAACAGTCAAAACCAAGCATTAATGCTTTTAAATTTTTGTTTCTTACTTTTTGACGATGATGTGCAAATTGAAAGCGACAATAAATTAGACTTAAAGACCTATATATATTTATAAGAGAGTTTAAGGCAATCATTCCAATAATAGTTACTATTAAAATATGCATGCAATTATTGAATTCATGAAGAAAGTCTACAATTATAAGATATTCAACTTAAGATCAAATTAATGTAACAGTTACCAAAATTGACATTAACAGCAAAGAAGGTCGACATGCATGTCATAACTATATTAGAAGTGTAATAGTAAATATCTGAACAACTTCATTTAAGTTTTGTCTAAAATCTTTTAGCATTGAATCCAAAATAAATGATGGTGGATGCTCGTTTAATTCTCTTTTATGATATCATAGTTTTTTCTTATATTGCACTTAGAATAATATTTGAATCCATCATTCTCTTTCCTCGCTTGGTCAAATGCGTGCTATTTATATTATAATTAAAATTTTTGTAAAAGAAATAATATAATTTTATCCCAAAAATTAACCTTAATTAAAATTTACTCATGATAGCTTGCATCTACTGTACATCGTTATTTACCATTCGGCAACAGAATTCAAGATAACATTGATGGTGGTGTTCCTTGAAAATAAATTCACTCACATTTTTTAAAATTAATTCTGAATCAGAGACGATAGAAAGGCTCCCACATGGGAACAGAACATTGATATTCCAAACATGTTATAATTAAATTAAAGAAGTTGAATCGGTCTTCATTTGGGCCTCGTGGCATGAGATTATTGTGTTTTATTCGTTTGGACACAACAATTATTTACTTTTGACATCGACTTCAAATAGTGCTATATTAGACAAAAGTACATAATTGATTTTTTATTTTTATATTTTGTGATAATTTAATATTTTATAAATTAATTGTGATAAATTAGTTCATCACAAATTTAAATTTGTACAAATTTAATCTTCATAAATTTAATTTTGTAAAAAATTAGTTACTTTATTTGTATTAATGAGAGATTAATTTTACATATAATAAAATTTTTTAAGGGATTGATTTGTCAAAATTATTTGTAAATGATCAAATTGTCACAAAGTATAAAAGTATGAGACCAATTTGATACTTTTTTCTATATTATTTGTTTTCCAAATTTGAAGGTATAATGTGAAAACTACTTTGAAGAAAGGAGAAAGTAAAGGACATTGAACAAACACCATAACCTATAATTAAGTTCAACCATCATTGTGACACTCCAATGAATTCTACAATATTTGTTTGATAGTTTATTAGTTAAATCATACGAAACATAAAATGAGAATCTTCAAATCACAAGTAATTCGAATATTGATATATTTTTTAATTAAAATAACAGTTGGAATTCAATAATGACATACTAACTCATTAGTTTCTTGGAGTAGGTGAAGAAATGATCTTGCAACTTTTTATCCAAACTTTCACTCTCCCACTATCTAAACGACTTTTCAAGGGCTATTTAATGATAAAATTAAGGTTAAATTAAAACTATGGTGTTTTATTTTTATTTAGTATTTTAAATTAGTCCTTTAAGTTTGAGAATTTAAAAATACATTTTGTGCACTTTTTTATGATAAATGAAAATATTAAAAAATAAAATATAGAAATGAATTTCTTTTTCAAGCATTGAAGTAAATTATTTTAAATGTTGTTTTCTATATTTTAATAAAAATGTAATGCTTTAAATTTTGTTTTCTTTACAATAATATGTTAAAACAATTCACAAATCATAATTCCATAATAAAAAATCTTGTCCTTTACACAAGAAAAAAAAAAAAAAAAAAGATTAGCATGATTAGGTTTACAAGAATTCATGGGACTTCACCTAAGTATTTTGTTTTTTTGGGTTGTCAGATTAAAGTAACTTCAAGCCTTCATTGGCCCAAGAAAAAGAAAGTAGCTCCAACCCTTCATTGGATAATTTGTTTATTAGAATGGGCTTGGTGCTTTGTGATGTCTATTATTTAATTGTTAATTACACTTTTTTTCTATTGTACCGTAAAAATTAATGACACTTGACTGTCATGAACAAAATGTGGACTTAAAAAGAAAAACCCTACATAGGCTCCGGTGAGCCCAAATATAAGGTCTTACTTACAGAGCCCAAATTTTAGGCCCATTTGTTTCTGGTATTAGTGTTCAACTTTTATGTCCCGCTGGTGTGTTTCGTATTTTGGGCCAACTGTCATGAATTTTAGTTTGTCCAAAACAACAGTTTGTCAATTTTTAAGATTATTCCAACACCTCCCTCAATATGGGCCCAAAAAGCAAAACCTTCCGTAATTAATTCTGAAATGTAAATTTAGAGTATAAAATTAGAATTGGATTTAATAATTTTTATTTTTATTTTTGGTTATAATTTTATACACCAATTCTATAGAATTGAAAAATAATTAATAAGGGTCATTTTCAATTATTACCTATATCTTTAAAAATTATAATTCTAAGACTCAAAATTGAAGTGTGATTATTTTACTCTCAACATAACATAGTTCTTCTATTTATGATTAGACTATTTTTTAAAAACTCACATTGAGATAGGTCATGTTTCAATTTTTTAAAATTAAAAAAATATAACAAAAATAATTTTTTTTAAAAATAGAAAAAGTAAGATTTAAAATGAAAAATAAATGAAATAAAAAATTAAGATTTATAATATAAAATTAATATTTTAAAAATAATCATAAATTAAATTTAATAAAAATAAATAATTAAAATGATATAACTTATATATAATGAATATGTAATGTTTACGCTTTTATATGATATGATATATATTTCATATATGCATGAATATGTAAATATATATAACATTTATGCAACTCAACTTTAAAATATAATATATAATGTAAGCATATGATACTATACATATACACAAAAATACATACATAACTTAATATTATGTACACAAACACATGTTAACATGTAAAATTTTAGAATATGAAAAAATACATATATTTAATATAATATTGTATAAACACTTATACAAACACATATGAACATTTTATATATGCTTATAAATTAAAAAAAATACAAAATAACATATACATATTGTGACATTGTACGCGTGAATGTATGTTTTTACACATACACATACACTTATATGTGAGTGCATATACACAATATTGAACATGCATAATAACATCATATACATACATACATATATGCATGTAAGCATAAACACACAACAGACATTATACACTTATGTATTATGCATACATAGACATGTCTACTTATAACATAAGATCGTACATGCATACACATGTTAAATTTAAATCAAATAATTTTTTAAAAACATAATTATTATATATTGAACGATACAATGTTATAATTACTGTAAAAAATATTTTATTTTGTATAAACTAGATGAAGAGAAATTTTTTTTGGTTAAAAACATTAATTTTGTATTATTTTTATTATGTGTATATGTGTATGTGTGTATATATACATACATATTAATTTTTTTTATAATATTTATCACTCATCTACACAATAGAATTACAATTCAACATGAAATTGCAATTTCATGTTTTAATTCTTTATATGACCCAAACATAAATTTTAAACTTTCAAATCAATTCTAATTGTAATAGAATTAAAATTATAATTATAATTGTATATTTTAATTTTAATTCTTGATGCCAAAAATGGACAATATAATTCTTAGGCTCTAATTTCTGCTTAATAAGGTTGTGCTTAAATCAATTTGAGCATACTTTATTTAATATTTTTTAACTGGCTGGTCAACTTATAGTTAAATTATGGTTTTTGACTTGATTTCTTAACGTGGCATTCAGACTTTTTTGGGTGGAAGAATTTTAAAGGGATTATACTTCTAAGCAGTTATTTATATTTTTATTATGTTATTTTTAAATTAAAATATAATAAGTGTATATTTAATTAATAATAATATATAATTTAATTTAAAAATAAGACAATTATTTACAATGAATACATATATTTTAATATAATTAAAAAATTAAATATTTATCATGTTTTAATTAAAAAAATAGCATAACAAAAATACAAAGACCTATATATAAATTTTTTTAAAAAATGAAAAAACAAAAAAAATAAAATCTATTAATTTCCTTTTTCCCCCTAACAATCAATGAATAGATGTAATCTTCGTATTAATGATGAATAATATTTATGTTAGTAATTTTTTGATTTATACACAATTTTTTATCTTAAAGATTTGTAATTTTATTTTGTTGCTGAATCCCATGAAAAAAGTATAATTTTTAACTCATCCCAAAAACAACAAGAAAAACATTATACTATGATTTAAGATTAGTTTGACATAACAACACTTAAATTTAACACATTACGTTGACTATCATTAGATATAATAAATTTCGTGTTAATTTTTTTCTGCATAAACATTTTTTAAAATAATTTTGTTTTCCAAGATTAGAAGAAGCTACACTCTCGCTTTCTGTCCCGTCTCTCTATCCAGTCTAGAGATAGAAAGAGAGAGACTTGAAAATCCCACCAAAAGATTCGTTTTGTATGCGACGCCCCGGCCTAGATCTTTTCCCCATTTCTTTTTCCACCTTCCGATCCGACCCACCTCCCCCTGTGCTAACTGTTCATTTTTTTATTTCATAACGTTTCTTTGTTTCCAAGTTTATTCCCAGTTTTGATTCTGCATCGATCCCATATTCTTCATTGGTAAGCCCCCACCTTGGGTCTCTTTCACCCATTTGTTGGGTCGGATCCCTCAATGCTTGGAAACCACTCCTATATATGTTCCTTCTCCCTTACAGATCCAAAAGCTGCACAATATTCTTAATCCAATGAATTTCACTCACAAAACGCAGCCCCAGACGAAGATGGAGTTATCTGACTACATTCAAGCATTAGAAGCAGAACGCCTTAAAATCCAAGTCTTTTCCAAAGAGCTTCCTCTTTCCTTGGAGCTCGTTACGCAAGGTAAATATTGAGAACACCCCTTTCGTTTTCAAAGCCTGGATTTTACTCCATAACCGTAAAGATTCTTCCTTTATTCTGGGTTTTGTTGGTTTTCTAAGATGGGTTTCTTGTTTTTTTTTTTCTTTTTTCTTATTGGGTGTGTGCAGCCATTGAAGCGTGTAGGCTACAGTTGTCTGGAACAACGACGACGTCGGAGTATAATTTAAATGGGCAATCGGAGTCTTCGGGGCAGACATCATCGGAAGGCCCTGTTTTGGAGTTTATTCCTACGAAGAGAAGGGCACCCTCGGATTGTGGAGAAGACGATGAAGATGAGCAACATTCGCATAAACCCAAGATTGCAAAGGATAAGGAAGCTGATAAGAGGAAATCCGATTGGCTTAGATCCGTACAGCTCTGGAGTCCACCATCCCCAGTTAAAGAGGTATAAGAAAAGTTGAAATCAATGCCTGAATCTTCCGCATGGTCTTTTTTTATCTACAAGAAAGCAAAGGAAAAAAAAAATTACTAACATAGTGATGAATTAATCGAAACTTTGTTAACAAAATCTCAGGAGGTTCCTAAGAAAGCATCGGTGTTGGAAGTGAAAAGAAATGGAGGTGCTTTCCAGCCATTTCACAAAGAACCAAGTATTGGAAAGGCTAATGCATTGACTGGTAAAGAACCATCTTCACCGTTGCCGCCACCAACAGCCGTCGCCGCGGCGAGAGGACTCCCTGAAAGCAATAAAAAAGAGGAACAAGAAGGACAGGCTCAAAGGAAGCAAAGACGATGCTGGTCGCAGGAGTTACATAAACGATTTTTGCATGCCCTTCAACAACTTGGTGGAGCAGATTGTAAGTCTCTTAATTTCATCGTAACATGACATGATTGACAGAAAATTTAGTATAAATTTGAATTTATGATTGTATTTAATTATTAATGATATTTCACCTTTTTTATAGCTGCCACACCAAAACAGATAAGAGAATTAATGAAAGTTGATGGCCTTACAAATGATGAAGTGAAGAGTCATTTACAGGTTTTTTTTAAGTAATTTTAAAAGTTACTCCAAGATTTCATATTAATATTATGTTTTTAATTAAAATCTAAAGCTAAAAATTTTTAAAATTATGACAGAAATATCGATTGCACACGAGGAGACCAAGTTCAATGATTCAAAACAACGGTAGTTCTCAGACGGCTCCTTTTGTGCTCGTGGGAAACATTATTGTGCAACCGCCGGAATATGCTTCAAGAGCACCAGGAGATGCACCGCCGTCTGGGATTTATGCGCCGGTGGCGTCACATGCTGCAGCAGTGCCACGTGCGCCGGTTCCGGCGAAGGCTCAGTGTAGGCAATCAGAGCATTGGGAGGATTCAAATTCAGAAGAAAGGGGTAATCACAGTGAGGTGGCAGATCATTCAAATTCACCAACTTCATCTTCCTCCACACATACCACGACTGCTTCTCTTGGCTATTCAATTTGAAGATGCTCTTAAAAATTATAAGAAGAAGAAAATGAATTTTGTAACCGAATTGTAGTAGAAAGTAGTCTGTGATATGTCTTTTTCCATCAAAATTAGTTCTGATATCAATTTTAATAGTACAATTAGTTTACGTTCATTTAAAATTTTATCCTCCATATGTTTTTTTTCACCCAAAGAATCAAATCCGTATGAAAACGTAATATCCCAGAAAATAGAAAAAATAAAAAAGGGGAATTTCAGGAGCTGAATAGTGAATTAAAAACGTGTTGTTTTGTTGGGGCCAAGCGTTGTTGAAGTATGTTTAAATTCAATGTTCAGAGGTAGATGAGGACAAAATGACAAAGTGAGTGCGGGTGGTAAAGAGTCGGATAGATAGGGATCGTGAATTGCAGTGACTCAATAATTCTATAAATATTCTGAGAATCTCCCGCGGAATATTCACTGAATTATGTCTCTTTGCCATGCGACGGAGATGTTTTGGCAAATCCTCGTCAGCCATCTTCACGTCTGAAACTCCCTCGTGCTTCTTCGGTACACATCACAATGTATGGGATGGAAAGCTTCACAACCTCGTCATTAATTTTTCTTTTTAATTTTTATTTTATTCAGACAAATTGCTTTTTCGTTTTTATTCCTCATAAACATGCAGATTTCTATCAATTGTTGCGAACTTTAAATTTTGGTAAATTTTGTGATGTAATTATATAATTAATTATATAATATGACACATTAATAAAAAGATATATGACATTAACATGCTATATTATAGTGGTCATATAATAATGTAAAATAATTTATTATATTTATATTTTAATTCTATTATTTTTAAATTTCATTTATAAACCTAAATTTATATTTGAATTTTTCAATTTATGTATTCAACTTTTAGTTTTTAGTAATTTATATAAAAATATTTGTTTATAATTTTGTTAACTCATTTATATAATTTTTTTTATTTTTTTTTAATAATTCTACAATTCTTTAATTTTTTTAATTTTATGAACTAATATTTGGTGGGGTTATTAAGAAGTAAAAAATAGAGAGGGTAAATTAAAAAATTTTTAAAAAATTTTGAATTCATAAATAAAATCTAAAAATATTAAAATCAAAATATAAATATACCAAATTATTTTAAATTGACATACAATCAGTATATTTTGATATGTCATTACTATATATATTCTTCTTACTATGCCACTAGTACAACTAATTTTACAATTACACTAAATATGTCTTAAATTTTTTTATGAAAATAAAAAATGAATAATATTTAATAAAATAAAAATTCATATTTTTAAAATTTAAATTTAAAACTCAAAATCTTTTTTATGAGTTAAAAGCTGAAAAAATTAAATAATAAAATTTTCCAGTTAAATATATATTAGCTTAATTTACTTATATAAAGTATCACATGCACTAAAAAATATTTAAAAAATTTATAAAATGCTTGAATATAATAAGATTTATATCATAATTTTTATTTGAATTTCTATCAATAAAATAATTTTTATAAAAATGAATCTAATGATTAAAATTTCCAACTCTCAACTTAAAAGGAAAAATTTTTACGTAATTATTTAATTGTGTTCATATTGTTAGTTTATGTGTTAGGCAGAATCCACTTCTGGTTTTCAATACTTGAGTTTAGAAAACAAAAATTCCTCTTAATTTTGAAACAGCAAAAAAATAAGACCAAGCACTCATCAAACTAATTTCTTTGCCTCAGACTGCAATTCAAACGCTTTAACCAATTCATTTAAATTGTAAGTATCATTCAAAATATTCTTCAAAAGAGTTAAACTCAATTTTTTTTAAAAAAAATACTTATCTTTCTTCTCCCGTTAAACTGTACATTTTTAACCTTCGTTTGAAATATAGTTGGACGCGCCATTGATAGCTAAAATCTTCTTAAGAATTCACATGCATGCTACACTGTTTTATTTTGCCCCCCTTTTTTTTTTACCCTCTTCTACTTTATCTTTCTTTGAATGTAAAAAACGTTTCATTGGCTTTGGCTCAGTCTTTACACATAATATTAGCAAAATGACCTTAAAGCTTAAGGTATGAACAATTGAACATGCCTCAATCGATTCAACCACTTTGGTCAAAACTTTCAACCAGCCAACCCTCTCTAATTATATATTTATTTAGTGTTAGGTATAGCTACTTTGTTGGATATTCCATTCCAAAAACAATTACTCGCATGTAAGATATGTAATATTCTCACTTATCATCAAATCTCTATTTAATTAATTTATGTCAATTCTACAGTAATTAACAAGGTGAGATTATCCCAAAACATGATCTTAAGCTTTTACCAATTATTCCATCCTACTTGAAAGTTTGGAACACTTTGTCCCCCGAATTCCATTTTAATATGATATATTCTTTTCTATATTCATATAGTTTATGTAGATGAAAACCCTTTAAGCCTAAGCTTTTTCTACAGGATGAACTTCAACTCTTTCTAGGGTTTATGTTTGAACGCAGGAGATCAATGAAAAATTAAAGTGATGTTCATTGTTACCATACCATCATGTGTACATGTCATGTCACTGTTAAAAAGATTTTCATGGCCCTTTTAACTTCGAGGGCTTCTTTAATCAAGATTTTAACTTTGACAAAATTTACCTATTAAACGGCCTATTGAGAATCAAATCTGGGCTAGTAATTAATTAATTAGTAGTAATCAACTAATTAAGCCTACCGAAAGCCACAAGAGAGTATAATCCATATCAGCTAAGCAATAAATTAATATATATTATTGTCCTAGTATACCAAATAGTTTTCATCTAGGTTGCATGCATGTACTTTATAGAAAAAGATGAGTATAATTAATAAATAATTTAAAGTCATTATTTTAAACTTAGATACATTATAAATTATAGATTTATTTTTTCATACACCGAGGATATACCATGTTTAAACTTGGATCTTTTATCATAATTTTCATCTTATATCCTAACTAATTAATAATGTGCAATTCTGCATCATGTATAATTGCTTGATGTTTGGTTAGTGCATGACGGTGAGATGTTCTGAATCTTGTACCAACAAGCCCGAGGCGCAGTTATTTAATATAATTAACTTTTTAGTATTTAATATGCATTAATTAATTAAATAATTAGTTGTTATATCATTGTAAATTGCTAAATTAATTTTCCTTTTTTATTGAATATATATCATCACCACCAAATTTATTATTTACTCTCGATATAAACGATTTATTTTTTACGTGACCAGAAAAATAAATGAAGTATGGATGTGTAACTATAAGTTGGTCTAAAGACCACCCAATCATCAGAATAATATTAAAAATAATATGCCTCTATAATTAATTGGACAAAACTTGTACCAACATGTTTGAGTTCCCATTCAATGTAAAAGTATATCAGATCGATGTAGAATAAACATAAAAAAAAAAAAAAAAATGAACGAAGAGGACAAAAAATACAGTTGGAGCCTTGTGTGTTGAGTTTTATTGCAGCACAAATGGCTGTGTGTGTAGAAGAAAACGAAGTTATGATGCCTCAACGTTGCCATCAAAGCCACCTATATTTGGCCATGGTCCACAATGGAATATTCCAGGATAATGAGGCATATTGTTTGAATAATATTGTGCTAGCAAGTATATTCTCTTTTGTTTAGATTATCTTCTAATTAGATGTGAAGAGAAAAATTAATATTCTGATCTATCTTTCAGCCTAACCTTTTTCCAAGACTACATGTTTAAGACATTTTACTCGCAGACCAGTTAGAGAGTGATATTAATTTGGTGTACGTTAGAGTGGGACTTGTCTATTGGCAAACATCCACACACACACACACACATATATATATATGATATTGTGTGCATATAAAAATTCAAGGGTAGGATTTATTCTTGATGCTAATTCCATAATATACGAAATTTTATTTTCTTACATTAATTAATTCATGTGGTGGCGTTTCAAAATCGATTATAAAATGAAGGATATTCGTAGTGCAATTCCATTGCATACATTCTATATATTTCATGATTTTCCAATGATGTTTGAGTTCATAGCTTGGTATATGGGTGGATATTCCATGAAAAATTGCCTTAGTTCGTAATAGAAAAAATTCCATATAAATTTAAATTATACTTGTATACTAGATGATGATTTAAACCTTTTAATATAATCATGCAGAAGTAATTGGTAAAAACGAAATTGGATCACCTGCAATAGTGTTGTTACAGCAGATTTTGCCGCTTTTATTTTAAAATATTTAATGAAAATTAAGTAATTTAGATTTTTTATCAGTAACTGCATACAATCACATCTACTATATTCTCTAAGTTATTAGATTTTTTATCAGTCCAAATATTGCAAAAACTACAGAAATTCTGTAAGTTCAGCATATCTAGATAGAGTAAAAGTTAAGGATATACCTCAAAAGATAATGTTTCAGGGAGGAAAATGTATGACTAATAATTATACGGTATTCCCTCTCCAATCAATAAAACATATAAATGCTTAATTGACATGAGATAAAGATAAATTAAATGTTATTAATTAAAGTGTTGGTTTTAACATAGGTAATTAATTAATATTTTTTTAGGTACTGAACGTAAAAAAATCTATGAGATCAATGCTCATGAATTCTCAACCTTTATAGGTAATGAGAATTTATTCTTTTTGATGGTTCAGCCACTTGTTGGATTTAGAAGCATTGTGGGTTTAATTGATAAGTTGTTTGCATTAAATATATTTGATGGTACGATTTCGATCCTTTGAACATGGGACTTTGAATTATGGAATTAATATTATCTTGTGTGAGAGAAGGAAAGTTTCAAGCTAAATCTGCCCCTTGAGTGATTCTAAAGGCCGACTTGACTCTTAATGTTGCCTTAAAGAGAGAAAAAAAAGAACATTGCATGCAAGGATGAAGTGGTAGATAAGTATGATGTTTCCTCTTTAGAATAAAACCCTAATTTCATATTTTATATTCATGTGCATGCATGATCTAGTTGTCACTGAGTTCATCCATTAATCAAGTCATAATACATTAATGACTTGGCTCAAATTTGAGTTTAAATTATGTACATTTGAATTTTTCGTATTTGGTACATTCACATTATTTTATTTCTTAAAAGTAAATATTAATTTTTTATAAAAAAATTATTCCCAAAACAACTAAATACACTAAATATGCTAAATTCTAAATTCACATAATCCAAATCCTTTAGATTCAATCTTTATTATTTTTTTCTTCTTTTAAAGAATATCATTAATCAGTCTTGTGGTTTGTATATTATATACACTATTTTACATCCTAATTTTAACAAAAAATAAGTAATTGTTTGAGCGATAAACTATCTTGCTATTAATTATGTCTTATTTATTTGTATTCTGAATATTTTTAATTTAAAGCATTCTAAAATTATTGAATTAAGTGGACAATTTGTATTTCATACTATAATCCAAGTATTGAAAGACCGTCCATGGGTAGTGTCAAGGTTCAAACCCTCTAATTAATATGCTAACAAAAAGACTCTATGAAATTATTCGAGGTATTTATGAAATATACTTTCAATAATAAAATGTTCTACATTATACACGTTTTATATGATAATTTTTGCTAAAATTAAAACAAAAATAACAGGGTGGTTGAATGATAGCGGTAGAAACCACAGGAAAATTAAATGAGACATTTCAAACTACAAGATGGAAAATTGTTAATTTTAAGTGAAATATTAAGAGGGATAAATTGTAGTTGACCATTAAAAGTAAATAAAGCATAACATTCAAATTAATAAAGTATATCGCATAAGAATGCAAGAAAGAAACTATATTATTATTTACGATTTGTCGACATTTTTTATTGTATATTTTTCACCCTCGGAATTACATCTCTGAATTTTTATCATAATTAAAATGTGGCAATATTCAAGAACTTTTGGGAGTTCAAATTATTAAAAAAGAAACTTGAGCCTTCAAATCTTAGAAGGACATGCTGTGCTGTGTGATAATCTTTTTTCAATTAGTAAACAATATTAGTCGTAGGAGGTACTCTATTAATAAAAAATTAAGTTTAAAAAAATAAAAATACTTGCTAATTACCACCCAGTGATGATTAGTGCAATGTTCCCATGACCAAAAAGACAGCCTTCGGCCTAAAATATAAGAACAAAACAAAATGTGTATAAAAGCAAAGCCTAAGATTACCACATTCGTTTTCATTAGCAAATGAAATTAAAAAAGATGATGTTTCATCCACTATAAAATATTAGTTATTACTAATACATTTATATAATAATATATTAGTGTCAATCAAATCATTTAATTAATGGTCCTTATTTTTCCTTTTAAATGATTTAATTGAGATTTTAACATACTAAATCAGCTGATGTGCATATATGTTAGTACCTTATTGGCATACATGGTTGACGCATATAGCAATTAATGAATATGTGCAAATTGAGTGAAATTAAGTATTATATTTAATATGTTGACGAATTTCAAAATTCAAAGACATATAATTTTTTAATAAAAAATAACACGACTAAATACGCGCGCATATATATATATATATATATTGTTTTATTAGTTTATAGTCATTTGTGCAAATTAACCACCTACAGTAAGATGGATTCAACATCAAGCTTTAAACTCTAATAAACTGTCACATTTGACCCGAACCAGAATGGATTAAGTTATTCATACTTTTAATTTGTTAAAATTTAAAATTTTTAGTCGCTCATTTAATTATTAGATTAATAAGATTGCAACAAGATATGCGAAAATTAATAATGACCAGGTCAATCATTAAATTCAAATATGCGACTTATTAAGTTTGTAAATAACTTAGTCAAGTTTAATTACACATTTTAATTTGATTGAAACTCATGCATGAAGCATGTTTAAGTAAGCTTAAATATGTTTATTTGTGTTCCTCTTAATTCAGTTTTATCAATCTTTGTTTTCTCATTGGAATAATTTTTTATGAAAATTCTGACTATAAAATATAAAATATAAAATATTGATGTATAAAAATATTTATTTTTTAATGTTTTTATTAAACAATTCGATCATAAATATTTAGAAAATTACAGCAGAAGTTATCAGAAAATTTGCCACAGGAATGATTACTTTTAGTACATTAAATGGCTTGAACTTTAATACTATATACATATTCTCTCCCCACTTACTTGTGGGCTACTTCATATTCATCTTTTTTGGCCTTTTCCATTATAGAATTTTGTTCAAGTGGATGACATAGAAGTATACCAATGAATATGGACGCAAATCGAAGAACATGCATATACAGCATTTATATGGATGAATGTGCGCCACTTATCCATCTTAATCGTCGGCGAATTCTTTTAAGTTATAGATAGTATATAATAGTTTTTATCAGTAAACTTGTAATATATATATATATATATATATATATATATAACTCATTTTAATTAGTAATAAACTCATATTTATTTTTAATTGAATTTCAATCCTGATATTCAAATTTAGTTAGACTAAAAAATTTTGAAGGGACCAATTTTTTTTTTTTTTAAATTTAAAACTCGTTCAAATGAAAGCTATAAATAAAAAATTACAATAAAAAATAAAATGTCTTAAATAATAGATAGGGGTTGTTTTGGGCTTTAGCTAGTTTGCCCATTCCCACTTTGGAGATGCAAGAGGTACCCCCATGAAGCACATTAGGCATATTGTGGGCCCATTTTGTATTCCATTGATTTGTGGGCCTAAACTGTGAAAATGGTCCTTCGAAGAGAACGGCGTAGTTCCATCGGCTCAAATCCCAGAAAGTGTTGTTCTATCACCAATAGAGGAAATCCAGATTGTCAGCTCGTAAAGTATATATCCATATTGTATATATACTGTATGTCTCACAACTACACAAATATTTATTTTAATATTTTCTTATGCAAAATTTTTTATTATAATAACCGATTGCTATACAATATATAAGCTCTACAACATATAAATTGCACAGCGATACGCTTCGCAGGTGATATCTAATATCTTGCCAGAACTTACCATCAAATCACATCCAAGAAGCAAGAGAAAAGCAAACGAACAAATGGATTTAACCAGAATGAGACAAATACGCTAGAATTTTAATCATTTGGCAATTCCTAACATTTTAATTGAATAAGAATCTTATGTCACAATTCCCTAATCATGATTTAATTAATTATTAATATTTTATTAAATAATTTTGCATGTCATTATTAATGAATATAATAATTTCCTTTAGACGTTTAAGAATTATAATTTTATATGTAATTTTATCATATTTAATTCAGTTTTTTAATGAATAAAAATGTACCTTTTTAAGTTGAGAGAATTTATTTTCTTTATTCAAATTTAAGATAAAAAATTTTTCACTTTTTTTAAAATTAAATCTAAATTCGTCCCCTAATGCTCGTGTGCTTGTTGCATCATAATGTGTCATTATTTCTGGACCTGGGTATAAAAAAGCTTCGATTGAGGCATGCGCTTAGGATCCGTTTGGTAGAAGGGAAATAAGAGGAAGGGAGAAGGAAAGGGATTGAGGCATACTCTTAGGATCCGTTTGGTAGATAGGAAATAAGAGGAAGGGAGAAGGAAAGGGAGAGGGAGAGGTTTGATTGACTGTTTGATACGTGGGAGACTTAGTTTCTTGGGAATGTTGTCTCCCTTGCATATGAGAGACTTGGGAATGGGGAAAGATTCATGGGAAAGAAGATTTTATGACCAAATCGCCCAGGAGGAAGAATGAAAAAGTACAAAGATAAGGGAGAAAATGTTTGATGAAATTGACTACTTTTTTCATCATTGAAAAGTAATAAAGCTTTTTTTAATTGAAAAATAAAAAATTATATATTTTACTTAAAATAATATAAACATTTTAATATTTTTGAAATATTTATTACATAATAAAAAATTAGAAAATAATTTATTAATAATTATTATAAATAATTTAATATTTCTATTAAGATTATCCTAAAATTAATTTTAAAATATTAATTTAATTTTTTGACATAGGGACATTTTAGTCTTTTTGTTCCATTATCATTCTTATTTCATCATTATTTCTACTATACTAAACAAATTTTACAACTTTATTTCTCTTTCCATACCTAATATACCAAACATGTTTTTCTATCAAAACTTTCCATATCATTCTTATTCCCTTTGATTGCATATCAAACGAGGCCTTATATTGCCTAACATGTTTCATTACTATTTAGGCTCTTCTAGCCTTTCTCAAACTTAAGAAAACACATAAATTTATTTTCGTTAGTCCTCTTGCCTTTTATTTTTTAAAGTTTATATACAATTATTTTGTGTGTGTTGTTTTTTGATTAAAATATGATAAATGTTTGATTTTTTAATTATATCATAACACATGTATAATTATTATAAATGATTGTATCATTTTTTAAATTAAATTATATGTTATTATTGGTCAACTAAACATTTATCATGTCTAAAGAATAACATAACAAATATATAAAAAAATGCATATAGGGTTAATTCTTATTTTTTGTAGTGGGATCAATGCACGAATAAGTCAGGTAATAAGAAAGGAAAGCATTCCAAATACTGCTTTTAAATTATAAGAAGCTCATTATCTGAATCCAGGTTTATATTTTTGTTTACATCCAGTTATAATTTTTTATTATTTCTATTCTCCTATCTTGTTTTAGAAATTAAATTAAGAAACTAAGTCAATGAAATATATCATGGTATAATATGTAGTTGCTCATAATTATTATATAATTGCAAATAAATCTCTAAAATGAATTTTAAAAATCTGACACGCACAAAATTGTGTTCGTAAGGTATAATTAATTAATCAATAAAAAATCATATGTACCAAAGGATTTTTTTCGTCACTTTCTCATATTGCAGATAAATTTTTAAAAAATAATTAAATTTTTTGCATATACGTATAAAATATATTTAATTTTAAAGAATACAACATAATTACATTTTAAAAGAATACTACATAATTTTTAATTAATTTTGAATTCAAATATTAACATATTTTGATCAAATTGGCAGAAGAGTTAGTTTATAAGTAATTGTTAGAAATGCTTATGAGAATTTCTCAATTAGTCGAACAAATTTCACGTAAAGAAATTACATCAAATAATAACCCACCATTTTTTGGAATAACGGCTAGTAAAAATTACTGGCCCAGGAAAGAAATGGCCAGCAAGTCAAAGGAAAGAGGAATTAGCAAGAGGTTTATAGCCATTGGATACATCACCCATCCAACGGTACCGATTCGATAAAGAATCGACCGTTGAAGCTCGCGTACGTACCCTGAGTGACGCCACTTCGTTATATAAGTATTCTCTTAACTCCGAAAATCCCAAATTCTCGAACAGTGCAAAGGAGAAGAAACACAGAATTGTTTATCAGCGGCAGAAAGAAACAGAGTCTCATCTGTGAGAGAGAGAGAGAGAGTTGGAAAACAGATCGATGAGGTGGCGACGACCACGGACTCCCACGGAGAGGAGAGACGCAACAGTCGTCTCCGGGTGTTCTTTCCGTCGCTGCTTTAGACTCTTTGAGGCGTTTTTGGGAGTAATTTCAAGAGGAAGAGCTATGGCTTCCAGAACTTTTCTGCCGCATGAACTGCCGAGAGGTATCTGATCTTCGTCTCTTCTTTGAGATTTCATGTAATCTGATCTTCAACTTTAATTTTCGTCAGTTTCTTTCCATTTTTTCCCCTTGAAAGTTGAATCTTTGAAGTTTCGTTTTAGAAATTATAGTTTTCAATTTTCTGAATTCTGATAAGAATTTTTGGTGTATCTTTTTCTCTCTTTCCTTTAATAATCTTTCTGAAAAAACAAGTTGGTTTTTAGGTGAGAATAAGCAGAAGAATATAGCAGTAGAAGGGCGGAATCGGTGAATACTCAGGAAGCATGGTGCAAGGTTACTCGTATAGAAATAGACACCAAGCCTATCGATGTTGCTCAGGAAGCCAAGATTTTGATGGATTTCAACCCTGCGAATTTCAACCTCATGATACAGAATCTCTTTTTTCAGGCAATTAAATCTCATTAATTTCCCTTCTCTCTTTATTAATCTTTATTTTAACTTCATTTACAATTTACTACGCTTCACACCCCTTTTCTCTCTCTCCTCGCATATCATTCCTTTCTCCTTCTTCTCAATTGAAATCGTATTGTGCCATTTAGAGAATATTGTTTCTTGTTATTTAATTACTGCTGTTTTGGGCTGGTTAGTGTATGTTGGGTTACAGACACAATTAATTCATTTGTGAGAAATTAATCTTTTTTTTTATTTTTTATTTTTTATATTTGAATCTGTGTTGTTGCTGTTTATTTAGAGTGTGCAAGTATGCCCTGCATCTGAGTTCTCAACATCATCAATTAGTAGTGTTTGCTTGCCCACTCGCATCTTACACATGTAAACTTTCTTGTTCTGCGTTTGATTCATCTTATTATTACTCGACCCCCCAATTCTTTTAATTCTGGCAATAATTTCAAGCAGAACAACTCAATATTCTTACTAGAAAAACCTTAATTTTCAGATATGGATTCTCTGAATGTTGGAGGAATGGGTCAATTACACTGATTTAGTTACTGAGTATAGTTCAGATGAAGTAATAGGGAGTTAGAACTAATGACAGAAGCTGTTTAATCATAGTGAGGTTTGAGCTAAATGTAAGTTAGATATTGTTGGAGAAAATGTACGATTATTTGGATTTAGAATATTAGAAAAGAAAGTTCTAAAAGTGGAGAGGAGAAATGTTAGTGGAGAGAAAGGAAGACTTCTATTTTACATTTGATATAACAATGGGGGGACTATCCGCTATTTACAGGACGAGAAAGTTACAACAAATATTCATTTAACTTGACTATCCACAGTATTTATTTTTACATTTATGTACTACATCTTTCAACCATCTAATTTATTAAATAAGATAATTCTAGATATATATGTTTAAATTAATGGGTCTAACTTGAATTGGATTGCAAGGTGTAGACTAGGACTTAAAATACATTTGGCCAAAATTAAGTTTACTTCTAACATCCCCCTTAAACTTGACTTTTGTGACTCCAAGGATACTTCTTAATCTTCTTCTTAAATCTCTTTGATTGAGTGGCTTGGTAAGAATGTCATCAACTTTTTTTTGTGATTTTACGTACTTTACTTGAATCTCCTTTTGTGTATATATAGTGGTACCGTGTGGCAATGTGCTTACTTCAATCATGAAATACTGGATTCTCTTTGATTTCTAACATCCCCCTTAAACTTGACTTTTGTGACTCCAAGGATGCTTCTTAATCTTCTTAAATCTCTTTGATTGAGTGGCTTGGTGGGTACTTGAATCTCCTTTTGTGTATATATAGTGGTATCGTGTGTCAATGTGCTTACTTTGATCATGAATTACTAGATTCTTTGTAAGTGTAAGAGTGGACTTGTTATTGACATATATCTCTGTTGCTTTTTCTTGAGGCATATGTAACTCTTTCAATAAATTTTGAAGCCAAATGATGACAAACACATGAATTTGCAGTAACATATTCAACTTTACATGTGGAAAGAGTGACAATAGATTGCTTCTTAGAACTCCAAGTGAATGTTGTCTCTCATATGATAAATAGGAATGCTGTTATGCTTTTGTGATCATCCAAGTCACCAGCATGCTCTTAGGATGATTTATTAAATGCAATCTTGCTCTTAGTTGACATTAATTTTGGACTATCAAAATTTAAATGGCTTTGTGATCATCCAAGTCACCAGCCTAGAGGCTCTTAATTGACATTAATTTCAAATTGTCAAAATTTAAATAGCCAAGCCTTTAAGTGCCAAAACCAAGAGTTATCAAGAGTTATCTTTCAAATAAAGATGATGATTTTTCATGTGTATATCAAAGTCATTTTCAAGTAATTGCCTCAAGCTGAAGATATTGTTCTTTAAACTTGACACATAATAAACATTGAAAATGAATTGGTGGCTTCTATCTTTAAGAAGAACTAGAATTTTACCTTTTCCTTATCGATCTTAGACACATTGCCAAAGGTGACATGTCTATTAATTTGCTTTAAGTTCTCAAATAGACTTTTATCACCAGTCATATGGTTACTTGCCCCAATGTCAAGATACTATATGCTCTTCTTTAACTATTATCCTTAGTCATAAACAAAGTGAGCTCAACATCTTCCTTCTCTTCCACACAATTAGCATTTCTGCACTCGGAAGAATAATAGCATTTCTTTGTAATTATTGTAGTTGCCTCTACGTCCTCTTCCTCGGCCTCGACCATATGCATGACCATGACTACATCCTTGCTATTTGCATTCTGGGCCAATTACACGTTCTATGGCTAAGAAGATTCAGGCCATGGTTGTCCAACAATTCAAAATGGAATCAGCCCATTTAGAATCCAAGCCCAATTTCTATATGGAGCCCAAGTTCAAGTGGGCCAATTTGATTATGTGCCATAATAAATAAATTATGAAAAGTCAATTATGCATGTGATAAATGCATAAAAGTTGAAATAAGTATTGGTTAAAGTCTAAGTTAGGTGAGCTATATTTCTTTGAAAGTCTAAGTTAGATAAGTTAGGTGATCTACATTAGATGAAAAGTCTATGTTAGGTGAATTTCTATGCATGTTTTTCCAAATTAGGTGAGAATTAGGTAAATCTTGGACTTATGCCATGAGGGTTGTTCTTGGCTATAAATATGGAAGTTATCAATGAGAAATGCAACCTTGAATGCTCTGAAAATTGGCTTAGCCTCTTGTATGCGAATTTCTTATCTAAGTTTCCTAAACTTAGTGGCGAAATTATCCCCGATTCTTATCACTCTCCCTCTTCTATTCTAGAGTGTGGCGAATCAAACCTAGTATTCTTGAGTGTGGCGTGCAAACTTATCATTCGAGATTGCTAGTTGTTCTATCTTTTCTTCTTTTTATTTACTTGTGTTTAGGGATTGTTCAATCTGAACTTCCTTGAAGCATATCATTTGGTATCAGAGCTCCGGTTGAGAGTGGGGAGAGAGAGAAACACTTGAGAAGAGCGTTTATAGTGAGATATGGCTGAAAACAATGCTACCAATGTTCCAAGAGGGCTTTCGTTGGAACAAGCTCAGATTATGGGCATACAACAAAATCAACAAGAAATGAGGGAGCAACTGCTTCGTCTAGAGCAGGCAATCACAAGATTGACTGTTCAACAACCTCCACAGCGACGTAATCATCGAGCTTCCATTAATTCTGATCGTGATGAGGACACGGAAGATGAAGCTGATGCAAATAGACAAAGGAGGCAGCAACGTGACTTTGGAAACAACATCAAATTAAAGATTCCACCATTCAAAGGTACTAGCTCACCAGAAGAGTACTTAGAGTGGGTGCAACGAGTGGAAAAGGTGTTCGAGTGTCACGACTATTCTGAAGTTAAGAAATACAAACTCGCTGCCCTTGAATTTATTGAATATGCAAATTTATGGTGGGAGAATTTGAAATCGCAACGAAGGAGAGACGGTGAAGAAGAGATCAGGAGTTGGCGGCTTATGAAGAGACTCATGCAAAAGCGCTTTGTTCCTGACTATTACAAGCAAGAGCTCTATATCCGGTTACAAACTCTTAGACAAGGGGCGATGTGTGTTGAAGACTATGTTAAGGAGTTTGAAATGTTGATGATGCGATGTGAGATACAAGAGCCTCAGGAACAGTCTATTGCACGGTTCTTGGGAGGCTTGAATAAGGAAATTGCAGATGCGGTGGAATTACAACCTTATGTAACACTTGAGGATGTAATCAAGCTTGCTGTTAAGGTAGAAAGACAACGTAGAAGAGGAGCAACTAAACCAGGAAGCTCACGATCTATTAGTTTCAGGGGAACAAATTTAACCTCTTTGACTCCAAAAGATGTCTCAAAGTGGAATGAACGGCGACAGGAAAAGACAAGCTCCCACAACATTGTTGATACATCTAGAGGAAAGGACAAGGTTAACGATGTAAAGAACTCAAAGAGGAGCAGAGAAATTAAGTGCTTCAAATGCCTTGGTTTTGGACATATTGCTTCTGAATGTCCAAATCGAAGAGTGATGATTGTTCGAGGATCACAAGGGGAAATTGAAAGTGAAGATGAAACAGAAATTGAACAGGAAGATGACGAGCGCATTATCGAGTATCCAGATGAAGGGGAGTTACTTGTAGTTCGACGAATTTTGAACTCACAAGCTAAGGTAGAAGATGATCAACGTGAGAACATATTCCATACTAGGTGTACAATTGGGGGAAAGGTTTGTGGTGTCATTATTGATGGAGGTAGCTGTACTAATGTTGCTTCAACAACATTAGTGGAGAAATTAGACTTGAAGACCACAAAGCACCCTCGTCCGTACAAGCTGCAATGGTTGAGTGACCAAGGAGAAATTCAAGTCACTAAACAAGTTCAGGTACCATTTTCTATTGGCAAGTCATACAAAGATGAAGTCGTATGCGATGTGGTACCAATGAATGCCGGCCATTTGCTTCTGGGAAGACCTTGGCAATATGATAGTAGAGCCATTCATGATGGGTTCAAAAACACCTATTCTGTTACCAAGGATGGGATGAAGATTGTCCTAGCACCTCTTAGTCCTCAGCAAGTTCTACAAGATCAACTAGCAAAGAAAAAGAAAAAAGAGAACTTATTTGCAACTAAAGGAGAAGTTAAGAGAGCTTTGCGTTCAACTAATCCTATATTGATGCTAATAGTGAAGGAAGCTATGCCAACAGAGGTAGGTTCTATACCTCCGCTGATTGAGAAGTTAATAAAGGAATTCGCCGACTTGTTTCCAGATGAGATGCCAAGAGGTTTACCACCAATTAGGGGGATTGAGCATCAAATTGATCTCATTCCAGGTGCTGCTTTGCCTAATAGACCGGCCTACCGGTGTAATCCAGATGAGGCCAAGGAGTTACAACGTCAAGTAAATGAGTTACTGGAGAAAGGCTTTGTGAGAGAGTCAATGAGTCCTTGTTCAGTACCAGCTTTGTTAGTGCCAAAGAAGGATGGAACTATGAGGATGTGCGTAGACAGCCGGGCCATAAACAAAATCACGGTGAAGTATCGGTATCCTATCCCTAGGCTTGATGATATGCTTGACGAACTACATGGCTCTACAATCTTTTCGAAAATTGATCTTAGGAGCGGGTATCATCAGATTCGAATGAAGGAAGGAGACGAGTGGAAGACAGCTTTCAAGACGAAGCATGGGTTGTATGAATGGATGGTCATGCCATTTGGTTTGTCAAATGCCCCAAGCACCTTCATGCGTTTAATGAATCATGTCTTACGGAATTTCATTGGAGACTTTGTTGTGGTTTATTTTGATGACATTTTGATTTATAGCAAAGATCAGAAAGAGCATGAAGAGCACCTGAGGAAGGTCTTTGAAGTCTTGCGAAAAGAACAATTAATTGGCAATCTCAAGAAGTGCCAATTCTGCCAAGACCGAGTTATTTTTCTTGGGTTTGTGATTAGTCAGCATGGAGTTGAAGTTGATCCGGAGAAAGTTAAAGCTATCAAGGAATGGCCTATTCCTACAAACATATATGAGGTGAGAAGTTTCCATGGATTAGCATCATTTTATAGAAGATTTGTGCAGAATTTCAGTACTATTCTAGCACCCTTGACTAATTGCATCAGAGGGAGCGGTGACTTTAAGTGGAGTGCAGCGGCCCAACAAAGTTTTGAGATCATTAAAGAGAAGTTGTGTTCAACACCAATTCTCGCACTCCCTGATTTCTCTAAAACTTTTGAGATTGAGTGTGATGCATCAGGTATTGGAATTGGAGCAGTTCTTATGCAAGAGAAGCATCCCGTTGCTTATTTCAGTGAAAAGTTGAATGGGGCAACCCTGAACTATTCAACTTATGACAAAGAGTTCTATGCATTGGTCAGAGCTTTACAAAATTGGGAACACTACTTGTTACCCAAGGAGTTTGTTATTCATACTGACCACGAGTCATTGAAATATTTGAAGGGCCAAACCAAGTTAAACAAGCGACATGCTAAATGGGTGGAGATTCTAGAGGCTTTTCCCTACGTCATCAAATATAAAAAGGGAGCAGCGAATGTAGTTGCAGATGCCTTATCTCGAAGGTATGCTTTAATCTCATTAATGAATGTCAAGTTGATGGGATTCGAGTTAATGAAGGGCCAATATGAAGAAGATCCTGATTTTTCTACTATATATTTGGCATGTGAAAGAAGTGCTACTAACGGTTTCTATAAGCATGAGGGATTCTTGTTCAAGGGTTCCAAACTTTGTATTCCCAATTGCTCTGTCAGAGAATTATTGGTAAGAGAAGCTCATGCGGGAGGTTTGGCAGGACACTTTGGTGAAAAGAAGACATTAGAGATGATTAAGGAACACTTCTTTTGGCCAAGGATGATCAAAGATGTGCATCAAGTGGTGGGAAGATGTGCGATTTGCAAGAAAGCAAAAAGCAAGGAGGTTGCACAAGGTTTATATATGCCATTACCAGTTCCTGATCAACCATGGGTTGATTTGAGTATGGATTTTGTGCTTGGGTTACCAAGAACTCCAAGGGGCAAAGATTCGGTTATGGTGGTGGTAGATCGATTTTCAAAGATGTCCCATTTTATTCCCTGTCACAAAACTAATGATGCTTCTCATATAGCAGATTTGTTCTTCCAGGAAATTGTGAGATTACATGGTATTCCAAAGAGCATTGTGTCAGACCAAGATGCCAAATTTCTGAGTTATTTCTGGAAAACATTGTGGAAAAAGCTTGGGACAAGATTACTTTTCAGCACAACTTGTCATCCTCAAACTGATGGCCAAACTGAGGTAGTAAATAGAACACTTTCTTCCTTACTTAGAGCTATTGTTGGTAAGCATATGAAAAGTTGGGATGAATGCTTGTCGCTTGTTGAGTTTGCCTATAATAGAAGTGTTCATGGTACTACTAAATATTCTCCTTTTGAAGTGGTTTATGGGTTTAATCCTATCACCCCACTTGATCTAGTATCGCTACCATTAAGTGACAGATTGTGCATTGATGGAAAGAAAAAGGCTGAAATGGTGAAAGCTCTGCATGAAAATGTGAAGCGACAAATTGAAAAGAAGAATGCCGCTTATAAAAACGCAGCAAACAAGGGAAGGAAGCAAGTTCAGTTCATGCCAGGTGATCTTGTTTGGATTCATCTTCGGAAGGAGAGGTTTCCCAACAAACGGAAGTCAAAACTTATGCCCAGGGCAGAAGGTCCATTCAAGATTCTGGAGAAAATAAATGACAATGCTTACAAGGTTGATTTACCAGGAAACTACAATATTTCTGCCACATTCAATGTAAGAGATTTGACGCCATACTTAGATGATAATGAAGACTTGGATTTGAGGACAAATCCTTTTGAACCCGGAGAGAATGATGAGCCTCAAGTTGAACAAGAGGCTAACTTAGGCCAAGGAGCTCCATCTGGGCCAATTACACGTTCTATGGCTAAGAAGATTCAGGCCATGGTTGTCCAACAATTCAAAATGGAATCAGCCCATTTAGAATCCAAGCCCAATTTCTATATGGAGCCCAAGTTCAAGTGGGCCAATTTGATTATGTGCCATAATAAATAAATTATGAAAAGTCAATTATGCATGTGATAAATGCATAAAAGTTGAAATAAGTATTGGTTAAAGTCTAAGTTAGGTGAGCTATATTTCTTTGAAAGTCTAAGTTAGATAAGTTAGGTGATCTACATTAGATGAAAAGTCTATGTTAGGTGAATTTCTATGCATGTTTTTCCAAATTAGGTGAGAATTAGGTAAATCTTGGACTTATGCCATGAGGGTTGTTCTTGGCTATAAATATGGAAGTTATCAATGAGAAATGCAACCTTGAATGCTCTGAAAATTGGCTTAGCCTCTTGTATGCGAATTTCTTATCTAAGTTTCCTAAACTTAGTGGCGAAATTATCCCCGATTCTTATCACTCTCCCTCTTCTATTCTAGAGTGTGGCGAATCAAACCTAGTATTCTTGAGTGTGGCGTGCAAACTTATCATTCGAGATTGCTAGTTGTTCTATCTTTTCTTCTTTTTATTTACTTGTGTTTAGGGATTGTTCAATCTGAACTTCCTTGAAGCATATCAACATCCTTGCTATTTGCATTCTCCATCATAGTCTTTACTTTATTTGATAGTGACCTTTGAGTAAAGAACTTGTTCTAATGGCTTAATCATCTGCTTCTTCCCCATCTTTTCTTTATGAGCTTGTAATGTCCCCATGAGTCAGTCAGCAATTGTGGTGTTTATATTTTTTGATTCTTTGATTGCAACAATATGGTATCGTTGAAGGCTTATCTATTTATTTTCATTTCATTAATCTTTTTTTTAGAATAATTGGAAATATTTTTAGAATCTTTCATGTGAGTGCTTTAAACTCACTTCGAAGGGTTTGTAGCCGTACCTTCTTTACTAAAGATCTATGCCCTTGTATGCATTTTGAAGAATTTCCCAAGCCTCTTTGGAAGTGAGAGTAAACGCTTTTTGATCCTTCATTCTTGCCTTATGCAAAGTCTCCTTTTGGGTAGGACTTGAGGAACCCTTATTTTGAGGCACCTCATAACCTTTCTCTACCATCTCCTATATGTCATGAGAGCCTAGTAGAATCTTCATACGAAAACTTCAACTTCTATAACTGCCTTTGGTTACGTGAAGGAATTGGAGGGAAAATATGTTATTTGTCATCTTTTTTTAAGATGGTTGGGCTCTGATACCACTTTGTTGGAGAAAAGGTAAGCCTATTTGAGTTTAGAATATTATAAAAGGAAGTTCTAAAGAGAAGAAATGTTATTGGATAAAAAGGAAGACTTCGATTAGATTTGCCTTTTACACTTGATACAATAATAAGAGGACTATATGCTATTTATAGGACTCAAGAAAAGGTTACAAGCAATATTCATTTAATGTAACTCTCAACTATCATATACTTCTATATTTATTTACTGTCCAACTAATACCTACTTCATTAAATAAGACAATTCTAAATTATTGGCTTAAATTAATTGGATTGCAAGGTGTTGATTATGACTTAATTCTAACATTGGGCCAAAATCAAGTTTATTTCTAACAAATATTTTACTGAGAGAAATGAATAGATGAATTTTGCATTTTTCTTAGTATCTGGACTCTATTGTAATCTCCTTTAGTCTCTTTATTTGCCTTAATTTTTTATACATGTTATTATGTTAAAGAAATTAGTTCTTTAAAATCACAGAGAATCCAAATATTACTCTGAGAATTTTATGTTAGTTGATGTTTTGTAATGAGAACTTATATGACATATATGTTAATTTTAAATAACACATTTATAATGTATGTTTGTGAGCTGTGACTAATTATATATCAATTGTTTATAATATATAAAATAATAATAAAAAAAATCCAATGTGTCATGCAAGAAAAAAGGATATCCTTTCAAGACAACTTGGCTTAACATTTAAATATGCCTAGCTACGAGTAAACTTTCTCAACCCAAGGCAATTTGTTTTTTAGTTTCTACTTTTTATTTTAGAATTAATGATAAAATTTATTACATTTACTTGCAAGTGCTGCAGATGTGAAATTCTTTGTGTTTTTTTGGGTTCTTTATCTCTGTTTATTTCTAGTGTATGTAATTTGATGTTAAATTTTTAGTCAACTATTTTAGCAAAATTCATTCTTTTTCTTCTTAAGCTCTTTAGTTTGTTGTAAAATATGTATTTGACTAATTTTTTTTAAAACCTTTTGAACCACTTTTTGGAAAGATTTAGTCATTGTATTTTGAACATTTTCTAGTTTTTCAATACTATATAATTTTCTTAATTTACTATATTTTCAAACAGTATTTTCAAAAGTAAAATTTTTCCATCACTTGGTATTTAGAACTAGGTTACATGTTCATTTCTAGCTGAGCAATTATTAAAAGGAGATAATTGTTGAACTTTATTTGCTGGATTTTGATGATTACTAATAGGTGAAATTTTTTGGTAAGAAATAATAACTTTTAGGCTTTGCAAGCAAACTTGAGTTGATAGGATAAGTTAAAAAGCAATCCATATCTTTAAAATCCTAAGTTGGTTTTAGGATGCGTGAGTTTAAGCTGCCTTATTTGCTTTCTTTATATCCTACATTTAAGTTATGATTGTTTATTTAAGGTGCCTCATCGAAGTTGGACTAGACATCCTCTTCGACATATACGCTAAACATCTATTCACCAAACATGTTAGGGATGAATCTTGGGAAAATAATGAGTTTTTCATAACACGGAAGTTCAAGAACAATGAAGACATCAATCCCACTAGGGCTAATGACTTAGGGATGACTTAGATATCAATCACTATTTGTTAGGTTGTGCATGTTAAGGCTATAATGTCATTACGTAAATTATAGGCAAGGACAGTAGAAAAGCATATGAAGAAGGAACTGATTTGTTAGCCATGTGTTGATTCTGGACCAAAATATTAATGTGCAATGAATTGTTTAAGATTTCTTTTTAGCATCTATCTATTTAGAAAGGACCCTCGTTCAAAAGGGAGATAAGGCATCATTTTTTTCAATGGAGGAAAAATTTCATTATAAGACGTGAATGTAGGAAAAACATCATTCAAGGAAGGAAGAGGATTGGCTGTTTTTGCAGTATTTCGATCCATCTACAATAGTTTCTTGTGGTTCCTCAAGGCATATAGCAACTTGCTTCTTTCATGTGCTTTATGTGCTGTATTAAAAACTCTTCAATAGAGGGCTCTTTGTCCATTGAGGGCCCAGCCTGCCCATGGCTTTTCTTTCTCCTTGTTTCGTCTAAATAAAGCTTTGTGGTTGCACCTGCGTAGTGACATAAATTATTGTATTATTATTTTTATATAAAGATACAATGTAATATATTTATTTAATTTAAGGAAAATGAGAAGACTGTAAAGAAGAGAATGGAGTTTGCTATAGAAAATTGTCTCTATTTTTATAGTCAAGACCAGGGATGCAAAAGAGGCTGAGGACGGATGACTTAACATGAAGAAGAATTGTTATTGTTTAGGAATCCTAAGAGGCCAAATAGTATGACAAAAGAAGATTAAGAATGGAGCTCTAAAAAGGGATGTGTTACAAATGTTGAACTCAGCAGGGACTTCTTGGAGGTAAGCTTTCGTGTTTGAACTTTTCATGCTCTTGGGATTTCATTTGTTCATGTGTATAATGCCAAGTGAAGAATATAAATTTCAATATTCTTTACTATTGAGTAAGTGATAATGGATACAAGTATTTCACTCGGCGACTAAAATGGGTAGAATAGGATATGAACAAAAATAAAAAAACATTTAAGTAAGAAATGACTTGGTGGAAGATGAATGAGCTTAGGTCAATGTAGGAACCAATGAGAATGTAAAGGTGTATGGACTAGTGCAAGACTTGTTTGAAAAGTAAGGTGTCGGGGTTTGTGTAGGACTTGATTGTAATGTAATGGTGCATATGCCTGGACTTGTGTAATTGTAAAGGTGCTTGGATTTATGAAGGACTTTGAAAGGATGCCTGGATTTATGTAAGACTTGTACATAAAAGTAAAAGTGCTTGGACTTGTGCATAAAAGTAAAGGGGTTTAACTTATGTAGGACTTTGAAAGGGAGCTTGCAAGTAGGGCTTTGAAAGGATGCCTGGACTTGTATAGGACTTATGTAGAAAAAGTACCTAGACTTGTACAGAACTTTGAAAGGATGCCTGGACTTGTGCATAAAAGTAAATGTACCTAGACTTATGTAGGACTTTGAAAGGATGCCTGCCAAGTGGGGATGTGATTCCCCACGACAAGTACAATGAGATGTATGATGCATATGCTTAATCTTTCTAGAATTTTAAAAAAACATGGTGCATGCAGAAATGTAGCGAATTGCACATGTGGGACACATAATGTACATGCTTGATGTTTGTTTTTCTTTTAATGCCATATTTCTATGTAGGGTACAAGCTGAATGTTTGCATATGAAAACATTATTTTAAGTTTTATCTTTTTTATTTTTTTTGTTGTTTTTATTTTATTATTATTTTTTCAACTGTAGTATCCATTTTCATTGATTCCAAAGATGAGGGTGTGCAATATTACTTAAGATAAACTACCTTTATTGTGAGCTAGAAAACGAAGAGGCCTTTTTGAAAAAGCCAAGCGAATATGAAGAAGACATTAACTTACTGTTCATTCTAGTTTAAGAGAAAGTCAAATTGCCCAGTATAAGAATTGTCTAACCAAACTCCTATTTATTGTTTTGATAGCCAAAGGACAACTCAATTTCTTACTTTGTTTGTTTCGATAGCTAGACCATTTGAGATTTATGAGTTCATCTTAGTTTTGATGACCATTTGGGAAATTCAAAACTATCTCTTTTCATCAAATTGCCTAGTGGTGAAAGTTAGTTGATTTTAGTGTATCCATATTGCCTTCAAAATTTTGTTTCCCATAAATACATTGATTCACTAGCCAGGGAACATATATTTCAAATGTCACAATCAATGAACATATATTTTACACATGGAATTAATTAAGTAATCAAAAAGATGTTACAATGTTGCAAAGACACAGAGAAGGAGAAAGTAAGTTTATTAAATGAATAAACCACTTTATTAAGAGTGATCACAAAGCTTCAAAGTGAGAGCGGGACACCAGGTGCAAAGAAAGTGGTGATCAAAAGAAAAAGGAAAGTCCTCAACTTTGGTCTTTTGCAACCTATATATTGCAATGAACATGCATATTCTAAAACTAGTTGATGATAATGTTTCTCATTGCCCTTTTCTCATGGTGCCATGGGATAAATGTTTGAATATCCACTCAAGTTACCCCTTCAAATTTTTCATTCATCATTTTGTTGCCCTAACATTTTGCCTTTTTAGGATTTTGACTTAATAGCCTTCCATTGTAAATCTTCTCTTTTTCCCTTTTTCTTCCAAGCAAAATATCTTTTCACTGCATCCGAGTTAATAAGCTCTCAAAGCTCTTTTCCTTCCATGTCAGCAAGTATGAGCGCACCTCTAAAGAAGACTGGCTTAATGATATACGGACCCTCATAAGAGGGAGCCCATTTACTTCTACTATCTTCTTGGTTTGGAAGAATTTTCTTTAGAACCAAATCTCGTGATTTGAATTCTCTAGGCCGAAGCTTTTTGTTGAAAGCTCTTTCCATTCTTTTATGATATAATTGCCCATGACTCATGACTACTAGCCATTTCTCCTCAATCAAGTTTAATTGTTTATAACAGGTTTTGTCCCATTCGCTTTCCTCTAGATTGGACTCTATCAATACCTGAAGAGAAGTAATTTTAAAACTTCAATAGCTATAACTGCTTCCAGCTCATACATTCAAGAATAAGGAGTTGCCTTTGTGGAAGTCTGTATCATCGTATGGTATCCATGGAGAGCATACGACTGGCTGCTTTGACTGCCTCATTCATTTGTGGCCAATAAGGTATAAAAATGTGAATATAAATTTTGAATTGTTCACATAGACTTTTAATTTTGGCTCTATTTAAGTTAGGAGCATTGTCTGTGATAATCTTTTCTAATATCCTATATTGGCAAATTATATTTAACCGTAAGAAATAGAGAAAAACTAGCCTCTATCCATTTTGTGAAGTAATCAATGGCTACTAAGATGAAGTAATGTCTATTTGATGCCATTAGATTGATCGAACCAATAATATCAATTCCTCATATTGAAAATGGCCAAGGGGCCACCAGGTTGTGTAATGGATGTGGTGGAGCATTGATCTTATCGACATATGTTTAACACTTATGGCATTTTCTGACATACTCAATGTAGTCCTTCACTATGGTTAGGTAGAAGTACTAGCACCTTTGTATTTGTCTGGTCATGGTACGACCATTAGTATGTGTCTCGCATGTCCCTTCATAAACCTCCATCATAATTCTTCGTGCTTTTAATACATCCATGCATATGAGTAATGTGTTATCCTATGTCTTCTTATATAACACTTCTCCACTAAAGAAGAAATTCATTGCCAAGTGCGAATAGTCTTTTGATCGGTCTTAAATGTGCTAGTAAGATAATGCCTACTTTTGATGTAGGTTTATATATCATGAAACCATGATTTTCCATCACTTTCTTCTTCAACATTTAAATAGTAAGCAAGGGTGCTTTGAGTCTTGATTTGTATTGGCAATACATTGACCTCACAATCTAATTTGACCATTATGGCAAAAGTAACCAATGCATTGGCGAACTGATTCTTGTTGTGGGTCATATGTGTGAAGGTAATCATTTCAAAACGTTGTAATCAATTCAATCAAGTACTTTTGGTATGAAATCAACTTGGAATCCTTAGCCTGCTATTCTCCTTTCACCAGATAAATTATGAGGGTTGATGCCTAGTGCTAATGCTGCTTGAAAGCCATTAACACAAGCCTTGTACTCTGCCACATTAGTCGTGCAATCAAAATCAAGCTTGACTACCACCAGATACTACTTGCCTTCTGGGCTTCTAATTAACCTCCTTTGATTTGTCTTATTCTACCTCTAAAATATCTTCATCCATAATCTGAAAGTCTAAGGGATTGGTTGCCAAATGCTTGGCTATAATACTTCCCTTGATCGACTTATGAGTCATATACTTCACATCGTACCCTGAGTTTTACTTGCCACTTAAAGACTTTACAAGACACGTGAAGACTTTAAAAAATGTATTTGATAGGATCCATCCTAGAAAATAACCATTTGACATGATATAACATGTGTTGCCTTAATCTCTTTGTGGTCCACACGAGTTCATAGTAAGTTTTTCGATTAGTGGATACCATAACTTACATTTATTAAACTTCTTGCTTAGGTAATAAATTACCTGCTCCTTGTTTTAGGACTCGTCATGTTACCCTAGCACAATGCCTATGGATTCAGGTCAAATTGTTAGGTAAATAATGAAGGCCCTGCCCGGCGAGGGTGGTACCAAAATAGGTGGGCTCAAGAGATATTCTTTTATCCTATTAAACACTTACTAGCAGTTTTTGTTCCATTCCCCAGGTTAATTCTTATGTAATAGTTTGAAAATTGGCTTACAAGTGGCTGTCAGGTTTGCAATGAACCTAGCTATATAATTTAAACACCTTAAGAAACCTTAAACTTCTTTTTCCATTTAGGGTGGTGGAATATCACACATTGCCATTATCATGTCAGGGTCTATTTCTATCCCCCTTTTACTAATAATAAATCCTTAGAGTTTTTCGGATGAGGCTCAAAACACATATTTATTAGGATTTAATTGGAGTTTATACATTCATAGCCTATTAAAAAGCTTTTATAGCATAGCCACATGACTCCCTTTCGGCTGACTTAATGACCATGTCGTGTGCATACACTTCTATCTCTTTGTGCATCATGACATGGAACAAGACCACCCTCACTCGTTGATAAGTCGCCCCTGCAATTTTGAGCCCAAATGGCATTACCTTGTAACAAAAGGTTCCTTATTGAGTAATAAAAGTAGTCTTCTCTGTGTCGTCAGGGTGTATAGAAATCTGATTATAGCCATAATACCCATCTATAAAAGAGTATCTATAACTTCTTGCGGTGTTGTCAACTAGGACATTAATGTAAGGAAAAGGGAAGTCATGCTTTAGGCTTGCTCAATTCAAGCCTTGATAATTGACACATATTCTCACACGCTCATCTTTCTTCGGCACTGGGACTATGTTTGTAACCCAATGAGGATGTTGGGTACTTGATAACTTCTAGAAACCCAACATCCCATTGCTTCAAGACCTTCTCCTTAATCTTGAGGGACATCTCAAGACTCATCTTTCTTGAATTTGTTTTCATAAGCCTAATGTCTAGATATATGGGTATTTTATAACCGAGAAAAGGAAGAGATGCTTGGTTTGTTTAAGGAATATACGGATGTGTTTGCTTGGTTGTACCAAGACATGCCCGGGGTAGATCCAAAGATTGCCGCCTATTATCATTTCCTTTTTATCCACTTCTATTCCTATGTTAATTACTTCTATGACTTCTTTATAAGGAGTGATACCCTTTTTTGAGGATTCTATAATTTTCACAAAAGTTTAAGATAATTGATCATTGTTACCAATCTTAGAATTATTTGTATCTATAGCAACATACGGTTCACTCAAACAGTGCTCGGGAACCACCGTGTTGGATAGAAGTTATGAGAATTCTAATTCCCTGGAAAGTTAGCAGATAAGATAAAAATAAATATATGAAAACAAAGGATTGAAAAAAGATTGGAATGAAAATAAAAAATTGTTCATATCAAAATGAATTCACTGCATTCATTCCATAGACAAAATGAGGTTTAAATGTTAACAAGTATATAATTCTTAGAATGTCATTTCAAAATATTACTATAAGGACATGACATTTAGTATCATTTTAAATTCTTAGTTGTTAAGTGCTCCTCCTAACTTGTCCTGTTAGATCCAAATCTCTATCCCAAACTCTTCTTCCAATTTGTTCGCCATTGCCACTGAGCCAGTTGGGTTGGTTATCTTAGTAAGGATAGGAAATGTTTATCTGATATGGGGTATTTCATTTCTCTGTTTACTTTACTTTTTCCTAGTTGTGCTTTTCTAGCCAATGAGGGTTTCTAGGTATGGCTCATATCCCAACCCTTGTCATCCCGGATTCTCTGGGAGTTTAATCAGCTCTTTCATGCCTTGCAACTTCGTCCAAACCCTTTTCCTTTTTTAAATATGTTATTCTCCATTATCTTGGCTACCACCTAGTTGACATCTTTGGCAGACTTCATGGTCTCGAATGCCTCTGAGCCTTGGTAAGAATTGTTTAGAGCCTGTTCTATACTTTCTATATATGGTATCATACTTGGTTTACTGATCATCAACTCTTCTTCACCCCTTATAGTAATGAGCCTTCTATCGTTATTGTACTTGATCCTTTGGTGCAAAGTAGATTGCACTACACTAGTTGCATAAATCTAGGGTGTCATAATCGACCTTTTGGCAGAATAAAATAAAAAGTGTTTAAATTGATTCCCAAAATAAAACTCGAAAATTAATTTATTGTAAGGATCTAAGGAGACTAAAATCTCACATAATCCCATACAATCGAGGAGAACAATATTCTCACACGATAATTTCATAGATAATAAAAAATATTTAATTAAGATCAATATTTAATTATTATTATTTTTAAAACAAATATATACTAATTTTAGGGATATAAGGAGACTAAAATATCACATAATCCCATACAATCGAGGAGAACAATATTCTCACACGATAATGTCACAGATAATAAAAAATATTTTTATTAAGCTTAATATTTAATTATTATTTTTAAAACAAATGTATACTAATTTTAGGGATCTAAGGAGACTAAAATCTCACATAATCCCATATAATTGAGGAGAACAACATTCTCACACGATAATTTTGCAGATAATAAAAAATATTTAATTAAGATCAATATTTAATTATTATTATTATTATTATTGTATTGTTATTATTTATAACAAGTATGTATTAATTTTTAATTAATAATTCCCAAGACACCTGAAGAGAATAATATTCTCACTTGATGACTTTCTTAGAACTTTATTTATAAAGCCAAAATTAATCTCCTATTGACACAATGACAACAATGATACATATATCTATACACATCTATACGTACACATTTAAATATATATATATATATATACATATAGACACATATAATAATACATATGAGCATGATAGAAAAAGAAGAGCAAGCTTCTGGAAAAACAGGAAGCATATCTATTTGTTTATCACTATCGTAGGGTACGTAGGCCCTAGGCTCTCATCCTAGGTCAAGTCCGCCCTTTGTAAATATCTATCTGTTTGCATGCATTCTCGCTTTTTTGTCTCCTATTTCTAACATGCATCCATGTCAATAGAAGGATAATTGAGATTAATTAAAGGCCATATTCTATTTCAACTGACTAGTTTAAGGTAATTGTCCTTATGGGCGGGTGTTGTGGGGTGCCTAACACCTTCCCCACACTCAAATAGACTCCTAAACCCATCTCTGATTTTGCAGACCATTTCGCCTTTTTCTTTTTTTATTTAAATTGGTTTTCCAAAGTTTTCCATTAAAAATTTTGGTGGCGACTCCAATTAAATCGATTTCCAAAATTCCGTTTTTGGGAATCGGTTTTAGACTTATATTTTATTCTATTCCGCCGAAAGGTCGGTTACGACAGTTTGGCGACTCCACTGGGGATATTCGTGAGTCAAGCTTGTTTAATTAGTTAGTTGAAATAATATGACTTCTTGTTATTTTAATTACCCTTGTTGTGTTTGTTTGGTTTAATGGTTTATTCTTTTTTGGTGTTTCTTGGTCATTTATCTCTTGTGGTCATATGATATGCCTGTATGTTTTTAAGTATTTGCTATTTATTTTCTTATTTGTATAGGTGTATTTCTTCTTTCTCAATCATATAACATGCTTAAAGTTCCTTAGTTACCATGTAATTTCATTAGTTTATTTGAAATACATATGTCAGGATAGATAACATGTGGAAGAGAACCTTAGGATAGACGACCTCTGTTTATGTTATAAGCTCTTGTCTTCTCTTGCAATTCGATTGTTTGATAAATAAAGGTTGGATGAACTGTCGGTTTAGAGTTTTATATGCTCCCCTCCCATCTTATGCACGTTGACACTCTACCTCACACACTTTTGGGTTCTATGCCCGGGTCCTCGATTACCCTAGGTTAGTAGGGGTTTTTAACGGTTTTCCTGTGAAGCTTATCACTTCCCGAGACTACTGTGAAGACCTCGCTCAGGTTGTGTCTTGCTATAAGGATTTGATTGGAGTGGGATTCTATCCTCTTTTAGTCTAATTCATGTCGCAAGATCCTCACTCTCTTGAGTGGGGACAATCTGAGGACTAATAACTCTTTAAGATGCTAGATCTACCCCCAAACCATGCACCTTAGTGGACCACCTTAATAGATAACCTTCTTAGAACCTATCGTCTTTAGGGTACCATTCCCACACATAGGGTTGACCCAATTTAGGACACCAAGGATCATGTTACACTCATATTTTGCACGTCAACATATCATTCATGGCATGATTACATTTTTTTTTTATAAAAAAGAAAAACTTTTATGGGGTATTGAATTATCACAACATTTCCATTTTAACGTGTTGTTAGCCAAGCGAAATGAGCTACAATTGAAAACTTTAGCTGTGTGGTAAGATTTGCCTAATTGATGGAGTTGGGAGTTTCTGAAAATCAATAATTTCGAGGAAAGTAATACGTCAATAGGTTACCTGGTTCACTTATTTAAGCCTCGTCCACGTGAGGATCTATTTCTCCTTAGGATGAAAGTTATAGTTGCTATTCCCAATGGATCAATAGGGTCTTTGGCGTTTAGTAATGAAGAAAGTGATTAGTAATCTATTGATTAAATAAATTGTGTGCTCATTTCGTTTTGTTTCTAACCCATGGATTTGTTACAGTGAACTGTCATTTTCGTTACTTGGCATAGAGACATGAAGGACTCACCAGACGCCACACAACCACATGACACAAGCTCGACAGAAATGGCCTCATCTAGAAAGAGAGTTAACGTGAAGGTAGAAGCTGAATCAGTAGAAAGCTTAATTATTATGAGTGAGAAGCTCAGAGGGGAACAACTCCGTCATTTTCAAAAGGACTATGGAGATATTTTGGAGTTGCTATCAGTTCCTATCCAATCAGATGCTCTTGTAGCCCTAGCTCAACATTGGGATGATTCCTTGAGATGTTTCACGTTTCCAACTTTCCAGCTTGCGCCCACGTTGGAAGAATACGGGGGATTGATGAGAATGCCTATTACCAAGGATACCCCTGTCTACTTGTATCCCGGACATCTCCCCTCCAAATGGGTTGTAGCCCAGATTTTAGGGGAGGAACCTACACGAGTACAAATATGCCGTTCGGGGGCAACGAGAAAAGGTTGGAAGCTTTAGCTGAGAAGGGGAACTGGGTTGTTTTCAGAAGAGTGCTTGCGTTAGCAATATATGGGCTAGTATTATTCCCATCAGCAGTGGGTGTAGTCGATCTGGCAGCGGTAAGTGTCTTGTGGATAGTAGAAAATCATCGCGTGAATCCCGTACCAGGACTGCTAGCGGAAACATTTTTGACATTAAGTTTTTGTCATAGAGAAAAGAAAGGGAAGTTGAAGTGTTGTTTGCCACTTTTGAATATATGGTGGGTTAACCATATCTATGGCAGGGAATATCAACTTGGCACAAGGTTTGACACCGTTCATCACCCGATCCGAGATTATGTCCATTGCGAAGGGTCAGCTCCGCTACAAGCAAGAATGAGTCGTGACCAATGGATTAAGAAAATAGGGGAACTTAAAGATACCACTATTTGGTGGAAGCTCTCTTGGTGGGAGAGCGAGGATATTATATACTGTTGTGGACATTTCCCTAATGTTCCTCTCATGGGCGCCAGAGGATGTATTAATTATAACCTCGTGGTTGCTCACTGCCAATTTGCATATGAACAGGACATCCCATCTGAAGAGGTTGTGCGAAGGGTCAGCTTCTACTACATTGACCCCCTGAAGATGGAAATGATCCAACAGATAAGGGATGCATGGGGCCGTGTAATGTGTAAAGGGAAGTTTGAGTTAGGGAAACATGCCGTGGCAACCACGAAGCAATATGAGATTTGGCTCCAGAAAAGGATTGGGGGGATCCATCCACCCCTAGGATCTCATAACCCCTTGTTGAGTAACGATTTACGAGTGGTTAATGAGGGTTTAGCTAAACAATTAGAAGATAAAAAGGCTAAGCTGCAAAACCTGGAGGAAGTAAGCAAAAGACACTTGGAGAACTTATCTAAGTTACAAGAAAATGAAAGACCAAAAAGGAGAAAGGAGTTGGAGATGAACACCGAGTTGAGGAAATTGAAAGAGGAGAATGACAAGTTGAAAAATACTATAAGAAGGATTTAAAAACGAGCTGAGGAGAGTAGCAAGAAGGTCATCCATTATCAAGCTCGATTGTCAAAGGCCACCAAAGAAAGAGACGCTATAATGAGGCAGGATGAAGAGCTCAAGTCTCATAGTAACCTCCAACGAGAAATTGATGTACTCACCAAACGGTTAGAAGAAAAGACAAGGGAGGTGATTAGTGTCAAGAGCGATAATGCAGTAGCCATACAAAATTTAGTTGAGCAACTCAACTGTTAAGCAGAAAAGGCTCGGCTGTGGGAGTCACGCCATGAAGAGCAAGTGGCCGAAAAAGAAATGTGGCTAGAATGCTTCAGAAGAATGATCCTATTTGCCAATGATGCCATTCCTGAATTCGTTTATGCATATAAGCAAGCGGAAGGGCATGCCATCCTCGTGAAGACTCTCGTAGCAGTAACTGAGTTTCTCGCTCTGTGTCATGACCTTATAGAGGATTTGAAAATGTTGATGAAATTTTAGATGAGTAAGGGATAAAGGCAGCTTCAATATTTTATAAGATGGACTCACAGATGGGGTCCCTTTAATGTGTAACTTCAAAGTCGATTGATGTAATCAAACACTTTATTATAATGCACGGTTTCGTCTTTTGGCCATCAAATACGTTCGAAATAGTAGAGATCTTGTGTGGAAATTGGTTGTGTGGTGTAAAAATAGACCTATACATGTGGATACTAAATGTCCCTTGTGTTAGCAGTTAACTTTGATTCATTGAGTGTTACTATATGTATCCTCAAGGATTCAAAGGTCTGTGGTTCTTATATCCTTTATGCCGAGTTAACACACCGAAAATCAGAAATCTAGGTAATCGTTTTTATTTACATTAATTTTGTTTAAAAAAATATGACAATAATGACAAGTAAGACGTCAATATTGCCCGAGAGGGGAAGAACTTGTCTAACCAGGCCCAGCCGTTTGGGAGAACGTATATAACCCGAGCGCGGGCTAGAGCTATGGCTGCTGAGAATAGTCCATTAGAGACTGAGCAACGGTTAGAAGCGGAAGTAGGGGCCTTAAAGGATCAAATGGGGGCCATGCAGTCGCAAATGGTAGAGATGATGAAGCTGTTGCAAAATATGAGTTCTAGCGTGGCCGTGAACCATCTTTCGCCAAACCCCACTAATGCCGACCAGGGTACCCCTAATATAGGTGTTGGAATACCAGGAGTAACTCCAAGTAGTCCTTCTACCACCGGAGTGCCCGAACTGACACCAAGACTGGTAGTGGCAAACCGACCACCAAACCCTTTGGCTTCAGGGGCTGAAGGACAAGGGTACCCAGAATGGAGCCAAGGTGGTGTCTTCACCTATGACATTCCTGGGGGGAACCAACTATTGGAATTGTAGTGCCTGCTCGGCCTGCTGCCAATACTAGCTTCAAGATGAAAGAGGGTGATGAAAAGAAAGATTGGGAAGAGGACATAACAAAGGTTAAAGACAGACTGAGAGCTCTGCAGAAGCCAACTAACTATAAGTCTGTTGAGTTGGAAGAGTTGTGTCTAGCCCCGGAGGTCCCCATCCCTAAAAAATTTAAGGTGCTTGAGTTCACCAAATACGATGGTAGTGGAGATCCACACTACCACCTAAAATCATACTGCACCAAGATGTCGGTATGGTCCAGGGACGAAAGGTTCCTGATAAACTTCTTTCACGAGAGTCTGACCAGCGCAGCCTTACATTAGTTCATGAAATTGGATCACTCTAAGCTAAAGAGATGGAGAGACCTCACTGATGTATTCATGAGCCAATACAAGTTTAATCTGGATACAGCCCCTACACGAGAGCACCTGAAAGGGCTGAAGAAGAAGGGAACAGAGACCTTTAAAGAATATGCCTAAAGATGGAGAGCTGTAGCTGCTGAAGTCCAACCGCCACTTCTGTACTCGAAATTATGCTCTTATTTTATTCGTACCTTGGGGGACCCATACCGTAAAATAATGCCAGGGACGAACGTAAATGAATTCACTGATCTGATCCAAGTTGGAGAGAGGATAGACGTTGATGTGCGCGATGGGCTATTTGAAACTACCTCCATGAAAACTAGAAAACCTACAAACAGTCAAAAGAAGGAAGGGGATATTAGCCATATCCACGCCACATTCCAACATCCCCGCCTTATGCATAGTCAATATCCCCAGGCACCTTTTCGTGGTCAGAACCCAACCATGGCTTACCAGCCGCGAGGCCCAGCTACGGGGAATTACATGAGCTACCCGACACCACTGCAACCTTATTCTGTGCCGCAACAGCTGACAGCCCAAAATCGAGGGTTTAGGCCAACACTACCACCCCGCGATGACAGGCCATTACCTAACTTCAATGTTAGCCGATCGGAGCTTTTTCACGACTTAGTGGTAAAGAAGCTTATGGGCCCTAGACTGGTCAAGCCACTCCAACCACCATTCCCTGAGTGGTATGATCCCAATGCCACTTGTGAATATCACATAGGAGCTGTAGGGCACAATATTGACAAATGTGAGGCTTTCAGGAAGCACGTGCTAGCATTGTTGGACAATAATCACATCGGCATAAAGATGGGTAATGACCCCAATATCGTCACCAACCCCTTGCCAAATCACAATAAGGAAAGGCAAGTGTCCATGATAGATGGGGAGGATTTTGGCTTGAAAGACTTGGCTGAGGCATCCTATACCATGCGGCAGTTATATGAGGGTTTGAAGGGTACTGACTATGTCCCCACTCAGAATGGGGAACTGAACAAACTTGGAGGGTCGCAAAATAGGTATTGTGAGTTTCATGATGGAGAGGTGGGGCACGACATTGAAGGTTGTGAGCAGTTCAGGGAATTGACACAGAGGATGATGATGCTTGGAGTTCTAACCATCGAAAGAACTCGAGAGCCTACTAAAGGGAATGTGTGCATCACAGAAAAAGACGGTGCCTGGACCAAGGGAGCATCCGACTCCACAAGGCTTAGGAACTCCTTCCTGGTGGTTGACAAACCACTCTATGAAGTTAAGGGAGCCACCCCGGTCCAAAACAATCGTGACCCACGAAGTATAGCGCAAGGATCTTTACTTGTAATACCCACGCCAGTGCCTGTCAAAGGTCCAACCGCCACTATTTATGTACCCTCTCCATTTTCGTATCAGAGCGATCATGTTGTGCCATGGAATTACGGGTTAAAGATAGAATGTTCATCTGGCAATGAGGCATTGATGTGGGAGGTCATTTAGACGTTGTAGGAAGGATCACTCGCAGTGGTCGGGTATACTCCAAAGATGTGGGAGGAGCTCTGAATCCAAACCTGGAAGTAGGGGAAAGCTCGAACCTCAAGAAAGCCCCTGGGAAGGAAGGAAGGGAGGAAACAGAGGAGTTTCTAAAAATTATGAAACAGAGCGAATATGACGTGGTGGATCAATTGCGGAAAACTCCAGCCCGAATTTCTATTTTGAGCCTAATAATGAATTAAGAAGTTCACCGAAGGGCATTACAGAGTGTGCTAAATGAAGCTTATGTGCGTCCTGATATCACCCCGGAAAAGGTCATGAACCTAATAAATGCGGTAAAAAATTCTACCTTGATTTCCTTCTCTGAGGATGAGATGCACCCCACGTTGGTCGGAAAGCCCAAAGCCCTCCATATTACTCTGAAATGCTACGGGTATATAATTGCTAAAGTGTTCATCGATGGGGGGTTGGCCCTGAATGTCTTGCCCTTGTCCACTTTAGGGCAATTACCTATTGAGAAGTCATGCATCGAGTACAATGACCTGGTAGTGAGAGCCTTCGATGGGACCAGGAGGGAAGTGATTGGAAAGGTTGAACTCCCTTTAGAAATCGGTCCAAATGTATTCACTGTCGAGTTCCAAGTCATGAATATCGACGTAGCATATACAATGCTCCTAGGGAGGCCTTGGATTCATGCCGTTGGTGCAATCCCATCGACCGTGCATCAGAGGATCAAATACATCGATGAAGGGAGGCTCATCACCATAAAAGGTGAAGAAGAAATGATTCTCAGCAGGTCAAGTACAGTACCTTACATTGAAAATGCCGAGCAAGTCATAGACACCTCTTTCCCGAGTTTAGAAGTATTGGAAGCTGGGAATTCTAAAAAGGGCACTGGCCCAATGCCATTAGAAGTGGGGGAACCCACCAAAGGAGTCAATCAGGTAGTGGCCAAGATCATGATGAACAGTGGGTATCAAAAGGGAAAAGGACTGGGCATAAATCTGCAAGGCATAGGGGAACCAGTTGAGTTGTTCGAAAATCCAGGGTGACAGGGCTAGGATACGAGTTTTCCATGGAGACCCGCAAGGCGCGATGGAAGGAGGGTATGCAAAAGGGGAAAGCAGAAATACCTCACCTCCGAGAAACTTTTCCCACTCCCACTGAGATAATACATCCTGGTGACTTAGTCATAATGGCAAGTGAAGAAGAAGGAGAGCATATGGAGGTTGCATGGATCCAGCCAGACAAGCTAGGAAAAGCTCTAGACAATTGGGAATCCGAAATTTTATCGGATGTTATGTCATTAGAGTAATGTTTTGAATATCGTGTTTTAAAATTCTGTAATAGCTAACGACTTGAAACTTTATTTTAAATATTGAATGAATGCAGTAGTTTCGATCTTTTGCCAAAATCTTGTTTGAATCCTGCCTTTTCGTATTTATTTTTGCTTTTTCTACCCACTTTCCAGGGAATTTGAATCCTCGGAACTCTTGTTTAAAGCAGAAGCACTGGGGCACTGCTTGAATGAGCCTTGTGTTGTCACGGATGCAAATGATTTGGAAACTGATGATAATGATAACATATCTCGAACCTTTGTTAAAATAGTAGAGTCTGCGAAAAGGGATATTGTTCCACACGAAGAAACTGTTGAAGTGATTAATATGGGGACAGAGGATGATAAGAAGGAATTAAAAATAGTTGATAACCCAGAAAGGGAGGATATGATCAAGTTGTTTAGGGAATATATAGATGTGTTTGCTTGGTCCTATCAGGATATGCCAGGAATAGATCCTGAAATTGTTGCCCGTAGGATACCCTTGTATTCCAATATAGGACCCAAGAAACAGAAGCTGAGGAGGATGAGCCCAGAGATGTCCCTTAAGATCAAAGAAGAAGTAATGAAGCAATGGGATGCCGGTTTCTTAGAAGTTTCTAAATACCCCCAATGGGTCGCGAACATAGTCCCTGTGCCAAAGAAAGATGGGCGAGTAAGGATGTGTATCGATTATCAGGACTTAAATCGGGCCAGCCCAAAAGATGACTTTCCATTACCCCACATTGACATCTTAGTCGATAATACAACAAAAAGCTTCAGGTATTCCTTTATGGATGGATACTCTGGCTATAACCAAATCCTAATGCACCCTGATGACAAGGAAAAAACCACATTCATTACCCCATGGGGAACCTTTTGTTACAAGGTAATGCCCTTTGGACTTAAAAATGTTGGGGCCACCTACCAACGTGCGATGGTCGTCTTGTTTCATAACTTGATGCATAAAGAAATAGAGGTGTACGTGGATGACATGGTCGCTAAATCAGCTGAAGGGGAAAGTCATGTGGCTGTATTACGAAAGCTCTTTGAAAGACTACGAAAATACAAACTTCGATTGAATCCTAGTAAGTGCGTATTTGGGGCTACATCTGGGAAGCTCTTGGGATTCATTGTTAGTAAGAAGGGGATAGAAATAGACCCTGATAAAATTAGAGCAATTCGCGACATGCCACCACCTAGTACAGAAATAGAAGTCTGAGGGTTCTTGGGTCGTTTGAACTACATAGTCAGGTTCATCGCAAATTTAACTGCCACTTGTGAACCAATATTTAAATTATTACGCAAGAACTAACCAGGAGAATGGAATGAATCCTGCCAACGCGCATTCGATAAGATAAAGGAGTACCTCTTGAACCCCCCTGTCTTAGTGCCTCCTATGCCGGGGCGGCCCTTTATCCTTTATTTGACCATCTGACCAGGGTCTATGGGTGCGGTGTTAGGACAACATGATGAATCAGGAAGAAAGGAGCAAGCCATTTATTATCTAAGCAAGAAATTTAACGAATGCGAGTTGCGGTACTCGTTAATTGAGAAGACTTGTTGCAGTCTTGTGTGGACCACAAAAAGACTGAGGCAGTACATGCTTTATCATGTAACGTGGCTAATCTCCAGGATGGATCCAATCAAATACATTTTTGAGAGTCCTCATGTATCGGGAAGATTCTCAAAATGGCAAGTAATACTCTCAGAATATGACGTGAAATATATGACTAGTAAATCAGTCAAAGGGAGCATTATAGCTGAGCATTTGGCGGCCAATCCCTTGGATGAATATCAACTGCTAGACTTCCAGTTCCCAGATGAGGATATTCTGACATTGGAAGAAGATGATCCAAAGGAAACCAAGTGGACTATGTATTTTGATGGGGCAGCCAATGTACATGGTAGTGGGTTAGGAGCGGTAGTAATATCACCTGAAGGCAAGCAATATCCAGTGGCAGTCAAGCTCAATTTTGACTGCACAAATAATGTGGCAGAATATGAAGCTTGTGTCAATGGTCTGCAAGCCGCCTTAGAGTTAGGTGCCAAAGATCTTGAGGTATTTGGAGATTCAGCCCTTGTAATTTATCAAGTAAAAGGAGAGTGGCAAACCAAAGATCCCAAACTGGTCCCACACTAAAAACATCTGACAAAATTAGTGTCAAGGTTTAGGGAAATAAATTTCATGCATTTGACCCGTGATAAAAATCAATTTGCTGATGCGTTGGCCACCCTAGCTGTAATGATTAAGTTGGACTGTGGAGTTAACATGCTCCCTATCCAGGTTGAGACCTGGGACACCCCAGCTTGCTGCTTGAACGTGGAAGAAGAAAATGATGGACGGCCGTGGTTCCATGATATAAAGAACTATGTCCAGAACCAGCAATATCCGGCTGAGGCAACGGAGAATGACATAAAAACCATTCGTCAATTAGCGATGAATTTTTTCCTTAGTGGAGAGGTGTTATACAAAAGATCATGGGACAACACTCTGCTTAGATGTGTGGATGCATCAGAAGCACGAAGGATAATGATAGAGATCCATGAGGGAATCTGTGGGACCCATGCTAACAGCCATACTATGGCTAGACAAATTCAAAGATGTGGATACTTCTGGTTAACCATGGGAAAGGACTGCATTGACCACGTGAGAAAATGTCACAAATGCCAAACATATGCCAACAGGATCAATGCTCAACCCCAACCCCTACACAACTTGGTGGCACCGTGGCCATTCTCAATGTCGGGAATAGATGTGATTGGCCCCATCAACCCAAAGGCATCAAATGGACACCGATTCATTTGGGTAGCCATTGATTATTTTACAAAATAGATAGAAGCATGTTCGTTTTCCAATATTGGCCAAAAGATCTTCCTCTGATTTTTGAAATCAAACATCATTTGTCGATATGGTATACCAGAGAGGACTATCACGGATAACGCTCCCAACCTGAATGGAGCTGACATTAAGAAATTGTGTGGTCAATTCAAGATTAAGCACCATAACTCTGCACCCTACCGGCCACAGATGAATGGAGCAGTTGAGGCAGCGAATAAAATTATCAAAAAGGTCATTAGCAAGATGGCTATTACTTATAAAGATTGGCATGAGATGCTCCCATATGCTCTTCAGTGGTATCGAACGACGGTACGAACATCCACGGAGGTAACCCCATACTCTTTAGTATATGGCATGGAGGCAGTCACCTCGATTGAAGTTGAGATCCCTTCTCTCCGAGTGTTGATCGAATCCAACCTCGAGGAGAGCAAGTGGGTAAAGACGCGGTATGAGCAGCTGAATATGATCAAAGAAAAGCAATTAATAGCTATGTGTCATGGGCAGCTATACCAAAAAAGGATGGCAAGGGCCTTCAATCAAAAGGTTCATCCTAGACAGTTCAGGCCGGGGGAGTTGGTTCTGAAAAAGATCCTCCCAAATCAAGAAGATAATAGAGGCAAATGGGCACCTTCATACGAAGGTCCATATGTGGTGACACGAGCATTCTCTGGAGGGGCCCTGACTCTTGCCGATATGGATGGTAGGGAGCTTGGAAAACCAATTAACTCCGACGTAGTCAAGAAATACTTTGCTTAGACGGGGATGATGAGAGAAAATAGAAAAAGAAAGAAAGAAGAATTCAAAATTAGTGCCAGTTCAAGAAGGAGGTTCAAATGAAGGATAGGGTGGCAAAGGATGGACAAAGTAAGGTGGTATGAAGACTAAATTGCCAACCCGAAAGGATCCTTAGGGGTTGTCTTCATTAGTCAGTTTCGAAATAAGTGTATCCAATGGCAACACTAGGTGTAAGCAACCATTGTCGCCTGAAGCCAAAATTCAGAGTCATCCCAGTTGTATTTTGCTATTTTTTTATACTTGCGTTCGGCTTACCACCCACATTCCTTGGGGTCTTTTGTTTGTTTACTCATTTAAGATAACTTGCCTTTCATCACTCTTTTCCCCCAGATAACCATATTGCCTTTATGATGGTCTCATACATTCAATATGCAAAATAAAACATTCAAGTGAATAGCGCTATTCAAAATATTGTCTGATGATATGCATCCCAAAAATACCCCAATGCGTTTTAAATAAGTGTTTCCATGCAATTGCTATGATGAGGCCTAAAGGATGCAGCGTATACGCAATTTGGCATTTTCGTTACCAGTTTACCTCGTATAAAAGGAGATAGAAGCAACTATAATGTCATCGGGCTTATTGTAAAGAAGAGAGTATAAGCCCGCTTGTAGTGAAGAAGCGAAGTATACGGATTGTCGACTGTTGAAACGATGGATTTAGGGTCGCAATGAAGGAAGCGTGGTTAGACAGTTCATTCACTTTGGGCAATATTGACGTTTTTCCAATTGTCTTGAATCATAATTTAACATGTCACCCTTCTGATTTCCAAAATAAAAGATAAAGGTTTTACGCTCACAAGCGGTCTACTTACTTCTAACACAAAGGGAATAGGTATCATTTTAACCTGTATCAAAACCAATAAAATTTTCATTATCCTTTAAGGATGTGCCTTTCTCATGCATACACGTTTGTCCATGTTCGACACCTACCTCGCTCATGCATCATGACCATGCAATTTACATTCCTATAAAAGTCCTGCTCAAGTCCAGGAAATTTACATTCCTGCAAAAGTCCTGCTCAAGTCCAGGCAATTTACATTCCTGCAAAAGTCCTGCTCAAGTCTAGGCAATTTACATTCCTGCAAAAGTCCTGCTCAAGTCCAGGCAATTTACATTCCTGTAAAAGTCCTGCTCAAGTCCAGGCAATTTACATTCCTGCAAAAGTCCTGCTCAAGTCCAGGCAATTTACATTCCTGCAAAAGTCCTGCTTAAGTCCAGGTAATTTACATTTTCGCAAAAGTCCTGTATCGTGTCCTGGCATTTTGTTCAAGATATTCACCATCCTTTCTAAGCACGAATTTACTCGTCTCCCCCTATCTTCCCTCGATGTGGAAGGTGGTGTGTTCATGTCTTTGCTTGCTCTTAAGATTAGGTCATTTCTTCACTATTCACTTCCTTAACTTAAGAGACAAGCAAAGAGAGGCAACTGTGAACACCTCACCTGAATTAACAATAATAATAATAATCATGGTAATAATAATAAATAGAATTAAAAAATTCAAAATAATAATAATAATAATTAATCAAAACAAAATTGCAAAAGGCAAAAAAAAAAAAAAAAGAAGTAATATGGAAAAAACCAAATATGAGAACCAAAAATAATAAAAAGAAAATTCAAGATATATGTTTGAAGAAGAGACATGGCAATCATCTTGCAAGGAAATAAAATGAACAAGGCCACATACTTGAAATGGAATTGCAAAACACTCTCACTTGCTCACACTCACACACTCTCATATGCTCATTTGCTCATATATGCTCACTTGCCCTCACACACATAACACACATCACTCTCACACACTCACACTCTCACTCACGGACACACCTCCTCACACACTCACACTCACACTCTCACATGCTCATTTGCTCATATATGCTCACTTGCCCTCACACACATAACACACATCACTATCACACACTCACACTCTCACTCACGGACACACATCCTCACACACTCACACTCACACTCTCACACACTCTCACCCACGAGCACACACACACTCACCCACTCCCACATGCATACACTCATGCACACACATGCACAAGAGGACAAGGGGGACAAAAAAGCAAGTGGGAGTTGGTTTTGCAGAGGAGGCAGAAAGTGGAGTGGCTGGAGATGATAAAAAAAGGAGGGGACCGTGAGCAGCAAGGGGGTGGCTGGAAGTTGCAGAAAAAGTAAGGTAAAAAGGGAGCAACATGGTAGAAAAAGGGAGGTGGCGCTGGAGTATAAAGGAGAGCAACAAACCTAGAGAATAAAAGGAAGGCTGGAGTATAAAGGAGAGCAATGTAACTGAGAGAAAAACGAGCTGAAGAATAGAGGGAGGAGAGGAGAGAAAGAGCAACGAACCGAGAGGAAAAATGAGCTGAAGAGAGGAGAGGAATAACAACGAACCGAGAGGAAAAAGAAAGCTGAGGAGAGGAGAGAAAGAGCAACGAACCAAGAGGAAAATGAGCTGAGGAGAAGAGAGAAACTGAGAGCTGAACGAAACCAGAAAGTGAGACAGCAACGTGAAGGAGAAAAAAACGAACCAGAAACTGAGAGGGAGAGGAGCTGAACGAGGCAGAAACCGAGAGGAGGAGATGGGGAGTCGTGGTGCAGAAAATTGTGCAGAAAACCGTGGAGAGAAACGTCTAAATCTTGGAGAGAAAAGGAGCTGAAGTTCAGGCCATCCAAGGAGCAGAAAATGGAGAGTTGGATGCCAAAATGATGAGCAGAAACAAGGAGGTCTGAATGCAAAACAAAGTGGCAGCAAAGGGATGGATAGAAGCTGAACCATGGAGGAGAAAAAACTCTGTTTTGAGCTCAAAAAACAGAGGTAAACAGAGGAGAACTTAGGGAGCACAAGGAAGAAGAGGAAGTGTAGAGAAGAAGGGAGGCTTTCAGCCTTTGCCTTCTAGCCAAGGAGCAGAGACACGTGAAGCAGAACTTCCAGCGCTGAAGCCAACCAGAATTTCCAACAAAGTTGTCCAACGAAGTTGTCCGCCATTTCTGCTCACTTCCAGCCGAGACCAGCTACTTTGGGCTGTTGGAGGTCCATCTACCATAGGTGAGTGAGGAGGAGAAGGTCATTCATCATTGGAGCACAAGGGAGAGGCTGAATACACACAGGTATGGTTGCACGGGCTACTTGGCCGAGATTTCTGCATGCTGTCACTGTTCATACGAGTTGCTTCAAGACAATCTCATGCATGCTGCACTGTTCATGCATTTTAATATGAGGTGCTACTGTTTATTTGCTTAAACTTGTTTTAGTTTTGTTTATTTCCTTTGTTTAAACATTAACTTTGATTAATTATTGCTATTACGTATAAAATTAGCGTGTGAGTGTGTGTGTCCGTGAGTGAGAGTGTGAGTGTGTGAGAGTGATGTGTGACATGTGTGTGAGTGAGAGTGTGTGCCTTTTATGTTTGTTTCAAATTAGACCCCATTTTTTATCATTTATTTTAAATCATTATTAATATTTTGGATTTTTCTTTTGATTTTCTATTTTGGTTTTTTTTATGATTTTTTTTATCTTGATTTATCATTATTATCATTAATTAATTCCTATTTTTAAATTTTGGTTTTTTCTTAAAATTCCCCCATTATTTATTTTGAATTTCAACTTGTCCCCAGAAAATGTCGTTTGAAGCTTTGTCATTTGAAAACAATTTATTTGCTTAATTATTAATTAATTGGTGTGTCAATTAATTAAATAATTAAGTAATCAAGGATGGGGTGTTCACAGTTGCCCCTCTTTACTTGTCTCTTAAGTTAGGGAAGCAAACATTGTGAGGAGATGACTTAACTGAAGAGCAAGCAAAGACGTGAACACACCATTCCTCATGCTGAGGGAAAACAAGTGAATGGGGACTTTACGTATCCCCAGGCCCGAATAGAGCCTGAAGCTACCTAGGCACGATGAAATACTATTAGACAGAAATCGGAAATGCCCGAGACATGATGCAGGGTCTTTTGCAGAAATGTAAATTGCCTGGACACGATGCAGGACTTTTGCAGAAATGTAAATTGCCTGGACTTGATGCAGGACTTTTGCAGAAATATAAATTGCCTAGACTTGATGCAGGACTTTTGCAGAAATGTAAATTGCATGGTCATGATGCATGAGTGAGGTAGGTGTCGAACATGGACAAACATGTATGCGTGAGAAAGGCACATCCTTAAAGGATAATGAAAATTTTATTGGTTTTGATACATGTTAAAATGATACCTATTCCCTTTGTGTTAGAAGTAAGAAAACTGCTTGTGAGCGTAAAACCTCTACCTTTTATTTTGGAAATCGGAAGGGTGACATGTTAAATTATGATTCAAGTCAATTGGAAAAACATCAATATTGCCCCAAAGTGAATGAACTGTCTAACCACGCTTCCTTCATTGCGACCCTAAATCTATCGTTTCAACAGTCGACAATCCGCATACTTCACTTCTTCAGTTTAACTACAAGTAGGCTTATACTCTTTTCTTTACAGTAAGCCCGAGGACATTGAAGTTGCTTCTATCTCCTTTTATACAAGGTAAACCGGTAACGAAAATGCCAAATTGCGTATATGCTGCATCCTTTAGGCCTCATCATAGTAATTGCATGGAAACACTTATTTAAAACGCATTGGAGTATTTCTGGGATGCATATCATCAGACAATATTTTGAACAGCGCTATTCGCCTGAATGTTTTATTTTGCATATTGAATGTATGAGACAATCATAAAGGCAATATGGTTATGTAGGGGAAAAGAGTGATGAAAGGCAAGTTATCTTAAATTAGTAAACAACTAAAGACCCTAAGGAATGTGGGTGGTAAGCTGAACGCAAGAATAGCAAAATACAACTGGGATGACTCTGAATTTTGGCTCCAGGTGGCAATGGTTGCTTACACCTAGTGTTGCCATTGGATACACTTATTTTGAAACTGACTAATGAAGACAACCTCTAAGGATCCTTTCGGGTTGGCAATTTAGTCTTCATACCACCTTACTTTGTCCATCCTTTGCCACCCTATCCTTCATTTGAACCTCCTTCTTGAACTGGCACTAATTGCGAATTCTTCTTTCTTTCTTCTTCTTTTTTCTCTCGTCATCCCCGTCTAAGTAAAGTATTTCTTGACTACGTCGGAGTTAACTGGTTTTCCAAGCTCCCTACCATCCATATCGGCAAGAGTCAGGGCCCCTCCAGAGAATGCTCGTGTCACCACATATGGACCTTCGTATGAAGGTGCCCATTTGCCTCTATTATCTTCTTGATTTGGGAGGATCTTTTTCAGAACCAACTCCCCCGGCCTGTACTGTCTAGGATGAACCTTTTGATTGAAGGCCCTTGCCATCCTTTTTTGGTATAGCTGCCCATGACACATAGCTATTAATTGCTTTTCTTCGATCATATTCAGCTGCTCATACCGCGTCTTTACCCACTCGCTCTCCTCGAGGTTGGATTTGATCAACACTCGGAGAGAAGGGATCTCAACTTCAATCGGGATGACTGCCTCCATGTCATATACTAAAGAGTATGGAGTTACCCCCGTGGATGTTCGTACCGTCGTTCGATACCTATGAAGAGCATATGGGAGCATCTCATGCCAATCTTTATAAGTAATAGCCATCTTGCTAATGACCTTTTTGATAATTTTATTCGTTGCCTCAACTGCTCCATTCATCTGTGGCCGGTAGGGTGCAGAGTTATGGTGCTTAATCTTGAATTGACCACACAATTTCTTAATGTCAGCTCCATTCAGGTTGGGAGCGTTATCCGTGATAGTCCTCTCTGGTATACCATATCGACAAATAATGTTCGATTTCAAAAATCGGAGGAAGACCCTTTGGCCAATATTGGAAAATGAACATGCTTCTATCCATTTTATAAAATAATCAATGGCTACCAAAATGAATCGGTGTCCATTTGACGCCTTTGGGTTGATGGGTTTAGGGTTTAGGGTTTAGATGTGATGGGGCCAATCACATCTATTCCCCACATTGAGAATGGCCACGGTGCCACCAAGTTGTGTAGGGGTTGGGGTGAAGCATTGATCCTATTGGCATATGTTTGGCATTTATGACATTTCCTCACATGGTCAATGCAGTCTTTTCCCATGGTTAACCAAAAGTATCCATATCTTTGAATTTGTCTAGCCATAGTATGGCCATTAGCATGGGTCCCGCAAATTCCCTCATGGATCTCTATCATTATCCTTCGTGCTTCTGATGCATCCACACATCTAAGTAGAGTGTTGTCCCATGACCTTTTATATAACACCTCTCCACTAAGGAAAAAACTCATCGCCAATTGACGAATGGTTTTTTTGTCATTCTCCGTTGCCTCAGTCGGATATTGCTGGTTCTGGACGTAGTTCTTTATATCATAGAACCACGGTCGTCCATCATTTTCTTCTTCCACGTTCAAGCAGCAAGCCAGGGTGTCCCGGGTCTCAACTTGGATAAGGAGCATATTGACTCCACAGTCCAACTTAATCATTACAGCTAGGGTGGCCAACGCATCAGCAAACTAATTTTCCCCCTTCAGCTGATTTAGTGACCATGTCATCCACGTACACCTCTATTTCTTTATGCATCAAGTCATGAAACAAGATGACCATCGCACGTTGGTAGGTGGCCCCAACATTTTTAAGTCCAAAGGGTATTACCTTGTAACAAAAGGTTCCCCATGGGGTAATGAATGTGGTTTTTTCCTTGTCATCAAGGTGCATTGGGATTTGATTATAGCCATAGTATCCATCCATAAAGGAATACCTGAAGCTTTTTGCTGTGTTATCGACTAAGACGTCAATGTGGGGTAATGGAAAGTCATCTTTCGGGCTGGCCCGATTTAAGTCCTGATAATCAACACACATCCTCACTCGCCTATCTTTCTTTGGCACAGGGACTATGTTTGTGACCCATTGGGGGTATTTAGAAACTTCTAAGAAACCGGCATTCCATTGCTTCATTACTTCTTCTTTGATCTTAAGGGACATCTCTGGGCTCATCCTCCTCAGCTTCTGTTTCTTGGGTCCTATATTGGAATACAAGGGTATCTTATGGGTAGCAATTTCAGGATCTATTCCTGGCATATCCTGATAGGACCAGGCAAACACATCTATATATTCCCTAAACAACTTGATCATATCCTCCCTTTCTGGGTTATCAACTATTTTTAATTCCTTCTTATCATCCTCTGTCCCCATATTGATCACTTCAGCGGTTTCTTCGTGCAGAACAATACCCTTTTCTGCAGACTCTACTGTTTTAACAAAGGTTTGAGATATGTCATCATTATCATCAGTTTCTAAATCACTTGCATCCGTGACAACACAAGGCTCATTCAAGCAGTGCCCTAGTGCTTCTGCTTTAAATAAGAGTTCCAAGGATTCAAATTCCCTGGAAAGTGGGTAGAAAAAGCAAAAATAAATACGAAAAGGCAGGATTCAAACAAGATTTTGGCAAAAGATTGAAACTACTGCATTCATTCAATATTTAAAATAAAGTTTCAAGTCGTTAGCTATTACAGAATTTTAAAACATGATATTCAAAACATTACTCTAATGACATAACATCTGATAAAATTTCGGATTCCCAATTGTCTAGAGCTTTTCCTAGCTTGTCCGACTGGATCCATGCAACCTCCGTATGCTTTCCTTCTTCTTCACTTGCCATTATGACTAAGTCACCAGGATGTATTATCTCAGTGGGAGTAGGAAAAGTTTCTCGGAGGTGAGGTATTTCTGCTTTCCCCTTTTGCTTACCCTCCTTCCATCGCGCCTTACGGGTCTCCATGGAGAGCTCGTATCCTAGCCCCTGTCGCCCTGGATTTTCGAGCAACTCAACTGGTTCCCTTATGCCTTGCAGATTTATGCCCAGTCCTTTTCCCTTTTGATACCCACTGTTCATCATGATCTTAGCCACTACCTGATTGACACCTTTGGTGGATTCCCCCACTCCCAATGGCATTGGGTCAGTGCCCTTTTTAGAATTCCCAGCCTCTAATACCTCTAAACTCGGGAAAGAGTTGTCTATGACTTGCTCGGCATTTTCAATGTAAGGTACCGTACTTGACCTACTAAGAATCATTTCTTCTTCACCTTTTATGGTGATGAGCCTCCCTTCATCGATGTATTTGATCCTCTGATGCATGGTCGATGGGACTGCACCAGCGGCATGAATCCAAGGTCTCCCTAGGAGCATCGTATACGCTACGTCGATATCCATAACTTGGAACTCGACGGTAAATAAATTTGGACCGATTTCTAAAGGGAGTTCAACCTTTCCAATCACTTCCCTCCTTGTCCCATCAAAGGCTCTCACTACCAGGTCATTGTACTCGATGCATGACTTCTCAATAGGTAATTGCCCTAAAATGGACAAGGGCAAGACATTCAGGGCTGACCCCCTATCGATGAGCACTTTAGCAATTATATACCCATAGCATTTCAGAGTAATATGGAGGGCTTTGGGCTTTCCGACCGATGTGGGGTGTACCTCATCCTCAGAGAAGGAAATCAAGGTAGAGTTTTTTACTGCATTTATTAGGTTCACGACCTTTTTCGGGGTGATATCAGGACGTACATAAGCTTCATTCAGCACACTCTGTAATGCCCTTCGGTGAACTTCTGAATTCATTATTAGGCTCAAAATAGAAATTCAGGCTGGAGTTTTTCGCAATTGATCCACCACATCATATTCGCTCTGTTTCATATTTTTTAGAAACTCCTCTGTTTTCTCCCATCCTTCCTTCCCAAGGGCTTCCTTGAGGTTCGAGCTTTCCCCTACTTCCAGGTTTGGATTTAGAACTCCTCCCACATCTTTGGACTATACCCGACCACTACGAGTGATCCCTCCTACAACGTCTAAATGACTTCTTTCCGTGACAGACCTCTCTTTCGATGCCTTATTGTCAGAAGAACATTCTATCTTTAACCCGTAATTCCATGACACAGCATGATCGCTGTGATACAGAAATGGAGAGGGCACGTAAATAGTGGCAGTTGGACTTTTGACAGGCACTGGCGTGGGTACTACAAGTAAAGATCCTTGCGCTATACCTCGTGGGTTACGATTGTTTTGGATTAGGGTGGCTCCCTTAACTTCATAGAGTGGTTTGTCAACCACCAGGAAGGAGTTCCTAAGCCTTGTGGAGTCGGATGCTCCCTTGGTCCAGGCACCGTCTTTTTCTGTGACGTACACATTCCCTTTAGTAGGCTCTCGAGTTCTTTCGATGGTTAGAACTCCAAGCATCATCATCCTCTGTGTCAATTCCCTGAACTGCTCATAACCTTCAATGTCGTGACCTACTTCTCCATCATGAAACTCACAATACCTATTTTGCGACCCTCCGAGTTTGTTCTGTCCCCCATTTTGAGTGGGGACATAGTCAGTATCCTTCAAACCTTCATATAACTGCCGCATGGTATAGGATGCCTCAGCCAAGTCTTTCAAGCCAAAATCCTCCCCATCTATCATGGACATTTGCCTTTCCTTATTGTGATTTGGCAAAGGGTTGGTGACGATATTGGGGTCATTACCCATCTTTATGCCAATGTGATTATGGTCTAACAATGCTAACACGTGCTTCCTGAAGGCCTCACATTTGTCAATATTGTGCCCTGCAACTCCCATGTGATATTCACAAGTGGCATTGGAATCATAGCACTCAAGGAATGGCGGCTGAAGTGGCTTGACAGGTCTAGGGCCCATAAGCTTTTTTGCCACTAAGTCATGAAAAAGCTCCGATCGACTAACATTGAAGTTGGGTAATGGCCTGTCATTGCGGGGTGGTAGCGTTGGCCTAAACCCTTGATTTTGGGCTGTCAGCTGTTGTGGCCCAGAATAAGGTTGCGGTGGTGTCGGGTAGCTCGTGTAATTCCCCATAGCTGGGCCTCGCAGCTGGTAAGACATGGCTGGGTTCTGATCGCGAAAAGGTGCCTGGGGATATTGACTATGCATAGGGCGGGGATGTTGGAATGTGGCATGGATATGGCTAATATCCCCTTCCTTCTTTCGACTGTTTGTAGGTTTTCTAGTTTCCATGGGGGTAGCTTCAAATAGCCCATCGCGCACATCAACATCTATCCTTTCTCCAACTTGGATTATATCAGCAAATTCATTTACGTGCATCCCTAGCATTATCTTACAATATGGGTCCCCCAAGGTACGGATAAAATAAGAGCATAATTCCGAGTCCAGAAGTGGCGGTTATACTTCAGCAGCTGCGACTCTCCATCTTTGGGCATATTCTTTAAAGGTCTCTGTTCCCTTCTTCTTCAGCCCTTTCAGGCGCTCTCGTGTAGGGGCTGTATCCAGATTGAACTTGTATTGGCTCATGAACACATCAGTGAGGTCTCTCCACCTCTTTAGCTTGGAGTGATCCAATTTCATGAACTAATGTAAGGCCGCGCCGGTCAGACTCTCGTGAAAGAAATTTATTAGGAACCTTTCGTCCCTAGACCATACCGACATCTTGGTGCAGTATGATTTTAGGTGGTAGTGTGGATCTCCACTACCATCGTATTTGGTGAACTCAGGCACCTTAAATTTTTTCCGGGGCTAGACACAACTCTTCCAACTCAATAGACTTATAGTTAGTCGGCCTCTGCAAAGCTCGCAGTCTGTCTTTAACCTCTGCTATTTCCTCTTCCTAATCTTTCCTCTCATCGCCCTCTTTCATCTTGAAGCCGGTGTTGGCAGCAGGCCGAGCAGGCACTGCAATTCCAATAGTTGGTTCCCCCTCAGGAATGTCATAGGTGAAAACACCACCTTGGCTCCATTCTGGGTACCCTTGTCCTTTAGCCCCTAAAGCCAAAGGGTTTGGTGGTCGATTTGCCACTGCCAGTCTTTGTGTCGGTTCGGGCACTCCGGTGGCAGAAGGACTACCCGGGGTTACTCCTAGTATTCCAACACCTATATTAGGGGTGCCATGGTCGGCATTAGTGGGGTTTGATGAAACATGGTTCGCGGCCACGCTAGAACTCATATTCTGCAACAGCTTCATCCTTTCTACCATTTGTGACTGCATTGCCCCCATTTGATCCTTTAGGGCCCCTACTTCCGCTTCTAACTGCTGCTCAGTCTCTGATTGACTATTTTCAGCAGCCATAGCTCTAGCCCGCGCTCGGGTTATATACGTTCTTCCAGACAGCTGGGCTTGGTTAGATGAGTTCTTCCCCTCTCGGGCAATATTGGCATCTTACCTGTCATTATTGTTATATTTTTTTTAACAAAATGGATGTAAATGAAAAACGATTACCTAGATTTTTTATTTTTGGTGTGTTAACTAGGCATAAAGGATATAAGAACCGTGGACCTTTGAATCCTTAAGGATACATATAGTAACACTCAATGAATCAAAGTTAACTGCTAACACAAGGGACATTTAGTATCCACATGTATAGGTCTATTTTTACACCACACAACCAATTTCCACATAAGATCTCTACTATTTCGAACGTATTTGATGGCCAAAAGACGAAACCGTGCATTATAATAAAGTGTTTGATTACATCAATTGACTTTGAAGTTACACATTAAAGGGACCCCATCTGTGACTCCATCTTACAAAATATTGAAGCTGCCTTTGTCCCTTACTCATCTAAAATTTCATCAACATTTTCAAATCCTCTATAAGGTCATGACACAGAGCGAGAAACTCAGTTACTGCTACGGGAGTCTTCATGGGGATGGCATGCCCTTCTGCTTGCTTATATGCATGAACGAATTCAGGAATGACATCATTGGCAAATAGGATCATTCTTCTGAAGTGTTCCAGCCACATTTCTTTCTCAGCCGCTTGCTCTTCATGGCGTGACTCCCACAGCCGAGCCTTTTCTGCTTGACGGTTGAGTTGCTTAACTAAATTTTGTATGGCTACTGCATTATCGCTCTTGACATTGATCACCTCCCTTGTCTTTTCTTCTAACCGTTTGGTGAGTACATCAATTTCTCGTTGGAGGTTACTATGAGACTTGAGCTCTTCTTCCCGCCTCATTATAGCATCTCTTTCTTTAATGGCCTTTGACAATCAAGCCCTTGTCTTTTCTTCTAACCGTTTGGTGAGTACATCAATTTCTCGTTGGAGGTTACTATGAGACTTGAGCTCTTCTTCCCGCCTCATTATAGCATCTCTTTCTTTAATGGCCTTTGACAATCGAGCTTGATAATGGAGGACCTTCTTGCTACTCTCCTCAGCTCGTTTTTGAATCCTTCTTATAGTTTTTTCCAACTTGTCATTCTCCTCTTTCAATTTCCTCAACTCAGTGTTCATCTCCGACTCCTTTCTCCTTTTTGCTCTTTCATTTTCTTGTGACTTAGATAAGTTCTCCAAGTGTCTTTTGCTTACTTCCTCCAGGTTTTGTAGCTTAGCCATTTTATCTTCTAATTGTTTTGCTAAACCCTCATTAACCTCTCGTAAATCGTTACTCAACAAGGGGTTATGAGATCCTAGGGGTGGATGGATCCCCCCAATCCTTTTCTGGAGCCAAATCTCATATTGCTTCGTGGTTGCCACGGCATGTTTCCCTAACTCAAACTTCCCTTTACACATTACACGGCCCCATGCATCCCTTATCTGTTGGATCATTTCCATCTTCAGGGGGTCAATGTAGTAGAAGCTGACCCTTCGCACAACCTCTTCAGATGGGATGTCCTGTTCATATGCAAATTGGCAGTGAGCAACCACGAGGTTATAATTAATACATCCTCTGGTGCCCATGAGAGGAACATTAGGGAAATGTCCACAACAGTATATAATATCCTCGTTCTCCCACCAAGAGAGCTTCCACCAAATAGTGGTATCTTTAAGTTCCCCTATTTTCTTAATCCATTGGTTACGACTCATTCTTGCTTGTAGCGGAGCTGACCCTTCGCAATGGACATAATCTCGGATCGGGTGATGAACGGTGTTAAACCTTGTGCCAAGTTGATATTCCCTGCCATAGATATGGTTAACCCACCATATATTCAAAAGTGGCAAACAACACTTCAACTTCCCTTTCTTTTCTCTATGACAAAAACTTAATGTCAAAAATGTTTCCGCTAGCAGTCCTGGTACGGGATTCACGCGGTGATTCTTTACCATCCACAAGACACTTACCGCTGCCAGATCGACTACACCCACTGCTGATGGGAATAATACTAGCCCATATACTGCTAAAGCAAGCACTCTTATGAAAACAACCTAGTTCCCCTTCTCAGCTAAAGCTTCCAACCTTTTCTCTAAATATTTCCTGGATAATCCTTCTGTTGCACCCGAACGGCATATTTGTACTCGTGTAGGTTCCTCCACTAAAATCTGGGCTACAACCCGTTTGGAGGGGAGATGTCTGGGGTACAAGTAGACAGGGGTGTCCTTGGTAATAGGCATTCTCATCAATCCCCCGTATTCTTCCAACGTGGGCGCAAGCTGGAAAGTTGGAAACGTGAAACATCTCAAGGAATCATCCCAATGTTAAGCTAGGGCTACAAGAGCATCGGGTTGGATAGGAACTGATAGCAACTCCAAAATATCTCCATAGTCCTTTTGAAAATGACGGAGTTGTTCCCCTCTGAGTTTCTCACTCATAATAATTAAGCTTTCTACCGATTCAGCTTCTACCTTCACGTTAACTCTCTTTCTAGATGAGGCCATTTCTGTTGAGCTTGTGTCCTGTGGTTGTGTGGCGTCTGGTGAGTCCTTCATGTCTCTATGCCAGTTAACGAAAATGACAGTTCACTATAACAAATCCGTGGGTTAGAAACAAAACGAAACGAGCACACAATTTATTTAATCAATAGATTACTAATCACTTTCTTCATTACTAATTGCCAAAGACTTTATTGATCCATTGGGAATAGCAACTATAACTCTCATCTTAAGGAGAAATAGATCCTCACGTGGACGCGGCTTAAATAAGTGAACCAGGTAATCTATTGATGTATTACTTTCCTCGAAATTATTGATTTTCAAAAACTCCCAACTCCATCAATTAGGCAAATCTTACCACACTGCTGAAGTTTTCAATTGTAGCTCATTTCGCTTGGCTAACAACGCGTTAAAATGGAAATGTTGTGATAATTCAATACCCCATAAAAGTTTTTTCTTTTTTTTTAAAATGTAATCATGCCATGAATGATGTGTTGACATGCAAAATACGAGTGTAACATGATCCTTGGTGTCCTAACTTGGGCCAACCCTATGTGTGGGAATGGTACCCTAAAGACGATAGGTTCTAAGAAGATTATCTATTAAGGTGGTCCATTAAGGTGCATGGTTTGGGGGTAGATCTAGCATCTTAAAGCGTTATTGGTCTTCAGATTGTCCCCACTCAAAAGAGTGAGGATCTCGCAACATGAATTAGACTAAAAGAGGATAGAATCCCACTCCAATCAAATCCATATAGCGAGACACAACCTGAGCGAGGTCTTCACAGTATTCTCTGGAAGCGAGAAGCTTCACAGGAAAACCGTTATAAACCTCTACTCACCTAGGGCAATTAAGGACCCGGGTATAGAGCCCAAAAGGTGTGTGGGGTATAACGTGAATGTACTAAGTGTGTGAAGGGAGCATATAAACCTTTGAACCCATAGTTTACCCAACCCCCTGTCAAACAGATAAGCTACAAGAGAAATCAAGCACCTCTAACGCAGATAAGAGTTGTCTACCCTAAGGTTTTGTTTCACACGTTATCTATAGCACATGTGTTACAAATAAACAAATGAGATTATATGGCAAATAAGGTACTAAACGAATAGCAAAACAATTAAGGTAACCAAAAGCCACAAGAGATAAATAAACAAGAAAACAACGAAGAAGAATAAACAATTAAACCAAATAAAACACGACAAGGGTAATCAAGATAACAAAAAGCCATATTATTTCAACTGACTAATTAAACGGGCTTGACTCTCGAAATGTCCCCAGTGGAGTCACCAAACTGTCGTAACCGACCTTTTGGCGGAATAGAATAAAAAGTTTAAAACCGATTCCCAAAAACGAAATTTTGAAAATTAATTTATTTGGAGTCGCCACCAAAATTTTTAATGGAAAACTTTGGAAAACCAATTTAAAACAAAACGAAAAAGGCGAAATGGTCTGCGAAATCAGAGATGGGTTCGGGAGTCTATTTGAGTGTGGGGAAGGTGTTAGGCACCCCACAACACCCGCCCATATGGACGGTTACCTTAAACTAGTAAGTTGAAATAGAATATGGCCTTTAATTAATCTCAATTACCCTTTTATTGACATGGATGCATGTTAGACATAGGAGACAAAAAAAAAAAAGCGAGAATGCATGCAAACAGATAGATATTTACAAAGGGCGGACTTGACCTAGGATGAGAGCCTAGGGCCTACATACCTTGTGATAGGGATCAAAGTCCATGTAGTTCGACCAAGAGGCATGTTCGTGGGTTGGTGGTTTTTTTGATTTGTGATGAGAATAGGAGGATTTTAATTAAAACAGATCATTGTAAACAAAACGGGATTGGAATTTGGTTTGTATGTTTTAATTTACTACAATCTGATTAACCTCGTTCTCCTGACCTCTTCATATTTTCTCTTTTAAATTTTTTTGTCAATTTTATTATTATTATTTGAGTTTTGGGAGTTTATATTTCAGGAATTAATGCATAATTTATAATGAAAGGAATATATTTTTTCTTTTATGAGTTTTTGAATTTATTGTTGATTATGGAGACTCAAGTTTTGCATGTCATTTTTTTTTATTAATTAAATTTTATGCTTGACTTATTTAAAATGTTCATTTTTACATTATTATTGATTATTGGTAAATAATTTAATTCAAGTGCCATTATTTATTTGTTTATTTGTTCATTTTTGAACGAATATATGCTAATTTTTGGGTTCTATGGAGATTAAAATCTCACACGAGCCCGGGAAGTCGAGGAAAAAAAAGTATTCTCACACGATACGTTTTGTATAAATATTTAATCAAAGTTAATATTCAATTATTGTCCATTTATTTATTTTTTGTATTGTTATTATTATCATTAATATTATTATTATTTCTGAATTAATTATAGGGATTTAAGGAGATTAGAATCTCACATAATCCCAAGCAATCGAGGAGAGCGATATTCTCACACGATAATTTCGTAAATAATGGAAAATGTTTAATTAAAGCAAATCTTTTAATTATTTATTATTTTTTTTAAGAAACAAAGGTATGCTAACTTCAGGGATCTAAGGAGATTAAAATCTCACACGATCCCAAGTAATCGAGGAGAACAATATTCTCACACGATAATTCTGCAAATAATGGGAAACAGTTCATTAAAGCAAACATTTTAATTATGATTACTATTATGATTTAATCAAAATTAATATTTAATTATCATTCATTTATTTTTTCATTATTCATTCATTAATATTTCATTAATATTATTATCACTTTTCAATTATTCAATTCATTGTAAGGATTTAAGGAGATTAACATCTCACATAATCCCCGGTAATCGAGGAGAATAAAATTCTCACACAATAATTTTATGCGTAATAGCGATATTTAATCAAAGTTAATATTTAAGCAATGGTAATAAACAAAATTAAAACAAGTTTAGGCAAATGAACAGTAGCATCTTAGAACCAAACGCATGAACAATGTAGAATGTATGAGATTATCTTCAACCAACACGCATGAACAGTAACAGCCATGCAGCCCATGCAGCCGTACCAGTGCGATTTCAGCCTCTCCCTTGTGCTCCAATGCAGAATGACCTTCTTCTCCTCACTCACGTATGGTAGATGGTCCTCCAACAGTCCTGAAGTGGTTGGTCTCGGCTGGGAAGCAAGCAGAAATGGTGGACAGCACTTGACGCTGGGCAGCGTTGGAATTTCCGGCTGGTCTCAACGCTGGAAATTCTGGCTGGAAGTGCTCATGTGTCCCTACTCCTCGGCTGGAAGGCAAAGGCTGAAAGCTTCTCTTCCTCTCTATACCTTCTCTTCTTCCTTGTGCTCCCTAAATTCTCCTTTGTTTACCTTTGTTTTCTGGGCTCAAAATAGAGTTTTTTCTCCTCTATGTTTCAGCCTCTATCAATCCTTTTTCTGCCACTTCGTTTTGCATTCTGGCTCCTTTGTTTCTGCTCATCATTTTGGCATCCAACTCTCCATTTTTTGCTCCTCGGATTGCCAAAACCTCAGCTCCTTTTCTCTCCACGGTTTGGACGTTGCTTCAGCTCATTTTCTCTCCTTCTTGCTGTCGCGGTTTCTTCTCCTTTGTGTTGCTGTCTTGGTCTATTTTTTGCTTCACGTTGCTGTCTCGTGGCGTCACGTTGCTGCCTTGGTTTGTTTCTTCCTTTACGTTGCTATCTCTATCATTTTTTCTGCTTCACGTTGCTGTCTCGGTTTCTTCTCCTTCGTGTTGCTGTCTCGGTCAGTTTTCTGTTGCTGTCTCGGTCTGTTTTCTGCTTCACGTTGCTATCTCGGGGCTTCACGTTGCTGCCTTGGTTTGTTTCTTCCTTTACGTTGCTGTCTCCTGTTCAGCTCTCTCCCTCAGTTTATGCTTTTCTCGGTTTTCTGCTCCTTTTTCTCGGCCACGTTGTTCTCTCCTATTCAGCTCAGGTTCTGCTTCTGCTTCCTTAGTTTTCTGCTCTCACACTCTTCCCAGTTGCTTCTCGGTTTTCTGCTCTCACACTCTTCTCAGTTGCTTTCCTTTCCTCGGCCCCCTCTCTCCCTCTTCTGTTCAGCTCTGGTTTTTTTCCTTTCCAGCCGAGGTCCTCTCTTCTTTATACTCCAGCCAACCTCTCTTTTTCTACCATGTTGCTCCTTTCTCTTCTTGCTTTTTCTGCCATTTCCAGCCACTCCACTCTCTCCTTTTTCTGCACAAGCTGCTCCACTTTTTGCTCTCCTATGAAAAACCAGCTCCCTGTTGCTTTTTTGTCCTCCTTGTCCTCTTGTTCCTTAGTAATGTATGTGTGTGCATGAGTGTATGCATGTGGGAGTGAGTGAGTGTGTGTGTCCATGGGTGAGAGTGTGTGAGAGTGTGAGTGTGAGTGTGTGAGGATGTGTGTCCCTGAGTGAGAGTGTGAGTGTGTGAGAGTGATGAGAGGGTGAGTATGTGAGTGTGTGTGTCCGTGAGTGAGAGTGTGAGTGTGTGAAAGTGATGTGTGACATGTGTGTGAGTGAGAGTGTGTGCCTTTTATATTTGTTTCAAATTAGACCCCATTTTTTATCATTTATTTTAAATCATTATTAATATTTTGGATTTTTCTTTTGATTTTCTATTTTGGTGTTTTTTTATGATTTTTTTATCTTGATTTATCATTATTATCATTAATTAATTCCTATTTTTAAATTTTGGTTTTTTCTTAAAATTCCCCCATTATTTATTTTGAATTTCAACTTGTCCCCAGAAAATGTCGTTTGAAGCTTTGTCATTTGAAAACAATTTATTTGCTTAATTATTAATTAATTGGTGTATCAATTAATTAAATAATTAAGTAATCAAGGATGGGGTGTTTACAGCTATCTTATATGCTTAGGTAGTTTTTGTTTTAATTTATTATTATTATTTTTTCTAATTTAACCTTTATTATTATTATATTTTATTTATTTATTGTTATTCATTTATTTTTTTTGTCATCATCACCATTAATATTTATTTTTGGATTTTTCCTATTTTGTATTTTTTATGATTTTTTTATTTGTTATTATTATTAATAATTAATTCTTATTTTCCAATTTTGTTTTTTTTTTCTTTTTCTTAAATTCCCTCATTATTCGTTTTGAATTTTAATTTGTTTTTTACTTAAAAATATCATTTGAACCTCTGTCCTTTTTATTTTCCTCATTTGCTTAATTTAAAATTGATTAATGAATCCATGATAAATTTTAGATAGAGATGAGGTGTTCACATAGGGTCTTTCCATGAGCATAGTATATGCAACGTCAATGTCTATAACTTGGAATTCAACTGAGAACGTATTTGGCCTGATTTCCAATGGGAGGTTTATCCTTCCAATCACTTCCTTTCATGTTCCGTTGAAGGCCCTCACTATCTGGTCATTATGCTCAATACATGACATCTTTACTGGCAATTGTCCTAAGGTAGAAATTGGTAGGACAATCATGGCTGAACCCCCATTAATAAGCACCTTTGCTACCACATATCTGTGACACTTCAAGTAATATGAAGAGCCTTGGCTTTTTGGCTGTCATGGAGTACACCTCATCCTTAGAGAAAGTGATCAAGCTAGAATTCTTTACCATGTTTACCACTTTCTCCGGGGTTATGTCTAGGAGAATATAAGCTTCATCTAGTACATTTTGTAGCACCTTACGGTAGGCTTCTGAGTTCATTATAAGTGTCAAGATAGAAATTCATGCGAGTGTTTTTCGTAATTGCTCAACACTGTCATACTCGCTTTGTTTCATTATCTTTAAGAATTCATCTGTGTTTTCCTGACCTTTCTTTTTTATTACCTTTTTAAAATTTGAACCTTCCCCAATCTCAAAACTAGACTTGCTGGCTTATTTGGCTCTTTAGAGTACACTTGGCCATTTCTGGTGATCCCTTTGATGATATCCGAATTATCTTCTCCTAAGATGGGGTTTTCTTTAGGCACAAAAAGAGTAAGAGGGCATTCTATCTTTAGTCTGTAATTCCAAGGTACTACACGATTACTATGGTATGGAAATTGTCCTGGCACATGAATAATTGAAGTAGGCTCTTTGCTTAGTTCTTGTATTAGTTTATTAACAATTAAGAGATAACCTTTTGATCTTTCTTGCAAGGCGAGATCATTTTTTTTTTTTTTCTGGTTTAGCATCTCTTACTTCATAGATCGATTTCTTAACTATTGATAGAGAGCCCCTAACTTTTATCGTTCTAGCGATCTTCTTAGTTTTATTTTCTTTCAAAACACATATATCCTCCTTAGCATGATCTTTGGCCCTTAAGACATTCACAATCCCAAGAACCATCATCTTTTGGGCCAATTCCTTAAATTGTTCACAACCTTCAATATCGTGCTCCATACTTCTTTGATCGAAGTCACATTAATGGTTTGATAAATTCTCATTAGCCTTCACTATCTTAGTAAGGATATGACTTGCACCTTTCAAGTGTTCACATAGCTGCTATATTGTACATGAAATATCTTTCAAGGAAATTGATACCCTCTTATTCTCTTCTAATACAGCCACTGTTTCCCCTTATCATGGATAGGCAACGAGTTAGTCACAATATTCTGATCATTGCCTGCTTTGATGCCAATATGGTTATTATTTAGTAGTGCTAGCACATGTTTTCTGAAAGCATCACACTTATCAATACTATGCCCAACAGCTCCCATGTGGTACTCACAACTGGCATGAGGGTTATACCTGGCAAGGAATGGTGGCTGGAGAGGTCTTACAGGCCTAGGTCCTATGACCTTTTTTACCACCAGATCATTGAAGAGCTCTTACCTAGAAACTTTAAAAATTAAGTAATGACCTATCGTCTCAAGCTAGCTATGTAGGTCTTGGCCCTCAACCATGAGACATCTTGTGTTGTTGCAGCCTAAGCTGCGACTAAGCCGGGGTTTGATTACTTTCATAACTATTTAAAACTTGGCCTTCCAGCTGGTAAGGCATGTACTGGTTTGAATTATTAAACAAAGCTTATGGGTTTTGGTTATGCAAAGTGCAAGGTTGTTGGTATGTGGTATTGTCACACCAAAAATGTGACCTCAAGGCATGGAAAAAGAGAATTTTAATTTTAATTTAAACAATGAAAACCAAAAATTTAGGAGTTGCCACCAAAATTTATAAAGGATAAATATTGGAAAATCAATTTATAAAATAAGGTGGTCTGTGAACCAAAAATAAAGTTCGGGAGTTGGTTGTGCGTGGGGAAGATGTTAGGCACCCACAACACTTATTCTTAAGAATGATTACCCAAAGTTGATTATGCAAAAATTATTTGGCCTTAATTCAAATTTCGATTAATCTTATCATTCACAAGCAAAAAAAAAAAAGAAAAATAATAAAACAATTAAAAAAAAAATAAAGAAAAAAATAAAATATTTACAAAGATGAACTTGACCTAGAATCAGAGCCTAGGGCCTACGTATCCTGTGATGGGGATCAAAGTCCACGTAGTTTGGCTAAAAAATGTTTGGCATCTTGTTGGTGTTTTTAAATTTTTGTGAAAAGGACATGATAATAAAAATTAATTTGATTTTTGTAAACAAAATAAGCTGGGCATTTGGTTGGTGTGTTTTAATTATGAAAACCATTTCCTTTCACTCTCTAGCTTTTTCATTTTCTTCATTTTTAATTTTTTTGAATTTTTGAAATTAGGCTTTTTATTCTACTTTTAAAAGTGGAACGAAATTACCAAGGATTTGGATTTTTGAATTTATGTTTTTTTTTTAATTTTTAAATTAGAGTTCTTTGTTTTGATTTTTGGAGTGAAATTATTAAAGAGTATTATTTTTAGGATTTTTTTTCAAAAAAAAAAAAAAAGAAGGCAAGCAAAAATAAACTATTTTTCTGAATTAGAAATTATTTAAATTTATGTTTTTTTAAAAAATCATATGTTAACTTTCAAAGCCTAAGGAGATTAGAAAGCTCACATGGCCTTTACCGATTAATTCTTAAGTGTCTAAGGAGACAAAAGATCTCACATGACAACTCTCAATATTTTAACAAATAAAAAAATAGATAACAATTGTGTGTGTTTATTTATTGCAATCACAGTCACAACTTCACGCATTTTAACTCTTTAATGTCCTCGTTTCTTTTGACTAAAGCATTCGTTGATTGCCCCCTATACCTCATATCTTCTCCTTATATAATTTTTAAGCTCAATTTATTGCAATAAGTAAATGCCAACACAGATGAGGAAGGAATCTTTACTTATTTTTACCAAGCAATCATTTTTTATTCCCCATTAAGTATGAGAAAATAAACTAAAAAACAAGACATTGGAGTTTAGATTGCTTGTATCAGGTTTTGTTCTAATTTACACATACTTTTATTTAAAAGGCTAAGAATCAACGAACCCATCATTAAAGCACACACATAAAAAGACTCCACTGTACTCGTGAGGAAGGAAGAATGATAACTCTGCATGAAAGAGGTCAAATACACTATATTGCCTTATTGTCACCAAGTTTACAACTGGCCAAAACTTTCGCAAGCTACTTAACATGGGATGATGTAAAGTAGAATAGTATACCTATATATCCTTTCTTTTCTTTTGGTCATCATTTTCTATTAGATCCCTTGGCTTTTCTCTTTCTTTTTCCACTCACTCAATGCCCTCTATCCCGCTGATAGTGTTTTGTTTGAAGCACGACACTCACTCCTATCTCTTATACTTGTTCATCTTCTCTTATTATTTCTTTTCTCCTCTTTTACTTAAACCTCCCTCACATCCTCTTCTACTCCTTGCTTTTCTGTTCTCCTTGGACTCTTAGTTTCTCTTACCCAACATCACCACACACACAACACGCTCACTTTGTCTGAGTTCCTCATTCACCTGTTACACTCTATTCTTTAGCATCAAAAGCATGGACCCATGCATGCAACCTCTTAGAGCATGAAGGGCATCATTTTTTGTCTCCTCACTTTTATGTTTTCCTTTAATCCACCTTGCCTGCAGTAGTCACAACTGTGTTTCACCTTTTTTCACCCTACACTCAGTTGTGTTCCAACCCTATTTTAATTGGAGGCTCTTGTGGAAGTTAACCTCAGTTTCCCCCTACACCTTTTTCAAGCTACCTTTCATTCTCTGCTTTTGGCATGGTAAAGCTGAGATGATCAGAGCAACTAGGGGTGTTTGTTCCATTCATGGTTCACGTCCTTTCTCTTTCGCTCTTCTATTTGAGTTCTAGCTTCCACATGTTGAACTTGATCTTGCTCCCTAGCTCATTTTAGGGTATCACATGCTTTGCCCTATGGTTAGAAAACAAGGGTCACTTAGCCTTACATTGCTTCTCTCAGGCCTCCCTCCCTTTCACGTTTTCTTCATTTGATAAGTTCATCACACACACGACATCCTTTTCCTCTTCTCTCAGCCTTTGCCTTTTTCTTTTTGAACCACTACTTCTCTCTTTCTTCAAACTCTCTTTAGTTTTCCCTCCCTCTCACTCAGCCTTCTGGTTTTCAGTTTCTTTCTTCCTTACACTCTTGGACCATTGACAAAATCCCTTTCTTCCCTCCTTTTTCCTCTCGGTCTCTTAACGTGGGAGTCTTTTGTTCTTTCTCTTTCGTCTTCTCTTTCTCTCTTCTTCCCTTTTCTAAACTCTACTTCTTTCAAACTCTCTTTCTTTCTTTGTCTTTTTTACTCTTCTCAGTCTCTTACTCACGAGCTCACCTTGAACTCTTTCTCTCTCTCACTCTTAAACTTTCCATTAGCCGTCTTCCCCTCAGACCCAAGACCGAGAGCTCTTTCTTAACCCTTCAGCTCTCTTCTTATCAGTTTCTTTTCTGCTCATCTGTGTCCTTCTCGAGCTCCCTCTTTCTAAGCCTTTTATAATGCCTTGAAGGCATCACTAATGTTAACAACAAAGGCATTACGACAAGGTGGAATAGTGCATTAGGACAAGGTGGAATAGTGTGCCATTTGTTGTCAGTAAAAAAATATATTCCTCCCACTTGATCTTGGTTCAGCATGGCAAGTGAGGTTGGGTCACAGTGCATTTTGCATGCCTTCTTCTCATCAGGTTTCGGTTGATAGCTTAGGTAGCACGAGTTTTGCATGTGTGAGGTATGGGTTTTAGCAACCAATAGAGTGTTGCAATGGCGTGGGGGTTCATGCGTGAGGTAGTGCATGGGGGTTGCAATGTGCGTATGGGTCTTTACTTTTTCTTCTATCATTGTATATATTTTCCTTACTTTTATGGTTTTTCCTTGTTTTAATTCATATTTTAGTTCTCTTATTTTTTTTATTATTACTTTTTTATTTTGCTTTTCATATTTTTTGATATATTAATTTCATTTTTGATTTTTGATTTTTTTTGTCTTTTATATTTTTAAATTTTTTATTTGTTTATTGTATTCTTAATTTTTTTTACATTTTTATATTACTTGATTTTATTTTATGACTTACCCATTTTATATTTACTGAATTAATGAATGAATGAATTAAATAATCAATTAATCGTTAATTTTTATTCTTAATTTATTTTTGGATGGGGTGTTCATAGGCATGGACATGGTTGACATCTCCTTCCTTCTTTTAATTATTCGTAGCCTTCTTAGCTTTTGACGAAGCTTCTTATAACAATCCATCTCACACATCAGCGTCAATCTTTTTCCGTTACTTGGATGAGGACAACGAAATCATACACATGTGTTCCTAACATGATCTTTCGATGTGGATTAGTTAGGTGTAGATGAAGTAGGAACAAGTTTGGACCCTAAGAGGTGATTGGACCTCAGCTACTGTTGCACTCCACCTTTGTGCATACTCTTTAAAGGTCTCAGTTGTCTTTTTCTTTAACCCCTTTAATTGTTCACAAGTAGAGGCAGTGTTTAAATTGAACTTGTATTGTCTTATAAATACATAAGTGAGGTCCCTTTACTTCTTGAGTTTAAAATGGTTCAACTTCATGAACCAATGTAGTGTCGAGCTAGTCAAACTCTCGTGAAAGAAGTTGATAAGAAAATTTTCATTCTTGGACCAAACAAACATTTTAGTGAAATATGATTTCAAATGATAGTACGGGTCCCCACTACTGTCATATTTGGTAAACTTTGCCACTTTGAACATTTTTGGTATTGGTACATCAAAAGCTAAGCACAATTCATCTAGCTCAATAGATTTCTAATTAATTGGTCCTTGTAAAGCTTGTAATCTGTCTTTTACTTCGACCATATCCTCTTCCTAATCGTTCTTATCAATATCTTCTCCAGATTTAGAAGGTGTAATCATAGTAGTATGAGGTGCAATCTCTAGGGATATCGTATGTGAAGACACCCCTTTGGTTCCATTCTTGATATCCGTGTCTTTCTACTCCAGAGGTTAGGGGATTTTGAGGGCGGTTTACCATGGTGAGTCTTTGAACAGGATCTGACATTCCCATGGCAGATGGACTACCGATGGTTATCCCAGGAATCTCAACTCCGATGTGGTAAGCTCCGTGATCCACATTTGTTGTATTGATAGTGTTTAGTAGGGCACCATTGGTGGCTATGCTCACATTCATATTCTACAGTATTTTCATTAATTAATTATTAATTTTTATTCTTAATTTATTTTAGTATAGAGTGTTCGCAGTTATCCCTTTTTACTTGTTTCTTAAGTGTAGTTTATTAGTCTTGCCTAATAGCAAGCAAAGAAGTGAGCACATATCCTAGGTGCCAGCAAAACCAGACTTTAAGGGTGCCTGCTATTGCTGGGCTTTGAAAGGTGCCAATTGGAGTTAGGCTTTAGGGGTGCGTGTCTTTATAGGGCTTTAAGAGGTAGCTGTTGTTATAGGCTTTGAAAAGTGCATGTTTTTAATAGGCTTTGAGGGTTACTGGGCTTTAGGAAGGTGCTACCAGAATTAGGCTTTGGGGTGCCTATCTTCACAGGGAATGAAGGGTGCCTATCTTACAAGGCTTTGACGATACCAGTCAGTACTAGGCTTTAGGGGTGCCTACTATTACAGGGCTTTGGAAGGTGCCTGTCTTTACAGGGCTTTAAGGGTGCCAGTCGATATTGGGCTTTAGGGGTGCCTGTCATTATAGGGCTTTGAAAGGTGCTAGCCAGAGCTAGGCTTTGAGAGTGCCAGCCAATACTAGGCTTTGAAAATGCTTGCTGTTATAGGGCTTTGAGAGAGAGCCAACCTTTATTATGCTTTAGGGGTGCCTGCTATTACAAGGCTTTGAGAGTGCCTGCTAGTACTGGGCTTTATGGGTACCTACTGTTACAGGGCTTTAAAAGGTGCTAGTCAGACCTGGGTTTGAGGGTGCTAGTCAGTATTGAGCTTTAGGGGTGCTTGTTGTTATAGGGCTTTGAGAGGGTGCCAGTTTTTATTGGGCTTTGAGGGTGCTAGCCATTATAGGGATTTGAAAGGTGCTAGCTGATACTGGGCTTTAACGGTGCCTGCCATTATAGGGCTTTGAGGGTGCTAGCCGGTACTGGGCTTTGAAAGTTGCCTATCTTTACAGGGCTTTAAGGGTATCAGTCGGTACTGGGCTTTAAGGGTACTTGCCATTATAGGGCTTTGAAAGATGTCTATCTTCATAGGGCTTTAAGGGTGCTAGCTGGTACTAGGCTTTAAATGGTGCTTATCTTTACAAGGCTTTGAAGGTGCCAGTCAGTGCTGGGCTTCAAGTGTGCCTGCCACTACAAGGCTTTGAAAGGTGCCTTACTTTATAGGGCTTTGAAGGGTGCCAGTCTTTACTGGGCTTTAAAGGGTGCCAATCTATACTAGGCTTTAAAAGGGTGTTTGTCTTTATAGGGCTTTAAAGAGTGCCTGTCTTTACAGGTCGTTGAAGGGTACTTGTCTTTACAAGACTTTGAAGGGTACAAGGACTTGTGCAGAAAAGTGAAAAGTGCTTGGACTTATGCAAAAAGTAATGGTGCTTAGACTTGCATAGGACTTGTGCAAAAAGTAAAGGTGCCTGGACTTGTGCAGGACTTTAAAAGGATGTCTAGATATGTACAAGACATGTACAAAAAGTGGACATGCCTAGACTTGTGTAAGACTTTGAAATGATGCCTGAAGGGACGTAAACTGAAAAGCAAGTGGTTCATGGCAAGTAAGGAAGTGATTCCCTATGCCACATAAAATAAGATGTATGATGCATATGTTGGCCATGTATGGGAGATGCATGATTCTTATGGACTATCTGGATTTGTTAAAGTGCCTAAATTTGTTTTTATGTTTTATTTTGCATGGAGGCTGTGCTCTTTATTAAGATTGGAATACTGACCATTATGGCCTAATTTCGAAGAAAGACGAGAGAAGTATGACCTTCACTTTTAAAAGGGATGAACCCTTTAAACGTTCAAAATTAGGAGAACCTATTTGTTTTTATTTTTCCACTAAAGAAATGAATTAATATGAAAAACTAGAAGGATGCGTTCCTCATTTCTCCATTTTTTTTTTCAGACATTTTGTAAAATACATGGTCATTGCATTGATGATGCTAAATAAGATAAGGTCTAATAAATGAATCAGCTTCTACAAGCTTTGGACTTCAATTAGATAAAATGGGTTGACTAAGCAAGCATTATCTAATGGTTAAAAAAAAAAAAAGGATTGCTTTTTACTTCAAGGTGATCCTATGGTCCACATAATGGTTGGCATGGAGACTTCCTTCCAATTTTGATCATAAAGATAATGCCCCATTCTCTCAATTGTTTGACTATTTCTCAGTGAAATCACAACCTAACTTAATCCACACTGATGGAGATTATAGGCTGATAAATGAGAGGTCATAACTCCATTAGAGCTAGTCATGTGAAAGTTTGGTGGAAGGTTGTTGATTCTTTGTGAACAAAGTAGTCATTGACCCTGAGCATGTCAGGTTTATGGTGATGGAGAGTGGACTTAATAGACATGTTCACAATTTCTGGAATAGTTTGGACTCTATCAATTGGTTAAGGTCAATGGTGGGTGTGAGGTAATAAGCTGAAGTGGAAAGTGATATGAAAGGTCACAGACTAGCCACTTTAACAACCCATATCTCTATTCGAATGGGGATCGTCATTCTTTAATGTTATACTTGGGACTCCCAGCAATTGCTTTGCTTGTTGGACCACCATTTTTTTTATCTTGGACATCCTTAAGTGCAACTTTTGATCAAGACCTTGGCTTAAGCATAAGCTTTTCGTCACGAATGAAACAAGAAAATCCTATCTTTTCGAATTTTGGGATTTTTCATGATATGCACCCCTTGTATGCATGGATGCAATTTATTTATGCTTGATAACAAAACCAAAGTTTCTGTTATAAAGATTATGGAGAAACTATCTAAAACATAAATGACCTTGATCCTCAGAAAGGCAATGTTATATTCTTTTAACATTGGGGTGTATTAAAATTCCTTCCCTCAAGATACTCATTGCATCATAAAGAAGTGGGAATTGGAAGTCAACTTGGGAGAGAACTAGTCTCTACATGATTAATGCTAAGAAAACTTCAGCTACCAAAATAACCAACGTCAACTTAAAGACTTATTAAGAGGGGAACATGACAAACTATTTTAACTTTAATCCACCTTGTTGATCTCAAATGATTTTAAAGTGGAAGTGAGCCTTGAAAGAATGTTTTGTGAGAAGAACAATGATTAGCTTGTGAAAAGGTTTAGGCCTATTCACAGCTAACTTTTCAAAATGTCAAACCGAGGCTCTATCTTTACCCCACGTCAAAAGCATTGGATTTGCCAATGTACCAACTGATACAAGGTTAATAACATGAGTTAAAAACATCATGATCTAAAGTATTAGTAGAGTTAGACTTAAACACTAAACCCAAGCCAGCCTATTTGTGCCATTATGCCCATTTATCCCTAGAAACTCTTTTGACAAAACAACCAAAGGAATAAGTAGGTTAAGATCTATAATAACAATGTAAATATTTATTTGTTCCTATAATTGCTTTGTGTTGTTACTTTTTGTTCTTTTGTTGCTTCTTTCAATTCGTCAATAGATTATCATTACTTGTCTCATACCACTCTATGACTTATTTGCCTACGAGAAGTACATGTTCAATAGTTCATTTGATAAGGAACAAATCCTTTATTGCATGAAAATTAGGCATAGGGATAATATGATTTTCTACAGATGACTTAATTATAGCCTTATTATTTTATTTCACTGATTCGTTCAAAGATTGATAATTTAAATGTGAAACGACATTCCCTGTAAGTTAAAGAATACTCTGCTAATAGTGCATTAATGAATACAATCTTTGCATTATTATATTGGTGTATAGGTTCACAAAACTCAATTTTCTCAAGAGCTAAAAGGTCTCATAGAGAAAAAGGAGTTGACCATTAACTTGAGGGAGGAAACAACCCTCCACGCAGTTAATAGTAAAGGTTTCTTCTAGTCTAAGGTTGCATTGAACAATCATTGGTACTCCCTTGTGTCGACCATTTTTTTGAAGTAATAATGAATTCCAAAAGTTTCCCTTTCAAGGAAATTTCTATGTAAAAGAATGCCCATGTAATGTATGATTATGAAGCCTTAGGGTGTGAAAACCCCTTATAGGCTATGAGTGGTTTTGTTAATGCATACTTTCATTGTAATTAATGTGCGTCTTATAGTGCAATGACATCATATCAACCACTCCATTGAGGAGCGACATTAAATCATCCATTTATAAGTTTGATCATGACATAACGTGTTAGGGAAAGAAAAGGGATGCCCTTCTGTGTCATAGCTCAGGGAAACTTTAAGCTAAGAATGCAAAACCTAAAGACTCCAAATGCTAGCTATACGGGTAGGATTACTAAGTTTTAACTATTTTCATGCAGGTTAAAATGGTGGATCTATCTTTATAAAGGGATAAAAGGTTCTCAGACTACCTCCATCGCAAGGATAGAGGTCTTGCTATACAAACCTAACCATAAGGGGAAGAAAATCCCACTTAGATTAGACTTATATAACAAGGAACAATTCGAGTAAAGTCTTCATGGTAACCTTAGGAGGCGTAGAGCCAAACGTGGAAACCAATAGAAACTTTGACTAACCTAAAAGAATGTGTGTGAGGTAATGTGTATTTGTGAAGTGTACGAGGAGGGCAATCATACCTTTTGGACTTCCCATCCCTCATTTGCTAAGCAGAATAGACAAGAAAAGAACAATCAAATATATAAGTGTTGTCGATCTTATAGTTTTAATCCGCATGTTATCTAGCCTAGCACATGTTATTCATATAGCCAAACATTATTAAAGTAGAAACAAAAATACAATGCACATAAACAGAGCATTTATATATTGTCTATCCTAAATATATACAAGTGTATTTAATTAAACACTTATGTGGAAGTGTTAAATAAGGCATGTAAATCAAAACATGTCATCTAACTTAAGTATGAAAGGAAGACAACACATAAATGACTAATCAATATAAAAGAAAAAGACCATATTATTTTGCACCATCAACTTAAATAGGCTTGGCTCCTAAAATATCCCTAGTAGAGTTGCCAAACTGTTATACTTGAAATGTGATAGCAAGGCGTTAAAAAAGAAATAATTTTAATTTTCATTTAAATAATGAAAACCAAAATTTAGGAGTTGTCATCAAAAGTTTTAAAGGATAAATTTTGGAAAACCAATTTATAAGATAAGGTGGTCTACAAACCAAAAATCAAGTTCACAAGTCAGTTGTGCACGGGGAAGGTGTTAGGCACCCCACAGCACTTGTTCTTAAGAATGATTACCTAAAGTTGATTATGCAAAAAGTATATGGTCTTAATTCAAATTTTGATTAGTCTTATCAATCACAAGAAAAAAAAAAAAGGAAAATAATGAAACAATTAAGAAAAAGAAATAAAGGAAGAAAAATAAAATATTTACAAAGACATATTTAACCTAGGATCAAAGTTTAGGGCCTACGGACCTTGTGATAGGGATCAAAGTCCATGTAGTTTGGCTAAGAAATGTTTGGCATCTGGTTGGTGTTTTTTAATTTTTGTGAAAAGGACAAGATAACAAAAATTAATTTGATTTTTGTAAACAAAACAAGCTAGGCATTTGGTTGGAGTGTTTTAATTATGAAAACCATTTCCTTTTGCTCTCTAGCTCTTTCATTTTCTTCCTTTTTAATTTTTTTGAATTTTTGAAATTAGGCTTTTTATTCCACTTTTGAAAGTGGAATGAAATTACCAAGGAAAAGGATTTTTGGATTTTTTTTTTTTAAATTAAAGTTCTTTGTTTTGATTTTCGGAGTGAAATTAAAGAGTATTATTTTTAGGATTTTTTTCCAAAAAAAAAAAAGGGCAAGCAAAAATAAACTATTTTTTTGAATTAGAAATTATTTAAATTTGTGTTTTTAAAAAAGTCATATGTTAACTTCCAAAGCTTAAACAGATTAGAAAGCTCACATGACCTTTATCGGTTAATTTTTAAGTGCCTAAGGAGACAAAAGATCTCACATGGCAACTTTCAATATATTAATAAATAAAAAATAGATAATAATTGTGTGTGTTTATTCATTGCAAGCATAGTCACAACTTCACACATTTTAACTCTTTATTGTCCTTATTTCTTTTGACTAAAGCATTCGTTGATTGCCCCTTCGTACCTCATATCTTTACCTTATATCATTTTTAAGCTCAGTCTATTGTAATATCTAAATGCCAACACAGGTGAGGAAGGAATCTTTACTAATTTTTACTAGGCAATCATTTCTGATTCCCCATTAAGTATGAAGTATGAGAAAATATACCAAAAAACAAGACATGATTAAAGGTGAAGGGCATTGTATTTGGACACAGTAACAATCCACACCCATCCTGTAGCCTGTACATTGGAGTTTAGACTGCATGTATCAGGTTTTGGTCTAATTTACACACACTTCTATTTAAAAGGCTAAGAATCAACGAACCCATTGTTAAAGCACACACATAAAAAGACTCCACTGTAGTAGTGAGGGAGGAAGAATGATAACTCTACATAATGGAGGTCTAATACACTGTATTGCTTTATTGGCACAAAATTTACAACTAGCCAAAACTTTCATAAGCTACTTAACATGGGATGATGAAAAGTAGAAGAGCATACCTGTATATCCTTTCTTTTCTTCTAGTCATCATTTTCTGTTAGATCACTTGGCTCTTCTCCTTCTTTTTCTTCCACTCACTTGATGCCTTCTATCTTGCTGACAGTGTTATGTTTGAAGCACGACACTCACTCCTATCTCTTATACTTGTTCATCTTTTCTTACTTTTTTATTTCTCCTATTTTACTTGAACCTCCCTTGCATCCTCTTCTACTCCTTGCTTTTTTGTTCTCCTTGGACTCTCGGTTTCTCTTGCCCAGCATTACCACATACATAACACGTTCACTTTGTTCGAGTCCCTCATCTACCCATGACACTATGTTTTTTAGCGTCAAAAGCAGGGACTCATGCATGCAACCTCTCAGAGCTTGAAGGCCACCGTTTTGTGTCACCTCTTCTTTATGCATTCCTTTAATCCACCTTGCTTGTAGAAATCACAACTGTGTTTCACCCTCTCTTGCCCTAAACTCAGTTATGTTCCAGCCCTATTTCAATTGGAGACTCTTATGGAACATAACCTCAATCTCCTCTTACACCCTTTTCAAGATACCTTTCCTTCTCTGCTTTTAACAAGGAGAAACTGAGATGAATAGAGTAACCAGGGGTGTTTATTGGTTTCACAGTTCACTTCCTTTCTCTTTTGCTCTTCCGTTCGAGTTCTAGCTTCCACATGTTGAACTGATCTTGCTCCTTAGCTCGTTTTTAGGTATCATGTACTCTGCCTTTTTGCTGGAAAACAGGGCTCACTTAGCCTCGCGTTGCTTCTCTCAAAGCTCCTTCCCTTTTATGTTTTCCTCATTTGATAGGTTTGTCACACACACGATATCCTTTTCCTCATCTCTCAGCCCTTGCCTTTTTGTTTTTGAAACACTACCTTTCTCCCTCTTTGAGCTTTCTTTAGTTTTCTCTCTTTCTCACTCAGCCCTCTGGTTTTCAGTTTCTTTCTTCTTTATGCTTTCAGACCATGGATAAAACTCCCTTCTTCTCCGATAGTCTCTTCCTTCCTTCATTCTTCCTTTTGGTCTCTCAACATAGGAGTATTTAGTTTTCTCTCTCTCGACTTCTCTTTCTTTCCTCCTCTTTTTTCTAAACTCTACCTCTCTTAAACTCTCCTTCTTTCTCTGTCTTTTCAACTTTTCTTACTCTTTTACTCATGAGCTCTCCTTGAACTCCTTCTCTTTTACACTTTTAAACTTTCCATTGCCTGCCTTCAGCTTCCCCTTGGACCCAAGACCGAGAGCTCCTTCTTAACCCTTCAAATCTCTTCTACTCGGTTTCTTTTTTGCTCCTCTATGTCCTCTCGAGCTCCCTCTTTTTTAGCCTTTTATAATGTCGTGAAGGCATCACCAATGTTAACAACAAAGGCATCAGGACGAGGTGGAACAGTGTGCCATTTGTTGTCAGTAAAAACATTTATTCCTCCCACTTGATCTTAGTGTAGTATGGTAAGTGAGGTTAGGTCACTGTGTGCTTTGCATGCCTTCTTCTCTTCTAGTTTCAGTTAGTAGCATGGGTGCAGTATAGGTTTTACATGGGTGAGGTATGGGTTTTGGCAGCCCATAGAGAGTTACAGTGGCGTGGGGGTCTAGGTATGAAGTAGTGCATGAGGGTTGCAATGCGTGTATGAGTCTTTGCTTTTTCTTCTATCATTGTATATATTTTCATTACTTTTATTTTTTTTTTCTTATTTTGATTCTTATTTTATTTTTCCTATTTTGTATTATTAATTTTTTTTGTTTTTCATATTTTTTGATTTATTAATTTTGTTTTTTATATTTTTTATTTTTTTTGTCTTCCATATTTTTTGATTTTTTAATTTGTTTTTCATATTCTCATTTTTTTGTTACATTTTTATATTATTTGATTTTTATTTTATGTCTCACCTATTTTATATTTACTGAATTAATGAATTAATTAATTGAATAATCAATTAATCATTAATTTTTAGTCTTAATTTATTTTAGAATGGGGTGTTCACGGGCATGGACATGGTTGACATCTCCTTCTTTTTTTCAATTATTCGTGGCCTTCTTAGCTTCTGACGAAGCTCTTTGTAACAATCCATCTCACACATCGGCATCAATCTTTTCTCCTACTTGGATGAGGTCAGCTAAATCATGCACATATGTTCTTAACATGATCCTTCGATATGGATCAATTAGGGTACGGATGAAGTAGGAACAATTTCAGACTTTAAGAGAGGTGGTTGCACCTCGACTATTGTTGCTCTCTACCTTTGTGTGTACTCTTTAAAGGTCTCAGTTGTCTTTTTCTTTAACCCTTTTAATTGTTCACAAGTAGGGGCAATGTCTAGATTGAACTTGTATTGTCTCATGAATAAACTAGTGAGGTCCCTATACTTCTTGAGTTTAAAATGGTTCTACTTTATGAACCAATGTAGTGCTGAGCTAGTCAAACTCTCATGAAAGAAGTTGATGAGAAAATTTTCACCCTTGGACCAAACTGACATTTTAGTGAAATATGGTTTCAAATGGTAGAATGGGTCCCCACTACTATTGTATTTGGTAAACTTTACCACTTTGAACTTTTTTGGTATTGGTACCTCAAAGGCTAAGCATAATTAATCTAGCTTAACATATTTCTAATTAACTGGTCCTTGAAAAGCTCGCAATTTGTCTTTCACTTTGGCCATATCCTCCTCCCAATCCTTCTTATCAATATTTTCTCCAGATTTATGAGGTGCATTCATAATAGGCTATGTAGCAGCCAATGCTTTTCCCCTAGGGATATCATATGCGAAGACACCCCTATAGTTCCATTCTTGATATTTGTGTCTTTCTACTCTAGAGGTTGGGGGGTTTTGAGGGTAATTTACTACGGTGGGTCTTTGAACAGGATCGGACATTCCTATGGCAAATGGACTACTAATGGTTACCCCAGGAATCTTAGCACCGATGTGGTGAGGTCCATGATCCACATTTGTTGTATTGGTAGTGTTTAGTGGGGCACCATTGGCGATCATGCTCACATTCATATTCTGTAGTAATTTCATCATTTGAAGCATTTGGGATTGCATGATCCCTATATGGTCTTTCAAGGCTACAAGCTCTGCTTCAAATCTCTGTTCAGTTTTAGACTAATTGTTCTCAACTGCTATGATTCTGGTACGCGCATAGGTGAGATAAATTCAAGTTAACTATGGAGCTTGGTTAGACAAATTCTTTTTAATTGAGGTAATATTGTTTTTATCTGCATGAAAACATTCATAACAAAGCAAAGTTAATCATAAAGTATTTATTTGTTCACAATGCGTCAACATGTTGATTTGGCATGAATGCTCACCATATGTAGTAAATAGAGCCTATTCTTGCCAAGCTTAGGTCTTGAAGTTGTGAGGTTCTTGTTGGTTCTATTTGGTTGTTATGGCAATTAACTATGATGACTGTTCACACTAGTTAGAAATGAAAAATGAAGTATACAACCTTCTTTTTTTTTGTGTTTAATCAGTGAATTATTTGGCATATCGTTCCCTATTACTCACTAAGAACTCTATTGATTCATTAGGAATAAAATATATAGTTGTTAACTTAAAAGGGGAGGTGGTCCTCATGCGGTTGAGGCTTAATACAAATAGGCTAACCAAATAATCCATCGATATACACCTTTCATAAAATATCACTGATTTTGATGGTCCACAATCCCATTGATATAACATGAGGCCAAATCAATTTGTGTAAAATAGATTTTTTAGTTTTGTGTAGTTTGTTTAGCCTAATAATGTATTGCATGGTGGAGTAGTGATAATCAACATTAAAGGACTTTGATTTAAATAGATGATTTTCTTTTCCTTTTTTACGAAAAAAAAGAAAATAAAATGTAATTATGCTATGAATAATATGATAACATGTTGAATAAGGATGAAATATGCTCCCTTAGTGTCCTATCTTAGGTCAACCCTAAGTAAGGAGATGTCACCCTAAAAGATGGCAGGCTCTAGCATGGTTAGTTATTAAGCTTTACTCAATAATGTCCAAGTTGTCAGGGGTAGGTCCAACATGGTAAAGGAATGCTGGTCCCCAAATTGCCCCTACCCAAAGGGTAAGGGTCTCGCGACATGAATCAATCTTGGAGAAGAGGAAGTCCTACTCAAGTCAAATCCACATAACGAGGTACAACTTAAGTGAGGTCCTCATGGTAATCTTAGGAAGCATAAAGCTTAAGATGAAAATCAATATAAACCTCTACTAACCGAGGCCAAGTAAGGACCTGGGTATAGAGCCCAAAAGTGTGTAAGGTAAGATGAGCAAGTGCTCAGTATGTGAAGGGGAGCATATAAACCTATTAACCTAAAGTCTACCTAACCCTCATTTACAAAGTAGATAAACTGCAAAAAGAGCTAATAGTATACAATATAGATAAGGGTCCTCTACCCTAAGGTTTTATTTTGCATGTTATCTACACTAACACATATAATAGAGTCAAAAACAAACAAATGATACCATATAACAAGAGTAAACAACAAATGGATAAGGACATTTAACATGTTATACAACTAAAATAGGAAACATACATAAATCAACAGACAAAAATAGTGAGAGATAAAATAGACAACAATAGAAAAAATAGAAAAAAAATGACAAGGGTAATCAGAATAAAAGAAAGGTCATATCACTTCAATTGACTAATCAAACAAGCTTGACTCTCAAATTATCCTTAGTAGAGTTGCCAAACTATCACACTTAACAACCTAGTTAGTTACCCACGACAAGGATGGTGAGAAAAAAATCAGGAACAAATGGGCTTCCAAAATAATTTAAAAATCGATTTATTTAAGAGTCGCCATTAAAAGTTTTAAAGGAAAACCAATTCAAAACAAAAAGAAAAGGAAAAGTGGTTTTATGCAAACAGAGATAAGTTCAAGATCTATTTAAGTGTGGGGAAGGTGTTTGGCACCCTACAACACTCGTTCCTAAGGACGGTTACCCTGAACTAGTCAAATGAAATTAACGTAATATGACCTTAATTTTATTTAAATTACCCTCATTAAGTGGAAATGATGAAAATGAACAAATGGATATTTACAAAGGGTAGACTTGACCTAGAATGAGAGCGTATGACCTACATACCTAATGAATGGGATCAAAGTCCACGTAGTTCGTCTAAAAAGGCACGTCAATAAGTTAGTGTTTTTTTAATTTTATGAAAAGACCAAAATAGTTAAAATTAAACCAATTTTTGCAAACAAATTGAGATTCAATTAGTGTGTTTTAATTTATGAAATTAATTTAATATCATTTCCTTACTCCTTTCATTTTCTCTTTTTAATTTTTTTTAGATTTTTTGGATTTTATTTTAACTTTGAAAGCAAAATTATAATGAAAAGTATTTTTAGGATTTTTTTTTACAGATAAAGGGCAATTTTGGCATTGTTCCATCTTTGTATTTTTGAAAATAGATACTAACTTAAAAAATTTGAGGAGATTAAGGATCTCACATGACTTTTACTAGTTAATTCTCAAGAACCTGTGAAGATTAACGATCTCACGCAACAATCTGAAATGCTGAAGAAATCATTTTTTTATTTTCATTTTTATTTTTAGAAAAAGAACAAGATTGATGAAATTAAATTGGTGTTTGTAAATAGAACGAATTTAGGGTTTGATCAGTATGTTTTAATTCACAAAATCAATGTAATCTCACTTCCTTGCTCTCTTCATTTTCTCTCTTTTTAATTTTAGATTATTTGGAATTTTATAATTCAGATTTTTACTTTAGTTTTGAAAGAAAAAATGAAACTATGATAGAAAAGGATTTTTATGATTTTTGAATTTATATTTTTTCAATTTTTTGAAAACCATGTGTTAACTTTTAAAGTTTAAGAAGATTAGAGATCTCACATGGCCTATACTAATTAATTTTTAAGTGCTTGGGGAGACTAATAATGTCATATGACAATTCTAAATAAAAGACTAAGTGATGAATTATTTTTCTAATTTTAGTTTTTGCATTTTTAAAAATCATATATTAACTTTTAAAACCTAAAGGCACAAGGGGTCTCACTCATTGACTCTAAATTAACCAAAATAATAGTAAAAATAAAATAAATTATAATAAGAATAATAACAAATGTACAATCATCCACCATTTTGTGTTTGTGTGTGCATGTGTTTCATCTTTCATCTTCCATTGTCCTAAGCCCTGATTAGGACACATGTCCTGAATTCCAATAGAACTTATGCATGTAATGAGACTCAGCATTAGTGTGAAGCATGATATTATATAAAAACGCACTTATGCAAAGTCTAATACACTTAATAATTAACGGGTTAACACTTTTATCAATAATAGCTAGATTGGTGTGCAGTGGCAAAACTTAGCTTAATGAACAATAACCCATAGTATGAGACATCTTCTAATCAAGTAAATGCATTCAACCCACTCATAAACTAATGTTTAAAAATAAAAAGTAAAAAAAAAATTGATGGAACTCTTGAAAACTCAAACAACTTGGGAAAAAAATGCTGATAACAACATAAAGCAGCATTTGTATGAGAAGAAAAATATAATGGAGCACCTACACATAAAACAGGAACCGGCATGGTGTCGAAGCAGAACAGAAACAAAACAAGGTTAGCATAGGATGAAAGCACATCAACTCTATCATACCCAAGTTTAGTCAAATCACTCTTTATAGCTTTGTAAACAACCATCACCTTATTTGAACTTGACTACACAGAAGACACATATAATTGACATAATGGAAGATCCAAGAACAAGCCATACAGACTTACCTTTATGAAGTATTAGCTCGACCCAAGCTTCACCACCTCCTTTTGCTTTTCTATTAAAACACCTCAAACCACCCCTATGCTTTCTCGTCTGGCTTGTCTCTTAGAAATCTATTTTACAACTTTAACAATGCAGTCTGCCCATTCAGATGTTTCTTCCTCCAGAACCTCTCAGCTTTTCTTTTATGCCAAAACAAGGAACTCTCTATGCTGCCATATTCTTTCTCGTATCTTCCTCAAATTCTTTCTCTTTCAGCTACTTGCTCATCTTCCTTTATTCTTCATTCCCGTGCTTTTATCTTCGTTCTCTTTTCTAACTCTACCTCTTTACCTCAAAAACTGGGGAGTTCAGAGCCTCTACTTCCCTTGTCTTCTCTTCTAACTACTTGATCTCTTTCCTTTTTCTCCTCCTTCTACTACTCTTCTGGCAATGTTCTGCCTTTGATCGCTATAATAGGGATGAACAGAGGAGCTTCCATTCTTTGCTACTTAATCAAGTTCTTTTTTCCAATATTCTTCTGGCTTTCTCGATGCTTAAAGGAGAATGGTGAGACATTCCTGTCTCTCTCTCTCTCTCTCTCTTTGTCTTTTTTTTTTTTACTTTTTCTGCTCTCTTTCTCGATCTCCCTTCTTCTCACCCATTAACCCCAAGCTTTCTCACTCTCTCCCCTTTATTCGAGCTCTAACTCACTCTCTCTATCTCTCTATCTTTCTTCTCTTTGATTCTGCCGCTCGTTTATCTCTATTTCGCCTCCAAAACCAGAGCAGCCCCCCTCAAAGTCTCTCCCAGCTCTCTTCTTACTTTTTCCTTTTCACTCTCTCCTTATTGGTTTTCTGCCTCTTTCTCTCTTCAACATCACAACGCCTCTCGCTCTCTTAGTCTCTTCAAGCTCTCACTTTTTCTTTCCATTTTCATGTTGTAGCAACTCTTTTTTAATGCCCAAGGAAACCTCTCTTCCTTCTGAGCTTTTTGTTTTTTCTTGGCCCACAACTCTCTCTTAAACCTTTTTCGTCGATCCTCTCGAAAACCAAACTCTCCTGCAATCAGGAAAATGATGCTCTGAGGACAAAGTCCAAAACCAACTCCTTCCCTTGCTACCACCACCATCCTCTTCGATGACAATGAATTGAATAACAGTATGAAAGCCCTCTACACCTTTCTACTTCTGTCTATCTCCTCCCCTTTGCTTTGACCTGTGCTGCTAGATAGGAGTAGGCCACTAGACATTCAAATGGCAGAGAGAAAGGTATTGAGCTTTTCTATTTTGTGTAACCTGGTGACTAGGGAGAGAAGGAGCTAATGTACAGTGTGTCCATTTTGAGCTTTCCTGCCTTGTTTAACTTTATCTAGTTATTTGGGTTTGCCATTTATCTCTTCTGAAACTATTATTTTCAATTTTCTTTTTCTCTTTTATCTTGTTATTTTTTGAATTTTCTATTTTTTTTCATATTTAGGTTTTCTTAGTTTTTAGTTTTGTTTTTAATGGATTTTTTCAAATTTTAGCTTTTTATTTTATTTCTTTTTAATTAATTTTCATCCCTTTCATATTTATAATTTTTATCATTTTTCTTTTTGTGATTATATAATTTATTTTCTATTTTTTTTGTTTTCATTTTTGTTATTTTATTTGACTTCCCTCTTTTGTTTATTTTCATTCCCCAATTTTGTTTACCCCTTTTGGTCTTTTGTTAATTTCCAATTGTTATTTCATTTTCTAAATTTTTATTATTTTATTTTTATTTTTATTTTTCTTTTTGTTTGTTAATCAATTAATTAATTGATCAATTGATTAATTCTAACTTTTATTTTATTTATGCATGAGATGGGGTGTTCACAGGTTTTGACTTTGGTCAATCTGAGGATTTTAATGATGTTTCACATAGTAAGCTTTGTATTTATTTACTAAACATGTGCTTTTTGATTTTGTTACTATACTTATGCTTGACTAATTTGTTTAATTTTTTCAGATTTTTCAAGAGGCACTCCATGCAGCAACATCAGTATGATGTTATGAATGTCGATAAATATAGGCCTTCATTCTTACCTATTAGATTTTTGTGTACTTTACTGTAATGAATTTCACTAGTTTGGAGTTTGGACCCTTTGAATTTGGATTTAAATGAGCTTTTGTTTGTATTTCATGACTATGTATGAGTACTAAATGGTTTGAATGGTTTCTATTTATGGTTTTTTCTTTAACGTGATGTTTGCTTTATATGTTTGGTGTTTACCTATGTCAACAAAGTGGTGATTATTCATATATTATTGCTGCTCCAAATTCATTTAGATGTTCCTCCAATTACTGATGTTATTCGAATTTCTGACTCTCGTACTTTTATGAGGTATGTTCTAATTACTTTAGGATCATTATCAATTACATACAGCTAAAACATCTCTATGATATTATTTGTTTGTAAATTTCATGCCTTTGTTTTTTCTCATATAACAAGGTTCTTCTCTGTGTCTCAAGTTATTGCTTTTTTATATTATTTCCATAGAAGAGCCATATTGCCTTTTTAAAGCTTTTTCTTTTATAATGTCTATGTTATGGATTTATGGCTGATCTCTCAACTTCAGGACTACATTTATAATGATGAGTAGGAACTATTTCTTCCTTTAGCATTTTGGTCAATCCACATAATTAATCTTCTGGCTTTTTTTTTTTTTTTATTATCTTTTATAAGTCTATTAAGTACGAATGCATAAAATGGCACTAAATGAATTTCTTTCTCAAATCATATACCTTCAGGATAATAGAATTAAAAATCATTGGTTGTTTGCTTAAAAAACCAAATTTCAGTGTAAATGAAGATAAAAATTCTTTTATGCTATTTCGCATCCTTAGTGATAAGCCAAGGTATGTTCCATTTGCTGAGACTTTTGATATACTTAACAGTTAAACACTATTAATATTTTTCCCCACATACATGAACTATTTGTCAACAAGGCAATGATTACTTTGAAATCCAATTGTAAAATGAATTCCAAAATAAACAAAGGCAAGATCTTTGAATTTGGATTGACTCATCAATTAACTATTTTAACTTTTGGAAGCTAAAGCTATCTGATTGTATTCTCTTCAGGTTTGCCTCAGAATAATAGGACATCATATCACATATTATTACCTCATGATGGGCATATTCTTAGTTAGGAATGAGGTGATATAAATGATGACTTGCTCTCAATCTCATGCATTAAAGGATACTGTTATGATATATCTATACGGTCTGCATACAAACAGTAGAGAAACTGAAAATCTTACGTATATGGATTGTCTGAAAGAGTGAGTAAACAATGAAGGCTCAAGTTCCTGTGTGTAGGTATATTAGGAATTGTCCCTTCTATGTAAGTTCAGTTGCAAAAAGAACCTGCATAGCCAATGGCTTAGTGTAAAATAACATGAAATGATTATATTTTAAGTGATGATTGAGTAGTTCTGTTTAGTTAGAAAATTCTACTTTTTTTGAGATTTTTTTAGCCCATTGTTTTCTTTATAATATGTTATAGTCTTATTTTTGTTAAAAAAATTAAGATTTAAGTTGACCTAATCCAACTTGGGAGTTCTTAACCCGGCCCAAGAAAATTCCAAGTTGAATAGGCTGGACCTATTTTTTAGGCAATGATTTGTGTTTAACTTCGGACTGGACCTCGAGTTCATGCTCAACTAGATTGTACAATCCTACTTATTTATCAGAATTCGAATCCCCTTCAATATTATTGGAGGGACTGTTCCTCCTATAGAATGAGGACCATTAAATCTAGATCTAATGGTCCTCAATTTTTGTATAAAATATATTTTTAAAAAATAAAAAAATAATTTTTTTATAGATAAATATATATTTATATTTAAAATTTTTTTTATAAAAAATAATATGTAGTTAAAAAATAAAAAAAAATTGAATTATTTTTAATCTCTCACATTTTATTTTGTATATTCTAGAGCTTATTTTTTTAACTAAATATTATTATGTATGAAAAAATAATTTAAAATATTAAAAAATATATCTTTTTATAAAAATAATTAGTTTTAAATTTTTTAAAATATATTTTATACAAAAGTTGAGGACCTTGTGCAGAAAACAGTTCCAGTATCCGCGCGCTGTTTATCATTCATAAAGCTGCCACAGCCACTTTGTCTTGTCTGTACTATATGGCTAATATATACCTGAAGCAACGAAATCTGAAGAGCGTGAGAGGTTCAAACACGAAAGCTTACCTCTAAGAAATCCCTGCTAAGTTCAACGTCTGTAACACGTCCCTTTTGGCAGCTCCGTTCTTAATCCTCTTGTGTCATACTATTCAGCCACCTAGGATTCCCAAACTTCTTCTAATTCTTCTTCATGTTGAGTCATTCGTCCTCAGTACTTAAGAAGAAAACGCCTCATGCCCTTAAGTCCTTTGCATCCCTCTGTTTGTCCCTTTTCTTGACTACGAAAATAGAGATGATTTTCCACAGCAGACTCCTTTCTCTTCTTCCGGTCTTCTCATTTTCCTTTTTGCCTTTTGTTGCTTTCATCCTCACTTTCAAAGACAGGAGGTTGCTGTAGCAAGATGAGCATAATATATTGCTTCTTTCTCGCCTCCTACCTTCCCACTTAGAACACTTAAACTCTCTGTCCTCCCACTTAGAAAACAGGGTATTCATCGCTCCCTTTCTTTCTTTCTCTATTCTTTCTTCTGCTTAGGTTATGTGAATATAGGAACTTTTCTCTGCCTCTCTCTTTTTCTGGTCTTCTCAGACTCCTTCTCCTTGGCCTCTCGGTCTCCTTTTTCTTTTTCTTTTTTCTGTTTGTTCTTGTCCTCTCTCTCATTTACCCTTAGTTCTTCCGGTGTCAGCTCAAGTTCTGCCTCCCCGTGCCTGGTTTCTTGTTAATATAAAACTAAAACCATCTCTCTCTACTTAGCTATTTTGTCGCCTCCTTCAGACCTCTTTTCAGGCTTTTGCTGTTGACCTCTCTTCCTATCACTTCTCCATTAATGCCTTCCTCATTCTTCAGCCTCCATTGACCTGAAATGGTTACCTATGCAGAGGTGGCGTGAGTTCTTGCGCACTGCAGGGGATGGTTCTGCCTCCTTTTTGCTTCTTCCCTTTTTGGTTTGCTGCTTCTTGTTCTTTGATTATTGTGATGTTCTTTATTTTTTCATTTCGTATTTTTTATTTTATTTTATTTTATTTTCTTATTTTTTATTTTTATTTTGTTTTCTTATGTTGATATTTTTTATTTTGTTTCTTCTTTCTTATTTTTTATTTTTATTTTGTTTTATTATGTTTGATATTTTATTATTTTGTTATTTGCAACTCATAGCTTGATTTTTTTCACTTTGATATTAGCCATTTTTCATTTTTCAATTGCCCTTTTGAAGGTACATTTTATTATTATTTTGGATTTTTTATTTTTAATTTGCCAATTTTTATATTTGTTTAATTAATGAATTAATCAATTGAGTAATTAATTAATAATTAATTTTATTATTCATAATTAATTTATTTTTAGGATGAGATGTTCACAAGTTCCATTTTTTCTTTTGCAAATATTTTTTATTTGTAGAAGTAAATATCTTATTTTTCTCTTTTGTTACTTTTTTTTTTTGCAAATATTCTCTTTTTTCTTTTATCCATTTTCCTTTTTTGGCCAAATTTATCCAATTTCTTGTAAATATTATTATTTATTATTTCATTTCATTTCATTTTTTTAATTGTTTTTGCATATGTTTGTTTAACGTAATTAAAACAAATTAAGACCATAATTATTTTTGCACTCAGTTAGGGTAACTATTGTTATAAACAGGTGTTGTAGAGTGTTTAACACTTTTTCCAAGCCACAAAAAAACCTCGTCTTTAGTTAAACAAACCACTATTTTCAACTCTGAATTTGGTGACTCCATTAGGAATATGAAGCCTATTTTAAATTTGTCTTTGTAAATAATATGGCCTTTTTTTAATTATCATGTTGTGCTTAACAAATTGTGTGTATTGATGTTTCATCTGTTTTATTTGATTTATCTACTTATCAATTAAGGGTTGGGTAATTTTAGGACGACAACCGTGTACTTTCCTCATAGATTTAATTTGTTGTTGTAAAATAATATGGCCTTCTTTTAATTACCCTATACTTCACATAATCATGTGTCAAGTATCCTGCTTAATGTTTTATCAATTTTCTTTGATTAATTTACATAGCAGTTGAGAGTTAGGTAATTTTAGGACAACAATTGTATGCTTTTCTCACACTTAGTACTCACACTAAACTCATGTTTTAATTTGACTTTATAAAATAATATGTCCTTTTTAGTTAACCAATATATGCTTAACATAATCATGCGTCAAGTACCATACAAATTGTATGGGTTTTTTCTTTTCTTTATGTTAATGTTTTATCAGTTTTCTCTTATTAATTTGCCTAATAGTTGAGTGTTAGCTAATTTTAATATGATAATTATATGCTCTCTTTACACACTAAGCACTCACACTAAACTCATATTTTGGGCCTATATCAGGTTTGAGTGTATTCTAAAGGACTATAACAGTCTTTCCATAGTGTATTATAAGAAATTGTAACAGTCACCCTTGCATCTTGAACAATGTTAAGTGGATCACAACCACTGGATCCTTCCAACTTAGTCCTTGCAATAAGTCTCTATATATTATTTTTAATTTATATATATAGTTTCTCTTTTTTTTTTTTTTTATTTCAGATAAGTAAGAAGAATGTATCCATAATTTTAAGATAGTCGGTTCAATCCTCTCTGTCAATTAGATAACAAGAATGTCAAGACACCTTTGTAGATCTACAAATGCTTCTTCCTTAATCTATGAATGCTTCTCATCGACAAATGTCTCTACTTTGTGGTGTCTGCTTCTTTTATAACTCTCGAAAGGAGTGCCATGATGATGTCTTATAAGAGAATATGGCTAAGGCAGTGTGAGAGAAGAGTGGGTAGTGGAAGCATGAGAGAAGAGTTGGCAGATAGGATTAGGGAATTGAATGGGAAAAAGAAATATTAAAATTAAAAACTAATTTTTAAAAAAATAAAGATGTAATATCGGGTTGGGTTGGGTTAGACATGGCATAGAAAGTCCAACTAGGAACTTGTCCCGACTTGGTTGCCAGCAAATTTTTTTTACTAAGTCTAGACTTGTATATTGACCTAGCCTAACTCGGCCCGATGTAAGTTCAATAGGTTATTGGGCCTTCTATGCACCCTTAGCCGTTACTCCTACTTATGTAATTATTTGACGTAATCTCTTTATGTGTAATTTGTCTAACTAATTAGGTAATTTTCATAAGTATTTGTCATAATTATTTCTAATTTAACTTGTTTTGTTGATTTAATTATAATGTGTTAATATTTTAAAATTAATTAAAATTGTCTAGATTTACAATAATAGATTTTATAAATATCTATAAAAATTTAATAATTATTTTAAAGATTTATATGCAATATGAGAAAGAGACGAACAAATATATCCTTTGGCATATGTAATTTTTAATTAATTAATTATGTCTTATGAGTATAATCCTGTGCATGCCAAATTTTCAGCTTTTGGCAATCTTGAGCATGTTTGGTTACTGGAATACCTATAAATAGGAGTTAGAATGGGCTTGGAAATGAAAATAAGCTTTGATAGAATGAAATCTTAAACTCATATATTGTGTTTGGTACACTACAAAAAATAGAGTCCAAATGACGGAAACATAGTGATGACTAAAATATCTGTGTTAACACGATCATGATAAGCACTACTAAAATATCAACCTAACCATGGTTACTAGATAACTATGGTTAAGACGAGTCCCCACCATGGTTAATCAGGTAACCATGGTTAGGATATCCATCGTTCAAACAACGGTTAGAATATAATCGTTGCTAGGATCAAGCCTAACCATGGTTACTTGTTAATCGTGGTTAGGCGAGACCTAACCATGGAAGGTTAACTGTGGCTAGGCCACCAGAGATGGGCCTTTCTCTAGCCTTGTGGCCTAGCCACGATTTTCTAACTGTGACTAAGACTAGGCCTAGCCACTTTTTTCTTTAAATCATGGCTGGGGTTGGGCCTAGCCATAGTTGTTTTCTTAATCGTGGCTAGGCCTAGTCTTAGCCATGGTTGGTTAGGCCCTATAAAAGAATGCCTTAATTCCTACTCCCTCACATACGTAGCGCTACCTCCATTCCCCTAATTTAATCTTTCCTAACCTCAATTGCTCCCTTATTGTGTCTACTTCCCCCACCCTTGTTTGAATGATGTCGGTGACTTCAACCAGGGATCGCTACCAGCGAGAACCCCTAGTACTTGCCGGCGACGACAAACCCCAAGTTCATTTCTCTTTCTCTCTGTTTCTCTCTCTCTTTCTCTCTCTTTTCTTCTTCATTCACCAATGATATTTGTTACCACCAGCCATTATTGCCCATTAACCATCGGTCTCTGAGGAAGTTTCAGTTACTGCCGCCCTTGTCGATAACAAATTTAATTACTATGAATTTTTTTTTTGGTTTGGTTCAAGGTAATATTTAAAAGTGTGGACAAGCTAGTCATGTACATGTTTCTTATTGCATTTGATTATTGGGTTGACAATGTAGTGATTTAAATTTTTTTAAAATTATGTGCATGAATATATATAGTCATGTATGTAATTTCATTATGCTTGAATGTGGACAAGATAGTCATGTACATGTTTCTTGTTGCATTTGATTACTAGGTTGACAATGTAGTGATTTTATTATTATTTATGAATTATGTGGATGAACATATATAGTCATGTATGTAATTTCTTTATATTTGAAAGTGTGGAAAAGATAGTTATATATGTGTAAATTTGTAAACTATATTTGCCTAAAAGTCATGTATGTGTAATGATTTAATAATAGTGTTATTAATATGGACACGATTTTACTTTTCCTTCCAATTGATTTGACAAAGTGAGTTGTCATATTATTTAGGAAATTGATAAGTCTTGGATTGTTAAGCCTCAAATTACTCGTGAATATTTAGTGGAGTTGAATGGATTCTTAGACTTTGCAATTGTCAATGGAAGTGTGGAGGGAAGAATGATTTGTCCATGTCCGAAGTGTAGGTTTAAGAAATGGTAAGTTAAAGAAGTTGTGCATGACCACTTAAACAATTACCTCCAAGTTATGATTTTTGGGTTAAGCACGAAGAGACAATTTTAGAAGAGTCTCGTGTTGTAGAAGAACCTGAGACAAAGCCACAAGTGAGAGAACTAAATATTTCTAGAGATAACCTTATGCAAGATATGATTTGTGATGCATTTGGAATTCATCAAGGAAACAAAAATAGGGATGATGTAGATTGTGTAATTCCACCATCAAACCACACGATGAATGACAATGCAAAAATATTTTTTAAATTAATTTCGAATGGCCAACAAAGCTTGTATAAAGGGAGCAAGAAGTACTCTAAAATGTCTTTTCTGTTGAAGTATCAAGTGTTTGTGTGAAATTAAGTGATAAGACTATATCAATGATACTGGACTTAATGGCAGATGCATTTAAACATGCCAAATTTCCACCTTCATATTATGAAGCTAAGAAAACCATTACCAAATTGGACTAAAGTACAAAAAAAAATCATGCATGTCCAAATGATTGCATGCTATATTGGGGGAGGATAAAAATAGAGATGTGTACAAAAGGAGCAACATGTCTAGATGGAACCTGAAGAGTAAGGGTGAGAAGAGGCTTAGAAAAATATTGGCATACTTACTATTAAAGCCATGACTACAAAAACTATTCATGTCATTTAAACAACAGAGTGTATGAGATGGCATTATGTGAACAACACTAGTAACGATTTAATGCGACATCTGAAGGACTCCAAGACATGGAAGAGGTTTGACACAATGGATCCACAATTTGCCTTGGATCATGTATGCCTAGGTTTTGCCATTGATGGCTTCAATTCATTTGGAACTTTGAGTACAAGTTATAGTATTTAGCTAGTGGTTATTATGAATTACAACCTGCTATGTGGATGTGCATGAAACAAAATTCCTTTATTCTCTCAATGATTATTCCAAGGAGAAGAGCACCGAGAAATGATATAGATATGTATTTGTAACCACTAATGGATGTTATAATCATCATTAAACCCCACAACCACAATTATAATTGTAGTTAAGGTCATTTAAAAAATTGTCGTTAGAATCTAGTTTCTTTATAGTGTTATAATATTATAATAAGGAATGAAAATGGGAAAGAAGAGGAAGTAAATGACCGTTTTATCCTGGTAAAAATTAACATTATTTTTTTAAAAAATTATTATTGTTAAATAATATTTAAATAATTAATATTTTATAGAAAAATAAATTTTATAAGTTGTTAAAAATTAATTATTGTTTTGAAAGATTAATTATTAATTTGATAATTTTTTTTTATTTTCTCCTTTGCTCCATCAGTCATTTGGTTCTTATTAGTCATTCATATTCTGTATTCAACTTCTCCTTTGCTAGCTAGATCTTCGTTCATCTTCTCCTTCTTTGGTTAGATCCGTCTTGTTTTCCTTTATTCATCTTCAGACACTGCAAATCGATAGGGTCTCTCCTCTCTTGCTGGTCTTTCTCTTACCTCGTTGATCTCTTTCTTACCCTGTTTATCTGGTCTATTCTCGTTGATCCCTCCTTCTTGCTATTCTATCTTCTCTGTTCTCTCTCTCCTTTCATCGATCTCTATCTTTCCTTAGAAGTTGTAGATACGATGAATTATGATCTAGATCCACACGGAGTTATTCTCGAGAGTAGATTTAGATCTAGCAACAAACAAATGAGAGAGAAGCAGTGGAGAGAGTGAGAATCAATGCAGAGAGAGGTGGTGAAGAGAGAGAGAGAGAGATAGAGAGAGAGAGAGAATGGATAGAAGACGGTAGGGAAAGAGAAAGAAGAGAGTCGAAAGAGAGAGGGCATAATGGTCATTTCATTATTTATTCCTAGGAATGTTATCCATTCCTTCAAGATGCAAAGGGATTGGCCACTCTTATACTTGTGAGAGTCTCATTCCCAAGAGAGTTTCTCTTGTCATTACTACAAAACTAAATATAGGGATAAGACTCATTCTTATTCCCTTTTTCAAATTCTACTAATCAAATAGGCCTTGTGTAAACTCAACACCCTTGACATGATTTTCTTTTTCTTTGCTTTTGTACCCAAATTTCTTTTAGGAGTAGGGAGTGTAAAAAAAATAAATAAAAAAGATAGGTTAAAAATCAAACACATATAGATAAGATTCAATGACACTTATATTACCAAAATTTTTCAAAAATAAACAAATGATTTCAATTTAAATGAAACTTATATATTTCAATTTCTTTCCAAGATTGGTGGATTAACTATTTTGTGAGCCAAGTTGTAGTTATATGTTTTTCTTTATAAGTTAATTGTCTTCTAAGTTTTATTTGAAATTAAATCAATCTATTTAAATGATTTTCAAATGATTTCAAAAGTGATTTTGAAATCACGACGCCACTACAAGGACATGTCGTCTTCCTACCATTGCTAGAAATTCATATTTATGACTACTTTTCATTTTTATTTTTAACAATTTATTCGATTGTCCATCACTTTCTTTATTGTTTTTCATATCTTTTATTTATAAAGTTATAACCAGCTTCTTTTCCGAAGTCTTTTATCATGAATTCAATATGTTTGTATTCAATGTCCAACTTTGAATGCAATCTAGTATAATGATTCCCCTCCCCTAGATTCATGAGCAATAAAGAATCAACCATCCTAGGCCTAGCTTAGTTCGGAATTTAAAAGAGCTTTCTTTTTTAACAATTGTGACCTATTTCTTACAAACACTCATAAACACTCATATTCATGGGGACCAAATATGAATGTCCAACATTAGTTGAATCGTCAAATTGATTCAATCTATTGGTGGATATCCACTTGAACAAAATGTTTCAACAATTATATTTCCAAAAATTATACCTTTATAATTTTTGAAAATATGATCATTCTCCAAAAAAAAGTAACTAAAAGCTTTTTTGGCGTGTGAAAAGCAGGTGGAATTATTACTTTGTATAAATAAAGCATTTAGAGGTGTCAAAATGGTAAGGGTTTTTGGGTTAAACATGCCAACCCATTTAACCCACCTTAATTTGGTGGGTTAGTATATTGAACCTCACCCACTAGGTCGGTTAAATGAGCACCAAAACAATTTAATAAATTTATAAGAAAAAAAGAATCTTAAAAAAAAATTTAATTATTAAAATAAATATTTTATTTTAAAACCAAAAATTAATTCATGTTGTTTATGATAGATCAAATATTGAATATTTAAAAATAAAATAAGGATAAAAGCTACTTGATATTATGTAATGTTAAACTTTTCACCAAAAAAAAAAAAGTCTACAAAACCTCTTAATAGGTCAATCCACTAATTCATCAAATGAGCTTGTTTAATTTGCAAGTTAGATAGGTTAGATAATTTAACTTAAAAGTTGCAACTCAACCCACCATTTTAATACGTTAAATGAGTTAAACCACTACAAGACAAAAAAATTTTAACCACGATTGTTAAAACCGTGGCTAAACCAAGGTATAACCATAGTTTTCCTAACTGTGGTTAGAACCACGTATACTAACCACGATTTCCATCAAACCGTGGTTAGATCATAATCTTACCATGATTTATTCCAAACCATGGTTACATATATGGGGTTAACCATGGTTAAATTAACAATAGTTATAGCAATGAAAAAAGAATTTCATGATCTAACCATAGTTTATTATAAAATCGTGGTTAGATGTATGGCTTAAGCATGGTTTTTACAAATCGTGCTTAGGCCCAAGTAGAAAAAGAACCTCAGTCGAGAGAGATAAAAATATACAAGGGCCTAAACATGGTTTTTTGAAATCGTGCTTCAGCCCATGGCCTAGCCACAATTTTATAAAAAACCATGGTTAGGCTGAGACAGGACTATTTTAAGTAGGCCTAACCACGGTTGGGTCAGAACCGTGGTTAGGCCCACCCTTTTTTACCTCACCTCCAGCCACTCAAATCATATCTACTAGCAAACCTTCTTCTTTTTCCTTCTCCTACCCAGCTGCCAGTTGTCACCAGAGTTCGTTGATGCCACTGCCACTGATCAACAGAGGGTTTGCTAGCAACACCGGAGCTCATTGGCGACTGAACCCCTTTGCTATTTTGTGGTTAAAGCTCTTCCAAGTTAGTTTTTCTTCCTCTATTACACTATTTTTGCTTCTATGTACTACTTTGTTGTTTTTGTTGGATTATCTTCTGATTATGATGCTTCATTTTACTTCTCGTTCATATTATTGTTGAGTTTTTTTTTTCTAATAATTATTTCATTTTTTTTTAAATTTTATGAAATATATATATTTTTGGTTTTACATTTTTTTTTCTGTTTTGATATTATTCTTTCATATTGTTCATTTTTTTCGATTTTCTGAAATATATATATATATATATATATATTTGTTCATATTATTGTTGGATTATTTTTCTTCCTCTATTCATTTTTTTCATATTTTTTTTCTGATATATTATTATTCTTTTTTTGTGTTATTATTATGTTTTATTACTAATATGGGTTTTTAGATATTATTATAGGATTATATTGTCTAGGTTATGTTAATTACTTTTATATCTGGATTGATATAAATTTAGAGGAGTTGTATATTTAGTTTAAATTAAATATTTGTTATATATGTTTAAATGATTTGAACTTGTATGTATTTAATCTTTATATGAGTTGAATTGACAAAAATTTGAATGAGTTCATATTTAGTTTGAACTAAACATTTAGTGTATGTATTAACTTGATTTACCTTGTGTTTGTGTATATGTATGTATGTATATATATTACAATAGTTTATATGATTGAATTTAAAGTTGTTAAATAGGTAAAGTATACAAAATTTGTTGTTTAACTTGTGTTTCCTACTGTTATTCTTTTTGTTTGTCTTTAGGAAATGGATAAGTTTTGGATTCTTAGGCCTTGAAATACTCCTGTATATTTTGAGAAGTTGAATGAATTTTTAGACTTTACATTTGCAAATAAAAGTGTTAGGGATAAGATAATATGCTAATGTCCTAAATGTAGATTTAAGAAATGGCAAGTTAGAGAAGTTGTGTGGGATCACTTAATTATTAAACCTTTCCCACAAGGATATACTGTTTGGGTTAGGCATGGAGAAAGAACTAATGAAGAACCACATGAGGTAGAACTTCAAGTAAGACCACAAGTTAGAGATGAATCGACTTGTAAGGATGACCCCATACACAATGTAGTTTGCGATGCATTTGGGGTTCATAATGATGATAAAATTATGGATGACATTGGTGGTCCAACTTCAACTTCAACATCAAATCAAACATTACATAGTGGTGTGCAGGAATTTCAGGATTTGTTTAAGGATGGATAACAAAATTTATACGATGGGTGAGAGAAGTACTCTAAATAGTAATTTTTGGTGAAATTGTATCACATCAAGTGTATATGTGGAGTAAGTAACAAAGTTATAACAATGTTTCTTGAATTATTAGCTGATGCATTTGAACGTGCCAAGATTCCATCATCTTTTTATGAGGCAAAGAAAACTCTAAACAAATTAGGGCTCAACTACGAAAAAATTCATGCTTGTCCAAATGATTGCATGCTATATTGGGGGGAGGATAAAAATAGAGAAGTGTATAAGAAATGCAATACCTCTAGATGGAAACCAAAAGGTAAGGGAATAAAATAAACCATGTAACCAGCAAAAGTACTTAGATACTTTCCATTAAAACCATGGCCACAAATGTTGTTTATGTCTTCTAAAATTGCCGAGCACATGAGATGACATTCATTGGATAAGAATATGGCACAATAAGACATCTAAGGGATTTTGAGGCAAGGAAGAGATTTGACCCAATGGATCCTCAATTTTCCTTAGATCCACATAACGTACGCTTAGGTTTGGCCACAGATGGTTTTAACCCTTTTAGTAGTCTGAGTACAAGTTATAACATCTAGCCAGTGGTGTTAATATCTTACAATCTCCCACCTTAAATGTGTATGAAACAAAGTTATTTTATTCTCTCAATGATTATTATGGGGGAGAAAAACATTGAGGAATGACATAGATGTGTATCTGTAGCCGTTGATAAATGAGTTAAAGGATTTATAGCATGTTAGAGTTAAAACATATGATTTTTTTTTTTTCAATGAGGTGTTTAATATGCATGTGGCATTGAGTGGACTATTAGTGATTTTTCAGGGCTTGAAACTTTATCTAGGTGGAATGTCCACACTGGCTTGGGATATCCCAACTATAACTTTGACTCAACCCCTATTTGTCTTCCCCATAGTCGGAAGTGGTGCTTTATGGGTCATCGTCATTATTTGAGGCTAGGTCATAACGTTGGATTGGCCTGAAATCAATTTGATGGAAGGAGGATAGGATAAGTCCTCCAAAAGTAAAAACTACCTTAGAAATCCTAGAGCAACTTGAAAATGTTAATGTTATATTTGGGAAAGATGTTGAAGTTGAAGTCTATGGAAAAATGACTCGAGGAGTGGGTGTTAGTGATGGTAAGACTCAACAATGGCGTAAGAAAAATATACATTTTAGACTCCCATATTGGGGGGACCATTTATTACACCACAATCTAGATGTATGCATATTAAGAAAAATATATGTGATAACATGCTTTTCACTGAGTTAAATGAGCCTGGGCATTCGAAAGACCATTTACATGCACAAAGAGACTTGCAAGAAATGAATATTAGGCCTAAACTTTGGCCTAATAATAGTGGGAAATATTTTCCAGCTCTATTCACCTTGACAAAAGCAAATAGGGATGTCTTTTTTAGGACTTTAAAGAATATCACTGTTACAGATAGCTATTCAACTAACATTTCTAGGTGCATTGATTTAAGACAGTGTAAGATTGGAGGGTTGAAAAGTCATAACTCCCACATTCTGATGGAGCAATTCCTACCCATAGCAATGAGTGCCACACTCCTAAAAGAAATGTGCGTAGTATTGATTGACTTGTATGTGTTTTTCAGAAAATTATATAACAAAGCCTTAAGCGTGAATGGGCTAAACTAACTCCAGGATAGGGTTATTCTTACATTATGTCATTTGGAGATGTTATTTTCACCTTCATTTTTCACTGTCATGGTTCATTTGATGTACACTTGGTTGAAAAAGCAAAGCTTGGAGGTCTAGTACAATATAGATGGATGTACCTTATCGAAAGGTAAAATTCTAATTCTGCGATGATTAATTCTTTCAAATTCATTTTAATTATACTCATGACCAATAAAGAATCTGTTTGTTAGGCATTTGGGAAAGTTAAAATCATACGTACGTAACAGGACTCAACTTGAGGGCTCAATAGCCAAAGGTTATATGGCTCAAGAGATTTTAACTTTTTGTTCACAATATTTGCACAAAATTAAGACAACATTCAATTAACCTAAGTGTGTAGATGATTAACCCGTTGTTAGGTCATCCAATGTTGATACTTTGTTTCCGCCTATTGGAAGACCCATAAGTGGTTTTGAATACTTTACTTTGTCTCCTACAGAGAAATTACAAGCACATCGTCATGTATTGATTAATTGTAGACAAGTAGACTCGTTTCTTCAGTAAGTAGATTAATGTCATTGAAATGAGTAATTTCATGTATAATTTCGTCAATAACATCTCTTGTATATGTCATACAAGAAATTTAGAGATCACATCAAGAGATAGTTATGGAGTCATACACGATCTTTGACCAAAATAAATAAGAAAGTTCACTGAGAATTTGTTCGTTGGTTTTGTCATCATGTGAGTTTTGTCTATAAATGTTTTTTATACTTGTTAAAGTAATGCATTGACATATTTGTAATTGGCTAATTCCAGATAAGGAATGAAATTAATATATCTCATTTAGTTGATATGAAATTGCTTGCTTTAGGTCCACTTGATATAGTAAGATGATATAGTGCTTATAATGTCAACTATTTCAAATTTAGAACTATGGAATGAGATCAAGGGTTGAAAACTCAAAATAATGGAGTCTTTGGGACTTTTGGGACTAGAAGTTATTCAAGTAGTAGAAATGGTCAAATGAGCTTTAGATGTGTGTCGTACTTTGGAAAATTGGTAGAAGTCATTGAATTAAATTATCATAGTCAATTTACAGTTACCTTATTCAAATGTATATGGGCTAATACAACCAATCTTGGAGGGATTATAACTGATGAATTAGGATTTAAGTCCATTAACTTTTCACGGTTGATACACACTGGTGACAATGAGGATGATGAGCCATACATCCAAGTTTCAAAAGCTCAATAAGTATATTATGTGGATGATGAGTTAGATAAGAACCTAAGTTTGGTTATCCATATGAAGCCTTATGACCTATATGATTTAGGAGAAGAAGATGAGGTTTGTTATTTATGATAGTGAGTCATTCCAACCTCAACACTTAGAAATTATATTTCCTGAGTTTGAAGCAAACTTATGTCTATTTAGGTAATATTTTCATACTACTTTACCTATAATTATTGATATGCCTTATCTTTTCTTTTTTATACTATTCTTAAACTAATCTTTTCTTTCCTTTCCTTACTAAATAGGAATTTTGAAGATGAATAAGTACCTTAGAAAGTGTAAAGTGGGAAGGGCCACTAGTGGTTCCCGCAGCAGTGGAAATTCTATGTCTAATTCACCTGGTCCATCCGTATCTCTAGTATTGGACTTCTATGTCATTTTACCAAACATTCCAAATCAAAACATGTCAGTGGAAGAGGCCAACATGGAATCTAGGCAACTCACAAAGCATGAACAACCTACACGATGACATCGAAGACGATCTTGGATAGTTAATGTCATTGGTATGTAAATTTACATTATTACGGTGCAGCTCAATTATCTATTTTTATTGGCCTACTAATTTTCTCTTAACAAATGAGAAAGGAGAAGTGTAGCCTCAAGCATTAACTGTGCACGATGCTTGGTCCCTTCTGTATGGGCATCGAATTATAGTCCCATTTAATGAAACCCATCAGGTAGTCGGAGATGGAGGTGGGCTACTCGTCATTTTCTTAGGCACTGTTGCCAAAGATTTCAATGCATTTCCAATTAATTATAAGGATTGAAGGCTTATACCTTTTGAGTATAAGGATTACATGTACAAAAATACCATATAGGTAATGCCACATTCTTTATTATTGCACTAATACATAGTACTATGCATTAATGTTTATGTTTTTCAATCTTACAGATGAAGTTTGTACGTAATGATGATGTGCATAAGAGGTTTGTTTTACAATCTATTGGAGTTAAATGGAAGAGTGCCCATTGTGACTTGTATAAGAATGATAGGATTCGCACTTATGAAGAATTACTCCAAGATGTACCAAAGGGTATTGACATGGATTAATGGGCAACATTCATTGACTACAAGCTATCTCAAAGGACACAAGTGATAACACAATTGTTAGAGTTACATGCAATCTCAGATGATCATACTAATTTGTTCTACCTGCTCAATAGGAAATATCTCAAAAGAATAAACAAAATTGAAAGATGTTGACGATGCCACACATAAGTGGATTAAAAAGCCTTGCAAGAAAGAAAGCTGAGATGGTAAAGGCAATTTGATCAATAGTATAACAGAAGTTAGTCATACGTTGCATTTCCCTTCAACTTTGTAGGAAGCAGAGCTTAGGAGGCTAGTTACAAGGGGAGATTTGTGGACTGCAGTACATAAGCATTTTGATGGGTCATACGTGAATGATGAAGCAAGAGTTGTTGGTGCGGGTATAGGAATTTTGTGGTCTTCAGATGTTTACTTGCACTTTTGTTGAAATGATGTATTCATTTATTTCTTGTTTGAATTTGTAAGAAAAAATTGTTGAAATTGAGCAACAAGACATTGCATCTCAACATATGTCAATCAACAATTCTTTGGCTAGGGCATTGGGAACTCGAGAGCACCACGGTCGAGTGAGTGGATTTGGCTTAAGCATTTGCCCAACTCAGATATTTGGACAAAGCGAAAGTAGATTTGAAAGTTAACACGCTGGTCCTTTTTATAATGAGGTGGCAATGCTTAGGCAGTAAATGACAGAAAGAGATGCAAGATTGGCAGAATTGAATACCCAAATGGTAGAAAAAAATGCTTGAACACAACAATTAGAAGCAAGGATGGCTTTCCTATTACGAGGTTTTCAGGGTCTAGTGCCACCAGAGCTTGTTCCCTTACAAACCGCAGCAGTAATTATCAAAAGTTTCTCTAGTTGAATTATATTTTTATTTATAACCAGTTTCAAGTCATTACATTTAACTTTTAGGTACTAAGCGTTTACAATAGTGGACACGTACCTTCACAAAATACTACTCATTCTCTGCATTCTAGTACATTTGATAAATAACTTAGATGGATTGTGTTTATGTTAGTGTATTTAGAGAACTTTGAGTACATTTAGATGTACTATACTTATGTTAGCGACCTTAGAGAACTTCGTTTATATACTGAAACTATGTGTATGTAATAAGCACTTCTTATTTTGTGCCAATGACATATGGTTGGTTGAATTTTATTGTTGTTTGGATTATTATAGGTTTGTATGGAAAAAAAAAGTAAGTCAATTGTAATATGCAATTAAAAATAAATTCAATCAGCAATAGTTTAAACTGCCACTTAATGAAAATACAATACTAAACGTCTTAACCACTATTCCGAAAAACCATAGTTAAGACATGTCCTAACTACGGTTCATGAACAACCATGGTTAAGACATGTTTTTACCATGGTTACTAAGAACCGTGGATAGGGTCTATCTTAACCACGATTTTTAAAACCGTGTTTAAAACATGTCTTAACCATGGTCATTTAAAAACGTGGTTAAGATAGACACTAACAACAATTTTACCCACAGTTAGGAAAAATTGTGGTTAAGACTTCTTGACACATGTTTCGACCTCACTTTCAGAAAAAGTGGTCTTAGTCACGGTTAAAATCGTGGTTAAACTCTTTTTTTCCTATAGTGAACCTAACAAGTCAAACCAGCTTTCATACAAAAAAGAAAAAAAAATATACATCTAGTTAGATTTTACCATTCATGCATATCTAGACTTAGTCGATTACGTTACGTTCCAAAATATCACAAAGTAAATAATTCATATTTTTATTTGATATGTTGAGATATCTTTGTATAAATAATTTATAGGAGTTGAGACATTTTGGAACGTAAAATCCTAAATCCATAGCATGAGCTCTAAAATCAAATAAAACAATGATATTAAAAAGAAAAAAATATAATCACACACCACACCAATGAATAAACGGGATATATATATATATATATTCCACAAAATAAAGCTGATATATAATTTTTTTCCTTAAAACAAAATGTACATGTGTATAAAAAATATTATAGTATAATTAACAGCATACATATTAACATAATATGATATATTTTAAATGATAAAATATTAGTCATTGTTACTTGATAAATATGAAAAAACTACCATTTTAGTTCTTCACTTTTAAACTTAGTTTTATTTTGGTCTTTTACAAATTGAAAATTTTAAAATAGTCATCCACTGTTGAATATTATTTTATTTTGTCTTTTACAAACTGAAAGTTCTAAAATAGTTTTTCACAAACTGAATCCCTTAAAATGGTCCTTCACCTTTCAAGATTTGATTCAAAATGATCCACCTTAATCTTTTATAGAGAGTGTCTACTTTGGGTTAAATCTTAAAAACTAAATGACTATTTTGAGACTTTTAATTTGTGGAAAACTATTTTGAGACTAAGTTCAAAGTGGGTGACCATTTTGAGGTTTTTAATTTGTGGATGACTAAAATAAAATTAAGTTCAAAAGTGAAAGACCAAAATAATATTTTTTATGATAATTATGAATAATAGGATACTTTAATAATTTACTTAGTATTTTTTAATAAAAAAATTAAAAAAAAGTAAACTTTGAAGATAATATCTTACCAAATTTTTTTTAAAAATAAGAATAAAAAAATTTCTGCACGTTTTTATGTTAGTAGACTAAAATTTAAAAGAGTAAACGCCTATTTTCTTTTAATATTTTTTTTACTTCTTTTGTTTTAATTTCTTCATTATTAATTTTAATTGTTATTCTCTCTTTTTAATTTTTTATGATATTTTTTCTATTTTGTTTTTTTAATGATTTTCTTGCATTTGTATTATCTAACATTTTAGACCTTACTTATATATAGGTTTGACAAATTGTCTGATTTATCATGATAATAATAATTATTATTATCCTCAAATCATCAATAGACATTATTTATTTATATTTAAAATTAATTTACAGTTTACAAAAATTTAGCTAATAAGATACGTCATATAAACAAAATTCATTTAGAATTATTGTCACACGAACCACTGTGTGATATTAATTTTTAATTCTTAATATAATATATTATTTCTTTATATATATTTAATATAATTTGTTAAAACAAAATATAGTGTATTATAATATAATTCGATCCCGTAAAAAAAAATTTTCTTCCTCCTCCCTGCTCACACTTACTCCTTACCTATAACCTATTCATCCACTACTGTCTAACGAATGAGGTAAGAAAATACACGAATGTCTCGTTATATGAAAGAAACCAATGAGGACTTCGCGAGATACTCCCGCGATGCCATTAAACATATTTAAAATAAAAAAAGAGTAAAATATTTTTTTAATTCTTTTATCATTTTTTATTTTTTATTTATTAAAATGTCTTAAATAATTTTCTATTCGCTAAAAAATGTCACAATAGGTTCTCTACTTTTCAAAATATATCAGATTTAATTTTTTAAATTTAAAATTTATAATATTACATAAGGACTTAACTTTAGTAATTTTTTAAAAAATAAAGACGAAATATAATATTTTTTAATAAATAAAAAATAATTTTAAATACTTCAATGTATGATAAATAAAAATTCAAAAGAATATTTTTTTCATTTAAAAAATTAAGTAAAATTCAAATCACTGCAGCAATAGAATAATAAAAAAATGATTAAACTTATATGCATTTTGTATTATTTTACTATATTGTTATCTAATTATAAGATGACAAATGATGAATAAATTAATAACAATATATAATTTAATTAAATAATTAAATAATTATCTGTAACAATCGTGTCATAACATTATTGGTCAACAAAACATTTATAATGTTGTAATTAAAAACAACACAGCAAAAATATTTGGAATTTTATATAAGGTCTTTTCTGAAAAAAAAAACCCGTACAACAATCCTGATGACGACAGGCTGAAGTTGCAATGACATCATCGATTTGATGAAAGAACTAACGAACTTTCATTCTCTTTTTCTTGGCTTTTCGGAAGGTTTTTTTTATTTTTTAATCTGTTTGGACATATATACATACTCTTTCCTCTTCTTTTTCATTTTTTGCTGTAAGATTTTGAAGGAAAAAGAAAAAGAGAAAATTGGAAACTAAAAGACGATTACAGTATTGCATAAATTCAAAAGCTAATGGCAAGGGGTCAACGCATGAGTGATCGCTAATATTAAACTTTAACGAGGAATTTTCTAAAAGGAGTTGTTTTAATGCTTTTGACTTTAAAAAAAAAAAAAAGTATATACATATATAACGTATCTTTACCAATTTTTTTTTTTCACTGGGACTAAAAATTTTTAATTATTTAAAAAATTATATTTTTATTCATGACTTAACTGAATTAATATTACTAAAATTGTTTAAAAAACTAAATTGATAGCCGTGATACTTATTAGGTAAAATCTTTAATGTAATTATAAAATTGGGTGCACATATGACACATTAAAAAGAAGAGACGTGACAATGGCATATTATGTTAATTGTATGCTAACTTAAAATATCTCGTTGTATATATATTTTGATTCTATTATTTTTAGATTTTATTTATGGGCATGAAATTTTTTTTAATTTCTTAATTTATTCCCTCTATTTTTTAATTTTTAGTAACTGATACTAAATATTAGTTTATAAATTTGTTAACTCACATTTATATTTTTTTTACTTTTTTAATTACTTTACAACTTCCTAATTTCATTTTTATTTTCAATTTATAAACTAATAAGTTGTGGGATGGTTAAAAATTAAAAAGTAGAGGGAGATAAATTGAAATTTTAAAAAAATTTAGGTTCATAAATAAAATCTAAAAATATTGAAGTTAAAATATAAATATAATAAATTATTTTGATATAGCATATAATTAGTATATTTTGACATGTTACCATATGTCTTTTGTTAAATGTATCATGTAATAATTGCATTGGTACTATCAATTTTATAATTGCACAAAAGATAACACATTTTTATTATTATAACCAAACTAATAATGACAAAATTTTTAAAACGAAATAATGTCATTAATATTTTTCATGGAATTATATAGTAAATAACTCTTTAATTCCCCCTCCAATCGCTCTCTTTTCCTATATGTGTGTAAAATCCAAACTCAGAGACTGCTACATTGGAAAGACACACCCTAGTTAGGCTTCATGTCCAATTAGCTTTGGTAAAACGTCGTCGTCAATTGGCCTATAATTTGTGGGGTTTTTCAAAAATGACAAAAGTAAGGCATGCTTTTATGATTTGCTGATTTTGAAGCGTTGATGTTTATGTTTGTGTCTTGATCATTCTTTTTCTTCGCTTTAATTCAAGTCTTTTAAAAGGAAAAGTAAAAGTAACAAAGTTGGGAACTTTATCTATGTGAGATGAAGTAATTAATTAACATGTGATAGATAATGAAAGTAATTTATGTATAACAAAATTATTGGAAACACCTTTCTGTCATTATGGAGTTCTTCTTGTGCTTTCCTATTCGAGAATGGAATCGTGTCCTACTATAACGTCTGCATTTGAATTCATTAAAATTTGTGCCAATGATAACAATGAAATGTTGAATTAATCTAATAAATTTGAAGTGAATTAGTATTGATTTAATTATTGATTTATACTAAGTAATTGATCCTTTACATAACTTTAATTAGTTTATGGTAATCTATAATATATTAAATTCCTCACACTTCCATTTGAGAGAGATCCAAACATAGCTTGATTTTTTTAAAAAAAGTTTGGTTCTCATTTTTACACTTTATAATAATTTAGTTTCTCTCAAATTAATAGTGATAAATTAATCTTTTATAAATTTAAATTTATATAAAAATTATCACTCTATTTGAATTAATAAAAAACTACTTTTGTATACAAAATATGATTTTTTCTAATAACTAATTTTTATAATATATTTATAAAAAACTGAATTGTTATAAAGTGTAAAAATAGGATACCAATTTGATACTTTTGTCCTTCATTTTTAATAAAGTTTCTTATCACATCAAGTTACACTTTAAATTTTCTCATGTTTTAGAGAAAACATTAAGATTATGTTCAAATAATATAAATTATTAGATAAAAATTTAATAATTTAAATTTTATACAACCATATGTTATTAGATTCGTTATTTGTAAATTTAGACTATTAGATTTCTTTTCAACAACTAAAAATAAAAATATAACAATAAATTCACATCAGGTTAACTTTAATGTTGCTCTCCTCTCTCTCTCTGAAAATAATATTAAATTTGAGTAACGTAGGTTGAATTCTTTGCACTTTTTTCTTTTGGCTAGACTACCATGACTTGGTTAGAATTTTCTCCAAAAAAAGATAATTTATCAAGCTGTTTTTCTTCTTGCTTTTAAAGTTTGCATGAACTATCATAAAAACTACACATTTAAACAAGAAAACCTGTTGACAGTTCATTTCCCATAAACGAAGTCATATTTTTGGCTTATCATTACAAGATAGTATTGCTTATTTGGATATTAGACTGTCAAATGAGATATTTTGATTTGCTGATTTTCCCTTTAAATGGCAAAATGAATTGACGGCTTCACGCAAAGGATTCTTTTTGGTTCGAATCTATTAATAAACTACTTTATTTGGTTTATTTTATTTGTCAATACATTTTAAATGGATGAATTTATTGAGAAACACCATAATAATTTTTTTTAACATGCAAAATAAATTTCATTTTTTTTTAAGAACTATGAAATATCAAAATTAATGGATTTATATTTAACTTTGTTTCTAATTTTAAGCAATGAACAATTAAAATTGTTTAATATATCATTCAACCATATATCATTTTTTTTTATTTTGATCTTATAATATATCAAATTCTACTTATATTCTCTTATTTTAAAATTTAAAAGACAATTAATTAATTAATTTATTATATTTCTTGTTGATTACAAATAATTTATTAATTTTTTTATTAATTCTAAAATCATTTTAAATTTTGAAGAAAATTTAATTTAAGATGTGGTTAATTAATTAATTATTATTTCATTATTTTTTTCATTAATTATAAAAAATTTACATATTTTAAAAAATTCTCAATATATATATTAAATTATATAAAGTCGTCATATAAAAAATTAAGATTTTGATTAATTAAAGTTTTTCATTGGTCAACAGAATTCTTACGTTAAATAAACATTACTTTCTTTATATATAATTGATTTTTATTGATAAATATTTATTAATTATAATGTTTCTTTTGCTCATGAAGTTGCAAACAATCGATTTTATTTAATTTTAGTCTCTGAAAAGGGTTAATTTTAACCATCCATGTCATCAAAATTTAAAAGTTAGAACTTTTTAAATTATAATTAACATTTAGCCACCAGAATAATAGTTGAAAATAACAGAGGACCCATATGCCTAAATTATCATTGCTACTAATTACTTAGAAATAGGAAAAAGACCAGGCCTTGACATTAATGAAATGAGTCTTTCCAGTAACAAGCAATAATTTATGAATGTAAATGAAGCTAGTAAATTTGGGGAAACATCTATTATATTTCCATAATATTAAAAAAGTTCGTTACAATTAATATATATATATATATATATATATATATATATATATATGCGCACGCATATATTATTACTGTCTAAATTTTAAAACTCATGTTAATCATAATTTAACACCAAAATATGAAACTTTTATTAAAAAAAAATAGATTATATAATAAATTACAAATGACTATAATATTAAAAATTTCAATATACCGAAAATAAATTTGAAACTTGACATAATGACATCCAAAATACATTAAAAGAAAATTAATGTTATTATTTTTATTTTTTTGTGGTAAGCTTGGTTCCTTCTACTTAACTGGGGACACTCCGGTCCACTTCAGCCATTAAAGGAGACAGATGAGAAACTAAGAGACCCTCCACCAACTTCGGGATCAACAGCCTGCCACAGTGTTAATCATTAACTCTCAGACAAATGCCTTCATTCACAATAAAGCCACTGTCCAGAACTGTAATGATTAAAGAGTAGATTCCTTTCACAGATTGGCAATATCATTGGGTCAATTCTAAAACAAAATTGGATCAGTTTTTCATTAAGGACCTTCAAACTCTCCAACAATCAAATTTAATACTCATTTATTCGTTAGCTAAACTGGCAGACCAGTTGACTAAGCTCACTGAAGAAGTGGGAAATTTCTTTGAAGCCGAAGTAAAGTTATCAAGTGAAGTGATACATATATTTTTCTTTTCCGTGGAAATAATTCTGTGTTCTCTCCTTTAGCAAAAGAAACACATAAAAGAAGAAAAAGGAAGATTCTGCAAGTTTCCCCATTGAAGGTGGTCAGGATTTGAGCTAGCATAAGTGGTAATTAAATCACTCCCAGTTGTGAAAATCTCTTTGCACAGTAAGGGTTAGTGGGTCTACCTCATCTTACCACATAAAAGAGGATTCAAACGGTCACCCAATGAAACTTGTTCTTTCTTTGAACTGCTTCAAGAGCCACTCACAGAGTTCCCAATAAGTAGCAAAAACAATTTCACAAGTGGCAAGTGACCACTAGGCCGTAGTAGGTTCATCATCATTACATCAACATTTGACATACGTCATCCACCACACTTAAATTATAAAATTCTTCGCTTCAGTCCAAAATTCAAGGGGGCTTCTTCGTTCTTTCTCTTCCTCTGCTACTATACCCTCTCTAACTGAGCAACAATGGTGTCAGCTTCTTCTCCCCCTTCCAAGGTAATTCTTTCTATAGTGTCTTCATGTCTTGTGCCTGTGTTAGTATCAGACTATCAGTATTTCTCATGTTCTGATTCTTGCAGGAAGTTAATTCAAACGAGAAATACACAGAAAATGAGCCTTCTCGAAATGCCAAATGGTGGTACTCAACCTTCCACTGCGTTACAGCCATGATAGGCGCAGGAGTTCTAAGCCTACCTTATGCCATGGCATATCTAGGATGGTAAATAGGACAGGATTGCAAATTATAGCTTCACCCCACATGAAAAGTTCATAACTTTTAAACATTATTACTGCAAAATTACCTGTATCTAATTTTCAGGGTACCAGGGACGTTGATGTTGATGTTATCTTGGTGTCTGACCTTGAACACACTGTGGCAAATGACCCAACTCCACGAGTGTGTTCCAGGGACCAGGTTTGACCGCTATATAGATCTGGGTCGACATGCTTTCGGACCAAAGCTTGGACCTTGGATTGTGCTACCTCAGCAGTTAATTGTCCAAGTTGGGGGGAATATTGTGTATCTGGTCACTGGAGGGAAGTGCCTCATGAAGTTCATGGAGATAGCTTGTACTAATTGCACACAGCTCAGGCAATCGTTCTGGATTCTCATCTTCGGTGGCATCCATTTCTTTCTCTCTCAGCTTCCCAATTTTAACTCCGTTGCTGGTGTTTCATTAGCTGCAGCTATTATGTCTCTAGGGTACGGAACTCTGAATCCCTATTCTTCTATATAGAATACTCTTATAAAAAGAGATATCAATAGAATACTTCGAATGATACTTTAACATTTTTGTTGTTTTGTGCTGTCATGTAGTGTCCTGTGAGATGTCTATTCTTTTCTAGTACACTGGCTGATATAACCCTTTGCTCGATTGGGATAGTTTTCGTAAAGTACAGACAAGATCATGGGGGACTAAAACCATAAGTTAATTGATTGTGACAGTCCTCCAAAGAGGTTATTTCAATTGGTAAAAGAAACGAACTTGCATCGCTTTGAAACATCCTTAATCATAATACCAATAACCGAAAAAATTGACTATGAGTTCCATACACTATCTTACTATAATATGGAAGGATGTGATTGCAGCTATTCAACAATATCGTGGGTGGCATGCTTGGCCAGAGGTCGAACAGACAACGTGAGCTATGCCTACAAGAAAACCAACGCAACAGACTTCATGTTCAGGGTGTTCAATGCTCTTGGCCAGATCTCATTTGCATTTGCAGGCCACGCAGTAGCCCTTGAAATTCAGGCCACAATCCCATCAACCCCTGAGAAGCCCTCAAAGGTGTCCATGTGGAAGGGTGCCCTTGGTGCCTATTTCGTCAATGCTATATGCTATTTCCCAGTAGCCCTTATAGGGTACTGGGCTTTTGGGAGAGATGTTGAAGACAATGTGCTCCTTGCTCTTGAAAAGCCTGCTTGGCTCATTGCATCTGCTAATTTGATGGTCTTCATTCATGTAATTGGTAGCTACCAGGTACGCGTGTATGACTTCAAACCAAGAAGCTGCTATATATATTGTTTGATGGGGAAAAATAATGGATTGGATTGTAGGTTTTTGCTATGCCTGTGTTTGATCTGATAGAGAGGAAGATGATCAAGACATTGAACTTCCCTCCAGGATTAGCACTCAGACTTGTTGCTCGATCTTCTTACGTAGGTGAGATACCAGAAACTATCCATTTCAATGTTGCAGGACATGTTTTCCCTAGGTGTAAAGGAGAAATTTTGTGTACACCACATTTATGTATACACATGCAACAGTGTAAATTTGATGGCTACCCTGAAATTAATATCTATAGATATAATCTAAGCCATTGCATGCATTTTTTATACATGAACAAGAATTTTTTGGTTATAGAGAACACGGGTATAGGATTAAGCTTAAGCCTAATATCATTTAAGCCTCATGAATAGTTAGATAACGCATAGGGTGAGGGAGAGAGACAGAGTTGTTTAGGACCAGAAAAAAATGTTCGAGTTACAACAACTTGGTTGACATGTTGCAGCATTTACATTATTCATTGCGGTCACCTTCCCTTTCTTTGGCGATCTTCTGGGTTTCTTTGGTGGATTTGGTTTTGCTCCCACCTCGTATTTTGTAAGTCTATCCATCTTATTCTCCAATTTCCTCATGCTCATATTAGATCACTCATCCAAGAACTGGTTCAAAGCCTAAAACTTGAATATAATATGACTGATCAATTGTTTCAGTTACCAAGCATAATGTGGCTGATAATCAAGAAGCCAAGGAGATTCAGCACCAACTGGTTCATCAATTGGGTACTGATTAATATAATATGCAGAAGCATCTTCCCCTTCTATAAAGCACCAAATTGAAAAGTCAGTTGCATTTACTCTCAATTTGTGTTTTTTCAGGCTTCAATATTCATAGGAGTGTGCATTATGCTGGCATCCACAATTGGAGGCATGAGGAATATTATTGCTGATTCCTCCACTTATAGTTTCTACACTTAAAGCTTTAGTACCTGTGAATAATCTACTTGATTAGACAGCATTTGCTGGTGACCCATGTATCAAAATAAGTCTTTGTTATTCTGAGTAGTTAGACACTTCTCATGAAAAAAAAAAAGTGTAATTTTTAGGTGATTACTTTCAAGTTTTTAGTAGAATGATGACATATATATTAACTCTTGAAAGAGTTAACAATATGATATTGAATTGTAAAAATTGTAAAATATATATATATATTAGGTATCGTAGGTTTTTCTTTTTTACTTAATTATTATGACTTCATTAAATTTTCTCCAAATATGTATAATTTATCACGCTTTTCTTTCTCTTGTTTTAAAAATCTCCCAATTATATATGCATGAAAATAATAGCATGAAGGCTGTACTTTGAAAAAGAAAACTCGTTGAGAGTTCATTTCCCATTAAAAAAAAAAAAAGTCATAATGTTTGGCTTGCCAGTAATTACATGATAGTATTGCTTCATTGGATATAAGACTATACAATGAGATATTTTGATTTGTGGATTTTTCCTTTGTTGGCAAAATGAATTAAACGGCGTTGACGGTTTGACGCAAAGGATTTTTTTTATTATTCGAATATATTATTATATATTTTCTGGTAAGTATTTATTAATTATAATGTATCTTGCGCTTGAAGTTGCCAACAATCAATTTTATAGCATTTTTTGGAAAAAATATATATATTTTTAGTCCTTATAACTTCTTTTTTTTTTGGTCCCAATAGTTTATAATTGTTTTAATTTAGTCATTTCTATTAAAATTATATCAATATTTAGTTAAGTTTTGTTAATGTAACAAACTGTACATTATTTTAATACTCTAAAGATATATGGTTTCATGCTAATGAAAGAGATAAAAATATATAGTAAAGTAAAAATGACTAACATACTTGGTAAAATATTGGTAAAAATATAATGATAGATACTAAATTAAAAATGGTTTAAATTTTAAGGACTTAATTATAATTATTTTTTAAACCATAGGAACCAACTTAAAAATTAAATGAAATTATAAAGACTAAAGTGTTATTTTCCCTAATTTTTTTTCTCTTGAAAGTTATTTTTAAACATCTAATTCATCAAAATTTAAAAGTTAGATCTTGGGCTAAATTTTATTTGTCTCTACACAAAATAACATTTAGGGAAAAATGTGCTTTTTTCCCTTAATTTTACTTCTAGTTTCTCTGCTATCCCTTAACTTCATATAGTTTTAATTTAGTCTTTTAATTTTACTTTAAATTTCACTTTCACTTTCATCTTTCAACTTTATTTGGTCCTAATTTGTCCATTTATTTTACTTTAAGTTTCATTTATGTTCCTTAAATTCATTTAGTTTCAATTTAGTCCCTTAACTTTATCTTCAAAATTCAATTTCATCCTTTAACTTCATTTTATTCTAGTTTAGCATTAAATTTCAAAAGCTATTTAAATATTGTTTACCTTTATTTTTATTTTCTTTTATCCATTGATATGTGAAAGCTCCATGAATTGAAGAAGTTATTATTTTTAGGTTTAATATTCTTCTACGAACTACATTGATTGGTACACTTATTGTAACCAAATTTGATTTAAGCTTTGTTTTTTTATCACTATTTTTCTAGTCATAACTCTTAACTTTTAAAAGCCTAAATTTGTGAAATATTTTAACTTGATGGTGTCTGAGGAAAAGAAAACATTTGAGAAGTTTCTAATGTCGTAATTTGAACAAAATAAAATTAATAGGCTAAAGTAAAATCAAATATAAAATTAAGTGACCAAATTGAAACCAAATGAATCTAAGAGACAAGAATAAAACTTGAAGTAAAATTAATGGACTAAATTAGAATTAAATAAAGTTAAGGGACAAAAGTGAAATCTTAAGTAAAATTAAGGGACCACAAGTAATTTTTACCCAAAATTTAAGAGTTAGAATTTTTTTTTTATTAGAATAAACACTTAGCCACCAGAAGAATAGTTGGGAATAATTGAGTTGTAATCTGAGCCACGACCCAACCGGAACAGGACCTTATGCCTAAATAATTATTGCTACTACCAACACAGAAATAGGAAAAAGGCCAATCCGTAACAAGCAAAAATTTAACAATGAGAGTGAAGCTAGAAAATTTGGAATAATATTTACCAAATTTTCATAATATTAAAAGAAAACTCATGGATTGAATTCAGAACAAAGCCTGTATAGTTAGATAGGAAATGGAGAATTGGCAATGGGCATGATATCAGAATTTGGAAGGACCCCTAGATCCCTAGAGATGGTAATTACACGGCAGAAAACTTCCTTGGAGTGGAGGAAGACTCATCTAAAGTTTACTCACTTCTCAGGGTAGGAATCAGAAAGTGGAATAATGAGAAATTGGCTACTCTGTTCTCTAATGGAGAAATCAGCAATATTATGCAAATCCTGAGCTTGTCAAACTGAAATGACACTGTGGTCCGGCATTTTGATAAGAGGGGCAATCACTCAGTCAAGTCAGGTTATTATGTTTTCTCATGTCTGTCTCCCCAAATGCTAACCAGGAGGAGCCACCAATATGGAGCACGCTTTGGCAGATAAAGATCCTCCTAAAATTAAGGACATTATGTGGCGTTCATGTAAGAATATTCTGCTAGTCCGGGCAAATCTGATAGCTAGAGGAATCCCTACAAGTGTCTAATGCCTTTTTTGTCGCCTGGAGGAGGATACTATTCATGCATTACTAAGTTGTCCAAAGGCTAGAGAGTGCTGGAATTCTGGGGGGTGGAGCTTTGAAATAAGTCAGCAGGCTTCGTGGACTGTTTCTACAACCGAGCGTTAAATCTCCCAAAGGAGAAGGTGGAAGATTTCTGCGCTGGCATGGAGAATATGGGGTGCAAGGAACACATTTATATGGCAAAACGGGAGTGCTCCCCCTAGCGACATCGTCAGAGGCGCTGATAAATTTATGGCTAAATGGAAAGCAGTGAATTCAAATACATCGTGTATACCCTACAACACTCAAAGCACATCATGGGAAGACTTTAAGGCGCTAGGTAGCTCCTATGAGTGGACGGGCTTTACAGATGGGGCCTTTTTTGCTTATGAAGATAAATCAGGCTATGGTGTGATTTTTGGAAGCAAGGATGGAAATTTCATCAAAGCTTTCACTGGTTTTTGTCATGGGATCCTTCACCCCATGATGATCGAAGCTATTGCCCTACGATTTGCTTTAACGTGGGCATGCATCAACCTTCAGTCTGCTGGAAGAACATTATGGGGTGCAAGGGAGGTTTGTTTAGCTTTGACCGCTGACGGAAAGGACGATTCTGAGTTTGGCATTTGGAACCAAGATTGTAAGGATATTTTATTTGCTAGGAATAACATTTCTTGTAACTGGATTTGCAGATGGGATAACATTAGAAGCTCACTCTGTTGCTCGAGTCTCTACCAGTTTCCCCCACTATTGTGTTTAGGGTTGGGTTCAGATCGCCTCCTGTAGAGGCAATCACAGGAGAATCTCTGTAAATTCTGTGGGCCGTTTCATCTTGCAGGTTCAGATTGCGCCACACTTTGTCCAATAAGTTTTTGTTAAAAAAAAAAAATCTGCACATCGTCAGACAGTGTCGTTTTGGTTAATGCCTGAAGACTTTTTCTTCTTCCTTCAGACAACACCGTTTCACGCAATGCAAAGTTTTAAGCCTTCGATGTGAACTTCCTTTAAGCTAAAGACACCAAAATCGGGTGATTGAAAGTTACACCTAGGTCTCAATGGAGGTTTGGTTGCCCCGGATTTAGAACAGCATAGAAAAGGGTTGAAATAATTCCAAGACAAAATTGGGCCAATCTGGAGTTATTTTAGAATAAAGATGAGTGGGTTTATGGGTTGGGTCAAATAAAACTCATGAAGCTTCAATATAACTTGGGCCTTCGACTTAGTTAAGCTCACTCAACATTCTAGGACGCTTGAAACATTGCCTTGCATGAAACGATGTTGTCTGGAGGAAGAAGTCTTCAAGCATTAACCAAAACGACGTTGTCTGACAATGTGCAAATTTAATAAAAAATAAAACTTATTGGAGAAAGTGACATGACGCAATCTGTACTCGCAAGATGAATCTTGCGGCTCACAAAATTTACAAGAGATTCTCCTGTGATTGCCTACAGGAGGCAATCAGAACCTGTGTTTGGGACTATGTCCCTAACTTTGTTTCAGTGATTTAATAGAACAACTTACCTCTGCTTTCAAAAAAAAAAAAAAAAACTCATTACAATTATTATTTATATTTTAATGCAAAAATAATTACTGCCTGAAATTTAAAATTTATTTAATTTTCATCATAATTTAAAATCAAAATACGACACTGTTATTAAAAAACAGATTATATAACAAAATACAAATGACAATAATATTAATATTTTCAATATACCAGAAATAAACATTGGAATTACATAAAAAAAAATGTTAATGTTATTTTTCATTGGTGGTAAGTTAGGTTCCTATCCTATTAACGTTAATCATGAACTCTGAGACAAATGCCTTCTTTTAAAATAAAGCCTTAGTCCAGTAGTGTAATGATTAAAGAGTAGATTCCTTTATCAAATTAGTAATGCTTTCCCATTATTGGGTCAATTCCAAAACAAAACCTGATCAGTTTTCAGAAAGGACCTTCAAACTGTGCAAGATCGGATCGTTAATGAGGCATTAATATTTTAAAAGCCAAGCCATTCATGTTTAATGAACTTGTTATAACGTATCAAATTTAATACTCCTTTATTCGGGGCAGATCAATTGACTTAGCGTACCGAAGAAGTGGGAAATCTTTGTGAAGCCGAAATAAAGTGACCAATTGAAGCGATTATATATAGATATATATATATATATATATATTTCCGTGAAACTGATTCTATATTCTCTCTTTTAGCAAAAGAAAAATATAATAGAAGAAAAATAGAAGAAAAAGGAGGATTCTACAAGTTTCCTACAGTGAAGGTGGTCAGGAATCAGGATTTGAACCAGGTGAAGATGATGATTCAAAAACTTCTCAGATGTGATAATCTCTTCGCATATTCGCAGGATAAACCAATGAAACTTGTTCTTGCTTTGAACTCTGCTTTCCTTCTCCCGCTTGTCTGATAAGCCACTCACAGGGTTCCCAATAAGCAGCAAAAACGATTCCACAAGTGGCAAGTGACCACTAGGCACTAAGTAGGTTCATCATCATTACATCAAACATTTGATATACGTATTCCGCCACACTTATATAATAACCCTCCCTCCTCGCTTTAGTCCAAAATTCAAGGGGGCTTCTTCATTCTTCTCTTCCTCTGCTACAACACACTCTCTAACTCAGCAAAAATGGTGTCAGATTCTTCTCCCCCCTTCCAAGGTAATTCATCTATAGTGCTTGTTCTGTGTCATCTGTGCCTGTGTTAGTATCAGTAATTTTCATGTCCTGATTCTCGCAGGAAGTTAATTCAAACGAGAAGTGCGCAGAAAATGGGCCTTCTCGGAATGCCAAATGGTGGTACTCAACCTTCCACTCTGTCACAGCCATGATAGGAGCAGGAGTTCTAAGCCTACCTTATGCCATGGCATATCTAGGATGGTATATAGAACAATATTGTATAATAGCTTCACCCTACAGCAAAAGTTTCTTACTTTTAACATTAATACTTCAAAATTACCTTTTTCTAATTTTCAGGGTACCAGGGACGTTGATGCTGATGTTATCTTGGTGTCTGACCTTGAACACACTGTGGCAAATCATCCAACTCCACGATTGTGTTCCAGGGACCCGGTTTGACCGCTATATTGATCTGGGTCGACATGCTTTCGGACCAAAGCTTGGACCTTGGATTGTGCTACCTCAGCAATTAATTGTCCAAGTTGGGTGTAACATTGTGTATATGGTCACTGGAGGGAAGTGCCTCCGGAAGTTCATGGAGATAGCTTGCACTAATTGCACACAGCTCAGGCAATCAAACTGGATCCTCGTCTTCGGTGGCGTCCATTTCTTTCTCTCTCAGCTTCCAAATTTCAACTCCGTTGCTGGTGTTTCATTAGCAGCAGCTATTATGTCTCTAGGGTAAGGACCGCTTCATGCCTAGATGTCTATACTACAAATATAGAATTCTATAGTGTCTTATACTCTTACAAGATATAATGTAATACTATATATAGATATACTTTGATTGAAAAGGGTAGTCTTGTGGCCTTTTATAGGCCAGAAACTCTCCAGAGTCAGCTCAGAATTCTCGCCTACCCTCTCTACTCTCTCCCTCAACAATTTATAGAACTAACGGTCTCTCTCCTCTCTCTGTCCCTCCCTTCCTCCCTACTCGATTAGTTTAATTTGCTTAGATATATTAAATTAGTTTTAGCTAACTACAGTTAAAAATTACAACCTAACTTACTATATTAGTAGTTAAACAAGTTCAACCTAAAGAATCAAATCAATATTGAAGATTATAGTTATACTTTTCGTGCAAAGTTGGAAAAAGTAAATACATCCAATTATATTATACCTTTTATGCAAATCCTGACTTATTCGATTATGTTACATCCCACCGCTATCACATCACATACATACATACGTACATATATATATATATATGTAATTATTTACTTTGAAAATGTTCAAAATAATTATCCATAACATGATTTCATTTTAATTCTCCGCAAATTTAAAGTTTTGAAATGGTTTTTCACCTGTCAAGATTTGATCTTTTTAGTTTTATATAGAGAGTGGTTATTTTAAATTAAAAATTAAAAAGTTGAAGATTATTTTAAAATTTTTAATTTGTGAATGACTATTTTAAGACTAAATTTAAAAGTGAAGGACTATTTTAAAATTTTTAATTTATGAAAGATCGTTTTACAACTAAATTTAGAAGTAAAGAATCATTTTAAAACTTTGAATTTGTTGATGATTAAAATGAAACTAAACTAAAAAATGAAACACTAAAATAAAATATTTTTGTGATTAACATAAATAGTAGGATACCATAATAGTTTAATAAGTATTTGTGCATAATGAAATTTAAAAAATAAAAAATAAAACTTCGAAGATAATATCTTAAATAAGAACAAAAATGTTTGCGTACATTTTTACGTTAGTAGACTAAAAACTAAAACAATAAACATCTCTATTTTCCGTTGATCTTTATCTTTTTTAGTTCTTTTGTTTTAATTTCTTCATTCATTAATTTTATTTGATATTTTTTTAATTTTTTATGATATATTTTAATTTTTTAATGATTTTCTTGCATTTGTATTATCTCTAAGATTTTAGACCTTCCTTACACGTAGGTTTGATAAATTGTCTTATTTATCATGATAATAATAATAATTATTATTATTATTATTTAAAATTATCAATAGACGGTATTTATATATTTATTTATACTTATAATTAATTCATAATCCATTAAAAATTAGTTAATAAGATACATTATGTAAACTAAACTCATTAAAATTGTTGTCTTCTGAACCACTCTGTGATCTTTATGTTGCAATTATTTTAATTGTTATATGGATAAGTATTAATCTTATTATTATATCAATCTCTTATGATTGATAATTAGGCAAATTAATATAATCGGTTTAAAATTAAAATGAATTAAGTTTATATTTTATTTGTGAATAATTAGTAGTAAGTTAGATTAATTACAAGTTCACTAAATAAAAACCTCAACTCCTAATCCAATATTAATCAATAATTGTATCATTAAATTACTTATACAAAATCAGGAGAAAAAGATTGAGCTTTTGTATGGTGATAGAAATATCATCATTTGATTTCAAAATTTAAACCTATCATGTATAACATCATAATTATCTCTCATTATTAACCACTCAGTCATTGTATGCCGCAAAATGTTGCAACCACTCTCCATTGTGTGCAACAAAATGATTCTTTTTCCTTTGGCATCCATATATAAGTCTTTCATTCTTCATTAGAAAAACATCATAAGAAAAAACTTTATATAGCTCTTCCTCTCTCTCTCTCTCTCTCCCTCTCTCACTCTTTCAAATATTGGATGTTTGTGGATTGTAATTTTCTATCAATCTACATCAAATGGTCAATATTTTTCATCCTCAAGTTAATATTTTTATATTTATTGTCTTTCAATTTTGAACATATTATGATATATTATTTTTAGTAAATATTTTATATTTATTGTCTCTCAATTTTAAACATATTATGATATGTTATTTTAGCAATTTATTTTTAATTCTTAATACAATATGTTATTTTCTTATATATATTTAATATAATTTGTTGAAATAAAATATAATGTATTATAATATAACTCAGCCTCCTAAAAATATATTTCTTCTCCGCCCCTGCTCACAATTACACCTCACTTATTCATCCACTACTGTCTAACGAAGGAGGTAAGAGAATACATAATTGTCCCATTATTTGAAAGAAACCAATGACAACTTCGCGAGATATGTACTCTCGCGATGCCATTGAACATATTTTTTTAAAAAACAGTAAAATATTTTTATAGTCCTATTATTTTAATCCTTATTCATTTGAAATATCTAAATTATTTTTTTATTTATTAAAAAGTATTATACTTAATTTTTTATTTTTTTAAAAAATCGAATTTAATCTTTTAAATTTAAAGTTTATAGTTTAATAAATAGATTAAATTTAATAATTTTAAAAAATTAAAAATTAAGTGTATTATTTTTTAATAAGTGAGAGAATATTTTTAATATTTAAATAAATAAAATATTAAAATAATAAATTTATAATAAGTGAAGAGGAAAAAATATTTTGATTGAACATCCTGATTAGTAAAATTTAATGTCCAATAGAGTGAGAAAAAAAAAAACTATACAACAATCACGATGACGACAGGCTGAAATTGCAATGACATCATCGATTTGATGAAAGAACTAACGAACTTTCATTCTCTTTTTCTTGGCTTTACAAAAGGTTTTTTTTAATTTTTTTTTCTTTTCTTTCATCTGTTTTGAACATTACATATATACATACTCTTTCCTTTTCTTATTCTCTCTTTAATGTAAAATTTTGAGCGAAAAAGAAGGGAGAAAATTGGAAACCGAAAGACGATTGCAGTATTGCATAAATTCAAAAGCTAATGGTATGGTCATCGCATGCAGTGATCGCCAGTATTAAACTTCAATGAGGAATTTTCTAAATGGAGTTTAATACTTTTAACTTTAAAACAATGAGGAAAAAAAAGTATACACATATAAACAATGTTATTAAAATCACAATTTAACTTAATAAAATTATTAATTTTATGATCCTAGGTAACATTTTCGTATTAAATTGTAAGAAAAATTGGAATTAGTACTAATTTGCTTAAATTCGCCATTGATTCACATAGGCTCGGTAAACTTTGCAAGTTTGACCGAGTTAGCCAAGTTTACCAATTGACCATTTCTGTAGCCTAAGAAAAAAAAAAAGCCTCAAATTACTTGTCAAGAAAAAAAAAAATTACCCGTTAGCTCGACCTAACAATGCCCAAAAGGAAAAAAACAAAATTGCTTAATTCCTCTGGATGGCCTGATTTTGATGCCTAAAATTAAAATCCCTAAATTAGTGAATCCATCCTCGTCTTCGACTCTGCCTTTGCTCTTGCCTTACGATACCCTACTCAAGTGCTCATCCATCCTTGTCTTTGTCTCAGTCATTAGGTTGCAATAGTCCAGTCTAGTGAAGGCCGCAGGCTCACAGCCTGCAATAGTCCTCCAATGAAGGTCGCAAGCTGGCAACAGTCCTCCAGTGAAGATCACAAGCTCGCAGTAGTCCTCCAGCAATCCTTCGGTGAAGGTTGCAAGCTCGCAGCTTGCCATTATTGCCATTCATTGTGTTCATTCCTTTCACCTATAGGCAAGCATCCTCTCGAACCTCTACCTTCAAAAATCTTCTTCCTGAACAATGGTCAAGATATCATAATAACATTACCATCCACTCACTATTATTTAGTCAGAATCAACATGAAGCACACATTTGTTGATTAATTGTTGGCCATCAGTCTCTTTAAAGCACATCTATCAGTATCTTGTTTAAATCGTGGAGAATGTTGATTGTATTATTTTATGGTAAATTTTAATTGTAAAGTTTTGCATAAGATGATATGACAATGGTTTACCAAACAGTTATTTAGATATAGCAATGAAGATTTTAAGTTTGATCAGAACTATTTTGTATCACAATGTACGAATGTCTTTCATCTTTTTTCTTCTTGGTCATTATATGAATGTCTATCATCTTAATTTTGCCAGTTTCACAAGCATTTTAAATTCAGTGTACTGTACTGCTATATTTGATAGGCGATTAAAAGCTTTGAAGCTAAAGCAGGCTTTATCTAAAACCAAACAAAGCAATGTTAACAACCTAAGCTTTGTGGATATGATCATTTAACCTACAAACCTTGAATGTTCTTGTTTAAACAATGAGTTTAGAATTAGAAACTTATGTGATAGTCGTTTTCAGTTCATTGTATATCTAATGTAAGTCAGAAAAAAAAAATTTTAGAATTTTGTTTTGGCTAAGAGTATAAGACGGTTAGTTAAATTTGCATTAGATGCAAGAATTTACTATCATATTATGAATTGGTGATTCTCATTGGTGGTTACATTTTCCACTTTGGTGATTGAGGAGTGAATATAAGATTTTTCTACTTTTAAACAAATAAAACTTATTGTGTGAATTGCGAATTGATCTCTTACGTTTATTCTTTTTTTTTTTCTCTTTGGTTAGCTTCATTAGGATTTCTCTTTAGCTAATATAAACTTTTATATTGTTTTATTGTAATACACCAAAGAAAATATGTCTTCAAGTGCAAGTGCTCCATCAGTCTTTGCTGGAAAAAATGTAGTTGTTGGAAGGAAGAATTTTCTTGATAATAGATCTGACATAAGGTGGAAACATGGGAAGGATGTTAGTAAGGATGGTAAAAAAGTTTAATATAGTTATTGTGGCAAGATTTACAGTGGAGGAGTCTGTAGATTTAAACATCATTTAGCTGGCACAAGAATAGATGTTGAACCATGTGTTAGTGTTCTAGATGATGTTGAGACACAGATGTTACAACATGTTATTGATACCAAATGTGCATCATCTAAAAGGAAAAGACAATGGGTTGATGTTGGTGAGGAGAAAACTCCAGGCACTCAAGGACATTCTAATTCCCAAGACCTCTTAAACATATTGAGAACTCCTAAAAAACATAATAGTGGACAAGGTAGCTCACAATCTACTATTAATCACATTTTTAAGAAAGATATTAGGAAAGAAGCTTGCCAACAAGTAGCTTGATTTTTTTATACAAGTGTCATTCCTTTTAATTGTGTAAAAAATCCTAAGTTAATTAAGATGTGTGAGATTATTGGAAGATATGACTAAGGGTTTAAGCCTCCATCATATTATGAGATTAGAGAAAAATACTTGAATATGGAAGTTAAGAACACATATACCATGCTTGAAGAGTTTAAACAAAAATGGAAAAAAAAATAGTTATTCCATTATGTCTTATAGGTGGACGGATAATAAGAGGTGTTTCATTTTTAATTTTTTAGTGAATAGTCCTAAAGGGACCGTGTTTTTATATTTACTGGTCACTTCTCATATTTTTAAAACTACTGACAAAATATTTAAGATGCTTGATGAAGTTGTTGAAAAAGTGGGATAGGAGAATGTGGTGCAAATAATAACTGACAATACTGCAAATTACAAAGCAGCTAGACAAAAATTAATGGAGAAAAGAAAATACCTGTATTGGATACCATGTGCAAGCCATTGCATTGATTTAATGTTGAAGGACTTAGAAAAAAAAATAGAGTTGTATAAAGAAACCATAAGTAGGGGGCAAAAGAATTACAACTTACATTTATGCAAGATTAATGCTCATTAATATGTTGAGAAAATTCACAAAAGGGAGAGACTTGATTAGGTCAGTTGCGACTTGTTGTGCCACAGCTTATTTAACATTAGGTTGTCTTAATGACCATAAAGCGACAATGATAAATTTATTTAATTATAAGGAATGGAAAGATAACAAATTTTCTGCTACCAAAGATGAGAAGGAAGTGGCAAGAAGTATTATCAATAACAAGTTGTGGAAGAATATTATTACTTGTTTTAAAGCTGCTGCTCCTCTCATTAAAGTTCTTCGCTTAATGGATTTAGAGGCAAAACCAGCAATGAGATTTATATATGAAGCAATGGAAATGGAAAAGGCAAAAATTAAGATAAACTTTAATAATGTTTCAAGGAGGTAAATACAAACTAGTATACCTTATATTGGTGTCTTTATCTTTAATATATTTTGACTTAATTATTTGTTGATTATTACAACTATGAGTTTATATTGAACAAAATTGATGAAAGGTGGGATGCTCAATTGCATAGGCCTTTACATGCAACTGTGTACTACCTCAATCCTCATTTTCACTTCAACACTGACTTCTAAGTTGATTATATGGTTAAGCAAGAGTTGTATGAATGCGTAGTAAGACTAGTTAAAGATAAAAGAGAAAGAGACAAAATTAAGTTCCAATTGCTCGAATTCCATTTCGCAAAGGGCATGTTTAGTTGTGGTTTTGCATAGATATTAAGAACACAGTTGGCCTCAATAGAATGGTGGGAAGCCTATGGAGATGGATGTCCAAAGCTTAAAACATTAGCAATTCACATTCTTAGTTTATGTTATAGCTCTTCTGGATGTGAACATAATTGGAGTACTTTTGAAAGGGTAAATAATTGTAAAATTATAAATTACTTTCTTTTTTATTTTCATTTTAATTTTTTTAGGGGTTAGAATTTGTTTATTTTGTTTAGATTCATACCAAGTAAATAAATCGCTTGCACAAAAAGAAGTTGAATGACTTGACATTTGCGATATGCAATTTGAAATTAAAAAATAAGCAAACTACAAGAACTTATGATTATAATTTTGATGATGTTCATTTTGATGATGAATGGATAACTGAGGAGATAGGAAATGAAGGTAATATGGAGGCAGATGATGAGGTCCTTGAACCTATTCAAGTTAATCCTCTTTTGACGACAATAAAAATTGGTAATTTGGTTGTTTAGCTTGATGCTAATGTTGGTAGTACTAGTTCTGGTGAATAATTTAACAATATGGATTTCGATGATGACTTCCAGGATGAGGAAGAAGATAATAATAATGGTGAGAATGAGAATGAGATAGGTTGAGGTTATATAGGAGATGAACAAGATTCTGGAAGTGATGATAGTCGTGGGATTAATGATCTTTATTGAATTTATATTGGGAGTTTGTTTTGTTGAATGAATGATTATCATGTATTATGTGTTATGGATTATATATTATAAATTATGGATTATGAACTATGGATTACAAAATTTATTGAACTTTGTATGTTGATTTGGATGAAAAGTGTTCAATATGAAATGGATTGTGGATTATAAAATAAGTACTTATGTATGAAATTTTATGTGATTTTGTGATATGGTTATGTTCAATAGCTTAAATAACATGTGTAGGTAAACTCTTACGATTCTACATTACAAGTTTATGCTACAAGTCTACCCCCTTTCTGAGTCTACCTAGAATCACGATTTTGACAACATTGCATATATACGTATCTTTATCATTTTTTAAAAGAAAAAATTTATATGTTATTCCTTACATACTTATATCAAGTTCTTCCAATTAATTTATGACATATGGACAATTTTTTAAAAGGTGGAAATTTGTAATACCCATAAAATTTATACTCAAAAAAGGAACTCAATCAGAAATAAATATAGATGCAGGTAAAATTTTATCTGAGATTATAACCAAAGTCAGTATCTAAGCCTCACCCTGTGCATATTTAGCACTTGTAACTCAACTAAGTACAATAAATAAGTATCTGTGGGGAAAATTTTGATTTGATTACAAAAATAATAATAATAATAATAATAATATTTTCCATTTAAAATATTTTAAAAGTATTAATTATATCTACTAACTCCACCTAACTCATATTATTGTCTAATTATGCAACTAACCTCCACCTAATATCCTTAAATCATTTGCAAATAATACATCAAATACCCATTCCTCCATTCTTGCAAGTTTTTCTCTCTGTTCAGTATGGAATTTTCGATTCCTCCCTCCGAAAGCCACCTCACCATTGTCGGCGAGCACCAGCGACTCACCAGCAGGACTTCCAGTCCATCCCCAACCACTGATAGCCACCCCACTGCTAGAGATCGTTGGAAAATCGCACAACCCATTATTGTCACTATACAAATATCCCCATTAGCCACTGGTGTTGTTTTGTCCACTGTGAAGAGTCGCTGGCAACTCCTCTTAGCCACAGCAGCCCCGTTGACTCCCCAACAACCACCACCAACCACCACATCACCGAAATTTTTTAAATTTTCCAACAACTCAAGGGTCCAAAAATTCGAGCTTGAAATTCGTGAAATTGGTGCGTTCTTAATCCAATTAAACATAGGGCTTCACTTTTTGCAATGATTTCACACATTTTTCCTTCATTTACATTTATCAATTTGGTTGAATTTACTCATAATCGAATAACCCTAATTTCGACATTGTTCATTAGAAAAAGAAAAAGGTAAATTTGAGCTCAATTCGGGTCATTTGCTTCAAATTGAGCTAAAATTATACTTCATAGGTAAATTTTGTACATTTTTCCCTTGAAATCACTGATTAATTGTGAAATTTGGCTTTCAGATAGAAAAACCCCAATTTAAGGGTCTAGAGCAATTTGGGAATTTAGCTAAAATTTTGTTCTTAGGACTTCTTAAATTTTTTTATGTATCTAGGTAGTGATTTAGAATTTTTAGAAATTTTAGTTTGAATTTTAGGACAAATTCAAATTTATAGTAATTTTCCTAAATTTTTATGAAGAAAAAGGAAAGAAATTTGAAGCAAAATTAGTATTACTTGATTGGATAAACAATAAATATTATTTGAGGTTAAATGGAAATTTTGAAATTTATTAGATGACCCTTAAGTGAAATTTGTGTTATGGTAGATGTTAGAAATTTAATAAATACATAATGGAATAATTGAATAATGATAATAATAATAATAATAATAATAATGATAATAATAGTCATAATAATAATAATGATTATAATAATAGTAATGATTATAATAATAGTAATGATAATACTAATAATAATAGTAATAATAATAATAATAGTAATAATAATGATAATAAGAATAATAAAATGAAATATAGGTTCTAAGAATTTTAAAGTATTCTTTAAGTGACCCATAAATTTAATTTCTAAATATTTAGTAAAGAAATAGGTAAATTTGATCAAGGTGAATAAAGAATAATTAATAAATCAAATAATTTAATTAATTATGAGGAATGGATGTTAAAAGTATTTTATTTAATGTTTTTATGTGACTATAAAATTTTTGACAAAGGAATTATAACTAAGGATAAAAGGAGGTTGGTATACTCCTCTTAGGTGAATAGATAATTCTAATTATGCAAACTATTATTTTGAATTATAAATTTTGAATTTTGAATTATTAGAAATATTGAAATATGAACTTTGAAGTGGTACAATTTTAAAATTTCTGATATCTTTACATGGATATTTAATTATTTCTGAAATATTAGGAATGTGTCCAAAACAGAACCCTATAGCTAACGACAATAGACGTTAATCGTAGTACACTACAATTAGTATTCTAATAAGGTTAGGTATGATACCCTTACCGCCATATTTTGTTTACAGCCATTATGATATTTACTCAGAGCTTATCGCCAAATGAATATAAGTTTTGATCTGTCATCACTAGCCTTGGGCTAACACTGTATTCTAAAATTATGACTGGTTTTGTAGGAAATTCCCAAATGCATTCTATTGATGATTATTCTTTGTTTAATATTACTGAATTATATCTATATGATATCTAGTTTTAAATTTCGAAAGATGTACAAACGTATGTCTGCCTTAATTTCTGTAATATTAGAATTACATATTCAATGAATTTTCACTCACCCCATTATTTAACATTTTCATATCTCAACGTCGATACAAAGCGTCCACCTTTGGAATATCAAATTTGGTGATTAAGTTCTTGGTGAGCCTAGCCTACTGCTAGATCTATGTTTTTTCATTATTTTTATGATTCAATTCAGTCGCTCCCTGATAAATGTTTAGTGTATTACTCAAGTGTGTCAGAAACTATATGTATGGAGAGTTGAGATTTATGTTTATTTAATGTGAATTTATATAAATTCTACTATTATGAAGGTTCTGATGGGTTCACGAGAATGAAGGACACCTCATCCTATGCCGGTCACATCCTTCCAGCTTAGGTCGTAACAAAATTAACAGTTTTAATAAGATAGTAAATGAGGTGTAAAAATTATCCAGATGACATTAACTAATTGGAGAACTTGATATAAATATATAAGGAATAGCTTATAAGTTTTCTCCTCTCTTTACTATAATGAAAAATTTTCAATTATTTCAAAAGTTATAATTTTATTCATGACTTAAAACTAAATTAATATTACTGATTTTTTTTAAAAAGTAAATTGATAGCCATGATTTTTATTATTATAACCAAACTAATAATATCAAAATTTTTTAAAAGAATTAATGTCATTAATAATTTTCATGGAATTATATTATAAATAACTCTTTATTTCCCCCTCTAATCACTCTCTTTTCCTGTATGTGTGTAAAATCCAAACGCAGAGGCTGCTACATTGGAAAGACATACCCCAGTTAGGCTTCATGTCCAATTAGCTTTGGTAAAACGTCGTCGTCAATAGGCCTATAATTTGTGGGGTTTTCAAAAATGACAAAAATAAGGCATGCTTTTATGATTTGCAGATTTTGAAGCGTTGATGTTTATGTTTGTGTCTTGGTCGTTCTTCTTCTTCGCTTTAATTCGAGTCTTTTAAAAGGAAAAGTAAAAGTAACAAAGTTGGGTACTTTATCTGTGAGATGAACAAATCAATAAGAATGTGATGGATAATGAAAGTAATTTATGTAGAACAATATTAGTGGAAACACCTTTCTGTGTCATTTTGGAGCTCTTGTCCTTTCTTTTTTGAGAAGTTAGAATCATGTCCTACTATAACGTCAGCATTTGAATTCATTAAAATTTGTGCCATTGATAACAATGAAATGCTTTATTTTTGGCCAGAATAACAATGAAATGTTGAGTTAATGGGATTTCTTGTATTTTTTGCATATCGTTTTATAATATATATATATATATATATATATATATTGTATTTATTTATATTTAAATTTTTGAATTAAAATATTGAACTTTATATTATTAAAATTTAAATTTTTTTATTACTTATGATTATCAAAATTAATTTAAATCATTAAATTATGCATTTCTTTAATATTAATAATTGAATCCTTACATTTCTTAACAAATATTTGTAATCCAATTTGTTAGGTTACTCACATACTGGTTTAATATAGACTCATAACTTTATTTCTAGTGAATAAAGTTTCTTGTAGCATTAATAACTTGCAATTATCGATAATTTAATAAATTATTAAATTTGTGCAAGAGTTAAAGTAGGGAGCCTACAATTTATAATAAAAATATTAATTGACAATTATTATTATATACAACTAATAAAAAAGATAACATAGTATGTACATTATTCTTACTCTGTAATTAACTCTGTGTCGCTCTCCTTTCTCTTCCCAAAAATAATATTAAATTTGAGTATTGTAGGTTGAATTCTTTGCCTTTTTTCTTTTGGTGCTAAATTACCATGAATTGGTTAGAATTTTCTTCAAATAAATATGATTTATCAAGCTGTTTTTTTCTTGCTTTTAAAAAGTCTCCCAATTATATATGCGTGAACTATCATGAAAACCATATATGGAAAAAAGAAAACCCGTTGACAGTTCCTTTCCCATAAACAAAGTCATATTTTTGGCTTACCATGACAAGAATAGTATTGCTTATTTGATATTAGATTGTCAAATGAGATATTTTGATTTATTGATTTTCCCTCCAAAATGAATTGACGGCTTGACACAAAGGATTTTTTTGGGATCGAATATATTAATAAACTACTTTATTTTGCCGTGAAACACAAATTATTTTATTTTATAATATGTCAATACATTTTTAATTAATAAATTCATTAAAAGTATACTATCATAAAGAATCTTTTTTAATGTATAAAATAGATCTTATTATTGTTCTTTTTAAAGAACTATGAAATACAAGAATTAATGAATCCACATTTGACTTTATTTTTTATTTTGAGTAATGTATGACAATAAATAATTCAAATTATTAAATAAATCATTCAACTATATATCATTTTTGTTACTCTAATCCTAAACCATATTAAGTTATATTCATATTCTCTTATTATAAAGTTTAAAAAATAGTTAATTAATTAATTTATTATTTTTCTCGTTTAACTCTAAAAAATATCATAACTTTAAAAAAAACATTTCTAGTTTAAGATGTGATTAATTAATTCATTAATTAATTGATTCATTTTTTTTCTCGTTGACTATGAAGAATATACACAAAATTTTAAAAAAATTTAATTTAAGATACGATTAATTAATTAATTAATTATTTTTCTTGTTAACTACGAAGAATTTACACACTTTAAAAATTCTCGATATATGTATTAGAAAGATGAAGAGTAATTACATAAAGAGCTGAGAGTTTGATCATCTAAAACTTCTCATTGATCAATAGAGCTCCTACATTAAACAAAATTTACTTTACTTATATATAATACATATAATATATTTTTGTTATTAAATATTTATTAATTATAATATTTCTTGCTCTTGAAGTTGCAAACAATCGATTTTATTTAATTTTTCACCTTGAAAATGGTTTTTCATCAAATTTTAAAAATTAGAATTTTTTTAAATTACAATTAACAGTTAACCACCAGAATAATAGTTGAAAATAACATAGGTGTAATCGGCAAGAATCTACTGGGAACATGTCCCTTAGATTATGTTTGGAAGTTTTGGTAAGGATTGAGTGGAATGACCATTAATGAAAGGGAGTGAAGTGGCAAAAAATGGAATAACAAGATATGTGTTACTCTCTTACTTGAAAGTTTAATAAAAGGATAGAGGAAGGTCATTAATGAAATAAAAGGACTTATATATTATTTTTACAATATTACCTATATAAATATAATGTTATTATATTAAGTTTTTAAACAAAGAAGATATTATAGTAATAACACTACTTGACCACTTCATTCAATTCTTGACCCCCTAATTAGAAGGAACAAAAAAAATAGAGATTTTGGATGGCAATGAGGTGTTTTAAAGTCCTTCCTTTGTCACTCCATTCCACCTTTAAAAAAAAAAAAAGCTTTCAAACACAATAACACACCAAATTAATCATTTCACTCCGTGTCATTTCATCTCTAACCATCCATCCAAATATAATCTTATGCCTAAATAAATAGAAAAAAGACCAATCCTTGACATTAATGAAATGCGTCTTTCTAGTAACAAGCAAAAATTTAAGAATGTCAGTGAAGATAGCAAATTTGGAGAAACATCTATAATATTTACATAATATTAGAAAAATTCATTACAATTATTTTATGTTCGTGTGTGCGTGTGTATGTGTGCATGTGTGTGTGCAGGTACGTGCGTGTGTACATGCAAATATTATTACTGTCTAAAATTTAAAATCAAAATACAAAAATTTTATTAAAAAATAGATTATATAATAAAATACAAATGACAATAATATTAAAAATTTCAATACACCAAAAATAAATTTGAAACTTCAACACTATAACATCAAAAATACATCAAAAGAAAAATAATGCTTTTTTTTTTTTTTTTGTCATAAACTAGTTTCCTTTTAGTCATCTTTTAGCCACCTAACTGGGACACTCCCGTCCACTTTAGCCATTAAAGAAAAAAGAAGAGAAACTAAGAGACTTAGTGTTTGGTTAGCAATTTCTCTATTAAAACAGGGTGTGCGATGAAGGATGGGGAATGAGCTTACTATTAGGATTTGATCTGACCAATGGTTGCCTTGTGAGGGTCATTTTATCCCTGCTGATATTCATAATCTTAGAGATAACAAGGATAGGGTAGCAAGGTTATTATCTCTATGCAACCAGAGATGAGACATCATGAAGCTGAATAACATATTTATGGATAAAGATGTTCGAACTATCCTCAAGATTCCTGTTAGTATAACGAGTAAGAGTGACTAGAGAATATGGCATCACAATAAAAAGGGGAATTATATGGTCAGATCAACATACTATACAACCCATAAATTGGTATTCAATCCAGAGCCAAACTTTATAGAATTTCCATGGAGGAAGTTGTGGACCTTGAATATACTGCCTAAGATGAAGGATTTCTTATGGAGAGTATCCAAAGATCTGATTCTAGTATGTGCCAACCTTATAAGTAGAGGAGTTGAAGTTAATCTAAAATGTCCATTTTGTTATGAACCCGAAGACACTCCCATGTTTTGTTCAACTGCATGCGTGCAAGAACTAATTGGAATGAATGGAACCATCTTGGAAGTGACATAGAAGCCCATAACTTCACTGAATGTTTCTGCTCTATACTCTTCAACTATCTGGTTAATTTGAAAGAACAATTTTGTTATATCTTATGGTTACTGTGGAACACTATAAATCAAAAGGTTAAGGGCAATAGCGAAAGGGGAGATAGGCATTTAATTACTAAACCCTGTAGAATCCTAGTTGAATGGAAGCAAGCAAATAAAGAGGAAGTAACCTTTTCACTTGACAATCCTCCTCAATTTAAAAGAATTAAAGGACGAGAATGGTCATGTTTTACAGATGGAGCCACATTTACAAATGAAAAAAGATCAGGGTATGACATAATATTTAAGAATTTGGATGGAGAGATTATATACTCTCTATCTACCTTCTATGATGGAAATTACCAAACAAAAATAATTGAAACTCTTGCCTTAAAACTACAATCCAATGGGCCTCGTACAACTTAAATTCTAGTGTCGCATTCTATTTATTTACCTAGAATCTTATTATGCCTTAAATTCTTCTAATGATGATGTATTTGAACTAGGCAACATAATCCAAGATTGCATATATATTATGCTCTCTATATATGATTAATCATGTGCATAAATTAGAAGATACCTCAATTTGGATGCCCACAATTTGATTAAAATCTCCTTGTATTTATGTAGTTATCAAGTTAGGACCTACAGTGTTATTCATTAACTCTCAGACAAATGCCCTCATTTACAATGAAGCCACAGTCCACAAGTGTAATTATTACAGGAGCTTCAAACTCTGCAACGTATCAAATTTAATACTCATTTATTCATTAGCTAAACTGGCAGACTAGTTGATTTAGTACACTGAAGAAGTGGGAAGTTTCAAGGTTTGGGATCCTCTACGGTGGAAAATTCTACTGTAGAGTACAACCCTCATATAAAACCGAAAAGTGGGTCCATATTTTAATATTAAAAATTAGAAAGAAAAAAAAACTTCTATTTATGTTAGTCAAAGGCTGCACTCTACAATTGAAAATCCAACCGTAGAGAAACTCAGCCCGAAATTTCTATGAAGCCGAAGTATAGTTATCAAGTGAAGTGATACATCTTATCAAAGAAAAAGAAAATGTGAAGTGATACATATATTTTTCATTTCCGTGGAAATGATTCAGTGTTCTCTCTTTTAGCAAAAGCAACACATAAAAGAAGAAAAAGGAAGATTCTGCAAGTTTCCCACAGAAGGTGGTCAGGATTCGAGCTAGGTGAAGATGGTAATTAAATCACTGAGAGATGTGATAGTCTCTTTGCACGGCAAGGGTTAGTGGGTCTACCTCATCTTACCACATAAAAAAGGATTCAAACGGTCACCCAATGAAACTTGTTCTCTTTCTGAACTCTGCCTCCCTTTTCATTTGCTGCTTGATTGACAATTGATTTAGTGTATTAATTTTAATAAAATTATTCTTTTGATGATATTTATTTTGTTTTATTGATTTTATTAAAATTAATATACTAAATTTTATTACTGTAACAAGTGGCAAGTGACCACTGGGCAGTACAGTAGGTTCATCGTCATTACATATACGTCATCCGCCACACTTAAATTATAAACTCTTCGCTTCAGTCCATACTTCAAGGGGACTTCTTCGTTCTTTCTCTTCCTCTGCTACTATACCCTCTCTAACTCAGCAAAAATGGTGTCAGCTTCTTCTCCCCCTTCCAAGGTAATTCTTTCTATAGTGTCTTCATGTCTTGTGACTGTGTTAGTATCAGTATTTCTCATGTTCCGATTCTTGCAGGAAGTTAATTCAAACGAGAAATGCACAGAAAATGAGCCTTCTCGAAATGCCAAATGGTGGTACTCAACCTTCCATTGCGTCACAGCCATGATAGGCGCAGGAGTTCTAAGCCTACCATATGCCATGGCATATCTAGGATGGTAAATAGGACAGGATTGCAAATTATAGCTTCACCCCACATGAAAAGTTTATAACTTTTAAACATTACTGAAAAATTACCTGTATCTAATTTTCAGGGTACCAGGGACGTTGATGTTGATGTTATCTTGGTGTCTGACCTTGAACACACTGCGGCAAATGACCCAACTCCACGAGTGTGTTCCAGGGACCAGGTTTGACCGCTATATAGATCTGGGTCGACATGCTTTCGGACCAAAGCTTGGACCTTGGATTGTGCTACCTCAGCAGTTAATTGTCCAAGTTGGGGGGAATACTGTGTATCTGGTCACTGGAGGGAAGTGCCTCATGAAGTTCATGGAGATAGCTTGTACTAATTGCACACAGCTCAGGCAATCGTTCTGGATTCTCATCTTCGGTGGCATCCATTTCTTTCTCTCTCAGGTTCCCAATTTTAACTCCGTTGCTGGTGTTTCATTAGCTGCAGCTATTATGTCTCTAGGGTACGGAACTCTGAATCCCTATACTTCTATACAGAATACTCTTATAAAAAGAATTATCTATTATAATACTTCGAATCATACTTTAACATTTTTGTTGTTGTGCGCTGTCATGTAGTGTCCTGTGAGAAGTCTATTCTTTTCTAGTACACTGGCTGATATAACCCTTTGCTCTATTTGGATAATTTTCGTAAAGTACAGACAAGATCATGGGGGACTAAAACCATAAGTTAATTGATTGTGACAGTCCTCCAAAGAGGTTATTTCAATTGGTAAAAGAAACGAACTTGCATCGCTTTGAAACGTCCTTAATCATAATACCAATAACCGAAAAAATTGACTGAGTTCCATACACTATCTTACTATAATATGGAAGGATGTGATTGCAGCTATTCAACAATATCGTGGGTGGCATGCTTGGCCAGAGGTCGAACAGACAACGTGAGCTATGCCTACAAGAAAACCAACGCAACAGACTTCATGTTCAGGGTGTTCAATGCTCTTGGCCAGATCTCATTTGCATTTGCAGGCCACGCAGTAGCCCTTGAAATTCAGGCCACAATCCCATCAACCCCTGAGAAGCCCTCAAAGGTATCCATGTGGAAGGGTGCCCTCGGTGCCTACTTCGTCAATGCTATATGCTATTTCCCAGTAGCCCTTATAGGGTACTGGGCTTTTGGAAGAGATGTTGAAGACAATGTGCTCATTGCTCTTGAAAAGCCTGCTTGGCTCATTGCATCTGCTAATTTGATGGTCTTCATTCATGTAATTGGTAGCTACCAGGTATGTATGTATGACTTCAAAACCAAGAAGCTGCTATATATATTGTTTGATGGGGAAAAATAATGGATTGGATTGTAGGTTTTTGCTATGCCTGTGTTTGATCTGATAGAGAGGAAGATGATCAAGACATTGAACTTTCCTCCAGGATTAACACTCAGACTTGTTGCTCGATCTTCTTACGTAGGTGAGATACCAGAAACTATCCATTTCAATGTTGCAGAACATGTTTTCCCTAGGTGTAAAGGAGAAATTTTGTGTACACCACATTTATGTACACACATGCAACAGTTTAAATTTGATGGGTACCCTGAAATTAATATCTATGGATATAATCTAAGCCATTGCATGCATGTATACATGTACAAGAATTTTTTGGTTATAGAGAACACAGGCATAGGATTAAGCTTAAGCTTAATATCATTTAAGGCTCATGAATAGTTAGATAACGCATAGGATGAGGGAGAGAGACAGAGTTGTTTAGGACCAGAAAAAAATGTTCGAGTTACGACAACTTGGTTGAAATTTGCAGCTTTTACATTATTCATTGCGGTCACCTTCCCTTTCTTTGGCGATCTTCTGGGTTTCTTTGGTGGATTTGGTTTTGCTCCCACCTCGTATTTTGTAAGTCTGTCTATCTTACTCTCCAATTTCCTCATGCTCATATTAGATCACTCATCCAAGAACTGATTCAAAGCCTAAAACTTGAATATAATATGACTGATCAATTGTTTCAGTTACCAAGCATAATGTGGCTGATAATCAAGAAGCCAAGGAGATTCAGCACCAACTGGTTCATCAATTGGGTACTGATTAATATAATATGCAGAAGCATCTTCCCCTTCTATAAAGCACCAAATTGAAAAGTCAGTTGCATTTACTCTCAATTTGTGTGTTTTTTCAGGCTTCAATATTCATAGGAGTGTGCATTATGCTGGCATCCACAATTGGAGGCATGAGGAATATTATTGCTGATTCCTCCACTTATAGTTTCTACAGTTAAAACTTTAGTACCTGTGATTAATCTACTTGGTTAGACTGCATTTGCTGGTGACCCTTCTATCAAAATAAGCCTTCGTTATTCTGAGTAGTCAGACACTTCTCATGAAAAAAAAATTGTAATTTTTAGGTGCTTACTTTCAAGTTTTTAGTAAAATAATGACATATATATTAACTCTTGAAAGAGTTAACAATATTATATTGAATTGTAAAAATTGTTAAAAAAAAAGAAATCGGTATCGTGGGGGTTTTTTTTTTTTTTTTACTTAATTATTATGACTTCATTAAAATTTTCTCCAAATATGTATAATTTACCACGCTGTTCTTTCTCTTGTTTTAAAAATCTCCCAATTATATATGCATGAAAATAATGGCATGATGGCCGTACTTTGAAAGCGAAAACTCGTTGAGAGTTCATTTCCCATTAAAAAAAAAAAAAAAGTCATAATTTTTGGCTTGCCAGTAATTACAATATAGTATTGCTTCATTAGATATAAGACTATACAATGAGATATTTTGATTTGTGGATTTTCCCTTTGTTGGCAAAATGATTTAAATGGCGTTGACGGCTTGACGCCAAGGATTTTTTTTATTCGAATCTATTAATAAATATTTTCTGGTAAGTATTTATTAATTATAATGTATCTTGCGCTTGAAGTTGCCAACGATTGATTTTATAGCATTTTTTTTTTAAAAAAAATTATATTTTTAGTCCTTATAATTTTATTTCATTTTTAAGTTGGTTCTTATAGTTGATAAATATTTTAATTTAGTCATTTCTATTAAAATCATATTAATATTAAGGTAAATTTTGTTAATGTAACTAACTACACATTATTTTAACACTCTAAAAATATATGGTTCATGCTAATAAACAAGATAAAAATATATAGTAATGTAAAAATAACTAACATGGTAAAATATTAGTAAAAATATAATGATAGAGACTAAATTAATTTTTTTTAAAATTCTAAGGATTTAATTACAATTATTTTTAAACTATGGGAACCAAATTAAAAATTAAATTAAACTATGAAGACTAAAAGTGTTATTTTTCCTAACTTTTTTCTCCAGAAAAGTTAATTCTAAATATCCATTTATATCCATTTCATCCAAATTTAAAAGTTAGATCTTGGGTTAAATTTTATTTATCTCCCCATAAAAAAAAAAAAACATTTCAGCAAAAATGTGCATTTTTGTTCCTTAAATACACTTGAGGTTTTACTTTGATATTTTAACTTCATTTAGTTCTAATTTAGTCCTTTAATGTTACTTTAAATTTCAGTTTCATCCTTTAATTTTATTTGGTTCTAAATTTATCCATTGATTTTACTTTGAGATTCATTTCAGTCCCTTAAATTCATTTAGTTCCAATTTAATCCCTCAACTTTATCTTTAAATTTCGATTTCATCCTTTAACTTCATTTTATTCTAGTTATTATTTTGAGATCCAATATTCTTCTACAAATTAAATTGATTGGTACACTTATTGTAGCCAAATTTGTTTTAATTTTTGTTTTCTTCATCAAATTTTCGTTTGGCTAGTCTTAACTCTTAATTCTTACAAAACTTAAATATTTAAAATATTTTAATTTGATGGTATTAGATGAAAAGAAAAAATTCGAGAAAATTTTAAATATTAAGGGCATAATTTGAGCAAAATAAAATTAATGAACAAAAGTAAAACTTATGAAAAATTTAAGTGACTAAATTAGAACCAAATGAATTTAAGGGATGAAAATGAAATTTAAAGTAAAATTAAGGAACCAAATTAGAACTAAATGAAATTAAGGAATAAAAGGAAAACCTTAAGTAAAATTAAGGCACCAAAAATACATTTTTGCCAAAAATTTAAGAGTTTGATATTTTAATTAGAATAAACATTTAGCCACCAGAATAATACTTGAAAATAATAGAGTTGTAGTCTCGGTCACAAACCACCAAGAACAAGACCCATACTTATGCCTAAATAATTATTGCACAAACCACCAAGAACGCTTAGGTTATGTTTGAAAATTTAAGAGAAGATAGAATAGAGTAATTATTAATTAAATAATATGAAATGAAGTAGAATGATTTGAGTAGATATATTATTTGAAAATTTTAATGAGGAAATGGATGATTCTTAAAATTTTTGTTTAGAAATTACAATTAAATGAATAAAATAAAATAACTTATTAATTATTTTTTCTAATATTATCCCTCATAACATAAATATATAACTAATAATTATATCTTTATTCAATACATGAAATAGGAATATTGTCCATATTTTTTTACTTTCTTTTACTAATTCTCCAATTTTTTTTTTTTGATTTCTCAACTCACAAAATGTAACATAATTTTGAAATAAAATTAATATATATATCTTATGTAATCAACTTATAATATGTAAAAATTATTTATTTTAAATTTTTTCAAAATAAATAAATTTGATATTTTAATTAATGATTCAATAAAAGAAGGGGACAAAGATTAAATTTGTTATTTGCTGAAAAAAAAGTTTTCAGAAGAAATGCTTTATGATATAAACATTAAGTAAATTTATAATTTTAAGAAATTCAAAAGGGTATAATAGTATTTTTAATTAGTGAACCACTCATTTTATCCTTTACTCCCCAATTTGAAAAATAACAAAAATAATATTTTAGATGATCAGAGAGGATCTTGAAAACTCATGTGCCATTTTATTTCATCCTCATATAAAATCAAAATATATATTTATCCCAATTTAACTATTTCACTCTTTATTACGTCCTCCATCCAAACATATACTTATGTCAAAATAATTATTGTTACTACCAACATCAAAATAGGAAAAAGGTCAATCCTTGAAATAAATGCGTCGTTTAACAAGCAAAAATTTAAGAATGAGGGTGAAGCTAGCAAATTTGGAAAAATAATTAGTAAATTTTCATAATATCATTACAATTATTTTTAATACTTTAATGCATATATAATTACTGCCTGAAATTTAAAATTTATTTAATTTTCATCATAATTTAAAATCAAAATACGACACTGTTATTAAAAAACAGATAATATAACAAAATACAAATGACAATAACATTAATAATTTCAATATACCAGAAGTAAACATTGAAAATACATCAAAAGATTATTAATGTTATTTTTCTTTGGTGTTAAGCTAGGCTCCTATCCTATTAACGTTAATCATGAACTCTGAGACAAATGCCTTCTTTTAAAATAAAGCCTTAGTCCAGTAGTGTAATGATTAAAGAGTAGATTCCTTTATCAAATTAGTAATGCTTTCCCATTATTGGGTCAATTCCAAAACAAAACCTGATCAGTTTTCGGAAAGGACCTTCAAACTGTGCAAAATCGGATCGTTAATGAGGCATTAATATTTTAAAAGCCAAGCCATTCATGTTTAATGAACTTGTTATGACATATCAAATTTAATACTCATCTATTCGGGGCAGATGAATTGACTTACGGCACCGAAGAAGTGGGAAACCTTTGTGAAGCCGAAATAAAGTGACCAAATGCAGTGATTATATATATATATATATATATATTTCCCTGGAAATGATTCTATATTCTCTCTTTTAGCAAAAGAAAAATAGAAGAAAGAGGAGGATTCTGCAAGTTTCCTACATTGAAGGTGGTCAGGAATCAGGATTTGAACCAGGTGAAGATGATGATTCAAAAACTTCTCAGATGTGATAATCTCTTCGCACATTCGCAGGATCAACCAATGAAACTTGTTCTTGCTTCAAACTCTGCTTTCCTTCTCTCGCTTGTCTGATAAGCCACTCACAGGGTTCCCAATAAGCAGAAAAAACAATTCCACAAGTGGCAAGTGACCACTAGGCACTAAGTAGGTTCGTCATCATTACATCAAACATTTGATATACGTATTCCGCCACACTTATATAATAACCCTCCCTCCTCGCTTTAGTCCAAAATTCAAGGGGACTTCTTCATTCTTTATCTTCCTCTGCTACTACACACTCTCTAACTCAGCAAAAATGGTGTCAGATTCTTCTCCCCCTTCCAAGGTAATTCATCTATAGTGCTCGTTCTGTGTCATCTGTGCCTCTGTTAGTATCAGTATTTTTCATGTTCTGATTCTCGCAGGAAGTTAATTCAAACGAGAAGTGCACAGAAAACGGGCCTTCTCGGAATGCCAAATGGTGGTACTCAACCTTCCACTCTGTCACAGCCATGATAGGAGCAGGAGTTCTAAGCCTACCTTATGCCATGGCATATCTAGGATGGTATATAGAACACTATTGTATAATAGCTTCACCCCACAACAAAAGTTTCTTACTTTTAACATTAATACTTCAAAATTACCTTTTTCTAATTTTCAGGGTACCAGGGACGTTGATGCTGATGTTGTCTTGGTGTCTGACCTTGAACACACTGTGGCAAATCATCCAACTCCACGAGTGTGTTCCAGGGACCCGGTTTGACCGCTATATTGATCTGGGTCGACATGCTTTCGGACCAAAGCTTGGACCTTGGATTGTGCTACCTCAGCAGTTAATTGTCCAAGTTGGGTGTAACATTGTGTATATGGTCACTGGAGGGAAGTGCCTCCTGAAGTTCATGGAGATAGCTTGCACTAGTTGCACACAGCTCAGGCAATCATACTGGATCCTCATCTTCGGTGGCATCCATTTCTTTCTCTCTCAGCTTCCAAATTTCAACTCCGTTGCTGGTGTTTCATTAGCAGCGGCTATTATGTCTCTAGGGTAAGGACCGTTGAATTCCTAGATCTCTATACTTCAAATATAGAATTCTGTAGTGTCTTATACTCTTACAAGATATAATGTAATACTATAGATATACTTTGATGGAAAAGGGTAGTCTTGTGGCCTTCGATAGGCCAGAAACTCTCCACAGTCAGCTCAGAATTCTTGCCTACCCTCTCTACTCTCTCCCTCAACAATTTATAAAACTAACGGTCTCTCTCCTCTCTCTGTCTCTCACTTCCTCCCTGATTCGTGGAGCATATGAGTTAGTTAAGCAATAGGACACCTCATCGCTATTCCCGACAGCCCTTTCTTAAAACACCCACATGGTTTGCCCGTAATCCTCTCGAATATATATATTGGTTCTGTCATACTTCATTTTTGTCGTATTGCACTGTCATGTAGTGTCCTGTGTCAGATGTCTATGCTTTTCTGGTACAATAGCTGATATAACCATTTGCTCTTTTGGGATAGTTTTTGTCAAGTACAGACAAGAACATAGTGGACTAAAACCCTAACTAAATTGACTGTGATAAGTTTATCCAAAGAGGTATTGGTAAAATCAAAGAAGTTCGATCACTTTGACTTTGAGACATCCTGAATCATAGTACCAAAAAATATCGACTACAAGTTCCAAACACTATCTTACTATATAATTTTTTTCGGGATGACAGCTATTCAACTATATCGTGGGTGGCATGCTTGAGCAGAGGTCGAATAGACAATGTGAGCTACACCTACAAGAAAACCAACCCAACAGACCTCATGTTCAGGGTGTTGAATGCACTTGGTCAGATCTCATTTGCATTTGCAGGCCATGCAGTAGTTCTTGAAATTCAGGCCACAATCCCATCAACCCCTGAGAAGCCCTCAAAGGTACCCATGTGGAAGGGTGCTCTTGCTTCCTATTTCATCAATGCCGCTTGCTATTTCCCAGTAGCCCTTATAGGGTACTGGGCTTTTGGGAGAGATGTTGAAGACAATGTGCTCATCGCTCTTGAAAGGCCTGCTTGGCTCATTGCCTCTGCTAATTTGATGGTCTTCGTTCATGTGGTTGGTAGTTACCAGGTATGTATGACTTCAAAACCAAGAATCTGCTATATATACTGATATTCCCCTTAATTTGATTTGTTTGATGGCGAAAAAGAAAGGATTGGTTTGCAGGTATATGCTATGCCTGTGTTTGATCTGATAGAGAGGAAGATGATCAAGACATTGAACTTCCCTCCAGGATTAGCACTCAGACTTGTTGCTCGATCCTCTTATGTTGGTGAGATATCAGAAACCATCCATATCATTGATTAAGCTTAAGCCTAATATATCTTTTATGGGTAAATTTAAATTCAAATTAAGGTATTCAGCTGAACATCATTTAAAGGTTCATGAATAGTTACATAATGCATAGGATGAGGGAAAGAGACAGAGTAGTTTATGACCAGAAAAATGTTTCAAGTTATCCCAAGTTGGTTAAAATGTTGCAGCTTTTACATTATTCATTGCGGTCACCTTCCCTTTCTTTGGGGATCTTCTGGGGTTCTTTGGTGGATTTGGTTTTGCTCCCACTGCGTATTTTGTAAGTCTATCGATCACTCTCCTGTTTCTTCGTTCTCATATTAAATTACTTAATAAACAAGAACTGATTCAAACCCTAAAACTTGAATACAATGTGACCCCATCAATTGTTTCAGTTACCAAGCATTATATGGCTGATAATCAAGAAGCCAAGGAGATTCAGCCCCAAGTGGTTCATCAATTGGGTACTGATTATTAAATTGCAGAAGCATTTTCCCTTTTTATAAAGTATCAAATTAAAAAGTCTTAAATACACCCAAAAGAAAAAATGAAAATCCAAAAGTCAATTGCATTTACTTTGAACTTTGTGTTTTTTCAGGCCTCCATATTCATAGGAGTGTGCATTATGTTGGCATCTACAATTGGAGGCATGAGGAATATTATTGCTGATTCCTCAACATATAATTTCTACACTTGAAATTTTAGTACCTGTGATTAATCTATTTGGATAGACTGTATTTACTGGGGACCCCTTATCAGAATAAGTCTTTGTTAGTCTAAGTAGCCAAACCCTTCTCATAAATAATAATAATAAGTGTAATTTTTAGGTGCTTACAAGTTTGCAGTAGAATAATGACGTGTTTATTAACCCTTTTGAAAGAGTTAATATGATATTAAACTGTAAACTATTTATATATCAAGATATTATGAAAAATAAAAGTCCAATAGCAAATTACGTAAAGAGAACTTTACCTCGCTTTTCCTTAGCCTTCCCTCTGTAAAAGTCTATTTATATGATGTCAATGGCTGTTTGTGACTACTCTAATTAAGTTGATTTCTTGTGCTATTCAATCTTTTTCTTTCAATTTTTTGGGGTTAAGGTAAAAAATGACAAATTCTTTTTTCTGAAAATTTTTCCAAGAAATTAACAATAATTCAAATTCAAATTCAACCACATATACTATGACTAAATCTGGAGTTTTAAATGGTGTAACTTTTTATGATACGCTTTAGCTCTTGGAATGTAAATAAATAAAATAAATAAATTATTAACTAGTACTAATATATTTGTACGTTAATTGATGCATTATATTAATTACAATCAAATCATTGAGAGGAATGAAAATTATTAAAAGAATAATTTGATTAAACTAATACATTAAATCAGTCATAACATAAATGTGTTAATACAAGGAGAAAAAATATTGCAACATTTAAAAATTCTTTTATTTTATCATCCAGATTAAGTAATTTTGTATCATTATATTCTTTAATTAAAATAAATAAATTGCTTTGCTTTCCTTTGTACCAAGACTAGGAGTATTGATGGTCATGTCTTCGATGAAAAAACTCAATGGCTATATTAATAGAAAACAAATATTTGCAGAGTTTCAACTGCCATATATCCATTTGTTTAGTTATTATTGATTGTTTTTGTATATATATTGAGACTACTTAATAAATTTTAGATTTTCTTTTTAACTCAAAAAAGAAGGATAAGAAATTTTAAATTGAAAATAAGCAATTTTAGATTCTTATTAGCTCAAAAAAATCAGTTTGTAAAATTAAAGATAAGGATAAGAGATTTAGATTTATTTAAAAAATGGTACATAAGTTAGTTGATATATTCATAGACTGATATTTTTGAAATTATTAAAAAGTAATAAGATAAAGAATGTAAGTTAATAAATTCGAAAACGAAAAAAATATTTAGACTCATAGAAAAGTTATAAAAATATTTAAATGAAAACATAAATATAATAAATTGTTTTAAATAGATACTTTCATATATTAATACCGCGTCTCTATCTCGTAAGTCGTAATATGTCAATTATATAAAATATGCATTCTAAAAAATGTTTCTTTGGGAACCGCAAAAAATTAAAAAAATTATTAAAAAAGAAAATGTCATGTTTTTCACCTGAAACAGAGAAGACCCAAACAAAGCCCGAAAACAGAGAAGAGGTGAGAGCGAGAAGGAGAGAGTGAAGGGATGGAGACTGTGATATGCGGGAGACTGGCTCTCTCTCCCAACCACGTCTTCAACCCAAAGCCTGGTATTTTCTTCATTCCTCCTTTTCCTCCGATTTTTATGTCTTTCTTCTCTGAAAATTTGATTCGTTGTGAACTAAACGAGTGAGTTCTTCAATTATATGAATCCAATCTCGATTATAATGTTTTCTGGGGAGTTTCTGATTTGAATTTTATTTCTCTATGAAACTGATTTGTATGTGCATAAGTTTCTGATTTGTGGTGTTATGAAAAATGCTTCTGCTGGTGTTTATCATTCTACGATATGAGATTATCATTTCCTTTTTCAGGAATGTATTCTTAGGAAAGTTTTGTATTTTTGTTGAATTAGTTCCCTGGTATGAATTGATCAGCAATTGTAAGCAGTTAAAAAGCTGCGATTTAGTAATTTGGTGTTTTTTAATGTGTTGAGTTGTATCAATTTAATCCTAGATGATATCCGAGGTAAAGCATCTTTTTGTGTTTTAAAAGTTTTATTGACTTGCTCTTATTTCCCAATTCTTGAATTACCTATTCCTTCCCTTAAGTAGATAAATTTTATAGAATAGCATAATTGATGTGAAATTCCTGTGAGCTTGGATGGCGTAGGAACCTGAAGTTTCTACACCAAGAATGGATAAACTGGCATAAGTCTCTTTCGGTGCTGTTAGAAATGAAGTCAGGTTTGTAGAAATATCATGTGGTTGTCAGAGTGCTGTTGCTGAAGAAAACATGCACAAAACCCTTTTAACTTTGGGTTTTTGGTATATGGAACCCAGTAAACTGACTAACAAAAAACAACTAGAAACTATCATTGAAACGCATTTCAAAGTTGACGAAATTACTTGTTGAAATTGAAAGTTTATTTATCAAAGTCCTAAAGTTGATTTTTCTGTTTCCGGGGGAGGGGGTTGGTTCTTTGCATTTTTCCTTATTAATTTACCTATGAAAGTTATATTGGAGTTCCAAATTTTCTACCACAATTGTAAGAATGAGTGACATGCTCGGTCAGTTATGTGAAGGCTTGAGTTGGAGGCTGAGTTAAAGAGTAATATTAGAGGTTCCAAATTTCCCCCATTGCAAGATGTTGTGTAGAATTTGCTTTATGTTTAGTGAGACCTAAGAAGGGTTACGTGCTGTGCGTCACCTGTAGTCTACCTACTTGTATTGCTCAATTTTTGGTATGTTTGAGGTTAGTAGCTATGCCATCAAGTATTGCTGACATATGGGAATATTATGTTATTGTTTAATTAGAACTTAAGAGAAACACAAGTCATTAGATGGAATAGTAAACAATGTTAGAACTTTGAGGCTGAATCCTTTAAGTTTTTCAATGGTATGAATATGCCAGGTTCTACGTTGATGTCAGTTAATTATTGATTAATCTGTAAATGTCCGTAAGTTTCATTCTTAATCTGTTTCTCTGCTTTTGGTATAAGAATTTCATTGTCTTTGTTTCTGTCTAGCCCCTTTCATTAATTCTTTTCTTGTCTGTGTATGTGTATGTGTAAGATATTCTTTCCTGACAGCTCCATGTCATGTGCAGTTAATTGCTTAGTTATGTTACGCCTCATATCTATTATCCTGATTTCACAACCTGTTTAGTTTTGTGGAATATGTTGCTGGTGTATAAAATCTTGGACCACCATATATTACCTATGGCTAAGTGCTTCAATTGCACTTAGTGAATTCAGAATTGGATTACAGGGGACAAACATTCTCTTTGTAAAGGACCATTCTCCAATCTTTGCATTCCCATGGCTGCATTAGCAACAGGACCAGGTAGAGGAGGAGGACTACTGGAGAAGCCAGTTATTGAAAAAGGCACTCCTGGCCGTGAATCTGAGTTTGATTTGAGGTATGCAGATATTTTGATTATTGCAATCTTCAAACGAAAATTTTATTATTGAGAAAGATTACTGTCAAAGATATACTAAATTACTTCATTAGGAGGATTCTCATTACAATACCTAAATATAGAAACCATTGGAAGAAATGCAGAAATCTGGGAATCAGTTGTTTAAATAACAGTGGGAATAGATGAGAATTCCATCATTGGTGTCATATTAGATTTTTTAGTAATTAGATTGTAAGGCACATAATCACGTGAAGTAAAAGCCAGTATAGATGGTGGTAAATTTATTTTATAGAAAAATGGAGATATCGATATGCCATAAATTGAAATAACTTGAGAAAAAACAAATTCCTCTCTTTTTTTCTTCACTATAATTTGGGTTGTCATTTGAAAATTATGAATCACTGTCATGCCCAGACTTTCCTGATTGTTTAGTTGCTGTTTTAGTCGATGATGTTTACTGGACGGTTTCTGCTTTGAAGCACAGATCTGTCAAATTTAGAATGACATGAAAAAGAAAATATTTAATCCAGGGTTTTCTAAGATGTGCAGGAAATCTAGGAAAACAGCACCACCATACCGAGTGATTCTGCACAATGATGACTTCAACAAACGTGAATATGTGGTTCAGGTACTGATGAAGGTTATTCCTGGGATGACCCTTGATAATGCGGTTAACATCATGCAAGAAGCTCACTACAATGGGTTGTCAGTGGTGATTATCTGTGCCCAAGCTGATGCCGAAGAACACTGCATGCAACTAAGAGGCAACGGCCTACTCAGTTCAATCGAACCTGCAAGTGGTGGCTGCTGATAAAAGGTCTCAATATAAATCATTATTGGTTTAATCATTGTTATAAGTAGAGTGGGAGTATTAGTCGGTGTACATAAATTACCTCGCATGATAGTTTTAAAAAAATGAATAAATATTTTTAAAAAATGTCTTGTGTATGAAATTTGGTCTTGCTATGACGAAAACAAGGGATAGCTTTTTTGAGTAAAAGTAGCATGACTTATGCATTTATTCATGTTACCTAGACTCTTTATAGATATATTTATTTTAGGTAGATATAAGTATGTTAGAAGTGAAATATACCTGCAACATTTACGGCATACGTGTCTCTTCTCTATTTTCGTTCAAAAAAGTTAGTTTTCTGTATACTAAATATTATTTTCAAAAATAAAATTACTTTAAATGCCTTTATTGCCAAATTCAGGCTTATATTAGAGTTTAAAATCAACTTAATTGTTTTTGTTATCATATAAAAAATAGAATAAAAATCTCTTGTAGAAATTCAATATTTTATCCATAGGAAATAAATTTTGAAAAAATTCTGCAATATATATGTAATGTTAAGGAGTCTATTTGTGAAAGAACAAAAGTATGAAATATAATTTAACTAAAATTTTTATATATAAAAAATCAGTATGACTAGCTCAAAAACTTATTATTGTTTCTATGGAAAAGTTACAACACCTTGTCAATTATCTTTATGGTAGGATCTATAAATAATTAAGCCTTGTGACTTTTAGGATCCTGATACATGATGATGGTGGCATATTTTGTATAAACCTCAAAGCGGGTGCCGCTGAGCAGGTCTTTGTAAATTTGATTGCACCACCGTTTTTATTTTTGGGGTGTTATTTGACTACATAATTGTTTTATTGATGACTACTTGGCATTGATAATTAAAAGAAAATTAATCCAGATCTTATTATGTTGTTGTAATGAAAATATGAAGTCATGTTTAACAATAATAAATTATTAAATAAAAATTTAATAATTTAAATTTATAAATTAAAAATATAATTACAAATAATTATATTAATTTAATATAAATTTAAATTATTATATCTTCATCCAACAGCCGTTGTGATTGAACATGATACTATATATCTATCGCAACACGAGGAACTAAATTGAAACAAAAAAAACAGACGGTAGGTAGAAAGTTATTTGATCTTTTAAAACGCGCTCACCAAACTACCAAGTCTAGCGCCTTACAAAAGCGGAGACAAAATACCAAGAAAAAAAAAAAAAGTCCTTTTTCGTTTGGCTTTATAACATAAAACACAACATTGATTTTGTACGGTAAGGGCAATGCTTGCTCAGCATCAGAAGAGAAGCAAATATACGCATGGAATCAGGCGCAGAAGATAAACAGTACGGCGGTGGCAAAGGAATAACAGGAAACACAGCAGAGCTGAAAAATATTTTATGCATGATGATTTAGTCGATACTAGTTGAGTTGATGACTTCAAAAATTACTTGATATACCAACAAAGATAGTGGATAATAAAAACAAATATCCAATTCGATTTCAGTCATATTTTCTAACAAACAAGCAGGAATCTAAATATCTTCGCGAGTCACTTTATTGTGAACAGCATATTTCTTCCATTTCTTCTCACATCAATTATTTTTTTTCCCTCAGGAGCAAATAATACTTCGATTTGTTTCCTTTTTTTATTTTTTGGGAAGGAGGGTTGGGGTTAGAGACGCTCAGAATCTGAGCTTAGCATAGGCTACAATATGGTGATCCAACGAAAAAAATTATAAGTGAGACATTGACAGTAAACAGAGTAGCAATGCTAACAATTTATGAGCCCTCGTCGAAGACACCAGCCACACAACGTGATCTTGAGTTATGTTATGGCTCTCTGACGGCTTCCATCCTTTGAAATAAAAAAAAATCTCTTTTGCAAGATATTATGTAATGGGATTTAGACTCCAGCCAGCTCCAGCCAACCTACCGTAAACTCCTGTTGAAATGAATCAAAGGTGTTTCAAATCTTCTAGGCAACCATATGGGGAAGAAAGTAATTGTTGAAGCATTGATTCAGCAGTGCCAACATCTATGAACAAGCAGAAGAGGTCCTTTTATATCTTTAAAATACGGTCCGTTTATTCCAGTAAAAGGAAGCTTTGGAAATGCATCCACGCAGTAATTAAAGACGAACTGAAAAGATCGTTCCACTAGAGTCAACTTGGAAATAGAAAAAGAATTTGAAATTGGTCAAGCCAGGATCTTCATTTTGACCCATAAATTCTTCAGATGGGTGTGTTTGGTGTGTGTGTGTGTGAGAACTTCTTCCTAGAGTGACTAGAGCAAGAAGCTTAGTTTATCTGGCAGCCAATAACCATTGCAAGCATATTTAGTAAACATATCAACTAAAAGTGATAAGGACAATCACTTACCAATAGCATAAACTTCAATATCCAACTGGAGTAAGCAAAGATTGGATACCAAAAACAATGAAGAGAATTCCACCAGAGAGAGCAACCTGAAAGGAATAAAGTACGACTTTTTACAAGAGATATATGTACAGCTTAATACTATTTGTCATGGCATAAGGGCTGAATTTTGCTGTATAAAACTCAAAATTGTTCTACGAGTGATTTTACCAAGAAAGTTTGCTCATCTATCGTTTCATCTTCATTACTCTGTCCATTCATCTTTTAAAGCTGGCAGACTAAGTATGATAAACCCCAAATTCAGTCCCTCCTCCCTCCCTCCCCCCTCCCCCCCAAAAACAAAAAAAAAAATCCTTCTTTTTGTGGTAGTTTAAAATTAATATTTTATCAAAGAAGAAATTATCATGATAACTCGATTTACAAGCACATTTTAAGAATAAGAAAATTGAATTCAAAAGAAAAGGCAATATAAATTAAAGGAGAAAACAACAGATGGATAACAGATCACATTGTAAACGGAGGTAATTTCCATATCCAAGGGGGAAAAAATAAGAAAACAATGTATTACTATTTTTTCAGATATCTGAGATGCCAAGCTCTTTCCTCCAAAAACAGCAGCAGCAGTACATAATGCTTGTCCCCTGCAAAACATAATTAAAAAATATAGTCCTCTAAAGAAATTCCGGAACCTTGGGCATATCAGATACATCATACAGTCATTTTTATGGCTCTAGAGATGAACGGTACATTTGCATAGAATGCACACACATGCGTCTGTAATATTCCAACAAAAAAAATTATTCAAGTAAAATGTGCCATCACTACCAACCAAAATAAAATAGCCAAATTCTCCAAAGAAATAATTTGACTTTAATTGACAGATAGAAGAATAAGTAGTCAAACAAAACTTACAAAATCCCTCCAAGTACGACACCAAATGGGTTCTCATCTGCAGCCAAACCAATAGTTGCCAGCTGAAAAAGAACAAAGTTATGCTTAGTGAATGATGTTTTGATCGTGAAAATTATGTGGAAAAAAATCCTTTTCTCTAATTATGCTTACCTGGCTCTTGTCACCCCATTCACCGAAAAAAGTGATAGAAAATGCCTGCAGAATGGACATGATCACGAGGATCAGATGTCAACTGCATGTTTTGTTAAATACTCCATATAGTGATAAAATAACCTATTACCTTTAAGAAGATGGGGGAGAAAAACTGAGAGAATAATGGTCGTTTATGCTTTTTCAAATCATCATCAACCTGGGAATAAGTACATACAATGCACATTTTTCAGTCTCAAAACACCAAGTATAGCGTAATTCAGAATTCTATGTTGAAATTAATCAACTATTAATTTAAAATAAATAGCAAAATCCTTATTGCAGATTGAGAAATGAAAAAATTCATTCATACAAAGACTTCGATCTTGTTGATGATTCCCTCAAGTACAATATGACGGAGTCATCATTATTGACACTATGGTAGTAAAGCTTTTCCCGGAAGACTTCAAGTGCCTTATTGTAATAATTGTAATCTAGTTATATAGTTTATAGGATTCTCCCATTCGTTGCTATTGTAATAATTGTAAGGATTTTTCCAAGGATACTAAAAAATATTGCAAATAATCAAAACTAAACAAAATATAAGCTATACAGAAAAGAATTAGATGATATTATCATGCATGGTCAAACAGGTAGACTCAGTTCATCCATAGTCAAACCAATAGTGAAAATGAGCGGGCAAGGAAAGGATGAAGGCCAGACACACTTCAATCGACTGCTAATGTTGTCATACCTTATTGCTCCCTTTTGAAGCTCCACCATTAGCCTTCAAATCCTCGTCCTGATCACAACACAAGGGTACAAAGAAGAATATATAAGACTTGAGACAGTATGTCAGAAGAAAATATATAGAAGTGAAAAACCAACCAATTTTGCTTCAACTTCAGCCAATTCTTCTGCCTCCCTGTCCAGTTAAATAAGTAACTGTTAGCTATACAGAAAGTATGTACACAGATGAGAATTGGTGTTCATTAGAAAAGGATCAGCAAGTGCATGCGAGGGAAATATAAATTGTCACCCTTCTTCTAATATTGCATCTTTCAAGGACCATAACCCAAATCCAAAGAACAACAATGTTGTAATTTGATGAGCCCATTTGCGAGATATCTGCAAAATTACATGAATATCACTATGGGCAGAAATCAAAGAAGTAATGCTCACAAAGATCTAAGAATCTTAGAACAGTGAAGAATGAGATTTGGTTAATGCCAACATAACAGCCAGAGACTGAACCACTTATTACGAAACAGGTGGAAGCTGCCCCCTTTCCAATTAGATATTTATTTTTATCCTTGGCACACTAGACTACATGTGAGAATTTATATACATAAATTTAGCAGAACCGCACCGCACCCCAGAAAGAATAAAAAAGACTCGTAGGTATTATACATGTAGTATAATATTATTGTCCCATTTAATTTTTGAAAGTCACCAATACATGCTCCAATCTACCCCCTGAAGCCCCCCATGCTATTTTTTCTGGTTCCATCCCTGATAATAGCTCCACAAAGATCTAAGAATCAAGGATAAGAATTATTAAGTTTCTCTAGCAACAAAGAATGCTTACAAGATTTGGAGCAGCCCAGCCAACTAGAGCAGACAGAATGGTCATCACCTGGAAATTGAAATTTTTTCAAGAAACTATGAGACTAAAAATGATAAATTTAACCACAAAGACAAGTGAATCAAATAAGAGAAGGAAGAACTTACAATCAAAGCTGAGAGGCAACCTGATAAGACAAGCCGTCTGGGGTGACGCATGGCCAGGATCTTGACATAAGCACCCATGATAGCAGATAGTTAAAACCCAAGAGTAAAGAAGATACAATAAATTTTGAGGTACCCCTTCTCAGTTCATTTTTTTTTTTTTGCTACGTATTCATTTTGAAACAACAGGGAAACACTACCCATACCAAAAGGCCAAGTCTAAAGAAAGCTCAACCTCTTGTTTTAACCATTAGGTTTACTATAATATTCTCATCTCATTTCATTAATAGAAAGGTGAGAATCTTCGAATAAATCTGAAGGTCAAAACACTCAATTTTCTGAGACTACCAGCCATTTATGGACTTACCATTCCCATATTTACAATAAATGTCAGATATAAAATCACTATGAAAGCTTCTGACCAATGGACTTGGAATAAAACTGTTAAACAAACAAATAAATAAATAAAGCAAGGCAGAAATTTCTCAGCGAGTTCCAGTCGATATTATCATAGTAATCCCAAACACATTGGCCCATAGAATTGCACCCATTAATATATTGTCTCTGGCTATTATATCTTGCCCACGATTAATAATTTCTTTTTTCCAAAAATAAAATTGTCTTGTAGCCTGCTTTCGAAGATTTTAACGTAAGAGGACAATCTAATCGGGACTCGTGGAGACCCAAAAGCTTGAAATCTCAGATAGTTGACCAAAGTTTTCTGATTCCTCTATAGATACTAATTCAGTGATAATAACTAGAATTGGAGGGTCAACTAACCGCAGCTGCGAAAAATGTTTTATCCCCGATCTCAGAGAGCACAGTCATGGCCAACGACTTGGTGAATCCCTAGTCAAACAATAAAAGATTCGTGAAAAAAACGAAAACAAAGAAGGCAAATTTAAAACGAAAATATAAATCAAATTCTAGAATTGAAAGGGGAAGTACCTGTACGACAGAACTCATTTCCGCTGAATGAGAAAGAACAGCGAAACGAAGTAGAAATTGCAGAGGTTTGAGAGAGAGCAGAGGAAAGGACTTTTTTGAGCTGAAACCTCTCTCTCTTTCTCTCTCTCTCTGTCTCTCTCTCTCTCTCTCTCTCTCTCTCTCTCTCTCTCTCTCTGTGTTTGAGGCCGCTTCACTCAACTCTTGGAGACTGTGGTACCTGCACCAGATGAGTCGTAGGTAGAATTTCGGAATCGGTCGACGGGAAGAGAACAAACGCTGTGAGCGCGCGCGTGCTGGTGGGCGCGTGGGCGGTTAGGTGTTCTTTATTGTGGCTATTATTATTTCAAGTTTTCCGCATGCAATTTAATGCCCGGAACAAAGTTGAAATCAATGTGGAAGATCAATTTCTGCTGAGATTTATTTTTCGGCCAACATAAATTTTTATATAAAATTTTAGTGTAATTATAATTTTAAATATTTCTGTGTGCAAAATTAAAAAATATCACACTAACCAACTATAAACGATTTGGCCAAAAAAACAAAAACTCAAAAAATAACAAACTAGAGCGACTCATAATTTCCACTTTTTGGGATAAAACTTTTTCCACACTTTTAATTGTTTATTTTGCTTTATTATTGGAGTGTTTTTTAATTTTTCTGCAATTATACAAATTTTTTATTTTAGGATATTAAATTTGATTTTATTATAAAATTTTGAATAAAATACTATTTATTAACCCAATATATCATTAGGTTAATGAAGAATATTTTATAGGACAAATTTTATTCTAAGGGAGGTTCATGCACAATAAAAATAAAAATAATACTCATGTAATTTTAACAAAAGTAACAAAATCATGTATAATTTCCTCCTCTTTTTTTTTCGGCTAAGTGTTATGAATTGTCTTGAAGGAGAGGTAGGCAAAGTAGTTTTTGAATTGATGTATCCAAATTGGTTGATAGAAGCTTATGGGCTTGCTTTGGGCCCATTCACATTAAACAATTTAAAGAACAGAAAAAGAAACAAATGAGCAATGTTTCTAGGATGTATTTTGAAATTTTATGTCATTGATTAAAACATTGATCCTTAAAATACATGACAATAAGAAAACTTTATCAGTTTGAAGATCAGAATTAACTGAGCCCTGGACCAAAATGATGAAGACCATTGACACCACAACACTGAAATCACTTTGACACAGTGCAGGGGAAGATGATTGCTTAGTCATGATAGCAACAACTACGAGGCTTCAAGGATTCAACCCCACTTTTTGTCCCACAAATCTGCAACATCCTTCGGTGACTATGCAGGTCGCAATCCCCTATTCATGATTTCTCTTAAGGCCATGTATTAGAATATGGTCTAAAATGGCCAAGCAAAACCAAAGCCAATTGTTGCATAAAATTAGTCAAAAGCTTGATTTTATGAAAAAGATGTGTCTCTGAAGCATCATATTCATACCACACACCAGCCACGCTTATCCCAATAACGCGTATTTTAAAACCCTTAATCAACTTCCCATAAAGCTAGAGTTTTCATTGCCAAGCCCCTTTCGGCTTTCCCAAGAACCATAAAGATTATTGAAATCACTGTTAATAGTAACAATGGCATCGCAGATTAGCCGGACAATGCAAAGGTTATGAAAGCTTCTTTCTTTTCCTTTGCTTTAATTAGCTTTGTTATATCCCCCAAGCGAGCTTGACGTGAATCGCTGTAAATGCCTCCTACTGGTCCCCTTCCCCTTCCTAAATATAAATCCAAATTCTCCCTACATTCTCTTCATGCACTCTCATTTCACTCTCTGTTTTCAATGGCAACATCAGATAATCCTCTGTTTTTCCTCCTCTCCTTCTCCCTCTTCTTCTTGTTCACCTCCCCATTAGTACACTCTCGGAGCATACCCCAGAGCTCGAAGACAACAGTACTTGATGTCACTTCTTCCATTCATAATACCCGGAAAGTTTTCTCCAATACCCAACATGCTTCACTGGACCAGCAGCAGCTAATTTCTTCCCCTTCATCTTCCCTCACTCTGCAACTGCATTCTCGAGCTTCCCTTCATAAACCTTTACATGGAGACTACAAATCTCTCACCCTAGCTCGACTCGAGCGCGACTCAGCCCGAGTCAGATCCTTGATAACCCGTTTAGATCTAGCCTTAAAACGAGTTACCCCATCAGATCTTCACCCAGCTGCTAGAGGTGACGAGTTCAAATTTGGGATAGAGGAACTCAAGGGTCCTATCATCTCCGGAACGAGTCAAGGAAGCGGCGAGTACTTCTCCCGAGTTGGAATCGGTAAGCCCCCGAGTCAAGTTTACATGGTACTCGACACCGGCAGCGACGTCAGCTGGATTCAGTGTGCGCCGTGTGCCGATTGCTACCAGCAAGCCGACCCGATATTCGAACCTGCTTCCTCGGCTTCCTACTCACCGCTCTCTTGTGGAAGCCCTCAATGCAAATCGTTGGATTTATCAGAGTGCCGCAATAATACTTGCCTCTACGAGGTCTCCTACGGCGACGGATCCTACACCGTCGGAGACTTCGCGACGGAGACTGTTAGCATCGGCTCGGCTTCCGTTAGAGGCATAGCCATCGGCTGCGGCCATAATAACGAGGGCTTGTTCGTCGGCGCAGCCGGCTTGCTAGGTCTCGGTGGCGGCTCGCTGTCTTTTCCGACTCAGCTCAATGCATCGTCGTTTTCTTACTGCCTCGTAGACCGTGACTCTGACTCGGCTTCCACTCTCGAGTTTAACTCACCGTTGCCTCCTAACGCCGTTACTGCTCCTTTACGGCGTAACCCGGAAGTAGACACCTTCTACTATCTCGGCCTAACGGGAATCAGCGTGGGAGGCCAGATGCTTCCGATTCCCGAGTCGAGCTTTCAGGTTGACGCCGCCGGGAGCGGCGGGATCATCGTGGACTCCGGCACGGCGGTGACGCGGTTGCAGAGTGACGTGTATAACTCGCTCCGTGACGCGTTCGTTAAGGGAACACAGGGGTTGCCATCTGCGAAGGGCGTGGCGTTGTTCGACACGTGTTATAATCTGTCTACGAAGACCAGCGTGGAGGTACCGACGGTGTCGTTTCACTTTCCGGAGGAGAAGGAGTTACCGTTACCGGCGAAGAACTACCTGATACCGGTTGACTCGGACGGCACGTATTGTTTCGCGTTCGCGCCTACTACCTCGGCGTTGTCAATCATAGGTAACGTTCAGCAGCAGGGGACACGTGTCGGTTTCGATCTTGCGAATTCCCTCATTGGATTCTCGGCCAGTAGCTGCTAGTATAACCTTTTGTTTTGTCTCATTTTATTTATTGCTTTTGAATTTATTTACTGTTTTACCCCTGGTGCTTTTGCAATTGTGTGTGGGGCCCATTCGGATAAGGTTGTAATGCGGTGGGACCAGCTGAATGGCCCTATAAATATTAACGGTTTTGTGTGTCACGAGATGGTTACTTAAGACGGTAGATGTGATGGATAGCTGGAGGTTGGGTATAATGGTTACGATCATGTTAGAATCGTACGTGAGTATGTACCCAATATCGGTACTCCAAATCCCACTGGATCTGGCCCAAAACTGCTTTATTTAGAATGAGCTACATCGTCCATCAGTTCTGTGATTATCAACGTCATTAATGGATAGTACAGTTATTTATAATTTATTTATTTAAGTGTTAAAAAATAATATTATTTTTAATACATTCATTACTTTTAATCAGTACCTTAGTTATATTATATAATTATAATAATATTATTTTTTAATTAAATTATTATAATTATATTTTTATATTATAATTAAATATATTAATATATATATATATATATATCAAATATTTTACTTTAAAAAATACATTTAAAATTTTTTTTCTAATTTTAAATTTGACAAAATGTACCGCTGATGAACGATCAGGTCAACAAAAAATAATAATAATAATTCTTTTAAGTCGCCATTTATATTTTAACTATGCTTTTATAATAAACTATTAAATCGCATAATTAACGTGTGATATCTTATATTTTGATTATTTTTTTAGATTCTCTTCATTGTTTATGCTATTTAAAGATTTATTCTTGTCTAACATTAATTGAATTTGTCTAACACATTTAACTTGTAAAAGTCTTGGTAGCATCATAACCTTTACAATATTAAACTGATTTGTTAAATGTCATAAGTCATCACAAATCACCTGCATTGCTAGGGGGGACTATGTAGCAATCAACTTGTAATGGATATAGCTTGCCGTACGGGAAGCATTCTAACATTCCACAAAATTCGTTTTATCCTAAAATGTTATATATTGTCGAACTAATTTTCTTTTATCTATTGTCAAGAAAGATTGCTACTTTAATTGATCCTACCAGTAGTTATACGCTTATTTCAAAGGTTAAATTGTGCACTTAGAAATATAAACTAATTCAAATTGCGGAAACAGCCAATGGAAGCTTACAATTGGAAGGCAATTCTCTCCGTTGTGAGAGCAGTTACTCTCTAGTGTGCAAGCGATTCTTCTCTGTTGTGAGAACCTACGTGCATGGGTTGTCACGCCCCGAATTCCCTGGGATGTGACTGGCACAGATCACGAGGAAATCCCCATGACCTGCAAGCCTACACTAAAGGGACGATCGTTAACATACATTACCAATACCCATAATGCCGTTGCCTTAGTATATATGGCGAGAATGTCAATACAAAACGAGGCCTCCTGTAGAAATTTCGGCAGCACCTCCCCAGTAATTAAGACGTCCCGAAATTTCTACAAGGTCCTGCAAGGCAATACATAAATAGGGGAGCTCCGCTCCCACCAGCCCAAATCCACGAATACAACAAAAGACAAAAACATGGCGGGTCCAGCTGTGGTCACAAAATAATCCCGCGAACGGAAATGGCTACCAAACTAAATATATATATATATACATCCCAAAAGAAAATACCAAATTATAATCAAACAAAAAGGGGCACGTCTCGCACCCAAAACAAGCGGCTCAATGCAGCTCCCTGGTCAATGCTCCGCCGGCTCCAGAAGATCGCCTAACTCTCTTTCTGGGACCAAAAGTTTTCCGGCAGATAGCACCCCAAGTCAGTAAACCATTTCATATATATAAACGGAAGCTTTAACAAAAATCAAGGAGTAATACAGTGCAATAGTGTTTAAATCCATAAACTTGCAATTTAACAGTCGAACGAAATAACCATTTATCATAAACGTCAAGTCAACAACCATTCTCAGTTAAGCAATCAATTGTGACAAACAATCAGGATTAAGACTGCTAAGAATCAACGGGCGAGGGTACACAACCCTCAAAAGCATCAATTAACAAGCGGGGATACACAATCCGCGAGGGTAACTAACCAACGAGCGAGGACACTCAGTCCTCGAGGGTAACTAACCAACAGGCGAGAACACTCAGTCCTCGAGGGTAACTAACCCACAGGCGAGAACACTCAGTCCTCGAGGTAACTAACCAACAGGCGAGAACACTCAGTCCTCGGGGTAACTAACCATCGAGCGAGGACACTCAGTCCTCAAGGGTAACTAACCAACAAGCGCGAGTTACGTCTCGCGAAAGCTTATCATTCGTCATTTTCCAAATCTCAAAGAATTTACATCATGCATGTATACAAAGATGAAATTATACGAAAGTTTTCTGTGGTTCTATTATATCTGGCTAGTAACCACCTTTAATCCCATCACAAGTCAATTACCGTAATTACAATCATTCAACACATGCAGAGGTCCCTTGCTTTAAATCTCCCAATTCGGTAAGGCAGAATCAGAAAGAATTTATTTACATATAGAAAACAATTAAACAAGAACAGCCTAGGCAATAATAAGAGTTTCGGGGTGCTATCTGTGCACCTGAACTCTGATCAACGCAAGCGGTATGCTGCCCCCTCCTTGGGGTGCCAGAATCGGCCTTACGACCCACCTGCACCGAAGTTCACGCAGGGATTAATTGCCGTTCGGGCCATTATCCTAATTTAGGACCTAACTCCCCCATCTCTTTAATTCCATATCTTTCATTCCTTAACGTGTGATTATTTACACTTCTGCCCCATATATTTTCCAGATTTTTCATTCTGGTCCCTGTTTCAAGCCCTAGCCTCCATTTTAATGCAAATCTAGCAAATTTCTTAGTTCTCATGCCTAACAGTTTAAAGGTATTAATCTAGAGTAAATATGGATCAATTACAAGTCAGAAATTTTCCATTTTCTCAAGAACCCAAAATTTTCGAAAATTTTCACTTTGGTCCCTGTCAGCCATTCTTCTTACAAGCAGCCAAAATCCATGATTTTAGAGCTCAAATTTGTTGTTTAAGGGCCGAAAATGCTACTTCTAAGCTCAATCTGAAGAGAAAACTAGCTTAAATGTACCAAATCGTCCCAAAATGCTCAAGATTCGAACTCCTCCTTCTCGCCGGAAAAGCGACTCCAACGGCGGCCAACTGAGCTCGTCTTCAGGTGGAAAGGACCGGCCAAGACGTGAGGCTCACAACCCGTCCAAGCCACGCCGGGAAAACAGCCCACCAACGGCCAGGAGAGCTCGCGGTTCCACGGTGGTTTTCGCCCAAAGGAGTGGCGGTTTGCCGGCTGGAATGGCGGAGAAGGGTGGCCGGTGGTGCTCGGGGGTGCAGCTCAGCTCAGGCGAGGTGGAGGCTCAACCACGGCGGCCCTCAGCTCTCTCGCGAAGCTTCTCTCTCTTCTCTCGCTCTCGGCTGCACGCAGGAAGAAGGAGGAAGAAGAAGACTCACGAGGGCAATTTCGTCCTTTCACTGTGGAGGGGACACGTGGCAGCTCCAGAAAAAAAACACTGGAGGTTAGCTTCCCGATCTCGAACCTGCGTCCTGAGGAAATGCAGCCTGAAGCCTGACCACTGAGCCAACCTCAATTTCATTGTATTAATTCACCTAACACAATATTATACCCTCAGTTGCATTTAAAATTTTAATTACTTGGGTTATTACATGGGTTGTCAAATCATGTCTTCTTATTAGATTTTACAAATGATATCTTCTTTGAATTTGTCTCATATTATGGTATAATTGGATAATCAAAGCCTGGTGAATATTATTTTAAAGTAGGAGATCTATCTAGCGTAGAGTTGTTATCAACTAATACAAGATGCCATGGCCTACATTGATTCCATTGACTATTGCTCGGTTCATTGGATGCCTAAAACTACTAACCAAATAGCAGATTGGCTTGCTCAGCATGCCAAAAAGGGGATGCGTCGTGGGGTTTTCACCCCCTATCGCCTCTGTTATCTTTATTGCTTCTGATGTTGGAATATGGAAGGAAGGCATTGGATAATGGTGCACCTTGAGCCATGGTTGTTAGTTTAGTTCTTGTCCTTTCTATTTTCATTTGTTGTGTAGTTTGCGTTTATGTCTCTATTAAGTTGTGTGTTTGTATACCTATAGTTTCAATCTGTATTGTGCATTGTAGTATCTCTATTTAGATGTGTATTTGTTCCTATGGTCTTTTTTCGTTTGATCTTAGTCTATTCTTCCTCTTTGGTTTATATGAAATTTATTTAGTGTCACATCCAAAATGTGATCGCCCAGTACGAGAAAAAAAATTATTTTTTCTTTAAAAACAAAATTCAAAATTTAAAAGTCGCCATTAAAATTTTTTAAGGACAAATTTTAGAAAATCAATTTACATGATAAAGTGGTATGCGAACTAAAAATTAAATTTGGGAGTTGATTGTGCATAGAGAAAATATTAGACACCCCACAACACCTATTCTTAAGAAAGATTGCCTAAAGTTAATTATGTGAAACATATATGACTTTAGTTTAAATTTTAATTACTCTTATAAACCACATACAAAAAAAAAAAAAAGGAGAATAATATAGAAAATAAGAAAATAAAATATTTACAAAGGCAAACTTAACTTAGTATTAGAACCTAAAGTCTACGTAAACTGTGGTAGGAATTAAAATATACGTAATTTGACTAAAAAGACATGTCAATTGATTAATAATCTTTATTTTTGTGAATAGAACAAGATAGACCAAATTTAATTGATTTTCATAAACAAAATGAATATGAGATTTGGTAGACATGTTTTAATTTACATAATCAATTTGAGCTCATTTTCTTATTCTCTTTATTTCTCTCTTTTTTTTTTTTTTTCTAATTTTGTGATCTATTGAAGGGATAATTTCTTTCCTTTTTTATTATTTTGAATTCAATATAGGGATATTTAAAAGAAATGATGAATATTTTTGTTGAATTTTTTATTATCTAAAAGAAAATAATTTTTTTAATTAAACCCATTTTTCGACAAAATGAGAAAAGGAACTTTGAAATAGCCTTTTTAATTTTAAAATAAAACCTAAAGAGAAATTTTAAACCTAGTATATTTTTTGGCCTTTTTTTTTTTGTTATTCTACTCTTAATTTGTTTCAACTTTTATAAAATTTGAGGATTTAAAAAAGACAAAATTAAGATTTAAAATTAAAATGCGAAATGTGAAGCGGGATTTTTTTATTAAAAGGGAAATGATTTTGATTATTGTTATTTTTTCAACAAAACACTAATTAGGCACAAGCCGTTGAAACCCATTTTATTTTATTTTATTTTATATTTTTAACAAAAATATAACGGTATTAGGTAAAATTTGAAGAAACACAAGATCTCACACGGCCCATTAGTTGACTTTGTAAATGCTTTAGGAGACCTAGGAGTCCCAGTGTCTCATATAGTGACTATTAAGCCAAAAAGACTGAAAGTATATAATTTCAATGGACTAACAATTACTTTATTGATATTATTATTATTATTATTATTTATTTTCATTGTTATTGTTGTTATTGTCATTATCATGGGAACCAAATATTAACTTTTAAAACCTAATAAGACCGAAGTCTCACTTGATTTGTACCAATTGGTTTTTAAGCGTATATAGGGATTAATGATTTCCTATGCAGACCTCTAAGAGATGAGAAAACTTTAATTATTTCATGATTTAAAAATCATTTTGTTTTATTATTTTTTATTTAGTTAAAATAATATGTATTAACTTTCAACATCAAATAGTAAAATTCAAATCTTAAAAGAAGCATCATATTTTGACTAACAAGGAAATAAAAAGCATGCTTACATTATATCATTCACGCTAGCCTTCATAAACCCTTAGGACCAACATAATCAAACTTGACCAAACCAGCCTTCCATATGATTAGAGTAAACACAAGAGCCCATTAGACCATTGAAACCTTTTTAAGAAGGGGCCACAACAACAAACATTAACCCATATCACAATCCTAATGCAACAACTTACTCAAATGAAGTCTAAGACTTATGAAAGAAAAACAAAATGACATTCATATAGCAGCACAAATCTAATCAAAAACAAAAAAAAAAAAACAAAAATGCAGCAACACGAAGGAAAAAAAATCATGCCACTACATGAACTAAATCTTGACAGAAATGAAGGAGATAACCTGTTACCACACACATGAAGGCTTGACAGCAAGAAAGAGTAAAATATGTAGCAACACGAGTGAAATCCATGACAGGAAACCAGGGAAAGACTATGCAACAATGTAAGTGAAATCCATGACAACAAATGAAGGGAAAAAAAATCATGCAACTTCCTAAGCGAAATTATGATAGAAAACAAAGGAAGACCATGCTGTGACATGATCATAATTTCCAATAACACATAAAGGAATTCAAGGCAGCAACAGAAGCAAAATACATGATAGGGAAAGAGAAAGCAATGTAGTCATAGAGATAAAGTTCATGACTGAAAAGAAGGGAAACTTTTGTCGCGACATGAAGATTACGTCCCCATTCCTCTGTTCAACCCTGTTTAGTGTTACTTTCCCTTATCCTTTTTCTTCTTCTTCTTTTTTAATCACTATAACTCAGGTCCTTTTTTCTCTTTGGTTCTTTCGATTAGTACCGAGAAGAAATGCTTTCCTTCCTTAACTTTTCTCCTTCATTCCCTTTTTTTTTTTCTTTCTTTTATGTTTTTCTTAATCTCTCTCGGTCTCCTTCTCAAAGTCCTTCTCACCTCTCTCCTTCCATCTCTAACTATCTGCCTTACTCTTCTCTGTTTCACTTTCAATTTTCCACCTTTTCACCCTCTGTTCTCTCTTTTTAATATCCTTTGTTTTTCTAAGCAACCAGCTCCCTCTCTCCTTAACTTCCTCTTTTTTCATCTTCATCTAAGGAAGCCAAAAGCAAAGTTGTCCTCTTTTCTTTTCAACTCTGATGCCTCTGCCTTTTCTCTTAAACTTTAGTTGTCATCTCTTTTCCTCTTCACTCGAGCTCACTGTTGTGCTAACCCAAAGTAGATTCATTGCCTCCTCCTTATCTTCTAACTCACGCTTCCTTCTCTAGCTCTACTTAGCTGTTCCGCCACTTTCTTAAAATCCCTTCCTAGCCTTTTGCCGTTAACTTTTCCTTCCAATCACTTCTTCATCAATGTTTCCCCATACCTATGCTCCTGTGACTTGAAATGGTTACCTTTTGTAGAGAACACATAAGTCATTGTGTATTGCAAGGAATAACTTGAGATTTTGCTCTTTGTTTTGGTTGGCTGCTCTAAAATCTCTTCATTTCTTTTCCTATTGATTTTTATTTTTTCAATTTGTCATTTACTCATTTTGATTTTTTTAATTCTTATTTTTCTTATTATTTTTTTATTTTATTTTCCTTATTTTGATTTTTAATTTTTTTCTTATTTTTATTTTTAAATTTTAATTTTTTTATTGTATTTGTCATTTGCTACTTATAGTTTTTTTTCACCTCCCTATTAGCCACTTTTCATTTTCCAATTTCCCTTTTGAAGGTATCTTTCAATATTTTAGATTTTTCATTTTTAATTTGTTAATTTTATATTAATGAATTAATCAATTGATTAATTACTTAATCATTAATTTTTTTTATTCTTAATTACTTTATATTTGGGATGGAGTGTTCACAGTTGCCCCTCCTTATTGGTCTTTTAGGTAAAGAATGCAAACAAGGTGATGAGATGGTCTTACGTAAAAGCAAGTAATATGTGAACATGTATTATATTCATAAAATATACACATGTGGCTCTAACTTAAATAGTTACCAGTTTATTCAGAAATTGCAAAGATGCCTACGCTCACGTAGGACTTGATGGAAAACTATTCATAGCAGATAGACTTGATCATCGAGTTAGGCTTTTAAAAATTGGGCTTAAATTTGGGTTCACAAAAAAGCCCAAGCTCGTATTTTAATCAAACTTTTTTATTCAAGCTTTTATCTATATTTTTCAAGCCTGGCCTATCAAGCTAATTGGGCTTTTTAAAGAAAGGACAAATCAATTTGTTACTTAAGATTTGAGATAAATAACATAAATAATTGTTACTATTATATGTAAAATTATATAGAGAGTAGTTGTATATACAAATGAGTTGTTATATTGACATAAATCTTTTAAATAAGAGGCATTGGTTTCTATTTCTTTATCAAAATTTCACATTACACTAAGTTTTTTTTTTTATATAATAAGTTTTAACTGATTAAAAAAAAAAAATTCATTCAAGCTTTTTGGGCTCAAGCCGGGCTTTTAAAAAAAAAAAAGCCTAAGCTTGGCCCGTTTTACAAATTGGGCTTTCCAATTCGGGCCTTTTTTGTTCAAGCTTTATTTTTTTTAGGCCAGACTTATCGAGCCAATTGGGCTTTTAAGTTATGATCAGGTATAGTAGCATAATTTTGAAGGTGCTACCATAACTGGGCTTTGAGTTGCCTAAGTAACACAGGTTTCAAAGTGCCAGCATAACTAGCCTTTAGGGGTGCTTACGGAATAAGGCTTTAAGGGGGCCTGTATAATAAGGCTTTAAGGTGCCAACATAACTGGACTTTGGGGTGCTAAAGTAAATGGGCTTTAAGGTGCCAACATAACTGGGCTTTGGGGTGCTAGAGTAAATGGGCTTTGAAGGTGCCAACAAAATTGGGCTTCAAGGTGCCAGCCAACATAATTGGACTTTAAGGTGAAATTCACTAAGAATCTTGTGAAAAGGGTTAGCTTACCCTTTAGGGGCTTGCCCCAAATATTATAAAATGCAATGGTTCATGTATACTTGGGTAAATGTGTAGTGAATGTAGTAATCTTTCACCCCAATGATGCATGCAAAGAGAATGATAACTTTTTTCATTTCCTTATGCACTTTTTTGTTTTATCAAAATAGATGATGGAGGCATCATTTCCTGCATTTATTCATTTATTTTTTTTATTTATTTTCCTTTGTATTCAAATTTTAATCTATAAAAAACTAATCATTTATGAAATTGTGCAATCCTTCCTGTGAAAGCTTCGTTTAACTAGACCCTGATACTCGAGTCTTTTTAAATGAATTATTGATGAATTTGCAATCCTTTCAATAGGTAAGACCATTACAATGATGATGTTGTTTTAAGTGTCACCATTGAATATTCTCCTATACCTTGTTTCAACTTTTCCATCAAGATTTGGATAAGTGAACAACAACCTTTCTAGTTCTCTTCCTCGATAATGGTTGTGATCCAAAGGCTAATTAGGAGCTAGGAAAATGCATTGGTGCATCATGCATTAAAACCTTCAATAAAAGTTGTTTCTTAATCATTAAATATTTTGTGGAATATGAATGCAGTAGGTAAGGTACAAAGCAAAACAAGATATTTCTCAAATAAAACTTTATTGAAAGAATAAGTCCTTAGAAATACGAGGGGTAAAACATATTCATTTAACTAAACAAGACAAGTAATTAAAGACAAATGAAATCAATTTGAACCAGAAATGATGAATATCTTGTGAAGTGTCCCCTGCTTTTGGGTTCAACACTTCCATTTGAGCAGTTCATAAGTTATCACATGTATGCACTATTGTTTGCGACGTTGAAGAATTCTTGTCCCAAAATTCACATTAGTTACTACTTCCCCTTTCTTTCAATTTGTTGATTTGGCACTTTAGTTTTACTGAAATTATAGCCTCAAAAGGCGCTTATGACTTTTGCCCCACATTAGACATCATATAGCTTGGCAAACTCCTCATTTTGCTTTAGCTTTTGCCTAAGTTGCCCCTTTAGGTTTTTGTCCTACCAAGCTTTTTTTGTTTAGTTTCCTTTTTTTTTCTTTTTTTAAGCATAATATTTTTTGACAACATCCACATTGATAGGCTTTGAGAGTTCTTAGCCATCCATATATGTTAAGATCAAGGCCCTTTATGAGAATGTTTGTTTGACAACGTAAGGTCCCTCATAATTTAGGCCCACTTTCCTCAATGATCCTTTTGATTCGGCAGGATCTTTTTGCGCACCAAGCGTTACTCTCGAAATGTAACCGCCTAGCATAGAAAATAATTATTTTTAATTTTCACTTAAGGAAAAAACAAATACCAAAATTTAAGAGTCACCACCAAAATTTTTAAAGGCAAACCTTAGAAAACTTATTAAAATAATAAGGTGATCTACGAACAAGAAATCAAGTTCGGGAGTTAGTTGTGCATAGGAAAGGTGTTAGACACCCCACAATACTCATTCTTAAGAACGATTACCTAAAGTTAATTACGTAAAAATTATATGGCATTAATTTTAACAAGAATTTCTTATCAATCACATGTGAATAAAAGAAACATGAAAGTGACATAGATGAAATAAAGCAAACTAAATAGAAGAGAAATGGATTATTTACAAAGGGCAAACTTAATATAGGATTAAAGCCTAAGGCCTATGTACCTTGAGGTAGATATCGAAGTCCACGTAGTTTGTATAGAAAGTCATGTCACTGGTTGGTGATTTTTATTTTTAATAAAGACTAGGAAAGTTAAAATTAAACCAATTTTCGTAAACAAAACGGGATTGAAACTCAATTGGTGTGTTTTAATTTACAAAAATCAATTTAATATCACTTTCTCACTCATTTCATTTTCTCTCTTTTTAATTTTGTTTATTTTTTAGAATTTTAACTTTAATTTTGAAAGTTAAATGAAATTATGATAAGGAAGGATTTTTAGGATTTTTGAAGTTAGAAATTATTTTAAAATTGAAGTGAAATTATAATGGAAAAATATTTTTAGGATTTTTGAATTTTTTGAAATTGGAACTATATTTTAAATTCAAAAAGCGTGAAATTATTGAGGCAAATGGGTTTTTTTAGGACATTTGGAATGTATGCCTTTATGGAATTTTTTAAATTGGAAAAGAGGAATGAAATTACTGAAGTAAAAGATTTTTTAGGATTTTTGGAATTTATGTTTTTTAGGATTTTGAAATTGAAATTTTTATTTTAAATTTATGAAAGAAATGAAATTATTAAAGAGTAGTACTTGGGATAAGCTATTTTTTAATTAGAAAATATTGAATTTTGTACTTTTGAAAACCATATGTTAACTTTCAAAGTCTAAAGATATTATAGATCTCACATGACCTCTAACGATTAACTTTTAAATGTTTAAGGAGATTAACGGCCCCACATGGCGATTTCAAAAAAGTAAGTAAATAAAATGATAGAAGAAATGATTTTTGTAAATTAAAATTGTTTTATTTATTTATTATTTAGTTGTAAGAAAAATTATATACTAACTTTCAAAGCCTAAAGGGACTAAATAACCCACATGACTTCTGCTGGTTAATTCTTAAGTGTCTAAGGAGACTGATAGTCACACATGACATTTTTTGAAAATAAAGAGCGAGTAAACTAATTAATTTTTTAACAGAAATTTATATTCTTGCTTAATGAGAAATCATCAATTTTTTTCAAAATTTATTTTATCATTAATTTTTTGTAAAAATCATTAATTTGGTGAATTTGAAATTATTTTAATTATGTTATGGGAAATAATCAATTTCCAAAGTCTAGGGAGACTGAAGGTCTAACATGGCTCATACTAGTGAATTTCAAAAGCCTGAGAAAATTAAAAATCGACTACGTCTAAAGCAAAATATGTTTGTGATTTTTGACATCGGATATTAACTTCAATGCCTAAGGAGACTAGGTTCTCATGTGGCTTTTATCAGTTAGTTTTTAAGTACTCAAGGAGACTAAATATCACACATGACGACTTAAAAAAAATAATAACAATAATAATAATAGTAATAAAAAAACAAATGAATAAAATAAAATAAAATAACTTATTTCTTCTTTCCTTAAAAAAAAAAAAAGGAAATGCTAAATTTCCTCTTCTTTCTGGAGGGTGATCATGTTGGTAGTAGATTAAATATCAATGCTTAAAACCTCCTTAAGACATATTCCATAATTCTAAAGTCACAGCCATATCAGATTTGTACCAAGACATGTCATCCCAAATAGTGAAAGGAATTTTAAATGCAATCATGAGGAAGGTAAAAATAAGAATAAAAACAAACTAATCACTATAATACACCTTTATTATAAAACGAGTAATCAACAGAAAAGGTTACGTGGAAAAGTCCCTGAGAAATGTGATATCCTACATTTGATGTGTTAAGCTCGTGTGTAAACATACTAAAAAAACCATATTAGAAGTATAACTAGAAGACCAAGGTTGTAGAAAGCCTTGCATCAAGAAGCTCATATTTAACCTATTACCAACATGCCTAGCCATTAATAATCAGTTCAAGTCTAACTTAGCAAAGAGAAATGGGACAATATTACTACTAGCTTGGCCACAATAAGAACACAAAATGAACATAGCTTTCAAGTAAAAGTGGGATCAAGTGAGGTAAATACCTGCTTGTTTATATACGAGCAGTACATGTTTTTTAGCTACACTCTGACTTTTTACAACTATTTTTTCCCTTTTGCTCTATCTCTTCTCTCTCAGTATCCTCTCGGACTTTTCCTTGTTAACCCTAAGGTTCAATGTTATAAGTTTTGATTATGACAAATATATAACAAATGAATTAGGCATATAGAATCAACATGTACTTAATTAATTAATCATTAACATGTAATACTTGATGCCTGAATCATCCCTTATATGAGATATACTTGCTCATATTATATCTAATAGGCTCTAATATTATAGGCAATCAAAATTGGATATATATATATATATATAAGAATCTCATATGCATGGTAAAAAATGTTTACATTCTACTAATTGTTATTAAAATATGCATATTGAGACATATGAATTTGACCAAGTATTTAATTTGTAAGTTAGACTAACTATCATGGGCTAATTATTATTTTGTTAAATTTAATTAGACTTACATTTATTGGCCAAATACATTTTGATTTTCAAAATATAAGTTTGGGCTAAAAAAATAAAGAGATATGGATTTTAATAGAGATTGTTTTGGACCTTGGATCACTATTTTTATCATATCTTACAAATCAAAGTTAATATTGAAATGAAACCCATTGCATCTACAAATAGACTTAAACATATTTCTAGTCATATATCACATGCTTAAAGTAGAGTTGAAATTAAGAAGTTATGATTGTCAAAGTTTTAGGTATAGATATCACACTTTTTCCTAACCTCTAGTCATAATTTCAACAATATCTCATCAACCTGTACGAATTTTGAAATGAGATTTATTCCATATAAAACTAGACTCACACAGATTTCCAATAGTATATCACATGCATAAAATTGATTTAAAATAAAGGAGTTATAAGTGTCTCAATTTACGGCTATGTATATATATTTGTTATCTAACCTTTTGTCACTCTTTCAACAATATTTCAACAACCATATTGAATTTTGCAATAAAACTTATCAAGATAGAAAATAGACTTACAAAGCTTTTTGAAAAATATATAATTTTGTCAAAATGAAGTTGAAATGAAAGAGCTCTATGTATCAAAAGATGCAGCTATGGGATTGAGGATGGGCATGAAGTCAACAAATGAAGCTAATTTCTTCTAATAATCAAGTTGTACAAATTTAAATTTCTCATTGGCTTCAAACGGCTCTCTTGTCTTTTTAGCCTATAAATGCATGTCTCAAGAGCTTAGAAATTATAAGAAATAAAATGCTACAATGTGATCTTTAACTTGTTTTATTATCTTTGAAAGAGAAATAAACATCATTGAGCTATCTCTATCATTTCAGTTCTTAGAGCTTAATTTTGTATATCTACTCATTGAGAAAGTCTTTTAAGCAATATCATTCTTTTGCAATCTTTGTAAGACAAGGGTGGTGTATCCTTTAGGAGAGGAAAACATGAGTGTGGAATCTCTTAGAGTTATCTTTCTCTAGGAAGAGAGGTGTTATTTAATTTTAGAATAAGAAACAACTCTAGGCCAAGTTAGATGTTGCAAAGGCTCACAAGTGCCTGATTAAACTTGTGGAATAGTGAAAAAATCTCAAGACATTGCTTGGGGACTAGATGTAGTCTTGAATTGGAGTCAAACCAGGATAAATTTTAGAGTTTGCTTTCTCTACCCTTATACACTTTATATTTTGAATTGTCATACTTATCCTTTACTTTTGTTATTGATATTTCACTTGAAATATTGTAATCTCTTGCTAGACATATGAGTAAATGCATAGTGAATGCAATAATCTTTTGTGCCTATAATGCATGCGAAAAGTTTGATAACTTTTTTCATTTCCATATATATATATATATATATATTTATCAAAATAGATGACAAAGGCATCATTTCCACATTTATTCTTTTTTATTTATTTATTTATTTTGACTTGTATTCAAATTTTAATACATTAAAAACTAATCATTTATGAAAATGTGCAACCTTTCCTGTAAGAGCTTCATCTAACTAAACCCTGATACTCAAGTCTTTTTAAATGAATTTTTGACAAATTTGCAATCTATTCAACAAGTAGGACCATTACAATGATGACACTCTTTTAAGTGTCACCATTGAACATTCTCCAATACCTTGTTTCAACTTTTCCATCAAGATGTGGATAAGTGAAAAGAAGATCTTTCTTATTCTCTTCCTTGAAAATGGTTGTGATCTAAAGGTTAATTAGGACCAAGGAAAATGCATTGTTTTATTATGCATTAAATCCTTTGCTAAAAGTTGTTTCTTAATTATTAAATATTTTGTGGAATATAAATGCGGTAGATATGGTGCAAAGCAAAATGAGATATTTCTCAAATGAGACTTTATTGAAAGAATAAGTCCCTTGAGGTACTGAGTGTAAAACATATTCATCTAACTAAACAAAGCAAGTAATTAAAGACAAATGAAATCAATTTGAACCAGAAAAGATGAATCTCTTGTGGAGTGTCCCTTGCTTTTGGGTCCCGTGCTTCCTTTGAGTAGTTTGAAAGTTATCACAAGTACACACTATTGTCTACGACGATGAAGAATCCTTGTCCTAAAATTCACATTATTTACTACTTCCCTTTTCTTTCAGTCGGTTGATTTGGCATTTAGTTTGACTAAAATTATAGGCTTATGAGGCGCTTTTAACTTTTGCCCCAGTACAATCATCAGATAGCTTGGCAAACTCTTAATTATGCTCTAAATTTTACCTAAGTCACCCTTTCAGATTTTCGACCTAGCAAGGTTTTTTCTTTCTTTTTTCTTTTTCCTTTTCTATTTTTTTTTTCTAGGTATAATATTTTTTTACAACCTCTGCATTCACAAGCTTTAAAAGTTATTGGCCATCCATATTTGTTAAGATCAGGGCCCCTCCTGAGAATGCTTGTTTGTAAGCATAATGTCTGTCGTAAGTTAAGGTCCACTTGCCTTGATAATCCTCTTGATTTGACAAAATCTTTTTTGAGCACCAAGTCACATATCTAGAAATCTCTCAGGCGAATCCTTTTATTGAAAGCTCTAGCCATCCTTTTTTGATACAATTGCCCATAGTGCATAGTGGTGAGCCTATTTTCTTCGATCATGATCAATTGTTCATACCTGGTTTTTGCCTAGTCATTTTCATTTAAGTCGACTTCGACAAGTATCCTTAAAAATGGAATTTCTACCTCAATGGTTGTAACAACCTCCATCTTATAGACTGAGGAGTAAAGGGTGGCCCCAATTGAGGTTTGTATTGTTGTCTAGTAACTGTGTAAGGCATAGGGTAGGATCTCGTGCTAGTCCTTGTATGACATAATCATCTTTGTGATGATTTTTTTAATATTTTTGTTGGCAACTTTGACTGCTCTATTCCTATGTTCTCAATATGGCACTGAGTTATGATGCTTAATCTTAAATTACTCACAAAGCCTTTTAAGTTTAGCCTTGTTTAAGTTTAAAGCACTGTCAGTGATAATTCTCTCAGATAATCCATATCAATAAATTATGTTCACCTTTAAGCACCTGAGGAAGGCTTTCTGCGTGACGCTGACTAACGAACTAGCCTCCACCCATTTTGTGAAGTATAGCGACGATGATGAAATGCAATCCATTTAAAGCTTTAGGGTTGATAGGGCCAATCATGTCAATTCCCTACATTAAGAATGGCCATGGTGCCGCTAAGCTATGTAATGCAACTAGAGGAGCATTGATCTTTTCTTAGTAAATCTAACATTTATGGCATTTTCTAACGTATTCAACATAGTCCTTCTCCGTTGTCATCCAAAAGTATCTACATCTTTGAATCTACCTTGCCATTGTGTGGCCATTTTCATGCATTCCACATATACCCTCATACAATTCTACCATACTCTTCCTTGCTTCTTTTAAGTTGACACATCGTATCAACGTGCCATTATGACTCCTTTTATACAATACTTTGTTGCTAATGAAGAAATTCATGGCCAAGTGGCGGACAATTTTTCTGTAAATATCTATAAACCTGGTGGGATACACATATCCTTTATGTGAGCCATAATGTCTAAAAACCATGGTTACCTATCATACTCTTCTTCCACATTTAAACAGTATACAGACACACTTTGGGTTTCAATTCGTATACGCTAAAACTAGACTCTGTAGTCAAGCTGGATCATTACTGCCAATGTGGCTAAGGCGTCTGTAAACTAATTCATATCTCGATTTACAAGCTGGATCATTGCTACCAATGTGGCTAAGGCATCTGTAAACTAATTCATTCCTTGATTTATGTAGTAGAAATTGATCTCATCAAATTGTTTGATTAGCTGTGTTAGGAACTCCTAATACGATGAGTTTAGGATCCTTAGTTTGCCACTTACCTTTAACTTGATAAATTATAAGGGTTGAATCCCTAAAGACTTATAATTTCTTCATGCCAAAGGTAATGGCTACTTCAAGGATATTAACACAAGCTTATATTCTATTATATTGTTAATGTAATTGAACACCAGCTTTACATCCACAGGGAATCGTTTCCCTTTTAGAGACACAATTATTGATCCTATGTCATTCCTATGGGTATTGGCAGTGCCATCAAAATACATCTTCCACCCATCATCTTCATCACAATTATCATCATTCTCAACTACTAGTATGTCTACATCAGGAAAGTGGAAATCCAATTGATGATATTCATCTAGAGGATTCCCAGCCAGATATTTAGCAATGGTACTTCCTTTGATAGACTTTCCATCATGTACTTTACATTATATTTAGATAACACGACTTGCCATTTTGATACCCTTTTAGCGACATGCAGACTCTCAAAGATATATTTTAATGGATCTATTTTAGAGATTAAACAATTGGTGAAGTAAAGCATGTATTATCTTAAGGTCTTATACGTCCATACAAGCCCGCAACAAGTCTTCTCAATTAGGGAGTAGCACGTCTCACAATCATTGAATTTTTTACTCAAATAGTAGACTGCTCACTCTTTCTTTCTCGAGTCATCATGTTGCCCTAACACTACTCCCATTGATCTATGCAAAATGCTTAAATAAAGAATTTGTTATCAGCCCAGTGTAGGAGGGACCAAAATTGGAGGCCTTTACAAATAGTCTTTATCTCGAAAGCTTGTTGGTACCTATCATCCCATTTACCTATGTTGTTTATCCTTAACAACTTAAAGATTAGTTCATAAGTCTCCATTAGGTTAGCAATGAACTTTGCTTTGTAGTTTAATCAGCCTAAAAAGTTATGAACCTCTTTCCTCATTTAGGGCAATGACATTTCTCTAATCGCCTTTATTTTGTCAGGGTCAACCTCTATCCTCTTTTGGCTTACGATGAAGCCCAAGAGCTTTCCAAAAGTAATTCCAGAAACATATTGCTAGGGTTTAACCTAAGTTTGAACTCCTATAGTCTTTTAAAGAGTCTTCTAAGGGTCGCTATATGACTACCACTTCTATCGATTTAGCCACCATTTGTCCACATACACCTCAACTTCCTTGTGCATCTTGTCATGGAAGAGGACGCTCATTGGTAAGTTACCTCAGTATTTTTTAGCCTAAAAGACATTACTTGATAGCAATAAGTCGCCTATTGGGTGATAAAGGTTATCTTTTCCTTGTAATCTTTGTGCATAGGGATCTGGTTGTAATCAGAGTACCCATCCATGAAGGAATACCAATGGTTATGTGCTGTGTTATTAACCAAGACATTGATATGAGGTAATCAGAAATTGTTCTTTGGACTAGCCTTTTTAAATCCTTATAGTTACACACATTCTAACCATATCATCTTTCTTAGGAACTGGACAATATTTGCCACCTATTGAAGGTACCTTGATACCTCAAGGAAACCCACATCCAATTGCTTCATCACCTTGTCTCTAATATTTAATGACATTTCTACATTCATCCTTATTAACTTTTACATTTTAGGCTTGATACACAGAAGCAAAAAGATTTTGTGAAATGCGATATCTGGATCTTTACCCAGTATGTCTTAGTAAGACTAAGTAAATTCATCTAAATACTTCTTGAAGAGTTCAATCATTTGCTCCTTTTCTGGATTATCCACTATTTTTAGCTCATTTTCATCTTCCTTTAAGCCTATGTTTATCTTCTTGACTACTTCATCATGGGGGCATATTCCCTTATCTATTGATTCCAGGATTTTCACAAAATTTTAAGCCAACTTTTCATTATCGGATTCATATTCGTGCATATCTATAGTGACAAGTGAATAGCTTAATAGGTGTTTAGGAACCTCTGCATTGGACAAGATTTCCAAGGAAAGCAATTCCCTAAGGGCAAAAATGAAAATTAATTAGAAACATGAGAAATACACAAAATGACAAAGGTAAGGAAGAAAGCAGACATTAACAAAATGATTAGATTAATTTTGAATAAAGTACTTGCATCCATTGTTCACACAAAAAACATTGTCTTTCATTCCAAATATCTATAGGGACCAAAAAATAATATAATCCATAGATTTACTCTAACAAAATGGCATCAGAGGTGTTCTTAAGCTCCAAATTATGCAAAGTTTCTTTGGCATCGTCTAGGGAGATTCATGAGTTAGTCTTTCGTGTCCCTTTCATACCTTTATATGCTCATGTAATCATGGAAATACTTAGTTGATTTATCACTTCTGAAGGTGCTGAGAATGTTTTCTTGATGTGTGGGAAGTCTAGCATCTTGTGCCCTTGGCTCTTTTTAAGACTTACTTGCTTCTTCACCTAATCTTTTTAAAGAAGGGTCATACCCTAACCCCTGACAATTAATATTTTTTTGTAGGCTTATAAGATCTTTAGTGCCCTGTAAGTGCATTCCTAATCCTTTTCCCTCCTTAACACCACTTTTCCTTAAAATATTTATAACAATAGAGTTAACATTTCTTGTCAGGCTATCATTTCCTTTGACTTTATGACTTTGAAAGGTCACTTCCATGACTTGTTCAGTGGCTTTGATATATGGGATCATACAAGGCTTACTTACTATTCCCTTTTCCTCTCCTTTGATGGTGAAGAGCCTTCTTTCGTCAATGAACTTAAGCCATTGGTGTAATATTGATGGCACCACTCTAGCAAAGTGGATCCACGGCCTACCCATTATATAAGAAGGATCTACATCCTTAATTTGAAAGTCCACTAATAAATAACTCAGGTTGATCTCCAAAGACAAATAGATTGTTCCAATTACCTCTTATCTGTAGCCATTGAAAGCTCTCACCATTATATTACTGTTCTCTATGTCATATAACAGTATTGATAACTGCTCGAAAGTGGTTAGGAGCAATACATTTAAGGTAGAGCCTCCATCAATTAATACTTTAGCTCTAATGAATCCCCAACATTTTAGAGTGATGTGCATGGCCTTCGGTTGGCTCCCAATAGTCCTTACAATTTCTTCGTCTGAAAGGGAGATAATGGATGCAAATTGGGTTATGTTCATCACATGGGCTACCCTTCTTAAAGTTATGTTTGGTTAATCATAGGCTTTATTTAGAACCTTTTATAAGGCTTGACAGTATGATTCAAAGCTCAAGATTAAGAATAAGATTAATATTCATACTAGAGTCTTCTTTAATTGTTCTATGACATCGTATTCACTTTGTTTCATGATACGTAAAAATTCTTCATCATTCATCCCCAATATTTCTTGAGCAATTTTTTCTAAATTTTCACTAACTATCTATTTCCCATTTACTGCTTTCGTTGCATTGTTTGGTTGGTATATCCTCCCATTTCAGGCCATTCCCTTAGAGTTTGTGATATTGTTGACCAAGTCCTTGTTGGGTTCCACTTTCTTCTCTCGACTTGATGATGGTTATACCACTTATCCATACCTCTATGGTACCGTATGATTTGTTGGGTATGGGAAAAGCGATGGCATATTTATGTGTCAAGTTAATGTGGACAGAAGTCTCAGCGGATTTTTTTTATAGGTTGCTTATTTATTACTATATCTACTGAGACCAGTTTTGCCAAGCACACTTCTTCCTTCATTGGTCCAAAAGCCATTATCCTGAATGTTATCATCTTACAAATCGTCTCTTTGAATTGAGAACCACTTTCTATATCATGGCCCTTTATCATTTGGTGGCAATCACAATATTTAAGTTCTTGACTCTCTTCTTTAACTACATCATCCATGGATGGGTTAATTGCAAATGTTTCTAATTTAAGGTTTACATATAATGACTTTATGGGCACCTTCATATCAACGAGATGCTTAGGCCTTAAAGAGTCTGAGCCCACATTTAATCACATTCACTTGGCGTTCATGGTTCAAGAGTGAGTTAGTGGTAATGGTGGAAGTTTCCCCAACCTCGAGCTATAAATGGCCTAAGTCAATCAAGTTAAGTATATTCCTTTTAAAAGTGGCACAATCTTCTATTGAGTATCCAACTGCATCCATGTGATATTCACATGTCGTATTAGGGTTGTACCATGTTGGGTAAGGTGGCTGAATTGGCCAATAAGGTCACGGACCCAGAAGCTATGCTTCTATAAACTTTTAATACAAATCCGTATTAGTTGAGCTAAAATTCGGCCATTATCGAGTATCCTTTGGTTATGAAACCCTCCACCCAGTGGCTTGTCTTTGAATAAGTTTGACCTTGATTCCTTTTCTTAATTTTATATTTCAAACGTTACTGAGAAGATTTGGAAGCTTGAACATAGCTTACATCCCCTTCCTTTTTCTTAAGGTTTGAAGTTTTCCTTAGGCAGCTTTCACTTGGGGAAACGATTGTCTTTCCATATTAGATATCTACATCAATCCTCTTGCCAATCTGAATCAAGTCAGCTAAATCAATGACATGCATTCCTATCATGTATTTATAGAATATGCCTGGTATAGAGCAAAATTCATATTCGATCATTGGGGGTTAGACTTGAGACACCATCATCCTCCATCTTTGAGTATATTGTTTGTAGGATTCAAATTCCTTTTCACTCATCCCTCGTACTTGCTCCTAGGTTAGGGCATTCTAAAGGTTGTACTTGTATTGTTTCATGAAGGCATTAGCAAGGTCCCTTCATTTTTGCAACTTAGGATGATCCAATTGCATATACCATGTTAGGACTGATCTCGTTAAACTTTCAGTGAAAAATTTCATTAGGAATTTTTCTTCTCTAGACCAAATGGACATCTTTGTGCAGTATAACCTCAAGTAACAAACAAGATTGCCACTACCATTATATTTATCAAAGTCTGACATCTTAAACTTCTAAGGGACTACAATATCTAGTGTTAAACATAACTCCTCCATGTCTGAAAACCCCTATGTGACCAATCCTTGCAGGGCTTAAAGTTGGTCTTTGACTTCCCCCAACTTTTCCTTTCATTCTTCTTTACTGGTTTTTTCCTCCACTTGGCCTTTCATAGTCGAGATATGGAATGTGTATGTCGGGTCATCACTAGGAAGCTCTTGTGTAAGCCTTACCTTTTCATTCGACCCGTGATGCCCTTGTTTATCAACTGTTAGGGCTTGAAGGTTTTATGCGTTGTATGTGTGCCAAGTGGTTTCTACTACTTGGCCTAAATGTGCCTCATTTATGGCTATACCTGGAAAACCAGTTCCAATTGCTGTCGCATTAGTCGTAAGCAATGGTGGATAGGATGAGCTAGGTGTTCCTTTACCATTCTTCGCCTTTAAAATTTATGTGAGGAATTTTATAGTTTATGTCATTTAAGCCATCTGATTCTTCATTGCTGCCATCTGGTCATCCATGGAAATTATATTGGTTCCAAATCTTGGATCTCCTTCAGGTTGTTGACTTTCCATAACTCTACTCCTAGACTGTGTGTTATAAACTCGAGTGAGCGATAGGGTCTAATTAGACGTACTTCATTTTGGAGGCACAATATTGTCTCTATTTTAGTTCCCTGTCTTATGAAAGAAAATAAATTAAGAAAGACAAGTTATTTAAATGTTCATTAAAGCAATGGTTTCTTAAATAAGTTGCTTTAACATAACAATCATTGACATATTAGGCCCTTTGATTTCTTAGGAGTTTTTATGGATTAGATAATCAAAGTTGATAATTGATGCAAGAGGGCCTGGGTATCCTTACATGTTTAATATCATAAGGCATAGTCAGTAACGCACATGCATGTACACTTCATTAATCGTCCACTATTAAACCAAATAGGTTAAATACAAAACAATACTTAGTACATTATTGAGAGAAATCAAAATTTTCAACTCATCATAAATGTAGTTACTATATGAAAAGAAATCAAATATAGCTGTAGGTGTCTTTAATGGGGTCAACTATACTTCAGGCTTGTTTAAATACATCTATGAATTTTGGTATTACAATGTTCGCTAAGATAACCAATCCTTTGAAACATTCCACCCACTGCTCTAACTCCATTGTACATTCAACATATCAAGCTTCCCAAACCTATACCATCTTAGCTTAACAATCAAGCTACTCTATCAAACCTTGAACGATTGTTGCTTTATCGCTCTTGACTATTGCCAATTCATTCTTGTTTTCTCATTGTTGAGTAAGCATGTTGATTTCTTATTAGAGTTCACTAGAAGGCTTGAGGTGTTGTATTTTCCTTTCAAGAGTTTCTTTGTCATTAGCAATCGTTGCCATCTTGTCTTTACTATTATGCTCACATCTTAGACTATGTTTGGATGGAGGGTCAGAGAGGGTGTGGCAAGGTCTGGAATGATGAAATTGGGATGAATGCATGTTTGGATGTTTTTATGAGGATAGAATAGAATGGTAAGGGAGGGCCTCCAAGACCCTCCCTAACCATCTAAAATGTTATTTTTATTGTCCCCCAAAATTGGGGGGTCAAAGATGGAAGGGAGTGGCTCACTAATTAAAAGTACTATTATACCCTTCCAAATTTCTTAAAATTACAAGTTTGTCCAATGTTTGCATCGTGAAGCATTTCTCTTGGAAACTTTATTTCTTTAGCGAATAAAAAATTTAATCTTTGTCTCCTTCTTCTTTTGAATAATTAATTAAAATCTCAAATTTATTTATTTAAAACAATTTTAATATAAGTAATTTTTACATATTATAAGTTGTTTATGTAAGAGAGAGAGAGAGAGAGAGATATATATATATATATATTAATTTTATTTTAGAATTATGTTGTATTTTGTGAGTTGAAAAAAAAAAGAGAAAATAGGAGAATTAGTAAAAGAAAGTAAAAAAATATGGATAGCATTTCTATTTCATGTATTGAACGAAGATAAAATTATTAGTTATAAGTTTATATTATAAGGGGTAATATTGGAAAAAATAATTAATAGGTCATTCCATTCCATTCATTTAATTGTAACTTCCAAACAAAAATTCTAGGAGTCCCTCTCTTTCCTTATTAAAACTTCCAAACAACATATCTACTCAAGTCACTCCATTCCGTTCCATGTCATTCCATTAATGATCACTTTATTTCATCCACCCTTAAACTTCCAAACAAATTGTTATGGCCATCTTTGTAGCTTCCTTTAGCTTAATATTGTCCATTTTTAGTTCACAATCTTTTGTACTTGCTTCATTTTTCTTTTGCATTTTGGCCCTGATGACCTTTTCCTACAACTTGACATATTCTTTTCGTAATCGTGCCACATCATCTTTTTCATCTTCTAGACTCCTCATTTCTATCCTCTTATCTTCAACCCTTTTGCTAACTATTTATCAATCTCATTTAGATTATTGTTTAATATGGGGTTACAGGGTCCAAAGTAAAGGTTGGCACTACCAATTCATTCCTTGAGCCATGTTTGAAAGTCCTTTGTCATTGCTACAATGCACATGCCTAATTCAAGTCTCCTCTTATACATAACCTTGGCTCATGCTTCTTTCATTCATTAATTCAACCCTTTTGTCCCCATATTGCTGTGAAAAAAATGTACTACATAGACAGCTTTTTCTGATGGAACATCTTGTTTGTATGCAAATTTTTAATGAGTCATCACAGGATTATAATTAATACACCATCGAGAGCACATAAGGGGTATGTTTGGAAACTCTCCACAATAATATATTATTTCTACACTTTCTTATCATGTTAGCGTCCATAGTATTGAATTGTCTTTTAACTAACTAAAAAGCTTAGTCTAACCTTCCTTATCCATCTTCGACACCCTTTCTTTATCCCAGGAATTTGTGAGACAACCTTTCATGATTATTATAATCTCTAATACGATGGTGAACATTTTAATGTCTTATGCCCTCTTAATATCTCAGCCAAGATTGCTGGTACGGGGCTTACTTTATGGTTTTCCATCATCCAAAAGACATTGATGGCTACAAAGTTTACCACTCTTATGGCTGAGGGAAATAAAACTAAATCGTAGATTGCCAAGGCCATAATTATTCAAAAATCAACCTAATCACCTTTTTTCTGCCAAGGCTTCTAGTCGTTTCTCTATATATTTTCTTGAGAGCCCTTCGGTTGAATCCATTTTAAAAAGCTGTAATTTGGTCACTTCATCTTCCATTATCTGAGCTATTGTGTGCTTCATAGGTAGGAATCTAGGATATTGATATACTGCAATATTTTTTGTCATCAACATATTCAATAATTCTTTATATTCTTCTAAGGTCAAAGTGATTTGGAAGGTTAGGAACATGAAATATCTCAAATCATCATCCTAATATTGGGCTAGGATCGAAAGTGCATCAAGCTAGACTATAATGTGCAATAAATCTAGAATGCCCTCATAATCTCTTTTCAAGTCTCCCAACTGACCTCCTTTGAGGTTTTTTACTTAGTATGATCAAACTTTCCATAAACTCAGTTTCAACTTTACCTAGGATTCTTTTCTTTGTCAGGACCACCCCTATCAAACTTAGATCCTATATAGTGCCTACTTATGCTATTGTGGCTTGTTATTCCTAGTAAATCTCTTAACAAATCACTACTAAAGCAACAAATTAAGTTAGTGATAATAATATATAAAAAAGATATAGGTGCTTAGGTATTTTATTTTGTTAGCACATTTTAAGCCTTGTGATTTAGGCGTGAAAATATGTTCTATTTAAAGTAAAGGAAACTATAGTAATTGTGGGCTAATGGTCATGATCATTACATTATTAGGCTAGTACATAATTCACAAAACTTAGTTTCCTCAAGGGATAAAAGGTCTCATAGGGGGAAATGAGTTAACCATCAACTCGTAGGAGGAAACGATCCTCCACATAGTTAACACTAAAAAGCTTTTCTTCTAGCCTAATGATGCTTTGAATAGTCATTAGTTCACTCTTAGACTAACGATTTTTTTTTTGGTTTGTTTTTTTGAAGATAATTGTGAACCCTAAAAGTTTCCCCTTTTCAAAGGATCTCCTATGTATGAGTATGCCTATGCAATCCATGATTATGATACCTCGAGATTTGGTAACCCCTACAGGCTGTGGTTGGCTTTACTAATGCATACTTTCATTGTGGTTAATACATGTTTAACAATGTAATAAGTCTATAATAACCACCCTAGTAAGTAGCAACACAAGGTCACTTTCCTATAGGCTTTATTATAATGTAATGGTATGCATGTTGTATATTAGAGATTGAAAAAGAATGCCCTCATATGTCCTAATTTAGGAATAGTTTAGGCTAAACGAATTTACCCTAAATGAAACAAGCTTTAATTGACCAAGTGGCATACTAAGTTTCACTTAACACAGTGCAAATCTCCAGGGTAGATCTATCATCTTAAATAAAGGCTCCCAAACTACCTTTAACACAAGGATGAAGCTCTTGCTATATGAATTAGACCATAAAAGGAATTGATTCCCACATGGGCCTAATCCGTATAACAAGGCACAATCTAAGCAAAGTCTTCTTGACAACCACAAAAAGCATAAAGCCTCATTCGAAAATCATTAGAAACTTTTACTAACTAAAGGCACATACAGACCAAGGTATAAGGCCCCAAAAAAGAACATGTGTGAGTTAATGTATGTATGTGGAGTGTGTGAGAAGAGCATCTATACTTGTCGCCTAAAAGACTACCCAACCCTCATCTGCTAAGTAGATTAAACAATAAATGAACAAATAAATAGATAAAAATCATCTACCCTAGGGTTTAGTCCACATGTTATCTATCCTAAAGCATGTTATTGAAGTAGAAATGAATAATCAATTAATAAACAAACAAACAAATCATCCATATGTTGTCTATCCTAAATATAAACAAGTGTATTTAAACAAACACCTATGTACAAGTGCTAAATAAAGTATGTGTACCAAAACATGTTGTCTAACCTAAGCATGCAAGGTAAACAACTCATAAAAGAGTAATCAAAATAAAAGAAAAAGGTCATATTATTTTGCATAATCAACCTGAATGAGCTTGACTCTTAGTGATTCCCTAGTGGAGTTGCTAGACTGTCACACCAAAAATATGACCACCCAACATCGAAGAAAGAATAATTTTAAATTTTTGCTTTAAAAATGAAAACTAAAATTTGGGAGTCGTCACCAAAATTTTTGAAGGATAAATTTTGAAAAATCAATTTACAAGATAATGTGGTATGCAAACCAGAGATTAAGTTCAGGAGTCGATTGCCCATTCTTAAAAGCCATTACCCAAAGTTGATTATGTGAAAAAAAAGTATGGTCATAATTTAAATTTTGATTACTCATATCAATTACATGCCAAAAAAGGAAATAGAATAATAAAGAAAATAAAATATTTACAAAGGTGGACTTAACCTAGGATCAGAGTCTGGGGCCTACAGATCTTATGATAGAGATCAAAATCCATGTAGTTTGACTAAAAATGCATGTCAATTAGTTAGTGATTTTTATTTTTATGAACAGAACAAGATAAACAAAATTTAATTGATTTTCATAAACAATGAATTTAAGATTTGGTTAACATGTTTTAATTCACGTAATTAATTTGAGCTCATATCTTACTTTTCTATTTTTTTAAATTTTGGGATCTATTGAAGTGTAATTTCTTACCTTTTTTTATTATTTTGAAGTCAATACGGGGATTTTTAAAAGAAAGGTTGAATATTTTTGTTGATTTATTTATTGTCTAAAAGAATATAATTTTTTAATTAAACCCCTTTTTAAAAAAAAAAAAAGAGAAAAAGAATTTTGAAATAGCCTTTTTTATTTTTTATTTTAAAATAACACCTAAAGAGAAATTTAAAACAAAATATATTTTTTGGCCTTTGTTTTTGTTATTCTATTCTTAATTTTTTTGGACTTTTATAAAATTTGAGGATCATAAAAAGATGACATTAAGATTTAAAATTAAAATGTGAAATATGAAGAGGGATTTTTTTTTATTAAAAGGGAAATGATTTTGATTATTTATTTTTTTTTTTAACAGAACACCAATTGGGCACAAGCTATTGGAACCCATTTTATTTTATTTTATTTTATTAACAAAAATATATCAATATTAGGTAAAACTTAAGAAAACACAAGGTCTTGTACGGCCCACCAATTGACTCCTTAGACGCTTGAGAAGACACGAGGTCTCACATAATGATTGTTAAGCCAAAAAGACTGAAAGGTATATAATTGCATTGGCTTAACAATTACTTCTTTATTATTATTATTATTTTTATTATTATTATTATTATGAGAACCAAATATCAACTTTTAAAACCTAAGGAAACTAGAGTTTTACTTGATTTTTACCAATTAGTTTTTAAGTGTCTAAGGGGATTAATGCCCACGGGGACCTTTGAGAGAATAGAAAACTTTAATATTTTCATGATTCAAAAATCATTTTGTTTTATTATTTTATATTTACTTAAAATATTATGTATTAACTTTCAATATGCAATAGTAAAATTCTGATCATAACAAAAGCATCATATTTTGACAGATAGGGAAATAAAAAGCTTGCTCACATTATACCATTCACACTAGCCTTCATAAACCCCTAAGACCAATTGAATCAAACTTGAAAAGAGACCAAACTAGCCCCCCACATGATTAGAGCAAACACAAGAGCCCATTAAACCATTGGAACCTTTTTAACAAGGGCCACAACATCAAGCTCAACCTAGATCATAATCATAATGCAACAACTTACTCAAATGAAGTCTAAGACCCATGAAAGGAAAAAAAACAACATTAATATAGCAATACAAATCAAATAAAAAAAATGCTGCAACACAAAGGAAAAAAAATCATGCCATTACGTGAACTAAATCTTGACAGAAAAGAAGGGAAGAACCTATTGCCACATACATAAAGCCTTGACAACAGCAAGAGGGAGTAAAGTATGCAGCGACATGAGTGAAATCCATGATAGGAAACCAAAGAAAGACTATGCAACAATGTCAGTGAAATCATGACAACAAATGAAGGAAAAAAAATCATGCAACTCTGTAAGCGAAATTATGATAGAAAACAAAGGAAGACCATGCTATGACAAGATCACAATTCATAACAACATATAAAGGAATTCAAGGCAGCAAGAGAAGCAAAATCCATGATAGCAAAAGAAAAAGCAATGCAGTCATAAAGTAAAGTTCATGATAGAAAAGAAAGGAAACTCTTGTAGCGACATGAAGATTACCTCCTTATTCCTCTATTTATCCCTGTTTAGTATTGCTTTCCCTTATCCTCTTCCTTTTTCTTCTCTTTCAACCACTATATCTCAAGTTCTCTTTTCTCTTTGGTTGTTTCGATCAGAACTGAGATAAAGGCTTCCCTTCCTTAACTTATCTCCTGCATTCCCTTTTTATTTTTCTTTCTCTTATGTTTTTCTCAATCTATCTCGATCTCCTTCTCAAAGTCCCTCTCACCTCTCTCTTTCCATCTTTACCTATCCACCTTACTCTTCTCTCTTTCACTTTCAGTTTTCCATCTTTTCTCCCTCTGTTCTCTCTTTTTGATATCCTTTTTTTTTTTTTTCTAAGCAACCACCTCCCTCTCTCCTTTAACTTCCTTTTTGTTTGTCTCTATCCAAAAAAGCCAAAAACAGAGTTATCCTCCTTTCTTTCAACTCTGATGCCTCTGCCTTTTTCTCTTAAACCTTACTTACCATCTCATTTCCTCTTCACTCGGGCTCCCTATTGTGCTTACATTAAAGCAGAGAATTTGTCTCGTCCTTATCTAACTCACGCCTCTTTCTCTAGCTCTGCTTAGCTATTCCGCCACCTTCCTCAGATCCCCTTCCAGCCTTTTGTCATTGACTTCTTCCCATCACTTCTTCATCAACACTTCCCTATGTCTACTCCCATGACTTGAAATGGTTGGCTTTTGTAAAGAAGGCATGAGTCATTGTGTGCTAAAAGGAATGGCTCGAGATTTTACTTCATGTTTTGGTTGGCTACCACAAAATGTCTTCATTTCCTTTCCTATTGATTTTTTTTATTTTTAATTTGTCATTTACTCATTTTGATTTTTTTTAATTCTTGTTTTCTTATTTTTATTTTTATTTTATTTTCCTTATTTTTATTTTTTTTCCCCTTATTTTTTATTTTAAAATTTTTATTTTTATTGCCATTTGCTAGTTATAGCTTTTTTTTCTACCTCCCTATTGGCCACTTTTCATTTTCCAATTTTCCTTTTAAAGGTATCATTTTTATTATTTTTGGATTTTTCATTCTTAATTTGCTAATTTTATATTTGTTTAATTAATAAATTAATCAATTGATTAATTACTTAATCATTAATTTTTATTCTTAATTAATTTATTTTTAAGATGGGGTATTCACATTTAGTGACTATTAAACAAGAAATAAACTAATATATGCATCAAACATAAAGCGAATGCATTCATTAGATAAAATTTGGGCTAGCAGTTGAATTCTAATTATGCATTATGACATACCTATATTTCATCCCATTTCATGTGGGGCAACACCACCCTAGCGTCTTTTTAATGCCTAGAGTAAACATTTTATATATTTATTTGTTAATCATAGTAAAAATTTATGAAATCCATAACCTAGTTTAAAATATGGTTTTTAAAACTTAAGAAGTACAATACGAGTACAAATATTAAATGCGATATGATGTAATACACAAGATATATTAATTTAAAAAATTTTAAGATACAAGAATGGATAAATGTGTGTATTTTAGCAAATAAAAATTGGTGATATAGTAATATTATGTTAAATATGATAAAAAATGATAAAAATAAAAAATAAAATAATAAAATAATGTTACAATTGATTAAAAAATAGATAAAAATATTTCAATGGCAATTTGATATCATTTCAATACATCTTAAAACATAGCTCATGAAAAAAAAAATTTAATTAATATACATATATATCATATTAAGTATCATATCATATACTATCTACATCTCCTAGTATAAGTACCTCTTAAATCAGCATAGAACCCTCTCCTTTGAATTTCTTTTTACTATTTTTAAGATAATTTTTCTTTCTATTTTTTTATTTGTATATGGAAATTTCCTTATCAAAATAAATGATAAAAATTCTTTGTATTTTGTAAAATAACAAATATGGCCTCTTAAAAATTATTTAGTGAAACATAAGACTTTTAAAAAACTTAAATGTATTGGCTAATCCCTCCTAACATAACCATATTAGTTGAATGCAGGAATTGTGTTGATTATGAGTCATCCCATCACACGGTGTAAGAAATTTGGACCGTCAAAATGCGCGCGGTTAAAAAGTGATGAGACTTATTCTGATCCATTAGATTTACACATTTTGTTCAATAATATTTGTTGGATCTTTGTATTTTGACCTAAAATGCAGCCAATCTTTTTCCATTTAACTTGGCCTAGGCACGAATGAAGTTAAATCAAATATATTCATCAGAAACTAAAAAAAAACTAATCATTGAATTAAATTTAATATTGAAACAAATAAAAATTCCACTTGTGGACCCCTCTTTGATACACAACATAACTAAAATTACAGTATTGTCAGCTGCCACATAGATAGGTATAGATTATATAGTGTCATAACAGTGACAATAGAGAACACTCCTATAAAATTGACACAAATACTATTTTAAATTAAAAATAAAATAAAAATAATAAAAATGTGAAGAGTGTGAAATACTACTTTATATTGTAATTTGACGGTAGAAAATCCACAATTCAATAATAAATAGATAAATGATATTGTAATTTATAAAGATACGAGTCTTTTAAATTTTTTAAATTTTTTAAATTTTTTATTTTGAGCCAATAAATGAGTCATTTACTATATTAAAAAATATATTTTTTTTGTTATATTTTGAATTATAAATTAGCTTCTAAGCATTTTATGACCAAAATACCATCACATTGAAGCTTGCATCTTTAAGACTCCTTTAGTTATGAGAAATGTTTCAAATAAAAAAAATAAGAATAAAAATGAAAATAATAAAGTAATCCAATATATATATATATATATATATATATATATATATGGTTACATGAGAAAAGCAAATAGAAAATGCTTACGTATTTCATTATTTGGCAGGATTGGATAACATACTTTCACACTTACAATATAGAATTTCAAGCTTCAGATGCTGTCATTGGATATTCAGGGTTACTTGGCAAGATTCCTTGACGCAATAATTGGTATCATGCATTAATCTAAATCCGATCTCCTCCGGTAGCGTTTGTTATTAAAGAATCTTTCGTAAAATAAAGATATAAAATTTTAATGATTCAAATTTTTTATATGTCACCACTGTGATTATAGTTTACTTTTTTATTTTTAAATTTATATTAGACATTCATTCAACAATCCATAATTTATTGTTAGAGAATTTTTAATAATCACTTTTACTGAAAGTGATCCAATTTGGGCTCGTGGAATAGGAGAACTATTTCAAGCATTGCAAACCTACTAATCCTTCATTATTCTTTGCTTCTTCTTAGCCCTCTTTTTTGTCTCTCTATGAAAAATAAAGCTATTTGGTGGGAGAAATTAGTTTAAGAGTGGAAATGAATGAAACCGAATATACCGTAATATCCCTATAATAATAAAAAATTATTAAAGTACAAAAGAACTTTATGCAACGGCAAGGTAAGATGCAATACCGAGAACCAGATTGCTACAAACACACTCAACAGTCTAATGTTTTAATTCTACATCAAGTCCAAAACTACTAAAATAGAGAATAAAACTAAAATGTTAACCAGGGATATTTAAGACTAAGATATCCCACAGATGAAACATTAAATCAAAATTCCCAAAATTGATTTAAATAGCAAACACCCCTGAGAAAAGACAATATATAGTTCTCAAAACTAAGGCGTTATGAACAAAGATTTTCTACACCACTGAGCCTTTTCGGTGGATTACATGTGTTATTGAAATCATAGTGGCCAGTAGACAAATAATAACTAATAACAAACAATTTCGGGCCCAAAATGAGCATACTGACTGATACTCTCTTACCCAAAATAACACTTGCAGAAGCATGCTGAGTAATAAGAAATTTGACCAGCGTAAACATTATTATATATTAAAAAAAAAATTATCGATTTTCATTTGCAACTACTTTTCGTGGATGTCCACGTCGAAACTAGCTGGATTTTGTGCTTAAACTCATAGTCCCATGACGCATCTTTTACTTCGTCAACCCACCTTGTACAATCTCGATCTGCTTTTTGATAAATCCTACGACTAGTGCTAGAACTGGATGAGGAGCAGTTCAATGGTAAAATTTTTTTTATCTTATTTAAATAATCTTGGATTCAAATTTTGATAAAAATAAATATTATAAATTAAAATATAATAGTAAATAAATAGAAAAAAAACTTAGTGTTTTTGGTGCTTAATTAATTATATTTTATGTATTCAGGGGCGGAGGGAGAATTTTTTTTTAAGGGGTCAAGTAATAATCATAATAAGTTATATGTTTTGTAAAAAGAAAATTATATTTGTTACATATATATATATATATATATATATTAAAAATAATATATTATATTAGTATTAAAAATTAACTGTGCATTATGTTACGTATCGTCATAATTACTTGTGTTACACAATGATAAAAAAAAAAAAAAGCATAAAAAGGAGTACATATTGCGGGTGTGAGTCCTATTTTATACAATGTATCTTATTAGTTATTTTTTTATTAAATACGAACAAATTTTTAATACAAATAAATAAAATTGGTGACAATGACAATAATAATGATGATAAAACATTATAAAATCAATAGGTGAGAAGAGTATAAAAATTAGAGACAATGTAAGAGTAAGAAATAAATTAAAAAAACAACATAATATAACAATTATCATTAAAAATTTAGAAAAGATTGAATATCAAATAAAGTGAAAGAGAGAGGAAGCAAAAATACAATAAACAAATAAATTAACAGAAAATTATGATATTTACTCTTTCAAATTTTAGTCTACTAATATAAAAATATAAATTGAAGCCTTTTACTTTTATTTTTTAAATTTAGTAAAATATTATCTTAAAAATTTTTTGCTTTTTAATTTTATTTTGAAAAATAATTATTGAATTACTAAAGTATTCAATTATTCATAAAGGTAAAGTAACAATTAATTATTTTTTGTTATTTAAAAATAACATATATTATATTAATAAGTACACCATAAATTATACTATAATATTTTTATTATGTAAAATTTATTTTTTAAAATTGATATGTAAGATTTATTTTTTAAGAAATTCATAGATGTTATCTAACTATGTATTTTTATTTTAAAAATATCATCTAGTTCCCCTGAAATTTGAGTCGTATTACAAAATTTTTTTTCCAATATATATTGTTTGTCAATAAAATTATCTCTTTATATAATACTTTATTCTAAAATAATAATTCATTTAATTGTTATTCTATAATCATATTTGAACAAAAATTCAAACTTTAATATCAACTTAATCTATTTTATGATTATATGAAAAATAAAATTATAGTTTCTCGTATAGTGGTCAAAACATGCTCAATCTATTAGTTCCAACCCATTTAAATTACTAAAATAAAAGTTAGAATATAATTTTTAACTCATTTAATATAATTAGGTAAAAGTAATATATTTTATTTAATTCGTAAGTTAAATAAGACAATTTAATTAGTAGGTTGACCTATTAAAAAATTTGTAAATTTTTTATAATAAAAGGTGAAATATTACATTATTATATCTATATTTTATTTTTAAATATTTAATATTCGATTCATTATAAATAATTTGAAAGAATTTTTTAATATTAAAATTATATATTTGATCAACTTATTTAACTCAAGCCAAATTTAATATCACAGCTCATTATATACAACACGTGGCCGAGTTTAACTCAAGCGTTGGCCTATTTAACATCTGTAGTTTCATTGACATTTTCGAAAATTATTAAAAAGGAAAGAATATAACAAGGAACATTTTGTTTTGTATATCATTATACCAAGAACTGGAACAAGGGAGAGTACGATACTTAAATAAATTCCTTTGTCATTGATAGCGCCGCTAGCCGTACATAAATATTCTTGGTGTCACTGTATCAACGTTTGAAATATTTATGAAGAACTGATTTACAAAATAAATATTTACGAAAAACTGTTATTGTTATTTATATCTTGATGTGAAGTAATTTGAAAGTGCATTTAAGCATAATTTCTTGTGAATTCTTGACCTTTCCATTATTTCTTACCTAGCATTCTTTTGATTTTTTTTCTCGAACGAATATAGCATTCTTGGTTATAAAAAAATAATAATGGAAGTGTCAGTTAAGGATGACTCAAATATGGTGCGTGGCGGCAAATATTCTCTATAGGCCTCCAAAAGACCACCAAAAAAGAAAGTGTAGCAAATCGCTACATTGGAATTTTCTTCACCTCGTAACTGCCCAACTCGATTTTCTGTGTTAGCCGTTGTGCTTCAGTTTCCTCGTCACTTCGCGACGTTCCCAATTTAATTTTATACATGATCAATTAGAAACCTATAGAGCCATTACCCCAGTGATCTTCTCTGCATTTGCCTAGTCCGCACGCTTTCCTCACTCCCAATTCGGCCCTTCAACCAAATCGATCACCACCGTACTTCATCATTTTTTTTTTTCGTCAAATTGCTTGCGCTATGTTTCTCAGTCGCTCTCAATGATGGATTCTCCCTCTTTCTCATCCTCCTCCTCCGATTTCTGTTCCGTCGCCACCGCTGATCAGGTATATCAGTTACACTCTTTTTCCATCGTTTTCACTGATTTGATATCATCTGGTACCTGAATTACCTTCTTGTGACATTTTTTTTTCTGTTTTGTTATCATTTCCGCTCTCTTTAATCTAATACCCCCAATCAAATCTTTAATGGCGAAATATCTCTTTCAATCTTTTTGACTAATTTTGTTTATCTGGGTAACCGAATTTCTCTTATTGCAAATTATTTTTTTTCTGTATGATCATATTTTGTTATATCTGGGTGCCCCAATTACTCTCTCTCTCGTCGTGTTTATCACTATTTTGTTCTATCTGATCTTTTTTTTTTTTCTGTTAAAAGAGTGAGAATTGATTGGAAACTTTTGAACTCGATTACTTTTGTTTTGATAGAGTGCGGGGCGAAGTCGGGGAAGTGGCGACGCCAATGAAGTTGTGCCTTTAGAGCAATCGCGTCGGTGGCATGATATTTTCTGGTCGGGAATATTTATAAGTCATTTGATCTGTTTGGCATTCGTTCTGGGGGTTTTCGGCCTCAATAGGTTCAAAAAAAGGAATAGACTAGATATTGATAAGTATACCACCCGGCTTTCAAAGCATGAATCTGGGTTGACCGAGGATTACTGGCCGCTTTATGCTGTTGCTGGTGGAGTTGGGACTGTTCTCGGGTGGAGTTGGCTGTTGTTGTTGGGTTCTCGCGCAAATTTGATGATGAAGGTTTCTGTTCACATACTTACCACTTATCTTGCCGTTATCAGTGTTTTGTGTTTCTGGGCTTTACAGTTTTTATGGGGATTTGCTTTTGCCATCGGAGCAACTCTGCAGTTCTTGTACGTGGTATCGGTCATAGACAGGTACTGGCCTGAAATTGCCTGTAGGCTGCGGCAAATATAATATGTCTTTAATGAATTTCTCCCTTTTGTTTCCTATTATCATAAAATTCTCTCTTTCTTATAGCAGCAGCACATGGAATCGGAGCATCAACTTATTCTAATCCTGAATATGTTGATTTATCTAAAATTCAGTAGTTTATCTGTCAATTTTGGTTAAATTTCCTTTAGTGCCTTAAAATTATATACGTGAGGTTGTCGAGAATATTTTTGCATCGAGGTTAAAGTGTAAATAACTAAATATTGAATGGTCATAATATTTAAGGTAATACTACAAAGGAAAAGTTATCTTACTTCCATTTTCATTCAAAACAAATTCCTATGCTGTTAATATCTGCTTTAATTATTGCTTCCATGAAAGTTCATCCTTTCTAGTGAACTAACAGTTACTTATTTTTTATTTAGATGAAAATTTACCCATTAATGTATTTAATTTTACTTCAACTAGAGAATTTTAGGTGTCGGGGATAAGATTGTGGAAGTTTGATTGTTGATATTTGATAATTGGATGGGATCTGGAAATTAATTTGCTGGTGAGGAAAGGCCATTTTCTGCTGTTGGAGTTCTTATGGTTTATGTAATTAAATCGTCAAACTATGACAGGGAAAATTTAGAGAACTGAGGAGGAGGAGTTTCAACCCAAAATTTTCGCACTAATTTGACTACGTGTGGATGTGTAATGAAATATAATGCAAATTAGAAGTCGTCTATAGATATGTGTACGATTTATCAAATATTTTATTCACCGTAGATACTTTCATATGTTTACAGGTTAATATTGATAGTTTCTAAAATGTGGTAGCCGACTGTTGTCATATACTTGTAGTTTGGTTTCTTCTATTTCATCTTTCTTCTCCATCCCCTTGCTTTTTATTTTCTGTAAAATTGATTGAGTCCTTAGGATGATTTCTGGTGGCATTTCCTAAACAACCCCCCCCCCCCCCCCCCACCCCCTCTCCAGACTCCCCTTTACCATGCTGGTCCTGCAAAAAGCTGTGAAGATGGTTTGGAATCTTCCTGAGGTTATGAGAATGGCATATGCATTTATGCTTGTAGTGCTCTTGTGGATGGCCTTGTGGTCTTTTGGAGTAGCAGGCGTTGTGGCTTCAAGCATCATTGATGTTGGATGCTGGTGGCTTCTTGTGGTGAGCTGGCAAGTTTTGCTCTTTATTCTATTTAATCTTGTTGGAGTTGGAGATGATTATATCAGCAGTTTATATAAATTTGCTTCATCTGATTCCATTGATACTGCTATTTATATCTGCAGGTTTTCTCTGTAAGTTTATTTTGGACAGGTGCTGTACTCTGTAACACTGTACATGTAATAGTGTCTGGGATGGTGTTTCTTGATCTTATCCGTGATGGTAGAGAGGCAGCTTCAATACCTGCTAAGTCTTTAATGAGATCTTTACAGTATGCCTTGACAACGTCTTTTGGCAGCATTTGTTATGGCTCGTTATTTACAGCCACTATTAGGACACTGCGATGGGAGGTATTTGTCACCATTTGCATTTCTGTAACTGATTTGTATATCTTGTTTGTTAAGCTCAGAGGCTTTTATCTTCCCTTCTTTTATCGAAATTACTATTTCTCTCTCAGATAAGGGGTTTCCGGTCAAAGATTGGCAACAATGAGTGTTTGCTATGCTGTGCTGATTTCCTTTTCCATCTTGTGGAGACCCTTGTCCGGTTCTTTAACAAGTACGCTTATGTTCAGGTGGATTTCTAATTTGATGTCAGTTATCACTTTAATATGACGTTGAAATTTCTCTTCTACATTCACTATCATAGTTATTTCTGATTTCATTTATTTTGATCTGTCCGTTATTGGCACTTTTTAAGGTGGCTATAATTCAAACTTCATATGTGATCTATGGAATGAAGGTGGCTATACTTCAGACTGGCAGAATGTTTTCTGTTTAATCAGTGCATTGGATGGCAAAGTCGAATTTTTATATAATTGGTTTAGTCGGATCAAGTTGCTTAGGTTGTAGGGTAGTTAAAAATTGTAAATACCAATTTATAAATAAAAGGAGAAAATTGAGGATTAGAATATTAATGGATGGTACCAGTGAAAAATTTTGCAAATATCTTAAGTTCTGCCCGCAGCATTTGCACCTGAAGACATGGATATGACATTTATATAATTGGTGGCAAAGAGGATCAATGGATGCATTTTTGTGTAGCATTAATCTCACTAGTTTGTGTGTCATGCATGATTGAGGGGGTTGTACTAAATTAATGTTATTGGATTCTTGTTTATCTGTGAGTAGTGTTCCATGATGTGGTAGGCTGAGCCTACACAAGAAAAGTCCTATCACAAAGGTGCAATAGACAGTTCATAAACCTTTCTAACTCTTGGAAGATTCTGTGGTAATTGGAATCTTAGATAATGGCTACTGGTGTCAGAGGTTTTATTCTTGATGAGTGGGTCGGCTCTAATCGGTACTTGGACAACTTACTCTAGTATTGTTTATGATCATGTCTTCTGCAGATTGCTGTTCATGGTAAAAGCTTTAACCGTTCCGCTAGAGATGCCTGGGAGTTACTCCAGTCAACTGGAGTTGAAGCGCTTGTGGCCTATGACTGTTCGGGTGCCGTCCTGCTAATGAGCACTATCTGCGGTGGTTTGATAACTGGAACTTGCACTAGTGTTTGGGCGTGGTTCAAATTCTATGATAGGGTGATTTTGACTGGATCTGCATCATCATCATGGTTTAGATTTGGTAACAGAGTAATTATGGTTGGATCCACGTCTATGTTGATGGGGATGGTCTTGGTAAGTTTAAGTTTTTGGAACTCGCTATTCAGTTGGGTTTTGGCCTAGAGGAACTGTTTTCGGGTGAGAAACACTGCATTATTTTGAATAAAAGTAGCCCCGAGTCTATGTTATCCGTGATGTGGTTTTTTATTGTAGAGTCTTAAAAACTTCGTGGGTGCTGCATCGTCGAATAGCAGCATAGCTAATTACTTTGAACATCACCTGTCATATTTCAATTGAACTAAGAAGAGATTCTTGAGTCAATTTTAATTACTAAGTCAATTATAAAGAGATATATAATTATATAGTGTGTAGGGAACTTTGCATTATAATTTTCGTCTTCTAATAATATAAATAACACTATTTGATGGACTATATCAAACTAGTTATTCTGTATGTTCTGTCTTTATCAAAGAATATTATCACAAATACTTGAAGAACTTTACCAAGGTTTTATTCTTATACACAACACTAGTCGCATTACATTTGAGTTCAGATGTTTGCAGTCACGTTCATGTTTATAAGTAGATATGAATTGAAACGTGTAATTTTCAGGTTGGAGTGGCTATTGTTGTGGTGGAAAGTGCTGTGACATCCATATATATCTGCTATGCAGAGGACCCCATGTTGATTCGTACATGGGATACCGAATTTTTCAACCGGATGTCTGAGACACTACACCAGAGACTTCAACATAGGAGTGCTCGAGCAAGGGAAGTTCTAACCCAATCTCAACTTGATTACCGTGTTCGAGAAAATGCCTCTTCTGATTAATTACCTTGTGTTGTAGTCTTACTGCACAATTTATTTATCCCTTTAATCACTTTGTATCTTTTCCCTCTTTCTGTCGTAGTGTCCTGTGTCTATGAGCAAGGTGGATAACGAAAAGCTTTCAGGTGCCTGAAATATGGTCTTTCATACCAAGAAAGACAAAAATGGAAAAGGCATATTAGCCTTAGTGTATGTATGAATATATACAAATATATATACACACACAAAAATGAGTAGTTTTATTTAAGATAAATAAAGACGTAGTTTCCTTATTGAGATGATTTGAGTTTTGAATTTCCATCTGAACAAGGTGGAGATTATATTGTAACTAAAACTTGCTGACTTTGATAATAGGAATGAAATAAGAATCTCCCGTATTTTTTCCTTCGGTCATTAGGATCTCCCATACTTTGGATTATGATATAAATATAATTTTATCTTGTTTTAAGTTTTTATAAACATATTGCCCCATAAAACTGGGCTTCGTAAATTCCTCCTCTTTAAGCCCAAGGGGTTAACGGGTTAATTGTAGTACTTAACCTTTTGGGAAATTGATGTGCATTGATGAAACCCAAAAATTATAAAGCATATTATGAAATATCATCATAATACAAATAAGAAAATGTCTAGATAAATTTGATAGTTAAGAGATAAGTAAATTGATAAATCAAGTGAATTGTGAGGAGATTTACGAAAATGTCTAGTATGCCAAATATAATCTTAGTAAAATTTATCTATAACACATACGTACATGTACATATACATATATATATATATATATATATATTATTAATCTGCTCTATCACTCTTCTTATTGTAGTAGACTGAATTACGAATTTCTCTAAAAAATTAGGAATTTATTCTGGTTACATGACATGACAGCTCTCATGTGATCCTTCGTTTTTCAGTATGGCTATATGATTAGTGCGTCACTTAACAATTTGTTTATTGATTGATTTATAGATATGAGTCATATCTTAATAAAGTTAATTCTAGATTGAAAACAGATTGCATACGAGTTAGAATCCCCCCTTTACTAGCATATGCTTATGGATCTACTGCACTTTACAAAAAGCCACATAACTCAACAGAAGTGATCCTAATCGCTTTTCAATGGAATATTCTCGTAATACGCAATTGTTAAAAACATAGAAGCTGCCTCTTCCTATGGCCTAAGTGGAAAATGTAGATCAACGATACGATTCTGACATTTGAACTATAACATTTTACCCAATCCTCCACAAAAACTGTAGTAGTGAAATGCTGATATGTAATTTGACTTATAAGGTGAACTCGATATAGAACATATCATTTAAGAATCTGAATATTTTGTTAAAAGCCTTCCTAAACTTTGCACGTATATATTTTTTTTCTCTTCAGACAATTTAAAGAATATCCACTCTCTTATGTTTATTTACTCGATTTCAATTTTTATTTCTTTTGTGTGATTTTTAGAGAGATCGAATTCAAGTAACAGGGGATTGTTGGATTATTTTTGAAGTGTAATTTTTTTTACTTTAGATATAAGGGCGAGAGAAAGCAATAATATAATGAAAGATAATGGCTCCATACATTTTTTATTTTTCTTTGTGTCACTCCGAAATAATGCGTACGTGTAATTTTTTACATCGGGAAAGTTCTAATATAATCCTTAATGAATTGAAAGATTAAACATAGTCTTCTATTTTTTTAACTTAATCTTATTTAGGAACAAATTAATTTGAGTTGAATTTTATAAATTAAGGAGCTATTTTGAGACTTTTAATTTATAAAAAATTAAAATTAAATTAAATTAAAAATAAATAATCAAAACAATATTTTTTTCAATTTATTAGTGGAAGTTGGATTACTTTTTAAGTGCAATATTTTACTTCAAGTATGCATTTAAAGAGAAAAAAATAGCGACATAATAAAAGAAAAGATAATGACTCCATACATTCTTCATTTTTTTTTTGGTTGTCATTATCTATATCTCACTCATGCAATATGTTTTGTCCTTATAGTAATTTTGGTTTTAGGGATCAGTTGGGCATGGGATGCATAAGTGGCTAAGAATGTCCTCAAAGGAGGGTGACTCAGGATTCCACGCTATCAGAAAGAAAAGTGAGAGATCATGGTAAAGAAAAGAAAGGTAGACGAAAGCAGTGATAAGAGATTCTTGTTCAAGCCAATTCAAAACTCAAAAAAATAGAAAAATAAAAAGACGAAGAAGAAGAAGAATATGAAGGAAGAAAGATGATATATTAGCTAGGAATAGTAAGAAGAGGAGAGGGAAGCAAAGGACGCAGGTGGCGGAATCTTTTGGAGAGTGCAGAAATTTGATTTACTAGTTGGAAGGTTCTTTGACGTGCATGTTGGTGAAAATGATTCTATATCTGCTCTCATTTTATCCTCTTCTGATTTTTCTCTTGGCTTTATTCCAACCTCTCTGCTCTCTGTTTCACTGTCACTGTGTCCTCTGTTCATATTTGCACTGATCATCACATTGATACGATACCCACCACTCTGTTATGTCGTTTTAGGTTTCCATCACTTTTGTTCCCACTAAAATATATTTTTTTCACTCTAACGTATTAAAATACACAAAATAATTTTAATGTTATTATTAATTTTTTATTTTTAAAAACATATAAATTTAATTTCTTGAATTTAAAATTTAGTGAACGAATTAAATTTGATAATTTTTTTAAAAAATAAAATATTAAGTGTAACATTTTTTTATAAATAAAAAATTATTTTCATATTTTAATAAATAAGAGATTAAAATAATAATTTTATAATAAATAAAATACTATAAGTATATTTTTCTCTTCTTCTGTTGAGACATTACTTGGAATGAAAAAATTTTATGGTAAGGATCCAAAGGTATTGTCCGTTGGATATAAGGTAAGAAATTGATTCAGCTTTCAAGTATATATATAAAAATGGAAATTCATAATATTTGGAAATGAAAAAAATATATAAAGTGTCTATTACGCAAGAGTTGGAGTGATTTTAGATTTATCAAATGCTTAACAATAAATATAACTTTAAGTATAGTATTATTTATTTTTCTTGTTTGGTCCTTTTTCGTTTCATGTCAATTCATCTGGGCGACTTTTCATTTGATGCAGCCGAATATAATCACACAAATATATATTGAAAAAAGTTAGGGCCAATTCATGAATACAAAATAATTTTTGGGATTTTTTTTTTTCAAATTTTGGCATTTATTAGCTTAACATTAAATTGACCAATTATCGATTAGATTTAATTATAACTTAACTCAATGAGTTTGGTTCACAAAAATAAAGCTCAATTAAAAATTTTTAATTTATAAAATAAGTTAGACTTAAATTTTTTTAAAAAATTAATTTGAGCCTGAAAAATTTGAATGAATAATTTTTTAATAAGTAAAATATTATTATTTAAAGAAAAACTTAATGTAACATAATATTTTAATAATAAAATAAAAATAATACCTCTTATTTAAAAAATTTATGTTAATATAACAATTCATTTATATTTACAACTTCTCTATATATAATCTTATATGTAATAATAATAATTATCGATATTATTTATCTTAAGTTTTAAGTAAAAAATTAATTTGAGTATTTTTAAAAAAATCCAATGTAACAGATCAAGTTCAAAAAATATAAATAAAAACTTAAATAAAAAGACTTCATCAATATACAAGCTTTAACCTATTTTAAGACTAAATTTAAGTCCAAAATTTAAAAGTTAAACTCGATGGTTAAGTTTATTGGCAGCGTTTTATTTGGTTACTTGTTTATGCCCTTATAATCTTTAAAGGGAGTGAAGATCAATTGCAATTAATGGCCAGAAAATTAGGATATTTATCATGAAATGCCTTGAACTTCAAAATTATTCTGAGCAATTTACGGATAAGTTTTTTTTTTTAAGATTAAACTTATATACAATTAGTTATATCTTTGTTATATTATTTTTCAATAAAAATATGATGAGTGTTTCATTAACTAATATTAATATATAATTTAATTTAAAAATAACATAATATTATGCAATAAACATACACCCAACATGATTAAAAAATAAACACTTATCATATTTTAATTAAAAAATAGTATAACAAAAATATAAGTAATTGTATATAAATTTTTTTCTTTTTTTTATTCTCACTTTGAAGGACTTTGTCCTAAGGCTATAAAAAATAAAAATAAAAAGTCTAAAGTTTTGGTATCTAATTTTTTTTAATAATTTTAAAATTAAAAATCAATTATAATAAATATTTTAAACTTATGATCTTAAACTGTAATTTATTCGTCAAATTATTATGATTAGTGAAAGTTGAGAACAAACTTTCTTAACTATTAAGGTAATCCATTGATGTTAAAAAAAATTATTTTTTTCTTACTCATTGATTTAGACTGTAAAAAATTATTGCAAAAAATTTATACATAGTTATTTATATTTTCATTGTACTATCATTTAATTAAAATATAATAAGTATTTAATTGCTTAATTATATTGTAATACATATATGATTATTGCAGCAAAATTATTAATTCACAACTACTTTCGATTCCTTTTCCTAATGATTGAATACTAATGAATAACGAATTAAACATTTTCTCAAAAAAAAAAAACTGTTGAAATATGTATTTTAAAATTAAATACTGAACAAATTTATATCTAAGTATTAGACGAGGAAGACAAAAAAGTAACATGAAACTGGCCAATTTGAGGTAGATTCAAAATCTAAGTTTACAAAGTTGTCTTCGATATTATTAAATGTTATATTATACTATTTCCTATAATATAGAGTTATACAGTATCACTATACCATTCCTTTGACAAAAGTACAAAACACGTGAGAACACTTTAGAGCAACCTATATACCGATGACATGACGTCTTTTTGTGTTGCATCATAATCTATTAATAATGTTTGATAATGTAAGAATGATGACTTCATTCCAATCTCCATTTGGTAGGAGAGATCGTACTTATGTTAGGTTCTGTTTTTTAATTATTATTATTATTTAAGAAAAACTTGATGATTTCATTTTAAATGTTGATTCTTCATTTATTAGCTCACGAATATTTTTTGGATTTGTTTTGGGCCAAACATTTGTTTTCAGTGATGCAGTAACTGTAAATAATAACACTATTAAATTGAATTATTATGAAACCCTCTGAGTAACTTACATTAAGATCTTAAAACAAAACATCATGTTGTACAATAGTAATTCCCTAAATATTTTATTGTAACGTAAAATTAAAAGAGGGTGCAGTTTGACGAATAAGAATTTATGGTGTCCATTAAACTTCTAAATATAAATATCCAAGTAGATGTAAATTTAAAAAATAAATAAAATATCATTTTGATCTTTTATTTATGAATTTTATTTTATTTTAGTTATTCATTAATTTTAATTTGTAGTTCCTCACAACAATTTTTATATATTTAATACCTCATGTCCAATTAAATTTATATTATATATATATTAATATTTATATTAATAAAGAATAAAATTAAAATTAAACTCATAAATAAAGACTAATTTAAAATAAACAATTAACAAAGGATCAAATTAAAATTAAATTTTGAATGACGAGTTAAAACAATGCTTTTTTAAAAATATAAAAATTTATTAAAAACTGAAATGAAAAATTGATGAAGACTAAAAAAAAAGTAGGATTGAGAGGCTCAAGGTTGATAGGAAGCAGGGGGTAGGGCCCTACAATATATATATATATGTATATGGAGAAAGCGAAGCAGAAGAGAAGGGACACGGCATCAAGTGTGTACGATTGCCCTATAACATGCGTCATACGCTTTCTACTTTGAGCCCTTCTCTCTCTCTCTCTGAGACGCTGCTACCCAGCATTACATTAGCGTAAATATACACTTACTCTCTGACACTTTCTGCTCTTTTCATTTAATTACAACCCCTCACTCTTGTGCTTCCTTTCAAGCAAACCCTTCTTTCTCACTTTTATCCTCTTCCTTTTTGTCCTTCCCAGCTAACACTAAGGACTGTACGTTTGCATTGATTGCATTCTTGATTATGAATGCAATCAAATGGCAAAAAATAAGATGTTGATTCTACGATCTCGGTAGTATCTCGTTTACAAGATAACGTAAGAGCATCAAACTACGTAACTCCCCTCGCTCTCGAATTGAATGCTCTATTATTTTTTTAACGAGAAATATAATGAAGAATTACTTTGGGTTTTGGCTTTGGCCTTATTGGCTCCTCAATCTCATCACCATCCCATCACTCTCCGCAGAAGACACTCTTTCCCAGAACAAGCTCTTCTTTCCCCTCCCCTACGTGATTTGCATATTTAATCCCCTACGTATTGTAGAGAGAGAAAAAGGGTATCCCTTTCTCTCTTTCTCTCTTGAGCTCTTTCCAGATCGTATGGCTTCAGAACACCTCAGGGCTCGCAGCTCAGTAGGAGGACACCCTAGAGAGGGAATGATAGAGATGCACACACAGAATCAATCATCTGCGACTCGTTTTTTATATATTTATGCATCGGGCTGTGGGTCACCTATTACCCTCTACGCGCCAAAAAACACCGTGTGTGTCTTTCCTATTTCCTCTCTGTCATCCCGGAATTTTTCTCAGAAAAAAATAGTTTAGCGATTAAAAGCTTTAAGAATAATAGCAAATTGTTCAAAGGGGATGTTGAACTTAATTGTTATCTCTTACATACTAGAGTTACGTGAACCACCAAACCAAAGTCTTGTATCGTTACGTTGTTCAAGATTTGCCTCCTTTCTGACAAAAAAGCAGTTTTGGTTAATGGGTTTTTTCTTATTTTCCTAGTGATAATTGAAGATCATTGATTGTCATTTGTCTTTCATTTTAGGGTTATATAATCATGCCGACTTGCATTTACATTGCTAGGAGTTTCTTTAGTATGTGAATTTTTACTTAATCATTCCTATTCAAGCTTGTAGGGCCAATTTTTTTAAAATGGATATATTTTATCTGAGTAAATTATATAAACCTCTCTTAAATTTTAATTAAATTACACTTGATACCTTTTTTAAAAAAAATTTAAATAGTACACTCAACTCATTTTTTTTCTTTGAATAAAATTGACTTCTACAAAATATTAATTTTTATTGAACTCATAAACTCAAGACAGTTGAGGAAGGGTACAAAATCAATTCTCTTTAAAAAAAGACTACTTAACTGTTTTATTGTTATATTAAGAATGAAATAACAAGGTAAAGTTTTATAAACAGTTAATTCCTTTAAAAAGTAAATTAGAAAATTTTCTACGATAAATATTAAAATATCAGAAAATTCAATATAGTTTTTATTAATAAAAAGAATATTTAGTAAAAAATTTTTTAAAAATTAGAAGCAATACATTTTTAATATTTTCTAAATTTTAATGCTAGTTGCATGAGTGGCCATTGGCAAGGAACAGTTACAAGGTAATTTGGATTCTTTTATATTATAGTGGGAATATAAGGTTGGATGGAAATTAATGGTTCATATTTATATTAAATTAATATAACTATTTTGTAATTATATTTTTAATTTATAAGTTTAAATCATTAAATTTGCATTTAAAATTCATTTTCATTACAATGCAAGGAGATCCAAATTTGTTATAAGGTTATAAAGTAATAATAATCCTGAGTCTATTTTACCTATAATTATGGTTGGACTACATGGAAAACAATGAATAAGGGGTTGCATAGTTGTTAGAATCAATGCAAGGAAATGGAAATAGGAATAAAAGTATTATTTGGTTTGGGTTTCATTCTTATATTTTAGTAAATTTATTCTCCCTCATATAAGGAAGAGTTGTCTCTTTAGCTAAAGTTATGAAATGATATTAGTCTCCTAAGAATAAAAATATATTTGATAAAAGAGTCCCTACTTATAATAATTTTTAAATAAAAATACTCCTATAATATATTAAAATTTAATTTATTATTAAATTATTATTTTTAATTTATTATTATTTATATAATATATTATTAATTTATTAAATATATATTATTATATATATTAATATATAATTATATTATTAAATAATAATTCGAAAAAATATTAATTTTTTTTAATTTTATGATAACAAATAATATAATAAAATATACATATTATCTAATTAATTTTTATATATAATTTATTAATAAAAAATAAAATAAGTTATATATATTTTTATTTTATTATAATTAAATAATATTTTAATATTTTTAATTTTAATTTTATTTTTATTTCTATTTTTATTCCGATTTAATTATAACAGCGAAACGGAGGTTGGGAAACGGGGTTTGGGAATAAGACGGGGATGGGAGGGAAAGTACAGGCGACGTGTAGTACAGGGAGATTGAGATTGAGATGGTTTTCGAACTGTGTGTGATGCGAGGAGATGTGTTGGGAAACTAAAATCCCAAGTCAGAAAGCAATAATAAAAAAGCCTGATGCTTCAAAATTATATTATAAACTAAAGCAGCCGTACTGATACGCTATCCTCTCCTTAAAGATTCATCAAGATCTTCTCTTCCTCACTTCCCAACCTGCCTCTTCTAATTTTGCTGCTTCCTCTATTCGAACACACTACATTTTTTTTGTGCTGCTTTCGTAGAGAGAGAGAGAGAGACTACACAAAACAAAATCTTTAAACAGAGTTTGTGTTCCTAGCAAAAAAGAATGCAAAGCTTCAAGACGGCTCACTCGAGCTCCCAACAACTCTATTGCCACCCCTCCTTCTTTCTTCGGTATTTTCGAACTGTTTTACTTATGCCTTCTCGTAAATCAGGAAAAGTGTAATATAGAATTTTTCTCTGTTTCTCTGGTATATAACAGGGGAGACGACACTGGCCGAAATTCAACGCGTTTCTCGGATCTTGGACAGCTTCAACATTCCACAGCTCCCTTTCACCATGACGATGCTGTTGATTTAAGCTCAAGTCTCTTTTTACATCTATATTCTATATATATAAATGTTCACTTTCTTCACCAACTTCTAATTTAAAATTCGTCGCAGGCTCTATGTTTTCTGTAAAGTCGACCAATGTCGCCGTTGTTCCCGTTAACTTGCAGTACAGTACATTGAACACGGTATTCTTTCCCTCTCTCTTGCAGGTAGAAAAGTTTATTTATATCTGGAACCTTAGCTGATTAAACTTTGGGTTCGAAATCCTTTGCCTGTGCAGAACATTGGTTCTTCGGAAATTGCTTCAACAGGGGCTGGGTGCCTCGATACAGGGCAGCATCTAATGTATCAGAAGGGAACCACGACTGCGGGCGCCACTGTGCCGGTAGGGAACGGGCATATCGAGAATTGGGGCGATTCCGGCATGGTAGACAATAGCCAACACACTGATACTTCTACAGATATCGACACCGATGATAAAAACCAAGTGGGTCACTGTTTTCCCAAACATACTCTATTTTCTACAAGTTGCGTTTGTTCTGTAATAAGGCTTTTTCCGACAATCAATTTTTGCTGTATAGGATACGAATTTATGCAATTTATGGGTGACAAAATATGCTACCTTTTCATGGGTATTCATAATTTGTTATTGTTTCTCAACTGTGACCCAGTGTAATAGGGTACAGCATGGGGGAGTTGTAGTTGTGGATTCCATGGATCAACCTAAGGCCAAAGCTGAAGACCAGAAGGTTTTGTTTCCCCTCCTCCTTGAGCAGCTTTTAGTTAAGAATTTGAGTTTTGTTATTGATAAGTTGTTTCAATGGATGCTGTCTTCTTTTAGACCCTTCGTAGGCTCGCACAGAATCGAGAGGCTGCGAGGAAGAGTCGATTAAGGAAAAAGGTAAAATGCTCTGGAGGTCTTTGATTGCTAAGATACTATAAAAAGCAATGAATATAATCCTTTTCTTCTGTAATGTCAACTTGCGGGTTAGTTGCAATCTTGTCTTGTGTGCGTTTGTATGTTATGTATATGATATGTATTTGTACCCAAGGATGGTTCTGGTTTTCTGTTTTGCTATGTCTCAGTACGGTTCCTATCTGTCTCTTTGTTTCTCTTTTACTTTCCCTTGCCTTTGTGTTGGGTTAGTCCTATTCTCTGTGCTAGTTAGTTGTTCTTTTTTTTCCTTGATCTGTGAACTTATCTTCCCATAGGGACTGCGAAGTCTTAGGATGATAAGTAGAATGTATATGGATGATTTATAGGTTTTGGTTTTGGATAGGCATATGTACAGCAGTTGGAGAATAGTCGTCTTAGGCTCGCACAACTAGAGCAAGAGCTCCAACGCGCACGTCAGCAGGTGTAAGATGTTAAAGATTTCCACTTGATCTTTTGGGCAAAAGTAACTTTGATGGCAATCTAATTACTCTTTTATTCATGGATTCTCGCTATTTCCAATGTAGGGAATACTTGTTGCAACTGGGTTTCCCGGGGATCATGGTCATTCAGTGGTTGGAAATGGTAAGTAACCAGGTCTCATTGATCATGTTCATCATTGCCTTATTTTGACAGCATGTTGTCATACTATACTGTAATTATCTCTAGACAAGTCTTTTTATGATAATCACATGTCGCCTCTGGCAATTCCTTAGATTTTCTGGCGAAGTAGCCACCAAATCGATGAAACATCCATAAATGTGAACAATCATTTTCACATGTGCATGTGATAGCATAACAGTGTTGAGAGGAGTGAACTTTTGTTGTCATCGGTTCATACGTAGAATGTTACAATGGCAAAGGGCTTTACAAAATTACATTTTATACTGAGGTAATAAGCAACTGTTTATGACTACTAATTTGAATGGGGCGGTTGAGGAGGAGTTGGAATACTTGTACCTGACATGTTAGGGTGTAGGGATTACCTTCTCTGTACTGTTGTTAAGAGATATAGGAAATGATTGCTTGTATCTGAAGCCTCAGTGTGTCGGACTTGAGGCTTATTTTAGGATTTGCCTCCATTTGTGGTCAATTGGGTCATGAAGAGTTAAACTTTCAAAAAATACTATATTGTTTTGTTGAGGTGAAATGTGTATATTGGACCCTCAGGTGCCTTAGCATTTGACATGGACTATGCACGCTGGGTTGATGAGCATCAACAGCTGATAAATGACCTAAGATCGGCTGTTAATTCTCAAATGGGAGACAATGAACTGCATCTGGTAGTCGATGGTGTGATGGCACATTACGATGAAGTATTTAGGTTAAAGAGCATAGGGGCAAAGGCTGATGTATTTCACATGCTTTCTGGTATGTGGAAGACTCCTGCAGAAAGATGTTTCATGTGGTTAGGTGGATTCCGATCATCTGAACTTCTCAAGGTAAAACGCCTAATTCATTCATTCTCTTGCAAGTCACTGCAATTCCTACTCTCATAGTGTAGGAGTATAATCTCAAGTCTTTTGTGCATATGTCCTTTCGGGATTCAGATAGTGAGGAACCACCTTGAGCCATTGACAGACCAGCAATTGATGGGCATATATAATCTGCAGCAGTCATCGTTGCAGGCCGAAGATGCTTTGACACAAGGTATGGATGCATTACAACAATCACTTTCAGAGACGCTTTCCTCAACCTCCCTCGGGCCCACCGGTTCTGGGAATGTGGCTGATTACATGGGCCAAATGGCCATTGCTATGGGCAAACTTGCTGCGTTGGAGAATTTTCTTCATCAGGTTAGGGGTGTAGTTTGCTTTATCATTTCTTTCTTAGTCACAACTCACTTCTCTTGCCTTAGGAAATCTACGATGTGCTTGATAGGAGTGACAATACCGTAGTAAATTATCTCTCACCTTCCTTTCCTTCTATTTTCAACTTCTTAGTACTAATTATCAAACTCACTCCTAAACTATATCTCCGTTGCATTCTGACTATACTTTTTCTTCTTAGGCTGACCTCTTGAGGCAACAAACTCTGCAACAGTTGCAAAGAATCTTAACCACACGACAAGCTGCTCGTGCCCTCCTTGTCATAAACGACTACATTTCACGACTCCGAGCACTTAGTTCATTATGGTTAGCGCGCCCTCGAGAGTAGGAAATGATACTAATCTTTCCTATGATGGCTCTAAATTGGTTGGCTATTTCTGTTCTAGTAGGAACTCAAAGATGAGATAGCACAACTTTCAAATCTTGAACGGGGTTCATAACTGGCCATGCTGAGAAGAAGCCCTAGGTTTTGGTAGCTGCTGCTGATCTAATTTTCTTTTGTAGTTAAGTAAATGGCCTGCATCACCATCATGATCTGTACAAGTTTTCAAGTGTAGGGAAATATTCTCTGTATATTATTTACCTTCAAGAGGTTATTGTGAAAGGCTTACATGTGGAAGTTAGAATCCTTAGGAATGTATGCATATCATTGTCACCTTTTCACTAATTAGGAGATAGCGTTGCAAAAAAGCACTTTGACTTTATTTATAGATGCTTCATTCCAATTCTTGTCTTTTACTGTTGATGCAGTAATGTTCTGGATTCATAATCTCAAGCACTTTATTACCAGTAACCAATAAGTGTATTATAATGATCCCCACAATATTCCTTCTAGTTTCCACTTATGATCTGTACATAGATGCCCAGAAGCTGAACACATATTTTCAATTGAAGGAGAAAATTTTGTACAGCTCTTTGTTGCCTAGTTTCCTCATTCTATAAGAATCATAGAAAGCTAAATCTGCAATTTTCTTCTAAGTATCTTCCAAGTGTAGTCTCATTCCTTGGTCGCCACTGGTTTATATATTTTTCTCCTGCCGCTCATTCTTCCTGCAAGGATTTGAAATACCCGTATATAAGTTCCATTTTTAACCGAATTTAACCAACTTTGCCATTGAATCAAAATAGAATTGAGTAGATTAGGCTGGAAAATCTAGTATAAATAGACAGCAATCATCATAAAGAGTGTAACCTAAAAGAATTTTTTAACCGATCTTGAGATTTTAATCAATGAAAGATTTTTCATAAAATTACTCTGAAATTCTTAGATAAGATTTTAATCTATGAAAGATTGTTGAACTAAATCCTCACCATATGCAAACACCATACTAAACATAAAAGTTTTCATGAGATCATCACTAAAACAGACAGAATCTCTACCTGGTCTGTGATTTTTCTTGCATCCGACAGCCTGAGGAATGAACACTCCAGTTCCTTTGCCATTCTTACACAAGTTATTTAACCAACCAGGTGGTGAACCACCAGAACTGTGAGCCTCCCAGGAACAAAAATGGCTTCCAGCAATCAAACCATTGCAGAAACCATAACCCGACCCGTTTGAACCTCCACGAGTGATGATGGGGTTGAAACGTTTGGTGTCTTCGAGGAATCGCTCGTTGTCATCTTCTTCGGTTGTTAGTTGCAGAATCTGCCTCCTGATCTCAGCATAGAAAACATCATCTTCATTCTCTGCCTCAAACAACAACCTAGGATCTGAGTTCATCTCCATGTTTGAGATTCAAATGAAGCTCGAAATCTCGGCCTGTAAAAGAAGAAATTGCGAGTTTGAGACAAGGGAATTGGTGAGAGAAATGGGATTTGAAGGGTTTAAATAGAAGAATCATTGAGAAATGAGTGCTCTGTTTGTGGTCAATGTTTTAGGTCCAAGCAAGCATGACTCCGTAAATCTCCCTTCAATAGTGTCCAAGTTCGAAGAATGTTCCATTTCGTACGTTACAACTTGCCAATCCTATTGGAATTTCAATTTTTTTTTTTCAAAAAAATGTAATAATTGAATCTTTGAATTATATCAATAGTTTTAAAGTGCATGATAGATGGGTATTGATGTATGAAGTCAAAAAAAAAAAAAATGTATGGAGAGATTTGGCGACAGATTCCAAAGAAATATGTAAAATAAACTATTAAAATAAAATCTTTGAATGTATCTAATGGTATAAAAGTTAATATAATAATTACGAATTAAATTTTTTTATATTTAATTTTATTTACATGAACTTAATCAAAAAAATTTTTTCTTGGATAAATTGATTCTGCTTAATAATAGAATTTGTATACAATAAGAGACCAAATGAAGTCTTGTATTGGGGATAACTTTCAAGTGACATAAATGGCGATTATTAGTCATCAAACATCAACGTCAAGCATTCTTTTGGATTGGGTTAACATTAATTATCCAGAATTATGGATTCTAATGACGATGATGTTGGCTTTTTTGTGAATTAAGAAATTGATCACAGATGGATCGAGAGTATCAAAATGGTAATGGATCACCACTCATTATGGCATATAACTAACACTGGAAAGGTCAACTTATTCTATAATTTGGATTGCTTCAAAACATGAATGTCACTATACATATCCACATGATTCTGGCATCTTCTGGGGTCATTGTCATTTTTTAGACAAAAGTCACTCACTCCTTGGCCCATTTCCCTTTTTAGTCCCTCAGTCCTTTGAAACTCTATTTTAGTCACTCACTCTCATCTCCATCCATCAAATTGGTCCCCCTATTATCAAGATTGCTGACATGTCCGTTATCTGCTGACCACAATTATTAATTAACATTTTTCCTTTGCGTCATGTATAGAATTAAAAAAAAATTGGATACCCCCTATTTACCCAATTGATCCGATGCCCAAATCAGAAACCCACATCACTCTTGCCTTCTTCTGCATCAGAGAACACAAAAGAGGCATACTCTCTTTCTTCCGTCTCTTCTGTGCGCTGAGTTCGCCATCTCCTCCGTGCTCCTTGTCCTCCCTTCATGCTGTCGACAGTTTCAGATTCCATCGGCTTCGGAGTAGGAAGGAGAAGAAAAATACACACTGCTGGAAGATAAGGTATCTTCGAAAGACAGTTAATATGAGAGCTTCAACTAAACAAGGAGAGCAACGGACCTAAATAGCCTATGACGCAGTAAAACCAACCAATCTACATACTAGAAATAGAGACTCCCTTAATATACCCAAGTGCAGTGCACCAAAGAGAAGCCATAAACATAATACAGTTCTATTCCATAAAACAATGAATCCCACAAGCTGCACATGTACAGTTACAGAGCAAGGAAAGGAAGTATGAAACAAATAAACTAATATGGTAATTATGTGGCACATTTTTTAATGGCGTAATAAAATATGGAGCAGTAATAGTGATAATTGTAATTATAATAATATGTCTTCCTTTTCTTTCACTTGACCATATATAATTAGGCCAAACTCTGATAATTAGCATGTGGCTTCTGTAAAATGGTTCTAGTATTATTTTAGCATATTCTTTTCTATTAAGGTGTATATTTTACTGTGTGTAGGTGTGTTTTTCTTCCATGCTAAACTCCCAGTTTGCTCCTCTGCAGACTAACGTTTATGCTATGCGAAGCCCATCCCCCTATCGTCGTGTTTTTCTTCCTTGGTTCCATCATCATTTCCGGTAGAGAAGGAAGGAAGGTTACTTCATTCAATTTTCGTCACCTCTATTCACGTTGGAGCTGCCGTTCCTCCCATTCCATTTCGCCTTTCACTGCCATTTTCTTTTGCAGAACTGTCGTGCTTTGTTTTCCGATGAATGGAAGAGAAGCTTTACGCTCTACTGCAAATGGCTCCTACGCTTGTGAGAGACGAGTCATTCTTCATGGTTTCATCGTCTTTGCCGTGCTCCATTCTGCATCACGGAGGAGATGGCGAACCCGACGCACAGAAGAGACGGAGGAAAGAGAGTATGCCTCTTTCGTGTTCTCTGATGCAGAAGCAAGCAAGAGTGATGGTGACTTTGTGACTTGGTATCAAGCAACTAGGTAATTAGGGGGTATTTAATTTTTTTGTAATTCATGTGAGAAAGGAAAAATATTAATTAGTATTTCTAGTCAACAAAAATAATACACGATCAGCAGATAAGGGACATGTCAACAATTTTGATAACGGGAGGGACTATTTTGACGGATGGAGGGATTAAAATGAAACTTTAAATGATTGAAGGACCAAATAAAAATAAGACAAAGGATAAGGTCAATTTTATCTCAAAAGTAGGTTGGACCATTATTACGAGTTTTCAAAGCTTAATTATGTAATTCAACTTAATTGGGCTACACCTTTTTCTTTTTTCTTAATCGTTGGTGGCTGCAAAAGGAAAAAGGTTTATCTATTATCTTTTCTTAAATACTTTGTTCGTAATTAAATTTGCTGAAAATTTTTATTTTTTATTTAATTCTACGCCATATCATTAACATTTATTGGGTTTTATATAGAGAGAGATTAAGGGCCTGTTTGATTTTATTTTTAATTTTATGTTTTTAAAATTTTTTTGTCAGTTTATTTTTTGGAACAGTTTTGGAAACAAAAATTTTAAAAAAATTGTTTGAATAATTTGCATTAAAAACACATCTAAAAAACAAAAATTTGAAAAATCTGTTTGGAAAAAGTTATTTGAAAATAAATTTTAAAATCATGAAAACAAAAATATTGCTTGAATCACTTACTTTATGAATGTAATATTCGTATAATTCTTTTATATAATAATTTAATATCAGTGTTAATTTTATACGAAATGAACATGAAATTGATATTATTTACTCAATTTAACATTATTTTAGATCAAATCTTAATCACAATATTTATAAGTAGTATAAATGATAATACTATATATATATATATATATATATATATATATATATATATAAATTTTCATTGCTTGGTGGATGAAGCTTCCAGATAACTTCCCAATTGCTTATGGTTTTCTTGCTCTGTTTCTAAGTGCGTAATCTTGCTCTGCTTCGTAGTTGGTGAAAGAAAGGCTTTATAGAGTTTTGATAAAATTTCAAAATTGCCATCAATGAGAACAATATTCTCCGCCTTTCTTATTGTTTTTGAGAATCAAACTATTTCAAAACATCTAAAAGTTGTTTTGTATTTCTAATTTTAAAACATATGTCTTGTTTTTGTGTTTTCAGAAACAATTATATAAAACAACACTTTCAAACAATGTTTATTATGTTGTATTTTTAAAAACAAAAAATTATTCTCAAAAACAGAAATCCAACAAGCCCTAAGTCCCCTGCTAATCAACTTTAGTTTTTCTAGAAAACAGGTGAGACTGATTAGAAAAATAAATTTCTCCCAAAATTATATTAATTTCCAAATTAATATAGTAACAATTAATCATCTCAATTAGGTCCACAATTACATGAAAATGAACTTGTCAAATCCTTAATGCTAATTCCACCAAAATTCATTGCTGTGTTAAGTTTGTTGGGCCATGTTAACGGCCTCACATCAATACATATACTGACAATCACATTATTTTTATTTTCAGTATGACAGAGATTCTTTGTGATTTGTATTCAATTAATATTATATATATATATATATATATATATTTCTGGGATTTAAACTGTCATAAATTGTCAAGTAAAATATATATTTTTATTTTTTACTTTATCACAAAATTATCATTTTAATTTTTCACTAATTGAAATATTTAAAATAATATCTAATTTATTAAAAAGTATCATATTTAATTTTTTATTTTTAATAATATATCAAATTTAATTCCAAAAATTTAGAATTTAAGATATGTGAGTTGAGTGTCGTCATGTATAGTAGATGTAATCTATTTATTTGAATATATATATATATATATATATATATATATATATATATATATATATAAAAGGTTAGCTAATTATTATGAGGTGATGGGGGTAGACGAGGTTTCTTCGTTAGGATCATAGGAAAAGAAAAGAAAGATTGAACTGTGTATAATGGCATCAACGTTTTGGTACTGTAAAAGTGGGGACCGCAGAGAGAGGTTGTGTCATAGTGATTCCTAGGCCATAGACAGCTGTTGGCTGAAGATTCTGCTGAGGATTCCTCCTTTGTGGGCCCCCTCATTGGGCTTCGGATTCCGTTACACAAAATGAGCACATTAACACGCTAATTTCATTCTCTATATCAAAAGATTCAAAACCTATTAAGATTCCCTTTTCTCCCTGCAATATTGCTTCAACTTTTACTAATACTTTAGTTGGCTAGACGTTCTATGATGGGCCTCACATGGCCCAATGAGATAGGCAGGCCGCTGGCATCGTTTCCTCCATGCGGACAGAAAATTTAGTATAATTTTTATATCTGTATTTTCAGTGTTTTATAATAATATATTAACTGTATAAGCTTTACCAAAAAATATAATAATTTTCGCAACTCAATTTTACGTAATTGAATCTTTTAAAGACTTTTGTATACATATTATTTTTACTTAAATTTAGTCCTTAATTTATTTGTAATATATTAATTGAATAGAATCGAAATATTAAATTTAATCTATTAAAATTTTAAGGATTTTAATGGGCAAAGAGAAATCTTAATAGATTTTGAATATTTTATATATATTATTTTTACTTAAATTTATTCCTTAATTTATTTGTAATATTTCAATTGAATGGATTTGAAAACACTGATTATAAATAATATTAAGGACTAAGTTTAATATGACCATATTTTAAGACTATTTATAATAGATGTTTTCAATTCTATTCAAATTATATTAAAATTCTAATAAAAAAAGATAACATAGTAATTAAACATGAACATGTATCTTATATTTCAATATCTTTCTCAATCTTAAAACAAACAGATCAACAAATATACAATGAACTTTGATTCTGCTAATTAAACCACTTATAATACAAATATTCAAATTCTTCTAAAGCACATAAATTCACCACAATTACAACTCATAACTAGATCATAACGCATTAAACCAAAAAACAAATATTAAAAAAGTATATTTTAAATTTGGATTAAGTATTGTACAACATCTATATTATGCATTATAGGCTGTCAGATGACAATAAGATACAATGACCACATGGAATCAACGAGCCATGGTAGGAACAATTGGTGGTTCCACTCCTTCCCTCTTCCACTTCGCAACATTACCTTCCCAACCTTCAAAGAAATAAAAACAAAAAGTTAATAATAAACCATTAATGAAGGCAGAGATCCTTAATGATATGGTAATATATTGTTATTAAACAGTGCCTATATTTCAAATTGTATGAAGAATATCTAGTAGTTACGTACCAATGGCAGGATCAATGCCACGATTTTTAAGTTCTTTGTATTCTTGGGTGAGAGCACAAACGCAGCACCAACAATGGGTAAAGGAATCGGAATTAGGCTCTTGTGGCAGCGAAAATAGTCGTCGCAGTTTCGATCTGTAGGTTCCACCAATTAGCCATTTCATTCCTGGAGTCCCCAGAGAATAATAAATCCAGCATGCTGCTTTATTAGCTGCCAAAATTGATAGCAATAACCTGCCATCATTATATATACTCCATTCTCTGAATTATAAATAATTCTATGCATGTATAACTAATTTAATTAATAGTTAGATACATAGCTAGGTTAAATAAGTCATTAGGAATTGGAAAACAGTTAAAAATCCAAGATCTGACATCATCAAGAAAAAGCATGACTACCTTATCCGATAATTCTGATAGTTACATTTTTGTTTTCTTTCAAAATTTGATACCTTTTCCTCTTAATCATATGATGATTGTTTAGGCACCAAGTGTCCTCTATTAAATATTTGACAAGATGAAATATTGAATCTAAATTCTCTGTAAATTATGGCTTACATATAGTCCCTCCGTCAACTATCTCTGCAATCTGCCCAAAGGTGATGCATGGGCACCAGCATGTGTAGCAACCTATATATAGACATAATAGCAAGCAATTAGTCTCAGTACTTATGGAGATTAGAGAATATATGCAATAATCAATAGAGAAAGAAGATTAGAGAATCTAGATCAAAGGGTATATATTAAATATGGAGATTGGACGTTACAGTGAGAGGGGTCGTCCCAACAATCATAAAAGCCACTGGTCCATTGTCCCTTTGGAACCTCGTACGATGCTGCTTTAGAAGCCATATTTCCAATGCTAGCTTTTGCAAGATCAGATAATGAGCTTTCAAGTTAATGAATGAAACGAATGCTTCTGGGTTATGCTCTATCTGCAATATATATATATATATATATATTTCAAACTTGGATGACTTGATTTTGATGATGCGTAAGGGATATAACTATAGCCTAGCTGAAGTTTGAATGAGTTCAAAAACTGAGTTTTTTTATGTCTAGGTAGGTTGACCAAATAAAAACTTAATTTCTTTTTTGCAAAGTCAGCGTATATATTATATGAAATTTAAGCACAAACAAGGTGCATTTGTAATTTCTGGGATATTCCCATAATTAAACTATGTATATTTATATAATTGTCGTGACTTCAAGGAAAGAAAAATATGAAAGAGGGAAAGAGCTAAAGACTTCCAAATAGAATTTCCATAAAATTGGTATGAAAGTTCGAACTAATTTACTAAAATGTGATTTTGTCCAAGATAATGTTATTTAATTTGCACCTATCCTACTCTATGCGGTTACCTTGTATTTTCAGTGGCTAGCTTAATCATTGCAATGGACATCACAGGGATTAACTTCAAAGTTGTTTGGTCAAAAGAACAATTTTATCGAAGATACTAATATTAGGATAAAATTAAGTACTTTAATGGTGTTTGGATTGTGACAATTGAATTAATTTTGATTTTGTTCTTAAGTTTTTCAATCGTGAGGTTATAGAGATAAGATTTTAAACTTGGGATATATTTAAAATTGTACAAATTATAAATAAAGACGTGCAATTGCAAACCAACTTATACAAGTATAAGAATGAAATAATTATTTATTATGATCATTCGATTATAAAGCTTGAACAACATAACCATACTGAAAGATTATTTAAATTTTATTTATTTTCTAGATTTGTTCTCTCCCTACATTAACATTAAATAGGTGATAATTATTTCAGGAGATCTTACTAAATGCTACTCATCTTTCATATTATTCAAACTTTCATCAGTTAGAATAATTTTAATATTTTATGAATTAACATTAATTATTTTATTAGATTAATATCTTGTTATTACTTATTAGACAATTGATGTTATAATTTGTCAATTATGAATGAACTGAGTTTTATTTTAATTTGTAGATAATCGGTGATGGACTTGATTATCCACAAGCCCACTGGGTAGAAACCCAACCCACAACCCAAGAGCATTAGTAATCATCCTGTCAGAATAATAATTTGAGATTGTTACCTAAAGAGATTTAATGTGTTGATTTTTCTGATTAATTAAATAAGAAATCAGTTTTAAATATTCTGAAGGATTTTATTTTAATAATATTAATTAATTATATTATTAAAATAAAACTCTATAAATTGTACACTGAAGCCCTAATTTTAAACATACAAATATGATTACTCTTTCTGACCGTTAAGTACTCAGAGACACTCTTGGGCATTGGGGGTTAAAATTATTCTGACTTAACCAGTACGCATCACAATTATGTCGTCTTCATCAGGTCAGATTTTGACAACTATTATCCCTATATTTTCTGTTTATGTATTATATTCTATGATTGAATAATTACATGATCCACTTTTGTTATCAAATGGTATTAGAGCCACGGTTTTATGGATTATGAAATTTTTTTAAAATTTCTTTTCTCTAATCTCGTCTTCATCAGAGCATGGTTATGAAATATTTAATTTTATTATTATTAACTTTATATTCTTCTTGGATCGACCCGGTTGCTGTTGCCGGCATACCCAATCCAAATTTTTTTTTTCCTTTTTTCTTTCATTGCTATAATATGAACATGATTCCCAGCAGGGCTTAACGTGAATATTGACGTTCATTCATGTCACCGATGGCTTACCATTGTTATGTAGCCACCGATCTTTCATGTCGCCAGCATCGAATCGAACCCACCGTTGGAATGCAAAGTTTCGATTGAATATTTCACTTAACTGGGAAGGAATCACTCGAAACAGTCATAAGGGTTTTATAGATCATGAAATGACAATAAAAATGATCCCAATTTTAAAGCTTGAGGAGCAAAAAACTGGCAGGTTGCGTTTCGGGTACCAACGGGTCATCTAGTGGGTCGATTCGACTCACTAGAAGTTGAAGACGATACACATGTTGGCACATGTGGCCAAACCGTGAGTCAGGAGAACTTCAAACTTTTACAGTTCACCTCCACTCGCCCTAATCTAAATTATGGTGAGTTTTCAGAATTTTTGGAGCCCTGAAAATAAGAGTTTTAAATTTTTTTTTTGGAAGATTTAGGACTTTAAAATATTGTGTAGATGAGGTATTTTGATATGAGAAAATTTATGTAAAGACTAGACATAGTACAGAACAACATATTCAGTTCACTTTTCCTGATTATGTGTAAATAAATTATAATTAATTTTTTTGTATTAATTATTAGATTTTATTCCTAATTTAAGCACATGCCTTAAAAGGAATAGGCTGCATGTGAAAATTGTAGTGACTTTAGGTTACATACACCTATTGATTGTGTGCTCGCCTATCGTGGGCCAAATCATGGTGATATGTCTTTTATAAATTAATTTATACCCTGTTTGTCATTTAATTTCCTACATTTTTGAATAATTTAATTAACATCATCAGGGATGAGTTTGAATATTACAATAAGTCCACTAGAAAGAAGGTATATATATATTATGTTGACAATGAACATACCCTATTGGTGTGACATTGTTAATATAATTATGTGAAATAAATACATTTACGAATAGTTAGCAGCAATTTTAAACTAATGCTTTCATTGTTTTTTATATCCTATCGATATAAAAACCATAAATGCATTTTGTTATTTCTCTTTGTGGTCAAATCTATGGTACATATGAGTTTTCTTTCTTGATTTGTTGTAATCCAAAACTTTAAGTGGGATTATAATGAATATCTTGATGATACAGTTGCATAAGCTGAATTTTGTGAAGGAAACCTTGTTTTATAATTATATTTTTAGGACATAATTAATGTTTCCTAATTTTGTTGCATCAGCTTCCGTGTTCTAGCAACTGTCTATGGTAAAAACTCTGAATAGGACGAATTTTGATGATTGGCATGAGTCCCTTAACATGTACCTGATCATCTCCAAGGAGGATTTGGCCATGAGAGAACCAAAATTGGCAGATCTCATTGTTGAGTCTTGTGTTGCTGACAGAGCTTATCACAAGCAGTGGTATGAGTCCAACAAAATCTATTTGATGGCTATAAAGTATACTATTAAGAAGACAATCAGACAGAGTATTCCTAAGAAGGACACTGCTATAAAATACCTTAAGGTTGTGAGTGAGAAGTTCAAGAAGTTTGATAAGACGCAAAATGCGTACTATCTTTCCTTATTGGATAGCACTCATTATGACACAGTTCTGGTGTACATGAATATATGATGAAGCTGGTGAATTACTTCAACAAGCTGAAGTATCTAAATGTGGACTTGGGTGAGAGTTATCTTGTCTATAAAGTCCTACAGTCTCTTACAGTAGAATATGAGGTTCTCAGAACCACCTACAACTAGCAAGAAGCTCAATGGACCGTTGATAAGATGATGTCCATCGTGACTTAAGGGGAGGAGTCATTAAGGAAATCGAGTTCACGTGGTCATTCAATGAACTATATCTCTCATAGTTCGTCAAGCAAGGCTAGAAATGAGAAGCTTAAGGGAAAGAAACCTGCGGGTAAGCCTAATGGTAAAAGGTTCTTTGAGATCAAGAAGAACAATAAGAAGAAGAAGATATTTAAGGGTGAATGTAATTACTATAAGAAGCCTGGCCACAAGATCTCAGATTGCCTTAAGTTCAGCTGCAGTGGATTGCATAAGAACTATAATTTTGAACTTGTATTTTGGACATACTTTAACATTATATAATGTTGTCTATGTATCTTCTTCAAGGAGGAATTTGGTTTCAAGTTTTGTATTAGACAAAGATGGATATTTTTTTTTGGCAAGGAAATGGCAGAATTGATGTTTATTTTAATTCAGTCATTGTTGGAACTGTTAGATTAATGAGCGGTCTATATTGCTTGAATGCAAATGTTTGTTCAGATTCTACTGCTGTCATTAGGCACAAACGTCAAAGAATTGATGAGAACTCTTCCATGTTATGACACCGGCGTTTGGGTTATATCTTCAAAGAGAGATTAGAGAGGATGGTTAGACAAGGAATATTGCATGACCTAAATTATTCTAACTTTGAATCATGTGTTGATTGCATTAAGGAAAAACTTCTCGCTAGAGCTAGGAAGAAAGGGGCTAATAGATTTGAGACTATTTTGGAATTGATCCACACAGATATTAGTGGACCAATTACTCCTGCTGCTATGGGTAATTACAAATATTTTATAACTTTTATAGACGACTATTCCAGATTTTACTGGATTGATCTGTTGCATGAAAAATTTGACTCGTTAAATGCCTTTAAGACATTTAAGGTTGCTGTTGAATTAAAGTTTGGGAAGGTAATCAAAAGTGTAAGATCAGATAGAGGTGGAGAATATTATGGGAGGTATACTGAAACAAGAAGAAACCTTGGACCTTTTGCTCTATTCTTACAGGAGCAAGGAATTGAAGCTTAATATACTATGCCTGACACTCCACAACAAAATGGAGTTACTAAGAGGCGTAATCGCACCTTGATAGACATAGTCAGAAGTATGGTCAGTCACTCTTCGTTACCAGAATTTTTGTGGGATGATGCCTTTAAGACAACAACCTATATCTTAAATCAAGTTCCAAGTAAGTCAGTTGAAAAGATACCATATGAGCTTTTCACTGGTAAGAAGCCTAGTATGAGGCACTTTCGCGTGTAGGGTTGTAGAGCAGAAGTGAGACCCTATAATTCGTAGCTCAAGAAACTTGATTCTAGAACTGTTAGCGGATTCTTCATTGGGTATTGTTCAGGATCCAGAGGATGTAGATTTTATTGTCTCACTCACACTACCAGGGTCATTGAATCTGACAGAGCATTCTATTTTGAGGATGACTTGGACAGTGGGTGTGATGTCCCTAGAGTAATCAACTTACATTGTGTGGATACCATCTTACCCATACCATTGTTGCCATCTTTACCTGTGGATCATGATATACGAGATGATACTCTTGTTGAGAATTTGATTTATCCTATTGTAGAAGCTTCTATAGCTGATGTAGGAGAACCAATCATTAATTTAAGACAATCACAGAGGACTTGTATACTTGCAATTTTAGATGATTACATAGTACATTTGTAGGAATTTGAGTCAGACGTTGTTAATGGCACAGATCCAGTTTCTTATGATAAGGCTGTGTCAGGATCTCATTCATTTGAGTGGTTGGAGGCTATGAATGATGAGATGTCCTCCATGTCTCCTAACCATGTATGGGAATTAATTGAGTTACTAGATGGTTGTAAACCTGTTGGTTACAAATGGGTCTTTAAGACCAAAAGAGGGGCCAATGGTGAAGTTAAAATATTCAAAGCCAGACTTGTAGCTAAAGGTTATAATTAGAAGGAAGGAATCGATTATATGGAAACATTCTCACCCATATCTACTAAAGATGCCTTCAGAGTTGTAATGACTCTTGTTGCACAGTTAGATCTTGAACTTCATCAAATGGATGTCAAAATAGCATTATTAAATGGCAATCTACTTAAGGATGTTTATATGACACAACCTGACGGATTCACTGAAGCAGGGAAAGAGCACTTAGTGTACGAGTTGAAAAGGTCCATTTATGGGCTTAAACAAGCTTCAAGACATTGGTATTTGAAGTTTGATCAGATAATCACTTCACTTGGTTTCATAAAGAATATTGCTGATCAATGTATCTAGCAGAAATTTGATAGAGACAACTTCATGATACTCGTGCTATATGTTAATGACATATTGTTAGCCTGTAACTCAGTAACTATGTTTAATAAGGTCAAACATGTTTTGTCATGCCACTTTGACATGAAAGAACTTGGTAAAGCTTCTTTCGTCTTGGGAATTTAGATTCACCGTGATAGATATTGTGACATTCTTAGTTTATCTCAAGCAACCTATATAGATCAAGTGTTGAAGAAATTTAATATGCATGCTTGTGCTCCTTGTGCTGCACCAGTACAGAAAGGTTAAAGGTTATCTAGATCATCTTGTCCCAAAGATGATAATTCGAAAATCGAAATGAATAAGATTCCATATGCATCTGCTGTTGGCAGCCTTATGTACGCTTAGGTATGCACACGACCTAATATTACTTTCGCTGTCAGTGTACTTGGTAGATACCTGAATAATCCTGGTCTTGATCATTGGAGGGTTGCAAAGAAAGTTATGAGGTATATACAAGGTACAAAACATCATATGCTTACTTTTAGGAGATTTAAGCCACTTAAAATTGTGAGTTATTCATATTCTAACTATGCATCTTGTGTGGATGATCGTAAATCCACTTTTGGATATATCTTCATGATGTCTAGAGGAGCTGTATCATGAAAGAGTTGTAAGCAATCAGTAACAATTACCTTAACTATGGAGGCAGAGTATATCGCTTGTTATGAGGCTACCCACCAGGCCATATGGTTGAGGAAACTGATATTTGGCATGTATTTGGTTAATTCTATATCACGACCTCTAATCATATACTGCGATAGTTCATCTGCTATTATCTTTTCTCAGAATCATAAGAACTCCAGTTGCACTAAACACTTCGTTGTTAAGTTCCTATTTGTCAAAGAAATGATTGCTAAATCTCAAACTCATTTGGTTCACATTCCTGGTGAACATATGTTGGCGGATCTGTTGACCAAAGGCTTACCTGTAGGAGTCTTCAAGAATCATGTGACTTACATTGGTGTTGAAAATTTTAATGTAGCCTTGGTTTAGTGAGAGCTTGAATTAAGTCCTTAAGGGACTTTTTAATTGTAATATAACATCTTGAATGTCACTTTGTATTCTATTATATTCAGATAATGAAACTTATTAATGGAAATGTTAATATCACTTTATTCCCTATGGGTTTCAATGATCTTTGTGTATAATTTCATTTCTGAATTTTGTATGGTTTATAAATATACACACATCCATGTGTTTATGTGAACATTATTTTGCCTGATTATGTATTCGTTTATTATACTAATAATTTAATTAATGCTATCTAAGTGGGAGATTGTTAGAATAATTTTAATATTTTATGGATTAACATTAATTATTCTATTAGATTAATATCTTATTATTGATTAGGCAATTGATGTTATAATTTGTAAACTATGAATGAATTGAGTTTTATTTTAATTTGTGGATAATTGGTGATAGATTCAATTATCTATAAACCCACAGGGCAGAAACTCAACCCACAACCCAAGATCATTAGTAATAATCCCGTCAGATTACTAATTTGATATTGTTATCCGAGAGATTTAATGGGCTCATGATTAATTAAATAAGAAATCAGTTTTAAAGATTTTGAATAATTTTATTTTAATAATATTAATTAAAACTCTATAATTTGCACACTGAAACCTTAATTTTAAACATATAAATACAATCATTCTCTCTGGCTGTCAAACTCTCAGATACACTCTTAGGCATTGGGGGTTGAAATTATCCTGACTCAACCAATACGTATCACAATTATGTTGTCTTTATTAGGTTAGATTTTGACAACTATTCTCCCTATATTTTCTGTTCTTGTATTACATTTTATGATTGAATAATTACATGATTCAATTTTGTTATCATCATCTGGTTTGGTGCTTTATTTGCAGTTACTGTATGTGTTCCAACCAAAATGAAAATGTTAAAGAGCATAGCGTGATTGCACAATTAATTTCTTTTAACTGAAGAACTTTAAAACAATTATGAAATATTACTTTCTTTCTAAACTAGTGGAAACACAACAGAGAAGCCCTTTCCTTTGATTATAAGTTTGAAAGCCAAAGAAAGATGCATGAATGCGAATCTAATGACTAACATGGACGAGAAGCAAGAGGCTTAGAGTCCCAAAGAAAGAATTCACATGCTCTGCAGTTGACAAAAATAATTGCTCACTATTGGATCAAACAATTTGTTTAATACAAATAGTTGAATTAAATTTTAGGCTTTATTAATTTTAGATTTTAAAAGTTACAAATTTTTATTTTTTAAAATTTTAAATACAAATTTTCAAACTTATATAATTCTTTTAATACAATTTGTTGCATCAATACAGTTTGTATAGTCAAAAAATTTATTACATTAAAGGTCAAAATGTACAAATCTAACAAATATTATTCAACGAAATGTGCAATTCAATAGTTTAAAATAAGTTAAATAATTTTTTGATTGCACGCCTTTAAAAAATTTGATTTGATGATTCAAATTTTTCATATTGCGTGATCAAACCACTCAACCAAAAATCAATACAATTTCTATAATTAACTGTAACAAATTTGAATCCTTATAGAATCCGTGTCACCAAACAAATGGGAGTCCCGCCGACGACAAATTTGATGGAGATCCAGACTTCCACTAAAGCAACTCAATGACCTGCCCTATCTAAGGCCACAAACACTAAATTTTAAGTTGTTGTCACTTCCGTTGAAATATCTAGAGTGCTTTAATACAACTGGAAGTTGAAACGTCTCGTGAGACCGAGAGAAAAGTTGTTTAAAAGGCTAAATGTTCACAAGAAGTTGAGAGGTGTGTCGCTTTTCAGTCAAGATCTTTTAATTTTTCTTCTTTTTATTCAGTTGTATTACAGGTGTTCTGTTTAGTTTTCTTCTTATCCTTAATGGAAAATCTGGTCTTATTTTTCCACCAGGTGTGTTGCCCAGGTCATCAGCTACTGTTCCCTCATTGTTATGCTGGCGTATGCTGCTCCATGTTTGTTTGGTTTCACAATTCTTGATATGATGTCTATTGTAACAGTAGGCAACTTCAGATTTCATGCTCATGCCCAGTTAAAAAGCGGGTTCTTCTTGCCCTTTTTTTTTTTTTTTTTTATTTAATTTACATTTAGCCAAACATGATGTGCTTCTTGATATGACAGTCACTTGCCTCCAGATACAGATAAAAGTTTTCAGCGATACCTAGACAAGCAATTCAGTGCCTATAAGGACATGAAACAAAAATAAACTATGCAAAACACAGACGAGAAGAAATTCATGTTATTTCTGAAAATAGAAAAAAACATGAGATAGAAAGTTAATCACATCAAGCGACAAAGACTACTACACAACATTACTCACAAGGAACCATTTCTCTTTCACTGGAAAAGCACCAAACAGTACAATATGTGAAAAGATTAGCATCTCTATAGGAGTCCTCAATCTAAATGCGTGTTAAAGATCCTGCCTAGCTAGACATCATGATATGATCAATTGCTTGAAGTGCTTGGTTGGAAAAATATCGTACATCAACATCAGGATCCTCGCAGAGCTCAACCAGACATGGACGAATTGTACTTTCCACCACCTGAACCGCGATGGAATTCACAGAATGAGTGGAAAAGAAAAACAGAGCATATGAGGAACTCAAAGAAACAATACTTCCAGCAACAGATATGTGAGATAGGAAAAGTATGAGATGCTTACAGACTGATCAACTATGGGGAAGATTGACTCTAACACCTTCGCCACATTGAACTTTATGTTGGGAACTCTACAAGAGCAATCAGGCAGCAATTAGAAACTTAACTACTATATTGAACCTTGCACTATAGCATAAGAAATGATTAATATTGAAATACTTGTCTTTCGATGCAGCAATAACGACAGGCAACAATTTTGAGCAAGTAATTTCAGCACCCATTACTGGAGCAAGCAGAGAGATAGCTCGAAGAATGGTCATCCTATACAAATAGTGTGGATTATTGATCATCTCCAAAACCTGCATAAACATGTCCATTCTGATATTTCAAAAGCAAGTAATAAACAAGTAATAACAAGTCGTAACTAGATATTTCAACATAAAGTATCTTAGAATTATAAAAGTGCAACAGAACCACATAATAATGATACAGTAGAGCTAGCAAAACGGGTTCATTAGATGACAGGGAGATTATTGAAAAGAAGAAAAAAAAAACCATGAATCTGAGTTTTGTTGAAACTGAACTTCTCTATATCTGGGTTGTAGATTAAAATCTGAAATCTCGTCATATTCTGATTTACAAGTAATTCTGATCTAACGCATGCCAATACCACAACTAAGCATTCTTACTTAGCTCATTTCCAGTCAACCTTGCATGTTTAAAAAACTGCCAAATGAGCTTACAGTACCATAAATCAATCTCCAGTTTGTTAAATTGCATGTGCTTGACGATGATATTCAGACAAAGATTCATAAGTCAGCAGGCTAACAAGGAGGAAAAAAAAAAACACACACACAAACATGAGCAGCCACCAATCCAGAAGGCATCTTCTGAACACCCTGTGCACTCAATATAATAGTAACCAAAATAAAATCTGTGATGACTTCTTCGCCACAACCTAAAAACTACCCATGTCCATGACCATAGTTGTTGGGATAGCGGGTTGTTCCAGCATGAGGTAGGGGGTAAGGGAAATTAGTAATAATAGAAAAAAGATACGGTTTACTGAAGGGTGCCACCATGCAGGGGTGATTTACTATACTTTGTGAAGTTATATTTCCAGTTTTATTTTTTTAACTTGCTAAAATTATTATTCCTTTTAATTAATTGAGATATATTTTTTTATTAGATACGTTGTTTAATACAAAAATTGATTGGGAAAAATCTGATTTAGTTATTGTTGCTCAATTGTCCAGATCAGGAAAAAAGATTTGTTTTTTGAAACCGTATATCACACAAGAAGAGACAGACATATTTATATTAAGAAACATTGGTGCACAGCAGGTTAGTCAAATAATAAATTAACAAAACAGATGAACCTGTGGAATTATGTGCTGCATAGCCCACTCAGGACCAAATTCTTCTGCAAGCCGCTTCAAGTTGTTAGCAGCTGCATCACGAATTGAGTGAACCTGCAACAAACATCATAACGTTTAACAATACAGTCCAGTGAAAAATGTAGTTCCCTATATGTTCACATCTACTTTTACTGGATATACTTTCAATATACAAATTTCTAAGAATCTATAATGATTAATATGTAACTTTAGTATGCAAGTCAAAGAATTTATAATTATATGCCAAGGCCATAGAGAAGCACAGAAAATCTCCTATAGACATACAAAGAGCGATCCACACACACAATCAAAAAAGTTGTGGACATTGATGACTATTTGACTACATTCACACTAGGTGGGGCATTGAAAGCACAAACCTTATCCTGTAACCACTGCATGCAAAGAGCACCAAGCTTGTCGTCAAAAAATCCTACACCCAGTTGACTTGCCAATAAAGGTATATACTCTATTATTGCAAGCCGAACTCTCCAATGCCTATCCTCAGCCAGCTCAACAATGGCTGGTAACAAAGATTGAGATAACAGATCGATTCCAATAACCTGCAAGAATGACTTGATCAACATGACTTACAAACTTGCTTTCTTTGTATGCATTTCCATTTCTATGTATATAGAGCATGGGGGATGAGCATAATAATAATAATATATTTAAGCATATTTTCTGTGCGCTAGAATTGCCAAAATCATTTGATAAAAAAAAAAAAAAGAACGAAAAACAGCTCCACAATTAATGTAAACCTGATTCACTTGATCAAGCTTGCTGATAATGTTCAGGCGCACATCAGGAAATTCATCCTTTAGAAGGGAAAGGAAAATAGGAAGAAGCTGCTCAATTGTTGCATCCTACAATGAAGAACAGGTAAAATTAAGTGTGATATTAAAGATATTCAGAATAATTCGCAGAGATTGCTATGTCACACTTATACCTTTCCCAACACAGGAGCCATTCCCATTATTACTGAAGCCAGAGCAGAACGGACATGCTGTGAAGAATCTGATGACAATTCCTGCAAAAGTTGTTGCCATGAATTCAGACCTGTATAATTTTTAAATACAGAATTGCAGGGCCAACAAAAGTATCCTCATATAAAAGGCAACACTATAATATGTATGGTAACTTTTTCTGAAGCATACACACCTTCACACAAGGAAGAATATGCTGAATTGCAAGTTCTGGATTTAAAATTTTGCAAAACTTGGTGACTTTTCCAGCAGCTGCTATACGTACTTCAGCTTCATTGTCTCGTAGCAACCGCACATATGCAGGGACCAATTCCGTTCTTGACAAACAATATGAAAGAAAATCTTAAATAGCATAAATAGATATATTGCTAGGATTTCAGATTTGGGTGTAAATATGAGAGGAAATCAATATTGGAATAACTAGTTTTTGGCATTAAAACCATAACCCAACTAGTGAACGCCGCTCATAGTGAAATATATTTACAGAATATAGTAGTATAACGAAAAGATATGCAGCATGTATCATCTTCAGCCAAAGGAAAAAATACCTGGTAGGTTCAGGGCCTACGGCTTCACAGAGCTCATATAATTGATTAGCAACCATGTAACGGACACGCCAAGACTTATCCTGTCCAGGATCAAATCAAATCAAGACAAAAAATTTGAAAAAAAACACCTAAGATTTGTCTGATGCACATCATAAATCCCGCATAACAGCAGCACTTCTTAGAAAAGAAAAGGAACATCACTAAGTTCATAGCTTGGCCTCCTAATCAGCTATATAGCAAACATGAGAACTATGGAAAAGAAAATAGAGGAAAAATAGTATATTATTAGTAGTTTTATCCATTCCTAAATGTACCTGAGAAAAGTTAACAATAACTGGGAGTATATGTGCAACACAATCTTGAGGTTCCAACAGCTTACCAAGGGCGGCACAGCCCTCCACAGCCAACAATCTAACAGAGTCTTGATCTGAAGCAATTTGAGATGTACGTATTAAAAATGGCATAGAAAACTGGAAAAATAGGTAATGGGCTATGCAACATATAAAAAAGGCTAGTGGACTAGACAATTGACGGACTTTCAATCTAAAAATCACAAGATATATGCATTCAATTACCATCTTGAGTAAGATCCTCAAAAATTGACATGACATCTGCCTTCAGATGAGCATATTCAACAGTTGCTGCAAATTTCCCAAGATTTGATGCAGCAGACCTTCTAACCATAGGCATGTCATCTTGACACAATTGACTGTATATTGACCTCAGCTCTGTCTTTGAGGTTTCTGGTGCACTTGGGTATGCAATATGAAATAGTCCACAAGCAGAGACTCTGGCAGTAAACCATTCACCTGCTGCCAATCTCTGGAACAGAAACCATAACATGTATTGAGCAACATGTTCCACCAACATAAGAAGAAGGTAACTAGCACTACAGGATATACACAACACATCATAAAAACAAAAATTGATGCAAAACAAGTGATAACTTAGTCCCAAAAAAGTGTTACATACTGCTGCCAACTTGGATGTAAGATATAAAAGTAGCCTTGAGGCATCATTCCAGTTAACTTAGATCCATTAACCAATCTCTAATGAGATGTTTATACAACGGAAAATATTCAAATTACAGGTAAAGAAATGAATGTAAAAATTGAAACCACCAATAGGAACCAGAATGAGAACACTGGATAAACTTTGATGTTGAGCAAGGAGCAAGTTTCATGTACAACATTCAAGATGGAATTACACATAAGGTGATGACAAAATATTTATTTACATGAAAAATAGTGTTATCTAACCTTCACCAAAGGGATAAACCAGTCAACCAAATCGCTCTCCCTCATTTGAGATCCAATTCTACAAAGAGACTCCACAGCTTTGTCTCTTACACAGGTTTCCTCAACAGTGCAAAGCGTCTCCAAAGGTGGGAGTAACACATTGGCATGTTCCACTCCTCCAACATAAGGAATGAAAACTCCCAACTCTTCCGCCATTGCAAGAAGCACCTCATCATCATCATCATTATTCTCACTCAGAAACGGAATTAATTCCTTACGAGTTCGCTCCTCCCCAAGAGCACGTGCAATTGTTGATAGTTTGCGAATTGAGTTCAAGCGTAGCTGGATGTCATCATTTTTCAGCTCGTCTATAAGCACCGCGATTGGATATAGTGGTTCATCAACATTAGACATTTTGTTTCCAAGATTTCTGATATAATAAGAAAATTAATCAAACTATAAAAATTGATGTACCTCAAATATAACCACATATTTAGAAAATAATCATTAAACAAATAATACATACTCCAAGTAACATTGGATTATTCATTATCACATGATCAAGTTCCCTTGACTTTGGAACTTTTTTTGTTCTCTTTCTTTGTTCAGACCTATCATTCTTAATCATAATTTGTTTTAGTAAAAGATATGTTTACAAAAATAAAAGAGGGTTGGCATGCCACATTCATAAAAATCTAAAACTTCCTCAAACACAAACATCAGAAAACCACGCAAAAACATTTAGCCATAACATAAAAACAAAAACCCTAGTGATTGAATCGATAAATTGGAAGGCTGTTGGAGAAAACGAGGCGACAAAAGAAATCCTATAATTTTTGAGTCTAGCACTCCCTCTAGATTCTTATGAACGTTGCAACCATAAAATAATCGATACTTTAAACAACTGAACTGTGAATGACTCCAGAAACCCGTCGAATAGAACTTTCTCCCAAACTCGAGGAGAATGAGAAAACCCAGATCTTGAAGATTCAAAATTGCAAGCTTCTAGCCCCTTTCCCAGCTTTCTAGGCAGCCAAACAGAGGGTGTGATTCAATGTTGGCTCAATTAAAGATTGAAGATCCTCCACTTTAGAATTAAAGAACATAATAATGCAATTCCTTGAGCAAATCAACGAATTCAGAAGTACCAGAGTCTATTACCAGCTTTAATCCTTATGCCTTCCCGCCGGTCGCCTCAGATTCCAGAAGTCGGAAGAAGACCGAGAGGAAAGAGAAACACGGAGACAGAGAAATGAAATAGATTTTTTCTGTTTAGCAAGTTTTTTTTTTTTGTAGTACTATTGGGTTCAGTATAATGTACTAAGGCCCATAGGAATTGCAATCTTATGTCCAAGTTTTACACACTTGGGCTTTTCCTGGGATTATTTTTGTCCCGGGCTTTCAAACTTTTCTTTTTCTATATTCTTTTTTTTTTTCTGACTGAAACGATGCCGTAGGGGACCGCCGTTCGTTTTTCCCTTACCAGGCAATCGATCGTCGCGCTGGACAAAGGAAAGATTCCTGATTTTTCCCGCCCATTTTCTTGCATCCAAACGATGGCTCCGAAATCCGATAGTGCCGAAGGTAAGATCATTACCGGAACTGGCGTTACTCCCTCTTTCTCGTTTGCTTTGCTTGCTTGAATCAATTTTTTTGAACCAAGCCTCTTTTGTCTGATTCTTGATTTTTTATTTTGCCGGCGCTCTCTTTTCATTTCCGATTTGATGTTTTTTCATTTGTCAATCTAACATTTTCGTCTTCCCGCTTTTCCTTTATCTGTGAATTTTGCAGTGATCGTGTTGAACTTCGTGAATGAGGTAAGCACTTTTACATGCTCACCAGTCGTTCGCGTTTGGGTTTCATAAGGAATGTGTCCTTAGAACAAGGGTTGCGTTTCTAAATCTTTGTTGATTTCGGTCGCAAATTTGACATTATGCCTTTTAATTCTTTGATTTACAAAAGTTGCATAAGTTTCTCACCTAAATTGTAGCTTATTAATGGGAACTCAGAAAAATAGTCAGCTCCTTGTTTTGTTAAATATAGTGATGGATCTGTGTGAATAATCGTAGAACATTTTTTGTCTTCTTTACTCAGCAAAATAGGCCATTAAACGCTCAAAATGTGGCCGATGCATTGCAAAAGTTCAACCTCAAGAAGGCAGCCATACAGAAAGCACTGGATAATCTTGCTGATAGTGGGCGAATTTCATTTAAGGAGTATGGTAAGCAGAAGATATACCTTGCCCGACAAGATCAATTCAGTATTCCAAACAATGAAGAGCTTAATAAGATGAAGGAGCAAAATGCCAACCTGCAAAAACAGCTAGAAGAGCAGAAAAAGGCTATTGGCAAAGTTGAAGGAGGTACGCTGAAGTCATATTATTTTTTATTTTCTAACCTTTGCACTGCTAAATATTGTCAAATATTGTTTTATACACTAGTTGTCATGAATCTGAAACCTACCAGACAAAAAGCTTTCTTCGTGCAACTTATAGCCGTCATTTGTTACTGCAGAAATTAAAATATTGCAATCAAATTTAACACTGGAACAAATCCGTGAAAGAGAAGCAAAACTGAGAAAAGAGGTAAGTAACATGTGTGTTTATGTATTCTTTCCTACGATGAAAGGGGCTTGATGATACTGCAGTTAGAACTAAGATACTTTGCATCGTTGTAATCAATGTCAGGTTGAAGAAATGGAGAACAAATTGGCTAAGTTACGTGGTGGTGTTACTCTGGTGAGTCCAGAAGAACGCAAGGCAGTTAAGGACGCATTCTCAGAGAAATTAAGTCAGTGGAGAAAGCGTAAAAGAATGTTCAAGGATTTATGGGATACCCTCACTGAGAACTCACCTAAGGAACCCAAAGAATTTAAGGTTTTCTCTTTCTTTTTCCTTGGCTTGTTCCGCAAACTAGATATAGTTTTTCATGTTTTTGTTATGTTAACAATAGTTGCTTGAACTTTTCAGGAGGAGCTTGGAATAGAATATGATGAAGATGTTGATGTGAATTTGCAATCATACAGTGACCTGTTGCAACGTGGTGAGAAGCGGCGAAGGAGGCAGTGACATATATATCAGAATTCTATCCTTTTTGACAAATTAGGGGCATTAATTCTTTGGCGTCTTACTTCGCAGAATTACGTAGCCTGTATAAGTTTTTATAATCCAGACCAAGTTTTTAGTTTATTTGCTGTCAAATTATAAGCATAGCTCGCTAGAGCATTGTCTCATAAATAGTGCAATGTGATTGTTTATATTTCTAATCTGTGCACTATCATATCATTATCCATGATAGGAACTCCATGTGTCCCTTAGTTATCTCACATATTCTTTACTATGCTAATATTTTGCTTTGGATTGATGATTCGAAGCTGGGAAAAACGACTGTTAACGATTGGTGAAATCAATGCCAACTAACTTCATTTTACCCTGTGATAACGAATTTGCAGCTTCACTTAATCCCAGAAATTTCTTATGATTCTCAGGTTTCTTTTGTGGTCATGTATCCTTATATGGCCGGTGTTAAAATATCGTATAATATTTATGGTTTAAATTTGTTAAGATATTATATAAAGTTCACTTATAATGGGTGTTAATTAAATAAGGGTAAAATAATAATTATAAAAATTACTATTAAACCCTAATCTTAGTTAGCCTTTTATAAATAGGGTTAGATTATTATAAAGAAAAACTTGAGGCATTTTAAGTGAAATATCTACGAATATTCTGCAGTCGCATTCAAGAGGGGATTTAGGCGATGAAAACTCGAGATACACCTAATATACTGTGAGTATCTCATTTAATCAATTATCTCAGCCAAAGTTTGATAAGCTTTCACAATTAGGAGAAGTATGTAAGTCTCTTACTCTGAATTTATGAATGTGTGCATTTAATTTTTATTCTCTTCATTGGTATCAGAGTTTTTTCTTTAGGATTATTTTAATTAGGGTTAAAAAAAATTGAATTTTTTCAGAAAGCATTTGCTTCTATGTTTTGAAGATGAGCCTCTCCCATGTTTCAAGCTTTTCCTTCTTCTCATATATGCCGCTGGCGACAGTGGTTGTCAGCATGCCCTTATAGCAGGAAGAGTTGGCGACCACGTCGTCGGCATCCTTTAACTAAAAAATGTTGGCCTACAATTGGATCTGTTAGTCGCTGCTGGTCACCCTCCTCTGTTTTTTCAATTTGAACTACTCGTCATCAGTGGCTATGGTTGACGGCGGCATGATGCAGCACATGGATACCATCGGCTACATTAGTTGCCTTTCCTATCGGCTAAAGGCCGTCGATAGGGACAAGAGAGACAAGCTCAAACAGAAGCTCCAAGAGCTCTAAAATTGCGTCCCTCTGAGATTGTATTGATGACTTTCATTGTCGCACTCAATGTTGGCCACCTCACTGGCAGATGCAACATCGCAACGCCCATGAGTGGGTGGCTAGTAAGCCGGCTGACAAGCTACAATGGCAATAGAGAAGAAGGAGGAATGAGATTTTTTTTTTTTCTAAAAATTTTTAAAAAAATTCAAAATTCCTAAAAATTAAAAAAAAATTAAATAAATTTTCAAAAACCCTAATTTTTTTTGGGATCTAAAACGCTAAATTTTTTTTGGGTAAATGAGCTTATAAGATTTGATCTGGGCTCATTGCTAAAATTGTTTTGAGCCTTCAAAAATTTTGAAGAATATGTGGCCTATTAAAAGAACTCCTTTTTTTTTTGGCTTTTTTTAAGATGTGGGCCTTGTTCTTTTAATTGGGCATGTGACCCATCTGAAATAATAATAATTTGCAGTCTAATTGTTAAATTCCTAATTAATGAACATTTAGATATGTTCAAAAATATAAATTATGTATTTATATTTTAGCCCCAAATAAATATAATTAATTTTTTGGGAAAAATTAATTTCTTATATCCTAATAAATTTTAGTCAAGTAATATGTGATTACTTGTCATTATGTTAATTAGTTTAACATTTTTTTTGGGTCAATTTTCTTCCAATAGAAAATTTAGACATATAATGTTAATTAGTTTAATATTATCCATTTAATTATGTTGATTTGTTTAACATGTGTAAGCCTTTACACTTTGGATCCGTATATCAGTTGGAAACCTAAAACTGCAGCCTACTGGTCCTAAGAGATATATTTTAGATATATGTTCTTAGTCTAACAATGCTACATACAAGATCTTGTTAAAGCATTAAATGCATATATTAAATATGTTAATTAGTTTGACATGTTTATTAATGAATGTTAATTAGTTTAGCATTACATAATTGATATATTAATGTGTAAATTAGTTTAACATAAAAGTTAACAAATGTTAATTTGTTTAACATTTTAAAAATCATGATTTACAATTTGTTTGTAGTATGATTAGGACATTCAGTTGTGTTTTGATTTCGTTGATTTACACCTTACATTCAACTTTAGGACGATGATTGGTACTTTGTGCTTTTTCGACTGAGGTTATGTATGGGATAATTAGCTTAATCATACAATACTTAGTGTCATAATTTGTAAGCATGGTGAACATTAAATCTTGTGTGTTTTTTAATTATATGATCTTGATTCAAGTATGTCTTTCTTTTAATGTAAAGAATGACTACAGTTTCTAAAAGTATTATTGTTGAGCTCAATAAGGGGTTGAAGCTAAATGACAACAATTATGAGATTTGGAATACGAAAGTCCAGTATCACCTGGAAGAGTAAGAGGCTCTTGAGGCTCTCAATAATGTCATGGAAGAGTCAAAAGTTGGAAACACGGCCTAGTATAGGCAGGATAGTGAAGCTTATGACGCTTGGAAGAAAAAGAATTCCACTGCTCACATTACGTTGTTGAGCACTATGGATGATGACATCTTAAAGGAGTTCAAAGACCACCAAAGCGCTATGAGGCTTTGGAATGCTTTGAGAATGAGGTTCAGAACTATGTCCGTGTCCATATTACGTTCTCTGACGATCAAATTTGACTCATATAAGAAACACCCAAAACATTCAATGAGGAAACATCTGAGGCTGATGTCAAATATAATCGTTGAGCTAAAAGATGCTAGAAATGTCTTAACAGGCAAGCAACAGATCCAAGCTGTCATTTGCTCTTTGCCTAGTTCGTGGGAGCATATGAAGATACATTTCATTCACAATGACAGAATCACGACTATGGAAGATATTCAGAGACACCTCAAACTTGAGGAAGAAAGGTTTGAATCAACCAAGTTGATACCTGAGTTGCATATAGCAACTTCTAATGAAAGACGTGATTCAAAGAGAAAGAGTGAAGGAAGGAATAAAGAACCAGCTCAACCTAAGAAAAAGCCAAAGACTAATTAGTAAGGCAAAAAGAAGCAACAAAAGGTGAATACAACAAAAGTTAAGCGCTTCAATTGCCAAAAAAATGGGACACTATGCAAGTGATTGCCCTGAGCCTTTTAAAAAGGTAACCTACACTGCTTATGCTAATGAACTTTGTATTTCTAGCTCTATTATATTTATTGAATCTTGTCCTGCGTGGATTGTAGACTCAGGAGCCATGGACCACATAGCGAGGGACCATGAAGCCTTTGTTGACTTCTGGCGAGTTCCCTATGGAGCATTCAGGATATATGTAGGCAATAACACTAAGGTTGCTATCAAAGGGATCAGAACATGCAAGTTAGTCCTGTATGGTGGTTGAGACCTGATCTTACATGATGTCCTTTATGCGCTTCAAATTCGTCGGAATGTTATTTCAGTTTTGGTTTTACTTAGACTATACTATGATTTATATTTCCATGACAATTGTGTTAAATTAAGTTATGACTCAATTTTTTATGGTTTTAGTTATATAAGTAACCTAAGGTTTTATTTCTATGGATTTAGGTGATGAATCTTACATTAATAAAAATGTTAGTTTTTCCATGTTTGCCTCTACGCATGATTATGATCACAATGTAAATATATGGCATGCTAGAGTTGGTCATATTGGCCAATAGAGAATGCAACGGTTAGCAAAAGAAAGTTTGCTTCTCAACATTGAATAAGTGGATTTGTCTACTTGTGAATCTTGTCCAGCAGGAAAATCTACAAGAAAACCATTTGGTAAAGCAACTAGAGCCAATTTTTCACTACAGTTAGTTCATTCTGATATCTGTGGGCCTATGAATGTCAGGACCAGGCACAGAGCGAATTATTTCGTCAGATTCATTGATGATTATACTCATTTCGGTTATGTCTATTTGATTTCTCATAAGTCAGAAGTATTGAGCTACTTCAAAAACTAGATGAACTTAATTGAGAATAAATTAGATAAGAAGATTAAAGTTCTTCAAACCGATCGAGGTCGATAATATTTGTTGGTTCAATTCAATGAATTATGTGATGAGAAAGGGATAATTTATTAGTTGACTATTCTAAGTACTCCATAACAAAATGGTGTTGTGGAAAGAATGAATAGAACGCTCATTGAGATGGTTAGGTCTATGATGGCATAGGCTAATTTGTCAATCACCTATTGGAGTGATGCATTGATGTCTGCAGCCTACGTACTTAATTGTGTGTTTACGAAATCAGTTGCAACCACTCTATATGAGTTATGGATTGGGCGAAAGCTTGACCTAAGTGTTATAAAACCTTAAAGATGTACTGCCTATACAAATAATTCCTTTCACAAGTATGGTAAATTGGGCCCGAGAGGAAAGAAAAGTATCTTTTATTAAATACTCAAAAATCTTAAAAGGTTATATGTTTATAGGTCAGCAAGACAATGAGAGTGTGACTAAATTCGAATATAGAGATGTCACATTCTTAGAGAATGAATATCCTAAGAAGGGTAAAGTAGGTCAAGACCTATCCTTATTTAAGATAGAGGATCCGAACACACTAGAACCACTTCATTCAAGTGGGAGGATTGTAGCAGATGATGAATTAGTTTATCATCAGCAACCTTCTTCATCATTTGAAGCGAATGAGAGTGTTCTTAAGCCAGTTGCTCTAAGTAGGAGTGACCAAATGGATTTCATTCCAAGTGGGAGTGGGACCAACGTTCTTGATACAAGTGGGAGCAATATTGATCCAAATAGGAACAATAAAACAAGATTCAATTAATCACAACTGAGATGTGGTTCACATAAAAAGACTTTTCACCGACGATATGAGATTAAAGGTGATGAACTTTTTATAATGCTCCTCTAAAATGAAGATGAGCCGAGAAATTTGAAAGAAACTTTCTTATCCCTTTTTAAGGATAAATAGACTAAAGCAATATAAGAGGAAATAAAGTTTATGAAAGTAAAAAATATTTAGGAACTTGTTAATCTTTTAAGGGGACGCAAGGCTATTAGAAATAAATGGGTTCTTAAAATTAAGAAAAGAGCCGATGACACGATTGATAAATTTAAGGTTTGACTAGTAGCAAAGGGGTATACACAGTAGGAAGGAATTGATTATGAGGAGGCTTTTTCTCCTGTTGTATGATTTACCTCTGTTCGTTTACTTCTAGCTATAGTGGCTTGTCTAGATCTTGAATTACATCAGATGGATGTAAAGACTGCTTTTCTCAATGGAGAATTAAATGAATAAATTTATATGGAACAGCCTGAGGGGTTTCATTAAAGAAAGCTAAGAAGAAAAAGTTTATAGACTTTTGAAGTCTATCTATAGCTTTAAACAATCTTCAAGGCAGTGATATATTTGTTTTCACAATATAGTCATCGTTGGTGGTTTCACTATGATGAATGAAGACAATTGTGTATCTACCAAAAGATCTAAGGGCAAGTATATGATTATGACATTATATGTTGATGACATACTTATAGTTGGAAATGATATAGGATCAACGAGGTAAAGACTCGGTTGTCATCTTGCTTTGAGATGAAGGATATGGGTGAAGCTGCATACATTCTTAGAGTTAAGATTTCAAGAAATCGTTCTAAGAAACTCTTGTATCTCTCTTAAGAGAATTACATCAAAAAGGTTTTGGAACGTTTTAGTATGGAAAGTTGTAACCTTGCTGACATTCCTGTTAGCACAAGTCGAACTTTAAGTGTCGAAATGTGTCCTAAGACTGCCATCGAAAGAGAGTGTATGAGCTGAACTCCATACAAGAATGCAATTGGTTGTCTAATGTACACTATGATGTGTATTAGACCTGATATTTGTTAAGTAGTTAGCTTAGTGAGTACAAATTGACCCAGGTCCTAAACATTGGGAAGCTATAAAAAGGATCTTAAGATATTTAAAGGGGACGGCTGATTATGCGCTCTGTTATCAAGGCAGCAGAGATTTACGATTGGTAGGATACACTGATGCTGATCATGGAGGGGATTTATATGAGCAAAAGTCTACCTCAAGATACGTTTCCTTACTTAGTGATGACGTCATATCATGGAGTAGTAAAAAACAATCATGTGTATCCTTGTCCACAATGGAGACAAAGTTCGTGGCCCTATCTTCAGCAGCATAGGAGGCTACTTGGTTGAAGAGGTTCTTGGATCAATTGTTGTGCAAAACAAAAAACATTGAACTAGTATTAGTGTACTACAACAGTGAACGTGGTTGTATACACTAAGGATCCAAAGTACCATTGCAAAACCAAACATATAGATATCAAATATCACTATGTGAAGGACATTGTAATACTTGCCAAATTATGATGCAAAATTTTGTTCTTAGAATAAGAGAGAGTATAAATATGTGGTGTATATTATTAATCAGATATGAGCTTTGGCTTAGTGGTAAGGCTTAACATTCAGATGCAAGAGGGTGTGGGTTTAAGATGCAACTCCCTCCTCCCTCAAAAATTTTTTTGGTGATGCCAAGTGTCCTCCTGCTAAGTGAAATGACCAAAATGCCCCTGAAAATTTCTTCTTCCCGTAAGCTTTTCTTCCTTGGTAGAGAACTTATCTTCTTTTTCTCTCTCTCTTTTTTTGCTCTACTGTCACCATCTATCACTGCCACCACCTTTGGCCAGCTTTCACCCTCACTGGCGACACATTCTGGACGGCCACCGCCAGCAGTTGCCGGCAGCAGTAGTGTTTTTCTGGCAAGCTTCGTGAGAGCTGAGGAATAACAACTTTGCAGCAGATTTGGTGAGTTTTAATCAGTATTTTCATGAAAATGATGTTAAGAGAAGCATTTTCGATCATTCCTTATTGAATTTAAGCTTTTGAAGCATGATTTTAGGCTAGTTTTTTAGAGTTGTTCTAACAGGGACTAAAATAAACAAGTTTTAAAATTTTGGATTTTTCAGAAATATGGTGAATTGCTGCAATTTTAAATTGGTGTTATAAGAACACTTTTAAGGTGTATGACTTGAAACTTTATTGTTCTTTATGATTTTACTTAGGTTGAGGGTAAAAATATTTAATTTGGGACTAAAGTGAAAAGTTAGGAAGTTCTTAAGGCAATGAATGTAAATTGATGAAAGTATGAGAAAGTTAGGTGATGGAATCAGGGAGTATAAGCTAGGGTTTGTTTGTGGTAATGATAAGGTAAAGGAATAATTCCTTGCTTTTCAAATGACATAAATAACTTTTAGGGGGTGAAACGGTCACCTAAGGGAAGACATTAGGTCGTTGGTAATTAACGGCGCTTAGATGCACTATAGCACTCCCCAACACTTTTCGTTATATATTTCACTTTTCACTATTTGGGCGTGTCTTATAATTACCTAATTGATTTTTTCATGAGTTTACTTTACAAAAATGTACAATTATGAGTAGATGAGTATCTTGACATGTTTAGTTTACATTATGTATAGTTTGAACTTAAATTTTCAGAATTATCATGCATTCAGTTATGAATGACTGCCAATAAACCATTATTGCAAAAAAAATGGATTTCATGCGTTCTTACGATATTTCCCTATGCATGTTTGTTTTAATTCCATTATAATCGGAAGGACTAGTTAGAACATTAACTGCCAATAGCAGCACTGTTAGCCCTTGGTGCACCTAGGTAATTACCCAGCTAGTAGAGTTTATGATGGTGCTAGCCCCGTGTGACGGCCATGACATGAGGACAAATGAATGATAAACTTTCGTGAGTTATGACCTCACGCCTGTTGGTTATTTGCCCTCGAGGATTGTGTGTCCTCGCCTGTTGTGATTTGCCCTTGTAGCTATGTGCCACATCAGATTAATCCATAGTAGTCCTTCCTTTGAAATGATATTCAGAAACTTATTGATTCCTTGTGTAAGGTATTTTAAATTCAATGTTTTGAAAGGTGCATTTTCTAACTGGCAAATGTTTTATTTATAACAGTGTTTACTTGTAATTTAAATGTTATTCCATTTTATTCAAAGCTTGATTCATGCTTGATTATAACATATATTTGAAATTTTATTACTGATTTTGGGGTGCTATCTGTCGAAAAAATTTTGTCTCAGAAAGGGAGACAAACGACTTCCCAGAGGCAACGAAGTAGTGACAGGAATTTTGTCGGTGAGCCACTTGGGATTGCGTGATCTATTTCTTTTTGGATTATTTTGATATCCATGGCTCATTCTTTTTGAGATGTATTTATAGTTAGGGTGATAGCCATTATTTTGTATTATGGGTTTGTTTAGTGACCACAGTTGAACTTTCCTTATTGTTGTATATTGGATATATGGTACTGGGTTGTGCTGGTGAGAGTGAAACTCTCTTATATGTTTGTGTTGCCTGACAAGATATTGTAGAAATTTCAGGATGTCCTATTTACTAGGGAGGTTTTGTCGAAATTTCTACAAAAACTCCTTGTTTTATATTAACCCCTTATTTATATATAAAGACAAAGCTATTATGTATGTGGTGAAAATTGCATAGTTTTGGCATGATACTGAATGTTCATCCAGTGTAAGGTTTGCAAGTTTAGGGACTTTCCTTGTATCCTGTGCCGGTCCCACTCTAGGGATTTTGGGGTGTGACAGACATGGTTGCACGCAGGACTATGAACATGAAGTACATATCTATTCATAAGATGCTGGCAAATCTACTGACCAAGCCTATTTCTAGAGATATGTTTGTAAGACACGTTAGGTCTTTATGATTGTGTAGAATTTAGCATGCTTCATTTGTTTTTTTTTTTTTAATTTTTTCCATTGTTTACAGACAAAGATGTTTTGATGTTCTTTGATAATCAATAAAGTTTGATTTCCATGCTTACATATCTTTATTTGAATGTTGTGTACATTTTTATTTATTATTGAGCATGTTAGGTAGACAATAGGGTTAGCTTTTTCACACATGTAACCACCTCAATGCTTTTGTGATATTAGAGATGAGTCAAGATTTTAAGTGAAATTATCAGGAGGATAATTTGAGAGCAACTATACTTAAAATCATTTAAGTCACATGATTGATGACACATAGTCATTAAAATTGAATTAATGAAATAAATTTATCATTTTTAGTCTATCTTAGTTGCAAGATATGAGTTTAAGACATTGTCTAGATTTAGGAACTCAATTTTAGACTTGTGGTGTCTAAAATATCATCTATACAACATTATTTGTGAAAAAGACATACACTTCACTGGAAAAGGATAAATGTTGTAGCACATGTTTCATACCATATGTACAAATGCTAACTATATGGGTTAACATGAGTAGAATCTCAACTTATGATTGTGTAAGACCCTTAAGCCTTTACGCTAGCTCTATATTATCCTTAGACTCTGATCAGGTACTTGAGATATAACTTGATGTTTGCTATCTTAGCATGTTGCCTAAGAACTATGAGTAATGATTCAGTCTGGCAGGACATATCTAAAAAAAATGAACTAAGTTTGTGTTAATAAGAAGAGGAAGGTCATAAAGAAAATTTTATTATTCTGTATTCACCGGTATACCAGTTATGACTTGTGTGTCATAATTGTGAATACAAAATATTATAATAGATGAGATCATTAAGAGATATTTGAATGTAATTCTTATGATCTAAGGTGTATGCATACTTTATGATCTACATGCAGGTGTGTTTTTTACAAGAGGCTATATATTCACAACTAATGTATAGCATTGATGCTCTCATAGTATATTGGTCACACGGCCTACTTTCCTTGTATGAACGATTATAGATTATAAAGAGAAAGTATTCTCTTGATTTACCGAAAATGTTTTTTTGGGTTTAAAGCATATGAACACTCCCATTATGTGTGAGTGAGAGATATTAGAATATCATATAATATCTAGGATTTAAATCTGTTAAGATATTATACAAAGTCTACCCATAAGAGGTACTCATTAAATAAGGGTAAAATAATAATTATAATAATTACTATTAAACCCTAACCTTAATTAGCCTTTTATAAATAAAGATAGACTATTATATGTAAGATAACTCATTATAAAGAGAGACTTGAAACGTTCTAAATGGAATACCTACAAGTATTTTATAGTTGCATTTAAGAGGAAATTTAGGTTGTGAAAACTTAAAGATACACTCAAATACATTGTGAGTATCTCATTCGATTAATGATCTCAGCCAAAGTTCAATAAACTTCTTCAATTAAGAGAAATATGTAAGTTTCTTACTCTAAATTTATGAATGTATTCATTCAATTTTTATTCCCTTCAGTAATGTATTAAGTGAAATGTGTGTCCATTCCAAAATAGAGTAACTCTTTTCACATAATAACAGAGACAACTACGTTGCAATACATGATACTACGGAGTTGTCCCTCTAACTATGTAAGCAATTTCTTAACTCTATATCCAAATGAAATTTGCGGTTTTGGGAAATGTATGAGAAAAAAAATTAACAGACCAAGCATTTACACACAGCCTAAATTATTAGCAAAATTTGATATGTCTGTAAGAAACTAGTTAAATAAACCAAATTAATTATGTAGAGATATATAAATATGTCAAAAATATTTATATATTTCTTTATGGCTGATTTAGTCTTACTTATTTCTTTTATAAACCAAATCTACTAAAAAAAATTCTCACAAAATTCAATTCCCATCAGCACAGTCACACACTACATGCACTCATCCTTAATAACCCCATACTCGTTTAGTCCGCACTGAAATTGGCCTCTTCTGCAAGTCCACAACCGGTGTGCTCTGCATCTTGAAACCTGAGACTGCCTTCAAAATTGGATCCGTTGGGCCAGAACCAGCCTCTATACCATCATGATTCTTCGAAAATATCTGCTTTAAAGATCGATCACTCTTATGTTCATGATCTGCTTCATTCTCACTCTCGTCAAAAACTAGTTCCTCTTTAGAAAGATGAGCATCAACTTCTGCAACCACTGGCACAGAAGCCTCTTTCACTGCCTCTTCATTATCACTCTTGTTGAACTCTTCACCTTGATTTTCTCTGATGATTTCCTTGTCTTCAACTTGAGACATAACTTCCATAGAATCACCATGTCCATCCAACACTTTTCTTGGTCCGAGGACTGGACTGTTGTGATCATCAGGAGGAGCATCATGTGATTCAGATCGCGAGAGTTCCACAGCTGCTCTTGCAGCTGCTGCTGCATATGCTGCTGATTCGAAAGCTGCTTGTGCTGCATCGGCTACGTCCTTATACTTTTGCCTTGCCTCAAGGGAATCAGATAACTTATCATCTTTTCCTCCATTGCTTAAAATACGGAGATTCTCCTTTTCCCTTCTTTCAAGCACGGGCTGGTTTTCATTTTTCACATTCAATGGTTCCTGCATTGATCACATCAAGCAGCATGGTTAGTTGTTTGAACATGTTTGATGAACAAGAATATTGCACTGTTTGCTAACTTTAATCGTATATACCTCAACTGAACCAGAATAAGCTTCATCAAGCTGCAGTACAATACTATTCTCTGAAGCAATTTCCTTGAGTGCCTTCATTCTGCTTTCCAAGCTTGGCATCCTTGTTGACAGCTTTTGTATCATCTACAGGCACCCCAGAAAAGATTAATACTATATAGCAGGATTTATGCCATAGAAAGAAATTTCTTAAAATTAACCATAATATGGTTCTCTGTTTTTTTGGTAGCTTGTATAATAATCCTAACTCCTAAGAATTCTCTATAAAAAGCAAAACTCAGTTTATATCCGCTCGTTCGGATGAAACACACTTTCACAGTATTGATGGTAGTGTCAGAAACTCGAATTGAGTGCACAACTGCAACTTTCAAATGTCAGCTTAGAAGACTATGAATCTATTGAAGGTACACAACATAAGTGAAACATACTCTCAGAACTTGTTCATCCTTTTAACATTGACACTATTATCTTGTTAAAATTAAGATGAAAAATAGAACTAATTGCCACTGGAACAAATTGCGTAAAATCGAATAGCACACTTTAAACTACAGGCCAAAATTAAGTAGATCAAACTCTAAATACCTGAGGATGGACTCCAGAGTTGTTGCGTAACTCAATAGCGCGAGCAGCGAACTCTTTCCCATAGCGAGATGTCAAGACTCCACGAATCTCTTGAAGCTCCGGAAATTCTCCACACCTTGAAGCTGCGCATATTAAACCCGACGCTGCCTCCTTCAGTTCTTCAGGGCATTCTCTGTAACCACAAGAAAACCAAACTCATCAATGAAGGCATCCAAAATGTTTCAGTGAAGTAGAAATGAGCCGAGAATCAAACCAACCTTTCCTGTTCAATGAGGTGGACCCTTTCGATTAAGAGGTTGCAGTACCCTTCAATCTTATCAAACACATCCAACAAGTTCTGCTCCTTGATCACATGCTCAACCTGTCAAAACAACCCATTCTTCAAAACCCGTAAAGCAAAAAAGGATATTTCAGATTGAAAATGAAAATGTCAGATTAAGCGACAGTACAAACAGGATATACACACTAATGAAATTTGTAGTAGTATTCAAGCACAATTTCAATATTTGAAAGATGATCTTGCATCTGACACAACCAACAGACACGATACAACATTTTTTCAAAAAAAATCATTGCTTCATAGATTTGAGAGACAAGGTAACAGAGATATAATATTTATGATCTTACGCGAAGCAGAGCACGTTCATGGTGACCCAGTTGCAGAAGCTGAAGAACATCAGTACGAGCTTGTTTGCAGCGAGCCTGTCGCTGGGTTTTAAGGACAGCGAGGCGAGAAATGGCGAGGTTCACGAGTGGCTTGAACTTTGAAGCCTTGAAGGCTCTTCCAAACAAAGCATCCAACTTCTTACCCATAAATTAATAATAGTAATACAGGCACCTGCTCTGGTTTTGGATGGCCCTGCCTGGTTCGCCTCTCTCTCTCTCTCTCTCTCTACGAGGGAAGGAAGAGAGAAGAAAAACGAAATATATATGTGAAGTTGTTGGCAATAATGTATTAACACGTCATTAACTCTGTCTGTTTTTTGGTCTGAAAAAAATTTGGGTTTTTTGAGTTTGAATTAGTTTTCTTAGGAGCGAAGAGTACAAAGGGGAACGGGGACTGAGCTCTTTCACGCGGTTAGCGTGTGAGGTTGAATCCTTCGTGGGAAATTGAGGCAGAAGGTTCTATTCACACTTTTCATGAAAGTGCTGCGAAATTTTGGCACCATTATATCACGCTATTTAGTGTGCACGTCTCTTTCTTATTTATGACAATTTACACTTTTTTTTTTTTTTTGTCAATGTTCTTCGATTTTTAAAAACGCGCAATTGTTTAATTTTCTAAGGCAGTTTTCTGTCAAAGGCGATATTTGACATTAAGGTAATAGCTTAGACAGCATCAATTGAATTAAAATACTTTTTAATTGCCAATGGTTTAAATTTCTAGAAAATGAAAATTAAATGTCATATTTAATAGCAAAACACCCAAATTACACCTCATTTATTGTATATAAATAGCGTATTTGAGCCGGTGTTTAAGGGACTTAAATGTTTATTTGATATATCAAAAAGAGAATTTGCCTTACAAAAAATCTACAAGATTATTTGGTGTTAGATTTTTTTAAAATTATTTTTGTCTTTCAAATTTTTGTTTGTACAAAATTTTTTTTTGAAAAAGAACTTACTTATGTATTTTATACATTACATTGATGACAAAAATTACATTTAAAATAAAGAGTTCTAAATTTAATTAAAAGTCATACAAATTTATTTTTAATCAAAATTAAGTTTGCAAATTATGTTGATCCAAAATAATACTTCAATTCAAACACACATTAAAGCAATAAATATTGAGTAAAGTTATGCATATTTTACAAGGCTGATGATATAATGGTTTCGAGTACACTGTCCTTTATGATTATAATGCAATTAGTGATAAATTATGTAAAAATATCTTATTAAATAACTAACTAAAATATTAACTTATATCATAACTAATAATTCTTTAAAAATTCATATAATTTTTATGTAATTAATGAATATAATTATAATAATAAATCTATTAAAATAAATAAAATGTTATACTATATCAGAACATAATATTTTCAAAAGCATATCATCACTACTCATTTTGTAGTGTTCGAATACTAGAATATGGACACAGTCCAAAAAAACAAGAAAAAGAATGTTATGACGGAAATAAAAAGAGGTATTCACAAGTAGGCTATTTTATCAATTAACCTTGACCGTTTGGTTGCAATTACTATATGGTAATCCGATACTCTTAATCACTTTCTTCACCAACCTTATAAAGTAATATAAGTTAATTTCAAGTAAAATATTAAATGGTCCTTAATCGAAGTAAAATAATAAATAAAAAGCAGGGCAAATAACTTTCTGCTAAAAATAGATGCCACGAGGTCAACAGAGCACGCCCACACGCCAGAGACTTGGTCTTGGTTATGTACGCGCGCGGATCTAGGGACTATTTTCGGCGGTAAATTATTTGGGTCATTAAATCTAAATTGAATGGCCTTTAATTTTATACAAAAAAATAAGGAGCGTTGAAATTAGATTTGTCAAAAGTGAGATAATTAAACTCACTCGAATTAATTTATTTGAGTTTGTAAGTTAAACAATTCAATTTATTTAATTCATCATAAGAAAGAGGTTTAAAAATTTTAATCCATCTCATCCAGTAAGTTAAACGAATTATTTCATTTAACTAATTAAAAAAATTAAAAATTATAAAAACTGAAATGTAATTTTATTTAATTATATGTCTTATTTAATCAATTAATTTTTATATTAATATAAATAAACAAAAAAATAATTAAATAAAAAATAAGTTTTAATAGATTAAAACAAGTAGAGTAATTCAATAATTTAATAATTTATTAATAATAAGAATATAATTATGAACATAATATTTAAATATAAAAAATTATAAAATAATATAAACAATACAACACATACATTAAAATTAATTTTTTTAATAAAAAAATAAGTGAAAAAAATTTTAAAAAAAGTTGACAAACTGTTTAATTTATAAATTAATTCGTTTAACTCACGTGTTAAACAAATAAAATAGATAAAAATATATTAAATAAATTCTCACTAAAATTTTTTTATCTAACTTACTTCTTAAATGAATTAAACGGATTTAGCCTAGGGAGTCGAATAATTTTTACGCCTCCAATTGAAACTCCCCTTCTGGAGGGATTCGGACTCGGCTACGTAGGTATTATGTCTTTCCCAAGCTCAAGCAGACAAGTACTGTGATGGTGGCTTCGATGCGAAACCTCTAGATGACTTGTCCTATAAGCGAGTTCGGGTTGCTGTACGATCGCCCACCACTCATTTGTTTTTTTACTTTTTTTGTTATTATTATTATTATTATTATACATCACTACCACACCATGATGTTATCCATAGGTAGATTTTTTAACAAGCAATTAAATGTAGTGTATTAAATCGTAATTTCTCCAAAAACATATTAAAGTATGGAAATATCAATGTATTATATATTTAATAATATGCATTTTTAATTAAGTCCTTAACTAAAATGTGCCCAAAGAAAAGTGCGTTAAAAAAGAATTTACTAAGTGCATGTGTACGTAATTATTTTCTTTTAGGACAAAAGACAAATGAAGAATTATTGTCTATTTTCCTTAGTTAGATATTACTCTTTTACTTCAACTCCTGTGAATGATTTTGTCCAATAATAACTTTTTTAGTTTATATGTTTAGCTTTTAAAATGTTTAAAAATTCATTTGCACACTTAAATATGAATTTACCTTACAAATATTATTATTTAGTTTGATATTTATTTTTTTTCAAAATCAATTTTATCTTTCAAACCTTTGTTTGTAAAGAAATAAAAAATAATTATTTTTGTGTTGAATAAGCTGTATAGTAGCAAAAATTAATTTTCAAACAAAATTTTTAAACATAAATCACGATAATACAAAATTATATTTACTAAAATTAATTTTAAAAATTAAGTTAATCCAAAATTACACTAATCCAACATCAATCCAAATATACATTTTGTCTCAAGTTGATGGAATGTTTCATTCTTATTCCTTAGTTATGGTTTATTTTTATCCTTTAACTATATTTTTGTTTGACCATAGTTTTATCTTGATCCATTCTATATGAGATTTTTTTTTTTAATTTAATCCCCTATCAAATTGCCATTTTAATTTGGTTAATATAAATGTATATTTTTTTGGTTTAATTCGGTACATATAATATCGTTATCAGCAATATCTTTATATTAGTTTACTAGAAATGAAATTAACAGTATATTGATAACGACAAGATGTAGTTCGTTATGTTTTAAAATGGCACCTTTGGCGTCTATAAGTTTTATGGCCAGAGATAAAAGATGTCTGAGATCTCCAATGCTCTCTATCCATTTAAGAACTAATAATTTTCATATGGTTGTTTATTGTGTTTGGAAACTGCGGAGAATGTGAGAACTCTAAGTAATTAAGGTTATCAAGTGCTTTACTTTAAGAATGAATGTTTGTTTCAAGTAAAAATTATTAATTTTGAATTGTTTAGTTTTTAATTTCATTTCTTTATGCAAGATGATATTTTAGCTAAGCTAACGAATGAACTATTATTAATATGCATTCTTTTTTTCCCTTTTGGGAATGAAGTTATACTGGGTTTTTATTTGTTCTTGTATGCAGGAAAAGAAAATTAAAGAATATCGAAGTACAAGAAATTTTGCTCCCAATTATTGTGTCATTTTTGTGGCAAAATTTTGCAAAACAACAATTTAGTGAAACATATATTTTAAAGAAAGAATGTGAGAGCATGTGATATAAGAGGTCAAAGAGCAGCAGAAAACCTAATTTTGGAGAGGTTGGAATACGAAGGGAGAGGGTTTGGAGAGGAGATAAGCTTTGGAGGCTTAAAAAAACGAGAAAAAACAAGAATGCAAGTGGTTCTTCTCTAATTTCTCCTGCCATGACAACATAAATTTGCAAGAAAGGGAACTTCTTTGTTTTTTAAGAGAGTGAGGATTGTAGTATCCTTAATTTAGTAATTTCTTATACTTACTAATTAGATTATTTTAAAAGAAATTAGAAAAAATTAAGAAAAAATAAATATACCTAATTGAATTGTTGATAATGAATAACTTATAGGTCAATTACACTCTAGGCAATTAAGAGGCTAAAGGAAAAATCGTAATTTCACATTTTGAACAAACTATGAAAATTTTTATGAGCATATAAACAAATAAAAACCCAATAAGAAATATTTAATAATTAAAACATATTTTACATAAAATTTTGTCACGTAGAATTTTTCTAAGACATTAAGACCCTGAAAAATATCCGAATAGAGAAAAGACTAATATTGTTAAATGAAAACCTAGAACCCTAACAAATTATATTGATAAAAACAATATATTATGAGTAAATATATTCCCAGAATAGAGCCTAATTGGAGAAGGTTAGGAAGGAAAATAGTTATAGTATGATATTGACTGTCATAGGTAAAATGGTAATTTTACTAAAAGGGTAAAATGGCCATTTTTTAAAATAACAAGGGTAAATAGGTAATTCTCTAGAGACATGTGGTGCCACCTTAATGTATGAAACCTACATCAAAATTAGTCATAGATATTTTTTTACCAAGATTAAATCTAAGTCATCCATTTTTTATGATTTAATTTTAGCCATACATTTAGATAAAATCATCACTATTAGATCAAAGTCATATGATTAAATTATGACCATCCATTTTGGTTAAATCACAACCATATGATTAAAGTGATTAAATCATACCCGTCCACTTAGATTAAATCACCACCATTTGATTAAAAATCACAAGATTGAATCATTACCATCTATTTGGATTAAATCACAACCATAGGATTAAAGTAATTGAATCATAACCATTCACTTAGATTAAATCACAACCATTGAATTAAAAGCACATGATTAAATCATGGCCATTCATTTGGAATAAATCACAACCATAGGATTAAAGTAACCAAATCCTAGCCATCCACTTAGTTAGAATCACAATGATTAGATTAAAATCACATGATTGAATTATAGTCATTCACTTAAACCACACCATAATAAGGTCTAAACACTTGATTAAATCCTTGCCATTGAAATTCTCTATAAATACCTCGCTTCTTTAAATTCAAGTAACACAAATTAGCATATCCTAAGTTCTCTCTCTCTTTTTTTTTTTTTTCCTTCTGATTATTCTTCTTGAATAAGACTTCATGGTGATGTAAGGGCAAACTTTAACTATGATATGGAAATACATTTGAAGTTAGAATACACTATAAAACTCCATAACAAATCCTTTTCATCCAATGATCATATAATCTAAAATCTTGTACCATCAATGTTCAAAGGAAGAATTCAAAATAGAAATCTTAATAGTTTTCTTTCAAATTAATCCAACCTTGACCACATAATGGATTATGAGATACCTTAAGATGGAGATTGTATTGCTTGACTTTGTTTTGGGTACCCACTAGGGACACCTCACCTAAAGGTGGGGTCATGCCTGTTAGTCATCTATTATGCATTATGGTTCATGATATTCGATTGGCTGTGTATGACAATCATATACTGGGATTCATAAGACTTGAATACCTAGATGTGATGTCCTAATATCAAATAGTTGAGAATGTTGTCTACCTCTAGTTGCCATATATTGTTAGTACCATAATTTGTGATATAATTATATGTTGTTTTTATGATATCTGACATGCATTTATATTCCATAAAAAATTATAATTCTAAGTATTACCATATTCTGTGGATATTTCAAGTATCGTTTATACTCTTTTATGTTACTGAGAATTTATTTCTCATTTCTTTGTTGTCAATGTATTTAGATGATAGTATATCAACTCACTCTTAAAGTGCATGCTTAATGGATATTTGTTCCTCATATTAAACAAGTACTTATAATAGAAAAGATAGTTGTTTGAGTTACAATATGGTTATATAGGTCATACCTATAATGTTCATGGCACCTAATTACATAAATCCCACTGGCTTTCTAAATCCAAGTAAAGATCTTAATTAAAGTTGTAGTGGCAAATGTGGAGGAATATAGGTTAACTTTTTGTTGTAAAATAATTATAGATATACTATTTTGTAGTTAGTAGATAGAGGCTTAAAACTCCTCCCTTGGTTTTTGTAAAAGACAAAAACTTTATTTTAGTCCCTGACTTATAGCCTAATCTCCATTTTGGTCCCCCACTCAAACCAACTTTGCCCATATAAGTCCCTTTGTTAAAATGCCATTAGTCTCTATATGAGGTGTAAAGTTAAGTGTTAAGTTGTACATTTATTTACTTACATGGAGGGACATATCATAAAAAAACACTACTACATGTGTGTTGATATGGATATGAAGATGGGTTCTAAAATACTCAAAACCTAAACTCCTCAGAGCTTGTCTACTCCTAGGGTTACATAGTAGGCAGTGGCGTCCCAGCCTTCTCTCTTCTGAGAACCATTAGCAACGACTCAGTCTCTCCTGAAAAGAGTCATCAATGATGTCCCCATGGTACCAGTCATTAATCTACCCTTGTTCAGTGTCGTAAGAACTTCATTTGCATGAGATGAAGGACTAAAAAAGCATGGGTCACAAAGGAGGGAAGGCAAATATGGAAGTTCCTTTAAGTCTTATGGTTTAGTGAGGTAACAATGTGAAATCCATGTTCTAAATCTTATGCTATTGTTTTGATTTGGTTGTTGGTCGATGCTGTTGGAATCTTATTCATGCGTATATGTGTGTTGGTATAGTGCAAAATTGGAGAATAATAAGAACTATTAACTTTGATTATTGCTGATATAGTATTTGATTAAACAAAACAAATGTAAAGAGAATGTGTTTGTATATTGGATCTTTTGTCCAATAGGGATTATAAAAGTCTTCATCTTTTCACCAAAATGATGTCTCTTATTGTTAGAGTTTATTTAGAAGTAGCAGCATTAACATATTCTTTTGTTTTGAAACAATGCTTTGCTTGAATGCTTTATTTGTCTTGAACATATTCTTCTCACTAAAATGATGTCTCGTATTGACTCTGATGGTTATTGATACAGTACTTGATACTTTAACTTCTGCACTTTTCAGTATGTTGTTCATTTTACTTTATTTATGCTAATCTATTATGCTTAAGAGTTGTTCCATTTGAGTTAATTCTTGTTGGTCTATTCTATAGATGAGTTAATTATATAGGCATTATATAAACATTGAATCTTAAGTTATTCTTATTGGTTTGTTGTTATTAGAAAGCATAATACTACCATGTATATATGGGAAAAACATTATGTTCACCTAGATAAGCATTAATTGCCTCTTAAGAATTTTGTTTTGTGTATCTTATATGTGTGATAAAATGACTTGGAACTTGGAATTCTTGTTGTGAATGCAGATGTAGGTATAAGGTTGAGCCATCTTCCGTGTCATCCATTTCCAACACTATACCACAGCCAAATGATGTATGGTACAACTATGGATTAAGAGCTATAATTCAAGTTTCCTCAACTGAGAAGAATCTAGGCAAGAAATTCATGGATTGTCCTTAGTACGATGAAGGAGTGGGTTGTAACTTCTTTATATGGGTTGATGGAAAGTGTTTGAATTGTGAGAAAGAGAAGTTTAAAGTTAAGATTCTGGTATAGATAACGATTGCGTTATGGTATATTACATTAGTGTGTTTTGTAATTATAGCTAAGTTGCTTATTTAGGTGGTACATTACTAATGTTAGTTATATGAAAGGCTATTATTTAGCGTAGTAGCAAAAGTCTATTGTGGTTGTAATGAACGATTTATTCCATGGATATTTAGGAGAATGTTGTATGTTGTGGACTATTATGTTTTAATATCTTATAATTATGTTTAAATTAAGTGTGGAGGTTTTTGGTGACAACTCTATTATGAATGTATGGAATGAAAGTTATGTTGTGAACTATTTGTGGCTATAATTAACCTATGTTGATTCTTCATTTTGTTTAAAGTATAGAAGCTTACACTGTAAGGGAGATAACTTCTGTCCCATAGTAATAACCACTCCTTTTATTAATTACTATTCTGGCATGAATGAAGGTTTGTTGTTTTTAAATATTTTATAATTATTATTTCCTATATTGCTAAGTTCAATTTCAAATCCTTTTGATATAAGAAATGTAATTGGAATCACAACCTCATATGGTATCTTCGCAAATAGCAATAGTTTTTATTTTTCTCTAAATCCTAAACACCCAACACCATGGAACTTAGATTTGAAATTTAGGGTAAAATTAAAATACTAAATTATAACAAAATAAAATTAAAGATGAAAATGAAATCTAAAATAAAAGGATAAAAATTTGTCTTTAAGAAATGCATGCTTTCCATTTTCAATGAATCTGCAACTTTCCAAATGTATTTTATCACACATGAGGAGCGGGAAACTACAAGATAGCAGCTTGGCTTAGACTTGGAAATTAGTAGGAGAAAAATTCTTCATATCAAGTCACATAGTGTGTACGCAAGCAATTGTTAGGATTCAATCAATTATATAGTACGATGATGAAATCACGATCAGCTAAATTCAGTTGAAGTATATATCATTAACATAGCTAGTTATTTAGTTAGATAGCTACTCAATGCTATGTATTATGTACCCACTTAGTCATTAATAGATTTCATCTGAATATTCTTCTCTTTTGATATCACTTTGTCTATTTCCTCCATTCTTATACTTGTCATTTTAATTTTAATTTTAGTAATAATAATGCTCCATTTTTTAGCAAATTCTCAAAATAACTAGAGGCCAATAAATTTATAAGCATCTTACCTTATAGACAGAACATTAATGAGTAAGTAAACAAATTTTGTTATTGATAAAGCATAATCTATCACTGATAAAATTTTGTTCACAGAGGCTACTTGCCAACACTTAGGTTTTAACAAAAAACAACCTGACATCAAAGTGCTGCCAAAAATATAAGGCATAAATGTCTAGTATCTAGTTTAACAAAGAACATCATGATATCTTATCATCCCTACATTCTAGTATCTAGCTTAGCAAAAAGCCACCTTCACCAGCACTCTTTTCATGTACTTGGGTCATTACTAGTAGATGATTCCTACGTCTCCACAAGGTGAGGTACAAACTGTGACCTGGTGTTAGTGCTCATGCTAAAATTGTCTCCTTACTAACTTGGGGACTTTTCCCTGTGTATGATGTCCTACAACCTTAGGCCCCTACATCAGAGCATAAATATCATGACAACAAAGAATAAATAACATAACAATAAAATAAATAATAACACTTACACTATGAGTAACTTTACAAAATTTGCTATTCTGAGCATCTTGGCCACACTTATTGCAAGTCTTTGCTAACTTCCTCTTGACTTTTATTATGCCACCACTTGTTATGATCGTATTTGCCTCACTTTTGGATAAGTCTTTCTTACGAAGCTTCTTTGGTCTTCCTTGCTTTTTCTTCATATGAGCAAGTTGAATTTTCTCACCGTCTGCTTTGGCCCACAAGTTTTTAACCATTGATAGGTTGGATATATGGTTGATACACTTACTCATATGCTGCCCTGGTCAAGCTAAGATATGCACAATCTTTAATGTCCAACTTTTGCCAACCTATCAAGACAACTGCATGTGCATATGGGATTCCATATAGGTCCCACGATCTACAAAAGCATGTATCCTTGTCAAGGTCCACAAACCTCAAATTATTCCCCATTTAGGTCCTCAACCCATTATGGAACCTACATCTTACTCATATGTTTATTTTCCTCCCACTTAGTTTTCACTTGTGAATTAAGGCATCAGTTAAACCACTACAATTGATGTCATTGATTAATCATTTTCTTCACTACATACAAGCGGATCTCCTCAAACATTGTAATTGTTAGCTTGCTTTAAGCTTTGACAATCTTAAAGTGAATTGTTCGTACATGTTATAAGTGTAAATTAATTATAATTCTTATTTCAAATGCCGTATGGATCCATTGGTTAGGGGAGATTATTGAGAGATACTCCCATGTCTTCTCATTGAATTACCTTAACTTGTCTATAATGCTTGTGAACTCATACATTGTTGTTGCTTGGTCGCACTTCTATAGGTAGTTCTTTAGCTCCTTCCCCTTAAATTGCTTTGCATAATTATTGTAAATGTGGTACATGCAAAACCAATGTTCATTGTCAAGCGCAAGCTCAGTAATGGTAGGTATCAAGCCTTGATAATTAAATAAAGCATATACAAGTACTATCGTCATATATTCCAAAACCGACTTTAAGAAAAGAATGTGAGGTGTACCTTTTACCAGTCGGTGATAAAAGACCAAGGATGCCTATTATGTGTAGACCTAATATCCTAAAACAACATTTATAAAAGCCAACCCCATGTTTCCTCGCTTTCAGACTCAACCATTACTATGTTAACAGGGTAAAATGCATTGTCTTCGTCTTGGGAAATTGCTGATAACAACTAACCCTCGTAGTAACCCTTTATAAAACAACCATCCAACCCAATCATAACCCTACACCCAGTTAAAAAGCCTGTCTTACATGCATTCAAACACATACACAATCTATTGAATCTAGCAGGGAGCTCCAGAGCAACTTTAAATGTGCTAAGTTAACAATTACTACCATGATTACTTTGTATTATCTCTAAGCAATAATCTCTAAGTCACTAATATTACTATTTTTAATTGCCCTCTATAAGGAGGTGAGCCTTGTCTCATGTTCTGTAAAGCCTCCCTAATGGCACATTAAGGCAAAATGTCTCCTTGACATAGTTGATGACATCTTTTCCCTTAGGATTTACATTAAATTGCATGAATGGCAACAGGTTCATAGTAAGCCAATTAGAGCTTGGCTATTTAGTTTATAGGGTTTAGATGCATGTATGTTCATTGTTTAAAGTCTTCACTTGAAAAGAATTATTTACCTTGTACCATAAACATAGTATATGCCATAGACAAGGGTCTTCGCATTTTGCTTTACACCTTTCAGAGTTATTCTTCACAAATTTTACCTCCATCCCTATATTAATAGTTTAGTCCCTGCTTTCTTAAACAACCCTAGATTTTTTAACTCCATTGTAGGCTCAAATGAAACTTCCCTAAAGCTAACCAACTCATTGAACTGTGGCCATATGATTTTCTTTTTCGTGCACTCTCTTCTTCAAACTCTATGTCATTGCGTAGTTCTTCTGAGTGATATTGCTCATCCATTTCGTTAAGCACAATAATGTCCGATAAATGTCCCTGGATCTCATCTTGCAAAGGTATAATATCTGTGTACCTAAACACACACCCATAACTAGTCTCATTTTCCAACATAAATTTAATAAAGTAGTGTTTATAGTAAATAACTCATACCAATCAAATAGGTAATCATCCTCTTTATCCAATTGATTGTCATTGTAGTCTTTGGACTCATCTTTTCCATCAGCTTCGTTTGCACACTCTTCAATCTCAATCTTTTCCCTTTGTAAAGGATTATTCATTACAATATCACTTTCTTTGAACATCTTCTCACTAAGGCTATCATAGTAAGTAAATTAATAAATTTATGTACCTATCATATTGTATATAAAAAATAGGATGAGATTGTATAATTTATATAATACTAAGACAACCTTAAACAACATTTTGTAACTGCTTCACTTGACCTTTTTTCAGTTTAAATAGGCTAAAGATATAGAAAGAACTATTAAAAAAAATCACAACATATTTATTTAAATGGTAAAAACTGACATTCTTATATTGCATATTAAAATACACTAGAGGCATTAGATACAATAGTGTCCTACGTAATTAATTGAGCTTTCTCCACATTGTTATCTATTTTTCAAGTCTAAAAAGAAAAACTAATAATGATCATAGTGTTGAATTTTAGTTTTTTTTTAAATGATCATATAGTAAGAAAAAAAAAATACAAAAGCATATCAATATACAAAAACTTTGAAGCAAAAAGAAAAAAAAAGACCCGAAATAGATAGGATAAAATACAACAGCATATCAATTGTGCAAATTTCTTTTCATTCATCTACTTTCAAGAGTACAACTAACGATGAAAGCAACCCATTGGATTATGGTACAGGGAAAAACATGTAGACCACATATATCACAACCACGTTAGTAGCATAGGGTATTATTATAGATGGTTCTACCATTTAAAAGACTTTTAAGATAAAGGATATTATTATTTAGTTATGCAAATGCTACCTTTCATATAAAGTGTACTCTTTTAAATAAAATATGCATTATAGTTTCAGAAAACAAAACATGATTAGTTTTGTTGTAGTTATAGGCGTGTCTGGGCTATGGAAGGGTGGCTCTGAGTGTGGTGCATGCTATCAAGTAACTCTCTTCAACACTCTATTGATTAAATCCTTTATGTTATATATATATATATATATATATATATGTATATGAACCCTTCTTTACTACAAAGCAGTAGTACTCTTCTCTTTATAGTATACCAAAGTGGTACTTCTTTCATATTTGTATGTTTTTCTCTACCATATAGGTGAATAATTTAGAATTACACAAATGTAACATGTATATTATACATTTGAGCAAGTGCAACCTATAGACAAATTTTTTAAAGCAATAGGAAAAAGGGAAGATGATGAGTGTTTTTTTTACTATTCTTTTTTTGCATATGGGTATATAACCACCAACACAGAGGTGTTTACTAATGGTGATCATCTAAGATTCTACCACTATAGTAAAGGAATCTTTCATCTATTAATTTAAGCATAGTTTATTCTTATTCTTCACTATCAGACAACGCAAGTTAAACAACACAAGTTAGGCTTTCTCTTCTAACTAGGCAATAGTCTATTATCAATAGCAAGTGGGACAACAAAAATGCATCTTTTATTAAAATAATACCAACAAAGTGCATTGAATCGTAATAAATGGCCGCACCATGGATGTTTTCTATGCTCTTTCATAAATAAACCTCATGATAGCATATTATAAATACCTTTTATGACAACAAATGGCTTCAACGGATAGAAGCCATTACCCCTCCTAAGAGTAAGAAATCACTACCTTTGTGCGACTGACTTGCATCTCACCAACAAGTAACTTTTCTTTAAGATTAAATATCTTCTTCAAGCGTGCATAACCATCGTGGTTTCTTCAATATTCACAAATTCTAGAGTACTTTGTTGATTTAACTTCCACCTCAGAGTCTAACATTGACGGATCTATGAAACTTGAAGATTTAGGTTAATAACTGGTAAAGGATAAAGTGTCAAACAAGTATTTAAGTTAGTGTAACAAAAAAAAAAGAAAAGAAAAAAGAATGGGATGTCTATTGGATGTTGATGTGGCAAGAAAACTCTTAAAAATTACCATATCAGCATCCAGTACACTAACTTAAATCAAAGAACCTGTTCAACACTTTTAAAAAATTACCACATCATTCGTCTAGATATGCCAGCTCAGATGGATACTAATGTTACTTTAATTGAGGGACTTGTTTGAGCAAAGTTGGTTTAAGTGCAGGAGTAATATAATAAAATGATTGAGTGAGGGAATAAAATAGAGATTAGGTTATGAGTGAGGGACCAAAATGAGATTTTTTTTTTCTTTTGTCAAATTAGCACTATAAATGTATGAACTTTCAAATGTATAAAAGAATGACTATGTTCTGGTAGATCATGACATAATTAGTAGAAAGAAAGAAAATATGTGAAAATTTTTCAATAAATTTTATTTTTTTTATAAATAATAAAAGTTTATACATCTATAGCACTGATATACTCTTGGACATGGAAAGATGGTGAGATTTATGCCATTCAATGGCACAAACATTATAGGTATGGTCAATAAAGCATATCGTAACTATCTTTTCAATCACGAGTACTTATCCAACTAGAGGAAAAATACGCATTGAGTGTGCACTTTAAGGGTGTGAGTTGATTTATTGTCATATAAAAATATTGACAACAAAGAAGTTGTAGTAACATAAAAGAGCGTATATGATACTTGAAATATTTACGGAGTATGGTATGACTTAGAATTATAATTTTTATAAAATATGAATGTATGTCAGATATCATAAAAATAACATATAAATTTATAACAATTATGACATTAACAATATATGACAACCAGAGATAGACAATGTGCTCGATCATTAGGCATAAGACGTCATATCCAAGTACTTAAGTCTCATGAATACCAACATATGACTATCATACCCAGACAATCAAGTCTTATGAATCTCAACATATGGCACTTGAGGCACAATCCTGCCTTTAATTGAGGTGTTCCTCAATAGGTACATAAAACAAAGTCCAATAATACAATTGTTGTCTTGAGGCGTCATCTAATTCATCATGTGGTAAGGTTGAATTAGTTTGAGAGAGAACTATCGATCTTTCTTTTCATGATTCCTTCTCTGAACATTGATGTACTTTTGGTAGTTAGGAATCCTTTTAGTATTTTAAAAATTTATGTGTTTTTACTTTCCATTTTTCTAAGTCCAAATTGTTCTAGGAGCCTTCCATATATGGTTTAGTTTATGATGTTCCCAACAACAATATACTCTTGTCCTCACCTTATTTCTTGAGACCATTTAATGGTATAGCCTACCATAAAGCTTAAAATTCAAATTGTGGTGTAAAAAGTGTAATAATCTCATTTTTCTTGCAACCATTTAGATGGCATATCCTATTATATTCTAGGACTTATAAGATGTAATGCATTTCCAAGGAACTTATAGGATTCACAATAAGTATTTAGGTGGCGTAGCTAGTCATAGTTTCACATGTACGAGGTCCATAGACTCCTTTTAAGTCATAATTAACCTCTATTTAGTTTCTTGATTATCTCTTATCATCAAACAGAATTCCAACCATCAATTAGTATACAGTGTACCGAAACAGTTCAATATTGTAAAGACTAGTTCTCTTCTCAAACTACCATATTGTCAGCCCATCATGCAAAGTTAGAATGTACAATAACATAAATGGATGATTACAATGCATGAATGACAAGAAATTTATGTAGGCATGCAAAATGCATAAGAAATCCATAGGTTGAAGTTTTAAACCTAAAGTTATTATGATGTTAGTTATATGTTTCCCTAGATATTTCAAAATACCTCTCTAGCTTTGATATTCTTTTAGACCTTGAATAGGCTCATAAATGGTCATGATAACAAAATCTCAAGTTAAATGATTATAGGTTAAAAAGGCTTGGTTATGAAGTTTCATGTTATATTTTAATTTAAAATCTATTTCCACATCATAACCAGACCCTTTGTCCATGTATTACGATGAAGACCCATTCAAGAACAAGAAGAAAGAAAAGGAAAAAGAAGAAAAGAATTTAAAATATGCTAATTCAACATTCTTAAGTTCCTTGTATTCTTTTTTGAATGTGGGTGTGGTGCCAAAGAAAAGAACGTAAGTGAGAGTGATATATGGTGTTAGGGTAGGATTGACAAAGTGAGTAGGGTGTGAAGTATTTATAGTGAATTTCAATGGTTAAGATTGAATTAGGGATTTTAGATCATAAAGCTATGATGTGGTCTAAGTAAAAGGTATGGTTTAATCATATGATTTTGATCCAATGATTGTGATTCTATCTGAATGGATGCCTAGGATTTAGTCATTTAAATCCTATGCTTGTTATTTGATCCAAATAGATGGCTATGATTTAATCATGTAATTTTAATTCAATAGTGTTGATTTAATCTAAATGTGTGGCTATAATTTAATCATAGGAAATGAATGATTTAGATTTAATCTTTAATACAAAATGTCTAAGATTAATTTTTATATGAATCCCAGGTAGCGCCAAATGTTCTTAGGGAATTACATTTTTACCCTTGTTATGTTATAAAATGGCCATTTTACCCTTTTGGCCAATTTACCATTTTATCCTTAGAAGCCAATACCTTTTGCTATATCTATTTTCCTTCCTAGCCTTCTCCAATTAGGCTCTACTCCTAGAATACAAGTTTTTTTTTTTCTTTTTCTAAAATAATATTAGTTTCTTTCCCGGTTAGATATTTTTGGGATCTTATTGTCTTAGAAAAATTCTACTCTAAATATGATATAATTCTACATAAAATATGATTTAATTATTCATATTTATTATTGGGTTTTTATTTGTATATCTAGTCATAAAAATTTTCAAAGTCTATTCAAAATGTAAAATTACAATTTTGTCCCTAGCCTCCTCATTACCTAAAATTGACCAATAAGCTATTCTTTTTCAACAATTCAATTAGGTATATATATTTTATATTAATTCCTTCTAATTTTTTCTATTACTAAATTTGGGATGTTAGACTATGCATAAAAAGGAAGAAGAAAATATATTGAGATTGAAATTTATTCTCTTAATTAGTGATCAATCTTATGTCTTTTACTATGTATCACATATGAATGTTGTTAGGTTGATGATTATCTTGATAACCATAAACTTATTTGTTAATTAGCCATGATTGTTAATTAACCCTACGATTGCATTTTTTTTTGGAATTGTTGGCGCAATTTTGAGTTGAATGCACTTATATTTAAACAATTTTTATTATTATTAATTATGTTAATTGTTGATTGGTCACCAATAGATAGTATTTAGCTTGGATTAGTTTTGGAAAGATCAAATCAAATGAGGCATAGCCTGATTAGTGTAGGTTTTCAAATTCATTGAGGATTTGCTATTATATGAGAATATATGATTTGTCTCACATAGCTCAATCAATTTTGAGCTTGAAATGAACTTCTTTGAAATGAATTTTCATAAGAATATAATAAATTACAATTTTAGAAGTTGAGCATAACAATTTCAAAGAAATTTTATACAATTTCATAATTGGGGTTTACATATGTGTTTTACTATAGCATTGCTATGATAATTTGCATCAAAATGCAATTTAAGGAAAAATTGACAATCCTAACACCATTATTAATTAGAAATTTGATTAGCTTTCACTTTATTGCATTTTCATTTATTGTTGTTTTACCTTTTAGTTCCATTATTACATTACCATTTTGTTTAATGTAGTTGCATCATTATAATTTTTTGAGGAAAACTCATACTTTTTTTCTTCCATCACTTATTTTAATTAATTTTCACCTTGATTTTTAATATCTAATCCTCTTAAAAATGATACTCACTAATCATTGTATTGCTTGTTGCAATATGTGTACTTGCATAACATACTTTGCAAATTCAGCAAGTTATCTTTTGCTGCGAATAATTAATATGAGAATGCATATATGGTTATAGCTCATATCTAATGGTGTGCATTAGATTTTACGGTGCGTCAGTTCAATTTGCATTTCTATGTACCAAATGGGTTGGATAGTCTAAGTTTTGGGTTTTAGGTCCGATGGGTCAGATTTGAATAATTTATTAGTCTTACTCATACATGGAGGTGTGAAGTAATATTGCCATATGAGCTGAGTATTTGAAATTAACATACGTAAATATCAATATCATATTCCATTTAGCAAATTTTAAAGAAAACATAAACAGAATTAGAAAGGTAAAAAAATTTGGAACGAAAATGATACATTGAGGATGAGAACTAACAAGTAGACATTGGACAAGACTAAAACCTTAGAAAATTTAAGGGACAAAAAGATACTTTGTACGGAATAATTTTACATATATTTGAATTTTCGGCTTTTTCAGTTTTGGCCAAATTTAACTCTGATTAGAAACTAGTAAGATTAAGAGTCAACCATTACTCTTTCCATGAGTTACCTGAGAGCTGGGCTAATGGAATGATATGCTTCTCTGATAAATTCTTAAACAGATTTCGTCAAACTATACAAGGATGAGTTTCATTTAAAGTTCATGAATTATCTGCTCATCCATTCTTAGGCTGAAATAAAAATCTTGTACTAAATTCAATGTGAGCCATTGAATGTTGACAGTCCCACATTTTATTTAAAAAATAATAAAATGTGAACTATTAGATTCTTAAATTTTATTACAGAATCTACAATATATCTTATTGTAGATAATCTTAATTTAATTCTAGTGTTTGCAAAATGAGCAAACCATATTACTGTACTGTCTTTTCACGTGAAGTTCGGACTTGAAGTCGTTTTATTTCTCCGTAATTATGTGATTTTTACAAGGAGCTAAATATTCCCACAAATTCTAATTCCCTATTTAGAAATCTAGTACTGATATTGATAATATTCCCAGGATGGTATTTCATTCCCCCTTGTGTCCTCCCATGGAAGAAGCTCTTCATCATCTCTTTCAATCGTGCAGGTACAGTCACAATCTTCCCACACTTCTGGAATTCCCATGGAGAAGTAAGGTGCTTTGCAATAAGCCATAGACATGGGAGGCTGAAAGCAAGAAGGTAGAGTGGGGTATGCCACCATGGGATTATGAGCTCCCTCTGTTTGCTCTGTTTGCTCGTTATCGTTTGTGTCGCTCCCAACCTCCTGAACATCCAGAATCTCAACTCTACGGTTCATTTTCTTCTTTATTTTTATTGCAACATCTGATGGAACAAATCTACCAAACACATATATACTACGCTGCTGCTTCTCTATCATATGAGTCTCTATCTCTTCAATATCGGACCAAGAAGATGATGTTAGAATTTTCAATTACTTCATTATTTACTAATATTAATATATAACTCGCTAGCTTACCCACGGGGTAAACTAGGACAGGCCGGAGGCAGAAAAAAGAAATTGGAGGGCTGGGACGTGAGACAAGAAAAAACAAGTTTTAATAAAAATTTTAGAAGGATTTATACATAAATTTTTTTTTTTTACAGGGGTAATATCTAATATTATAGGGATTTATATTATTATTATTATTATTATTTGGAATCATACTTTATTTTTACCAAAACTTTTTATACAATTATATAAAATTTGAACAGCTATCCGGGGCCAAGTCCTTACAACTCCCCCTGGCTTCCCTTCTGAACTATGGTCAATTGGTAAGAGATGTAATTTATTTTAATTAATTCTGGATTAACTGTTTTACAATTCATACAATGATATTTTACATAAAAAAAATTTAAAGTAGTTACTATCAAATTTTTTAATAAAGTAATATATATATATATATATCATATTGTGTTTTTAATTATAAAAGATGTTGCAGCAAATACTCAAAATGAGAAGCCTTTACCTTTCATCCTTAGGACGATTCTCCTCAACTTTCTGCAACAAGCATTGCAGTCAATGTTGAGTCTCAAGATCATGCCAACATACTGCAATTTGTAAGAAGAAACTTGGTCGTGAACAATTTAGAAACAAAAGAATGTTAAGGTTGTCGAATATACACAGAACAAGAGCTTGCCTTTTCAGACATGTTGGGACTTGACTCACCCACACGATTAGATTTTGCCCTTCTGGACAGACCAAAAGGCATTTTGAACTGGGGTTTGAGAATGGAAATGACGCTGCTGGACCAGGTGGTATTTCTAGTTTTGTATTGTCTCCCGGAGACGATGAGATATTCTTGTTTTTCCAAATTGGAATCTGATTCGGCTTTGGACTAACCCAAGAGGAAGTTGTTTGTCTCATAAATCTTTTATGCTTGACTCTAAAGGCTTATTTCTTTGATAACATCATGGCAAGGACAAGCATCTTTCGTAGCCACGGCTTGCAACTTTGCATTTACCCATTGCAACGCTGAAGCATCTCTTTCTTGTTCTCAAAGTTTATATATGTGTAAACAATGATTGAACGAAGTATTCTGAAGGCCCAATGTTTTGTTTGTTAGTGAGTAGTTAAAATATTAATGACATTATATAAAGACAAAGTTATTCTTAGGAGTAGGAAAAAAATAATACAATGATATGTGGATACTAAGGAGTTTGACTTAATTAATAATATGGAACAGAAAGTTTTGTACTGTGAATATATGCACAAACATAACATTTTTAGTTATCCTCGTAAGATTGAAATAATTATATCAATATGGATCAGACAATTGCACAAAGCACTTTAACTTTTTAAATGCACTGAATTGATTTTGAAAAAAAAAAACAGGGGAAAAAGAATAGTAATTAGTAAAAGCTAATAATTCTTTTTTGTCTTTTACAAAAAAGAAGTACATTGAAATGTATGTAAATTATTTTTCTTTTGAACAAAAGGAAGAATGATCCATTAAAAAAAAATGAAAACAAGAGAAATGCTTACAATATATGTTTCAGTGGAAAGTATTCGTTGCATTGATAAAGGAGCAACCTTGAAATGGACTACAACGGACTTTTTTCTTTTTAGTGTTGACTTATCCTAAAATTATTATTTTAATTATTTATTTATTGTAATATTTAAAATAATATAAAATTTTATACTTAAATTTTTAATTTTAAATAAATTATTAGATTTAGTTTTCTTACTGAGTCTAGAGAGATTAATTAAATAATTTTTTAAAATAAAGAATTAAATATAATATTTTTTAACAAATAAAAAATTATTTTATGTATTATAATAAATAAAAAATTAAAATAATAATTTTATTATAATATAAAAGCTCAAAAAATATTTGTCTTAATTATAGTAGGCCGATGCGATATCATTTTTTTCAAGTGATATAAATAAAAAATGGATAAAAAATACAAGATTATAGATATTAAGCACTTCTACTCAATAAACTGATAATTTGATATGAGTAATCATCTGTATAATTTAAGTCACATCAATTAGAAAGATCACACTAATCTTTTGAAACGTCCATAAATTCAAAAAGGATATTTTACACTGCACCTAAAGTAGTTGGACACCATTGGACTATAATATTATAAATGAAAGTTATGAGTACAGCATGAATAATTTAGTAGTAGAATATTGTACAGTCATTCGAGTAGTTTCGAGTTTAAATCAATATTAATTTTTTTAGTTAAATAAAAGTGTAATTTTAAGTGCAATTTTTTTAAAGTACATAATTAACTCATTAATAATAACATAACAAATTTATAATTTCATTGAAAAAACCATGTATTTATTTATAAAATTATGTACTTATATCAAATTATTAAGGACTTGTTAAGAAATTTAATAAAAATATAAATAAAAATATTTTAAATATTTTTTATTGTCTAAAAATATAATTGCATATGTCAAATATTGGTTTTAAAAGTAGTTTTGGGAGTTGAATTAAAATATAAAAAGTGAATGCATTTAATAAAAGGAAATAAAAATTAAATTGTTAACTAACTTGACGATGTTAACAGAGCGCAGGAGCTCCTACACTCCAACCAACTCCGCCTCGTCTTCTCCGCCTTCAACTTCTTTTTCCCTCTCATTCTCATCCTTCACAAATCACGCACAACATACTCAGCATTCCTCTTATTCTTCCTCTGTCACTTCCCAGTATGGCTTCATCCTTTCTTTTCAATAGTATCTCTCCTCAATCCACCACCATTTCGTTCTCTTCCGCCGTCTCTACTTCCCTTCCATGGCGGAGATTCACCGCACTCCCTTCCAGACCTCGCCGGAGAACATTCTCCGTTCAATCCAAGATTAGGGAGATCTTCATGCCTGCCCTCAGCTCCACAATGACGGAGGGCAAGATCGTATCCTGGGTCAAATCCGAGGGTGACGTTCTCTCCAAGGGCGAGAGCGTCGTTGTCGTCGAGTCTGATAAGGCCGACATGGATGTCGAGACTTTCTACGACGGAATCCTCGCTGCTATTGTAGTTGGCGAGGGTGAAACCGCCCCTGTCGGTGCACCAATCGGGCTATTGGCAGAGACCGAGGAGGAAGTGGCTGAAGCCAAAGCCAAGGCAGCCAAATCCGCATCTTCCGCTCCTACGCCTGCTGCTCCTAATCCTCCAGCTGATACTTCAAATCCCACACCAGCTATTTCTCAGCCGTCGCCACCACCGCCGGCTAAGGTGGTTTCCGATGGTCCAAGGAAGACCGTGGCAACACCTTATGCAAAGAAGTTGGCTAAGCAGCACAAGATAGATATTGGATCGGTGGTTGGGACTGGTCCAAATGGGCGAGTCACTCCTGCCGATGTGGAGGCGGCTGCTGGGATCACACCTTCCAATAGTAATGTAGCTTCGCCAGTGGCTGCAGCTACTCCGCCAAAAGCTGCTGCTCCGGCTTCTCCGCCTCCAATTCCTGGTTCTACTGTCGTTCCATTCACGACAATGCAATCAGCGGTGTCGAAGAACATGGTGGACAGTCTTTCAGTGCCCACATTTCGTGTTGGGTATCCCGTGATAACTGACGCACTTGATGCTCTATATGAGAAGGTAAGCTGAGTGCATTCTACTGTTAATAGTTTTGGCTAATCTGAGATTTCAAGTTTACTTATTAGCTGTTAAATTCTCAGGTGAAACCAAAGGGCGTTACTATGACTGCCATTCTAGCTAAGGCCGCTGCAGTGGCACTTGTTCAGCATCCGGTAGTAAATGCCAGCTGTAAAGATGGGAAGAACTTCAGCTATAACAGTAACATAAACATAGCTGTTGCTGTGGCAATCAACGGTGGTCTAATAACGCCAGTTCTTCAGGATGCAGATAAGGTCTGGAATTCGTGAATGGTGAATCCAAAATTGTGACTTCAGACTTCCCGTTTGTTTTCTCTTCCATGTTAATTGGTTCTTTTTTTTAATTCCTTATTACTACAGTTGGACCTGTATCTGTTGTCCCAAAAATGGAAAGAGCTAGTTGAAAAAGCTCGTGCCAAGCAATTGCAACCCCACGAGTATAATTCAGGTTTCAGTACTGAAGATATCTGTGTGTCTTCTCTAGTTTTCTTCCCTTGGAACTTGAACCTTTGAGCCATAGTAAAACTGTATGCCTACAGGAACTTTCACGCTATCCAATTTGGGCATGTTTGGAGTTGATAGATTTGATGCCATACTTCCTCCAGGCCAGGTAAGTGATGAGCTCTTGGACTTTGAACGATTAACTTAAAATTATGTGGCTCCTTCCATGGCTATTTTGGTTTTGTGCTAATTTTAGTTATTTATGTTTAGGGGGCTATAATGGCTGTTGGGGCATCAAAGCCTACTGTTCTGGCTAATGCAGATGGATTCTTCAGTGTGAAAAATAAAATGCTGGTGAGTTGTCCATTTGTTCTTTAACTTTCTTATAATCTTGATACTCAGAACAATAATTTCACCTAAGCGAACGCAGAAACATTTTATTATTATTAGTTAGCAATGCATAGTAATAATTTCATCTGAAGACATAATGACAGGATTGCATCTGCATGGTGTTTATGCAACATATGTTTTTTCTACGGCGGCATTTCATTCGCTCAACGTTTTCAGGATTTATGAGAATGTAATGTGGGAATGACATATTCCTAATTCCTATGGTTCAAATTTTCAGAAAAAAATTTCTTGAGATTGCATTTCCAAGAATTTATCATTCGCACAAGACCCTCCATTTTCATTTTTAAGGAGGGGAGATGAGAATGCTAGATTCCAATGAGATGGGAATGTTTCTGAAATGTTAAAAAATTATTTAAACCGTTCTTATCCATCCCTAAAAATAATGAATAATAAATAAAATATAATGTAATATATATAAGTAAATTACATTAACAATAAAATAACAAAATTATAATAAATTAGAATAAAAAAGAATATGATTAATTAGTAAGATATCATATTACAACAAGATATCTTTATATGCTTCCGAAAGGCTTCTTATTACAATAAATATCTACAAAACAAATATTGTGTCTGTCTTTTGGAAAAGTATTATCCTTTTAACATTTCACTCTAGAACTCTTTATCATGGTAGTTGTCGTAGGAAACTTGGATGTTCTGGCTAGTTATTAGTGGCTGAGGTTTATCTTGAACCACTGTAAAGTAAGAGGGTAGTGCAGCTTGCAACTGATTTAGTGGCTGAAATTTATCTTAAATGCCATCATCTTGAATCTCCTTACCTGATTTACCGGAAACAATTAGTAGCATTTTGAGGTCTAGGGAAATGCTGCAAGTCCTCATCCTCAATGGAGTTTAATTCCCTTATCCGTCCTTCAAGTAGAGATTGTAGAGGAATACCGAGTCAAGTTGGCCAGAGTTGAAACTTGTTTACTTTCGTTTTTCAACCACATTGGAGATCAACAATTAAATTCTTCTTTGAAGCAAATTGTCATCTTGATTTCATTAGTTTTGCCCACTCTCTGCCATTTATTTCATGACTAGTTGCTACATAATTTTCTTTAATTATTTAATTTGAAATCTATCTGGAGGACTGTGGCAATTGACTAGAGTTGTCAAATGACCCCAATTAATCATCAGCATATAGAAAGATTGTGCTCCATATTCGAGGAATTTTATAGTAAAATCTGTAAACATCAGTTACTGTACGTAACTGATAGCTTGGCATTTCAAAACCTTTGTGGACATTCTTGTCGTTTTCTCAATGTGAACTGTTTCTGTTTCTAAGGCTGATTCATTTGCCTTAATCTTCATCAACGAGGATCTGATAGAAAAAACCAAACCCTGGTGTCCTTTTTTCACTCAAATGCACAGAGATGCACTACCATGTAAAAATGAGATAATTGCAAAGAAAAGAAAAAAGACGGCTCTTAAACTTTGGGTCTCTTGCCAAATAGTCCCTGAACTTTTAAGACGGGCAATTCTTAAACTTTCAGATTCCAACAAATAGGTTCTTCTGTCTATTTTCCTCTTATCATGTTAACTATGCCATCTAAGACATCCTTATAATTGATGTAGTAAGCTTTCATTTGTCTCCAATGCGAACATATCAATTATGGGATGTCTAAGGTGGCAAATGAATTGATATCAATAAGATAAAGATAGACAAAATAACCCATTTGCTAGAAAGTTCAGAAACCTAATTGCCTGGTTAAATATGTAAGGAACTATTTGCAAATGACCCAAAATTTAAGCAGGCTTTCCACATTATTCCCTGTCAAAGTAGTACAAGCTCAGACATAAATCCACTGTGTTGAAAGAAAAAAATAAGAACAGTTTATTGGATCCTCATATGGCACACCTTATTAGTGAAGGATGAATAGCATATGGTCTTCACTGTATCCAAACTAAGAAATATGAGTTATTTTTAGAAGTATACATCTTTCATCTTTGGCTTTTCTTATGACACACTTAAAACCAGATCCTTCAAATGTAACTCATGACAGTTTATTAGTTAAATCCATATGTATGGAGTTACAAACAATATTTATGTCTCTAATTAGGTCTATAATTTCATTTCCAGGTGAACGTGACAGCTGATCACCGAATAATTTATGGGGCTGACTTGGCTGCATTCCTTCAGACATTCTCAAAAATCATTGAAAAACCGGAAAGCTTAACATTGTAGTGATTCAGCACTTCGACATGATAATACGTGCTTACCCACCCATAAGTGGATGACGAGCCGACAGCATTTACGGAGACTGCCAGGCTAGTGCCTCAATTTGTGCTTATATTGTACTTCATTTTGTCATTCTTCTAAGGTTTACGAGCTATCCCACAGTAATTGACAAAATTTCAGGAGAGAGAGAAAGCTTTTGATTTTTCAGTGAAGGATGTTGTTGTAAACGGCAATAACGGTGAAAAATAAAGTGTAAGCAGTATGATTTTGCAATAAAAATATAGTTTACTTCAGACATTTTCATTTCAAAGGAAATGCCTTATCATGCTAGGAATGTTTACATATTATTACTATTGCATTCCCAGTACATTAGCATAATTTATTGACACTGCAATATCAACACATTACGGAACCGTTTCTAGCATGATCAAAGGTGCACTTAGTTCTGTAAAAGCCACCTTATCACTGTTTTCATGAAGCTCATTTGTGAATTTCATGCCATTGGCTAGACTATCCTGTTATTGCGTAGGTTCCCTTTAACTGTTTTCATTCTGCTCATATTACAAATGAGAAAACTATTCTTTTCTCCGAACTTATCACTTACTATTCTTTTCTCCGAACTTATCACTGAATTTTTATTTTTAGTCTTTACTCATTTCATTAGAAAGAGAGAGAGAAAACATAACTCTAATTATATATAGACTTGCTAAACTTGAGGGAGAAACTAACATAACTACATCTTATAGAGCGAAACAAGAATTTAAAGCATGTGAACTACGGTTGCTGTGATACACTGGAGCCAATTCAGTGTATTCTAACGACAGGGTATCCTATTTCTTCTTCTTTGGAAGTTTCTGTTTTCTTTCTTTTGGCTTTTTGGCCATACGAACAGAGCATTGTATTGTGTCCTGGACAACAGGTAAATTCACCAGTCCAATCTAATATTTCGAGAAAGGTACAGTTTATCGATGTATTCGATAACTGGAAGTGAAGCATTGATGTATCTTCCCATTTTCTTTTCAGCTGATTGATCTGCAACGACATTTATGATAGTACCAGGTCTTTAGACGTTGGACTGCTGCTAAAAAAAATCTAATGAGAATAAAATACAAACATTCCTTAATTCATCAGTTTTTTTTCCTTCCCTCAAAAATGGAAAAAGCTTGGGATCTTTTGGAGCAAAATTGATGTAAATACATCTCCTCATTATGAAATAGGTAGATGGCTTAACATCATATTAAGATCAATGAAAATTTCAGGAGGCTTCGGGCTGCCATTAACTTTTAAAAAAAAAAAAAAATGCATGTAGAGCTTTAATTACTAGAAAGATATCTTGGAGCTATCAAGAGATGGCATATCCCAGAGATGAATATAATGAGTAAGTGTAAACGATGGAAGATTCGGAACTGATGACGGGACAATAACACATATATTCATCCAATGATAAATGATAAGGAAGAATCATTCCCAGAGAGTATGATTTGTCGGAAAAAGAATTAAATAAAAATAGTCAGGAAACAACGGATTCCAAGAAAATGGGTAGGACAAGAGATGGAACATAGAGGATTCAATAGTTGTATATAACGTTGAGTGGCAAAAAGAATTCAAAGGTAGATTTTAATTGGTCATGTATGTATGTCTTAATAGCACTCTGATGTTTGAACTTCGAATAAAAGTCATAATGTAACTGCCAATATTAGATATTCAGTCTGTGTGTATAAACTTAGGACAAACATGCAGCGAACATTATAACAATGATATAAACTCACCTGTTTCATTAAGCATCACCAACAGTTGATCCCTTGTTGGAAGCGTATACATCCCAGCAGATACAGCAGTTCTTACTGCCCATGTGTGATATGGTGCACAAACCTGCGCATAAGCTGTTGAAGCTACCCGTTTTAGTGAGTTGTCACTGAAAGTAACAAAATTATGAATCAGATATCACCACCATCCACCGGACACTAAAATAATTTGAATTGATATGAATAGTGATACTATTATGCAGCATTGTTGCGTTACCAATACAACTTGAAAATGAGAGATTCAAGCTGGGTAATTATTTTGTTATAACAGAACAGACATATGGCAAAATAGAAGGAGCATGGAGAACCATGTGGTGATATAATGCAATGTAAGACTGCCTTCTTAATTAACTACACTAAATCAAACATCAGTGGCAGGAAGATGTGACTAAATCACACAAAACAAGTACAAGGACATATACATTCAAAGCGAAGGATCAGCTTCATGAATTGTTTGTCAAGCAAGAATGCTGTCATAAAACAATGGGAGCATAAATTGAGTGAAACAAGAGATTCCTCTAAGATGTAAAATAGAATTTTACACAGTAAGATCTTTTGACAATTCATCTTTAAACTAAATTGAAGAATCTCTAAGCTTTTCCTATCGAGATTCATGGAATGAACTGTTAGGAATACAAATGCAATGCCCATTCATAATCTTGAATACTGTCTAGAATGTTCTCTTCCGTTAAAAAAGTTGAGAAGTCGAAAAAGAAACCAGAGCACATATTGTATCACATAAATGATTCAGCATCTTATATGGATTTTGTAGAAATTAAAGGATATTCTCAAAAAGACAAGGATGCATCTGTAAAGAGGCTTGCATACTCAGTGGACAAAAAATTTTCAAATATAGCTCTGATGAGATCAAGGCCCTGCCGAACTCTGCGCAGATTACGTGAAAGGCTTCCTGCTGTTTTCACTGTGCCGTGTGCTATATCATGGTCAAGTATGTCTCCTAGAGTGTCAAATGTATTTGATGCTTCCACAAGTCCACGTAGCTGAACAAATCAATCATATCATTCCAACCATTATCAAAAAATGAAAGTCTATTTATATGTAGATGGCTAAGAATGGAAGTTAACATGATGCCATGAGCTTAATTAGAGACCCCAAACCTTTATATCTCCCTCTACTAACCACACCCCACACACTAACCACGGGCTACTGGAGATGATCCAATCTCCACACACTAGACTGTTAAACTACAAACTTATACGTAAACTGCACCATCTGACTTTTTCAGTGCAAATATCGATCAGGGTCATAATTACTTAGTCACAAGTTGCAATAGATGGCATTGGCAAACATAGTAGTTACAAATCATAACACCTAAGAAGTGACAAAGATAACGTCCAACAATTTCTACTGTTCCCCCAAAACATTAAGTGATACAAGAAAAATCAATACTCCACCAAGCACTTGAATTTACATTTAGAAAAGAAAGAATCCCTACAGCAACAGAATTCGTGCCAGAGATCAGTTTCAGTATAATGGTTTCCAATTCCAAGTTGTAGAAAAAGATCATACCATATTTTCCACAACTTCTACTGTTATCATGTTCATCCACTAAAAGAAAGAATGAAAGGAAAAAAAAAAAAAAAAAAGAGCACACGCACAGAAAAAAAGGAAGAAAAACGTTAGAACTTTTCAATCATAATCATCTCTCGGTCCCCAATACATTTAATTTTGTTTTTCTTTTTTGGTCAGAAATCACAAACAAAATCAAGTGTACATTTCCCTCACTTCAATTCGTTATAATTCACTTCATTAAATGATGGAAAGAGCATTCATAGCTAAACAAGAAAATAAACTCCAAAGGCAGAAAAGGGAAAGAACCTTGGCGACGTATTCCAATTCAGCGAATTTGAAAGCCAGGCCGAGGCAATTAAAGAGAACGGATACCAGAAAGCAAGCTTCGCAAAAAGTGTCCAACCGAAGCTTTTCTTCTCCCGTGGACCCATTTATTCGGCCCTCAAGCCTCTTCGCGAGCTCCTCGAAGGCCTCGGCCATGGCGGTTAGAGGCATCGTCGCTGTATCCGGTGGTGCAACCGCGTTATTCATATCTTCGCTATTGACCATTGTTGAAATTCAACGCCACAAATTAGTTGCTTCCTTTTATTCGTAACAAAAGATCAAACATTGTCGAGATGTCAAAAAAGTAAAAAAAAGGTCAAATTGTGGGAATTGTTGATTAGATGTTTTGTCGGTTAGAAGGTTCCCTACGGATGCGCTGAGCCAGAGGCTTTGGAAACATGCCATTTTGCAATAGAGAGAGAGAGAGAGAGAGAGCACTGAGAAACGTCCACCTCTGGCACATCAATGGCGGTTCCCACCGTTTCATCATGGGGAGCAGCCGAACAGGCAGGAATCGTCCATTGGCCCAATAAGAATAATGGGCCGTAAAGATCTTGGACTCTCAGTAAAGGCCTCACATTTAAGTTTTGGCCCATACGGCTTTGGGATGTTTGAGGTGGCCTAAGTAGAAAAGCATTTAGCTACGTGACCAAATTTTGGAAAAAAAAAAATAGTAATGTTTTGTTCTTGGAAAATACATGATTTAATTATTTAATTTATTAAATTTTAAAAATATATTATTTGATTTTATAAAATTTTTAATTAATACTCATGAGTTTTTAAATTATACATATTTGCTTTATTAATGTTTTATTTTTTATAAGCAAATTAATCACGATCTAAAAAATTATTTTAAAATTACATAATTAAATAATTAAACACACACACATATATGTATATATATATATATATATATATATATATTCAGAACAAATTGCACTTCCTTTTGAAAATATAAAATTTCAGTGTCTTAAGTTTTTACTTTTGATCCTGAGGGTTAGGCATTTTTTGTTTATGTGTAGTTCCCACCTAGATTTTACTGTTGTTTATGTTGGTTAGGCTCACTTTCTATACTTTAGTCCAAAAATAATAACCTTAACATAAAGTGTCTTTGTAAAAGGTTAGCTATCTTTTTTCTTGACGGGTTTCTCTTGCTTCTCCCCTATGTCGTCGTAATTAAAGCATTTTTGCATATAGCAGTGAATCCTCTCCTTATATTTTTCTTGTTTGCCCTTTTTTTCCCTAAATAAAGCTCTTCTATGAGTGTTTCCTCTTTTCGTAGGAGCAATTTTCTTTCGTACATGAAAGTGTTTCCTCCTCAGAATAAGAGCTTAAAATTTCGGGGTAAATTTTTAAAGATTTACAATAATGTTAATCTATTTTCTTTCGTACTTTAAGGGTGTGTTGCCTTTCTAGAATAGAGGATTATCCATCACCATCAAATGCACTATACAATTAAAGAGATAATAATAAAAGAAAAGTAAAAAACATGTCTATGGGCCATTTCACTCTTTTCACTCATCTCTTTTTTAACCATGTGTAACTTCAGGCCCAAAAAAAACTTTGTCTGTATAACTATATAATATTGTGTAGTCGTATAAATAGTTTAAAGAAATATACAGTGTTGAGATAATCAGATTAGACAAGCCAATCTAACCGAAAACAAGTAAACCGGGTGCCTCTCCAATCCGACTAAATTCAAGGGGTTAATAACTGGCTGGTTTAAACTGAACAAACCCAAACCCATCGAATCTTGCTGTATACTGGCTCTCTACCGATTTTTATAATTTGTCCACTATCGAGGCTGTGGCATTCAGAGGTAGATTTCTTTAAAAGTTAAAGTAAAAGAATTCAGAGCTGACGAAAAAAACATCAAGGGGTGAAAGCCAACGGTTCAATATTATTTTATGCTAAAAACTTTTAACTTTTTATATTAGTAAACATGCTATTCCTTATAACTACAAATTAATATTATTCCGCGTCTACTATACATGCTTTCCTTATAATTACTATGTCAAAAAAAAAAAAAAAGTGAGAGTAAACTGATCGCTGCAATCAGACTTTGCTGGCTAGCTCAACCTGCTTCTCATCAGGACCACTATCTCCATCCCCTTTACCATGGACCTGAATCGGCTTGTAAACATACAGTTTCGCGCAGTATATGTAGTAAACTAGATTAACAACTTGCAGCAAAGTGATGAGCCAGTAGAAGTACTCCAGCTTCCCTTTGTTCAAATTATTATCAGGAAGCCAGTTTGACCCATCAGGCCTACCGCTGAACTTATGGACCAAGGAAACCAGAAGGGTACTAAAGTAATTTCCAGCTGAGATCGAAGTCCAAAACAAAGCCATGGCAGTACTCCGCATGCTCTCCGGAGCCTGATCATAGAAAAACTCCAAGTGCCCTATCGCCATGAAAGCTTCAGCCATTCCATGGATGCTATACTGCGGCACAAGCCAGAAGACCGAGATGGGAACGGTGGCCCGAGGGTGGTCGACGAGCCCATGGGCGACGGCGGCCTGCTTGCGCTTGACTTCGACGAGCCCAGCAAGCAGGGTGGCTAGGGTTGAGATGACTAATCCTATTCCCATTCTGTGGAGGAAGGTAATGCCGCGGTCGAGGCCGGTGAGCCGGCGGGCCAGCCGGATGAAGACGCGGTCGTAGAAGGCGGTTGTGGCGAGCATGGCGAGAATGGTGAAGACGGACATGGAGCCTGGGGGGATTTGGAAGGTGCTGGTGAGGTGCCTGTCCATGGTTTTGGCTTGCTGGAGGGAGAAGGTGCTTTGTTGGGCATAGGCTGTGATGAGGAGGATGCCTGAGGCCCATATTGGGCCCATCCTGATTAAGGACTTCAGTTCCTCCACTCTGTGAACCGTGTTTAGGCTCCATAAGTTTGGAGTTTTAAGGTCATTGTCTTCTTCTGTCACTGTGGCTGCCTTGTCCAGAAATCTGCAAAAATTTTTAAAAGAATCTTTGACATTTTGCCTCTAATTTTCTTTCCATGCCAAAAGGTTCATATAATATGTATTAGTCGTAATTTAATAGTAAGAAGAGTCAGAATTGTCATACACCAAAAAGACAAAAGAAAAACTTGCAGATCATGAAAGAAAGAAAATGACAAACGAATGAGTGTAAGTGGAGTTCAGGGGATTATCTTTTATCTCTATCTCTTTTTAAATTTATAAAAAAAGTTTACCAAAAATATTTTAGAGGATCTATATTATGAATGAAACTAGCAGTTGCGTTTAAATATTCCAGTATGCCAACTCATTCCAACCCATTAAAGCCCATGAAATAGAGTTTAGGTTCTGGATTAAAACCATTTGTTTCTCCAAATAAAGAGTGAGACAAAAAGGCAGCACAAGAATCTAACTCTCATATATAAAAACTTGTATCTATGTGTGTATATATATACATATATGTAAAGTCTTTTCGATTAAAACTCTTCAGCAAAAAGATTTGCTTCTAATTAAATCATGGGCTGTAAACAATTTGGCCAGCCTGTGTTTACACTATGATTATAGACAAATAAGAAAATGGGTAGCCTTTGTATGCTAGTGGGGCATCAACGACACTCTAACAGGACAGATGACACTATACCATTTTGTTGCTTAGCTAAAAGACTTCCAATCATAGAAGTATGCATACAGATGCAAGCGCAAACTCATGAAAAAAGGGTTGTGAACAATGGAGCACAGCTAATGACTGAAAATAATTGATGTTCGATTTGGTCAAAATTTATGGCAAACACAGGGCAAAACAATATAAAAAAAAAAAAAAAAGAAATTGATCTGGGGCAAAATAAATTGAGTGGATGCTAGTGTAATACTCAGATTAATAATGCTTGACGTGGACTAATATCAGTGTTGTTAACCTTGTTGGCAGCATTTTATAATCATAAGTACATTTGGAGCCTAATGCAAAATTCTAAGGTGGTTGAGCTTTGTGTCTCTCTCTGTAAATGCCAAACACGGGAAACTAGCTTATGATATCTATCCACATATCAATTCTTGAATCTTTATCAATCATTGAACGAAATTCAGAGAAATTTTAAGATAAATCTGAGCTACGCTAAACAGTAAAAAGACGTGTGTATTCTGAATTCATTATATTTAGTAAAAAATATATTGATCCAATGGTTAATATTAAAGGAATTGCATATATATTCTAAATATTCATATTAAATTTAGTGATTGAACACAATAAAAAATTTTAATTAATGATTTAGATTTAATAAACTGCATTACTTAATAGTCAATAATTTCTTTTAAACTCAATAGTCTAAATCTTAAATCCTAAATAACCAACAATTTCTTTTGAAACAGTAACCAATCCAAATTCGACACAAGTATCTTAAAGAGAGTTTGTTTTTATTAATCAACTCAATGGGAATGGGCAAAAGTCATGATTTATATATTTTTAATATAAGCAAAAGCCAAGATTTAGTTTCCATAATTTAAAATGTGTGGGGCTTATATGTGGAAACTGAACATTCATTTCAAATATTGTTAAAAATTTCTCCTCAATTTATTAATTAAATTGAAGGTGTTAAACATCAAAATGGATACTCTTCAGCACCCATTAATTATATGTAAAGGGTACAGTCAAATTAGTATCTCTAGAGGATCTGCTTTCTACTTGGCACTGACATATGCATATCAAACTTTATAAAATGAAGAGAAAGAGGGAGAGACACGTACTTCATCTGCTCAGTATGAATAAGCTTTCCTCCCAAAGAAATGGAGGCATCCAGTTCATCATTTTGGTACAACAATTTGGAGTCTGACACATGACGTACCTTTCTCTTCCTAAATGCAGCCACGCCAACCTGAGCGAGTCGGGTAAACGGGCTGCCATCTGGATCCAAGTTTCGGTAAAGTGGATACCCGACAATAAAGATGATGATTGAGATAAACATGGCCATTGTGGGGACCCCAAGCCCCCATCCCCATCCTACATTATCTTGGATGTACACCAGCACTGTCACAGCCACAAGCGTGGCTGTACCCATGACAAAGTAGTACCAGTTGAAGTATGTCCATGTCTTTGTCGCTTGATTTGGATCCGATTCATCAAACTGGTCTGCTCCGAATGCCACCACACATGGCCGGATCCCACCGGCCCCGAGAGCCCCAAATAGCAGAGACACATAAAGTACTGCCAGCTGTCCTGAGTCAGCTTCTTGGCATACCTCCTCACCTTTACATGGAGGTGGCCTTAACTGTGGAAGGACTGCTGATAATGTTAAACTAATGATCCCCTGAAATATTTACGTTTCAAATATTAGGCTTTTAACTAATCATATTCATAACTAGATCAGTTTTTGAGTAAAAAGATCAGGTTCAAAAATATGCAGATCTATTCTTAGTTACAGCCAGATTTCTTAGCGACAAGTAAATCATAAATAAATATATAAGTATGTCTGGTACATATCTTTTCATTGAAACTCATTTTTAACATGCTAGCATGCATGTTTATTTATAAAAAGTTTGGTCAAACTAAATCTGAGTAAGAATCTTTTGAAAGACGTGTGTGTGTGAGAGAGAGAGAGAGAGATGGTATTTACTATTTGGTATATAATGGAAGCTGCAGTGATAGTCCAGAACTTTCCAGCATAAGAGTCGGAAATGAAGGCACCAAGCAACGGAGTCAAGCTTGCAGTTCCATTAAAGTTGGTTAGTGTGTTGGCTGCTTTGGTTAATGGCATGTGAAGTTGTATCGTCAAGTAGCTAATCATGTTTGTAGTGAAACCCACCACTGCTAACTTCTCGCAGACATCATTAGCTGCACCATATCACCAAAATCCAGATTAATTCCGGGCTAATCAAATTCATAACCCACTAAATCGTTGCTGTGAAAAATTCAACTTACTATTACAGTTTATATATATATAATTTTTTTCCACTGAATGTGTGCTACTTTGTGTGACAAAGATATAGAAATTTGAGGATGAAAAACCTAACAGCTGAAGATGAGGAGCTTTTCATAACATCTTCCCAGAAAAACTATAGTAAGTGTTTATAAGCTTACCGAAGATAAAGGGCATAGCGATTAGCCCTCCCTTTTTCCTTCTTCTAACATGGTTGTCTTTCTGCTCCATCTTTTCAAAAATCTATTATCGTCTCTTCGTACAAGAAAATTCGAACAAGCTTAAGTATTTATAGGCCAAGTTTGAAGTATGGAGAGTGGAGACTCAGGATTTATAATTATCACAGTTCACAGCAGCTAATGCCCGTGAAGCGTTCACACAACCACTTTTAGAGTCAGGTCATGGCTACAAATATATTATGTTTTTGGATTATACAATAATTAGGTTGAAATAAAGGGGAATGAAAAGATGCAAAAATAAACTGTAGGAATAAAAATCAATGTCAATGACCCGTGAAACTATCGAAATCTTTTTTGCACCTAAATATAAGTAAAATTGAAGTAGTTCCCCCAATTCTGAGCACATAGACAGCATATTCGAAAGTTGCAAATTTGAAAAATAATAATCCCAAACTAAATTCATTTAATAAAAAATAGATAAACAAAATTATAAAATAACGTGTATATGTGTGTGTATATATATATATATATATATATATATATATATTAAGTAGGTTACATCTCAAATATATTTATATATTTTATTCTAATTAACTAATCAATCTATTTTATTAAAATATATCTATGAATTAATCACAAGAGCCCCAGTATAAAACATGATTATGTTTGGTTTCCAGTAAATTCTTTAGTGCTGAAGTATACTAATATACTCAATTATAATGTAAGGGTATAATTATAATATTATTATTTTTTGGGTTGATATTATTACAATTATATCTTTATAGTATAATTGGATACATTTATGCACTCAATTATGAATACACTAAAGATGACACCTTAGTTTCCACTGATATTGAATTTAGTTGGCTAGAAAAAATTTTAAGAGTAAAAAGGAAAATTAACCAAATGACTATAACAGCTTTAGTGTAAAAGATATTAAGATACTTCATTTTTTTAATTTTACACTGTAAAATATTTTGATATTAAATATTAAAATATTTGTTGATAGATTTATTTGCAAAAATAATTTATTAACAACAATATAAAATAAGTCAAATTATTTTTTGTAAATCTTTTATTCATAAGTTTTTTTTAAATCACTATTGTAACAAGAAAAAACCATGAAGTAATAGTATGTTATTATTTAATATGCAAAATGATTTTTTGAATTACCAATTATAGAAAAAATAAATAGTCTTAATTATGGTTTTCTTTGTCCTAGTTAGGACCACTAACCGCAATTTTCAAAACCATGGTAGAACCAATCGTGGAGACAATTTCACCACATTTATTACTAACCAGGGTACATCGGTGGTTAAAATATGGTTTAACCACGGTTTCTAAAACCGTGGTTAAGACATGACATAACCACTGTTTAGATAACCGTGGTTAGATTTGATGGCATAACCACGTTTTTTGTAACCATTGTTAAATCACTTGTCTTAACCACAATTTTCTGTAACCATGGTTAAACCATATTTTAAACATGGTTTTAAAACCATGGTTAGGCCATTCAAAATGTTGTTAGATACGTATCAAACCTTTAGTTGCATTTTAACCACTGCAAGTAGGTTAATTTTTTTAAAAAAAAAAAACACTTTGTCCTTGTCGACATAATTTGTATTTCCATAAATAACAACTCCAACCAACACATTCAACCAACCAACATTACATAGATTACTACTAACATACTAACATAGAATTCTCTAAATACATACTAACATAATTTGTAGCACATTCCAACTAACGAAATCCCCATTATATACAAAGAATTCTTTAAGTACATACAAACATAAGCAATGAGAGTTCATCTAAAGTGCTTTTTAAAGGTGTTGGAATGCGGAGAATGACTTGCATCACTTGATGTTGTGTGTCCACTATTGTGATCACATGAAACTTGAATTTCAAATAAAAAAGTAAGAGATAATGATATGCCAATGAATATGATACATGAAAATATAAATGAAGTAGAGGAAATCCTAAAAGTTACTTTTGTATTTTGTAAGCCAGCAAGCTCAGGTGGAATTTGGCCACCAAAACTCTAAAGAAGGAAAGTTATCCCTGTTTCTATTTGCTTTGTTTGAGCATTATTTTCTGTAATCTAGGCATCCTTTTCTATCATTTTCTACTTGAGCATTTCCACCTCGTTCTACAACTCATTATAGGAACGACTAGAGGATGTGTCTACATATCCACTTCCATGGTATCCGAGTTGGGCAAACACCTAACCCAAATCCACGCACTCAACCATGATGCTCTCAGGTTCCCAACACCCTAGCCAATGGATCATTGATTGACATTTGTTGTGATGAAATGTCTTATTGCTTAATTTTAGCAAATTTTTCCTACAAATCAAAATAGAAAGAAACAAATCAATTCATGAATTGACCATTTTAACAAAAGCATAAGCTAACACCTTAATACCATATAATTTTGACACCCATACCAACAGCTTTTGCTTCATCGTTGATATGTGATCCATTAGCATGCTTGTGGAAATGTAATAGTTCTCAAATTACAACCAATTATCTATTGTACTATTTATAAAAATTGTCTAACCATCTCAGCCTTCTTTCGTGCAAGGCATTTAGATCCACTAGTGTGTGACATTGTTAACATCTTTCAGTTCTGCTTATCTTTTCTACAATCGCCTAGTGATTGAATAAAACATATTAGTATAGTCAGCTAATATTATATGTAATTACAAAAAAAACATTAAGTTATTACTTGAGTCCTTTGAGAAAGTCTATAATCTATGAAAGTTACCCACTTATCTTTGTCTATATTCTCTGAGGCATCTTGAAGTAACTCTTCTCAAGTGCAAGTTTTGTCATTATTATACAAGTCATATCGTGCACTCTTCTATTTACTTCCAATAGATTATAATACATATCTCTTGTAGGCATCATCATTGAGCATAAACTAAGTTTAGAGGATAAAATATATCAATTAGTAAATCATACCAAACAACGCTGAAAAAATATATTGGTTAGGTTGGAGGATAAGTCACATTGTTACTTATATAGTATCTCTGTACATCTAATTCTCATAGTCAGATGGTATAAGCTTCCAATCCTCATAGCTGATCGAAAATGCACCAAAATCCTTAGTAATGGTGCCTAAGAAAACATCTAATAACCCACCTCCATCTTCAATGGCTTGGTTAGTGCCATTAAATGGGACTATAATCCTATGCCCACCCAAAAAGGATCATGCCTCATGCACACTTAGTGATCGAGTATGTACTTCTGCTTTATCACTGTTGATTGAAAATTAGTAAGGCAGTAAAAGTACACAACTTAGCACACCTATGCAAAAAATGTAAATTTACATGCCAATAACACCAACAATCCAAGATTGTCTTCGATGTCGTCGTAGGTGGAGTTTGCACTTTGTAGGCAGTTTTTCCTATTCATGTTCATGCTCTTCAGAATATTCAAATTGTACATTTACTTCTTTAGCCAACATGTTATCAGTATGAACATCTGGTAAGTGAACATGGAAGTCAAGTCTTGGAAATTCAGATAGAGAAAGGGAATTTGACATATGATGTCCACTATTGCGGGAACTACCACCCCTGCCCACCTTACACTTCTTTAGGTATTTGTTCATCTTCAAAATTCCTATTTATTAGGATAAGAAAAACATGAGTTTACTTGTAAGCCACATTAATATTCATAGTTAAAGCAATAAATAAAAAACATAAGCAATAATAATAAAACACTACTTAGATAAGTGTAAATTTACTTCAAACTTTGGAAATATAATTTATATGTGTTGAGGTTGGAATGATTCATTATCATAGGTAACAACCTCCTTTTCGTCACTTAAAGCATGCAGGCCATAAGACTTTATATAGACAATCAAACTTAAATTCTTATCCAACTCATCGTCTCCATAATATATTTGTTGAGGTTTTGAAACTTGAATGTATTAACAAAGAAACTAGAGGGAGTGAATAAGTTCTCCTAAAATAATGATTTTAAATAAAAAAATCATTTTATACCTTTATAATAGTAACAAGTTAATTGTATTCAAACATAACCAAAATTGGGAGTAACAAGTTAACTGTATATCGAAACTAGTTAACTGTATTCAGACAAAAGTAAAATTGGGATTATATATTGAATTGTATTTTTTAAACCAGTTAACTATTTTCAAATAAAAACTAATGATTCTGGAAATAAATAATTAACTTGTTAGGAATGCAGTTAACTAAATCCGTACAGAAATGAATAAAAAAGTAAAGAGAAGAAGTAAAACACAAAGATTTATCCTAGTTTGACACAACCAATCCCTACATCCAGTCCTATTGACTCCCAAGGGATTTTCTTCACTATAATAACAACACTGAAAAACTTTGTAGAGTTTTCACATGTTCACCCTAAATACAAGGTTTTTCAAGCTCACCTCAAACTTACAAAAGGTTTCCTAGCTCACCTTAAACTATCAAAAGGCTTCCTAGCTCATTTCAAACTAATAAGAGATTTCCTAACTTACCCCAAACTAATTTTAAAGTTTTTCCAACTATCAAACACTTACTTCCTCTCAATCACTGAGAAAGAAGTACACAATAGAAAGTAGATGAAGTTTGTGAACTCTTATTATTATGGGTTTACAAGATAACACTATTAAATGCTTTCAAAAGCAAATATAAACATATGCAAAGCTCAAGCTCTATGTTTTTGCAAATAAGCTTTCAACTCTATTATGCTCTTCAAGAGCCAATACTTCTGTATATATAGTTCATTAAAAACTAGTCGTTGGAAACAATGATTGTTGTAGATCTTCATAATTATGGAGATGGATAGATTTGTCTTCAACTTTCCTCCATAAATCTTGCACGAGTAGGTAGATATTTGACTTGAGAGATGGCCTCCTTAGTTCAAACTTGGTATGGCACACTTTTGAAGACCAAAAGAGACGTTGGTGTGTTGAAGTGGGTGATGATACAGCCAATATTGTCAAACTTGCGAGTTTAGGCAGAATTGAAAATGGGGTATAAAATCATATTGTAAACTCATAATGTAGAATCGTAAGAGTTTATTTCTATTAATAAATGATTATTTAAATATATAATTATATAGTTAAAATACAATATATAACATGATATTTATTCAAATACTATTTATATTTAAAATTATAAAAAAAAATGAATAGGATATACCATTAAAAACTAAAAATTAAAAAAATGAGCATAAATTTGTTATCCTAAAAAAAAAAAAAAAAGCCAATATGAGAGGCAATTTTACATGCTTATTTTGAATATCCAATTGCACTATTAATATTAAAAAATATATTTAATACAATATTAACAATACATATATGTTTTATCTTTTATTATTCATGTATTATATAAAAATTTGACAGTTTCAAATAATATAAGATGACTCATGAGAAAAAGATATTAACATTTTGAATAAAAGATATCAACAAATGTTAAGAGTAGTATATTTGATTTATTTTTTTCATGTTCTTGATGATCCCAAAATTAAAAAAAAATCAAATTTTATATAAAAATTATTCTATGTTAATATTGCAAAATGAGATGATTGTTAAATATAAAAGTTGACTAATATTTACTAAATAACCATGTAATACAAGGTGGAAAGGACGCTGCCATTGAGGATGGGAGGATCACAGTTCAAGACTTAAAGGTGAAAGTTTTGTAAAATACATGATACAAAGAGCACTTATTCAACTCAATATGAACTCAACGAGTTTACCGAGCTAACTCGCGAGTTTGATAACATTAGATATAGCTACAAAGAGGAAAGGAATGATGGAGCCTCTCTTTTCTTCAAGAAGGTGTCAATGAGGTGGAGAGATTTTGATGCCTTTGGAATATTGTTGTTGGTCAATGTTTGAAAAGGAAAAGTGACATTGGAAGAGCTGAAAGTAAAGGTAACATGATAAGCCTTTCAAATTTGTCCTTACGAACCATTAGCCGAACCCTCATCGCTAAGGTGTCAAAAGCTAATACTGGATGTGAGAATGCACTATAGTGATGTAATCCAGGTCGTGTTCACTTCAAGGAGCCTAATTTATTCCTAAGTAATTTGAATGCAAGTTATGTGCAAAAATAGGGGAAAATCGAGGTTCTGATTTTGTCTTTTGAAATTGGGTAAGATGCAATTTATTTATAATTTTTTTGAGATTTTTTATATGAGATGTGAATTAACAAAATGACTAAATGAGGGAGTGAAAATTTTAAAGCAAATGGTGATGAAATGCCTATTGGAGATTTGATTTGACCTTCCTAACTTAAAAGATAAATGGAAGTTTCTTTTAAAAACCAATTCCTTAGGTGGTTTGAAATACCATTCAAACACTAGGTAAGTTAATTTGTTTATGAAATATTTAAACCTAAAGGCTTCACAACAACATTAACTACCTTTCTTGATGCATAAAAGAGTAAATCAATGCAAAGATGTGAGAATAACTTAAGCAATTTAACTAAGTATTACCAAGCTACCATAATCAATCAATAGATATCTTAGATAATACCAAACCTAATAATTCTATAATCAAGTGTAGCAATAATCCTTACAAAACACATATCTACACATAAATTCCAAAATCCAATCCAACATATGAAATTTTACTGCAAAGTAATTCAACCTATCAAAGCAACCAAAATGATTTAATCAAAACACAATGATTACAAGAAGGAAATGATGGAAAATATTATGAAAACTCCCTAATTGATGCTCCAAGCTCAAGCCTTCTCAATTCTCCTCTGGCCAAGTGATGTTTAGCTACTCATGGTAGAGAGGGAGGCTTCACCAAGCTCCAAATCACCAAGAACACTCATGGCAATGCAGAAAAATGTTGAAAAGATAAAGAAAATGAAGAAAGGAGTGAATGTGGATGAGTTCTCAGCCTCTCATCCATTTGATGGATGCCTTAACCCTTCAAAAACCTCAGTATTTAAAGGGAAACAAGTTGGGTCTGATCTTCCAATTAGGTTTGGATCAAATATAAAAAAATTTGCAAGTTCGGTAAAGTTCGTCTCAGTGAACTACATAGAAAATGGGGGTTGGTGAGAATTGAGTTCACCATGGTGAACCACATAGCAAGTACAATCCTTGTATTTTTCTGCAATTTTTTTTATTTTTCTGGTCCCTAATTGCAATTTCTTCTAACTAATCCTTGAATTTGGCCTGTAATACAAGAATTCAAATATTGTAATATCTCCAATTTAATTCATTTAATTCAAGTTAATGGAACAATTACAATTTTATACTTAAAAGCACATTTTTTTAGGAAATTGTCTCTAATCTCAAATTACCACAAGATAATATCAAATCATGCATTTAAGCTCTTAAAATCAAATAAAATCTCATGAATTGATATTAAATGGTGTGGTAAAAATGGGTTAGATCAACCATACTCAATATCAATAGGTGAATGAGCTAGCACTTTTAGTTTAAACTTCCATGAGTTGGCATTTGCTTCAGATATGTGGCGTAGGTTGTTTTAGACAATATGGAAGTGGAATTGGCTCTTAAAGTTTCAGATCAAGTAAATTTATGCCCTTTTCTTCATTTGTGTTTTGTCATTAATTAAACATGGATATTGGGTTTAATTTTTGGGCTAACATGTATGACTTATCATCTTCATTGTCACTCGTGTGTATCAATCATAAGAAATTAATGGACTTGAATTCTAATTCATCAGTTATAATCCCTCTAGGATTGGTTTTATCAACCCATATATATTTAAATAAGGTAACCATGAATCGACCATGATAATTTAATTCAATGATGTCTACCAATTTTCCATAATATGACACACTTTTAAAGCTCATTTGACCATTACTATTACTTGAATAGCTTATAGTCCCAAAGATTCCAATGTTTTGAGTTTTCAACCTTTGATCTCGTTCCATTGTTCTAAATTTGAAGCCACTGACATTATAAGTACTATTTTCTTTGCAATATTAAGTGAACCTAAGGTAAACAATTTCATATCAATTGAATGTGATCCATTAACATTATTCCTTATCTAGAATCAACTAATCATAAGTATGTCAGTAAATAACTTAGTAAGGAAAGAACATTTATAAGTAAATATATACTCACATGATGGCAAAATCATCGAACAAATTCTCTATGAACTTTCTTATCAATCTTAGTAGAAAATCATGTGCGGCTACGCAATAATCTCATAACATGATCTCTAAATTCCCTATGTGTCATATACAAGAAATTATATAAATGGAATTGTATATGAAAGTACACATTTCCATATGTACAATTTACTTACTAAAGAAACAGGTTAACTTGACTACAATTGGTTAACACATGATAATGTTCATGTAACTTCTCTGTAGGGGATAATGTAAAGTATTTAAAACTACCAATAGGTCTTCCAATAGGCAAAAATAAAGTGCCAACATTGGATGACCTAAAATTAGGTTGATTATCTACACACCCAAGTCGATTGAATATTGTCTCAACTACTTCCAAATATCGTGAACAAAAAGTTAAAATCTCTTGAGCCATAGTCTTTAGCTATTGACTTTTCTAGTTGACCCCTATTGCGTACATATGATTTTAACTTTGATAAATACTTGTTAAGCAAATTATTTTTTTGGTGAAGGAAGGTAATTAAAACTAATGAGAATAATTATCATAAAAAAGTAAGAGTTTACCTTTCAATCGGGTACATCCATCTATATTGTACTGGACCTGGAAGTTTTCCTTCTTCAACTAGGTATACAATCAAATGAACCATTACAGTAAAAAATGAAGGCATGAATAACATATCCAAATGACACAATGTAAGAATAACTCTATCTTGCCGTTGATCAAGTTCATTCACACTTAATCCATCCCCTTCATCCATAACTTTATTATCATTATGAACCTCAAATGTATCACAAACCATATTGTATATAAGATTGTCCTTACAAATCGGTTCATCTATTCCTTCTAGCCTTGCTTGAAGTTCTACCTCATAAGGTGCTTCATTAGTTCTTTCCCCATGCCTAACCCAAAATGTATATCCTTGTGGGAAAGGTTTAATAATTAAGTAGTCACACACAACTTCCCTAAATTGTCATTTCTTAAATTTATATTTAGGATATAGACATATTATCTTACCCCAACACTTATTTGCAAATGAAAAGTTTAAGAATTCATTCAATCCCTACAATACTTAGAGGAATTTTGAAGTCTAACAATCTAAGACTTATTTATTTTTTAAAGCAAAAGAAAGAATAATAAAATGGGTCACCAAAGTCAACTGCCAAATTCGGCAATATACATGTATTTGGCATACAAAGTGGAAAAAAATTAACACTAATTGGGATGTTGAAGCATTCCATATGAATAGCTATAAATCAATTAAACACATACAAGAAATTGTTAACTTAAACCAAATATTCAACTCATTTAAATATAAGTAAATCAAACTCATGTAATGAATTTACCAAAACAAAAAAAACACTATAATAATATTTACAAGACAATATTAATATTAAAGCATAATAACAATACAATAAACAAAACCAAAACAACAATAGAAAAAATGATCATATAAATTCTCACTAAACCAATATTTATATCCATGATGAAAAATAAAAAATGAAAATAATATATGTCTATGAAGAAAGAAAAAAATATTCCCACTAAACCAATATTTATATTCATTAGGGAAAATGTACAAAATAATATATGTCTCTATAGAAAGGGAAAAAAACATAAAAAAAATAAAAATGTAAAGTACTAAATGTCACTAAAATTCTATATATAATTAAAATTTTAAAAAGAAAATAAATATAAAAAAAACTAAAAACAGAATATTAGTACAAAAAAAAAATAAAACAAGCATTATTTGGTTGGATTGAAGAATAAAATCTTATGTAAATATATAAAATCCAACATAATAATAATACAATAATATATATATATATATATAAAATAACAAAAAAACGAAATAATGGTAATGTTGAAAGAAAAAATCCAACATAAATACAATAAATGGATTGATGATTCACCATAAAAAAATAGCTCAAAAAAAATCACTCAAGTATCTAATCAACCAAAATACTAAAAGAGAAGAAGATAACTAACTTGTAGGAGACAAACAAGAGACAAATGGTGGGGGGAAAGGACAACACTATCGTCTGAGGGCAAAGGATGATCGTCGAGGCTAGCAAAGGCCACCAACAACTGCACAGATAGAGAAAGGGATGAGGGTTGTTGTAGTAAGAGAGAAGAAGGAGGTGAGGGTTAAAATTTTTTAGCTAGGGTAATTTGGGAGAGGGATCGAAACATCAGATAAATGGTTAGGTCTCACAGTCTAAAACCATGGCCAGACTGCTGTTTAAAAATAAACGTGACTAGGCCACCATTTTTACATGGCCCAGTACATGTTTTTATCGTGGACTACCCACGGTTTTAACATATCCTAACCACAATTTAATAAAACCATGGTTAGGATAACATGTCCTAACCACAATTTTCACTAACCCGTGGTTAAGACACTATACGTAACCACATTTTTCTTTAAAATGTGGTTAAGTCTTGTCCTAACACAATTTTCATAGAACCATAGTTAGGTTAGGAAACCTAACCACGTTTGTAGTAACCGTGGTTAAGTTGTGGTTTACCCACGGTTTTGGTGACGGTGGTTATGCCCCTCCCATTTCCTATAGTGAGCATTAGACAAACATCCAGTTCCCTAAGTCCACACAAGGCAAGGCCTAAAAATATTCTTATTATGTTTGCTAATTAACTTGGAATATAAAATAAAGAATGCAAGATACTTTAAAATGCCCTCAAAAATTCATAAAACGCTAGCTAAAACAGTATTAATTGATATAAATGGATAATAGGCATATATATGGTCGGGTACATGTTGTCATATTTACTTTTCTCTCTCTCTCACACACACACACACAACTTGCACTATTTAGCATTGTGATATACATACATATAGCCCAAGGTTTATTGTAGTTAAGATATATATGCATACAATAATTTATGTTTCTCTGTTTGCATCTTGCAAGTACAATCTATCATATTTCTTCATGATTTTGCTACGTATGAAAGCATTTTCCCCCTCTTATTTTGGCCTTCTGAAATAATGGTTTGAATCATTCTAATGAATGGTAGAGAAAAAAAAAATTCAAGTTTTACCATTAAAATGAAAAGAATACTTTATTTAGTCTCTTTGATCTTTGGAAGTAATTGCAAAATCCCCTACTTATATAGCTATAAAAGTTAAGTATCATGCTGCTTTAATAATTTTTATTTTCATTATTTGGCACATTGACAACTTTATATCAAGAGTTAGAACGCCGACTCAAAAATAAGAAGGGTTTTTAATATAAACATTAATTTCCATTTGTGAATATGAGCACTGAGAAGAATAGAATACAAATATATATACATACACACATATATGGTGAATTGTGTACCATAGTATATTAATTATTTAAGGAAGTATAGCCATAAGGCAATATGCATATGTAATGTCAGTATATCCTATGCAGAGACAAAGTGCTCTAAGGATTTTTAATCATTGTTAAAGGTGTTAACTTTAATGCTTAGTGCTTTGAAAAGTCAAGATAAGGGGGTCATGGATGCATGTGTATTAGACATTTAACCATCATAATCTTTTTTGCCAGAAAAAAAAATCATAAATTTGATTAATTTATTATAGAAATTTTTATACTTCAAAATTATTTTAAAGAATTCTAAGATTAATTTATTTTATGTTAAGGAATTCTAATATAAGATCATGGGACTTAATGTTTAAACACATAATGAAAAAGCATTAAATAAAATTTTAAGATAGGATCATTTATAATAATAAAAAGAAAAAAAATTGGTTTGATAAACCTTTATAATAATTTTAAAATGTTCGATATTTTATAGTTGATATATTAAATTTATCATTTTAAATACTCATTTTTAAAACTACAAAATTCTGAAAGTATTTGTCTAACATCTTACTTTATAACGGAGATAAGATAAAGTGGAATACCATCCCTCCCTCATGTATTTGGGTATTATTTTTATAATCAAGTAGTGTTGAAGCTAATTTGATTGAATTTGGATCCCTTTCCATTTTTTTCTTATCTTTTGCCACATCCTGAGAAGACATAGGTATAGAGTAAGTATGACTTGATAAGAACAGATAGCACACTTGATCTTAGCTAAAAGGCCAAGAAAGGTATTGATAGAAGGCTAATACTCTTTCCCTTGTTGGGAGAATCACTTTGGCTCAATCAACCCTTGCTTCTATTCTCACTTATGTAATGCAAACTACAAAAATTCCTCTTCAAGTGTGTGATTGTATGGACAAATTTTGTAGAGATTTTTTCTAGAACGGTTCCAAATATAACAGGAAGATCCACTTGATTAGTTGGGATAACATTTGCAAACCCAAGAAGTTTGGTGGCTTAGGTTTTTAAGGAGCTCAAGATTTCAATCAAACTTTTATTATGAAGCAAGCTTCCAACCTTATTCATAAGAGAGAAAATTTATAAGTGAAGGTGGTTCGTAGCAGATACAGTTGTTCTGATGCAATTATTCTGATTATTCACTAGTGTAGTGTTGCGTTTAATTTCTTGCATGAAATTGTTCATATCTAGGTGCCCTTTTATCGTAGTCTTCTTTGGTGGCTAGATAATGGAAATTTGATCCATTTTTAGACTAATCATTGGATGCCAAGAGTTCATAATCTTTAAGATTTTGCTACCATTGGTGTTGATGATAATATTCAAGATGATTTAGTGGCTGATTATGTTTACAAAGATGGGGATTGGGATGTTCTTAAGCTTCATCAAGTCCTTCCTACTGATTGGGTGGATATTATTATTCCTCTGAGAATCTCCCCTTTGGCTGAGGATATTAACTTTATGGCCTAGCTTTCAAATACCACTGGGATGGTTTTTTGTAAATCTACTTTTGATTCTTGTTTTGGAACTAATTAGAACTTTCAATATGATCTCTTTAGTAAGATTTAGAAACTTGGTTTCCCTTAGTGTATTTGAACCTTCATGTTACGTGTTGCTAATGAAGCCCTTCTCACTAATAGTGCTCACCATCGTCAATCTTTGGCTATTTCTCTAATTTGTTCTTTTTGTGGCTCTAATGATGAAACAGTGCTCCACGCTATTCATGATTGCACTATCGCTAGTTTGGTGTGAAAGAGCATTGTGCCTAACTCTCTTCATTTGAGTTTTTTTTAAGGAGACCTTATTCAATGGCTGGATTCAAATCTTAATAAGGGAGCTCATTTCTTGAATGGGGTGAGTTGGCTCTATGATTTTCCTTCTATTTGTACTAAAATTTGGTACATAAGAAATAGAAGAATCTTTAAAAGGGTTAATATTGAGCCTGCTAGTTTCTTAAGGTATATGGCCACTTTGGTTTTGGATTATCATCGTTCCTTTTATCTTCTCCAACTTACAAAAAGGACCATCAAAGATTTCATGATTCGACATATCCATTGATCCTTCCTTCTGATCATGCACCAAGGTTAATACTGGTGATTCTGTTTCAAATCATGGTTCTGTGGCTTGTAGAGGTCTACTATGAGATAGTAGGGGCAATTTTATCAAGGTTTTTAGTGTCAAGCTCTCTAACTGCACGATTACTAATGCTAAACTTTGGGGTTTACTTGATAGGTTCAAAATTTATTTTGAAGTTGGGTTTAGGTCTATCTTTATGGAATATGATTCCTTGATCGTGGTTAAGATGGTTCAAAATTTACAAGATAATCTACATGGAAGCTTTCATATGATTCGTGCTATTAGACACTAGTTGAGTTTGGATTGGTCTGTCTAAATTTCTCACATCTTTTGTGAAACAAATTTCATTATTGATACATTTGCTAAGCATGGACGCAATCGATTTCCTTCTTTCAAGTGTTTTGATATTGTTCCTAGTTTCACCTCCTTAGTTATTGTTGTTGATTTACAAGGTGTTTGTCACCCTACACTCATGACTTGCTAATTTTGTTTTTCTTAGGTGTTTTGTCCCATTGTTCATCGAAAAAGAAAAAGAGTAAGTACAACTTGCATCAATAATAGCCCATTGTGAATGTGAATACGAGGGATTTGCTTGAGTGGTAAGTTGCACTTACCTTATGTCTATCCAACATATCCAAACTTAATTTAATTAGATTGTGGATTTAAGGAGTAACGGTTGTTCTTTTGGACTTTTTTATAAAATATTAATTTTTATATATAATTTTGTTTTATGCTTTTATTTAATTTTTTAATTAATAAAAATTGATCTCTTAAATTATGAACCTGTGGCTCAACACTTATAAAAAAATTGCTAGAGGGATGCGTACAAGTTTTTTGCTTCAAGGCTTGATGGTGAAATGAGAGCAAAACAGAGTGGCAATTTTATCTAGAGCAGTTGCTTTCCTAGGAGAAGCCGTTGATTCCATCACTTGTTGAGTGTGGGGATGCGTTCTTTTGAGAGAGAGGGATTACCTCCTTTGTCAACCAAATATGGGAACAAAAATTCCTTCCGCAACATTCTGCTAGCCAAACTGTTTGTTAGAATTACCTAATTTTTTAGCCAAACAGTCCAAAATATGCTTAAAGAAAGATCTCCTAAAATTATAAGTTTGTTGCAGCGAAGCAAAAATGGTTAAAACTAGATAGTATTAACGTCCTTAAGCTCAAATAATAAAATTTTTATTTAAGATGGTAACTTCAAAAAAGTTATAACAGTTAGATATTTAAATCATAACATTGCCATCATAGCAAAGTTTTAATTTTGTACACTTTGACAGTAATAGAAGTAAAAGGGACTTGCAAATTCTGTAACTTGAGAGTATCGATCTAATTATAGTTATAAAAAAAACCATTAAAGTTTGCGCCAATGAATTTAAATTAATTTGAACTAGGTAATAATGATATGCCGAAAATGTTCAAGCAATATTGTTAAAATAGGTTAGGATAGGTCTTTATCAAGTATATCTTGTTCAGCACAAATCATGTCTTTGATTATTGGTCCTTCCCGAAAATTAGAAATATAAGGCTCCTAAAACTAATGAGTTTAATTTGTTTGGTCTCTATTATTAATTTTTGTCAAAGTGATATCACAAAAAACGTATAAGAAAATTTTGCATAGATTAGAGATGGCAAAAATTTTTAAGTCGAAAATTTTTAATGGGAATTATTATTTTTAGTCAATAATTGGAGATTTTCTTCACAGCTATGAAAAAGAAATTTTTAAATAATTTGGGAATGAGATAGGATCATACTTTTTACTCCTTGTCATTTCTATTCTCATTAATTTTATATAAATATTATTGATTTTCTTTACACATATGTTTTTATTACCCTTTTGTTTTTTTCATCATTTAATTTTTTATATTTATATTAATTATACTTGCTGTATAACTTTCTATGTATTCTTTTAGTTTTCTGAAAGTAACTGGAGCTTGTTGAGTCTTATATTCATGCTTTTTTAAAATCTATAAATTTATTATATGATGTTAATATTAGATCTCGCATGAGGATAGGAAAAAAATTCTTAAAGCAATAGACAATGGAAATTAAAATAAAACAATCATGATGATGCGAATTACACTTTGTGCACTGTACTTATATTCTAGAGTTGTGAAAATTTAATTTTAGATTAATATATTTTACAAATTTGATTTTGGTTATAAGTAGATTAGATCATAATTTAAAATATCCACTTGGCTCGATAAGTTTGGTCCAAAAAATAAAGCTTGAAAAACAAATTGATTTATGAAACGGGTTAGGAATGCGTTTTTTTAAAACCTGACTTGAGTGCGAAAAATCAGAATAAATACTTTTTTAATAAATAAAAATTTATTATTTAAAAAAAATTAATGTAATGTGACATTTTAATAAAGAAATAAAAATTAATACATCTTATTTGAAAGATTTATGTCAGTACAATAACTCATTTATATTTACAATTTTTCTATATATAATTTTATATATAATAATAATAGTTATTTATATTATTTATTTCAAGTCTTAAATAACAAATTAATTTTACAATGATTTTAAAAAGTTTGATTAGCCTAACAGGTTTGGCCTGAATAAAATACAAACTCAAGTTTTTTTAATTCAAATTCAAGCCTAATCTTTAAAAGTTCAACCTAATAATCAGTTTAGTTATAAGTAATATTGTATTATCGTAATTCATATTTAAATATAAGTTTTATTGTATAATTCATCCAATACAAAAATAAATTATATTTCATTATGCACTAATTAAAGTTTGAAAACTAAAAGTAATTTTAAAAAATAACACTAAATCAAACAATAATTATTTTACAAGGCAAACCTATAACTTTTAATACTCAAGGAGAGAAAAGCATATATAAAGATTGATACGAAGAAAATTTAATTTTGCTTTTCGAAGTGGAAATGATGAGCCCTGTAGGCGAACATGACTCATGGACGTTTCATGGATTATTGCAAACTGCTAACTCATCATAATGTCTTCCATTATTTTCGTTTACGTGAGAGACACAAATTCCACAACCATCCCAACGCCTCCATCAATATTTTCAACAAAAACTTTTGTTGTTAGACAGACATCCTAATAAAATTATCATTATAAATTTTCATTTAATATATTAAACCTCTGAAGGAAAAAGAAAAATTATTTTTAATGTCTTAACATTACCTTAAATTTTATTTTCGTCTCTTGACTTTATTATTAATTTGGTTTTAAATTAATAATTTTATTACATGTAGTGTTTTAAAATTAAGAAAATCAAATTAAAATAAAATAAAATTAGGGTTTACGTTAGAGTCAAATGAATTTAACAAGTAAAAGTAAAATAAGTTAAAAGAACTAAATTAAATAAATTTAAAATGAAATTAAGTAAAACAAGAGCAAAATGTCTAGTTAAAAGGAAGAGAGAGTACTTTGGTCCCCGAAAAAAAAAGGATGAGTACAATTTTTCCTTCATTTGAATGGACTTAATTATCAATATGGAACAATAATCCAAAATGCAAAGCATAATTAAAGCCCTAAAGACGCTTGTCTGTGAAAAAGAAGAAAAAAAGTATAATTAAAGCAACTTCTCTAAGTCTACCTAAGCCCTCTGTTTTTCAACCAAGTTTGAAACTAATTTCGAATAGCGATCATGGATATCTATGCAAGAAATAAGAAAATCACATCACTTTTCCATGACACATGGATCTTTTTCCTTATCTCTTTAATTAAAATAAAGGTTAGTTAACTAGATTTATGGCCCCAAAATAAAGATGGGTAGTTCATAATGTTTCAATTATGCTCAAATTGGTTCAAAATGTGGGGTCTTCATTGTAATATATTGTCAATTCTCTAAAGACCACATATTACGTGGCTGCTTGAGGTTGTCGCAATGTGTAATTAAGCTGTTAATAATCATGCATTACGCAATAAAAAAAGATTTCCTCGAGGGAAAGAGATTTCAATCTTTATAAAGTTGAATTCTCCACTATATCATAGTATAGTACTCAAAACTTTACTTTATATGCATGTTAATATAGTTATTTATTAGTAACTTAATTTATGGGATTTTTCATCCTTTTTTTTTCTCCACATATTTATGTGCTTAATAAAACTCAATAGGAAACGATCTGTCTGACAATCCGAATGATTTATTTTACTTGAAGGGTCAGGGTTTCTAAATTTATACAATTGCATAGAGATTATCTAAAGTTCTTATTATCGCATCACACTCAGTCATTCATAATGTAAAATAAATCGTTGATAACTGGATATGTACTTATGTATTGTGAATAACCATGAGAAAAGATATTAAGATTAAAAAACTAAATAAATATGCCAAAAAAAATATTTTTATTTCATCTACTTAATTAATTTAGAAAAAACATCATTAATGATGTAGTGGTCAGATAAATAGAAATAATGAGAAAGAATTAAATGGTTAGCAACATGTCCTAGGGGATCAGTTGTTCTATTCCCATTCAACTGCACATTTTTCTTCCTATATATTTGTTAAGTTGGCACCTTTTATTTAAATATTGATTACTTAAAAAACTTTAAATATATGTTTTTTCCTTAAGCTTTGAGATAAAATGAAGATGAAAAACTGTTAATAGTTTTCTTACTTACTAATAGGATGGATAAATACATAATAATTGTTAACTTTAGTTATCTTATATTAATACAGTGACTCAAAAGTGCGACGCTTTTACTACGATTTCAGAATGTCGAACACGGCAGAGGAAGAAATTATCTTTTCAGGAGTGGAGGTTATAAATTAGCTAATACGTAATATTCTTTTAAAAATAAAAGAATATATATACACTAGATTTTATCATAATTTAAAAAATTCGATTAGTAGGAAAACATGAATATGAGCTCAATTATGAACTTATTAACAATTAAGAATTTATGAATCGAGAGAACCTTAATATATAAACAATATTTTGAATGGTTTTAACAATTGAAATGGCATTACGAATTTTTATATACATGCACAACGATATTAACAGAAAAAAAAATGTAGGACTAAAACTTAAAAGGTTGAAATAAACATTTTTCCCTAAAATTTAATGGCAATATTGTACCAACATATAATTCTGAAAAGCAGTCATATTCTATTAAAAATATCAAATCATATTTAATTATAGTGGATTGTTAAATAAAAATATAATAGTTTAAACTTATAAATAAAAAATATAACTATATAAAATTATATTAAATTAATATATATTTAGATCATTAATTTTTATCATTAGTTCAATGTGATCAAATATGACTTGAATTACAAGATAAGTCGTGGGCGTCACGCAACCAGAGTATAGAGATTAGTGATGTTAATTAGCCAACCTTACCTTTCATGAAAGCTTGGAAGACAGAAACTTTGTACGTATCACATATACAGAGAATGAATTGAGCAGAAACAAACAAGCACAATGGAACACAACGTTTGAGAGGAACAGGCACTCGCAGCTAGCTAGCAGAGTTCTGTGACGCAACGGATGATGCAAGCAAGATCATGAAAACACAGAAATGAGAAAATTCTCCAGTAGACTCGTCTATCAATGAAGGAAATTAGTAAACCTAAATTAACAATTAATTCATAAATACATAAGTATATCGCTTTATTATGTATTATTAAAGCAAGATCATGATGTTATGCCGTGATCTGTTTTAGGAGAATCTAGATCAGAGATAACAACAAAGTGTAATTGTCTGCTTTCTCAAATAAGACCTGCAACACCTGTCCTACATACTGCATATGAGCAGTAAAGCTGGCGTGGATGACCTAACCACGTGTCTTTGGACCTGTTCTCTCTGTGTGTTCGTGCTTCTGTAGAAGAATAATGGTTTTTCCTTAAAATTATGGCAATGGTTTTACGCATATTATCTGTGATTTTTTAGCTTAAGTGGGGTTGGCTAGGTGGGCATGGGTCCAAGACGACAATGACACAGCAAGTGATCCTCTGGATATTCCCGCCATGACCCTCTACAATTCTATGAGAGAACCTTTGATTTTGATTTCTGCTGTTTTTTTGTTGGGATGTTGATATGCCATAGAACAGTGCTATATGTCTAGGAAATAGATTGTCATATATCTATTCTATTCAACTGTCATGTTCAATTCAAGAAGCTCAAAGAAGAGTAGTTTGGCATTAACTGTGCTTAGAGAATTGGGTAATGAGAAATAAATCTTCTTGAAAATGGTTCATTCAATATATTTATGTAATAACTGTTTAAAATTATTAATTAATCATCAATGATAAATGAATTTTGCTAATAACACTAGTTAAGAATTATTTATTACACTAACTAATAATAATAATTAATATTTTTTATTACTTTCATTGCATTTAATTAATAATTTATTTGATTTTATTCTTATGACATTACCTTTAATCCTTTTCAAGAGGCATGATTAATTTCTTTTTTCTTCTGCAATGTTATAAACTCTTAAAACTCTAAAATTGCATTGCATCACCACCCAATACACAATATAATATCGTAATGGAAATTTTTAGGATATCCAATGCTATTTAAATATCACTTGAAAGATTTTCATCCAAAAAAAATATTCTATAAAGATTGATGTATGGAGATATTATTTAAATGTATGAAGATATAAAAATTTTGTTTAAAATTAAGTATAAATTTTAAAAAATAAAAAACATTAATTATGTATCTTCAAAATGATGAAAGATAATGTTATCGTAAAAATATAATTAAAGAAATCATTAATTAAATGTAATAAAAATGAATAAAAATTCATTATTATTATTATTGTAATAAATATTCCTAAACTATTGGTTAGCAAATGTTAAAATAAACTTGATAAAACTGTCCTCAAAACACTAAATTTAAACCTTTAAAAGCCTAAGCTCCTAAAATCATAATTATATTAAAGTTTAAAAATATCACGAAGAGTTCTTTTTAAAAAATAAAATAAAATAAAATTTTCACTGTTATGTTACTTTAAATTTTTTGTAAACTTTTTTTTGGAAAAAATCCAAGAATGACACAAGTAGAGCTGTCCATTATGCAGCTGAATAATTATTACATGCGAATCTTTAGTCGGCAGATTAAAGAGAGATAGACAGAAGCCGTAAGTGTGTAACCATGGACGTTTTTTAGACTTGAGATCATTGGTAGTAGCTATATAGCCTTCGAATTTGTAAGCCACGTCATGTTGCCCATCTTTGAAAATTTTCGAGTGCAAATGTTGTTGATGATGCGGTCCTAGAGGTTTGAATTAAATTTGTTTTTTCATAACGTTATGTTTGAAACTAAACAGACTTCTGAAGATATTGATTATTAATAAAATGGTAAAAGATACTAATTTGGATTCTTCCAGGAAAATATGAAATCATGTTTGATACAAATAATTATAATAAATTGTTAGATAAATAATTAATAATTCAGATTAATAGATAAAGAATATAAATATAAGAAATTATATTAATTTAATATAAATTTAAACCATTAAATTTTTATCTAATAAACTCCTATAATCAAATATGGCTTTGTTTTTATCAAAATAAGAAATACAAATTGAAAAGATACCGTGAAAATTTATGTGACATCTTATTATTTGTGAATATATAATAAAAAATAATGACATGGAAATGTTTATAAATTATTTTTTTAATACTGTCATTATAAAACAAACTAATCCACGAGGATGAAGATATAGTTATAAGTTAATTGAAAAATCATTTCACTCTCTCAGTCTTTTTCAATTTGAAAAAAAAAAATTAAGTTTTGAATAAAATGAGTGATTTTGTGACGATATAATTGTAAGTTAATTAAAAACATCATCACTCTCACAGTTTTCTAATTCTGAAAATATAAATAAAATTTTGGATGAGAATAAATGATTTCGGTGTCTTTCTTTTATTTTTTATTTTAATAAATAAATAAATAAAAGCCATCCAAGAGGTGGTCTATCACAAATTAGTTATCCTATTCCATATTATTCTATCCTAATTATCCATGCAAACATATTTTAAATTTCCACTGCTACACCCTAAAATAGAATTACACGTTATCATATTACAATTTTGAACGAATTACATTAAATTCTTAAAATCTAATTAAATTATATTTGATATCTCTTATATTTCAATTATTACGACGAGTTTTCCTTACACTTGCTATATGTCGTAAATATTTTTCTTTACTTTCTATCAATAAATTAAGTTTTTGAACAATATACATTTATATTAAATAAAATTACTTATTTATCTTTGCTGTCATATTAAAATAAAATTATAATCTTATAACTACACATCAACTTAGCTACCCTCACTTATATCAACAAAAACACATTTTCATACCATATAAGAAGTTAATTACATCAATAAAAATCAATTAAAACAAAATCTTACTAATTAGATATCACATTTTAAACAAATAAAATATCAACTATAATTTAACAACGATCAGGCTAAATAGCGTAGTTTACTATGAAATATTCATGTTGAAATATCAAATGTTTTCAAAGGCATACTACGACAATACTGAGGCAGCTCAAACTCATGAACGATTGCAACACATCACATCGGCGCAATGAATTTGACCCAATTTTGGCTAATTCTGACCGAACTTTATAACGATATAGGAATCTATAATTTGATAATTTTGATTACCAAACAAGGCCTTCCATGGCTCATTGAGGACCTGCTAGACAAATGGGTAGAAAGATCTCGATCTCAATGGGACTAAACTAACTTTGGTAAATTTGCCATCTCTAGACTTTCGAGTAGGAATGAAATTTCAAAATCAAACAGTTTGAGTGGATGCACATATCATGTATAAGAATATTCAGAAGAATGCAAACAACTATTTATATGAATATTGAGAAGAATCCTAGAAAGGGAGAAAATGATAGATACAAGGATAATGAGGCGGAGGAAGTAAAAACATCCTTTTGTCCACTCTGCGACTTCTCGTTATCAAACAACAAGCAGGACAAAGAGTTCGAACAAGATAAGAAATAAATTGAGGACTGGATAGTTGAAATCATTCCTCAAACTCATGCATGTGATCTAAAAGGTAGTTGGCAGCCAATTCTTCATTTTTGTTACAAGCAAAGTACACCTCCAAGACAAGCGCTCGATCGAATCCCATTGCTTCAAGCTGGGGCAGGAAAAGATAGAAAGAAGACAAAAGGCTAAGAAGCCATGGAGATTACAGATGACAGGAAACTATAGTCATAGAACCTAAACAACAAGCGGCATGTATATTAGATTAAATTATCTGTTGATCTCCATAATTTCACTCAATTTTTCATTTAATCCCTACTGTTTAAAATTTTGTAAAGTCATTATATTTTTTTAAAAATTTTAATTTAGTGCATGCCGATAATCTTCCGTCAATGCTCTGCTAAGTTTCCTAACGTGACCAGCCATGTACAATCTTATATGCATAATTCAACCCAATGCACTCATGCCACTAAACAAAGGTCACATACTCAATTTCACTTCATTATTTACAATGACTTCATTTATTAACATAAATTATACATATATTCAGTGCCAACATGACACAGTTGAAAGAGTGATGGAGAATGACTTGAGAGATAATTTATTATATGTTTGTAATTTAGTTATTAAGCATAAAAATAAAAGTGTTATTATTCGTTTATAATTTCATTATTTAAGATTACGTTAGAAAATAGAATTATTTTGAATTTCAATATTTTATTAAGCTTTTAATTATCCTTTTGTCAGGCCTTAGTTTAGTCTTTCGTTTGTTTATTTTGCTTCTTTGTAATGGGCCTATTCATAAAGCCCTAATTTTATTTTGTTGTTTCAGAATTATCTATACATAACCCTAGATATTATGTTATTAGGAATATCATTTTGATTGATTGAATATTCTGTTTTAACGTAGGGTTTTCTCCCCTCCCTCAACTTCTTCCCCACATTTTCCCCTTCTCTCTTTGGTTGTCCTACATCAACATGTCAACAGAATTTAATGGCACACTTGTGAACGTTTAATGGTATGGACTAAATTAAAAACTTTCAAAACTATAAGGACCTAATTACAAAATTTTAAATTATAATGATCAACATGAGAACCGAATAAAACTATATAGACCAATGGAATTACTTAACCTTTATATCAAACATCAAATCATATTTAAAGGTTGCTCCACCGGGATTTAAAAAGAAAAACCGAGAATAATCTCATGGGACCACCTAAACTTGAAATGCCAAGAAAAAGCAGATGTAACTATTTAATTAGAGATCAAGTGAGAAAAAGCAATCAAGATACTTTAAATGGAACTTTTTCTTTCCTGGACAAGGAAAACATATATATCCAGAGCTTTATATAGCAAAATGGTTAAACTTACACGTTCAATCGCTTGGCGCTCCTCAGGGGTGACAGCTACTGTTTGTGGCATGGCACCAGCCAGCTGCCCCAATATATTCCTGAAGTGAATTAATAGCCAAATAAGCCAATTGACATCGATTGATACACATCACAAAACGCTAATCAACTACCACCAACAACAGACAACAATAATAAAAGAAAACTTCCAGAGAACGACATATAACGATCCCTCACCCCTCGCCACCTTCCACAGGTTCATTTATCAGGCGAAGGAAGTCAGCTTGATGCTCTTGAATCAATCTCATGAGATGAGGATTTTGTTTCCCAAGCTCTTGAAGCATAGGCTGCAACAAGAACAATATTAAAGAACTCCAAATGAAGTAAGAATAGAAAATTATAAACATCATAGTGAAGAAGACCTGCAATATTTGTGGATTAGCCTGCACCATGGCTCTCAAAGCTTGGAACTGCAACAGTAAATATACAAAATTGAACAATTCAAGGTAAACAGGACAAAATTGTTAAAAATATGGAGCAGATAGGGATGACAGATAATACCTGTTGACTGTTGCGCAGAAAATCTAGATTGCCTGCACCAGCTGCACCAGCACCAACATTTGGGAGGCCCTGTTACATATTAAGTACTTAAGTACACCACCTAAGAAATCACTAACATTTTTCTTTGGTTAATAAAATAAAAATAAAGAGCAACATCAACCTGGGGAAAGAGATCTAAAGGATTAGCATTAGGTCCACTTGAAGGAACAGGTGCTTGTTGTGTTGTTTGTTGAGTTGCAACTGGAGGATTTGTAGCTTGTACACCACTTCCAGGCACCCGAGCCACAGGTGGAGCTTCAGCTTGCTCTGGGATACCCTAAGGTTTATGAATAATATAACACTTAACCCATTGAGCTAAAAGTAACAATAACAATGAAGCCAAAATAATAATGAAACTAATAAGTTTAATAGATTTTGCAAAAGATGATGTGGTCACATAATAATTTAGTAGTCAAATATAATTTATTAAAAGAATTAATAAATTGTCACATATTAATGATTATATAGGTAATCGCCAAAATAGAGACAATGCAAACTGGTTCACCAAATCATAAGTTTAGGATATGCAACCAAACTCTATAATAATAGTACAATATCATGCCATCCTACTAAAAGAATGATGTAAACGATAAGAAACTTGAAACAGATATTAACACAGAAACATGATAAGCAACAATAGGTATAACATGAAACATCATCAGAAATTAACATACTGTATACAAATATTCAACAGCTCTCTCAGGGTTATTGTAGGCAGCACGCAGAGCACGGACAACAGTATCCCTATCCCAGCTCCCACCACCCATATCAAGAATTTGCTGAATTGTTCCCTCCAAGTTGCTTCCAGCAACAAGATTAGATGCTGCCTGCCCATAGATATCAGACCCTGGCCTGCTCCAATAACATTTCTATCAACGGCAAATAAAAATGAACCAAAAAGTTGAAAGAATATTGCATTTCAAAAATGCAAACATAGCAAACCATAAAGTTCAAGTTACAAACAACAGAGGAAACAAAAGGGTATTTACACAGCAGGGCCAGGAGTTGTAGAAGCAGGAGCTGGCACTGGAGCTGATGCCGGTGCAGGAACAGATACAGGCCTGTCAAGTTGAAATGACATACATTTCACATCAAATTAGTTAAAACAAAAATTCATCTTAAGTTAGAAGAGTCTAGAAAAATAAATGGCTCACGGTGCCCCAGCTGCAGCAGGAGCTTGAGGTGCTGTTGACACGGGGATCGATGAAGGAGCTGCACTTGTCTGTGGAGCCTGCAATGAAAACATAATGTCAGATATCATAAATTATCTAAAAACATGACAACATTTTCGACAGCATCATATATACACTATTAACTGCGAGTACCATTCCCTTTCCCACCAAGTCCCTAAATCTCTGATTCAGACCCACTTACCCAGACAAATTTCCAAATGACTGATTCTTTTTGAAGTCGGAACTTGTTTACAAGAAATTTATTCACATAAAATCATACAAAAATATAACATTAATATAATTCAAACATGCAATCAACATGATTTGGAATTATCTAGTCTGAATAATTGTATCCTTGAATATGTCTTAAACATACCAAATGATACATAAATATTACAAGTAGCAAATCTTTATTTCAGGTCTATCAATTTTCAAGCTTGAGAAGTATATACATATCGTGGGTACCCATTGCTTAACCCCATGCAAAGACCCAAATGGGTTCATGTTGCAGGTACCCATAGGGTATGGTTATTTTAATCATCCAAAGTTACTTTTAAAATTTGAAACCCCAACATAGAAGACAAAAATTGTACATAAATTATCGATTACAAGATAAGTAGAGGAGCCACAGAATAAAGGCCAAAACGATAAGAGTAACATTAACTATAATATTTATGACCTAGCAAATTTTTCTCACCTTCACAGAAGTTGCAGCAGCAGTAGATCCCTCACCTGATGAGCTCTTACTCTAGCATATTTTGAGGACATATGTTAGAATTAAGGGCTGAAAAAGAGAATATTTCAGACATTTAAATAAAAGGCAATACAAAGATTTCTCATTGAACAAAGTTCATTTCACTAAAAATAACCCCTTTCTGAGTCAAATTAGAACTAAGAGTCAAGTGAAAGGAGGGACTTCCAATTCTATTCTAAAAATTAATGAATCCAATATAGCATCATTACCAGTAACTGTAACATGGAAATAACTATGCATGTGAGCTGTGACCAACAGTCAAAGTATCTTAGAAGTCAATAAACTGAACAAGATCGAATGCATTTTCAACAGAATTTGAAATAGTTTTTTTGAATGATCTGCAGATGATTGGAGAGGCCATTTTGAGATATAATTCCTAACTTTTCTTATTTTTCCTGTTCCTCTTAGGTTTCTTAGGAGGATTTCTTGCCCCCCTTTCCCTATAACCAATTAATCATCTCTTACAATGAGGACATGATAATAATGAATCATTCATGGAACAAGAAAAAGTAAAACAGTAGACTTGAATAGCAAACTATACTGCAAGAATAGGAAACATTTGCATAAATGACAAGGAAGGACAAAAGAGGAAATTTGGGAAGATGAAATGGCTTAAACAGCATTTTGGAAACACAAGTTTAGCTTTAGCTAATAACATAGATCGGCATTAGCTGGGTTAAATTTATTATGGTACTTGAAAAGAAACAATAGCTGAACCACTAGGAGCCACAACTCAACAATACACATGACAACTAACAGTTACTGATGCTCAGTCTCACTAACAAAACTCTCAGCAAGATTACTTTGCATCTTTGTGACCTACAACCACAACTACCAGTCACTCGTACAAGCTTATCTTTCCATTTAACAAGTGTTCAATGGCTATCTTTGAAGATTCTTACCAACACACCCACCGGATACAAAAGTTCTGTGACATCATTTTCCTGTATATTAGTTTCGAGAGTTTTTACCCACTATTTTGTGTACAATGTCAAAAAATTAAAAGAAAATTAATTTCCCCCAATACCACCTCTGCTATTTAGTAAATTTTATTTCATAAATATGATGCTTAGATATATTGAAATTTACAGTGCACAACAAGATAACAAAATCCAGACGTCCACAGCCGAGTTCAACTGGAGTGGAGAGGGAGGCTTTAATAAGGTGTGCTTACAGCTTCATTGGGAACCCTTTTTCATCAGTATGGCCCAAGCATGCACTCACCACGTTTAGAATACAAGGGCTCATTGTCCCATGGTGTTACTAGATGGGAAGGCAGAAATGTCGATCCATAGATAAATGAAGTAACCTATAATCATGGCATAATCCTTAATCACTCAATTCCTTTCTATCTTTCAATTAACCTCTCAGATTGTGATAATCAAACAATGAAAAGCCCAAAAAAGTCCACCAAATGTATATAAATAGTTCTTGACAAATCTGTAGTTTCAAATGTTTTAAGATTAAACAATCAAATATCCAACCTAACTCTGGAGTATAATTTGATAATATTCAAAATTCTAGGTAGGTTTTTTTTTTTTTTTTTGAAAGACAAAATACCTTTGATAGCATAATTACAACAAAACTGTTTTCAGCTACTTTATTTTCCTCCAAGGTAGTACCATCTTTGAGAACTTTCCCCTGATGAATAAGCATTTGCTGAGCAGCAGGATAGACTTCTGCACCCTGGACAGTTTCTATATGTTTCTTCACTTCAGCAACCTGAAATGAAAGACAACTTATAGATAATATAGCAGATTAAGCTATTTCAACCTATGAAACTATTCCTGTCTGGCCAGAATTTCCTCAGTTATTATAATTTATAAATCAGAAAGAACAGAACTAAGTAGAAACATTGAAGCATCCCATAGAGAGGATAATGAAACATATAGGATAATAATAAATAATTGTAATATTGAATAGCTCCTTTGGCTGGTTTAGAATCTTTATAGGAATTTCAACTGTTAGAGATTAGCCATCAGAAGGATCAGAAAATTATACTACATAGATAAAGGGCGACCTTCAAGTTTAAAGGACAATTTTAATTCTGACAGCTAACCATTCACATAATTCTTGATCCAAGTGCCAGTTGCAGCCAGTATATACAAGTCAGATTTGCTCAACTATGGAAAACCAAAACATTCAAACTCGAGTGAAGAACATTACTCATAGTCCACACTTGTTTCTGTGACCAATCAGCACTTAAATAGCAATAACCATGCCTCGTCAACCACATATATACATTTATATATTATAGAACAAAGTGCTATAACAACAACGTATCATTCAATAACGTACACGAATATCCACTCTAACAATTTAGCTGAAAAACCATCCAATTTATTGATGATAAACTAATAATGATTCGGTCAAGCAAGAACAATGCCCCACCCGATCAATATGAAATTTCATTGACCTGGACCAATTAGAAGTCCCGTCAAACAATGGTCCAACAAATGTCAAACTAATTCACTATCACGAGTCAATATCACCAAAACTTTCCACGGGAGATTTCCCACTAGAAAGCAGAATCCAGATGAGCATCTAGAACATATGGCCACTGGTAGAATTACGTAATAACCCAAGACAGAAGTCGGAGCTTACAGAACTAACAATTAGCTATCATTTAATGTTTCAACCACCATACCTATATTTCATTCATTCCACAGTATATTCCATAAACCACAAAGCAAACAATTCAAAAGGTAACTTTCATGTCATATGGCCAATTTCGAATAATCAATCAAATTCATAAGAATTAACGCAGCCAAAACGCATAATCAGAAATAACACGTATATTTAAAACCCTAATTATCCCTCAGTTTCAGAACTCTAGGCACACCGATTACAGACAATCGAAGAATGAAACGCAATACGCAATACAAAGAAAAACTTGAACTCCGTAAAAAGAAATGGGCAAACCGTATCTTCAGGCTTCACTTCGATTTCGAAGTTAGTGCCTTTAAGAGTCTTCACAAAAATCTTCATCTTCTCCTACTACTTCTCGATCCCCAACCGAAGAGATTCGAAATTCGCCGGAAGGGGCTTTGCTCCCCCGATCCGCAAAGTGGTTTATACCCTAACAAAGAGACGAACCCAGAGTTCCCAAAGGCGCAAGACAGCCTTGAAGAAAATAGTCTCTATTGCGAAAGGTGAAAGTCCACCAAGAAGCTACTTAATGTATGAGGTCGTTGAGAGTGAGTCTCACGCGTTTTCAGAAAGTGGTAGAGACGCGATACGTGGATGGGCGGATTTCTTCGACGTGGACGGATAAGGGAGCGCGTGCAGTTCGCATTGAGAAATGAAAGATGAAATAATATTTTAATATTTGAAGTGGAGTGAGCTAGATTTTTGTGTCTGACACCGTGACACAAAGGAATACTGGAGTTTATCTAATTATCTTCTTCGTGGAGTGATGCGACGGAAATTTATCGCATCACCGCCTGATCGACTGGGGAATCAGGCAATCATTGTAGAATCGGTATAAATGGCTATAGACCCATTGTCGCATGCAACTGATTAAATCGATCGTTCAAAATACGAGTTAATTTATTAATTAATTTGTACTTGGATTAAACTATTAATTTTGAAAAAATTAAATTGATGTAATGCATATTCAAATTTACTTGGACAATTTTGCTCAATCCTTACCGGATAGGTTCGGTTAGAACTGATGGAATTTATTTTAAGGTGTTACTCTTGAAAATAGAGAAGTAATAGAAATTTACTAATTTAAATAAGAAACTGATGAAAGGAAAGTACAGATTATTATATAATATATATATATATATATATATAAAACTGAAATATTTTATATTATATATAATAATCTGTACTTTCCTTTCATCAGTTTCTTATTTAAATTAGTAAATTTCTATATATATATATATATATATATATAATCAGTTGGTGTAGTTGTAACCAACAACCAAATTAATTAGATCAATTTTGTAAAATTGTCGACAAATTATTTGATTATAAAATGTTTGTTTGATCATTTTGTTTGATTGGTAAGAGATAAATTAGACTTAACGTTTTTAAAAGTTGAGCTTAAATTTAGATTCAGAAAAGTTTGAATTATATTTTAATTAAACTTTTATTTATATTTTTTGGACTGATTAATTATGTTTTATTTAAGTTAATTTATTATTTAAAATTTGAGATAAATAATATAACTAATTATTATTATTATTTCTAAAATTATATATAAAAATTATTATTATAAATATCTTGTTGTATTGGTATAAATTCTTTAAATAAGATGTTTTATTTTTTTTTTACCAACATGTTATATCACACTTAATTTTTTTAAATAATAAATTTTTTTTATTAAAAAAATTTATTCAAACATTTTGTCATTCGGTTAGATTTTAAAAAAACTTAAACTTAATCCATTTAAAATTATTTTTTTTTAATTCAAACTCTAATTTTTTGGATCAAACCAACTTTCTCAACAGGTTTTTGACTCCCAGGGCCATAGGAGGAGGCAAGGTCATCACGCATTTCTTCCTCTGTAAGGAGAACTTTTATTCTATCTCAATTGCCATTCTTAAACTTAGTGCTTACAGGTTCGGTTGAAAATTGATGGAATTGATTTTGGACAACTGTAACGTCTTTTTTTAAAAATTTGAATTATGGTTACGAAAAAATATATTTTTTAAGAAAGAATATGTTTATTATACTATACAAATAAAATTAAAAGATTTCAGGACAAAAAATAAAATTAAAAGTTAGAGAATTAAAATCATATGTAATAAATATGAAGGATAGAGTTCTTATTTATCTTATTATTTAACAATAAATCTATTTTCATGGGTCAGATTTTCAATATACCCATTTAAATTTGAGAAAAATGTTATTCCTTGAAGTAGTTTAGCATAAGCCCATATATAAATGGTATCCAGGTTTGTAAAATAGCTACTACTTGGTCATTCGTATATAAAATTGACATTTAATTTATGTGCATTTCATTATGTATTACATTTCTTCCATTCCTTCTCTATTGTTTTTTATGTAGCATTGTTGTACTTAGTACCTTAAATAATAATGTTACAAACACATGGATAACACTTCGACAAGGCCCAACGTACATTCAAAACCATATAATTAGTCCTAAAAAGAGAAACCGTACACCTCTATTATTTTGTCATGTAGGCATGGTTTTCATGAGTATTAGGGGACAAAAAAGAATTTGGTGAAGTTTGGACTCTTGAAGTTTTATCCTTGCTCGAAAAACATTCTCATATGCAATTTCATTTCATCATTTGATGTTTTTTGAGTCAGGTATGTAACAATAATGCTTTCATTTCATTTCTCTTACCCATAGCTAATGGTACCCTATTATGTAACCTTGAGCACCAGTTTTCTACTTTAGATACAAGAATGACAAGCATTGGAACCAAAATTTAATGTACAAAAGCACTAGTTTTGGAATGGTGGAAGCAACATTTTACGACACTAACTCTTTGCCCAATAGAATACTCTTCAAAAAATTTCTTCTCTGACACCACTTTGAGTAAAATTCTAATCAATGATTGACAAGCATAGAATAATTCTATTCCATAAAGTTATCACACCTCCCATGTTAAACTTTTGTTCATCCTCAAACAAAACAATGTACATACATAAACATTCATGAAAGGCTCAAATCTTCATTCTCAATAATTATACATAGACTCCTGACTTATAAGAATTACTGTATAATGCAAATCACTGCAAAGTTCAATAAATAATCTCACATCTCTTACAAAATTCTAAGAGTATATGTGTGTATAAGGTAGCTATACAATCTTGTCATGTATATATTGGAGTCATTTTTCATGTAATCTAGAATTTATAATAAACTTCAATAATATACTTCATATGCTTGCTTGTATATTCTCTCTTTATTAATGTAAACAATACACAAACCAAAGATCATCATATCTTTATAGTTTATAATGTGGTATTGGGGTAGTGTTACCAAACAAAAGCATAGGGATAAACAAAATTTTAAAAAAATAAAATAAAAGAAATAGTGCAAGACAATTAAAAGTATATCTCAAAAAATAAATTCTCCCATCTTTAACACTACAACTTCAAAATTTTCCTTCATTTCTTTCATTTTTATCAACTTTTAAATTTCTCTATGTTCATTATTCATTCAGTCTATTTCAATTTTTTTAACAAGGCCAATGCCTTTCTCTTCTTGTTATTTTTTCCTTTTCCTACCATTAAGCTCAATAAAATCAAAACTAAGCTCAACATTCACTTTCTTTTATATACCTCACTTTTTCTCTTTTCTCTCGATCTTTTCTTTTTGTTTTTTTTTTTCACATAAGTCTTTGACTATGATTGACTTATGCACTCCTCAATCACCCTATAATTCTCTTAAAACACACATGTGATTGTACTTTTCTCTTAAATGGTTTCATCATGTGGCTAGAAAAGAGTATGTAATGTGTGGGTGTCTTTAAAAATAAATATGTTGTCTTACTATATGAAGCTCAAATAAAGGTGGTAAAGATATATACATAAATGGGTGAAGGCTTAGAAAGACAGAAATGTGAAATGCCTAAATCATATCTTTAATTCATGTAAGGCCTAAGATTTCGCTTTAAGAGAGTATAAATCAAGTTCTAAAGCTTAAAAAATTAAAACTATTATAAACAATGAATTACCTAAAATATGCATCAAAGACACACATTCAATTCATGTAAAATATCCAAAGAAAATATAGAAGAAATATGCTTACCAATTAATTTACACAGTGATGAACATTAACATGTACTTCTTACAAACTTAATTCATGACACAATATAACTTTATCATAGGAATTTTGCTTTTACAATCACAAGTGAGAACAACTACCAAAATACAAAGATTTCAAAGCACCAAAATTTTCATTTCCTTACCTCTAAATTTAAAGATGAATATTCTCCTCAATGTTCAACAATATAAAGATCAAATGGAGATAGAAAACATAATGTAGCCAACATAACCATAATCATTCATGAACCATAATTTGTCATCCCCTTAATTATAGAGGGTTATCGACATTGAGGGTGAAGTAAACCCTACCTCTGTAAGCCTCACAACCATCACTGACTAACAACTAAAAGAAGAAACCATAGTAATAGAATCCAATATATATTTGGAGTCAATCATAACTAATATAAATAAACTTTAGTATATTCATTACTAAAATCTTCTGCAAGGTTCCTATATGGAAATATTGGCTGAGTTTCCCCTAAAACATGGAACTCTCAAAACTTTCACAATAAAGAACCCATGTACAAAATAGTAAAAGAAAGCTTTGTCCCTAAACTGCAGAATAATAACTAGGACTAGCGTTATTCTCTGGAAAAAAAAAAAAAGTAAAGAGAGAATGGATGAGCGACAACACTCAATGAGTAAACATCACTAATCATACTAAGAGCGAATAGGCAGCCTGCTAAAGTTTTTCACAACCATATAGTTTTCTAGTTCAAAACACATTTAAACTTACATATGCCAAAACCATTTCAAATAAGAAGGTCATAAGCTATATAACCTAATTCATAAAGCTTAAGAAAATCTAGGTATGCTTTACAAAATAGATCATACTAATAAGAAAGTAAGTTTCATAAATAAATTTAAAAAGAATAATACTAAAGTGGAAAACTTCTCACAAAACTAATTAGAATCCAGAAACAAACACTAGCTTTAGGCTAGGAATCACAATGCAGAGAGCGATTAGTGTTAAACAATATGGCTCATAAATAGTTAGAACAGATCCATGTGTGATGGCTTTCACACATAGAGCTAATAACACCCTTGCTAAACCTGATCATAACTCAAAAGGCTCACTCAACCTAATAAGTCTAGCTCAAAAAAATAAAGTATGAACAAAAAAGCCCAATTAGAAAAATTAGTTTTATAAACAGGTCAGACTCAGACTTCTTTTAAAGCCCAACCTGAGCCGGAAAGGCCCAAATTATTATTTTTTAATAAGAAAAAAACTTATTATTCAAAGAAAAAATTAGTGTAATGTAACATATGGGTAAAGAAATAAAAACTAATACCCTTTATCCAAAGGATTTATGCTAATACAACAACTCTTTTATTTTTTTTTAACTTCCATTTATATAATCTTACAAGTAATAATAATAGTTAACTAAGTTATTTATCTCAGGTCTTAAGTAAAAAATAGATTGATCTTAACTTGAAAATAGTTTGCTTAGCCCAATAGGTTCAACCTGAAAATATGGATACAAGCTTGATTAAAAATCAGCTTGGGCTTTTTTCCAGCCCAATTTGTAAAAGCCTAATCTGTTAATCAGGTTTAACCCCAGTAGTCAAAGTCAAATAAGAGAACAAATTATGGTGCACTAGGACTAATGTCAACTGTCATTCATCAACCTATTTTTCCTCTGGCTTTACCTATTTTTCTTTCATTTTTTCATACTTAGTTGTCCTAGAGTTCCCTTAAATTTCTTTACCACTCCTTAATGAAATGTTATTGCAATGCTCCTTGCTCTCTCTCCTTGGATTTGGTTCGGTATCACTAAGTAGGTTGTCTTGAGGTCTGTTGTTAAGGGGATTTTGGAAGTTGGCCTACCTATCCTTCCAAACTTCTCGAAGAAGCTGCATGACTCTAGATTAATATATTCTAGCTCTAAATGATGGCATTATTCTTTAACATGTAATTCATGAACATGCCATCCAATGATAATTTCTTCTCAGCTAGTGTTAGAGGGGCTCTAACTTGATAGTTAGCCTTAATATCATTAAACACAAGTGGGCTATGAGATCTTAGTTCAATAAAAAGACAAGTTTCTTAGTTACTACTTTAAAAGAAATTTAGGTAATTCCTTTACCATGGATTACAAATGCTAACATAAGGGTTATTCTGACTTTTATTGGCTATAAACTAACTACTCTCCATATTTTTAGATTAATAGCCAAATTGATAATATCTTCCATAAAATTCACACTAATCACTCTAAAAACTTACTAAGTTAACTAGTACTGTATGAGTCAATACTTCTAGCTTTGTAGTCAATGCAGAGATCTGAGTAGATAATGAGAAATGGCTTCTATGTCATGAATATTTATAGCTTTTGTAGGCCTCATTCTCTCTGAATGTCATTAGTAGTTGTCAGAAGACATGATTTCCAAACATTCATATGCCTCATCTACTGCTTTTGTCATCAAAGCTCCACTAGCTACTGCATCACTAGTGGTTATAAACAAAGGATACAACCCATTGTTGAACATCTAAACTTGTAGCCATTTGGGAAGCTGTTGATGTGGACACCTCCTCAACGACTCCTTGAATCTGTTCTATGCTTCATACAAATTTTCATTATCATATTAAATAACAGAAGTAATGTTATCTCTCATCTTTGTTAGGAATTATTGTGCTAACTGCACCCATGTAATGATAGAGCTTTGAGGTAGAGAATTGAGCCATATCTTTATCTTATCCCACAATGAGAAAGGAAACAACCTTAGACTAACAGCATCTTCACTCACCCTATTTTACTTTAAAATTTCTCATATTTTTAAGAAATTTAAGACATGGATATTTGGGTCTTTACTCTACAATCCCTTAAACTATCCATTAACCTGTAATAGCTAGTTAATGGTTGGCTTGATTTCAAAGCTATTAGATTCTATCATTGGCTTGCGAATATTAGGAGTTAGCTCTTGCCATATTAGGGTTGCATACTTATACAGATTACTATTATTCTCGTTAATGATGTCAATTGGTCTTAGTTGATGTGCCATTTGAATGTTAAAGGTTGCCGGTAAAGAAAGTATTGTAACGTAGGTGAAAGAAGTGAAGAATTTGGATTGAATGCAACTCATTTGGCCCGCCCTCCCCTGCATAGAACCCATAGATGCAACCAGGAATAAAAATAACCAATTTGGCTATTAGATCAGTTTAGTCTCTAGAAGATGGAAAGTACTGATGTGGTCCCTCAAAGTTTTACCCCATAACCACAGTTAGCCCCTCTATCAACTAGGATTTAAAATCATCAAACGTGGCCTGTTATCTGCCTACTCACACCATTAAATGCTAACATGGATTAGTGTTAGCTCCTTATCAGCACACATCATTGTAATTGGACTGGGTTTTGAAACCAAGTTCAGGAATAAGTATTTGATGAAATTGGGTCTTTTATTTTTTTACTCTATATTTATCTCAATCTTTTTAGAATACATCTCTAGCATCTAGGGTTTTTGTGCCATATAAAGAGATGAAGGGAAACTCAGTCAACAGCAAGCAACTAGTCCAGAAAAGGAGTTGGCTGAAGACTGTGATGGAAGATGCTGGAGTGTTCTCTAGCATCACGAATAAAGCCATCTCCCAGTTTAGCTGACAATGATGTGAAAGATTAGAGACAGAAGGGACAAACAGTTGGAAGGTTGTAATCGAAGGACAAATCATCAGCATAGCTAAGGGCAAAGAGTCGACAGCTTAGAAAGATCAACATCCTTGAAGGTACGTGGGTTTTAGATATAGGAACTTTTTCATTTCTATTTTCTTCATTTGTCATGTTACGGGTTAAAGAATCTTTGTGTATGTGGAGATTTCTGTAGTTAAACCCCATTTGGATAAAAAAAAATTGGTTCTTTAAAACACTTTTATGTCAGCAGAGAATGAATTGCACATGGTCTATGATTTAAAGGATCTAAGGGTTGTAGCAAAAATAAATTCTTTATCTAACATGAATCTTTAGTGTGTCTAGTGGTCTCAAAAATCTAAATAATTAACTCATGTGGTCTTTTGTATGTTATCTTCATCCATTGTTTAAGAATTTTTTATATATGAAGTTTAGATAAAGGCACACCTCCTTATGATAGCAAAATCATGTATGTCAGTTGTATGTTCCCTCATTTATAAAGTACATTCAACTTAAAAGAAAATAATATGAAAATGTAACAATATGTTACAAACTTTAAGGACATAATAGGTGCCATTTTCATTTTGGTTATGACATGGAAATGGAGGTGATTAGTACTTAATTCTGACTTTTCTATGTGTAGTTGAGTACTATTGTTTCTGTTTTGTCATGTTTATGACTTTATGGCATATGACTTGCTTTATTGAGGTATCATGAAGTATCATAAAGCTAAGTAAAGTAGTAGAAAGGCATCCTAACTAAAACAAATCCTTTAATTGTGTCATAAAGCTAAGTAGAATAACAAAAAAGCATCCTTAATATGGCATATATCATTTGTCTGCTATGGAAATTAGTTTTTTTTTTTTCCTGTAGATCTTCTAATCTTACTTTCTCACTGAAGTCACATACCTTTTAGCTTACAGTTGTACACATTTGGTTCCACTTTTGAAGGTGGTGTAAGTTAAAATTTTAAATCGAACATGAATTTTAAAAATAAATAGATAAATTAATACCCTCATTGTACACAAAAAGTCTTCTTCTATTTTCTACTGGCATTGTCTACTATACATATGCATGATTAATCCTAGCATGCCAACTTAGAATCATCTTAAACCAAAAAGAAAACCAACCTGTTTTATTCAAGTATTATTATATTTTCTCATGGTTGTGACATTATGAAATGGCAGATGGTGAATGATGAAGTTGAAATTAAGGTGCCCATCATGGTGAACCCACTGAGGTCAAGGATGACGAAGGTGACTCCAGGGGAAGTGATGCAAGTAGGGAATTCATTAGGATTATTCTAAAGATAAGGAGGACAGTGATATCCTAGTTAAGAGGACGTACCAAGCCCTACAGTGTGATGAAAACGATTCAGATGAAGATGATCAATATTACTCAAAAGAGTTATACAATGGGGTTGAATCAGATAAAGAAAATGAAGGGAAGAGACCCATTAGATGGCCATAATTCAACAAAAGTGCATTGTTTGGGCAAGTCTCTTTTGATATGGGAATAGAGTTCAGAAATTTGTCTATGTTCAAAATGGTTATTAGAGACTACACTATCCATACAAGTGTGAAGGTGAGGTTTTGGAAGAATGATTCAAAGAGGTATAGGGTAGAATGTGAGGCCCCATACTTATGGGCAATTCTATGTTCATGGTCCAATACAAGTAATTCTTTCCTAGTGATGACATTTAATAACGAGCACACATGTAGTAGGTCTTCGAATTCGAGGCAAGCAATTTCCAAATGGGTTGCTATAAATTTAGTGTCATTCATAAGGACAAATGCAAACCTAAAATGACAAGATGTGGATAGCTACATAAAGGAAAGGTTTTGCTTGAATGTCTCTTCAACCAAGCTTATAGATCATGGATGTAAGCAAAGGCCCTTATTGAAGGCAGTGAGAAGGACTAATACAAACAGATAAGTGAGTATTTTTGGGAGATTTTTCAGAGTAACCCAGGATCAAAGTGTCAAGTAAGGCTATCCCAAGCTTCACCTAATCATCCCTTAATGTTTAATAGGCTGTACATGTGTATGGAGGCATGCAAGAATGGATTTCTTGCTTGGTGTAGGCCTATGATCGGGTTTGAAGGGTGCTTCCTCTAAAGGCACTATGACGATATGTTTCTGTCTATAGTGTGTCAAGATGGGAACAACTCTTTTTACCCTATAGCAATTGTAGTGGTAGACAGTAAAACTATGGAGGTCTTGGTTCCTTCAGAAGCTATTGAACGATATTGGACCCAACTACCAGGGGCATGCGTGGAGTTCATTACAAACTAACAGAAGGTATGTTCACTCATCTTAATTGGATGTTTATAGTTGTTAGTTAGACGTTTGTTGGATATTTTTTGAGTTAGTTAGATGTTTGTTGTTGTTTCGATGGTTAGGATATATTTGTCTATATAAAATGTCCATGTCTATAACTGTAAATGGTTATTTTTTCTTTTAATGCCTAAAAAACCTTTTTCTTGCACCTTATACACCCATCTTTATAACTGTGAATGGTTATTTTATTTTAACAATTAAAAAAAGCTTAAATTTCATAATAACACGATGCATATAATTTGATATAACTGTCAGTAAAACTATAAGACACCACCTATTTGGAAATTTGTTAAAAACGTTGAATAAATGTAACTTGTCATATTTACTCTAATGATGTAGCACTTTCTTGCTTACAAATTATATGTAAAATTTTTCACTAACAGTGGATTAAAAGTTTTGTTGAGAATAAATTGCATTGATTGTTGATTGGGTCATCTAATAATTGGAATTCATGGTACTTTTGAACACTAAGTGGTTTGTGGTTCTTCTCTAGGGTATTGATATTGGTTGGTTTAGGGTTTTTCTCTATTATTTTTTCAATTTAATTTTGCATAATTTTCTATTGTTTAATGCAATTGCTTTGTATAGCAAGTAGCAATGATGCTATTCACTTCATATCTATCTTTAACACCCTGTTGTCTATGTTAATTGTTATATGTTTTTGTCTTCATTATCAAACTATCCAATGTTATTCTTAAATATTGTCTATGTTATCTGAGCAAGCTGAGTTTAAATATTTTTTGATTAGGCTTGTTTAAAATTTAGTGCAAATTTTTAAATATTTTCTATTAGGCGTGGTTAAAAACTTGTTGTCAATGACTTCAATTTACTGCTTATTTATTACTACAACTACTTATAACTTACTTGCATTATTTGGCAATCCTTCTTTAAATTATTATGGTTTCCTTTGCATCTCTCAAGGTCTTATCCTCACCATAACCAAGATATGCCTAGGAAGTGAGTATCACTTCTGCGCTTATCACATATACAGCAACTTCTCCAAATAGTTAAAGGGGAAAGAGCTCAAGCCTCTCAGTTAGAAATGTGCAAAGGCAACTACTATTTAGGAATTCATAACCCACATGAATGACATGAAGTAGCTGAATGAGAAGGTTGAAAGTACCTATCTAAGATCCCTCTCAGCCAATAAAGCAAGTCTTCCTTTGACACTGGTAGCAAGAATCAAGTGTACACAAGTAAAATTTATGAGCAATTTAACTCCAAAATTGTGAGTTTAAGATGCAAGCTGATTATCACAATGATGGAGGAGATCCGATTGTTCATGGTCCAGAAGATGATCACTCAAAGAAATCATGTAGAGCAGTTTAAAAGGCCACTATGTCTACTTATTAAGGCTAAATTAGAACAAAATAAACATATAAGTAAGTTGTAGGTACCACAGTTGGTGGGTGATCTAAATGGGGAGCAATTTGAGGTGCGTTACAACTCGAACAAATATGAAATGGACTTGGGTGCTCATACTTGTTTATGTAGGTCATGGGATCTATGTGCACATGCAGTGGCAGCAATTGGATGGAGAACCCATATGAGTGTGTGCATTAGAGCCTTACCAAGGACACATTTGAAAAGGTATACGCTCCTCATATGCTTCTGGTGAATGGTTAGAGTATGTGGCCTAAGGCAGATAGTGAAAAGATCCATCCTCTTCCCATTAGGAAGAAAATGGGTAAACCCAAAAAACATAGAAGGAAGGACCCTGTTGAGACTGGGTTAAAGAGGTACCACAAGACACTTAGAAGGCAAATAGTTCACACATGTTCAAAGTGTCATCAACTGGGCTACAACTTTTATGGTGCAAAGGAGCTTCAGAGGTAGTTTTAATCACAGTACTATGTTACCCTTCATTACTAGTAGGTTAATTTCACCTCTTTTTTTTTTTTATTTGCTATAGGGTGTGGGCACATCATCAAGTATGCAGCAAATAAAGGCTGTGACTGCAACTCGAAGAACTAAAAGTCAAGTCAACCATGAGACAATGACATCTATGAGCATGGCAACTTGTTCACGATTTGTTAAACACCTTTGAAGGACCCAGGAATCTACAAGTAATGTGTAGTCAATTCTGTTTGGATCGCAATGTTGTTTTTTGTGTGGGAAGCTGTTATTACTTATGTGGGCTAGTTGCTATCTTGATTCTCTTTTTTTAGGAACACTAAAGTTTTTTTCTTTCTTTTTTTTTGGGCCCATATGAAGTAGGTGCTCATATGTGGTGAATATTTTTATTTTGATAGACCATGCAATCATGTGTACATTTTTTTGAAGGACTAATGCATGGCCCATATCAGGATACATAGATTATGACCAACTAGTAACGTATGAAATAAATTAAAGATCATTACTCTATGGCTAAATTTTGCATGGATTATGGATACATTTTGTTAATGGTGTATAGAATGACAAGCTAAGAATAACAGCTTTTTGGTGTGAATGGTGTATTACTAGCTTATATGTTTGTTACTCTCGTCTTGTGATTCCCTTCTTTTAACATGTTTATTGATCTTAAATTGTAAAAGGAATCATTTCTATATATCTGATGGCATTTGTTTCCTTCATTCATAATCCGTCAATAGAGATCATTAATATGCATGATTAGATAAACAAATTAATAAAGGTTACATAGGTTATTAATTGTGACAAATTCTGAATTATAATTTATGGTTTTCTTTCTTTTATTTGCGGCCTTTTTAAAGAAAGGATCCATAAGCTATGTTTAACAAAGTAGATTAATTAAGATAAATGTATAGATAAATGCATCATTGGATTAGGGCTAGAAAACATATGGTACATTTTTCTATATCTTTTTATGTAATAAAGAATATGCAGTTCAGATATATTTTAGATCAGGTATATGAATAGATCACACCTTTGACACTTAACAAATTTTCAATAATATTAACTTTGTCTAATTTATTTAGGCTAGATTACACATTGCTATAAGTACTAATTTAAAAAAATAATAAAAAGAGTAAAAGAACATGTTCTCAAATCAATCAAAAGGTTTTAAATATGAAAATCAGTATCATTGACGAAATACCTAAGTTTAGATGCTCCGAAGCAACACTACTAACCTTACAACAAGCACTGGTCAATTAGTGCATACATATCCAATGACTAAACCACACTACTTTTCTTACAGCAAGCAATAGTTCACCTCAAAAGAGTTCCAATGCTCCAAAGCAAGTACATGTATATCCACCACTGTCCATTTTCCATTTTTACACCTACCTAGAATAGTTCTTTAATTAGAATAACAAATTGCAATACCACAAGGAAGAAAACGACCAACTTAATTCCCCCTACCACTCCTTCTAAAGCTTACAACTTAGATACTCTCCTTCTTAAATTAGCAACATATACATCCGTTCTTCTTCTTAAATCAACAACATCTACATCTGTACTTCTTTTTGGATCACACGATTATTGTATTTTTGTGATCTCATTGCCATGCTCACTTCCGTATTTAGGGGCATCACTATATAACTAGTCAAAGAATATACACTTTCTTTCCTCGCATATGACATAAAGCTCGTTTGGGTTCTTTGCAGACTCAAAGATCTTTATGCGAGCCCTTATACCATAGTAACAATTTCGGTTTCGAAATACATTGCTTGTGCTCTCACCAACACTAAAGGGGGTCATAACACTCTAAAATTGATAGATTCAACACCTATAATTTCAATAAACCCAAATCAAAGCTATGCTAGAGGTAATACACCAGTGATCTCTTAAAGTTAACATTACTTTCACTCTTACTTGATACTTATACAGTACTCGTGAGGTTATAAAGTTATATCTAACACATTAATTCTTGGGTAATTTATCAACCACATATCTTGCACAAATTAACGAGCAACACCTATATATATGCATATTCCATAACGTTTAAAATTTTCCAAGTTTGTACATGATAAATGTAATAAAAAGAATAACAAGAAAAGCTCATCACATGACTAATCAAGTACTAAAAAAATAACACGGAAGTGATGAAACTTATAAATAACACCTCACTTTACATCATATGAAAAGCATTCATGATATAACATAAAAAATGGAAGGACACTACCATCCTCAAACCCGATCACATACAACAAAAAGAATACCACAGTTTAATAGTAGATGAAAGGCATTCATGGTATTAAATGCTTCATACACATTCTAAAAAACAACATGGAACGACACCAGTAACCAGCATGTCATCTTCAGCCATCGATTCCCTTTCCTCAGTCGTTCTCCTCCGAGCTAAAAATTTCGTTGATGATGCCTCCATTGCAATACAAACCCTAATCGTTATCTCTGCAGCCAACATTGATCCAAGTTAGCATTTAACGGTATCAGCAGGTAGATAACAGGCCACGTCAAATGATTTTAAATGCCCAATTGTCAAAGGGGCTAACTGTGGTCACGGGGTAAAACTTTAAGGGACCACATCAGTACTTTCCATCTTTTAGGGACCAAACTAATCTAATGGCCAAAGTTGAGGGACCAAAAGTGGATTTTTCTCAATATAATTGTGTTGAAATATTAGGCCTTTCATTATGAACATACTCACAACCCAATAACTTGACCTAATTAATTAGTAACAAATTATTCACGTTTATAAATTCCTAACAGCATGATAGAGTTTAAGGAAATGAAAATTTACCAAATATAATATTACCTCAAGAATTTAACTCCCAATGATGACCATTCCTCCTTAATGTTTATTGATTACCAATCTAACTAAAATTTTGAATTTAATGTCGTTCAAACCCTAGTTATGCTTCCATGGAAGATTCTAGAAATTGAGGACTAATTCTTAGTGTAAAACATTGGGGAAAATAGCAAAAATTACATGAATAATCAAAGGCACACAACAATATTGAAAATCCCTCACTATAACACACCCAAATCATCTCATTTTTTGTGTCTTAACATTAATATAGGAGAGGGGAATGTTCACGTTAGTGTTAAAAGGGTCTCAATCATAACACACTTACAGCAATCGGAGATCTTACTAGACTTAGCTGGCAAAGAAAGCACGACATTAGAAAGGAAAGAGTTCAGAGCTATTGTGAGTGAACTATAAAGCATGAACGAGCATAGGAAGGAGAAATTTAAAAGGGAATTTTGTAATTTCACAACAAAGAAAACATTTTAAAGCCAAAAAAAATTATGAAATTTCCTCGATAGGGGCAGTCAATTCGAACCCATGACTTTTCAGTAAGGAGGGAAACTTATGAAATAATTGGGCCTACCTAATTGTCATGCCTCATGGAAGAGGGTGACTAGCATTAAGGGCAAAGTAAGCCCCGCCTCAGTAAGCCTTATAGCTAAAGCTAATTATCAACTTAAGGCATAGAATTATACAAATGAATCCAATCTATATCAAGAGTTAACCACGACTAATGCAAATGAGTTTTAGTAAATCCATTGTTAAAAAGGTTCATTACAAAGCTTCTATGTGGAAATTCCAACAAAGCCTGCCCTAAAATTTAGGCCTATAAAACCTTCATAACGGAGAACTTGAGCCTAGAAAGAAAAAGAAAGCTTCATTCTCACCCAAAAGACACAAAATAAAAGAACATACAACTAACTCAGAATCAACTGAACCAAATCTTTACTTATGGCAAAAAGGAACTATTAAAGTACACAAAATATTCCAGGTTTAACTATGAAAACCATATGAAATAAAGACTATTCTTTGCCCTTGCGAACAATGTAAGGTTTACCAATTAGTCTCTCATATGACTTTAAACTGTGGAGTGGTAACTAAGATTAGTGTTATTCTCTGATAAAAGATTAAAGAGAAAAGGGATGAGTGATAACACTTAAAAAGCAAATATTACTAACGATACCAAAAAGGAATAGACAAACCGCTAGAGTTTTTCATAACGATACCATTTTCTAGTTCAAAACTTATCAAATTCATACCACAAAATTATTCCAAGATAGGAAGATCACAAATTATGAAATATAATTCACAAGGTTTAGACAAATGTAAAAAAGCCTGTAAAATTGAATACACCAATAAGCATTCAAAATTCATAAAAGAAAATCATTTAAAGAATAATTCCATAGTAAAATAGATCTTATAAGACTAAACAAATCCATAATGAACACTAGTTCTATGAAAATTCAAAGTTAAATGTTTTCATTTTAAAAGGAAGAGAATTTAAATTAGTTTCCTTAGAGGGAGAAAGGAAGAACAGGTAGTTGGATTATGAAATACATATATATACACACACACATACATACATGCATACATACATACATACATACATATATATATATATATATATAACATAAAATAATTTTAGATAAAAGTAGAAAAATTAAATGAATACTACAATATTAAATAAATTACTATAAAATTTGGATTTTAGGTCACTACTAGAAAATTGTAAAATAAATACGAAAATTTGACATGGAATTATAGTCATATCAAATAGAAACGAAATTAGATATGGATTTGGATATAATACTTCTAATTAAGTATTAGTGATAACTGCACAGAATCTAATACAAATTATATATGTTTCAAATTTTAATGGTATCTAATTTCATGTCAAACTATTAATTTTATAAATTAATTATAATTTAAAAATTAAATTCAAATTTAATTTGTATTAAAATTTTTAATAATAATATCTTACACGGATTTAGTTTGTGTCAAATATTAAAATTAGTATCAGACACCGTCTAAATTGGTGTATAAATTAAGCACCTACAAGCACGCTCCATAATTCACAAAACCCCCTTTTTTGTTTCTTATTGCTCACACACTTCACTCATTCCATCCCTAAGCCCTCATTTTCCCAGTGCCATGTTTCCTTAATAATCACATAATCCCAACCCTCTCCTGTCCACATATCATTCTTCCAAATCACAAAATCCAGCATATATCTAAACTATCAATTTCCATTGTGTAGAGGTTGGTTTACCTAAAGGCTACAAGAATACAAACTCTCTCCCTTCTCTAGATTTGACTCTTGCATTCTTCAATTTTGATCATATTCTCTGAAATAGCTGAGGCATTTTACTCATTACTACACAAATTCACTTTGCTTTGCTTGAATTAATTACATTATTCTCTACTTATTGTTCTAATTTTCACTAAATTATTGTTTATTTGTGACCTCTAACTAGCCAATGGACACTCTAAACTTTGTCCTGAAAGTTTCATATCACACACTACATTGTGCCTAAATTCTAAGTTTTCTATAATTTGCATAAGATTAATATCTAGAATTGAAATTCTGATGACTTTAATTAGGATTTTGCATTGCCAATTTCTCAATCATAATTGAGACTTCGCATGCAATGTGTGCATTGTATTGTAGATTGCAAGCCAAAGTGTACTTACCAATGCTCTGCAACTTCATGTCATTGTAAAACACAACATAGCAAGGAGGAGCCTCTTCTCTTCTCTTCTTCGAACGCAAAGAAACAAACATGGTTTCTAAAACCTCCATTTCTTCTTCAAAAGGCTCACCAACTACTCCTAAGCTCTCCAACTCCTTCACTACTCTGTAATACTTCTTTATCTTCTTTGTATATATACATCTTTAACTTCAACAATCATGTATTCATGTTCTCATACATAATGTGTCTTCTTTTGCTTATTTTCTCTATAGTTTCATTAGACTTTAAGCTTAATTTTGTCTCAAGGTATGCCTCACACATTGTTTATTTACTTGGTGGTTGATTTTATGAAATCATTTTGCCCAGTTTCATTTGGTTTTGGCTATCAAATGTTAAATAATGTCATACAATTGGTATTAAGTTATTTTAATTCAACTTCTTGCAAAGAAACCCAAGCATGAACAATTGTATGTTTAGAAGTTGAAACATAGTACCTTTATATATTTGGTCTATAAAATCATGGTCTTAAGGCTGCTAATTTTTATGGTTTATTCTGTGTGTGCAACAAGTTCTTATTACCATTCAATCTATAAAAGCATCTTGTCTTCCTCATTTTCCATATCAATATGATTGTTGGGCTAGGATGAGATATCCCTCTCAAAATGAATCAACATCTTTGTCAATATAGTTAATGCCAAAATTTATTAGTTCTTTACGGGTAACCTAGTGGCTCTAATGATGTTAATCATCTCTTATTAGCCTGTTTGTGTGACATATAATATTCTCCCAGAGATTTTTCATCTAAATCTTGATTAGAATGGTCACTATTTTTTTCCTTTGTCATGTGAACACAACTCTTAATGTGTTTTTAGTGGCATCATTACCCATACCTATTTTCTATGTCTTTCATGTATATGCCCTTACAAGAATTTACAAAAGAATGATCATAATGATTCCATTTGCTATTGTTTTATAATTTAATTAAGCTATAGTTTGATTTCCAAGGCCAAAAATTGATGAGGACAGGTCCAGTCTACTTCCTAGATATTCCATTTGCTAGGACGAGATGAACCACAGGTTTCAAATGCTTAATACTTTTGCGGCGATGTAATTAAAAGTCTCTAGGGCGGTTATATATAAATATAGATCCATGACAATATATATACATGTGAACATGATTTGCAAGGGACTAGACCAATCTTAGATAAAAGCTTAAACTTAAATTTATACTATGTTCATACATTAAATTTTTTATCTTGAATTTTGACTGTAAACCTTAATATTTTTCTATTTATCCTTCAATTATTAAATCAATGTACCACTTAAAAATCAAGAGAATTTCACATTTCATAACTTTTAACTATATTTTTACTAAAATATAGTTAAAAGTTTTACTTATTTTTCTTTTGTTGGTACAAATTTTTGGGGGAAGTAGTGGCATGATAGAGCTGGCTTTGGATCCTAATTTGAACAAAACAGGTGACATTTGGCACATGTGTTAAGGTAACCCTGCTATTAGATTGCCTAAAATTCTGTCCCTGTTTTTTTTTTTTGCCTTGTGGCAGAGAGCTTTTCAATAAAGCATTGAAAATTTGTCATGTTAAGGAAGATAAAGTTGAGTCTTAAAAAAAGAAAGAAACTTCAATATCTAATCTGTTTGGGATACTGAAAGTTTAAATTAGATAAAAATGATTTCAAGATTCTTTGAATGTAATATGTATGTGTTGTAGGCTTGTAGCATAATTTGAATTTTATATATCAATCTATAAGTTTCTTAGTTAATTGGTTTTATTTTAGCATAGTACTGAAAGTTTAATAAATTAACCATCAACGTGGTCTTTAAAGGCTATTTGAATTGTGCTATCTGATCAAATTTTTAAAACATTGATTTTATATGAAAAAAGTCAACAAGCATAAATTATATATAAGAATCTTAAATTTAGGATACTATACATACATAAGGTGTCAAACCAACATATATGTTAATTTTATGATGTTGCTAAAATAATGACCCTGCCTTCACATGAATAGCATTTTATTTGAGGGACAATATGGGAATTTAGTTATCATCATCATCATGTTGATAAATCAGAGGTCGACAGTGTCAAGAGGCAGTTATCTCATTCATTACCCAAAGAGGTTGTGGTTGTGGTGAAGAAAGGAGAGAGAGAGAGAGAAACAAGTGAATCACGTTTAGATTCACCCTCATATTCTCAATGCTTCTCTAATTGGTACAATAATGGATGGACATAAAGTTAAACCATGAATCCAACATCCTATTACAATTTTCAAACTTTTTTTGTAAAATAGATTTATAGCAGATTTGTAAACAATATAAATCAAATTCATTGTATAAAAAATTAAGTTTATATGAAATAGTCTTTTAAAAGAGTTTATTTCATTTTCCTACCATAAAAATTTATTTAACCTATGCATATATATTTTATAGTTATTTTAATCTTTTAATCGTTTTTATTAATCAAGTAAATCTTAAGAGAAAACTATTATGAATGTCATTTGGATTGATCTTTTCACTTAACTTTTATTTAGTTTTTGTAATTCTAAAATTTGTAATTGAGTTCTTAAAGTTTAAATATTTTTATTTTATTTCTTGTCATTATACTTTTAACAATATTGTGTTATACATGTGGGTTAATTACACTGTATATTCCCAAAGTTTTACTTTCTTGCACTTTTTAGTAATTGGAAACACCGAATAATATCATGCTTTGATTTTATTCTTCAGACTGAGCTTGAGAGGAAAAGATAACAACTGGTAATTCTTATATTGACATGCATTTATGATTAAAAATTATGGTAAGTGTTTATAACTTAGTTAGGAAATCAAGAACTTTACCAATTATACTAGTACCTACAAGACAACAAGCACATGAAGGAAATGAGCACCATGAGTATGATGATGCTAATTATGAGATAGAAAATTAATTTATTTTATGATATATTAGTATTATTATGAGATTCTAGACTTTTGTATTGTTCAACTATTAACACTTGGGTAGTATTATTATTGACCTTGTATTGTACTACTCCATACTTATGTGAATACAAATTTCAATTTTTGTTAATTCTTGATTATTTTTTATTAGTTGAAATTTTTAGAAGATAGAAATGAAAAAAGGATTAAAAATTTTAGTTACGAAATAAAAAAAAATTGGACATAAAATCATAAAATAGAATTAGAGATGAAATATTAACAATCAATCAACATGTTTGAGACCTATATCAAAAGTTTAGAAATAGAACTAAAGACGAAATATTAACAATTGCATTATCAATCGAAGACGAAATATTTTTTATATCAAAAATTTAAACACGAAATTAGATGTGGAATATTAATAATTATCTATTTGTTTGAGACGAAAATTAGTCTATATCTAAAAATTTGACATAGAAGCAGAAATGGAAGAGTTTCATCTCACAATAATAAAGCAAATCTTGGATACAATTATGGTTCCCATATTGAAATGGAAATTTTACTATTCTAACACGAACATTTTTTGTCTCAATTCTTAGACAAAAAACATAATTCTATCTCTAATCATTTAAAGATCAAAGATTACGATACAGATTTTGATTCGTGTCTAATTCCATCTCAAATTTATTTAGAGATGGATTTTATAGGATTCAGACATAGATTCCTTCTGTCTCAAATTTCCTTTTTTCTAGTAGTGGGTTGGCACAAATGGCTAAACCTTATCTCATACTTTTTAGATCACCCAAGTCTAAATCCTAAAGTGTGCAAGATAGAAATCTAGAAATTTTTTTCTTCTTTTAACATGTGTTCCTTGCATGAGATTACTAAAATGCCCTTTAGATTATTTCCTCCAACTTAAAGGTGTTCAATACCCAATTCGACCTAGTGAACCCAGCCGAACCTAATCTTATCAAGTTAGGCCAAGCTGGGTTATAATGAAATTAGTCCAAGGGACCAAGTTTCATACATAAGACCTAATCCTAGGCCAGGTTGACTCTCGGGCCCATGAGTAGACTCAACCCAACCCTATTTATTTATTTTTCAAAAGTGTTTTTTTAATGCAAATCATTTTTTATAAAATTGGACCAGGTTGCAAATTAAACAAAAACATGACTCAGCCTGTTACATATTCACCTATTCTCTAACCCACAACATCTTTCTTTCTCTCACTTAAGCCTTTATGAACGAAAGGTCCAAGAAAACATAGTCTAGCCACCATCTTCTTCTTCCTGTGTCGATCTTGCCATTGTTCTCCCTTTTCTACCATTTTCACTCAACATATGCTTTAAACCCCCCTTATATTTATTTATAGAATTTATTATAAATTTTAATGAAATCATTATGATGTGAGAATTATGAAAATTGCATTAAAATATCTAAAACATAGTAGCATAATTATATATATATATATATATATATATAATTAGAACATCGGTTTGTTCATACATCTGTATTGGTAATTTAACAAAATTGGGAAAAGGATTTTAAGCCTAATATTTACTTTACAAAAAAAGAAAACACATTTTTCCCCTATAACTCCCCTAAGAGCCCTAATTGTATTCTTCTTTTGGATTTGGAAAGCCTGTGGGATTGATGCTATCCATTGGTGCAAACATAATAGAGTCATGAAGCAGCTCACAATCATAATCTTTTCTATATAAAGTACAAGTCCAATAGGTGGAACAAATACCAATTACCATACAACTCACAACTAAACTGTGAAATTGCCATCTAAAAACATCAATAACAAAAAGGTGAGAAAAGATTCTCAATAAAATGAAAAAGCATATATGATACTTGGAATATCCATGAAATATAGTGTGACTTAGAATTATGATTTTAGTGATATATGTATACATGTCAGATATCATATAAATAACTTGTAAATATGCATTAGCAAACATATGGCGACCAGAGGTAGACAATGTCCTCAACCATTAAACATCAGGACATCAAATTTGAGTTATTCGAGTCTCATAACACCCAGCATATGACTCTCATACATACCCAAGTAATTAAGTCTTACGAACCCCAGAGTACGACACCTAATTGGCAGGCGCAACCCCACTTTTAGTTAAGGCGTCCCCCAGTGGGTATCCAAAACAAAGCTTAGCACTACAATTTTTCCCTCAATATGTCATCCAAGCCATCATATAGTTAAGATTGGATTAGTTTGAAAAAGAACTATCAAAATTTCTTTTGTAATCCTTTGAATATTGAGGTTCTTATAACGGTTAGGAATCCCTTTAGTGTCAATTTAATTCAAGATGTTCCCAACAAAGATACATTATTGTCTCCTAATTTTTTAAGACCCTTTAGGCGGCACAGCCTACCATTGATTTCAAAATTCAAGTTGGGACTCAAGAAATATAATAACACCAGTTTTCTTGTAATTATTTAAGCGGTATAATCTGTCATAGATTTCAGGATTAATGGAATATAATGTCTTGTTAAAGAACTCATAGAGTTCATAATATATATTAAGGCAGTATAGTCAACCATCATCAAATGGGAATCCACATTATTAATAAGTACATAGTGTAAAGGAATAGTTTAATCTCACAAAGAATAGTTCTTTTCATAAACTACCATATTGTTACCCCATCATACAAAGTTAAAATTCACAATAACATAGATAATTATAATGCATGAATAACAAAATATTCATGTAAGGATACATAATACACAAGAAAATCCATACATCAAAATTCTTAGCCTAGCGTTGTTATTTCTTACATAATATTTCCCTAAATATTTCAAAATATCTATCTAGTCTTAATCTTATTTAATTTTACCCTTCTTAGACTTTGAATGGGCTCATAGAAGGTCATGGTGACAAAATTTCAAGATTAATGACCATAGGCCAAAAAGGATTGGTTATGCAATATCATGGTATATTTAAACTTTAATTATATTTCCACACCATTGCTAACCCTTTTACCCTTGCATTATTATGAAAACCATCCAAGAAGGAGATGGAAAAGGACAAGAGAAGAAGAGAACCTATAATATGCTAAATCATGTTACCTGGATGTCACTTTCTTTGTAGTCTTCTTAAATTTCTTGCTTAGTCCCTTAAAGGACAAAACAATGTCAAAGTGTGAGTAAACATGGTGTTTAAAGTGAGAAGGTGGGATAGTATGTATAGTGGATTAAAGAAATAGCTTAGGGTAATGGGGTATTTATAGAGAATTTCAATAGCTAGGATTTAATCAAACTTTTTAATCCTACAGTTATGATGTAATTTAAGTGGACAACTATGATTTAATCTTTAAAAATATCTAAGATTTTAGTTTGAAAATATCCTAGTGTTATATTTACCCTTTTTCCATTGGTATTTTATAAAATGACCATTTTACCCTTATAGTCAAATTACCTTTGCCCTTAGACTTTTTAAAATTATGATTTCGCCCCTAAACTTATTAAAATTATGATTTTACCCTTATATTTTTAAAATTATGATTTTGTCCCTAGACATTTTAAAATAATAATTTTACCCCTAGACTTTTTTTAAATTATAATTTTGCTCTTAAACTTTTGAAAATTATGATTTTGCCTTTTAGTAAAAAATTTGACCCATATGTTATTCTTTAAATGATTCAAACAAATATATTTATTATTGCTCAATTCTTTCTAATTTCCTTTAAGTAATGTAATTTAGCTAGTATTAAAAGTCACTAAATTAGGGATATTACATCTACCATCACTGGTCATTGGCCGATGTGCTTTAAACTAAAAATTGTTAAAATTCTAACATGAGGCATTCCTTTCTCTTTCAACAACATTAGGGTTCCATTTAGTGTGTGTTTTCATTTAGGGTATCATGTTTTGAAGAGTAGCTTATCATTTCCCATTTAATATTGGCCTCCAATTTTGTGATATTGACCGTAACTTTCATACCCCTCATATAGCGATGTTAGAGTTCTACATCTCATCAGAAGGATTGATCTAAGGTTCCTAACTTAGCACTAATATCAATAACAAGTATAACTAAGAATTTCCTGGCAACAACACCAAAAACTTGTTGCAAGCAATCTACCATGTGTAAGTATACATCGCCAACAAGTAGTATAGATCGTCCTTAGAGAATTTTAGTCTTAATTGCTATTAATTACTAATGCATATATAGTTACCTAATCCAAACAATCAAATCCTCAAGATAAAAGTAAGAAAATTTGCAATTAAACTACTAAACGCAAAACTTCATATAAGATGTAACGAGTGCAAAAGGCTCTCCTTGGATTATAGCTTACTAAGGCATTTCAATTGCAATTTAGTTATTTTCCTAACTTAAACACACTAACTTATGAATTAGTCTTAGGATCTAACATTATTATAAGAATCCATTGAACCTTTATAGATTATATCACTATAAATTAATCTCCTATATTTCTATGAAAACCAATTAGATAGTTATATTAAGTACAACTAATTACAACTCTGCAAGTCCTATAGGTATATGCCTATCTTAAAAGAAAATTAATTTCATTCAAGTGATTAATTAACCTCAAACATGTGGTTTGCAATTCTATAACTAAATTCATACTTCTTTTTCAAGAATTCTCAAATCCTCAACATAGACCCAAATTAGTGGCTAATTAACATGGGAACATATAAAGATTCAAATTGAATAAATTCATTCACCATGAAATTCAAGTGAGAAAGTAACAAAAATCAACAATCTACATGCCAATGGTCCACAATCTTAGAGAGATAATGACTTAGCCTATCATATCTAGGATTGCAATCCAATACAAGTCAAAAAATATAACTAAAGAAGGTAAAAGAAGAGAAAGGAAAAAAAGAACTTTGTTTCCTACTTAGTCTATTTTAGTATTTTTAGACTTTCATTTGTGAAGTATTCTTGTTTTATACACTCTAGTGCCTTAGGAATAGGTCTCTTGAATTATTGTATTAATTATGGCATATATTTGTACTTTCTGGAAAATTTGAGAAATTTTTTTGTAATATTCCTTCATAGCTTAACGATATTTTTGAATGATTTACACATTATATTTTCTAGGATCCCTCTAAATGATTTTGTTATCGTACGAATTTTAATGTCACATTATGACTTGTTCTTTATAAAGTCTCCTAATCAATTGCATAAAGAATTATTGATTGGTGTAAATGAAATATCTATAAGTAATTTGGAAAATGACAAAAGGTAATTAAGAGTCGTAGACTAGCAAATTATACTATTCAGGGTAATGTTAAACAGAGTATGTTAGATTTCTACAACATGCTAAGGGAATCATAATCCCAAACATTTACCTTCCAAAATTAGTCTAGAATTATGTCGTCATTTATAATTTTTAAGTTTTTAGTTTTGTTTTCTTTTGATTTTTTTTTTTTTTTTTGGCTTGATTTAGATTAGGATTCAAATTTTAATGCTTAATAATTAGTGCAAAATTATCAAGGAAACAATACCTTACTTATTATTATATTATTTGTGTGATATGTATACTTGCAGGTATGCTTTCGTAGCACAACAATAATTTTCTAAAAAAAAAAGGTTCTCCAAATATGCATTCTTATGAGGCTTCTATACTTAATTATAATTAGATATTCATTACTTTTAGGTTTCAATTGTTATAGAGTTGTTTTTATGTATTTAACTTTATATTTATATATATAATTTTGCTAATATAATTTATTGTGTATTATCTTATCACTTTAATCATGTACAATTTAAGATAAATTATTTTACTTACTTAATATAATTTACATCACATAATGTACATATAAATATAACAATAAAAACAATTATATTAAAAGGAGGTGAGGAGTTGATAAATTTTGAGACTAAAATTTTATTCTAAAATAATAACAAAAACAATTATATTAAAGGAAACTGAGAGTCATTACACTAAATGTTGAGAAAATAATTAATGATCAAACAAATTTGCATTAAACAGAATTTACTTTAATTATATATAATAATTAGTTAATCTCCTACGAAAGAGTGCACTGTTGAGATTTGTTGGGAAATGAATATAGTTTTCGTCAAAATTTACGGACAGATATGGTTCTAATACCAAGAAAAGAATTATATAAAGTTAAATATCAGTGGTCAAACAAGTGAACCTATAAATTAGCACGTATCAATCAGCCCGATACACGTCTTCCTGAGAAAATGTAGGACATCCCAATTAGTGATCTATGAACTAACGTTTTGCGCATACAAATGGCGAATTATATTCAAATGAGATTTCTCAAGGAAGAGAACCTGCATGGGGAAAATTACATAATTTGTCCAGCAATCACAATGAATAATCCAAAGTAAAACCTTCTTCATAACTAGCAAGACTGTCTAACCTTTAAATCGATGTCTTTTCTCTCCATCCAACCCCATTGCCTTATTATACCCGCTTTCAATTGGATCAACATAATTACAATATAACTATTATATTTGTTTTGACGCACTGCATGATCATTCTAATTTAGTCATTCGAAAATCTCATCCTGCCCAACGCAGCTCCTATAAAATCCGAAGAGATTCTATCAAAAACCTTGAGATACTACTTTTAGTGCTACTCTCCTCTTTCTGGATCCTTTGGTTTTATGGATTTGGTTCATCAATGTCGAGGCAATTAGATGTTACCTATTATTAACCGTCCCTTCTAATATAGGAAAATATAAAAGTCCATCATCTTTGTTCATCTATTGTAGAGAAATTTTTTATATGATTTTGTAAGCCATATTACTCAGTAAGACTGATGAGTTTGAAGTCCTTAAATGGTTGGGCATGATATGTCTTCAGAATGAAAATTATGAATGTTTTATTAAGACTTCAATAATATCCCAAAACAATTAAAAGTCTGTCGTACTGGCATGTTTTCCTTTGCTCTCTTCGTCTACCCTAGTGGCATGTTTTTTTAGGTTTTTTCCCACTGTCTTTTTTCATGTTTGACGGTCGTTGCGTGTTTGCAGTGCTCATCTGACTATTTTTCAAGTCCCCACAGTTTGCTGCTCATCGTCGGGCAGATAAGGATGGATCCGGCATTCGCAAACCTCTCGACAGATTTTCAAGCCAGATGCTTGACTCATAGCGTTATAAATTTTCAAGCCATGCGAAATACCTTAGCCAACGTGTGGCATCCTCTGGGGGTGTGCATTACAGAGTTAGGTAACGACAGATTCTTGTTTCAGTTCTTCAATGAGGTTGAGCTTGATCGGGTTGTAAGTGATGAACCTTGGACTTTTAATAACCACCTTCTGATCACGCATCAACTGGTGGAGGGAGATGACCCTAATACGGTTCCACTTTTCTTTTCTGAATTCTGTGTCCAGGTGCATAATATTCCAGGGGCCCTCATGTCGGAAACGTTGGCTTCTCACCTTGACAGTTTTATAGGGGAGTTTGTGGAATATGATGCGAAATCTATTAGTAATGGCGGTGGGTCCTATATGAGAAATCGAGTTCGTATAGATGTTCGAAACCCGATCAGAAGAAGGAAGAAGATAGGATTGGGTGCAGGAAGGTTTGTCTTTGTGAATTTCAAGTATGAGCGCCTTACTCTTTTCTGTTTCCTTTGTGGAAGGATGGGACATGCAAAGAGTTTTTGCAGTATACGCATGATACAAGGTGGAGGTAAAGATCTACAGTTACAATTGGATAGCTCCTTGAGGGCGGCCGACCGGAAAATAAATCCTGTAAGTACTTGGCTGAGAGATGAGAGAGGAGAAAGGTTACAGCTGTTAGGCGTGAATCCCACAGTTGATACGACGGTTAAGGATTCTGGTCAAAGTCAGACTACCTGTAATCATAGGAGCGAATTTTATGGAGCAAACAAGCAACCATTGTCAGCCGACTATCGCGCTCTGATGGATATTTCAAACTTACAGCCAAGGAACATGGGCCTGGATCTTAATGAGGAGGACGACCCTATAGTTTGGCCCAAAGGGAAGAAGAGGCCTCATTCCGACGAGGGAGTCAGTTCTCAAGTGGTTTTATTTCGAAGGGAGGAACTAGAAAAGGGTGACTATAGTGCAAACTCTGGAAGGAGATTGGGATCGGCGGGCTTTGCTCAACTGGCATGCCAGGGGCCATGAAAATCATAAGTTGGAACTGCTGGGGCTTGGGCAACCCGCGGCCAGTTCGAGCTCTCAGAGATCTCTCGAGTAAGAGGAGGCCCGACTTGTTGATACTCATAGAAACGTTGGTAGTGGCAACACGTGTTGAGGAACTTCGTTGTGTTCTTAGATTTGAAGCTTGTTTTTCTATGGATAGGATTGGGAGGAACGGTGATCTGGCTATTATGTGGAAGGAGAAAGAAGCTCTGAGTGTTCTATCATTTTCTTCAAACTTTGTAAACCTGTTGGTTCACGGTCCTAAGGGGAAGAACTTCAGATTAACGGCTTTCTATGGCTTTCCAGAAAGAAGTCGGCGAAGGGAGTCGTGGGATCTCTTGAAGACCCTTGCTCGCACAGACAACCTCCCTTGTATGTGTATCGGCAATTTTGACAATATGCTCGCAACAAATGAGAAGTTAGGGAGGTCCGAGCAACCTGAACATCTACTAAATGGTTTGAAGAGGGCAGTGGAGCAGAGCGGTCTTCGGGATATCTATCTGAAAGGGTATCCTTTCACGTGGGAACGTAGATGTGGAGGGAATGTAGTAGTCAAAGAAAGGATTGACCGTGCAATGGCATCCTCTAGCTGGTTGGAATGGTTCTCGAACTGCATGATGATTGTCTTAGCCACCTCTTATTTGGATCATGCTTTGATTATGGTGGAATCAGACTGGGCTTTAGCTAAAAGGAGCAGGAACAGATTTCAATTCAAAAAAGCATGGTTAGAGCAGGAAGAGGTGAATGACGTTGTGGAAAATAGCTGGAATGGCGTCAACTTAGAAGGTATAATTCACTTGCTTAAGGCCTGCGGTAGAAAACTTGAGAATTGGGGTCACGAAAAGAGGAGAGAGGAGAAAGCTTGTCTGGAAGCTTTGGATGCATGTTTGATACAGGATCGGTCCTCGGGAAGACTAAGCAATGAAGATGTGGCTAAGTTAAGGAAAAAAAGATATGAACTTCTGAAGTAGGACGACATTAGGTGGAAACAGAGATCCAAACCTTTTTGGCTGAAGAATGGGGACCGTAACACGAGATACTTTCACTTATCTGCTGCTGCCAGAAGGAGAAATAATCGCATTGAAGCTCTTATGGATGATCCAGGAAATTGGAAAACTGACTTTGAGGATCTCTCTCATTTGATATATGATTATTTTAACAATCTGTTTTCGCATTCTAATGGGAGTTATGAACCAATGTTGAGAGATATTCCTTGTTCGGTCAGTATCCGCCACAATGAAGCTTTACTCAAGCCTTTTGAATACTCGGAATTTCAAAAAGCTATCTTCCAAATGCACCCAAATAAGTTTCCAGCCCCAGACGATTTCAACCCTGCTTTCATTCAACATTATTCGAACCTAGTGGGCCCCAAAGTAGTCGAGAGTTGCAAGGAATGGCTAAGTACAGGAAATATTCCTGAAGATCTCACTCAGACTCTGGTGGTATTGATCCCCAAATCAAGTAACCCCCAGACTTTGAAGGCTTTTTGTCCTATCTCTTTGTGCAGTGTACTTTACAAAATTCTGTCTAAGGTGTTGGCTGATAGACTAAAAACTATCCTTCCTGACATCATTTTGGAGTATCAATCTGTGTTTGTCCCTGGCAGGCTTATTACTGATAATGTTGTGGTTGCCTTTGAGATGCTTCACTTCATTTGAGGAAGGTTGGAGGGAAAAAAGGATGGGTTGCTATTAAGACATATATTAGCAAAGCTTATGATACGCTAGACTGGGGTTATCCGGAAAATATCATGTTAAAAATGGGATTTCATAGGAAATGGGTTGATTGGATGATGATGTGTGTTCGGAATGTGAAATACTCCTTCCTCTTAAATGGTGAAGAAGTTGGGCTTGTTCACCCTCGCAGGGGGCTATAGCAGGGGGATCCTTTATTCCCACATCTATATTGGGTTCTGAAGGCCTTTCTGCAATCCTTAGAAAAGCAGAAGACTCCAGAGTTATAAAGGGTTGAAGAGCTAGTGTTCATGGGCCTAGAGTTTCTCATTTGTTATTTGCTTATGACTCCCTCTTTTTTTGCAGTGTAGATACCTCTGATTGCCAGAAGACCAAATAACTTCTCAGATTGTATGAGGATGCCTCTAATCAAGCTGATAATTGCCAGAAATCTGAAATCTTTTTCAGCCCGAATGTTCCTGAAGGCACCAAAAGTACACTTTGCTTGATTCTTGAAATTAGTGCCCCTTTTAATCATGGTTGCTACTTGGGATTACCCTCCCTCATTGGTAAGAGCAGGAAGATTATTTTTAGGTTCCTCAAAGACAAAATGTGGAAGAAGATCAATGGTTGGAAAAATAAAATGCTTTCTAGAGCCAAGGAAGTGCTTAACAAATCAGTTGCGCAAGCAATTCCATTTTTTTGTATGAATATCTTTCTTGTCCCGGCCTCTCTTTGTGAGAAACTTTAAAGCATTATGAACTCCTTTTAATGGGGCAGCCAGTTTTAAGAAGGCAAAGGGATCAGATGGCTAGCACAGGAGAGGATGTGTGCTAGGAAGGGTAGAGGATGTTTGGGGTTCTACTATCTCCATAGCTTTAATATGGTCATGCTAGGAAAATAAGGCTAGCGCTTGGCAAGCTAGTCTAACTCTCATTCTTATAAAGTTCCCAAAGTTGAATATTTTTTTAAAGAAATTATATGTCAGCTCAATTGGAATCCAACCTAAGTTTCACTAGAGCATTTTTTCCTCTAATAGCCTTAGTGGAGACTTGGAAACGTTGAGAAGATTAGGATATGGACAGGCCCGTGGCTGCATAGAGATGGAAATTTTTTTGTGGAAGAGGCTTTACAGTTTAACACAAATGCCTACTGGGTGAGAGACCTTTTTCGTCCATATGGAAGGGGTTAGGATTCACAGAAGATAAGTCTCCTGTTTTCATCTGAGGAAGGGAATGAAATTTTGAAAATACCCATAAGCTCTCCAAATCGTGACGACAAGATCATCTGGCACTACGAGAAGAAGCGTCATTACAGTGTCAAAACAGGGTACCAATGTTTTTCTCGAACACCTTTGGAGATCAGATGGAGTGTTCGGGTACACAGTGGAGTAAAATATGGAATTTGAATGTCCCTCCAAAACTTAGGAATTTTCTCTAGAGATGTTGTAGAGAAATTCTTCATGTAAACAACTGCCTGTCCAATAGAGGGGTAAACATCAGTTATGATTGCCCCAATTGTCATGGTGTGGAAGACCTTTCGCATGCCCTTCAGTCCTGTCATTTAGCGAGTAGCTATTGGGAGAACTGGCAATTTTCTCATCTGATATCTGATAGCCCTTTTAACGACATAGTAACTTCTCTTTGCAGTTTTCATACGGCAGGGGTACTCGACGAGTTCTGTGCTATAGCTTGGGCAATATGGAACGCAAGAAACAAACTGGTTTGAAAACAGAAGACTTCCACTGCTGAAGAGATCCTGCGTACAGCCAGTAGAATGGTCAGCGAGTGGAGCCATGTGAACTCAGGGCATACGTTTTCCTCTAGAAATCCAGGAAGCAGGCCAAACGTGTCGAGAAATGAGGTCATGTGGACCTGTTTTTCAGACGAATCAGTATTTCGCCAGCTTCTCTGATTTTGGAGCTCTCTCTTGGGACGTTAACAACAGGTACTTGGGCGCCATCTCGGGTTTCCTCCCTGGAAGCTAGGACCCTCTCAATATAGAAGCACAGGGGATCAGAAGGGCTTTAGCTTGGTGTGATGATACCCTTCACTCGAGTAGGATCATCTTTACGGATGCACAGCTGTTGGTTCACGCCATTCATTCCGGGGAGACGTTAGATTCATAGCTCGGTACCATCGTGGAGGATTGCAAAGATATTCTTAGGAGAAGAAGGGATATTTCCATCTATTAGATTAGTCGCAGAGAAAACACCAGGCCCATAACGTGGTTAGAAACTCTATAACCACTGATAAAGTGTGGTCTTCATTCCCTTAGTGTATTTCTTCTTGATTAATATACTTTCGTTTTGCTGTCAAAAAAAAATAATAATATCCCAGAACTCATGAAAAAAATTAGCATTAAAACCGTCCAACTTGGTGCACTATCTGCTTTTTGATCCTTTACGGCTCGGCGTGTTTCTTGATGCCACTAATACAAAACCACAAGACTCTACAAAATACTGAAAGTCAACATCTTGACTATTGTGCCTAAAAAGGGAAAAAAAAAGAACTTGATTTGTAGTTGCAGTTCTGACTGCAGCTTGATCTTCAAGCAAGAGAATTTACCAAACAAAGATGAATAGTTCTTATATAATATTTCTAAGTGCTCAATATGATATAGACAAGTCAGCATAATCAACACCATTAATGAAATATAGTTTTAATTGTTAAAGATGCGCACCCTAATTGCTAGAACGTCATTGTTCTAAAACCCCAACAATTAGAGCAATGCAAACTATGGAATGGGCCACAACATGTCTCTCAGTATGTTAGGCTGAAATCTCCGCCCATGTACATAATATAGCCCAAGCATGTATCTACCTTCTGGGCTAGAAAGCCTGAGCTAGTATTCTTTTTTTTTTTTTTCGTATTTATTACAATTATTCCAAGCTCACTTAACATGTATCTTTTATTGATTTAAAGTAGGGAGAGAACAAATTTTATTTTGATTTTTTAATAAATTAAAAAATTATAATTTATTCGTCTAGAAATAATATCTTCCAATTTATTCATCGTAATGTAGTTATTTCATTGCGTAGATCATTCTAAATTAAATGCTAAACCTAACAATTAGTTATGCTCATTATTTGCCGCCCATTAATTAGGTGCTATTTACCATTCAATAACGTTTAAAAAGTTTGCCGACTATTTAGTTTGACATAAATTTTAGATGAAACTGAGATAAAATGATAATATTTACCACTCAAAACAAGGACAGAAATGAAGTATGTTCTCTATCAAACTAAATGTAAATTGTCACTTTCCTTTTCACAACGTTGTTTAAGAAAAAGGAAAAACTATGCCAGTGTTATATAAAAGTATAATAATTGTGAGATTTGTTTGGTTGGTGAAAGTATTAATTTGTGATTCAACTTGCAAATACACAGTGTTGTCTCTTCTTTCTAGAATCTAATAGTCCGTCTAGGTTTTATGTTAAGTTGTAAAATTCTAAATGCTATAACATGTTTAATTTAGTCTATGAGAGATTTGAAATTTCATTTGCAACGTTGGTTTTGGAAAAAAAATTTGTTTGATTTGATATTTAATTTTTTTAAATCAATTTTATCTTTTAAATTCTTATTTATACAAAAATAAAAAATGATTATATTTACATTTGAATTTATATAAATAACAAAAATTAATTTTTAATCAAAATTTTTTAAATATAAATCATAAAAAATCATGCATACCTAAAATATTGTCTAAGGAGGCTGTGTTGGGATGATCAAGAAACTACGAGAGAAAATCTTAACCCCACCCTAAACCCTACGTATGAAGTTACAGCCTCTTAAAAGAGGTGATCCAAATCCTGCAACATATTCTTAGGTTACAGATGAATACTCAACATATTGTCATCTCTGGTTATCATGGACAGCTATAACAATTTAGGCACTTGGATAAAATTAATCGATTTTAATTTTTAAAAATTATTTATATTAATAATTTATTTTTAAATACAAATTAAAATAGCATAATTAGTTTAACCCAATTTAACTCAACAACAAAGAATTGGTTCCAGCATCTCTCTTGTCCTTGCACTTACTTTCGGAAAAATAGGCCCCAAAATTTACTGTATTTTATGCCCTGCTATGTCATTGGTGTTTATTAGGGCTTAATGCCTCTTGTGCTTTGATTTATAAAATATTTTTATATATTGTATAATATATTGAGTTTAAATTTGTTAAGATATTATATAATATTTATTTATAAAAAATATTCATTAAATAAAAATAAAATAATAATTACAGTATCTATCTCTAATTAGTCTTTATAAAATATTTAAACTATTATATGATATAACATAAATATACTAAAAATATACTTAATAAAAAATTAAATATTTTAATAAAATACTTGCAAATATTTTATAATTATAATTTAAAAAAATTTAGATTGTAAAAATTTAAAATACACACAATACAAAATATCTCATACAATTAATAATTCAAGCCAAAATCAAATAACTTCTAAGAATAACTTTTTTAACTTGAATTAAATTATGAATATATTTGTTATTTAATTTTTTTCACTTTTTAACAAAATTTACTTCGGCATCGTCAGATTATTATAAAGAAAAATTCTATTTCAATTCTACTTGCATTCAAAATCAATTACTTTTCGATACATGAAACTGCTTTCTTCACTATAATATTAAATAATTTTCATGTGTTTGACACATTATCACATGAATTTAAGAAAATAACTATTGCACGAGAAGGACATCTTCGTAGGAGAAAAGAAAACCCTATAATTGAAAAAAAGGGACCCTCCTGGCAGCTTCGTCCACAGTTTTGAGAAATTTCTTCATTTTGTTTGGTATTAGGTTCATTTGTACATGAGTTTTTTTTTTTTTTCTTGCTATGTCATTTTGTTAATTTGATTTACCTAGAAATACAATAAACAAGTACATTTTATATATATTCAATATAACACAGTTCAGAGATTAATGATTGAGTTGCCGGCGAGAGAATCTGACCATTTTCTGCCATTAATTAAATTAAAATAAAAGAGTTTCTCACCGGTCAAAGCTCGTCTTTCATTTCGTCCTAACCCTAAATATAGCTTCTGTAATTCCTTCGAAAAGGAACAAAAAAAAAGAAAAAAAACAAATTTACACAAGTCTCGTCGTATACGAAATAAAATTCGTAAGACGGAAAAGGTTTCCTTCTCTTTTCATTTTTCCGGCGTTCTATTGAGCCGGCAAGGTCTCGTGCCGCCACGATTCGGAAAAATCGGCCGAGTCGTAATACACATCGGAGTGATCGAAGAGCCCATCGAACGCCATGTACTCAGTACTATTACCGTTAAAACCAACTCCAATTCCCAAATCGAACGAGTCGTAGCTCGGGATCTGATTCTCAAACTCCCAGAACTCGGCGATTCCAGACGAGACCGACGACACCGGGATTAACTCATTCTGTAACTCGCTCTTTTCCTCCGGGTTCGCTGAACCACCAGGCGGAGGCAGGCCGAGTTCGTCGTCGGAGGCCTCCAGAAGGTACCCAATCTGCGGCTGAGACTCGCCGGAATCTGACGTCAGATCGACGACGGGAGCAGGCGAGGAAGAGGCAGATATCTCCTCCTGTAAGCTCTTCATTACCGAGTCGAGGTCCTGACTCGAGAGAGCGGGATCGGCGTCATCGAGGAACTCGAGGAGATCGTCTCTGATTCTCTTGACCTCGGGCGATTCCAAGCCGGACTCGTCCGAGTCGTCTCGGACTCGCTTCTTGGAACTCTGGTCTTCCATGGAGTGACAAAAACCTAAGCTCAAAGAAGAATAACTTTACTTAATTTTTATGGTTTTTTTTGGTTTAGAACAAAGCGTCTCGCTTCACAGGGTGTGTGGTGGCGAGACGAGGGGGACGAGATGCTAGGGTTTATATAAGGAGGGGACAAGGTAGAGAGAGAAAGACACAGACAGAGGGGAGGTGTAAGGATGGTGACGAGGCAAGCGCGTGGGAAGGAATACTTAGGCCATCACGGATTTGATTTGCCTTTTTTACGTTTCTTGATACCTTTTTCTCTTTTTTCTAAAAATTCTGAAAAATTAAAAAAATAAAGGAAATTGGGTGTCTGCTTTCCCTTTTTAATTTATTAAACGGAGTTGAATTCGGAATTGGAGTCCGGTCAGTTGGCGGGGCCCACCGTCCTAGTCAATCACGGCCTTTGCTTTTAGCTTTTCTTGTTTAGCTCGGCTCGGCTAGTACTAGTTAGGGGAAGGGTAGGGTTTGGGTTGGTAGGAAAATTAAATATGGGACCAGTGCGAGGGTAGTTTGGGGAATTTGTTGGGTGGCTTTGAATGATGGATGCGGATGGAGTGGTGGAATGGACTTTCCGGAAAAGTGGATGATTGAAATCTTAATTATCGAATTACGATTTTTTTAAAAAAAAAAATGATAGCGATGGCCACCACGACTGGTTCGCTTCCATGGCCAATTAAGTAAATAGTAAATTGAATTATTGAATATGGATATTTATTGACTTTGAATTTGATTCTTTCATTCTTTTTCTTTTTTTGAATCTCATGATGGAAGTCTTGATCAATAGTATTTTAGGAGAAAAAAGTTGTCGATGATAAAAGTCTCAAAAACAGCATGAACATTTTTTCTTAATTTTATTCTTACGATTTTAAATTTGGGTAATTTAAATAAGCCACGTCAATTTCTAATTCGAAAATTATTATATTGAGAAAATATATATATAAATTTAAGGTTTAATATTAAATGAATTATACAATTTAATAATTCAAATCAAATTTAATAATTACACATAAGTAAAAATACGTGATTTAAAATTTTGATCTATTAATTTAAATTTAAAAAATTACAGAATCTAATAACTTAGTTATCGTATTCCAATTCATTAATTTACAAATTTTTTATTCCAAATCATCTCCATTTGGGATCTAGAAGAAATTATTAAAGCTACCCATTCAAATTTGAGTGTGAAAATACATGTAGAACTTGAAAAGGTATTTCTAAAACTGTTCAAGCAGATCTGAGAACAAATAAATACATTTTCTTTTCATTTTAAAATATAATTCAATAGTAGTTAATTATAAAAAAACCTTTTATTGAAAATTTTCATACACATAAAATTATATATATGTGCGTGTTATATAAGCTTAAGTTATTTTTTCTTCCAAGACATTAATAACTGAGATGTTACTGCACTAAACCCCTAACAGAAGCAGAAAATACAATTACGAAAATGGAACAACGCAATAGAAAATTCTAGAATTTTCATTTTCGCTTAGGAAAAATTCTAATTGCTTTATAAAATATAGACGACGGATATATGAATGTCCATGTAAGAAAATACACTAATTTATATTTAGAAAAATATGATATAACTAACACAAGAAACACGGCATCTAAATTATTGAAAATTTTGTCCCTTTTTTTTTTTTCCTTATGAATGATCGGATAAACTTGGATAAGATATAACTTGAGTATATCGATTATTCTTCGAAAAAAGTCAGAATATAAAGCTTTCTTTTTATAGTAAAAAGTTGACAACGATAATAAATTGGGGTGCTTCTACAATAAGAGTTAAAATAAATATTATTCGTTGTGAACAGTATTATATTTAAAGTGTTCCAATCAACGGAAAATAATAAAATTATTTAACTTATAATTTATAATTTATATTTGATATTTTAACTTTTAAATGTATTTTTATTTTTTATTTTGATACAAAATATTTTCAATATCTTTTCTCTTCTTGTTTTAAACTTTGTAGTGTTAAAATTCTAAAGAATAATATTTAAATATCTAGAAAAAGGAATAAATAAAATAAAACTATTTTTTCAAAAAAATTAATTTTAGAATTTAGAATGACAAGTGTATTTTAATGAGTAGCCTTGTCCTTTATAATTATAAATAAATCAATCAATTTTATTATCTTCATTATTTGCACAGTTATTTTGCATAAAATAATATTATTTATACAAAAGAGGACTCAATCTATTATTCCTTAACTAGTGTTTAGGGCATTGATTAACAAAATTTAATAAATTATAATCACATTGTCAACAAAGGCACGAGTGACGCACACAGAATTAAAAGGGGCATCTTTGATAAACTAATTATTAATTGCCTTCTTTTTCCAACTTGAGAATTCACCACAAATTTAAAAAATTCTTGAAAGAGATACTTTTTTTATGGCCACAAAGATAATTCCTTATTCTTGTGTATTGTAGGTCTTAATGCAGTATAATTAAAATTTCATTTTCAAAGTAATCTAGAATTTTGAATATTCGAGTATGCTTTTGTTACGTAATGTATTCATTTCCTTTATTCCATTCTATGTCTCCATTTAGTAACTAAGTATCTCTTCGAATTAAAAATCCGTATGGAATAAAGCAATCAAACTCACACCAATATAGACTATGTTTGAATTAATGTGGGCCAACTTAATGTTAATTTTGAATTAATTTAATTTTTAAAATTAATTTTAATCAAAAATAATTTTATATGAATGTAATTTATATTTACAAATTTTCGTTTAAAAATTAAGTTTTATTATCTATGTTTAATTTATCCAATACAAAAATAAAATTTTTTATTCATGTGCAAACAAAAATTTAATAACAAAATTAATTTTTGTTAAAAAAATTACATGTCAGATTAAACAAAAAAAAGTTTACAAGCAAACTTTTGTTTAAATATACAACCAAACATATTAATAATTGATTTCAAAGTCGGTTGTTTTGGCATTAGAAAAATTTACAAGTTCTGTTAGAAAAAAAACTAAAACATACCAAAAAATAAATAAAAACAATACAATAATATGAAAAATTCTTCAATTAATAGTTATTTTTTTAGAATAAACGTATGATATATACATAAATTTTTTAAAATTCAGTTTGTGATGTTAAATTAAAAAATATATATATTACTTACTGTATTTTATTAAAAATTAAAAAAATAAAAATTATCCATAAATTTTGTATTTTTAACAAAATAAATAATAATAATAATAAAGCGTTGCCTCCATTTGACATAAACGTTTCTCTAGCGACGGATATACCAAACCCATGATTTGGTTCAGAAAGTGACTACCATTTGTTGGAGTATCGTCATTTAAAATAAAATTGATTAATTAATTAATTAATTAAAGAAATAAGGTTGTTAAAATGTTGTTGGTGGACAATGGGCATAAGAAATGATGGGGCCATTAGATCTGTAAAACCAAAAGGACCTTCAATGTTTCCATAACTCTCATTAGTACATCTTGTTCATCTGCCACATAACATAATAATGAAGATATGTTACTTTTAAGTTATGGGGAGGGCATCGTTTGCTAATTAATTTTTATTTATTTAATTAATTCATATTTTCATCTTCGGAATTCTTCATAATTATCTTCAATGATTAAAACTTTATTTGGTTTTCCATATATAATTTTGTTTAATTTGGTTCGTCAAAAAAATTATCTTTTTTCCTATTTGGTTCATTATGAAAATGTTTTCACAAAAGATTACATTTTTTAATTAGTGTTCTTCTATATTGATATTTCTCAATTTAGTATCTAGTGAAAAAAATTTGTTTTTTATTATATTCTTAGAAAAATGTATTAATTTTAAAAAATATGAAAACATTTATTGGTAATAATTTTATTTGTAAAGGATTAAATTGAATTAATAAAATAATAGCCAAATTAAAAATACTTTATTTTTGAATAACTAAATTAATAAAATGTTTCTATAAATATAAATTAAACAATACTTTATCTATAATTATACAAACTAAATTTTACTCCATGCTTAATACTTTAGCAAAAATCATCAGTAAAACCTACCAAGAGACCAATCGAACTATGATTAAACCCAAGAAAACTCCTAATAATTGAAATTCCTCGTTATAATCGTAAAAGAAATCTGTTTTTGTCATCTTATATATATATATTATAAGAACAACACCACTATATATTAATTTTCATGTCTTTGTTCAATGTTCTATTAAGATAATTAATAACGTTGATTCAGATAGGTTAGGTGGAAATCACTTCAAAATGTTAGAAAGTAAAACTCATGGGGCAACTTTAGGACGTGGTTTGGTTTGATTTTTTGTTTAAAACGTAATCAATCCTTCCCTATTAATTTGTTAGCTTAGCTTGCACGATTGTGTTAATTAGCGGTATTATGTGATTTTAATTTGTTTGTTAGTTATATTAGCTAACCAAAACAAAACGAAAGAGAAACAGTGCATGTGTCGTATGGAACTCCCGATGATTTTTGCAGTTTTATCTTTAATTACACTCGAACAGAGAATTGTAAATTAAGATTCAAAGAATATTTTACAACATTCACTTTTAAAATTATCCAAACAAATTATAGCCTCCGTTGATAGAACACTTCGACGGGTGAGGCATAGCAGTATAGCACGTGAGTGCAGCGTGCTAGTTACTGCTTACTCGTACTAGTGTGCTCCTCAGGTCCCTCAACCACCCCACTTGGATTGGGTGCTCACTCGGACTCTCGCTGTGATTAGATTTTATCCTAATTTAAAATGTTTATCTAACCTAATTACTGTGGCTTGGAAAAAATAAAAAGAGCCAGGCTCAGATTTTTTTTTTTAAGGCAAAGATTAAATAAATATTTTTTTAACAAAATAAATTTATTATTTAAGAAAATAATTTAGTGTAAAGTGACATTTTAATAAAAAATAAAAATTAATATATATTATTTAAATAATTTATGCTAATATAACAATTTATTTATATTTACAACTTTTTTATATATAATTTTTTAAGTTAAATAATTAATTCACTTGTTCATGATTTAAAAAGTTTTAATCCAACCTAAAAAATATAAATGAAATTTAATAAAAAGTTTGATTAAAATACATATTCTATTTTTTTTTATTTTAAATTTAAGTCTAATATTTAAAAGTGTCTACAACCAAATATAATTCTCACTAGGCTCTCGTATCATCGAAATTTTATATTTAAAAAATTAATCATATATTACTTACTAAAAAAATATTTAGTTGTTATATTTATATAAACATTTTAAAAAATATAAACAGTTTGTATGAAATTTCTACATTTCATTAAATACTACATTTATCGGTTTATATCTAGATATGAGACAGAATAAATTGGCCTGTCTGAACTCTTTAGATTTTCCTAGGAGTTTGAATCTATATTTAAATACTATGATATTTACCTCATTTGTTTATAAAATAATAAAAAAATTACGCAAAATTCGTCATATGAGTTTAAAATTATACTAATAGTTATGAGAGATTTTTTATTTTATTTTTTGAGGCATTTTATAACATGAATGATTCTTTTATTTTGGAATTTTTTTTTATTTTTATCATCTAAATTGAAAGTCTTAATATAATTTTTACTAATAAAAAATTGTAAAATAGTCTTTTTATTTTTAAAATTAAAATTAAAATAATTATTTATATTTTAATTAAATCTCATTAAAAGAGAGATTACTTTAGATTAAGCAAAGAATTATTTTAGAATTATGAGAAATTAAAATATGACTAAATTTTAAAAAATATGATTATTGAAACTGAATTCTAAGGCAGAGAGAAGAAAATGATAATGACTAAAGCCGCGAGGCGTGAGCGAAGCCGAGATTCCTTGGAGAACTAAAGACGAAAGGCAAGTGGGAGGGAAAGGATTGCCGCCGCTAGCCGCTGAAGCCTGAAGATTCCATGGAGGACAGCTCACAGCTCGCTCGGATCGTACCTGGCTGCTTCTTAGAAACCCGGATAATAATCTACACATCTATCAGATTTCCCTTTGCTTGCACGTTTCCACGTGGCTCACTTTCCACATGACTACTTCCCTTCTTTTCCTTATCCTACGTATGGCGCCAAAATTGCTTCACTTTCCTATTTATTTATTTACACCGAAAACTAATAAAAAAATAAAACTACAATTAAACACCATTGATTTACAACATTTAAGTCTAAATTTTTTTAAAATAAAAAATTAGATTTATATTTATTCTGAAGTACCTTGTGAGAAGGATTCTAAAACAAGGTGTTTTACTAATTTAAAAGTTTAATATTCTGTAGCATAAATATTTTAAATATTATATAATTATGATTATTTGATGAAAAAGGATATAGATTGTAGAATAGGGAGAAGAGGTAGGGACCAGGTTGGAGTGGTGACGTTGAAAGGAAATGAAATGGACGATGTGGTTGATCAAGGTGTCGTGCCTTTCACTCCTCACCATCGCCTGTTCGGCCTTTTTGTAGCAGACATTATGGAGGGAGTTATTTACTGTACAATTATTTTCATGCATCCATTGAAATTGAAATTTTTTCTATATTAATATTAATAATTATATATAAATTTTAAGATGCATTTAATGATTTATAAGCCCCACCCAACGTTGTGATAATTCTTTGGATTGAAATTGGGTAAAATTAATTTAATTTTTAAAATTAATTTTAATTAATCATTATTTATATTTTAAAACTTTCATTTGTATATTGAGTTTTTCCAATAATATATTTTATTCAGTACAAAGTTAATTTATTTATCTTTGCATAAATGAAAATTTGAAAGACAAAAATAGTTTTAAAAAAATTAAATGTCAAACCAAATAAAATTATTTTTAGTGTAAATTTTCGTTTTAATACGTAAAGAAAAATTTAAATGTCAAATCAAATATGCTACTAAAATTTTACAAATAGTGGAGTATAAGAGAGAAAGGAATCTAAAAAGTAAAAATTGTTAATTGTCTAAAAGTTATAATTAATAGTATATAAATAGTTTGGAAGATAAATTTTTTAATATTATCTTCACATCGATAGAAAGGCGAGAACAAATTTTGGTTTAGTGCTTTTGAAAATATATGACTATGAACCAAATTACCAAACATGAAAAAATTAAAAAGAAAAATAAAGAGTTTAAGAGATTTTAAAAAAATTATGAAGAACCTTCAAATTTCAAAACCCTCCAATCTATATATAAATTATCTGAAATCTGAAATTCAATTTTCAATTGCTATATATACATATATAAGATTTTTTTGGCCAAATTATATTAGGCAACATAAATGAAAAATAAAGACACTGAATTCATGTGAATTTTAAAAATTAAAGTTGTGTCATATTAATTATTAAATCAATGGTTACAATAATTTAAAAAATTGTGCAAAGTGACAAATGACAAAATAATTGAGGGGAAAAGATAGAATTCGAAAAAAATATTAAGTGTATAAGTACATAATGTGTTAATACAAGATTAATATATTATTAATGTGAGATAATTTTATCTAATTATATTTTCTTAACAAAAAACACTGCACTATCCAGACATAATAAATAAATAAAAATATAATTTAAAAAAAAATATTGTATACGACCTACCGCTTTTCGTTTCATTATTTTGGGTTCATTCCTGTGGTCTATTCTAAATCAATACCCTCAATTTATTTATTTTTTTAATTGAAAGGACTTAAACTATATTTGGATGAGAGTCACCAATGAAATGATAAGGAGAAGATTTTTTTTCAAAAGAAAAGATTTTCAAACCATTCAAAATAGTATTTTTTTTATCTTTTTAAATTAGAAGATCAAGAGTAAAAGGGAGTGACTCAATAATTAAAATTATTATTATACTATTTTTAATTTAATGTTTTGCATCATTTTCTCCAAAATCCTTCTTCCCACGGGATGATTCCCCGCAACGGTAATTAGCATATAGTTGTTATATATAATCACATTATTTATTTATTTAAAAAGATTTAAATAAGTCATTTTTATATATTATAAGTTGTTTACATAAAATATATATATTATTATATATATATATTATATATTAATTTTATTTCATAATTATGTTGCATTTTTATGAGTTGAGAAATCAAAAAAAAAAAGAATTAATAAAAGAAAGTAAAATAATAATTGTAACTTATTAGTTATTTTTTCATGTTATAAAGTATAATATTAAAAAAAATAATCAATTAGTCACTTCATTTCATTCATTTAATTGTAACTTTCAAATAAAAAATTTAAGAGTTTCTCTCTTTTTTCATTAAAATTTTTAAACAATATATCTACTTAAATCATTCTATCCTATTTTATTTTATTCTATATTAATAATCACTTTATTTTATCCTCTCTTAAATTCTTAAACATAGCTTTAGACATTAATATTAAAATTGGACAAAAAACATGGAAAAAGTGGGTGGGGAGTTATGTAGGTCACCAATAAAAAAATAAAAAGAAAATGTAGTGGTACAGTGTTAAGCAACAGCTGAGTAATGTGGGAAGTGGGAACGTGTCAACTGGGAAAGGTGCTTTTGATATTTGTTGGTGTCGTGTGTCTACCACTGCCTTCCCCACCACCATGAATCAAGTCAATTAATTCATACACATTTTTCCATTCTAAAAATGAAAAAACATAAACCTCTTGCTTATAATATAATATAATACCTCAAATTTGATTGCTCTTCTACTAATTTTAGTTTTTATATCAAAGTTCAAAGCTTGAATTCATACCCTGTTCGATGAATAACTAGTAAGCACGACTTCTTTCTTCTATATATATATTATATTATATTATGTGTTGCTGGTTCGCACATTTGAAATGTAAAACGTATTGCCGTTTGCTTCTTCGAAGGAGATGAAGATGCTGCTGACATTAGCAGGTCGAATTGCCGCCTCTTCAATTACATATAGCGCCGGTTTTGCCGCCTGCACACTCTAATTGTGAAACCGTTGCATTCTTCACACTTCAACCCTAACCTTCGATTTGGATTTTCTTAAATTTATCTATTTTTTGGTCTTTTTTTGAATTGACAAAGAATGAAAGAAAAACTTTACGAATTTTCTTGAAAACTCGTCACAACGTATTGAAAATTTCTGATATTTTTTAAATATATGGATTGTCTACTATTTCCTTTTTGTTTGTATTAGAATTTACAAATTTATTGCATTATAGTTTGGATTTCATATGCTCAAATCGTCGTCGACAGTTGTATCATGCAACTCTCGAGGATGGTAATAATTAAATGATTTTTTATTTATTTTTAATAATTTGCACAGTAAAATAAATAAATTACAATAGTACTCGATCTTAATTTCTGTGTAACTGTATTAGAGGGTGTTTGGATAGGCGTTCATAATTTAGTATATTTTATTAAATTGGTTTAATTTACATTTTTTTAGATTACCGAGTTGGTGAAGTACTTTTTAAAAATATATATATATATATATATATATATATATATATAGTATGACGTTTTTTTAAAAGATGAATTCTTGCACTATTTATTTTTAAATAGTTGAAGTTCAATAATCAACAAATTTATTATTGACATGACACTAATTTCAGATAACTAAAATCGTGACCAACTTGACATCAAAGACTTACAAAAACTTAAAATGCAATAAATCCAATAATTCAAAAGATAAATTGTCAATTAAAATTAAGCAGAACAATAGGAAAGAAAAAACTTAATTTTTATTACAATCACTGCTTAATTCGATTTACGACAACTTCATCAGAACTTATGATTCGCAAAACAAGCTACAACTTAATTAAAAAACATTAATATAACTAACTTTATATCGTGTAATATTATATACTTAATTATAATGCGTGGTATCCTGGTTTTTTTAGTATGTATATCTAATCGACCTATTATATTAGGATATTAGGGCTCGCATCAAAATTTTCTTATCATGTTCCACGTTGAGAAAACGCACTTACGACCTCATTGCTGCTGTCAGTTGACCCATTAAACTGCACTGTAATTGATTTATTTTGCATTGGACCAAAATCCAAGTAGAAAAAACTAATAATAATGTATACACCGATTTATCCCTCAAATCATCGTTATTTTGGCATTGCATTGAAAGTAAATTTTAATTATACTTTCTCAGTTAAAATAAATTTTAAAATCCATCCAACTTTTTATGGATATTAATATATCAGTAAATCTTATTGTAATTAAATATGCTAAGGCTTCATTTGGTATCAAAAATTAAAATTAGAATGTAGAATTATAATTTAAAATTTAATTTTAATTTTATTATTTAGTGAAAGATAAATATTTTTTTAAAAAGATAAACATGAATAATATATTAAAAATAATTTATAATTTACTTTTTAAAATATTTTTTTTTTCTTAATTTAGATTAGACGATATCATATATTCTTTAACATTTAAAATAATTTTAAAATAGATTATTTAACATGTCATGTGTGTAATAAATTTTCATCATAAATGTGTAACATATGTGTGTGCAATATTGTGTTATATTATATACATACATGTTGTAATATTAAGTTATACTTACGTGTACAAGTATATACATATACAATTATATTATTTTTTGAATATCAATATATCTAATGTTTTTATATCATGTTACATATTTGTTATATATATATATATATGTGTGTATGTAATAAATTTATTATATATGTATATGTGTTTATGGGTGTATGTGCATATGTGCGTGCATTTATATTACATATTCATTATATGTATTTGTATGTATATATTTGACATATTTGATATATGTGTGCATGCGTGCATGCATGTGTATGTATGTATATGTAACAAATTTATTATATATGTATTTATATTTGTAAATATATATGCATGTGCATGTGTGTTTAAATTATATATTCGTTATACGTATTTATATATGTGTGCATATGTATTATATGTTCCATATACATGTGTTCGCACACATGTATATATGCATGTATATAATATATTCATTATATATATATTTGTGTGTCAAGGTGTGTGCGTATGCATGAATGATTGTGTCACATTTTCATTATATTTGTGTGTGTATACATGTGTTATATGTTCAATATATATGTATATATGTGCAAGCTTGCGTATATATTATGTTTGTTTCATTTGTGTATATGTGTATATTATTAATTAAAAAAATATTAAAAATAAAAAATAATGATTTTATAATTATATTAATATAACATTTAAAATATAAAATATTGTGTTAGAAATAAAAGAGCCATATTTCAATTATAACATTTAGAATTATAATTTTTGAGGTAAAAGATAAAAATTAAAAATAACGTTTACTATTTATATTTTAATTCTATGAAATTAATTTATGAAATTAAAAATATAATTCTATAAAATTACTCAAACGAAAAAATTAGAATTATTAAATCTAATTCTAATTCTATACCATAATTTTAAGCTCAATTTTTGACACAAAATGCCACTAAATTTATTTAAATTATTATTAATATAGCATATTTAATGAAATGTCAAAATATGGAATTATAACAAAGATTCTAGATCTCTTCTCGATGTCCAAAAGAAAAGACTCCAAATGTGAAAAGGGAGGAGGGATGATGGAGATAGAGACTGAGTGGGATCACACCACTTGGTCAATAAAAATAATAAAAATAAAAATATGCCACCATTGATAGTAAGCAGATTCTCTATGGAAAAAGCCACAATTCACAATAATCCAAGCAACTAATTTTTGTTCACTACTTTCTAAACCCGAGCCTACCATATAAGAACAAGCTTATGAGTACAAATATCTAACTTTATGATCCACTGCGATTTTTTTTTTTTCTTGTTGAATTTTATATTTGTGGAATCAATGAACAAGGTGGGTCTTACGAAGTGTATAGCTTTGTCTAACATAATAATATCAGGGAGACGGTTTTACATGAGGTTGTCTCCAACACTTTGGAACCAAAAGTTGACAAACTAGCTAGGGCTAGCTGTTCTGCTTGTTTATTAATTAATATGGATATTCCATTATAAAAGTGGAAGATTGTAATATACATGGAGAAAACTTAAAAATAATTTTAACTGTTTGTTATTTAATAAAAAATATATAAATTTAACAATTCACATTAAACAAATTATATAATTTAATAGTTCAAATTAAATTTAATGACTATACATGGTCTAAAATTTTGACTTAATAATTTAAATTTAAAAAATTATACGATCTAATGACAAATGATTTTATTTTTTAAAATATAACAAATTTTGATTCAAAACTCTCCCAGGGGATGAGAAGCTTAAAATGAGTGACTAAAATGGGAGAAACAATTAATGGTTAGAATAAAGAGTCGGTAAGCACTTCCCAATCTCAGCTGGCATGATTATCATCCTCAAATATCTACAACTTACGATTTTATTAAACATTTTTTTATATAAATATTTAAAAACCTTTACCTGAATATTGTGCTTATAACAACCTCATTATAAAAGTATGGATGTTGACTTCTTGTCTCTTTTGACTTTTAAACAGTGCACTTGAATTTAAATCTAACTTTTTGAAATATGTTTTTTTATTTATTATTATATCTTAATTTATAGTATCTGTCTTTATTAAAATTCAAATTTAAAATCACTTAGATTAACATAAGAAGTTCTACTGAAATTGAACAGTTACTTATTGATAACAAATTCAACTCAATCATTAAATTTTTATTTAACTAGAATTTGCCAAATTGATTTAGTGGAAATTAATATAATTTGGTCAATTCCAAAAGTAAAATTACTCCAAACTAAGTATTGAAGCATAAATTTGAACTTTAATATTACACTTTAATAAATAAATAAAAGAGATAGAATTTTAGACAATGAATGTTACTTCTAAAGATCTCTAACCCATGTCAATCTGATTTAAGTTATTAAAAAGTCTCCGTAATCCCATAAAGTTAATTAAGGAGAGGACAAAAGTCAATATCGATCAATAGATGATTAAGATTTGGATGGTAAGTTAAAGACAAAGCTCATTTAGAAAATATAATCTATGAAAGAATATGAATAATTTAATTAACAGATAAACAATAATGATAATAGCGAATCAGTGTGATCCAATTTGCTAGTTGATGTGGTGATATGAAAGGAGGATTGTCAATGTAAAAGGGGGAACACGTTGAACACGAAGGGAGGAGGGAAAGTGGAAACACAAGGATCAATCGCTTTCAAAATAGTTGGAGGTGAAGGAGCATAAGAATTAAAGATATAAGTAATTATATATTCCGCAAATTCCTTCTTAGATGGGACACTCTCTTCCCAATTCCCACGTCTAATTCCTTTCCAACATGCCAAATTACTTTGCCTTCTCATCTAGAAACTCTTTTTCTACGAAAATAGTATATCCTATTACGTGTCTGATAATTAATAATTTTTAAGTAGAAGTATTTTTCTCTTTTTAAAAAAATAATTTGCTTAAATTTATTTCTGCCTTAAAGAAGAAGTTTTGTCATTCATCTTTCTTTCTTTCCATGGTGAAAAATTTGTTTTTAGCTTTTACTATCATTTCAGAAATAATTCATTTTTAATAAAAATTTTGTGTACAATTAGATCAATAAAATTTAAAGATTAATAAGAAGATATTGAGAATAAATGAACATAATGTGTGTTTGATTTAGTGTTAGAGTAATTTAAAAGTCTATTTATATATTTAAATGGAAGTTTATTTTGTAAATATTTTTATTTAATTTTTAAAATATTAATTTTATCTTTTAAATTTTTATTTTTATAAAAAAAAAAGATAAATTTCAAACAAAAATCTTTAAATATAAATTATTGTGATATAACACGTTTAGTTGAAATCAATTTTAAAACACGCACATAATCAAAGACATTTGAAGGGGTACGTAACTTTTGAAAGACAATACGTCAATCAACCCATTAAAGATGTTTAATTCATGTGATGAAATGCATCGCAAAGTTCTATTTTCAGATTCATCGTTCGACACTGAACGACGTTAATGTGGTGGGTCGGTACGGTTATCTAGCTAGGTTCAGTGGATTCTTGAGGGTGACATTTAGCTAACATTTTGGACATTATAATTGCATTGTCATATTCAAACCTCCTTGTGTCGCGGGTGAATCAAAATTTTCTTCTAATTTTTTTTTTTTTTTTTTTATATATAATGATCTAAATCACTAAATTTTTATCAATGGTCTAGATCTATTGTTTCAAAATATTTAATTTTTTTTAAAAATATCTAAACAATTGAATTTTAATTTAATGATCTAAATTTATTGATAAAAAAAATTCAGAGATCCTGAAAATTCTTTCGTATTGTTCACGGCCCCAAGGAAAACTTTCCCAATTTCCTATTTTAAAATGACCTTCCCCCAAATCTTTCCAATCTCGAAAGAAAAATGGATGACAACTGCCTCTAATTTTCTATATTATTATTACTCAAACTAATTTCTTTTTCAATCAACTACCCTGTTTTTAAATTTTCATGATCAATTAGGATTCCCTCATCGTCATCTAACCTTCCACATTTATGATCACACTAACGTAACCAACTAACCATTAGCTTTATTGAATAATTAAATGACTATAAGCTATTAAAAATCAGAATAGTGCTTGTAATTTGAACATATGGACAATTTATGGAATCTCCCTCATTTCACGTTTGTTTAGGAAAAAATATCCATCATAATATATTGCATACCAATTGAGAGAGAGGAGAGTTTGAAATTGAGTACAATTACTTTTGTTTCAATTAATGGGAACTGTAATTATAATTAGATGCGATCGCTCGTTCACTTAAATTTTGATAGGTGACATTGTTATGTGATCGGAGATCACTTTAACAAAGTTTAATCCAGGATTGGCTTGGGCATTAATTAACCTTTCGTACACACACACATGTATATTATCTTTTCTCTTTTTCACATGGCAATCCCTTGTCTTGAGGTTTTCTATTCATACACGGTGAACTTTTTTGTTTGCAAATTATTCTATCAGTTATTTTATAAAAAATAATTTAATTTGCAAAAAAACTACAGTTAAGGATTATGAATTTAATATATATATATATATATATATATCATGAAGGACTTTAAATTTTAAAATTATTCAAAAGAATTGAGAGAAATATTAAATTGGTTCCTTACTTCTATATTTTGTGACAACCTGTTTTTAAAAATTAATGTGACAAATTAATCATTTAAAAATTTTATTTTGTACAAAATTAATTCTTTATGTATAGAAATAAATGGGTTAATTTTGTAAAATTTAAATTTACAAATAACTAATTTTGTATAAATTTAAATTTATAAAAAATTAATTTGTTACGATTAATTTTTGAGGGATCGAACTGTCATTAAATACAAAAGTAAAATATTAATTTTATAATTTTTTTTTTTAAAAATTTAGGAATCAAACTTTTTTTTTTTTTTTTACTTTGAAATATCATATAACTCTGGAACGTTAGGAACTCTTTTATTATATTTTTACAGAGTTCCTAGACAAGATTCTTAGGAGTGAAAAAAATTTAGTCCCTAACTTTTTAAAACTAATTTTGAAATTTAAGATTATTTATAATATGTATTTTAAATTTATAATTATCTAAAAAAGTATTAATTTAGTTTTTACTCCAATTTTAATTCAATCTTATATAAATTTTTAGTGCAACAATATCCCTTAAAAATTTAAAAATATAAAACGAGCTCCTCATTAAATTAAGTACAAAGTAATTATAACTATTTTAAAATACTATTTATTATTATTATTATTAAATTTTTAAAAGACCGTGTTAAAACACATGGAAGCAAAAAGTGAAATCTGTAAATGGAGAACAGGAAATGGTGGGCATTCGTTGGCCCCACAGAGGCATCCAACAGCAATTATAATGGCATTAATGTTGTCACCTTTCTCTTGGAAAGAAGAGGAGAGTGTGGGGTATAAAGTGTGTAAAGAACAGTAAATGTGGAACCTAACAAAGCAGATGATAGCCTAACTCATTCAATAAAAATTCCAATCAATGAATGAGAATGACTCTGACTCCATATATTTTTTATTTGTACCACAAAAGATGACAAAGCTCCAATGCGCACCGTCGGCTCCGAGGGATATACCCTTTAGCTTGAGAGGTAACCTTTATTTATGGTCCCATATGTAAGCATATAATCTCCAAACCTAATTTATGCATGTTCCATCACATGGATAAAGTGAATCTACTCAACCATTCAACCATTATTGTTCTTATTTCCATTATCAATGACACTTGTGTCTGTACTGCTCGCCTCCTCTTCTGTTGTCGGTGTGTTCACTTATGTGATTTGTATGAAACTTTAAACATTTTTTTTTTCCTTTTTCTGAGTTTTAGTTGAATGTTGTCTTGTCTTTGTCCCTACTAATTTATGTTTTATGTTTATTTATTTATTAAAAATTGAAATATTAATATATTAAAATTAAGCAAATCAAGATCAATCATAAATGAGTAGATATGCTTTTTCACCAATGTTAATCACTTTTTCTTGGGTAAAATTCATCTTAAAATTTACATATATGTATATATATGTTTATAATTAATTTAATTTGCTTAACCAACACTCTTTCATATTTGTTCGAATTAGGTTCTTCATAGTATAAAGTCTTAACACAAGGATTGAGAGTATGAATCGAGTCTCATTCATTTCTTTTCACCCACTCACTTCTCTCTCTTTATCTTTCTATTTAGATCACAAGTACTTTGCATGTTTTATACTAAAAAAAAAAAAAAGAAGTTAAAACCTCATATTTGTTATAAGGTTTTATTCTAGTAACAATACGTGTAAATTTTACTTTGAAGTCGGCAGTGCGCTAAATAAACTTCAAATTTTTTTTACATGTTATAACTTATTTGATGAACTTTTTCCTAGAATAATTTAATGAAAAATTTGATCATCACAGAAATTGTGCTTCCCACTTCGGATATCTGTAGTTGTCTAGAGATTTTTAATTACAAGATGGAATGACACATTATCTAATTCTTTTTTACATGAGCCTCTTTCATCTATATTATTTTAATTCTACTTTGTAATTTGCATATGTGTCTGTGTGTGTATGTGTGTGTATATATATATATATATATATATATATATAAGTATTATATTAGTCTTTTACTTTTTAATTTAATATTAATTTAGTCCTCTATAAATTTAAAATGTCAAAATAAATTTTCAAAAATTCAACATTAATTAAAAATAATTCTCGTTGAGTCATTTTTGAATAATCATTTTGAAACTGTAAATTTATAAAAAATTAAATTGACATTGAAATAAAAAATGAGAAACTAATTTGAATTTGAATTCAATAAAACTCAAGTTTATTTTTTAATTAATTTTTTATTGAGTTTTTATTTATATTTTTTAAGTTATTGTAAAATTTTAAAAGTATGATCAAGTTTATTATTTATAATTTGTTTGAACATTAATCATATGATTCAAATGCCAACAAGAAAAGACAATACATATAAATTTATTATTCTTCGCTCAATTGGTTGAGTTAGGTTATAATTGAAAGTTGGAATGAGAAGGCTACGAAAGGAATTTAGAGAATATGAAGGAAAAGAAATATTTGGATTATATTTGGTTTAAGGAACCTTATTCCTTTAAAATGTTTAAATTTAATGGAACATAAAGTTTTGTGTGGAAGAAGGATGGAGGCAAAGAAAATGTTGAATTGAAGCCTCCTTTTCCTTTTTCTTTTTCCATCCAACTCCTAATCATATTGTAAAATGTATAAAGGAGAGAAGATTTAAAAAACATTTTAATAGGTTAAAAATAATCTACCAATTAATTTTTTCAATTCCAATTCTTTGCATTTTTTTTTGCAAAGTGCACATTTATGAGTTTATATTGAAGCAACAGGACAGATGTTTACATTTATAATTTAGTTACAAAAATTGACAATTTTTAAAAACCAAAATTGACAAAGTATACAAATTTGATCCGACAGTCCGTATTATACAAATTATACAATCCATCGATGGGCAATTATAATTATGGAGGACGTGGATTCTTGATTTTCACTTCCGTTGCCTCGAAATGCATTTACAATCCTTCAAATATGCAGACTGATGATAACAACATATTTACACCTGAAATTTTTTTTTTTTTAGATATTATTATATACATGGTACAATCAAGTTTGAAAAATCAGTATAATTGACCCAATCAAGCAAAAAGAGGTAATAAAGGCGAAAAAACAGGACCGAAAAGTACATAAAAATATTAAAATTCATCATCAATGACTTCAAAAAAAATGAAACTAACGATTGTGGGTAACCTTCCCCGACAGCTTACGAAAGAACTATGGGCTTGCCACACAATTGCTCCAATTCATCTTCTAAAGTTTTGTACAAGTTTGCTTTGTTCCGCCTATAAATCCAAGCTTTGGCATCCTGATCCCAATCAAACCTAGACGGACCACTGCAAACAATGATGGAATCCATTAGACAGGCGTCCAAGAGATTATGAAACATGTATGAAAAAAACTAATAAGATTAAAATTAGCTCACAATTAGTGTAGACAAACACACATTTTCAGTGAGAAACCACGCCAACCCAGAGATATTAGAGGTATAATATGCTCATGATAAGAATAAACCTTTCCAGCCTCAGATACATGTTACAGGATCAAAATGCCTTCACTTCAACAAAGGGCAGATCTATTAGAGATCTAGAGGTTGAGCTTTCTCACCATTAAATGCATATGCGGATTCTCAGTTTGATATTTTAATTTACACTCAAGATAAATCTAATGGCGAGAAAACTCCACACCCTTCAATAAATAGAATTAAACCTGATGCCATGGGAATCAGAGAGGCTTCCAAAATAACAATACAATTTACATCACTGCTATCAATCACAACGTCACTTCAGGGCTAAATATGTGCTTTACTGAAGTATTCCGCAGAAAAGAAAGGACGTGTGATGATTGTAAGACACCATCTCTTTCGGAAGTCCATGAATAGGTTTGTCTAGGTATGCTCTAGGGTAGATGTCATGAGATATTCAAACCTCCATATATGGAGACTAGAACTACATCTTTTTCTCATCAAAATTGTAAGATACAACAGGGACATTAAACCTCCTCCCTGTTCTCAGTTTGCATATGAGGATGTTAAAACTTTTCCTGAAGGAGGAAGCAGCATAAGTAAATATTCATAAAAGCTACAAAGCAATTTCTAGCTATTTCGAATCCTATATGTCAGAAATGCCCACAACATCAAAGAGGAGATTTTAAACCAATTAATTACTTGGCAGAGTTTTGCAAAGTAGAAAAGCCCCTCCCCACTCCTTTCTTCTTTCTTCTAAACCAATAAAATATGACTAGCAAATAGTCAAAGGCTTCAACTACAGAGTTAACAGCTATCCTGAGGGCTACACATCATTAATCATGTGAAACCTTCTAACTAAGATGATCTTTTAGAGAAAACCAGGCATTTATCAAAGAAATGTTTGTACTTGGCCACAATAAAATAACTCAGCATATAAAGCATGTACAGCAAGCACGGTTCTTACATATGACAAGATGAACTCTTCTGGATGCAATCTATAATATACATCTTTAAATAATGATGATCAAAACACAAGAACATTTCGAGACAAAAGAGACACCATGCATGGAACATTCTAAAAGGCAGACAACTGATAGACACACTTAAATAAATACCTGACTGGAGAAGACAGCCATATTTGTCTATTTGGTGTTTGTTTGTTCAATACATAGGTGCCCAGATCCCCCAGTTTTACAGTCAACACATCATTCTGCCAAATGCAATGGCATGTTAAATCAAAATATACCTTCCAAACAAGTAATTCACTTCTGAAAACTAATAGGGGAGACTAGTTAAAAAGATGAATAACGAAAAATTGTTAATAAAAAAAGGCTTTAAGAAATACAATATTAGAATACCAAATAACAAAATTAAGTTTTGATTATCAAGTTATAAATTTGATTAGTCACAATTACTATAAAACAACTTCAATTTTAATTTAAAGCTCCTACAAAATTTTATTGTCCTTTTCAATAAATGATTGATATCAATTTTTCTATTACTAATAACAGCAGACAATTATCCTCGCCCCATAGTCTATATCAAATCCATCAACTTCAACAGAATCTCCATAGTCCTGCCAATCGACAAAGCAAAATCAGATGATAAGTGCTAAAGTTCAAAACTTCGAATAATACAAAATGAATGTTTTTATCACGTTTCCGTCAGAACAGTTAAGATTATTTTTCAAAGAAAGAAGTATCGGACATTATGTTACGATGGATGTGAACTTCGGAGACAATGTAGGCGTTTGATAAATCAACTCCAGATTCCCAAAAGCTGTAGAGGATGTCTTTCTGATTATAGACAAGTTAAATTACTATAAATATATATATATAAGCTAGAGATACCTCAAATTTTTCTTGCAGGTCATGTATGGTCGAATCGGCCAGTCTGTGGAAATCATCCTCCTGCAGTATAGAACTGTATTCACATTAATCATTAGCAAAATCAATTTTGCCCATTTCGAATGAACCAATGCCATAATGTTAGTAAATTGTAAACTTCTAGCATAAAATAAGAAAGAAAATCAATTTAATAACAACTTTGGCAGCTCTAGCAATTCAGTACTGACATTTAACCAAGCAATATTTTACCAACTCAACCATGATAGTTTGTGCAGTTGAGTAACTCCAAATGAATCAAACCAACAGCAAATTCCGATAAATTTGAAAATTTTATGAATCTAATCCTCCCGCCCCCCCCCCCTCCCAACCACCTTCCTTTCTTCTTGGGTTTCGAAAATCAAACGGAGCATTATTTACTCTAGGGGGAGGAGCGTTCTAGAGGAAAGTATGAATTAATGAACAAAAGGAGACTACATACCTGTAATCAATAGCAGTGGGGCCTTCGAGATTCAAACTGCGAGAGCAGAAGCTTCTAGAAGAAGTTGAAGAAGGAGGCTGATGAACAATCTCCAAGAGACCCAGAATTTGCGACGTCTTTAAAGGAAGAAACCGGGAGTCATAAGTCAAAGGGCACGCAGAATTTAAAGATGGGGATGCTAGTGAAGGTTTCAGAAACCTCGAGAGCCTTCTCAGCAAAAGCAGCTTCGAAGCCATGGCTATGATTTCTGGAATTGGTTATGCTCTACGTCCCCGACTCCCAGTGTCAGGGAGATTTCCAAAGAGGTTCCGAATTTGGGGCGCTTATATTGTGTAACAATATCACCATAAGCGACCCAAATTCAACAAATTTTTGTCAAAGGCCCAACAATAATCCAAGGATGTCCTCTTTAGTTGCCCCGGTGAAATATTCTAACGATTTTAAATTTGAGAAAAATAGTTTTTTTTCTTTACTTATCATAAAATTATTATTATATTTTTTAATTTATTAAAATAATTAAAACAATTCTTCACTCATTTGAAAATATTACACTTGGACCCATGATTTTCAAAAAATTATTAAATTAAGTTATTCTACCAAACTTTAAATTTTAAATTTAAAGGATATAATTTGATATATTTTTTGAAAAGTGATGGACTAAGTGTGAAATTTTTCAATAAATAAATAATTATTTTGAATATTTCAATAAAGGAGATTAAAATCACAATTTCATGATAAGTGAACAATTAAAAAAATTTTATACCTTTAAATTTCCCATAAAATTTAATGATAAACAACTTAGTTTTCCAAAATATTGTCCTATTCTAAAAAAAGGTTGTAGAATGAATTTTTTATTGTAAAATATGTTAAAGTAAAAGTATTTCTATGAACAATATATTCGAAAGAGATAGAGAAAAATAAAAGGAAAGAGAATATTTTTTTTACTTAATTCATGAGTGTTATCTATATCATTACACAAAGCTTTTATTTATAAGTTAGGGGACCTTAAAGGTTAAAATGCCAAAGATTATATACACATTCATGGAAAATGTCAAAGATTACATATACATGGATGTACATAGGAATATCCAAAGATTGTGGATATTCACATATAATATTTTATAACATTTCTCCTTGAATGTCCACAATAAATATACGGATTATTGATTGTTTCGTTAAAACCTTGCTAGAAAAACCCAATGGGACAAAACTATGGCCAAAGAAAAAAGAGTGCAGAGCATATATCTCCTCTTACTATAGCATCATTGAAGGTCCCTTAATTGGCTCATTCCAATCTTATGAACTAGCTTCACAAATGTTGCAATTAGTAATGCCTTAATGAACAAATCTGCTAGATTATTATTTAAACGAATTTGTTGAACATCAATCTTACCATCTTTTTTATCAACATTGAAGGTCTAAATGACTAGAGTTTCTTGCTTAGCTCCACCTAAAGGCTCAAGGAATGCCAACTAAGACTTATTTCTTTTTTTTTTTAAAGCCTTGTAAGGTAATTTTAGCATCTCAGTAAATGCTTTTTTAAGGAATTTGTGCCATGCTTGTTTAGTTCATATGAATAAAAGGCGACACAGAATTGCCAAGTAGCTCAACTTCCTTATTAGTCTCTTCCAATGAAAGTTTAACAAAAAGTTTCCACATGGAAAACTTTATTGCTTCTCTTTTTGCACCTACAACAACTGAATTTGTAGCTACAGTAGAAGCATCAGCAATGGCTACATCTAAAGGCACATAGGTGTTTTCAAAAGGCACAGGAATTATAAGGTTGTTTTGAGAAGAAGTAGGATTACAAGGATTTGGAATACTTTGGTCTTGACTTTGCTGCTCTTTATTACTTTGTTTAACCATTTCTAAACTTAATAATAGGGATAAATATTAAGACTCATATCATAATTAATTCAATCAACTAAATGCATATAACAATCAACGTCCATGAAGGCTTATTTGTGATTAGATAGAAATTGAGGTAGCAGTATGCCAGTATGCATAAAACAATCCACAATCATATGTGCTTCTGGTTTGGAATGCATTTCAACGTACAACATTCATAATCAGATGAGATGAGATCAAATTTCCCAAAATACCAATGTTTATTTGCCACTGTACTAGCTACTAAGAGTAAGAGGGATATCCAACAGAGATGAGATAAATCACCACATATTGCAAATCAAATGGATTGACACTAACCCGGAACTGGTTTGATTTACACTTTGAAGTCAAAGGATGTGATATTCGTTGGGGATCGAGTAGAATAGAGTTTGACAACGAATAGATGGGATGCATGCTAGAGTTGGACAACGAATTGAGGAGATGAATGCCAACAAATGAACAAAGGGCTAGGGGCGAGATTCAACGATGAAGGTTAGAGGAAAACTCAGTCTCAAAATCAAAAGGGGAACTCGTGAGGGTGAACTGGTGAGTCTGAGTGGTGAAGCACAAAAAACCTATAAATATTATATGATATATATATATATATATATATATATATATAAATAATTCAAATATTTCTTTATCTTTATATTCTCTAAATACCATTCATAGCCTTATAGGATTAGGCAGGGACTCGACGTACTTAAATAAACCGGCTCGGGCTGGGGTACGGGTTGGCAATTTGGGCAAAATCCTTGGCCCAGCCAGGGGTCTTTTTTTAATATATATATATATATATATATATATATATATATATATATATATGTTAAGGGAACTTGTTCCTTTAAAATCTCAAATTTTAAGGAAACATAAAGCTTTGTGGGGAAGAAGGATGGAAAGGAAGAAAATGTTGAATTGAAGTTTTTTTTCTCTTCTTTTTTTTTTCCTTCCAACTCCTAATCATATTGTAAAAACTATTAAGGAGAGAAGATGTAAAAAAAATTTAATAGGTTAATAAAAAAATTCATTATCCTCCCTCATTAATAATTTTCAAACAAAGAAAGAAACCCTTCACTTTGCTTTCCATCCATTCATAATTAAGTTTCACATTTAACTAGAGGATAAGGAGAGGCCAAGCCTAAACTCAACCTTCTGCTGTATATAATCACAATTTTTTTATATAAAAAAAGTGCAAAAAGCTCTAGAATTTAGAATAGAAAAGAAGGTGGAATAAATATTGAATTCATGTTCATTAAATTTCCTCAATATTTAATTAGTTGAAGAGAAATGTTACGTATAATTAGAACTATTAGGCGTATATGATTATCGAAAAATGAAAAAACTTCCGTGCAACTCTATTTCTTTATTCTTGGCGGACAAATGTACTTTTAATATGATCTTTAATTTATACAAAAATTTTCAATGTTGTTATTCCAACCTAGGTTCACGAAAACGATTTCTTGCATTAGAAGAAAATTCCCAAATCTAATGGGTAACATTGAATAAATAGATTTAACAATCTGAGTAAAATTAAGTAACTACTTGTGGTTAAAAGCTTTAATATCAATCACATGCGCTCTAAGTTAAATAAATTGTGTAATTCAATTATTTAATTCGCAAATACTGAGAATTGAATTGCTATGTTCACAGAAAAGGATTTTTTAAATTTGAAATAGAAATGCGTTTATTTAATGAATGTTTTTAAATAAAATATACAAATATAATGATTTAACATTAAATAGAATGACGTTTTATATAGTTATAAAATTTAATTTATCAGTAAAAATTTTTTATACTAAAGAGCTAAAAATCATTACACTTCGAGCTTCCATCATAACAAATCCTAATCCCTATGGTCAGTATGATTTATCAAAGCGTTGGCTAATTATTACAATGTACAGTTGAGAAGCTCCAAGTTCCAACAACATGGAAGTTGCAACTTCAAACTGCGAATGCGAAAAGATGTAATTTAAGGGCGAATATTTGGTCTGATTCAGCTCAATCTGATTATATTAAATTTGGTTATAATTGAATTAAATAAAAAAAATTATAAATTTTATTGAGTCAAATCAAGTTAAAATTTAGGAATAACATAAAATTTAGCCAGGTCTAACTTAATATTTATTTTAAATTTTTTTTAATATATTTTATATTAATTTAATTTAAAATAAATTTTATCTATAAATAAATTTTAAAATATTAATTATTTTTAATTTTTTATTATTTTTCATTTTAAATCTTAAATTTTTTTAATTTGATTTTATTTCCTTTTAAAATTTTTTTATTTTTTGTTTTAAAAAAATTAATTTCACAAAATAATTTATATTTTATTTTTTAAAAAAATACAAACCCAATCCAAATTTAGTTTAACTCGACCTTACCTAATCAATAACTTGGTCTAATCAGATTGAGTCAAATCTAAAGTCTTAAAAATTAACCCAATATAAAATTAAATTGAGTCTTAAATCGACAAAAAAAATTCAATCAGCTCAGCCCTTGCTTATCCTTAATGTAAATACAAAATCAACCGTCCAAGAACGATATATCCTAAAAATCCATCCAAGAAACACTAGGAAGATATAGAGTTTAATCCTGAATTGCTACTGTATTTATTTCAATACCTCCAAACTTGTTTACAATTTGTCTTTTCGGTTTTCACATAATACATTGGCCGATCATGACTTTGTCACTCTCATCTATTACCATCAAACTGAGACCTAAGTTATTTTAATTGTGTTCCCGTGCCAGAGCTGTACAGGGCGTACGTTTTAAAGAATAGGTCTCAATTGATAATTTTGACTGTGTATTCTAGGGACAGATATATATATATTTTAAAACAAATGATAAAAAAACAATTTTAGCGGAACAACAGAATCTATTATCCTGCAGTAGATCCAGGCACGTGAAACCATAAATTATACAAAAGAAATCATGGAAACTTTAGATAAACCAAGATCTAAAAATAAAAAGGTAGTAGATGAATCAGTGAATCTAATCAGTTTTGTGTGACTGCATCTGCATTTGCAAAATTTAGAGCTTTTTACGTTTGATAATTTTTGTGAGAATTGTGAATTCTTTAAAAATAATTTTTTTTTCTTTTACTTTTATATAAACAGGAACTTGACAAATAAATAAATATGATTTTAGAAATTAAACCAAACACGATTATCTGCATTGTAAAGAACACACGCACACCCACACCCGAAACACACTTACACAAGGACGAAATCAAATACACGAAAGAAGCACAAGTGTGTGTTTTTTATACATATAAACGACGTAGTGTTGCTTAACCTTGCGGGTGCTTAATCGTAGGTTCGGAGTTCAGATCCAAGCCCGAGTTATCCTCAACCACGTCTTCGAAATCTTGTAACTCGAACGTCGGCTTCCAAGCGTCGGTGGTCGCCGCCGGCAACTCGCGGCGGCCCTGCTTCTTAGCATTCTCGAAATACTTGACTGCCACGCGTATCCTCCTCAGAATCGCAAAGAACTCCTCCACCTCCTTCTCTTCTTCTTCCTCTTCGGCTTTCCCCCTCCTCTTCTTCCTCTTCTCCTCTGTTCCATCATTCCCGCTCTTCTTCTTCTTCCTCATCTCCTCTGTTCCATTTTCGTCGTCATGACGGGTCTTGATCTTCCTCTCTGGCTCCATTACCAAACGGCGTCGTCTGATCTGAGGATAATATGAGGTGGAATTTGATCATGAACTGTGCAGAGGGAAATAAGCGAACGGTGGGGATTCTTTTCAAAGTTGACATGAGTGGGCGATCGACGTCACTGTGACCAGAAGAGATGACGTTAGAAGGATGACGCGTGAAACGTGACAGCTATTAGGCAAAAGCCTTGGCGTTTGGATCCTCTCCTGAACAGGAGAGGCTCCTGTTGCAACACGCAGCCATTTGTCACTTTCTTTTTTTAAAAAAATTAGTTTTTTATAATAAAAAAGTACTCAAATTTATTTTAAAATATTTAAAATTATAATATATATGAAAAAATTTAAAAAAAGAACAGGATCTCTCTTGTTCCCGCTAAAATAGAAGGAGATCCTGATCCAAAACTTCGAAACAACGCGGATATTGAAGTATCATCGTATGGATTTCATTATTGAAAACTTCAAATATTTTTTATAAAAAAAATTATCATTTTGGTCCCATATTTTAATTTAGTAATAATTTAGTTTTTTTATAAATTTAAAGTGATAAAATAATCATTTAAGAAATTTTTGATAAATTAAACAAATTCCTCTATTATTTTTTATTAAAAAATAATAAAATAAATTATTTTTAAATGATATAAAAGTCAAATGCATTCAAAGGATAAGTTTTTTTCTTTGTTTTTTTCATTATCATTTAACACCTCACTAGTTATGAATCATTTTTAGGGTCTTTTTCAATTGAAGTTAAAAAAAGGAGTAAGTAAATATAGTGTAGATTTGATCAAAGAAACTTTAAAAATATTTTATATTTAGTGAAGTATTAGTGACAATGAAAAAGAAAAATTTGTTGCACATATGCATTTAACCTCCACTTTTATAAAAAAAAAATAGTCTATTTTAACATTGTTTTAATAGAAATATAATAGAGGGACTTATTTGATTTATTGATTAATTTTTTATACATTCATTTATCACTTTAAATGCATGAATGATTAAATTGTCACTAAATAAGAATACAAGGGACTAAAACAATAATTTGTTATTTGGATGAATTTTGTATCGTTTGATTAATTCAAAATTTGCAAATATAATAATAAAATATTATTTTAACCAAATTTCTATAACGTTACTCGCCATCATTTTATAGGGTAAAAAAATAGGAACTCGGGAAGGACAGAAACCTAGCTACCATTTAGAAGTTGACAAAATTGCCCGATCTGCTTCGTCAATTGAGCAATAATCGATTTTTATAAAATCGCGGTTGATAATGGACTGGAAATTATCACTTGGACTTTCTACGTATGCATTATTCTACACGTTGATCTGATTGGGATTTTAAATGTATTCTTCTAGAACAATATAAACATTCAATCAAATAAAGTCTTCCCGACGCTAGAATTTTATTATTGTCCGTGCTCATTGACCCAGTTTTGTTTGAGATTATCGGGTCTTAATTAGATTTTATTATAATTTAAAAAATTTATTTGTCTGATAAATTTAGTCTAAAAACAATAAAGTTTAAACCAAAATAAGTCAAATAAAGAAATTTGATTTGTAAAATGGATCAAGTTTAAATTTTTTTAAAAGTTTAACCTTAGTTTAAAAATTTTGAATAAATAATTTTTTAATTAGTAAAAATTTAGGTATCATCTTTAGACTTTAGTGTATTTACAATTTTGAATGTACAGTGTATTTATTAATAATATAAGAATATAATTGTAATAATATTAATATAAAAAATAGTATTATAACAATTATATCTCTACATTATAATTGGATACGTTGATTTATTTAAAATTATAAATGTACCAATGATTTTATAAAAAATTTAGTATAATGTGACATTTTGATTAAAAAAATAAAAATTAATATTTTTTATTTAAAATTTTTATGTCAATACAACTCATTTATATTTATAATTTTTTCATATATAATCTTACATATAATAGTAACAATTATTTATATTATTTATTTTAAATTTTAAGTAATAAATTAATTTAATGTTTTTATAAAAAAATTTAATTAATCCAATAAATACATTCTAAAAAAATATAAATAAAAATTTGAATGAAAAAAAAAATCTTATTAAAATATTCGTCCAAACTTTTTTTTTGCGCACAAATTATCATATCTACTCTTGATACGCGTGCCTGCATACGACAGATATATACACCCACTTGATGAAAAGATATTTTAATAAAAATAAATGTTATTGAATTATAGTTTTCTTTAAAGAAAATAAATTTACCTCATTTTTTCATTTTATGAAAATGAATATATATTTGCTAAACAAAAAAGAAAGTCGCGTAATTTAAATATCTACAAAAATATAAGAGAATAATTTCCACTTATATTTTTTTCGGTCTCTTTCAAAAACACGCACACAATTTAATGTAAAGCAACAAAATACAGTTCGTAGGTACATTAACTAGAATTCTTTCGTGGTTCCAAATCTTATAAAGCAGGTACATCGTACGCAGAAGATCAATCGTGATCGTTAATTTTGAAGTCAAAGAAGAATAAAGTAATGGTTGTTAGACTCAGTGTTCCTGGTTCATTCATATCTCAGCTTTTTCTTTTGGTTGGACCGTATGCGAAATATCTCAAAAATTGAAGAGTGCAAACCAATTCAAGTCAAAAGTAGGGATCAACATGCTCTCCATTTTCATGGCAAATTAATTATGCAACATTTCTTTCAGTCCCAATCATACAAACACATCCTATCATCTCATCCACCAAAATTATTATCTTACAACATCACTTAAACTGTTTAAAGTAATTTTCTATTCATTAAAAAATATTATATTTAATTTTTTTACTTAAAAAAATTGAATTTAAGATTTAGAGTTTAATAAAGAGATTAAATTTAATATTTTTCTTAAATATAAAAAATTATGTGTGATATTTTTTAATAAATAATTAATTATTTTAAAATTTTAAAAATTAAAATAATATTTTTGTAATAAATAAAAGACTAAAAAAATATTTTTATCTTCTTAATAATTCACTCCCCTTTCTTGTCCATCAATCTGAGCTCAATCCTCCAGATCAACTCACTCGCGTCGCAACCTAGCAACAGCCATGGAACAACAAATCCAATAACTCTTATGGCTACGTACTAGCAGTGGTGCTTTTTGGTGGATGAAGCAGAATCAGCAGTTAAAGCAGGACATTAACGTTGAATAAAGTACAGTAAACACCTTTAACTTAATAAGGAGCCCAAAATTTGGCCAAAAGTGAAAAAAGGCGCCGAAATTAATGTCTAACGTTAATTATAAGCCAAGATTATCTGTATATATAAGTTCTATCTGAAAATTTTTGGAGGTCCAAAATAGTATGACTAAAGATAATAGATAAAAATATGTTTATAGTTTTTAAATTGTATCTTCAGTTTGACTTTTATCTTTTTATTTTTTAATTTCATTGTTTAATATTACCATGTGTTTCATTTACATTGGTTAATTTTATTTCTTCCTTTTGATTCCTTAAGATTATAGTACGTTTTATTTTTCACCCTTTATTCCGTTATATTCTAAAAGATAATAGCCAAAATTACACTTTTAGTTCTTTAATTTTATTTTAATTCTGCACAAATTAAAAGTCTCTAAATAATCTATTACTTTTAAACCTAATCTTATCTTGATCTTTTCAAAATTAAGAAACTCAAAATGGTCTTTTATTTTTCAAGATTAAACCTAAAGTAGTTCCTCCCTAAGTGAAACTAAATTTAAAAATAAAGGATCATATTAAATCAAGTTTTGAAAAGTAGAAGACTAATTCAAAAATTTTAATTTGTAGAGTATCAAAATAAGACTAAATTCAAATGTAGAGAACCATTTCTAAACTTTCTATTTGTAGAGGATTAAAATAAAACCAAAATTTTCCTCATTTGACTTTCATACCTTTATTTCATTATGTTTGAATTTAATCCCTTAATGATGCCTCATGTTTCTTTAATTTTTCTTTTGTTCCATTTTGATCATGGGCTATTGGGTTTTACGCCCATATATTTCATTTTATTATAATCTGGTCCATTAATTTATAAAATTCACCTATATGTTTTCGTTTCTTATATCATTACCCAAACATTGCATTTTGTAAATCCAATGAGCTCATATTTTTGTCTGATTATATGATTTCTCTGTAAACGTTAAACATTGCCAATGCTTTTAGGTATAAATGGGTATGCGAAGGAGCATAAATTCCCTCGCATCAAGGGTAATATGCAATTGAACAAGTGTAACGATACAGCCGTTTGGGATTTGGGATAAATAAAGTTCCTCACACCTAACTTAGTTGTCACATATTTAAGATTAGAAAATTGAAAAAGCAGATCACCCAATTTTGCGCCCAGTATCTATAGTTGCAGGGAGAAAGAGAAAGTGGGGAGGCACCTTTTTCTTTTATTGCTACATGTACCTCCTCCTAGGAAATTAATCCTATGAAAATGTTTTAGTGGGTAGGAAATGCAACTAAAGATATATATATTCTTTTATCGCTAAGTATTGTTCTAGTATTAAATGAATATGTGTGTGTAAAACATTATTAATATTGTGGCCAAATAACAGCGTGGATCTGTCAAGCAAGACTTTGTTTTTGCCCCCAAAAAAATTATTTGCTCTCTGCTCTTCGTTACACAAAAATAGACTTTTGTACTTTTTCTGGTAAAGTTTAAAAAAATATTAACACAGAAGAGAGAGGAAATGTTTGCAATTGAGCATTTAAGCTGCTTGGCGTCTGATTCTAACGAATAGATAAGTTAATCGACCCAACAGTTCAAATCAGCGCCGTAAATATCTTGACAAGATTTAGAACATTTGAATGGTTTTTAGGTCAAATAATAAAAAATTCAAAAACTTTTAAATGCCCCACCGAACACATCATCACCATTAAAAGATCAAAAAGTAGTATGTGCAGTGAAAAGGTCACGCAACGCGTTGCCGCATATATTCTCCATATAGCCTCCTTTCCACTCCTTTAAAATCTTTTTCATACATAATAAATAAACTAATATTACAGTATTACCATTGATCTAATACACACCCCGAATCGCAGTCGGCAACTCGGCAGATTACCTCCTTCACCGTTTAAATTCATTCTAAACCAAACTTTTGTACTTAGTAACGCGACTTTCTTAAGCATCAATGCTATCCTCATAGACAGAGTAAATCAATGCTGGAAAATGAAGATTTGAATTCCATCATTTCGTTTAAAGAAAAGAAAGAAGGAAAGAAACCTGAAGGCAGATCTAAACAAGAATCATTCTGGTTTCGGACTGAAATTCAGATCTAAACTCTCTCGCCTGCTGGTTTTCTCCTTAGCGCCGTTTACTTGCTGCAAGATCTCTTCCTCCAGCGACGCGCTCCACCGCCTGTGCGACGCCTCCCCTCCCTCCCGATCATAGTCGCTCTTAAAGTAATTAACCGCCGCGCTAATCCGCCGGAGAATCGCGTAAAACTCCTCCACCTCGTCATCTGTCACCTCAACGTCCCGCGCCTTCTTCTGCGTCTCGGAAACGACGACGTCGCCTCCGTCGCCGGCATGCTTCCTCTTCTCTCCCTCTGACATCTGTCACGGACGAACTCGCTTCTTTCGGTCGGCACTGCGTCGAGATAACAGATTTCAGCGTACAGGGTGCAGTACCAGCAGTAAACCTATCCCGTAACCGTCACTTCTATTAACATCCTTTGCGTGCTTATTTACCATCTTAGAGAAGGAAAGCCAAGATACAGTTCCTCACGGCATTGGAATGGTCAACTTTTTATGCACACGAATGGTCACCTGACACGTGTGGTGAGGTGATTGGTGAATTAATGGTATTTGGTCCGTCATTATGATTTTCCTTAAATATAAAACAGCAAATTAATTACTAAAAATATACAAGTATGGTAATTAAAATTTTAAGGTAAAACATTCAATTTTCGACCAAAGAAAAGATAAAACATTCAACTACATGCAACATATGTGGTATTTATAAAGGAAGGATATCTAAGAATCTTTTTTGTTTTTTCGGCTTGCGATGGTTGAATGCGTGACGTGAAGAAATAACGATTCAACAATTTTTGTGTGGCGTGGGAGTGGACTAACGTGGGGGCAAGGTGTCGACGTACATTAGTTGTACGAAAAAGTCATTTGAGAATTTGTCATGTAACACATTTCTCTCACTTCCCTCCCTCGTTCACACCATGGGGTCAGAACATTTTGTTAATTATTTATTTGGTCATGCTGATGTCTACAGGACTTGTTTGACTCGCGTGCTGAATTTCTAATTCTCTGTTCGTTGATATAATATTATTGGCTAATAGCATGAGAATCCTCAAAATATTATGGAACTAATAGAAATGTTACAAGGACAAGAAAAGTAAAAGAAAATTTGTGAGAAAATAAAAGGTAATTATTATTTAAATGAGTTCTTTAATTTTTTATACATAATCTTATTTATATGTCTTTTATTACGGAGGAAAACTAAATATATAGAAATAAAAATTAATTTACATAATAATAAAATATAAATTGAATAGGTGTCACATTCTAAAAGTTATCTTAATTATGAAAATGAGTCTTGAAATATTACTTTGAAGTTTAGATATTATACACATCGATATTATAGTATTTATAACACAAAAAGACCTAAATTTGCACCTGACACTGTTTTCTTTGAACAAATTACTTGCTTCAAAATGTATTTGGAATTGGAAAGATTTTTGTTTAAATTTAATTTTAAATTAATTTCATTAGCAAAATTAACTTTGGCCAAAAGTTTTGTATGGCTATAATTTATATTTAAAATTTTTATCTGAAAAGTAAAACTTGTCATTATTATTGTTGATTCAATAAATAATAAATTTTTTTTTTGCAGCAAATTAGAGTTTAGAGCACAAATGTACTTAAATAAAATAATCATTGTCAGACAAAATGAGAACACAGTCATGTTTTAATGTATAAATAAATTTTTAACGTCAAACCAAATATACTCCAAATATACATTGAGTTAATAATTATTTATTTGAACTATTAAATTCATTTAGATTTAATTTGCAAAAATGAATAAATATAAAAATATAAAGTTCGTTCAATGAACTACCCACAACATACCCTCCAAATTTTTTGAGAATGACTTAATTAGTGGGAGTGGTCAAACTTAGGACTTACATTTTGAGAATGATCATTTGGATATTTAAGCTTCCACATTAAGTGATAGATTGGTTATTATTCATACCCCTCATATACAAATAGGTATTAAAGTACCGATGATTGATGAACCACAAACAGTTGACTGGGACCAAGTTGATCCGGTTGTTGAACAGCTACTGGAGCTTGCTGAGCGACCAATTAAGTAACATACTCCCCAGGAGAATATTGACTCAACATTAAGAAGATCAACTAGGATTAAGAGGTCAGCTATTTCTAGTGATTATGTTATATATCTATAAGAGTCTAACTATAATATAGGAGTAAAAAATGATCTTGAGACATTTTCACAAGCTATTAGTTGTAGAGAATCTGAATTGTGGCTTAATGCCATGAAGGAAGAGATGAATTCTATGGTGTCCAACAGAGTTAGGGATCTTGTTGAGTTGTCTAGTAGTTTTAGGGCCATTGGATGTAAATGGATCTTTAAGACAAAAAGAGACTTAGTAGGTAACATCGAGAGATATAAGGCATGACTCGGGGTTGAGGGATTCACTCAGAAGGGAGGAATTGATTACACAGAGACTTTTTCTCTTGTATCCCAAAAAAGATTCCCTCCGTATAATAATGATATTAATTACCCATTTTGTTTTAGAATTACATCAGATGATGTGAAAATGATATTTCTTAATAAGGATCTACAGGAGGATGTATATATGAAACAACCTGAAGGATTTTCATCTACTACTAGTGAACATTTGGTTTGCAAGCTTAAGAAATCCATATATGAGTGTAAAAAGTCTCCCGCCAATGGTATCTTAAGTTTCATAAAGTTATCTCCTCATTTGGATTCGTGGATAACATTATGGATCAGTATATATACCAGAAGGTCAATGGGAGTAAAATTTGTTTCTTTGTGTTGTATGTGGATGACATATCACTTGCAACTAATGATAAAGGGTTACTATATGAGGTGAAGCCGTTTCTCTCTAAGGACTTTGATATGAAAGATTTGGGTGAGGCATCTTATGTCATTAGCATTAAGATCCATAGGGACAAAGCTTAGTGCATTTTAGGTTTGTCACAAGAAACCTATATCAATAAGGCCTTAGAGAGATTTCAAATAAAAGACTGCTCACCAAGTGTAACACCTATTGTGATGGGTGATAGGTTTAATTTGAACTAATGTCCAAAAACCGATTTAAAAAATGAACAAATGTATAACATTCCATATGTTTCTGCTCTTAAAAGCATTATGTATGCTCAGGTTTGTATAGGACCTGTTATTGCATTTGCAGGTGGAATGTTAGGGCAGGTATCAAAGTAATCTAGGAATGAATCATTAGAGAGAAATAAAGAAACTTATGAGGTATGTCAACGGTACCAAAGATTACATGCTAATGTATAGACGAACTGAAAGCCTCAAGGTAGCTGGCTACACAAATTCAGACTTTGCAGGTTGCATTGACTCTCGGAAATTAACTTCTAGTTATATTTTTATGCTTGGCAGTAAAGCCATGTCTTGGAGGAGCTCACAACAGAATTTGACTGCAACTTTTACCACAGAGACTGAGTTCGTATCTTCTTTTGAGGCAACCTCACATGGTGTATAGTTTAAGAGCCTTATTTCTAGGCTTAGAATTATGAATTCTATCTCTAGGCCATTAAGAATGTATTGTGAATACCCATTTTGGGTATAATATGAGAATATTCCATTTTTTAATACCATTTTGATGGAAAGTTGGCTTTAGCATTTCTCTATAAATATAAGGGTCCTTGACTTCATATCTTACACCAAATTTCTTCTGCTTACACAATCTATTAGTGAGAAATATGAGTTCAAAAGAACTTATATATAGTATTTGTTTTATTTTTATATTATGATATTTCAAATTTTGAAGAAGAATGGGTGGAGGTATGTGTATTTCTACATCATATTTATTTTATATGGATGTATTAATTATTTATTGTACCTATGTATTGGTATACATCTAACACTCTTATATATGGTTTTTGTAGAATTAATGAGGTAGATAGAGCAAGGAATATTTTTAAGCAACTTTGCTTAAACTAGTTTACCCCTAATGTTGTTAGTTATACGACAATAATATTAAGTTATAACAAATTGACTAAGACAGAAGAGGTTGCTAGTTTGTTTGATGAAATGATTAGATATAGTCTTAATCTGGATGAGGTTACTTTTAATAATCTTATTGATGGCTTTGGTAAGGTTGGTGACATGGCATTTGCACTAGCCATGTATGCAAAGATGCTCATTCATGGTTGTGCTCTTGACGTGGTTACTTTCACTTCCCTAATTAATGGATATTGTCATATTGGACAGATGAATCATGGCTTAAACCTATGGCATGAAATGAATGCCAAAAATATTCCCCCAAGTTCATATACTTTTTGCTGACATCAATATAGCCAGTAGTATTGTAATTATTCATGACGACTCAGATGTAAATTAATAGCTAAAATGCATGATTGGTTTGTGATGTAGCTTTAAATTTTGTATCCTAGTTCATGGTTCGTGGAATCATAGGAACTCGTAATAGGTTGTGTAAAAAATTGAATTAAAGCTTGGAAGTGAGAGCGAACCTTGATTGTAAACAACTTAGTGGTGTTAGTAATGAGGATGACTAGCGCTACTGGTGTAAAATATAAGTTTTTAACTTTAATATTTTAATATCTTATTATTGTATGCATTTTGTTTTGATCTTTCTCTGACAATAAGCAAACATTTGTTGCAAGTAATGAGGATGTAATTAGTAATGTACTAGGCTTAACTTGCTAGATCAAATAAAACTTTATATTATCTAACAAATTTTGATGTCCTACTTCATTTCAAACATTTGATTTCAGAATATAGGATAGGTTCATCTGTGAAGCACAAGTCATTCTCCCTCTCTTTTATCATATTTGATGAAACTACAATTTTAGAATGGATAGGTGATTTCTAAGTGAAAAGTGTGGAAAATTAAGTAAAAAGAAAATCACTGACCAATGCCATATGATTTAAGAGATTATGCTCTTAGGTCTTTTAATTTGATAATCTTTTAAGTAATTTGAATTTGCAATTAAATAGATTTGTATATAAAGTAAAAGACAGTCATATAATTAGTGTTAAATTTTATAATGCTTAACGTCTCTAATAGTTGGTAAACTCATAACATGACCTATGTTTATATGTCTAGCATTTCTTGATTCCACAATCCCAATACTATGAGATTGACAATAAAACTAATATTCCTTAGACCTTTCAACATACCTAATAAAGCAGCCATTAATGGTCTTATGGTCTAATTTTTTTCCTTATAGATTGTAAACCCTTACCTCAGATGGACAACTCTAAACGCACATATGTTTTAAACTCAGTTTCCAACCTTTCATTAATTCAAATGGTGTTTTCTCAACAGCCTTGGTTGGAACTCGATTAAGAATATATGCAATCGTCTTAATGGCTTCAATCCATAATGACTTAGGACGTTTAAAGCTACTAAGCATGCTCCGAACCATGTCTAATAATGTTTAGTTTCTTCTTTCAGATACGCCACTCTGGTCTAAAGAACGAGCCATAATGTATTAGGTAACAATCTCATGCTCTTGAAGAAACCTTGCAAATGAACCCAATGCTTGTCTATCATCAGTGTATCTACTATAGTACTCACCACTCTTATCTAATCTCACTATCTTTATTTGTCTACCATATTATTTCTCTACTTCTATTTTGAAGACTTTAAAGGCATTTAATGCCTTATAGTTGTTATTAAGCAGAAAAAGATATATGTATCATGAGTAATTGTCAACAAAGGTATAAAGTACTTCAAACTACTTGATTCTAAATCTGGACTACATATATCAGTATGTATGATCTCCAATAGGGTAGAACTCCTATTGGCACACTTTTTAGTCATATTATTTTGCTTACCCTTAATGCAGTCTGCACAAGTCTCAAAGTCAACGAAGTTAAGAGCATTTAATAGTCTATCCTTTACTAACATTTTAACCCTCTTTATTAAGATATGACCAAGTCTACAATGTCATAACATAGATAAGACATCATTAGTAACACATCGTTTAATAACTATGCTACTAGAAATATGCAATGAATTAAATGATCTATTATCTTGTAATTGAATTTGGAAAATACCATTATTAATTGTACCATTCCCAATAAGATTAGATTTATAAAATAATTTCAACAAATTATTCAAAAATTCAAATGAATACCCCAATGGTACAAGCTTTGACATTGAAATCAAGTTTCTATAGAAACTTGTTACATAGAAAGTCTTATCCAAAATCAAAACAAAACTAGTATCTAAAACCAATTTGCATGTTCTTATAGCCTTAACTAATGAGCCTATCTTGTTGTTTGAATAGATGTACTGCTTACTTCTCGTCGGCTTCCATTGGTTTAGAAAGACATGCATGGTATTTGAAATATGAATTGTCTAACTGGAATTAATCCATCACGCGTTACTATTAACATTTATCATATTATATTCATAACAAATGAATAAGATTGAGTTACCCTTCTTTTCAAGCTAAGTTTTGAATTTATTGCAGTCCTTATTCATGTGTTCCTTTTTATTATAGAAAAAATATGTGGTTTGCTCCTTGAAGTCAGCATGAACTGGTACTTTGCCCTTTTCTTGGCTTTGTTTTGCTTCTTTTTCTTTCCATGTGTTGCTACATGTGCACTCCCTCCTATTTTTGCTAAGAGCCTTCCTTCCTCTTGAACACGCATGGTCAGTACTTCATTTATCATCTATTTATGTAAGAGATTTTGGAAGGCCCATATTGAGGCGGCAGGGAATTTAGAATGAAGTGCACCAGGAAAGAATCTAACATCTCAACCTCGAGTGTCTTTAATTGTGTTGCATTGTCCCTCATCTGCATGATGTGTTCTCGTACACCCCTTATTCCGGTGATCTTCATGGTGGATAATTTAGTCATTAGGGGTGCTTGCTAAGGCCTTTTCAGATGAATCTTATTGTTCTTTTGTAGCTTTTAGCAAGTCGCAAATGTTTCTATGCTCTCTGAGCGATCTATGTATACTAGCAGATATCTCAGTTTTAATATACATCATACTAAAGCAATTGGATCACACCTAACATCCATAAAGGGTTATGTCAAATGTACTAATAGTATTCATGGGTATAGGAGGTTCATCCTTTCTAATAGTATAGTTAGCATCCATCCACCCTAATTGAAGGAGAAATCTCTCATTCCAAATTTTGTAATTATCCCCATTCAATTCATGAGCTTGAAAATCAGAAATATTAAGCGATTGGAAAGCTGCATGAAAATTAAATGTTTATGTCAATATTTGAAACAACTTTAAAATTTCTTTATAACATGTTTTACCTATGTAAAACATGTAAATTAAACATGAGCCCTAGCAACAAATGGAACTGCTTGTGGGCTGAGCTTTATTTAATTAAGTTGATGCATAATATAAAGAAACTAGCAAATAATAGTACTTTTCTCAATCCTTGTAGGTAAATTAAGAAAAGAAAAATTTGCTATCCTACCCTAATTAATCATATCAATATGATAATATTCTTGTGGGATGATAATTATCATGTCGAATATAATTTATTACAACTTGATGTTATTTACTTTATGTAATTTTAATACCTTATGTATAATTTTAGAATAACTAAATATGCTATGGCTAAACTTTAATTATACTAATTACATGACATCATAGTTTACAAAATGGTTCTAAATACTTATGATGCATAAACAAGCTTTTAACATATTAGAATTTAATTAATTAATTAATCAACTAAACATAAATATGAAAAATTAATTAATACAAAATCCCCTTCCTTAATATTAACTTAATATGTCATAAATTTTGCTCAAATTTAATTTTAAAAAAAGCACAAAATAAATAGCACGTAAATATATTTTTCATAAAATTTGGACCAAAGGCCCATTACATATTCACCAAAATAAATTTTCTGAAATTTTGGATAATAAAACAATGTTGTAAATATATTTTAGATATTTAAAATATGCTGATAAAATATAGAACAAGATTTGTCCAAGATTAAAAGTCTATGTAGCCAAAGGGACTTTTAAATCACAGCAAAGAAAAAATGATAACATAATGTTAAATATTATTCTAAACAAAATATAGTCAGTAAACACAACACATATACCTATGCGTCTGGATAACATCAAATATATATATATATATATATGCAATCAGGGAACGAAATATGTAAACCACATATATATTATGAAACAAAAAATTATGGACAAATGGTGAAATATTGTATAAATGTATGATATATGTATGTGCATTCTAATAACGAAATTATTTTTAAAATAAATTCTGAAATTGGAAGCAAGGTAGAGATTAAAAAAGGTTCTATACCAACTATTAGATATATATATATATATATATATATCTATATATGGATACAATAAATATTAATATATCCATATAAAATAAATATGATATGAAAATATACGTACATCTAGTCATTGCTTCTTCTGAATTTAGAATATCATAATATAAAATTAAAACGCACACTATATATGAGTTTTTTTGAACTCGTATTTCTCACTAATAGATTATGTAATTAGAAGAAATTTGATGTAAGAAATAAAGTTAGGGACCCTTATATTTATAGATAAATGCTGAAACTCGCTTCACATCAAAGTGGTATTAAAAAATAAAATATTCTTAAATAATACTTTTTGAAATCTCAAAATAATCAGATCACAATCAAGTGAGATTTGTATTAATCAACATTCTAGAATATTCCAAAAATTAACTTACAACTATATCAAGGGAACAATTAAAACTGCTCGTGTCATCAAGCAACTTCAAGGCTTCATCAATCTCTCCTGCTCTGCACAGGCCTAGGATTAAAATACTGAAGGTGCAAGTTTCCAAATAAAAATGTGATCCCATGTGCTCCCAAAATAAGTTAACGGCATCATCTACTTTATTCTGTTTTACCAAGATGTTGAACAAGCCATTATAAACAACAACACCTACTCCAAAGTTATTGGAGTTCATCTCATCAAGCAATTCCTTTGAAACATCAAACCTACCTGCATGTGCGTATGATGACACCAACAATCCCAAAAGACAACTATCGGGCAATTGCCATCAGACTTCATACAGTCATCCTCCCTTTTCACTGAATTATGGAGACCAGCTCGACGGAGGGACCTCAAAAGCATGTTATAGGTCCAGAAGGATTGAGTGATTGTTAATCTTTCTCTGCGTAACTCAAAGAATCTCAAACCCAAGTTTGGATTGTCTAGCCTGTCAACAACTCATACACGAGTGAAGGAGTCAAGTGGTTACTAAAATAGCCAAAAATTCTATCTAATTTCTTTAATAATTTAGTTGCAGATGACATACACTAAAATGGCGTCATTTTATGTAAGATGAGATATTGAAAGAAATGTCATATTCTTGTAATCTAAATAATTTTGCTTATATGCGAGGCTAGAACTCATGTCTATCTATATCCACGTCAAGCAGAAGAACGATATCTGTGATCCTGATGTAATTATGCATATGTCCAGTTTCCCATTTCCCCCCTCGAACATCTGCATTTAGGGAAAATTAATATTGGAAAATTTTGAAATAAGACCTAATCTTACTGAATTTCTTAAGATTTTATTATCAGATTCTTCGAATAAAAATGACCAATGTTCTATTTATGTTCTTCAAATGTGTGTGAAAGCAAAACAAAGACACAAGTTAAATGCTTGAATTATAAATGCTCCATTACAATGGTGTTCTAGAGTGTGATAGCTATGGGTTCAGGCAAATATGCTGCTCATTGGACAGGGAGGAGTATTTTATAATCAAAATAAATCTCCTGCATTTAAACTAAATGCACAAAAAGATTAGATAAAAGAAAAAAAAAAAAAAAAAGACAAAAACATGTAAATGTAGGAATCCAATTAAAATTCTTTGACAGGGGTTGCCAGGACCTTTTCTGTGGGTAGCCTGAAGTCACATTGGGCTATTGCTATGGGCTCTAAACTCAGTTCTCTGGCCCATCAACCAAATAATATAGGTCACTCATGGTCCAAGGAACCCAAACCCATGGTTAAAAGCACGACGGGTAATTAATAACTAATGATTAAATATTGATAAAAATCATAGGTAATTAATAAAATGATAAATTATTTACCATAAAGAGGTAATTTATTTAGCAAAATTTTGTAATAAGAATGTAATTAAATTATAATGTGAATTTTCTAATACAAAATAGTCAATCTCTTAACAATTTGATGTATAATTATTGGTAAAGAATCATTCAACAAAACTTTAACTAGAAATTTTGCAGTGCCTTCGATGACATCCGGTCAAATTGGAACAAAAATTTTGTGTTGGCAAAATTTGAAAGTACCAACTTTTTTTTGGCAAGTCACTTAACTGTAATTGTTAATTTGGTCATTACAGTTTGAAATTTTATAATTAAAATTTTAATTTTAAAATAATTTTTAATTGATGCATTATTTATTTGTCATATATATGAATTAATTCATTTAATTATATATTATATCTATTTTAATAATATAAAGAACTTATACTTAAAATATTAAAATAATATAATTAATTACGTCGGGAGAATTTTATGGAATATGACAAATAAAAATTAAATTAAATTATTTATAAATTATAAAGATTTTATTATAAAATTTTATACTATAGAAAATAAATTAAAAAATATTGAAAAATATTCTTTTTCCTTTTCTAATGATTATATATTGATTTAGTTAGTACCTGGAGAGACAATGCACATGGAGATGGAGTTGCTTTTGTAGAAGCAAAGCGGTCGTTTTGGAAGTAGTGCACAATGATGACGTGTCGGAATTGGCGGCCGAATGCATTGCCACGTCACAGGCACTGTAACCAAAAGAGCACGGAATTATTATAATAATATTAAAAATATTAATAAACATTAAAATTAGAAAAAGGCAAGAGAGATAGAGAGGGAAAAAGTAAATTCAGCGCTATCACTTTCCACGCAACTCGCGGGGCCCACCTCAATTGCTAGGAAACGGTCCTCGTCACCATCAGAATCTACACAATCGACGACACTTGTCTCTGAGCCAAACACGTGTCGTACGAATCTTGGGGCACGACCGGGAAAATGGGTGTTTTGGCGCCAAAGAAGGCGGTGGGGTCCACGTTAGCGCTAATTGGCGGGAAGCAAAAGCAACCTCCCTCGGTCCACTCACCCTCACCCTCATTGCCGCATCCCACGTGTCCTTTCCTTTCTCTCTTGTCGCCTGAAGATTTATATCATTTCATTTTTAAAAAAATTTCAACTTTATATGCTCAACGTAGAAGATATTTTTATTTTAAAAGTATTCATGTATGAGGACTCTTTAAATAATTCCATCAAGAAAAAGTTGAAAATATATTTCAACCTATTTCACTCTTAGATAAAATAATACATAAACATAATAAAAACATAGTTGTCTTTCAATTTCTCAAAACAGATATTTTTTTACAAGTAAAAGTCTAAAATAAGGGAATATATAAATATAATTAAAAATTTTACCATTAAAACGAGAAAGTAAAATATGGTTTTGAAAATGTCAAAATAAAAAAAATACGAAGAGACAAAGGGGCCCGTGGTGCAGCATGTGATGCATGCGTATGTGGATGGTACATAAGCATGGGGTGCATGAGCGAGAAGGGCAAAGGCATGACTCATGGGCAAGTGAAAATATCTTTTGGGGCAGAGAGTCAGACACACGCGCTCTGTCATTTTATTGTGAGAGTGGGATTTGCGAGAGTTGAGTATTGGCAATTTCATGCCCTCAGAATATCCACCCGTTAAAGGTATTGTATTTCCCTGACCAAAAAAACGAAGGTATTTATTTCTTCACAACAAATTATAAATTTAAAAATTAATATAATATTGTAATCTTTTTTTTTTTGGTCGAAATTTGTAATCTTCTTTTTAAACATTTATTGTTAACTATTTTAAAAATTTATATACAATTTTTTTCCCTTATCGTGGACATAAATCTTCAGACAATCTAGCGCTGAAAAATTTCAACCTTCTAATGAAAAAATAATGCATTAAAATATTTTTTTTAGCCCATTTCATCTGACAACTAATATATAAAAAATAAAATTTTTGATATATTTATAATTTTGAGTACAATAGTATACTTAATTATAATATAAAGATATAATTATAATATTATTATTTTTAGAGTTAATATTATTAAAATTATATCTTTATATTATAATTATATACTGATACATTTAAAATTATAAATACAATACTAATTTAACTTTTTTGAAACAACGCAATGCAAAATTCAACCCGTAAGTAGTATTATATGCACTGATGTCCCTCTCCTTAGAATGTACACTTCAAAAGATTTCAGTAAAAACAAAATTAAAAATATCTAAAATTTATGACTTCGTATACATACTATAAAGCTACACCAACTATGCGATGCGATTATTAGACTGTTTAACAGGAACAGCGTATAGTCTTAGAAGTCAGAATTTTCAGCAACGTAAAATGAAGGGCAATAGTCTAATTTACTACAAAACTTTATTCAACTGAGTAATTGAGCTCCGGTATCACGATGTAAAATTAGTTATAACAGATTGCTCACACGTATTCATATATATCGAGGACAACATATATATATATATATAAAAGCTTTTTAGACATTAATTTACAGTATTTATATATATATATATACCGTAAATTGAAGGCAAAAAGAACTTAGCAGTAATAAATTTTTTTGGATCCATCGAAGTTGACATAACAATGGTAATTATTTGCCGAGATCTGAACTTCGAACATTATTATCACTGTAGAAAAGAAAAAGGCAGAAATAGGAAGTAAGCGTCGACAACTCGTTGATGAATTCCTGTTGAAGAGATTAGCCGCTCATTTTGAAGCCAATCATAGAAGATTAGTATCCTCCCCACTTTCTAATTGCTTGGCCCCATTAGGGCCGCACTTAAACTAGAAAGATTAAGAACTACTTTCTATTTGCTTGTCTCCATACATAGGAGTGCAGTTGAACAAAGAAAGATTTAAGAACTTTCAACGTTACAAACTGCTTGAACCCATAACCTGAATCTTTTTCTCTCCATCTACACACATGGATTTACCTACTAGATGGAGAGGATTTGGATTGCAAATTATGCATACCCATCAACTGCAGAACTATAAACAGCTCCTGGAGGTTCCTATTCTATATCTGAACCCCAAGAAACATACAAATAAATGTCAAGAGAATATACTTCACTATAGGTGCTCAAGATGAAGTAACTTGCAAGCAAAGAAATGAATTACTCAACAAAACGTCGAGGAATTCAGATGTACGTTCTGCAGCTGTCTTCCACATAGCAGAAATCATGTGAAATACATTAGCTTTTGCCACTATGCCCAGTAACCGAAATATTCATCATTGTGTACCACGAAATTATCAACAAGATGTAGTTCATTATCATCCATTTGAGGATTAACAGCCGACCTTGGGTCATTAATCAGTTATTGATGCTGATCAACCTAGTGGTCATGGTACAAGTCAAAATGCTCAAGCACTGAGGGCTCAACACACATCATTAAAGTCACATTTCCCCTAATATTGTATGAACATCCAATACATTTCACCCTAACAAACCACCAAGTATTTGTTTGGTTACTCAACTCAAGTCCCAGAGGTGTCAAGCATGAAACCTTATCTCTAAGAATGTAAGCAATCTTTTCCTTATATCTATGGTCATAGAGAAGGCAAACCTTATACCCTAATACATCATCTAAAAGTATCTCTAGCTCCTCCTACCCGTCTTAGCATTATGTAATAACTATTCCTCATATACTAGTTTCTGGTATATATGAATTCCAAGGGAATTTTCTCTTTTCCTTCTTCACTTTAATGCTATTTGACCAAGTTCTTACTAGTTCCAGTACCATACGTTAGATACGCTCAACAATTTGGTTCAGTCCCTCAAAAAGTCAAAAATATGTTGTACAACCGAACGTCACTAGCACAATGCACTGGAATACACCAGAAGTGAGTGTAATTTGGATTTGATAGATGTAGAATGGCTTATTATACCGTCAACATCAACCCTATATAAGGCCGAAAAGAAAAGATAATCCTTGAATTGGAATGTATGTCAAATCATTTATACACAAATTACACACAATTTCAATTTAAAAAACATACTTCCCACAAAATCATTGCATGTATGAATTGATAATAACATAAATTTGTTATGCCACTTTCCTCACCATTATTATTTTAGCACCTACAACACTTAAGAAGCAATTGAGGTAGATAGGAGGAAATTTGATGCCATCACTAACTTCAATGTTTCTATCATTGTAAATATAATTCTTTATAGAATTAGTGTGAATCAAAGGCATTTGCTCTATTGGCCATTTCAATAGAAAATCTACAAAAAGATACCAGTACAAGTGCAAATACATGTATGAAATACAATAATTTTTTCAAAATATGGTGTAGGGTTATGGAATATCTTATAATATACACTACATATCCACCAGATATAATATACTAAATATATATATATATATATATACTAAATATATATATATATATATATATATATGAGGGAATGAAATAATGAACACATTCATAAATAATTCAGGGTAGGAGACTTACATATTTCTCCTAATTGCAGAAGTTGATCAAACTCTGGTTGGGATCACTGATCGAATGAGATACCCACAGTGTATTGGGTGTATCTCAGGTTTTCACAGCCTAAATCCCCTCTCGAATGCGACTGCAAAATACTTCGCAGGTATTCCTTTCAAAGTGTCTCAAATTTATATTTCTTATATATCGTATAATAATCTAACCCTATTCATAAAAGGCTAGCTAGGGTTAGGGTTAAGTAATAATTCCTGTAATTATTATATTACCCTTACTTAATGAACACCCCTTATGGGTAGACACTGTATGATGTCATAACAGATTTAAACCCTAAATATTATACAATATTCCAACAATATATATATAGAATATCGTACAATATATGACAATACTTACAACAATAAAAATAGATAATAAACCTTTTATAATATAATTAATCAAAGTAGTTATATAAGTTTCTTAATAATGATAAAGTTCATATAACTTCAATAAAGTAAGTCACAATAACATATCACAAAGTATATACCAAGTTTTTATTATAGTTATTGACATAATAATATTTAATTTCAGATCCTTAAGATTAAGAGTTAAAGGTTTGTAATTGTATACACAATTTATTCAATACGTATTGTGAAATCAAACTTTTTTAAAACAAAATGTTACATAAGAATACCCCAGAATATCCAAAAAGTGTAACTATGATAATATCAAAATTCATGTCTCAAACATCCATTGGAGATATTTAACTTCTTACACCAATGGACATGTTCATTGGAGCTCTTGCTCTAATAGTTCAAGCCAGAGTTGACTATTTTCTACCAGCTGTATATATGCAGCATATCTATCAAAACCAAAACCAATAAATGACCCAAATATATTCTACTGTTAACCAAAGACTTCACAGTCCTTATGGTAAAGGAAATTTATCAAGGTAAGAACAGTTAACTAGCACAACAGAATAAGTCAACCTAATAAAAAGGCAGGCTAGTAATAAAGGAGGAAAAATAGAACAGAAAAGCCAGTGAGATAATAAAACAGCATACGAGAATCATATCTTGAATACTATATATGTATAATATGTATATCACGTTAAATGATATTAAGGCAAAATTAAGCTAATCTTGCAACATTAAATATTTTGATTTGATGAAATCAATATTTCTTCAGGCCAAGTACAGAGTTCAGAAGCCTCATTCTGGGTAAATATGGCACCAACTGCCTTGACAGAACCAAAGGACTATATATAGCATATATATTTCATGCATAAGCAATCAAGCTCTGCCCTTGAGAGCACTCACCTTCCGCTTACTCAACTTTTTCTTGCAGGCCCTTAGATTCAGAGTAAGCCTACAAGAGTGAAAAAGAAGGGGATCCACAGAAAACAAAGTACCAGTTATCTAAAACCCAATCAATAACTACAAGCTGTTCTAAGAATATGAAGCAAAAAACCTTCTGGTATTTAGCTTTGGCCTTTGGTTGATTCATGGAATCCACAACTACAAGTCTACAAGTGCTCCATGCAGAAATCTATTGCACCAAGGCACAGTTGAGACACATTCTCGGAGCACATAGCACTAACTTGTTCATCCAAATCAAAAAACGTGCCCCAACTAAACCTTGAAATGATGACTCTTCATAACCAACCCAATTTTTGAATTATCAACGGCCACTTCCATTCATATTAACGATCATCAATACCCACAAAAAGATAGCATATTTCCTCACATATATATATATTAAAAAATATATATATATATATATACACACACACATACATACATACATACATATATTTATATTCTGATTTTACACTGATAATTTGATATTCAGAGAAAGCCTGTACCAAAAATTGCAAATACATTTAGCTTGGCATTGCCTTGTATGTGTAGAAAACAGATTATAGTAGGGAAACAAAATTCACTGGGTTTTATCTTGTTGGTAGTTGTCAATCATTCTCAAACAAAAATAGACGAGGCAAACATGCATATGTTCATGTTACCTAAGCAGCTGTGCATCAGTTATTGCATGGGGAACGCAAGGCACTGCACACAGTCATATGACATAAGACGGCGCAGAATTAAAATTTTTCTTCAGGGACAGAGAACCAGACAGACACCACGACTTTTACAGTTAGATTGATTTGCAAAAATTGGCTATGGGCATCACACGCCCTCAGTATTGCCTCCCTACAAAAGCTCTTTTATTTTGTAACACAAAATAATCATCACATATAAATATATTCAATTTATATAATAAAATATATTATATATAATACAACTTTTTAATAATGCACCACCAAGTTGCGTACAGTCAGGGTACTCTCTTATTGCCGTGCTTGATTTATTTTCCTTCACTGTCTGATAAAAACCTTAATTCCACAAACCATGAACTAGGATACAAACTTTAAATTTATTTCACCAAACCAGCCATGCATTTTTTCTAGTGTATTTTACAGTAAGCAGTAGAGAGTCATAAAAATCAGCACTTTTTGGCTATTAATTTACCTATTCAAGGGTCATGAATTATTTTAGTAAGTTTAAAAAAATTACAACAGTACTGGCAAAATTGATGTCAGCAGAGAAAAGGATGGACGGTCAAAAAACTACTGCAAAACCTTATTTAACTGCATAAGAAGTTAAATCCAAGGGCATGCCAGTTTAAATATATTGAGCTTCAACCTGTAACCTTTAAATCCAGATGCTACACCTTACCGCAGCAGTGACATCCAGCAGGCTCAACACTCGTTTACAATCTGGTCAATTTCAATGCAAGACTCTGATCCACGTTCATGTCATAATGACAATGGTGAAGCATGACACTTCCTAAAGCTTTCAGCATCTGCCAATAACTGATAGACATGCATTATCTTGGAGACTTGGTACAAGTTTACTAAAACAAGCAGAATCTAGAAGAGATCTGCACTTAAAATTCCACTGTTGATAGTCTCCATGCTGCCTGATAACCATATACCACTGTGCAACAAGCTGGACATATTCACTCAATACTCAGCAAAAGAGTGAAAGGCCCAAGTCAAACCATTGGTTTGATGTAACAATTTAACAAACAGCAATTGGCATATCTGAATTTGTCTTTGGTTGATATGGCATCTTCAATGACAAAGTGCCTAAGGTCTGGTTCTCTAACAGAGCTTGCTTAATGCGGGCAGCCTCCCCAGGCATTCCAGCCTTCAAAAGACAAGATCTCAAAGAATTTACAGTGATATCATCTGGAGCACAACCATCTGCCAACATCTTATGAAAAATACCAATGGCTTCAGGCATTCTTCCTTTCATACAATGCCCAACAATGAGAATTGTAAATGTCACCTTATCAGGTTTGCACCTCTTTTCCATTTCTGCTACAATTGTATTAGCTTCATCAATATTCCCAGATTTGCAATATCCATCAATGACAGGATTGTATATAAATGGTTTTGAAACAATGTCACTCTGCTTCAATAATCTTAAAAGGTCACGGGCTTCACACAGTCTGTTGCTCTTGCATAGAGCACTGATAAGAACAGAGAAAGTATATGAACTAGGGGGGATATTTTTGGCATTCATTTCTTGCCATAGGTCTAAGCCATGATTAATCTGTCCAACTCGACAGTATCCATCAATCAGGGAAGTGAAAGTAACGACGTCAGGAGCAAAACCATGAAAGAGCATTTTCTCATACATGGCAAGAGCAGATGCCATGTCACCAGCCTTACCAAAGCCATCGATAAGAGCATTAAAAGTAACTTCATTGGGTTTAAGTCCACATCTAATCATTTCATAATAAAGAGTAGCAGCCTCCTCCATCTTAGTCAACTTGCTATAACCCGAAATTATTGTTGTATAACTAACAACATCAGGGACAAACTGACCTTTTAAATAAATTTGTTTAAGTAGATTCTTTGCTCTATCGACCTCATTAATTCTACAAAAACCATGTATAAGAGTGTTATATGTAACTATATCGGGGGAACAACCACAACTGCTCATGTCATTGAGCAACTTCAAGGCTTCATCAATTTCTCCTGCTCTGCATAGACCTCGCATTAAAATATTGAAGGTACAAGTTTCGGGATGAAAATGTGATCCCATATGCTCCCTAAATAAGTTAATGGCATCAACCACTTTATTCAATCTTACCAAGATGTTGAACAAGTCATTATAAATAACAGCACTTACTTCAAACTTAATGGACTTCATCTCCGCCAGTAATTGCTTTGAAACATCAAACCTGCCTGCTTGTGCATACGATGATACCAAAAATCCCAACAGCCAACTATCGGGCAATTGCCCATCAGACTTCATATAGTCATACAGAATTTTTACTGAATTGTAGAGACCAGCTTGACAGAGGGACCTTAAAAGCATATTATAGGTCCAGAAGGAATGAGTGATATTCAATCTTTCCCTACTTAACTCAAAGAATCTCAAACCCAAGGTTGGATTGTTTAACCTTTTAATAACCTCAAAGACCAGTGCCGGAGTCAAGTTGTTACTTAAATAGCCCAAAAACCTATCCAATGAGTTTGACCGGACAAAAAGAGTACAAACAATCTTCACAAACCAAGCTTCAGCTCTTCTGACCAACCCTTTATCGTCCAAAGGCCGCGGGCCAGATCTTATCTGACTAAGACCATGGTAATGGGCAATGGCTAACTTGGAAGCTCGAACACTTGATGAACGGGATGCGAGGAATAAGAGGGTCATCTGCTTGCCCACGCCATGAATAGAGTTACATTTACGCCCACATGTGTAGTCAGTTCCTATATTTCTTCTTGTACGACCAGATTTCGTTCTAGGTCTTCGCTTCCAATCACTACTTTTCATCGAGATGACGGCAAACTTGGTATAGCAAGCATGGGCCACCTGATCGCTCTGCTCTCTTTGAACACTGTGACAACGAATAGAGGTCTGTTGTGAACAAATGCGCGAGTGTAAGACATTTACGATCACAAATTTACTGTCAAAATTAAAATCAATAGCAACCCATTGGCCATAAATTGAATCAAGATCCTAAATGTGATCTTCTGGAACTAAGGTTGGGAAGGAAATCTGCAACCATTCGAGGAGTATAACGATTCGCAACGAGGTCCTTACCGTCAAAGAAGTCAACATTTTTCCAAGCAACTGCCGTCGTCGAGTGGGGCAAAAATAACTAAGGGAGTGGGATCACAAAACAACACCTCCCATAGGCTGCGAGAACGCTTCATCGTTTTAGGGTTTTTTCTTCCTCCACAAACCAGAACCTTCGCTACTCTCGGGATTCATGCAATATGGATGCTGCGAAGTGCAATACTGATCACTTCTCCAGCTAGGCGAACGAAAAAAGCCGAAGAGCTAGGGTTCGGCGACGGGCCGAAGGGAACTAGGTTGCCGACTACGAATCCCAAACGGCGTCGTTTCTATTTTATTTTAATATATTGAAAAATGTCATTTATCACAGGCCGGGCCGAACATTCACGTATTTCCTTCTTTTTGGACTTCTTCTGGGCCCAATTTTAATGACCACAAAATATGCTAACGATATTTTGGTTGGTCCAAATATGATGAAACGAGGATGTCCTATTTCCCACGACCATTGACAAAAATCTTATTTTAATCTTCCACTCGTTGCTTTAGTTTGTTTAGTCCCCCACTTAATATTAATTCCAAATCAGTCATTCACTCAATGATTTTGCTCCCATTTTGGTCCCACCCGTTTAAAAAATGTTATATACTTTACATCTTTGTGATTCCCTAATGTAGAACATTACTAAAATGACATAAAAAATGACTTGGAGTCTTTTGACCCAAAAAAAAAGAAGAAAAAGAGATATGAAGTCTTCCCACTTGTCCAAAGAGACCTAGGGCATAGGTTTGTCTTTTTCTTCATCGTGTATCTTTACTCATAGGTTTAGACCTAATAATTGAAATCAATGAGGGGATTTGGCCAAATGAATCAGTCGGCCATCTTGTAGGTGGCCACCGGAGGAAATAGGTCGGAGGAAGACAGAATCATGGCGTGGGAAGTCCAAAGACAGAATCGCAATGGCGAGATCATTGAGGTAAGCTTCAAACGTCACTCATCTTTTCTAATTCCTACTTCATGCATATTATATTCTCATGCATTTTTCACTCACGGTGTACTATCAGATTTTCACGTATTCGTTGTTTATTCTTTGTCTGTGTTTATTGTGTACTATTAGATTCTTGAATTTCTACAAGCCTGCATCTTATTTAGATTTTGCCTTTTTTTCTTCTTTCATGTTTGATTTTGTTTTTGGCTTATTCAGTGTGCAATGATAAGGCAATTTAGTGGATTGGAGTTTCTGATTTGGATACTACACTCCAAACTTAATTAGCAAACCCTTGGCTGTCTGAGTACAAGTTTAAGGAAGTCATTGATTCCTTTTCTCAATTATTGTGAATGTGCAATTGAATATGGTCAAGGAATTGGGTTTTGCAATGATTGTTAGGAATATGATAAAGAAAATGTTACAAATAAGTATGGGAAAAATATTTTGTAAGGAGGGTATTTTTGTTATTTTGCCTTAGTCTTGTTGCTTTAGTTATTTATTTAGGTTTTGGCTACTTATTTTGTATTTAGAGAAAGATATAGAAGCTTTGGCATAAGTAGTTTCTTCCTTTACTCAAAAAAGGAGTATTATCTGCATTTTCTAATCTTCGTTAATCTAAGTTCGTAACAAATGGTGTTTTTATTGACTCCTCTCACCATCATAGATGATGGAGAATGTTTTTCGCTTTCCAATTAGGTTTCAGTAACTTGATTTATCGCTTTAACACCATGAACAACCGAATGAGTAATATCAAAGCACATATGTATAGTATGAATAAGATGTTGCGATAGCTATTGGATCAACAACCAAGTCTAGTTCTTACCCTTCCAGTTGCTTCAACTTCTATTTCTGGTGCTCTTACAAAAGTTTGCACTTCATCTTTATCATCTACAATGCAAACTCCGTTACATATTACAGATAATGATAGATGGTGCTCAAGGGGTAACATCTGAGGTATCCAAACCCAACCACTCAAGTTCTATTTCTTGTTCAATTTTATCTATATTAACATTTTATGCACATTTTTCTTGTTTATAAGTTAAATTTTGGCCAAAAGAAACCAGCCTTATTGTTGATTTTCAAGAAGAACTTTGGGACAACAACTATATAGAAATTAATCTTCACAATAACAATTATGATGTTTTCTCTTCCATTTATGATGAAGTACAGCTCAAGAGAAAAAGTGTCGATGGAATTGGTAGTGTCCAACTTTACACCTTATGGAGTATAAGGAATGATGCTCGACATTTGTTTGATAAAATGCTTTTAGAAGGTATCATTACTTATAACATATTAGCACTTCTTGTTTTTGTTCCCGTGATATTGCAAAGATCAATGAATAAAATATACCTTACTCTTTAGCTTAATGAGGGTAGTGACTTTTACTAGATGTTTAGGAAAAGTGACATTCCTCATAATTATGGCAGTTTTGAAAATGTTTTGTTTGCTAATGAATTACAAAACTCCTTTATTATTGTTGCACTGTTTCAAGAAAATGGGTATAGTATTGCATTGGATTTTCTTGATTTAACTAAATGGGCACTTAAGATGGTTGAATTGCTTGATAATAGTGGTATTAACAATGTGAAGCCCACATTAACTTATTTTGGTTACAAGAAATGTCTCCTGCATATAAAGAAAGGCAAGTCTTGTGAAAATAGAATGTTCTACGATGCTCTGACTAATTGTTGTGCCATTATTACTAAACCCAATTTTTGAGTAGACTTGAGGTGTGTCAATGAACCTTTTGCACTTTTCAATCCTCAGTCACCTCATCAAGTTGAAGAATATTATATTGAGTTTTTATTTACAAGGAAGTGGAATAAGGCTATCATCAAACAAGATGACAACTTTGGAAAGAGTGTTTTTCTACCATGGACGTCAATGTAGAGGAGCTTATTTTGAAGGATCAAATGCATGTTAGGACATATTAGTCTTCCAACAATATTAACTATTGCATATGTAGCTGTTGTTCTTGTTATTATAGTTTTGGCAATCTTCAAATTGGAAGGAGGCTCTACTTGCATGACTTAAGGGGTCCTTGAGAGTCATTATGGTGATATGGAAGATTCTTTAAACACTTCAAAATACAGCACAAATAAAAAGACATCGGCTAAAGATGATAAACTCATATCAGGAAAAGGAAGAAAGTGCTTATAGGTGTTTAAAAGCTTAAACATATCTTGAAGTGTAGGATTCGAGAATCCTTTTAAAGGATGATTTTCTTCATGTCTCATTTAACTTAAGTTTAAAATAGGAGTTTAAGGTCTCCCACAATTAAAAAAAAAAAACATATATCTTGATAGACATATAACATAATCTTCTGATGAAGGTGATGCTACGGTTATGCCAACAGCTTTCATACAAAAAGTGCTCTTGTTGTTGCTATGTCTAATGCTAATGATGCCATGGTTAAGAATTCAAAAAAGTAATTCAATACCATTGACCCAAGTGTGGTGAAGATGAGGAATTTGAAATTAATGAAGAATGAACAAGTCCATTTTCTTTTGTTTATTATTATCTGTTTCAACCTTAAAGACAAGGTTGATTTGAAGGAGAAGGTAATGTTGGGAATATGATAAAGAAAATGTTGCAAATAAGTATGAGAAAAATATTTTGTAAGGAGGTTATTTTTGTTATTTTGCCTATTTATTTAGGTTTTGGCTACTTATTTTGTATCTAGAGAAATTTTTGGAAGCTTTAGCTTAAGGAGTTTCTTCCTTTACTCGAAAAAGGAAAATTATATGCATTTTCTGATCTTTGTTAATATGAGTTTGTAACAATGATGATTTAATTGTCAGCAGATTTCAATGAGAATTTTGTCAATGATCTAACTATTACACACACAAGCATTTTTTCAACATACTCATTATTTTGTTTTGGATTTTGTTGCAAAGAATTATAAACATATAACAATTTTATATGTCACTTCTAGGATAATCTTATTAAATCTACAAACATTTGCAAGAAATTAATGCTAAAAATAGCATACATTATATAAACATGCATAAATTGCTTAGAATATCCCTAATCACTATTTTAATATAAATGGTTGAATTCATTTGCTAGATTTATTGCTATCTAACAATGATTAACATATAGTTTGTATCATTATAAAAGGTAGTTTATGGTAAGGCTGATCATGGGCTCGGTCAACCTGGTGAACCCGGCCCGACCCGATTACATCGGGCCAAGTTATGATCAGGCCAAATAAAAAAATTTGAAAAATTTACCAAGCCAGGTCGAGTCTATGGTCGGGCCGGGCGGGGTCTTAGGGTTGCCATAAGACTCGACCCAGCTCGGCCCGATATTATTTTTAAATTTTTTTATTTTTATAATATATTTTTAATTTAATTTAAAACAAATTTTATTTATAAATAAATTTTAAAATATCAATTTTTTTCAACTTTTTATTATTTTTCATTCCAAATCATAAAAATTTTTTAATTCTATTTTATTTTCTTTCAAATCTTTTTTTTTTTTTCATGTTTTGTCTTAAAAAAATTATTTTTACAAAATATTTCATATTATATATATAAAAAAAAGAGGTGACCCGGCCTGGACCTGGGCTAACCCAGCTCGACCTGATCACTACGCCAGGTCTAACCAGGCCTAGCCGGGTCCCGGGTCGGCCAAAAATCGGCCCGTGATCACCCCTAGTTTATGGAACAATATTGGACATTATAAGATTTCTCTTATAGATTCATCATGATTTCTCTTAAAAGGACATAGGACACAACGAAGAACCAATAAAGAATTATTAACATTTTGACCATCTTTAAACAGTGAAGGGAAAAATGGTGTGTGCTAATTTTCTTGATAATTTAAGTACATTAACTCATTTAAATCTTAATCCCTAACAATACACTAATTCAAGATCCATGTAAATGCATATTTAAGCATATGAGAAGTCTAAAGTGTAAGAACCTTAGGAGGAAGTCTATGGGAGGACAAAGAAGAATCTTCACAGGAAGTGTCCAAGGCTAAGAAGATTCATGTAATTGCATATTTGAGTAAATGTGAAGTGAGGCTTGTTGTAAAAGTGTAAAGGACGAATAAGAAGTTTGGAGTTTAAGTTATGTGATATCAGTATTATGTATTTGTAAAAAGATTATGTAAGTTGTGGCAAGTAGGATTATAGTCTTCACTATAAACTTTAGTTATGGCTAGTAATATACTTGTCCTATTTAGTTGTAATATGTATGTTGTAATGTGCAATGAAATGTTTGGGAAACTATGATGTGGTTGTAATGTACCTTTTTTTTTAAATTTATTCGCAATCAACAAAAACTATTTTAAGCATGTGGTTGTTATATAGAATAAATAAAGACTATTTTATATAGTCTATTATGTGCATAATAATGTACAAGGTTTATGTTGAAGGAAATTAGGCATTGAATAAGCATTAAGAGTCTAAATTGCAAAACACAGGCTACTAAGTCATTATTAAGTAAAATATCCAAAAAATGTCACTAAAACATGTTGTTAAGTACAATATCAAAAAACATGACATTAAAAGTCACTACTAGGTACAATATTTAAAACACATGCCACAAAAGCATTCTTTTGCCAACCCAGATTTGTCCTAACAACAAAAAGGGATAACTAAAAATAAATTTGGATTAATTTTAGAATTAATAAATCCAACAATTCTAGAGATAATCTATAACTTTTAGAATTTAATACATATGAATCAATTTAAGAGAATTCTTAAACTTACTAAAGTTGAAGAGTATCTATTAAATTTAGAACTATTAGTGCACAATACAAAACAGATGTAAGTGTACAAAAAGGAGCTATATGGTTTTGGCCATCTCATAACCCGTCATTGCATACATAATATTCATATTGCTAGATAATGACAAAAGTATATATCAAATATAATATTAAACTTCTTGTCATTGTCACAATCGATTGTAAATGAAAATTAAAAGAATTATCATAACTAGATTTTAATTTGTACAATCGAAAAGTTATGATACTATCTTAATTTGTCCAATTGTCATAACCAAATTTTAAATAGTAAATAAAGCCAAATAAAAAGAAAAGGCAAGCCACAAAAACAATGTAAAAATCAAGCCTATACAGACACTAAATGAGCTCATTTAGTGTAAAATAGAAAATTGCCTAACTTTATATATCTCATGTCTCACATGTTAAAATTTTGACAAATATAGAGTTATTAATGTAATATGACTTACTTATTTTTTGGGTCAATATAATATGTTCAAATAAATTTTCTTTGAAGTTCATTTTTTGGCAAGACCATTTTATTCATCATTGTTAATTATGAACCTTTATGCATTACTGAAGGCCAATATGAGTGCTAGATTTTACATTTTGTCATAGTCTAAAGTCCATTTGCTTTCTTTTATGTTAGAATATTCTTAACTTAAAGTTTTCTAATATTAGTTCAATTTTGATTAAGTTAGTTGTCGCTCTTATTAACAATCTATCATAATGAGGTTGTCCATTAGTGACATTTGGTTTGCTCTGTGGTAGTTGAACTCTATAGACTTGCAACAAAGAATTAAATTCTTCCCTATAAATTTGTTGTTGTAGGCTTTGGATTAAGTGTTTTTTCTGTTTGTTTCTCATATGAATATTAATTGCCTTTAAGAAAAATGCTTGTTTCTCATGAAATTAAAGATTCCACCATTATCCTCTTAGTTTTCCATCGCAATGCAAATGGCCCCATCACATGATGAATTTATCAATTGCAATTCATTTATATTAGAATGCAAAATGCAATAAAAACCTTACAGTATATAGATGGTCCCACCCCAAACCTAATAGCCTTACGCCAAAACATTGCAATGTGAAATACTACTTCACAAATGGTGAACTTGAGTTTCAACAATCACCATTTTCTATTATCCTCCCTCAAGCTTCTAGAACCGGTGATTCAAAAGAAGCACATACAAGATAGTGTTATCAACTTTATGGAGAATGGGAGAGGTCGACGTAGAGAGAAGATACAATTGTGTGAAAAGTGAGGGCTAAACACATTGTTGTGAAGTGGTGGATATAGGCGCACCAACTCAGCATTTAATGGGACATATGAGCAATTAACTCTCCATGTCAGTTATTACTTAACAGTGGGATGACGGAGGGACTAAAATGGGAAAGTGTGAGCTCACCGGAGGACCAAAATGGATTTTTGAAAGATTGAGGGACCAAGATAGAAATAGAATGATAAATGGGGGAGCAAAATAGGCTTTTTGTCCATGATTATTAATTGTCAAAACGGGGGTGTGTTGTGGGTTGGCCAAAACTGAAAAAGAACGAGGGAGTGTTGTGGGTTGGTAGATTAAGATTCTCAACTTAGCCTATAATAAAAAACATATAAGTAATTTGTTGAAAAAAGAAATTTAAAATACAAATATTCAATTATTAAATTAAATATCATATTTTAATTTCAAAAATTTATTTATTTTGTTTACTATTAATCAAATATTAAATATTTAAAGATAAAATAATAGTAAAATTTATTTAAGATTGTAAAATATTGAAACTTTCACAAAATAAACTTAATAAAACCTTGTAAGTGTCTTTTAAAATAAAATTTTTAAGTAAACTAACCCACCAGTTCATTAAGTTAATCTATTTAATTTGTGAGTTGAGTGAACTAGGTTAATTTAATTAATTTACATTAAATGAATTAAAAATATTAACCTAATTTATCAATTAGTTAGTTAAGTGAGCCAACTTGTGGATTAAGCATGTTTTGATAGCTTTATAGTTTAAGGTAAGGAAAGCTACATCAAAATTTAATTAGCATGGCCAAAAATAAGTTTTGTTTTTACCAAAATTATATTGAAAATAGAATAAACAGGTGAATCTAACAAAATTGATGACCATAACAAGAGTAGCATAGGGGTAAGACTTTTTATGCTTATTCGAGTGGTTTAGGACTCAAATCATAATGAAGACAAATACCATAAATGTAATAGTGAGTCAAAAAAACAGATTATATAGCAAAGAAAATTAAAAAATATATATATCTATTTAAAAAAAAATAAAGAATAGAAATTTAAATTTTCATCAAATTACAAAGGTTATTTACTTGTCATGGCTACACATTATATCCGTTTTTCTTTTAATTTTATATCACATAAGATTATTAGTAAATTAACAGATTTTGATTTTCGAAAAGAGGTTAAAATATCTATTCAAATTTGCTAAGCTAACTCACAAGCTAGTATATTGGTAAAAACATATTTGAATTTAAATGCTTGATTTTGTCACTTTGTTATGCATTTTCTCAGATTTATATCATATTATATAGTACGCCATTATCTTAACCAAGAAAATTTTGATTCCTTCGGAAGAAAAATGATATCTGCGATTTTTTTAAAAATCATCATTGTGATAAACTTATGTTTTAAGGGAAAAATAACCAATAAAGTGAAAAAGGAAAATTTTTTTTGGACCCTATCCTGGAAAAGACCCAAAAAGGACTACCACAGTAAAAAAAATTCTCTTTGTTTTCCATTTTCACCTTTTTTTTTTTTGGCACTTGCGTAAATACGTGTCTTATACGCTGTCAGTTACATTCGTAGCCTCGGAAAACCGTTATAGATAGAAAAAGAAAGTCAAAAAGCTCACACCTCGCCGTTCGTGGCGCTACATTCCCAAACAAAGCTGCAACGAGCACCCTCATTCTCCCACGCTCTCTTGGCGCGTGTAAAACAGATTTCCCACACACACTGTTGGATCATGAAATCTGAATCAAAGCCTCGAATTTATACACGTACGTCACCCAAGAGCCACAGACCCTCTGACATAAATTAATTTTTGTATCACGAACATGAGATGCATGTACCATCATCATGCATCATGTATGTTCATCCCATGCCAGCTCATTATTAAATTTATATTTCATATTAATTTTATTTGATTATTTTCCTTATTTAGTTAAATTCCATATTTTGACCGCAGGCCTGGGACAAAAAGGAGTGAGTGTGAAGGAGAAGAAGAAAAGTAAGGCTGGGAAGCAGAGACAGAGAAAAGGACAGAGCAGAGAAGAAGCCATCGGTAGGGGGAGGTGAAAAGAAACAGAGGACGTAATTTTTTCGATTATGCATAAATTAGTGATTTTTTCTGCAGAATTATTGTTTGTATTTTCAATCTGAGTGTGATGTTTTATAGAGATTTGCGTCTGGTCTAAGGTCGGCTTATTTTTTTTATTTCCTTGCTGAGAGCTGGTCAGCGTCACTGTTGTGCAGATCGATAAAAACTAGCAATAACTAATGCTGTGAATGTAATTTCTGAGGGCGAAAAAAGTAGCCATTGATTATTAATCTACTCCCTTGTTTTTTTTTTTTTGCCTTCGATTGGAAAAACTATCTCTTGCGGTTTCTCTCTCTCTTTACTTCCTATATATCTGAGCCTCACTCAGTGTTATAATCTTCTACTCGTTTGATAGAGAAAAGTAGCAGAGACACTGCTTTGAGGTTGAACAGCGTTCAAAGGAGGCCGAGTAGGGAATTTATGTCGTCGTTGCAGTTCTGGGGTTTTTCTGTTTCGTTGTTGCTGTCTTATTGCGCTGGTCTTTGCTTTATGGTTCTCTGCTCTGTCAGGCAGAGCTTGAATCTGGTGAACCCAACTATTTCGATGCGTTTGAGACCAAAAAGGTTTGTGGGTTTTTGTCTTGAATCTCGTTATACCCTTGACCCCTTTCATGGATTCTGAAGTTCGCATGGTTGATTTTTGCAGGACTTGTTCTGGAGTAGTGTGTTTTGGTGGCTTTCACATACAACGATTTTCACACCTTTTCATCTTTTTAAGAGGGGATCTCACTTGATATTTAGAGAGACTTCGTTTTTCCATTGCGATTTTGTTTTTCCTCTTTAGTATTTTGATTCTGTATCAAATCTCTGGGCATTTTGAGGTTTTTTCTATTTTTGTTGGGGGAATTTTCTCAATGGCCAACCCTCGGAAGAAACTGACAAAACCGTCGAATCGGATGAATGTCTGCAGAAAGGTGAAGCAAGGGCCTTATCCTATTCAAGAGGAGTCCATAATGTCCAGAAAACTGCGCATAATATATGACGACCATGATGCCACAGACTCATCTTCAAGCGACGATGAAGGAGAGTGGATAAAGAAGCCGAAAAGGATAAAACGAATAGTTCGTGAGCTTGCTCTTCCTCTTCTTCCAGAGAAGCCCAAAACTGTTGAAACTGATAGCTCTTGTCAAGAGACTAACAATGGAGGTGCGGAAGGTAAAGAATGTGAACCAGTCAAAGTCAGGTCACCAAAGAGACGTTCATCTTCAAAATACAGAGGCGTTCGACTCAGAAACTCAGGTAAATGGGCTGCTGAGATACGTCATCCTATTCAGGGTCGTAAATGGTTGGGCACTTTTAATACTCCAGAGGAGGCATCTCAAGCCTATGAGGCCAAAAGAATGGAGTTTGAAGCAATGGTCAAGTCTCTACCTAGTTCTTGTTCTGCAGCCGCCATGGCTGACTCTAAAAAAGGCATCCCTTCTGCTACTGCTTCTTCTGCTTCATCTTATTCGGAGGACTCACAGAGTGTCTTTTCACAGTCATCACCGCCCTCTGTCCTCGAAGTCTATACTTCAATTGAGAATGATCACATTTCAAGCAACGAAGCCAATGAATTTGAGTCCGGATTTGCAGCTTTACAAATACCTGATTTGAGTTTGTCGGCATCAGCACCTTCATTTTTACCTGAGGATGGCAAGATCTCTGGCAAAGAAGCCAATGGTTTGGAGTCTGAACTTGGAGCAACCTTAGAAATACCTGATTTGAGTATTTTGAAGGAGCCATTGGCAGCTTGTTCGGAGCCCAGCCTGCTTGAGCTGGATTATTTAATGGTAGATGATTTTGAGCAGAGTTTTGAAGATGATGATCTTTGTGGCTTGCTGGGCATTCAACTTGGCGGGTTTGATGACGATATGCCAAGTGAGCTTCCTGACTTCGATTTCGATTTCGACGATTTTGGTGCAGATGATGAGTTTGCTGGTTGGATTGAGGAGCCCCTCAACATACCTTGCGCATAATTTTTGCAGTTACATAGAAATCAACTAGTTTCTGCGTGCCTATAAGTTCCACCTTATATAGTTCTTGTGAGAATGATCTGGGGAATTGCAAAATCAATTCCTGAGCATGGTTATATGAGTTGAGTTGAGTTTTGTTGAATTAAAATTTGTTGAGAGGGTGTAATTAGAGGGTAGAGCAATGAGCTTAAGAGAATACTTTGGGTTTTCTTGTGCTATTATAGCCGTCCAAGGGTTCTCAAACCATCTATGGACTTGCTTTTATGTTATTACTTGTTAATCACAAGCTTCTTACGGATCTCTGAATTTTGGTGTCATTTTACATATCATAATATAGAAAACACCATAAGTCTTTTGGTCTCTTAATGTTGTTGATAACATTATAATCAAAATGCCACTATGTCGATAATCACATTTAACGTTGCCAATATTGATGAAAAGATAAAAGTGAGGGAATGGGTGGGACTCATTTAACTGTTCCATACATTCAGTCTCTCTTATCTTCACCATATCTCTTGGATAATATATGGCCTTGTCTATGAGTACAAGTGCATTTGGATTTATATGATGGGTAAAGTCACAAAGAAACCTATTCGTCTATAAGATTGTAAGGTACTAGAAAATAGGAAGGTGGGGCAGAGCAGGAATGGTGAAACCAGAGGGAGGGGGCAGCAAAAGATGTTGTATTGTAATTCCATGTGTTGGGAGTCCTTTGTAGCAAAGCTAGCTGTAACCCATATCCATTTGCTCACCCTATCCACCTTTTGTCCTTCGTCAGATCTCCCATTTAATACAAGCCATAAGATAAAGAAAAACTTAAAAATAAACAAATAAAAAGTCAGCTCTGGACCCCACTTTTGTATCATACGTGGCATCTGTCAGCAAATGTAGCAATCCCAGTTCGAGCCAAATTATAAGATACTGTAGGATCCTTTTTTTTTTAAAAAATATAATTTTCTTGTTCTGATGTGGTTGATCCTATATTTTTGTAATCTATTAAAGATTATATTTAGATATAATTTTTTATATCTTTAATTATAAAAATATTTTTATTTATATAAATGATACACTATATAAATCATTATTAGAAAATTTGGTTATATAAATATAAAAGCATATTTATTTTTTTTCCATAAATCAAAAGTTTTGAAAAATTCAAGGTGGTGTGTGTCTGCAGAAGAAGATACAAAATTTGTGGGCTTAAATTGAATAAAATTTAATGGAAATTTGATTTCTTTTCATGCACATCATAGCCACTAGAGGGACGATGTTACAGGTTGCTCATGCACACAGCTCACTCTCCCTGAGGTTCACATGGCTGTCATTTTAGAATTTTCATCCATCCTTTAATTTTAGCCATTCAACTTTCGGTAATAGGTTGATTGCAGCGATAATAACTATTTAAATTTAAAAAATAATGATGATTAAATTCTTAAAGATATTAATTTAAGGAAGAATTTACCTATTATGCTCTGTTAGTTTAAAATGATTAGTCTTTTATTCAAAATAGCTAAATGTGTAAATTTAGAAAAATAAAAAAAATTAATATAAGACGAGTACATAAAAATTTGATGTATTTTATTATTAAATATGCAGTATAAGATAATTATGAATTTATAATTACTTATTGTATTAACTTATGGTTTAATTTACATACACATCTGAGTTTTCAAAATGCTATCAATATTTAATAAAAATGACTTCTTAATTAGATTACCAATAAATTTATTGTCAAAAAAAAAAAATGTATCAATCATTAATAAACAAGATTGATATTCATCTTGAAAAAATTTATAAATTACTAACGGTAGTTATAGTTGAATACTGTCGAAAAACTAGGATTTAAATTCTCTGACTGTATTTAAAAGGATTTGAGTTATTAAATTTTTATTTAATAATTTAAATTTTAATAAATATTGAACAATTTTTAACAACCTTTTAAAATTTAAATTATCAACATTTATCTTACTAAATTCATGTGCGTTTAAATTTCTAAGTAAAATCTATTTTCATTCTAATAATGAGAATCCACGAAAGACGCCATTGAAGTGAGATTGCATTGAGAATATTCTTCTACTATTGGGCCTTACCAATATGTCTTATTCAATCTTACTTTGTTTTATGGTCATAATCCACGAATATGGTTTGATTACTTGGTATTATTTTGCTCTTGCTGACTATATCAGTATTGGTTGCATATCTTTGTCAACCCTGTTCCCCACACCAAAACAATAATATCTCCCTCCCCTTTGTCTCTCTCCGAGTTTTCTTTCTATCTCTCCTGTGCTTTTTTTAACAAAATAAATTAAAAAGTGCTTAGGTTGGGTTCACGAGTTAACTAAAAGCCAAATCGCAATTTTGCTTTGCCCCCACGTTAAGCTAGTGGACTACTTCACTTGATTCTTCCATGATATGTCTCTAAACTCAGTTGGATTAATCAAGAATTGGGGAAAAGTAAATAATTGGTGCTTGCTTTTATACAAGTTAGTTTCCATAAATTAATCGAAACAAGTTTATTTTTTATAAATTTAAATTTGTATAAAATATGTCCTTTTATTTAGATTGATACATAATTAATTTTACATAAAATATAATTTTTTTAAAATTATTTTGTCATGGTTAATTTATGAGATGTTAAATTATTACAAATCATAAAAGTGGATGACTAATATTTTTCTCCCAAGGATTGTTTTAAAGTTGGTTCACTGTACTAAAGTGGTTAAATTACTTGTGACCCCAATTATTCCTTAATTATAGTTTTTAATATCTAACCCTAATTTGTAATATGTAAAATAATATTTGAAAAAAATATAATGTTGATTCCTCACATCGTCAATTTGATTATTTAAATATAGAAAGTATGAAAATAATTTTTAAAATATGAAACATTTGACAAAATGAAGGTGATTCTTGTAGAAACAAAATTAGTTTACTATTTTATTTTGTGAGAACTATTTTACTATTTTTTATTTTTAGAAAACTAAATTAATCTTAAACTAAAAAGTGAAAAATCAAATTTGCATATTTTTCATACAAATTTTATATATCAATCAAAATTAACGTGATGAGATTTATCGATTCTATATGTTTCTATTGTGTTCATCAATTTTTCTTGCACTTGTATTTAAAAGATTGATTTTAATTGATATGTAATGTTATAATTTGTTGTGATATTTTATAATGATAAGGTAGAAAATTGTTAAATTTTTTTAATTTAAATACTAAAATTAGAATTCAAGAAAAATACATATAAGTTTGACATAAATGAAGTAAAGAAAACGATCACACCCACCCGCCCACACGCAAAGGCGGAAGCCAGTAGAGCGTAGAAGACGGAGAGGAGGTTGGAGTACTGATGAGGACTTGTTTCGCGGCCCATTTACCAAAGTGCCCCCCAATTTTAGGTTTAGTGGGTCCTCCTGCGTCGTAATTTAGGTCTTCTTGACCGAATCGCCCTTTCAACTTTTGACCCTTTCACTCTCCACTGCTTTTCACTATCACATGCAACTCAATTTCTGAAATCACTCCATACATTATTTTGTTGTCCTTATTATTCTAAATATTATATTGTACTCTCATTTTGCATGCATTAGTTAATTCATTTATTTGACCTGGTCCAAAGTTATTAATGAAGATTCATAACATTTTCATAATTACTGTGTCTACCTATCATATACCATGATGCATCTTCTACATTTAAATTTATTGTAAATTTTGAAAAGAATGTGTTGCAAATAGTAGAGATTATTTCTTTTCAATGACAGTGCCACAAGGTGACCAATCAAACCAATAGAACCAACGTGCTCTAAAGGATTTGCTTTCCGTCATTGTTGAATATTTGAGTAAAAGACTAGGAAAATGCAAATGTTAGCATTCTTTTTTCCTCCACACAATATTTGTTCCAACTTGTGCTTCTAACTACTGGGTTCACACAGTCAGACCTGTTTCATCTTCCCCCACTACGAATGTGAAAGGCGAGACACTTCTTCTTTTTTTTTTTTTGGCTTTTTGGGCACCGATATATGTTTTGTCAAACATCAAAGCCTTTCATCTACGCAATTTATTTTTGTTTTTTTCTTTAACTACAAAATGTGGTTGAGTTTGGGTACATATCAAATTCAAATGCTTAGGTTCATGTTGATCTTAGACAATTAATGAGAATTTTATGTGTGGCCCCAAAAACATATACTTTAATTATCCCACGCCTTAGGTTTGGCACGACAATAATAGAGGACAAGAAATTAACATATACAACATGATGAATCCGCGTTTCTATTTCGCCGCAGTACTTTACTGCCTTCATTTATTTAGTGGAGTACACAGAGCATATGCCTCACAATGCCGTCACATGAATATCAAAGGTAATAGAATTTATAAAGGAGGTCAGAGAAAACCCTTTTCTTGCAAGCTCTTGATGCAGTCATCAAACATTTCTTCGAGGGTCTTCAATGGAGGAAACCCTAATTGAGCAATTTTAGTGGTATCCATGCTATGTGGGTTGTTATCTCCTTCGTGGCTGCTGCACCTATAATAACATGATGGAAATCTACTTCAGGCAAACCAAACAACAGCACAACTTTAAAATTTAAATTATTAGAGAAAGGTGTTGAGTTTTGAAAGGATATCTCCTTGTTATAAAGTAGGTAGGGTTAACTCACTTGCTTTCATATGGGTAGGAAGGATATATAGCCTGAAGCATTTTGATGATCTGTGACCAGTGAGCTACAGAGCTGGAACAAATAAGCCTTCCAGATGCTCCAGGTTCCTCCATAGCCAACAGATGAGCACCTATCACATCATCAATATGTACAAACCCCACTGTCGTGTTCGGATATTCTCCCTTTAAACCTGTTTAGAATATGAAAAGTAAACAGTGCAGAGTCCTTGAAACAAATAACCAGGTGCACTGTTTAACTTAATAATCGTTTTCATAATGCTGGAGATTATAAAAAGGAAATTATTCTCATGGACTTTCACTTAACAGTTCAAACTTTTAAAATGGAATAGTTCTGGACATAAACTTTATAATGTAGTGATTTAGAATTCAATTCTCATAGAGGTATATTGGATTTGAAGTGAGATTTTAACAAGAAGGATCATTATGTGTGAAAGAGTAAATTTTAAATTGATTATCATGAGAATCTAACCCTTGACAATGCTTTGTATCAAGTGCAGTGTACTGGTTGGCTGTGGTGCAAGCAGGGGACCAACAACAAGAGATGGGTTAACCACTACCAGATCCATCCCACTTTCTTTTGCCATCCTCCACGCCTCTCTCTCTGCTATAGTCTTTGCATACGCATACCATAGCTGCATTTGAATGAAAGGTTCATACAAATGGAATACAAACACAAGAGAATTCAAGTATGGAGGCATGTGGTATATAATCATCTGTGACTTGGGTATCAATTGGAATAAAAATGGTTGTGCATAGTATATTGGTATTCAAAATTTATGATATTATCCAAATTACTAGGACACATATAAAAACTGTTTGGAGAAAAGGCAAAGTTATTTGAGTTTAGAATATTAGAAGAGGAAATTATAAGAGTGGAGATGAGAAAAGTTAATGGAGGGAGAAAAAAACTTTTATTAAATTTGCCTTCTAAATTTGATACATCAATGAAAAGATCATTCCTTATTTATAGAATTTAAGGAAAGATTACAATCAACATTCATGTCATATAACTCCCAATTACCACTTCTTTCTATGTTTATTTACTATATCTTTTAATTAATACATATTTCATTAAATGAGGTAATTCTAGATAATAAGCTTAAACTAATGGGTCATGAATTAAATTGCAAGGTGTGAATTATAACTTACAATATATTTGGACCAAAATCAAGTTTATTTCTAAAAAGAACTTTGATAATTGATATGTTAGATAATAGTATACCAATTATCTCTTTTACGATAAATCTGATGGAGGATAACAAGTGTTACCTTGTAACGTTTGCAGTACTCAGGATCACTCCAATGTGTTTCGTTGAGAGGTGAGACTTGTTGAACATCATCACGATATCGTATGGAAGAGCAAGAAGACGTGAGCACAACCCGTTTCACACCTGCTTTTATGCAGGAGTTAAGCACATTCACGGTGCCTTTGATGGCCGGATCAATCAAATTTCTCTGCAACATCTTTCAAAATTATAAACATTACATACATGCGCTATCAGAAAACAAGAACCAAAATGCATCAGTTCACATATATGAAAGCATGGTCGTCACCCAACAGGAAATAACCAAGTGTATCTTTCGTGTCAAAAGAGATTCTACACACGCTTCTCAGCACAAACTTCTTAGAACTTTAGATGTGACAGGAATTGAGCTTGAGTGTAAGTAAGAATCTCTGAATAATAACATTATTGGCTTTCATTTGCACTCTACAAGATTCTTATCGCAACCATTCTGATCCCGATACGGAATCGTTCAAGTAATTAAACAGGCTATAGCTGATAATAACAAACGCAGGGTATAAGATGAAGATGAGTACTAAAATTAACCTCAACATTTTCGTCGTAGGCTACAAGCACCGGGGATGCAGTATGAAAGACACCATCAACCCCTTTCACAGCCTCATCAAAGCTTCCTTCCACTAACAAATCAGCTTTGAAGATGATGAGCCTCTCTTTGGCCCCACTCAGGTCCCACAAAAAACCATACTTTCCCACATCATCTGGTGAGATTCGAAAGAGAAGAAGCAGAGAGTAGATGGTGTTAATGGAACTGATAAAACAAACTCTAGCATCAAAGAGAGTTAAATAGCAGCGAAATAAAAACCTGGGTTTCGGACGGTTGCTTTCACAGTGTGACCCTTGTCTAGCAAGGCCTTGACCAGATACGATGCAATGAACCCAGAACCCCCTGTGACGCAGTATTCCGGCATCTCTCTATTTCTCTAAATCTCAGTAAGCACCGGACAGATGAAGTGGGAGTTGAAAATAGCTGGAGTCCCACAGGTATCGTGCTAGCGTATCACTTATCTTAATGCAAAAATTAGATTCCCTAAGATTGTGGTGACCATACTGACCCAGAAAACAAAAAGAATACACCCGTGGGCAGTAGCGTGGCATTTGTTCTTCTTTATTTATTTTTTGGCATGAATGGTGTGGTCCTTTATAAGAAAAAATATATTCAAAGACTATAAGTTTAAAATATTTATTATGATAAATTTTCATTTTAAATTTATATTAAATTAAAAAAACCATATCTAAGGGTCAGGTTTTTAAAAAATATTTCATAATGAAATAATTTAGTTCACAAGTTCGTTAAATAATTTTAAAATTTATAATCAAGTGTTTTACTTTTAAACATATCCTCAGTTTCTAGTGTAGTACCCTTTGGATCAGAAATTTGGTGTTCAATCAACTTTTTTTTAAAAAAAATTCAGAGGAATTTGTAATTGGATTTGGGGTAGCTGAAGGATGAGTAGGCTCGAATTCCCAATTCTTCCTCCAGAGTTGGGCTTTTTACGTTCAGTGTTTTCAGATTTGGACCCGCTTGTACGAACCTTTCCCTTAGTCTCATGCATATGCCTATTTTCTGAAAATGAAAGTTTATTTGTTTTTAACCCAACTTGTGAGACATGCAATAATTTAAGTCACTCATCAATTTTATATATGTGTATTGTTAACTCCTTCCTGGCTGCCTCACATACAACAATTAATGTGATGGAAATCTACTAAAGCCAAACCAAACATAACTTTTAATTACTAGAAGAGTGCAATTAGTTAGCTGTTTGCTTTCAATAAAATTATGATATAAATATGAATTCATGTTCCATTGTTTTACGACATTATTAGAAACCATGTTACGACTTTTCAATGAGAAGTTAAAAGAGTATAGGAAAACCCTTGAGTTGGCATTACTTATTAATGCATCCTCATCAGTGGGCCAAAAGTGAGGGGCTGTTTTTGGGCTATAATGGTCCAGTTGTGCGTAAAAGCCTATTCGTTTGGTGTAATTTTCTTTTTTTCTTTTTGAGAATGTAGACTGATATAAAAAATTGGTTTATAAAATATGTGAATTTGAGTGATCACAATATCAACATTCTTTTCCACGTGCAAAACATGTAACTGATGTACGATTTAACATGGATTACCGAAATTCCACATTAAATTCGGGTTAGGATATATTTATTTAATTATTTATTTGTTTGCTTGTTTTGGTTGAATGGGATATAGCATAAGATGGTTATAGATCATTATGTGAGAGTGACAGTGTTAAAAAAATATTAATTAGTTCTGATATACTTATATGACAATTGATTTGATATATTAATTGCGATAAAATTATTCATGAAAAAAAATAAAAATTATTAAAATAATAATTTTATTAAAATTAATATACTAAATATGTCAGAACCTACCAATATTTTTTCAACGGTGTCCATGGTGTTGGTGTGAACAAGAGGGAGCAAAGGGCTAAGGAATTGGTTGAAGGTGTCTCAAGTCTCAACTACTGATTGTGGAGCTGAAGGAAGAGCAAGTTTTAAGTAAGGCGATTTTAGGCTATTAGGTTAAGGTAGTTGGCCAGTGGTCGGTTCAACTCTCCTATATTAATAAGTCTAACCACATCCACTAATAATGGCAACCATTAATGGGCCTATTCCCAACTATATGTGAATCAAAATTTTGTATTCTAAACCATAATTTTGGAGAGAAGTAAAAAACATAAACGGTTTTAGCAACTAGTGATTTAAGGTATTAGTTAAGATTATTTATTATTTACAATAAATTATTCTTAATCAATGAAATTAATCGGTAAATATTTATTATTATTGTTAATTGATGCAATAAAAAATCTTTAACTAGAGTCTAAGAATATTCATTAGCAAAATTCTATTATTAATTAGGTACAAGAGATATATGAACTTTAAAGGTTTATTATCTAATTTTTCAATGAAACTATAACATGTATATATAGAGAAAACCTTTTAAAAGGCTTAATTTTATGATGATGGATTGAGAAATCCTTGAGATTTGATCCACTGTAGTAGAATTTTGTAGTTTTGTTTTTGCCATAAAAAGTGTCAAATAAAATTTCAATAATCTAAATTTGGTATTATTATTGAAAACAAAAATTTGAATCGTAAAATTTAACGATCCAGATTATTATTGCTTAAAAAAAACTGCAGGTTCTTACAGCATTGGATCCACAGACCAAATCCTCACCGGTCATGGTTTTGATTATAAAATTCCTAGAACTCAACGACTAAATTTTATTCTCTAACAATGAATGGACTTGATTTTTCTAAAAGATTAAAGTAACACTTTATAAAATAACCCAAATCATGATATTACCATTTTGTTGAGTTATTAGCTCTTAGCCTGTCACACAAAACGTGTTGTGGTTGAGTATTTAGATCGGATTGATCAACAAAAGTTCAAATGTAAACTTAATAAACATAACTTTCAACTCAGAGAAAATTTTTTGAACTTATAATATTATTTTTGAAAATTTGAAGCCTGATCTTTAGGCCAATTGACTTAGGTCCACTTTGATAACTTTAAAACCTTTTAATTCTTTTACAATTTTATGCATGTTTCCTTTTCAGTTTTATGTTAATTTTTGAAACTTTGTTTAAGCTTATAGGAGGCACTTCTGTAAAGAATTTTTACCGTCAATAAGAATTTTAAATTATTCAGAGCTTTTAGTGCTTTTTTTCTTCTTTGAATTCCATGTTAGAGTACATCAAGATGTTTGATTTTAATTGGAGAAATATGAAAAACGATTATCTTTATGTTCTAAAAAATACAATTTTTTTAAACTATGACACAGTGATTATTATATATTACTGAATATAAAATAATATTTAATTTATTTAATAGAATTATTACAAACACATAAATTACGTAGAAATTAATTTGATTCTTTTAGGAACTTTAATTATCAAATAAGTTAATATTCTAAGTAGTTATTTAATAAAATATTATTTATAATTAACAATTAATTAAACATAATTAAAAAATATAATTTATTTTGAAAAAATAGTATAACATCATCATCCATAAACAAGCAGAATTATTGGATCAAATTACAAAAATCCCAAATGCTGTGCCTCTTCTTGGAAGGAAAACCAGAACAATATTACATAATATAGCACTAGCTAACGAGAAAAAGAGTAGGTTATGGCATGCAAGTTTATAGATCAGAAGGTTATAATTAGGCCAACCAAAATGGTAAGAAAGAAACGGCTTGACTCCCAAAAACGAAGCTCCTTTGACTGTAAAACAGAGTTTTGATTATTGTACAGAAACCATTTCAGCTAGTGATTAGGTTACATTATCCAAACCGTTGAAGACCATCCCATTTCATGTTTGGTGTAATTTGATAACCAATTTTGTGGGTTTCTTCAACCACAGGTACCACCCAACAGTGCCCTAAAGAGTAAAGTCTAAGTCCCTATGCATCATAATTGCATTCACGATTTTGTCTTAACTAAAACATAAATTTGATTTCAGTTTTATTTCTGAAAAATTATTACATTTAAATGGTTGTTTAGTTCTCTTCATTTTGAGATCAACTTAGTGATAAAGCAAGGAGGTGAATCGGTGTATCTAAATCATAATAATAAATTAAACTTGATTTAAAATTTTGTGAAATAGTAACCAGTTAACTGAAGTTTTTTTTTCCTCTTGGAGGCAACGAAAGTTGAGCTCAAATAAAATAATTTGAGGATTTGGAATATATTTTAAGGAGTTCAGATTAGAGTTATTTTTTGGGAACGAAGTTATAAATGCCGTCCAAAATAAGGCAAAAATTAAATGTCATTATTAATGTTTTTTAAACTTTGCAGTCATTTTATTTATTATATCTTTTTTCACCGTTTTATTATTGTCTCTTGACTTTTAAAATATCATCAATGTGGCCCTCTACATAATGACATCGTAGTGAGCTAGCCCTCGATGAATTAGTAGTATATACATGCTATGAATTGAAATTGGAAGGATGTGCTATTAATAATTTATATATTTTGATTGGTATATATATATATATATATATATATATATATATATATATATATATATGATGCTTCATAAATAGTTGTCGAATGAATTTGATCAGTCATTGAAGGACTAAATTCATTAAACTTTTTCATTTACAAAACGAAAAAAAAAAACAAAAAAGGAATCATACAATTAAATATACAAACTTTTGACCAAAACTTCACTTTTGAAAAGAAAACAAAAAGCTAAATTTTGGTATAGGTGTTTGAACGAAGATAACAAATAAAGAAAATGATATGATATTAGAATGCTTACCATCATCTAAAAGCTAAAACTGTTAGTAAAGATGCAACTTCATATATATATATATATATATATATATATATATATATACACTCACACCTTATATTAAATATTAGGCACCTTTCTTATTTAAGCCATTAGGTGGCCATCAGTTTAAACCTGCTCTACATACCCACACATGTAAGTCCCAAGACCCGTATGACATATCATACACTTACTTGTGTCAACTCTAATACCAAATGATATGATACTAAAGTGCTTATTATCATGCTAAAAGTTTAAATCGTTAGCAGAGGTGTAATTTCAGACATATACACCATGTACCAAATATTGGATTACTTTTTATTTAAGTCATTGGGCAGCCACCGATTTAAAACTGCTCCACAAACTAGGAAATGCACCTCCCAAGACCTATAGAGCATATAAGAGAAGCAGCGCCAGTGGAGGTTAAGGAAAATTAAAGATAAGAAGTGAGGTTGAAAGATACTAACAAAAGCACGGAAACTAAAGAAAAGAGAATAAATTAAACCCAGAAAAGCGCAATATTGATCTAGGTTACCTCGTTAATTAGTTCAAATGATGATGTCAAAAGTTCATAGGATTGAGTATCATACTATTTAATTATTTAATTATGTGAATTCAGTGAGAGTTCTAAGTGAATGAATCGCTGATTAGCTCACGAACTCTTTTTGTTTTATATGTTCTTATTTCTTTCTTCTCCATTTTCCCAACAAAAATAGAAGGAAATTAAAAGATAGTGTTTGCAATATTAATGATGTGCTCACCTGTGAGTATATTCTCCTTTGACTTTAAGTTTGTGCACTTCTTATGGTTTAGCAAATTCCATTCTAGTCGCTAGCTCCTGATGACCATCTTGACAATTTTATATACTATATATATTTTAAACATGCACTACCTTAGAATAATATACAAATTTATTTTTTATTAAACTATTCTCCAAAATACACCAAAATGGAATATATATATATATATATATATATAAAAGAACTTTCACTAAGAATAATATCCTCTTTTAATTAAGAGTCATGATCATTTTGATCTATTAATCACTTAATAATAACTAATAACTTTTCATCCCAGAGTGTTCCCCTTTTTTATTTTGTGTGTGCGAATAAGTGGTTACGAGCATAAACCTGATTTCCCACCATTAATTAATCCATGCAAAAAAGAAGGTAAATTATTAGTTATCCTCGTGGACTATTTGGCAAGCCAACACCATTATGATTACAGGGATTTACTCGCAATGCGTAAGTATGTGAACATTTTAATTATATGCGTATTTAAAAATTTATTTCTAAAAAACCCTGAATTTGCTATAAAAGTAATATCCTCATATTATTAAAGACATATAAATCCTTTTTTTTTTTTTATATTTCATTATATCTAAATATTATATGAATACATTCATAAATACATGACTAAAATAAACAAAGTTTTGTACCAACTGCTCCTTTTGATGTTAATGTATGAAAAAATTAAAGAAAATGGAACCTAAAATATATATCTATATATATAATATTAATAAAAAAAAAAACGTGGTGATACTCTTTTAGATAGTCAGTCTCAAGAAATATTAACAATGCAACGCTTTTTGCCGCTAATTGCTATTTTTATATATACATATATACATACATACATACATATATGCAGATGCATATATATTTATTTATGTATGTATGAAATTGGTAAGCACCAGTTTATTTATCTTATCATACTTGAGTAATGAATTGAGATAAATTCTTAAGGCTATAATGGTTAATACGGTTTAATCCTAATTACTTATATATGGTAATTGATATTGCAAGTACCCATTATGATCATCCATTAAATTTGACAGGGTTGCAAACTGAACAGATGTTCGGTCTACTTTTCCATGCCATGGTGTATAAAAAAATAAAAATTAGACAATATGTTTAAGGCATTTATACCTTAAAAAATTAAGAGAATAGAGATTCATAATTGAATAAAACATATGTATTTCTCTACCAGAAAATGGCATATATATATAGTCAACTTATAATAACATGTCCTAAATTTGTAACTCTCCATTATTTATTTAATTTCATAAACTTATCTTCAACGAATATTAAATATGAATCTATATGTCAATTTATTGTGTTAAAAAATAGAGTAAAAAGGAAGAAAGAAAAAAAAGAAGAAAGAAGAGAGAATATAACAAGGCAAGTAGGATAGAGTTTTAAAATCCTAACCTCCGATAACTACAAAAACAGCATCAAACCATTAGCCATCAACAATTAAGACCAATACAGTATGGAAGAAAAGCATATACCCAAGAACCACACTATTTGGAGTCCAACCCTAATTGGTGGCTCAAGAAATGTATATCTTCCATTAGTCATTAAGTTTATATTTTAATGTTAACATTATGAAAAGCTTAATTTTTAAAATGTACCAAATGAATAAGAAGTGCACACTTATAATTATAAGACTAGAGAAATATCATCCCAATCGATAAAACTTTGATTTGATACTACAAAGAAAAATAGGGTTTAACCATGGTTTTAACCGTGGCTAAGACCACTATCCACATTTTTTGAAACTATGGTTGAAATATGTATGGAAAAAGTTTAACCATGGTTTTTGGCAAACGTGGGTAAAACCATGATTAGGATGTGATCTAACCATGGTTGTCACTAATCGTGGTTAGTGCCTATCCTAACTACGGTTCTTAAGAACTATGGTTAAAACCAGTTTTAACCATAGTTTTGGAAATCTGGTTAGAGCTTGGCATAACTACGGTTAGTGTTAGTCGTGGTTAGGTCATGTCTTAACCACATTTTCAAAATCGTGGTTAGATATACTTTAGCCATGGTTTCATAACCGTGGTTTAGACGTTTAATAAGTGTTGATATATTTTCATTTAGTGGTGGTTTAAATCGCTGCTAATATAATTTTTTTTAAATTGCATAATACAATTGACTTAGTTTTTTCTTTTTTAATGTACAAACCTATAATAATCCAAACAACAATAAAATTCAACCAACCATATGTTATTGGCACAAGATAAGAAGTGCCCATTACATATACATAGTTCCACTACATAAACAAAGCTCTCTAAGGACACTAATATAAGTATAGTGCGTATAAATATACTCAAAGTTCTCTAAATATACTAACATAAACACAACCTATCTAAATTATTTATCAAATGTACTAGAATACAGAGAATGAATAGCATTCTGAGAAGGTACAGGTCCACTGTTGTGATCACTTGGTACCTGAAAGTGAAATGATAAAGTTTGATATAATGACTTGAAATTGATTATAAATGAACATATAATTCAACTAGAGAAACTCTTAATAATTACTGCTGCAGTTTGTAAGGAAGCAAACTCAGGTGGCACTTACCCTAAAAATCTCGTAATAAGAAAAGTCATCCCTACTTCTAATTGTTGTGTTCAAGCATTTCTTTGGGCATTTTTTTTTGCCATTTGGGCATTTATTTCTGTTAATCTTACATCTTTTTCTATCATTTGCTGCCTAAGCATTGCCACTTCATTTTACAGCTCATCATAAGAAGGACCAGTGAGTGAACTTCTAAATTTACTTTTTCCAATCTTGTATCTCTGTCCAAATACCTAAGTTGGGCAAACACCCAAGTCAAATCCACATACTCGACCGTGGTGCTCTTGGGTTCTCAATGCCTTAGCCAAAGAATTGTTGATTGAAATTTGCTGAGATGCAATGTCTTGTTGCTCAATTTCAATAGTTTTTCCCTGCAAATTCAAACAAGAAATAAATGAATACATCATTTCAACAAGAGCGCAAGTAAACATTACAATACCACAAAATTCATATACTCACACCAACAACTCTTGTTTCATCATTCACGTATGACCTATCGGAGTACTTATGTATTGCAATCCACAAATCTCCCCTTGTAACTAGCCTCTCAAGCTCTGATTCCTACAAATTTAAAGGAAAATGTGACGTATATTAAATGATGGACTAACTTTTGTTGTACTATTGATCAAATTGCCTTACCATCTTAGCTTTCTTTCTTACAAGGCTTTTCAATCCACTTGTGTGTGACATTGTCAATATCTTTCGATTTTGCTTATTCTTTTGAGATATTTCCTAATGATCAGGTAAAACAAATTAGTATGATCATCTAAGATTACATGTAACTCTAACAATTGTGTTATCACCTGTGTCCTTTAAGAAAGCCTGTAGTCAATGAATATTGCATATTGATCCTTGTCAATACCCTTTGGTACATCCTAGAGTAATTATTCACGAGTGCGCATCTCATCATTTTTATACAAGTTACAACGGGCACTCTTCCATTTACCTCCAATGGATTGTAAAACAAAGCTCTTATGCACATCATCATTAGGTACAAATTTCATCTATAGGATTGTAAAACATAAACGTTAATGCACGATACTATATATTATTGTAATAATAAAGAATGTGGCATTACCTATATGGTATTTTTGTACATATGATCCTTATACTTGGAAGGTATAAGCCTCCAATTCTATAACTAATTGGAATGCATTAAAATCTTTGGCAATAGTGCCTAAGAAAACATTGAGTAGCTCACCTTCATCTCCGACTGCTTGGTGGGTTTCATTAAATAGGACTATAATCAAATGCCTATATGGAAGGGACCAAGCATTGTGCACAGTTAATGATTGAGGCTGCACTTCTCATTTCTCAACTGTTGAGAGAAAATTAGTAAGCTAATAACAATAGATAATTGAGTTCTTTTACAGTAATGCAAATCTATATACTAATGATGTCAACTATCCAAGATCGTCTCCTATGTCGTCGTGTAGGTTGTTCATGCTTTATGGGCTATTTGGACTCTTCAGGTTGTTCAGGCTCTTCAAGTTGCCTAGATTCCACGTTGGCCTCTTCCATTGACATGTTATCATTTTGAAAATATGGTAAAACAACTTGGAAGTCCAATCCTAGAGATATGGATGGACTAGGTGAATTAGACATAAAATTTCCACTGCTGCAGGAACCATTAATGCCCCTTCCCACTTTATGCTTTCTAAAGTACTTGTTCATCTTCAAAATTCCTGTTTAGTGAGGAAAGGAGAAGAAAAGATTAGTTCAAGAATAGTATGAAAAAGAAAAGATAAGCCATATAAATACTTGTAGGTAAAGTAGTATGAAAATATCACCTAAATAGACATAAGTTTGCTTCAAACTCAATGAATATAATTTCTAAGTGTTGAGGTTGGAATGACTCACTATCATAAACGACAACCTCATCTTCTTCTCCTAAATCATACAGGTCACGAGGCTTCAGATGGATAACTAAACTTAGGTTCTTATATAAATTATTGTCCACATAATATACTTATTAAGCTTCTAAAACTTGGATATATGACTCATTATCTTCATTGTCTCCAATATGTATCAACTGTGAAAAGTTGATGGACTTGAATCTTAATTCATCAGTTATAATCCCTCAAGGATTGGTTGTATTAGCCCACATGCATTTGAATAAGGTAACTGTAAATCAACCATGATAATTTAATTCAATGATATCTACCAATTTTCTATAGTACGACATACATCCAAAGGTCATTTGACCATCACTACTACTTGAATAGCTTCTAGTCCCAAAAGTCCTAAAGACTCCATTGTTTTGAGTTTTCAATCTTTGATCTTGTTCCATAATTCTAAATTTGAAAATGTTGACATTATAAGCACTATATTGTCTTTGCTATATCAAGTGGACCTAAAGCAAGCAATTTCATACCAACTGAATGAGATTTATTAATGTCATTCCTTATCTGAAATTAACTAATTATAAATATGTCAATGCATTACTTTAACAATTATAAAAAATATTTATTGGCAAATATATCCTCACACGATGACAAAACCAATGAACAAATTCTCGATTAACCTTTATATATATTTCGGTTTAAGATTGTGTACGACTTTGTAACTGTCTCTTAACATGATCTCTAAATTCTCTGTATGACATATAAGATGTCATTGATGAAATTATACATGAAATTACTAATTTCAATAAGAATAATCCACTCATTGAAGAAGTGGGTCCACTTGTTTACAATTAGTCAGCACATGATGATGTGCTTGTAATTTCTTTTTAGAAGATAAAGTAAAGTATTCAAACCACTTATGGGTATTCTAGTAAGTGGAAATAAAGTATCAACATTGGATGACCCAACATCAGGTTGATCATCTACACCCCTAGGTTGATTGAATGTTGTCTCAATTTCATTGAAATATCGTGAACAAAAAGTTTAAATCTCCTGAGCCATATAACCTTAAGCTATTGAACAAGTCTTAAAATTCCTGCACACTACTATGTAATGTTTGATTTGATGTTGAAGTTGGACCACCAACTTTATTCACAATTTCATCATCATTATGAACCCCAAATACATCACAAATTATATTATGTATAAGGTCATCCCTACAAATCGATTCATCTCTAACTTATGGTCTTACTTGAAGTTCTACCTCATGTGGTTCTTCATTAGATCTTTCTCCATGCCTAACCCAAAGAGTCTATCCTTGTGGGAAATGTTTAATTATTAAGTGGTCTCGCACAACTTCTCTAACTTGCTATTTTTAAAATCTATAATTAAGTGCAAAGTTTAAGAATACATTCAATCCCTCTAAATATTCAGGAATATTTCAAAGCCTAATAATCCAAGACTTATCCATTTCTCAAAGACCAACAAAAAGAATAACAAAATAGGAAACACAAGTCAAATAACAAATTTTGTATGCTTTACCTATTTAACAACTTCAAATTCAATCATATAAATTATTGTAATATATATACATACATACATGTACACAAACACAAGGTAAATCAAGTTAACAAATACACCAAATGGTTAGTTCAAACTAAATATCCAACTCATTCAAATTTATGTCAATCTAACTCATATAAATGTAATTAACTCAACCTACAAAAAACAAAACTATAATAATATTCAACATACAATATTAATAACAAAACATATTAATAATATAATGAACAAAGATGTTGAAGCCCTTAATTAACTTCGTAATATTAATTTCCCAACAATTATATTGATAGCTATAAGCTTCAAATTCTACAGAGATTACATACATACAAGTTAAAATCATTTAAACATGTATAACAAATATTTAATTTAGACTAAATATACAACTCATTTAAAGTTATATCAATCCACATCATATAAATGTAATTAACATAACCTAAACAAAATAATCCTATAATAATATCTAAAAACCTATATTAATAATAAACCACAAAAATAGCACAACTACAAGAATAATAAAATAACATATGGTTAAAATTTCCACAAAAGCAATATTTATAAAATATTCATATAAAAAAATGCAAAAAATTATACCCGGCAACAATAAAATATATACATAAACTAATTAAAAAGCATAAACGAAAAAATATTCTTGTAAAACCGAATATATATATATATATATATAACTTAGAATATTGAAAAAATGAAACAATTATAAAAAAATAGAAACTCAACAATAATATGAACCAAAAATAAAATGAAGCATCACAATAAGAAGATAATCCAAAAAAACCAACCAAGTAGTTTATAGAAGCAAAAAAAGTGAAATAGAGGAAGAAAAACTAACTTGGAGGAGCTTTTACTACAAAACAACAAAGGAGTACTGTCACCCGTGAGCTCTGGTGTCGTCAACAAGCCCTTTGCTGACCACTAGCGGTGGCATCGACAAACTCTAGCGGAGGTGTAACAGTTGGGTGGGAGAAAGGAAGGAGAAGGCGTTTGAAGGAAAGTGCAAATGAGTTTTGGGGGGGTGGGATCGGGTAAGGTTAAAAAATGGACCCTTTAGCAATGGTTAAGAACTGTGGCCAGGCCACTTTAAACATGGTCTAGCCATGGTTTCCATGAAAATCATGGCTTTGCCATTGCAGATCTTTTTGAGGTTTTATTTTTTCCTTGGGGGTTTAAGCATGGTTTTACAAACAACCGTGGTTAGGCAATGAGTTTTTTATTTTTATTTTTTTAGTTGTCTAACCATGGTTAATGTAATTGTAGTTAGGCCCCTCTTTAACCATGGTTTTCTTAAAACCGTAGTTAGATTATGATCTAATCACGATTGAGACAAATGTGGTTATACTTGGGTTTAGCCACGATGTTTACAACTATGGTTAAACGATCATCATAAGGTTTCTCCTTTCCTGTAGTGTGAGAATGTATTTATATTATAAAATTAAGTTATATTGAATTCTAGAACATCTCTTTTTATTTTTAAAAAATATACACATATTTTCTTGAAATAAGAATTTATTTTATATTTTTATATAATTTGCAATTGTTTTTATTGACTTACCATTTATTAACCTGAATACATATTTTTTAATTTAAAAAAAATTTAAAATGAAGAATATTTAAATTAAAAATTAAAATTAAAATCAAAGTATACACTTTTTTTGTTCTAAGAGAAGTCTAACTACATGATTTTGTTTTAGACAAAAAACTATCTGGGGCTCTTATGCTCTGCCAAGTACGCTGCAACTGTTTCAAAACCATCGTCAGATGCCCTACCTATCATGGCATTTTAAATAGTTAAATTTTGATTTAATAATCTAAAGATTTCTTATTATAAATTTTTTTTAATAGTAACGGATAAAAATTAATGACCCAAATTTACTATTACAAAAAAACTGTAAAGATCCCTACTGCATAATCTCTGCTCAAGATGTTGTGGAGGCAAGGCCAGCTTAATGAATTTAATAGAAGCAATAAATTTTCTCTTTGAAAATTTTGTAATCTAATTAACGAACTTTCCAACTTTAAAGTTTCTACTCTATCTATTAAATTATTATTAGGTGCTTTTAAAACAATACTGAATATATTTAATAGTCTTACTTCATGAAATTCTTCTAACAATCTAGGCAGTAGGTACCTGCGTATTTTCCGTTCAAAATTATTATTAAAAATTAGAAGAGTGCGCAAGTTCAAAATTTAGAGTGAGAATTTAGTTTCATTCACAACACTCCTTAACATGATATAATTTTTTTTTTAACAAAATCTGCATTAATTACATTAGTCAATTTACTATCAAAATTGATTATTTGAAACAAAACACTTACCAAAAAATTAAAAGAAAACAGTTGCACTCTTAATTATTTTACTATAAATATTTATATTTAAAATGAATTAAAGATAAAAGAAACAGAATAATCTTTAAAACAATGAGGAAATGAATAGCACGTAAATCTTTAATCCGAAATTAGGTTATGAATTGGGATTGAGGTCGGAAGTGTGAAATGATAGGGAAAGAAGAAGGAAAGAAAGATGGAAAGAAAGAAAAAAAATGATAGCCACAGGCCATCTCTGTCTTTCTTCTTGGTTGCATATATTGATTTACAGAGCATTTAATATCTGCTGGTTAGCCACCTGTTTCGCCGAAGCATCACCATATTAATTCTCGGATACAAGCTAAGACATGTATAAACAATTTAATATTGTAAGTTTTAGAAAAATATTTTGAAGCCCATTTGTACGTCTTTATGAAACTAATTATATGATATATGTTTCTACAAAAAATTATTAAATTTTTGTAGTATATCAAATTAATCAGTTATTTATACAATTGACCAAAAAAATTCAGTAACTCAAATAAAGTGATCCAATTGCCTTGTATTGGAATGTAATTTTTTTTAACATAGGAGGTAGTCAAAAGAATGCTTGAGAAGTGAATATAAAAAATATATAATAAGATGAAAAAAGAAAAGAAAAGAAAAATCTTACATGAATTAAAGAGTAATTTCCTATAACATAATTAATGAGCCAAAAATATATCTTACAAAACATGTAGACGAATATGGAAACAATTAATTAATGTTTGAAATCTTTCTATAATAGATGCATGCACGATTAATTCAATTACTTACTAAATTTCCATTACATTGAGTCCAGCATATATATATATATATATATATATGTATAATTAAAACCTCCAAGCAAAAAGACAAAATTTTGGTGCAAAGGGAATAGGTATTCTTCTGTTTCTTTCACTTCCTGTTTATATCATCTCTTTGAGAATCACATGGGGATAGCTTCTTCGTTCATCAACCTTTCTCAAGAATTGACAATTTGGAAGAAGTCAATTCATGCTATCAATTAACTGAGTTGTGAATGGAAATTGGCACCATGTGAATCCAAAGGAGGGCTTTTATGTGCGTTGTACAACACAACCTAATAATTTGAAAATTCAATCACAACATCAATGCAACATATTTATATATAATAAACAAAGAGAAAAGTGTAAACTATATATATATATATATATATATATATATATATATGTATATATATCCCACAATTTCCATGACACAAACATTAAGAGAGAAAATGGATTTTACTTTTTTTACTTCATTTCGGTTGGATTTATCAAAAGATGCACTTTTTGGTCCGTGTCTTTTGTGCTACTAATGTTACATGCAGTTCACAAACATGGCAGTCTTCCATTCGCCTTTCGTATCCCAATTTAATGATGTAAAGTAACAACCTCATTACAGACAAGGAAGAGTAATAAAGCTGATTGAATTTTGGAGGACAGAAGTGTTAGGATTTAGTTAGAAGCTGAGGTTATGAAAATTTATTAACATGACTTGAGCTGTTAGATATACTTTTGAAGAAATGTATTTAAAATCTCTTTTTATTTGTGAGTATGGTTAAAAAGAAATATATTAATAATCTCTTTTCATATAATGGTGAATGGCTAAAATATTCTTAACCTTGCACTTCTTTACCTTGTCCCTTGTGAATTGAGCTTTTTCATCTATAAAGTGCGGGATCTGTTATACAAGCTTCGGCTTGTTTTCCATTTTGGGCCTCCTGGTCCCGTTCTTTAAAAAAATGAATTTCCTTAAATATTAACTTAGTTCCAACTTATATACTATATTTTTATTAAAAAATTTAAGAAAAATGTGTCATTGACGAGCGTTGAGTGACGTGGAAGCCTCCATTAAATCGTCTCATCTGCCACCTTCATTGCATTGGCCCCCATTGCCTTTAAAACCTCAACTTCCTCCTTCCTCCATCAATAACCCGAAACCCAATCTTTCTATTCTCATTCTCAAATCTCACAGAGAAAGAAAAAAATAAAGAAGGAAAGAAAGAAAGCAATGCCTCCAATGTTGCCGGAATTCTGCAACTCCGTGAAGCTCAAGTACGTGAAATTAGGGTACCAATACCTAGTGAACCACATTATCACCCTCACCCTCATACCCATCATGCTCGCCATCTTCATCGAGGTCCTACGCTTAGGCCCATCCGAAATTCTGAATCTCTGGAGATCTCTGCACTTCGATCTCGTCCAAATTCTGTGTTCCGCCTTACTCATCATCTTCATGGCCACACTCTACTTCATGTCCAAGCCTCGCACCATCTTTCTTGTTGACTATGCCTGCTTCAAGCCTCCCGTTACATGTCGCGTCCCCTTCGCCACCTTCATGGAACATTCCAGACTCATCCTCAAGAACAACCCCAAATCCGTCGACTTCCAGATGAGGATTCTTGAACGTTCGGGGCTTGGCGAGGAAACCTGCTTGCCTCCCTCCATCCACTACATCCCTCCCAAACCCACCATGGAAGCTGCCAGATCCGAGGCCGAACTTGTCATTTTCTCCGCCATGGATTCTCTCTTCAAGAAAACCGGACTCAAACCCAAAGACATAGACATCCTCATAGTGAACTGCAGCCTCTTCTCTCCCACGCCTTCTCTATCCGCCATGGTTATAAACAAATACAAACTCAGAAGCAACATTAAGAGCTTCAATCTCTCCGGCATGGGTTGTAGCGCGGGCCTTATTTCTATCGACTTAGCTCGAGATCTTCTTCAAGTCCACCCTAATTCAAATGCGGTAATCGTAAGCACCGAAATTATTACCCCCAACTATTACCAAGGCAACGAGCGAGCCATGCTTCTGCCAAACTGCCTTTTCCGAATGGGCGGTGCGGCTATACTCCTAACGAACCGCCGGTCCGACCGTCGGCGAGCCAAGTACAGATTGGTCCACGTGGTTCGTACAAACAAAGGAGCCGACGACAAGGCGTACCGGTGCGTGTTTGAAGAAGAGGACAAAGAAGGCAAAGTTGGGATTTCGCTGTCCAAGGATCTGATGGCCATAGCAGGAGAGGCCCTCAAGTCGAACATAACGACGATGGGGCCGTTGGTTCTTCCCGCGTCGGAGCAGCTTCTTTTCCTTCTGACGCTCATCGGAAGGAAAATCTTTAACCCCAAGTGGAAGCCATACATCCCAGACTTCAAGCAAGCGTTCGAGCATTTCTGCATCCACGCCGGGGGTAGGGCGGTGATCGATGAGCTGCAGAAGAATCTGCAGCTCTCAGCGGAGCACGTGGAGGCGTCGAGGATGACGCTGCATCGATTCGGGAATACGTCGTCGTCATCGCTGTGGTACGAGCTGAACTATATTGAGTCAAAGGGGAGGATGAAGAAGGGAGAGAGAGTATGGCAAATAGCGTTTGGCAGTGGGTTTAAGTGTAACAGTGCGGTGTGGAAGTGTAACAGAAGCATTAAGACGCCGGTGGAAGATAGTCCTTGGGCAGATTGTATTGACCGATACCCAGTTCACATTCCTGAGATCGTTAAGCTCTAGGAAAAGTTCAAGAACAAGACGAAGTCTGATTGGTGGTTGGCTTACTTTGATTTCAGTTATGTGCTAAAATATATGATCTGTCATGCTTCTGTTTCATTTACTCGCCAGAATTATTTCTCTTTTATTTGTCTTTCATAATGTCATAGAAAAATTTTAATGTACACCATGCACATACGTGTATTGTATTCAGATTCAATCTGTGGTGATCGAGTCTCACGTGCAGATCAAATCTGAGAGTGTTGTATGTATATTCATGTTGTGTGCACAAAATTTCTCTAGCGTCATATTTGTTATTTCGCTTATTATTATTATTTTTTTAGAAACGACAATGATTGTGGATGATCATGTAAGGGAAATATACAACTGGAATTTTCTAATTTTTTTATCTGCTTCGTGTAATTGATTAGGTCTTGAAAGCAGGATCATGTACCTTGAACTTGATCTGATCATTGTGTACTCTGGAGAGATTTTCTTTTGTTGTATTGTAGTAATTATAAATATAAATTAATTAGTAATAATATATTTAAATATCACATATCACTTTGTGATTAACTTTGTTTATAACTTTATTCAATGGTGTCAACCAATAATATTTGGCACTAAGAAAATGGCACCTCCCGGTAGTAATTACCAACACCTACCAATCATCTGCAGTTTTCAATTCCTTTATCTCTATGTTGTGTAATTGCGTTGTGTTCTTTCATTAATTGGATCGCTGATATTATAACGTGGTTTTTTACTATTCTGTCAATGAGATGAGGTTGGTTAAGAGAAAATTAATTAACTAGAGTTTTTATATTATTATTAATCATTTTATATAGAATTATGATAAGTGATTTCTTTTTACATTTTTATACAATTATTGAAAATTTGAAGTATTTACAATATTCTTGTTACAAAAATGGATAACAATGTTTTTTAGAAATGTAATTAAATGTAATCCTTTTGCAAACTAGGTCTGTAAGTTTGGTACTAATTTTTAACGTAATGTGGACATCTTTCAATGAATTATCTTATAGGGGAAAGCAGGTAAAGTTTGGGCAATGACATGGTGTGGACATTTACATATGGTTTACGTGAAATTGAGTATCAAAGTGATGGGACTTCAAGACTGACATTGCATACTTGTCTTGTTTTGGTGACAAAAATTAGTGGTAATAATGAGTTGTTCTAATATTATTGGTCAGTCTGTCAATAATATGTTGAGTTTATAGTGATATATATATATATATATATATGTGTGTGTGTGTGTGTGTGTGTATATATATAAAGATTTAGTTTAAAAGATTATTTTGAACCAAAATTTGTCTTTAAAAAGAGACTCCTTTCAAGAAACTCTTGGAAAAATGGTTGACGTAGTATACTATAAATATACAACACAGCAAAATTTTGAATTTTGCCTCTTTTATTTTGTATATATAATTAAACTGAAAGTTTAACATCAGGCAAAGTGTTCTGTTCGTGCACCGTATTTTCATATTAAGCTCATATGTTATTTTTTTGGTAAAAGAAGGGGCCCAAAGGCCAAAAGCTCAATTATTCCGAGTGACGTGTGATTTTTGAAATTTTAACATTAAATTCGTCCTAAAACATATTCATCGTCACGAACCTCATGATTTCAACATTGCTGTGGGGTCCGGCCCATTTCATGTATAAAAGAAAGAAGCACACTGAAGAATAGTGAAAATTTTATCCGACAGTTTCGCCTCTCATCATTAAGACTTCAACTTAATATTCTCAGTTCTAGATTTCTGCTTCTTCTTTTTTTTTTAAAAAAAAAATCAAATCTAGATATTTATTCCAATCATATCAATAATCAAATTATACTAGTTTATTTTAATTTAAATCCAACATGAAATTTTATTCTAGTTTCAATCATCTGTGTTATTTCATATCAAATTATACTAGTTTCTTTTGTCATGAGATGAAAGAATTAGAAGCAATATACGGAAAAGAATTATAATTACGAGTTACATCGAGGAATCTTAATAAGAAAATTTATAAAACCAAATAATCCTTTCATTTAATAAATTAGTCTTTTGAAATTCTTTGTTGAAAATTTTTTGAGATGGGCTAATCTTTAATGCTAGTCTTTGATACTTTCAAAAGGCTAGTGTATTAAGAAAACGGACTTCTTGAGAATCTTGACCTTATAAGTTTATTTTCTTTAAAGAGACTCTCCAACACGAGATTCATTAACAATATCTTATCTCATGTATGATGAACACATTAATGCATGTGAACGTGGAAGGTGTCAATTAATTAACACATTCTCATGGACTATAAAGATTTGGGACCAATTTTTTCTTTTGTTGGTCTAAAAAAGAAAAGAATCCTAATCTGGTAAGTTATTTCTCGTTCGAATGAAAAAGAAAAGTATGGAGAGGTAGAAAGCCAAGACGATGATGAAGAAAAAGGCAAAATAACTGAAAATAGGTTCACTACAGTGACCAACGAATGAAATTGATACAACTTTGTTACCTGCAGAATGTGCCTGACACCATTATTGGTAAGAAGTTGCTGCTCTAACGAACATCATTTACCAATAAATTGCGAGCGCCATTAAAGTCTCTGTGCCCTCATTGAACATGATCCACTTTAAAGCCGATTTTGCAGTTTAATTTTTGTTTTATTGAAATAAGAAAACGTCAAACAATAAATGAAGCAGCATCAAATTGTCACAATATATTGGGTAAGTTTTGAAAAGAGACATATGACATATTATTTTAAGAAAATAGGAAGAAAATCACATATCTCTTTAGCTTGGTTTACAAACATGAGGTGAATATAGTGGACTATTGAATGAAGATTTAATTATTTAAATTTACAGGTAAAAAATATAACTTTAAATAATTATATTAATTTAACATAAATTTAGACATTTAAATTTGCATGAATTGGCTTGTGGTTTATCTTCACATGAAAATATTTCTAGTTATTGTATTCATTTTGGGAGGAAAATAAAAACAGGTTAAAGTATGTAAGGTTCATTTCCTTTAATTGAATTATTTATATGTGAAAGAGTTACATGAAAGTATTGTTAACTTGTAGTCAAATTATTATACATTACTGAGATTAGATTTATTTTCAAATAATGTTCAAGAGTATATTCTATATATTCATCAATTAATTCTTTTTAATGCTATAACATAAATTACAAAGTTTTTGTTTGCTTGATTTACGTTGGTATTAGACATATATTTAACAAAATTTGGTGCATCATATATAGTTTACAGTTCACCTATTCTGTATTAAAAAATTAAGCCAAATTATCATGGATATTTTATATTTATTTTACAACTTAATTAGTATACGAAAAATTTATTTCACATATGTCTGTATATCGCTCCTTGAAAATGATAAGCTTGAGCAATCTATAATATTCTAATTTTTCAACGAAATTCATACTATTATCCTGTTCGTTTTTTTCTTTCATTAATTCTATATCCGATCTTCTCTTAAAATATTTCTATTGAAAACTTTTTTAAGGAAAATTCATTCCAATGATCGAGCAATATTATTTTTGGGATGAATCTAAACATATGACGTTCTCTTGGTCGCAAGAAAAAGACGGGACTATTATATCTCAAATGATCACTAAGTAGAACATGATAAACTTACTATATTATCCAATGAGCTTGGTTTAACGTTTCAAAAATTTTAAATCTTGTTTATACACCAAAATAAGAATTCTTCTTACAAGCAATTTTGATTGATTTGACGTCTTGTCTGTTTTTCAAAATCACTTTTGTTTCAAAATTTACGTTTATACATAGGTAATAAAAAAATTATTTTCCTTCTGAATGAATTATACTAATAATAAAATTTAATTTTTAAATAAAAGTCTTTAAATATAAATCACACTCATACAAAATCACGTCTTAACAAAATTAATTTTAAAATAACCCTTGTTTAAGTCTATTCTAAATCAAACCTACAATCTTAATCATAAAAGATACACTACAACAGTGCCGAATCTCATTTTCGTCCATGAATATAGGTTTAGTAGGTTTAGTACATGATTGAGGGGCAAAAGATATGGCAATATGAATATTTTCCTACTGAAATTTAAAAGCTTAACTAGTTGATATATAGTGCATTGAATGTCATGTAAACATTAAGAAAAAAAAACACAAAGCTTAAATTAAAAAATAGGTGCAGTTGCGGTGTCTAGATCGGGAAAATGACCTTCATTAAATGATCATGTGAATAATTTGAATTATTTTGCTTTCACCTCTGCTTTGGATTTACCATTCCATTGAAGTTTTGCCACCAATCAGAGTTAGAGATCAGGTTGAAGAAGGCACAAATATGAATAAAAAATAATAATTGTCTTATTATCCATTCTACCTACAAAATAATATAGTATAAATATACTAATGTCATTTATTACAGAACAACTGGATCGTATGAGGATGACCAAGCAGAAGTTGACTGCTGATTCGTACATATAAATTATCTGTGCTGACCCAACAAGTTATTGCTCTTCTAGGGTTTGCAACATGCAGAAACCAAAACCAACTATAAGAAAAACTGATCAAAACTGATCATTTAGAATGGCTTTGAAGGAAATGAATCAATTTTATGTGTCTCTGAGTAGCTAGCTTTTGTTTATCAGGATTTTAATACCGACAGTTGGCATTTCTGGTGCATGGTATTTCTGGTTGTTGACATTGAAATTTCAATGCCCTTCACTTTCATTGGATGAATTCTTTCTCAAAATTTTAATATATAAGGCAATGTGTCTGACATTGTCTGTGTAAATTATAGCTACCCCTCTCAGCTTTCTCAGGCCTCCTTTTGTCTCAGAACTCTTCACTCCTCAGTCATTAACAAATATGGAAGACCGTATCCTCATGTCACTAATTTAAGTCATATATATTATATAATTGCTGGGGCTCCATTAATGTGCGTATATATATAGGATTTGCGGAGAAATAAAAGGTGAGATGTTAGGGCACGATAGGTGGTGTACCCATCATTATAATAGAAGCACTCAGCCCCACAAGAAAAACCTTGTATTAATTGATGTGGGCAAATATTATCCAAATGGATCTAGTGAGGTTCTCCCATACTTCGTTACAGCTCTGTACATTTGCTTATACTACATATACTTCTTCAGCATATTTGCATGATTTATAATTTATAAAATTTTGGGAGGTATTTTACTTCTTGACCAAATTGTAGCTTAGTTAAGTTACAATAGGTATAAAATGAAAAAAAAAAAAAATCCGATTATAGAGTATTCATAGTGAAGGGCTTAAACATGGCTAAAATGTCCAAGCCCTTTCAAGGCATTCAAGATGGAATTAGCATCATACCTTATCCTTGGGTATGATTGTTTCTACTTTCTATATTGATAATAATATCTTATTCTTATGCAGATACAGATGAATTAATGAACCAGCATGTTCGTTCCTATGGCAATGCTTCTCACATATATATTTTGTTGGGTCGTCCTCCTCAGTGTGTGGTTGGCTTGGTATAATTGCATTAAGATATAGCTACCTGAATATTAATGGTTTTTCGTCGCTGAATCTCAATAAGCTAGTTATGTGTACGTGTGCGACGCTTTTGACATGTGCCATTTTATAATTTACTCAAAAGTAATAAATCTAATGATTTTGATATAAGTGTTATTCTTTTACTTAATCGAAATGATTCTAACAAGTGTCGTTACTTTAGTAAATCAAGCATAGCATTACTCAGTCAAACATTAAATAAATTAATATTAAAAATTTAAAAGATATATTATTCAACAATCTTGAATCAATCTCGACAATTTATCTTGAACTATCAATATTCCTCATATTTTTTTGTACTATCAATTTACCGTGCATTATTCTTTCAAATCATACATAGTGTCTCATCCAGCTTGCTTACCATATGATTGTTGCGTTTTCATGCAGTTTATTAGGAAATTCATTTGCATTATTTTTAAGAGTGAGAAGGTAAGTAATGCTGTTTTCTGTGTACGTAGTGTGTTTCATGTTTGAGCTCCAAAATCTGAGCCTTCCAGGCTTTTTGTATCATTTTTATTTGGACAAAATGGTTAATATCTAATGTACGATGCTGGCCCGTTAAGGACCAATAAAGAAATTTCAAGCTTCAATATTTATGTCCTTTTGGATCGAAGACCAAAGGCCCAACCTTACAGCCAACCAAACCCACTTCTCATGGTCCCAACACACAAGAAAATAAAAAATACCAAACCCACCGGAATTACAAGGAGTTGGATCGTTCTCTCTGAAATTGACCTTTTAGAGAATGATGTCCACAAACCTTAAATAACGAGTCCAAATTTTAAACCGTGGATCCCATAATATACGTGAGTTGGATACGATCTATAATTATCTCCCTCGTATAATCAGAATCGTTTGAGTATATATATTTTCTAATAATTGAATTTAACTAGCGAATGAGAATATATATATATAATATAAAATATATATTTTTGATAAAAGAGGGAACTATCGATGTCAGAATGAAGTATAAAATGAATGGGATTCCAAGTTGACATGTGAGGAGGGAAGAGAGAGGAAGATGACGACATGATAGGGCTAGTCTTAATCAAGCCCAGGAATATGTTCACGCGTTTATCTCTTCCCCTGAGAAGCCCTCCATCCTCACCGATATTTAATTCTCATTAAACCTCACATGAAATTTCCACATCATCAATATCCATCACCTTCTTTTTCAACATTTTATCCTTCATCAAAAATCCTACTGTAATTTGATTTGTTAACACTTCATGCATATTCACCTTGTTAATCACCTAATCATTACGAGTTTTCTGGACTTATAAATTTGCACGAGATAACTTCTTCTTCGTGGCAGGTCTATCTAATTGAAAACTTAATAGAGTCGGATTTAATACTCAACTTCTGTAGAATTCTAGATTAATTCAAATTTGAAAAAGTATGAACAAACATCCACTTGTGTACTTCTTATCGTTGAAATGGTTGTCAATTATGCCGTGTTTCATAGACGTGAGGACGTTTTGATAAGTTTTCAGACCAATCTACTGATGAAACAGTCCAATTACATGAATTATAATTTTCAAAGGTTGATATTCAAAATTTGAAATTGAAGAGAAAAATTGCAAAAGTTGTAAGTTGGATAGCGTTTCATTTATTTTAGCAAAAAGAAAAACTACCTTAAGCTGTTTTCACCAGTTCATTTCAAACCATAATTTCTAATGTTCTTTTTACTCCCAATTAATTCAGATAATAATATATACCTCTTAACACGATATATAATAGTTAATTTCTATCAATTGTTCACATTAATTAATAAAAAACTTGTCAAAGAAAATATATGAAACTGGGATGGTGATACATGGGTACAAATGTTTCCTCTTAAGCCATAATATGGTTGGACGTAACTTAGTTGAGTGTCATTCAAGCCTACTAAGTATCCCGTGACCAAGAGACAGTCATGAAACTAAAGAACCGAAGCGGAGGGTAATGCAAAATTCTGAAGCATTGATACTCATCATTAACAGATTATATACATGTTTGTACTTTGTATCTCTGTAGGGGGCAACATAATGTGAGAGTCCGTGTCTGAGTCTGTGTCATCCTTGTCTGACTTTTCCCCAACTTGAACCGAAAATAGAGTCTCTGATCCACATAGCAAAGGATGTCGCCATTTCGTATATTAGCCAGGCATCGCTTCATTGGTTACTCTGTCACGCCAAGCTGAAGCAGAAAGCAAAGTTCTCGACTGGACTTGATTCATGAAATATAGGCGAAGTAATATTATACAACAAACGTAAAATTAGCGTCATCTCTTGTTTAGAAAAGAAACCAGAGAGAGAGAGAGAGAGATGGGTACAGGAAGGGGACCGCAGAACAAAAGTCAGGTATAAGTGAGAAGAGAAACAAAGTAACAAAGGGGTCGCATTCAAATATGTAGCGAGGAAATGATGGGATCAAAGGGCCATGCTCATCCTCTTAGGCCCATGTGGGACAACACCAGAAATCCCTCTGATTAGAAACACACCCAATCACTGATCAGAGTTTAGGATCAACTTTCCCTCCTCCTCCAATCAAAAACCAGATAAGGCCCTGGACCACTTCCTGGGCCACCCCCGTCTCCTCTCAAATAATTACACTTTCTACTTCCTACTTCGACTTCACACCCATCCCTTTTGCCTTTTGAATCTCCCAGTTTTTGGAATTCTAAATTTGGGTTCATGACTTCTGCAAAGAACGCAGCCAACGCCGTTGGCGGCAAAACCGCCAGAGCCTGCGACAGCTGCATAAGGAAGCGTGCTCGCTGGTACTGTGCCGCCGACGATGCCTTCCTCTGCCAGTCTTGTGACTCTCTGGTTCACTCCGCCAATCCATTGGCCCGTCGACACGAGAGGCTCCGCCTGAAAACGGCGTCGTTCAAATCCTCCTCCTCCTCATCCTCTGACGTCGTCGTTCCGGCATCGGTCGATCTCAGTTTGGCGCCCTCGTGGCCCAGAGGGTTCACCAAGAAAGCTCGCACGCCTCGACATGGGAAGAAACACCCTTTCACCAATCTTCGGACACCCAGAGGGCTTGACGACCCCACCAGGAACCCCTTTCATCTGGTGCCGGAAGTGGGTTCCGATGAATATTCCAATTCCCACGACGAGAACGAAGAGCAGCTTCTTTATCGGGTACCCATATTCGAACCGTTCGTAGCCGAGCTATGTACTCCTCCATCTTCTGCGACCTCAGCGGAAGCAGCGACGGCAGCCATGGGTGGTTGTAACGACATGGACAATAAGGAGACTAAGCAATCCGAAAGCAAGGTTTTATTGGGAAATAACAATAATGGTGTGGAAAATTTACATGGGTTTCTTCCATCCGAAATGGAACTTGCAGAGTTCGCGGCAGATGTTGAGAGTTTACTGGGCAGCGGACTGGAGAATGAGTGGATAGGCATGGATGATTTGGGGTTAATTGACAGTAAAGAGGAGGAATCGAGGGAGTGTTCTGTGGGTAGTGAAAAAGTGAAGATTGAGATTGATCAGATGGAGATGGGATTCAGAGAACCATTTGAACTGAGCTTTCATTATGAGTCTCCCGCAACATGTGAACAAGTGGAGGAGGAGAAGAAGGTGGCTAGTTTGGATACGGCTAAAGCGATGACTAATAATGACGGAGAATTCAAAGGGAATAATAATCAGAGAAAGAGGAAGATATTGCTGCAGCTGGATTATGAAGCAATCATTTCTGCTTGGGCTTACCAAAAATCTCCATGGACAACTGGTGATAAACCAGACTTCGACCCAGACGAGTGTTGGCCTGATTGCATGGTACATCCTTCCCTTCATGCCCTATTCCCTATTCTCCCTCCTAATCACTCAATGTTTTTTAGCATTTACTTACATTCAAACAACAAAGAAAATTACAAAGCACAATATATATTTTGTCATGCATGTTATGTTATGTTATGTGTATAGTTTCCAGTCCTGAATAAATTGATAATATTGGGGCGATTGAAACAGGGGTCGTGTGGAATGGAGCTACACCAACCATATTATGGGGAAATGGGAGGATATGGAGGGCACACAGGGACGGGAGACGGGGGAAGAGAGGCGAGGGTGTCGAGGTACAGAGAGAAGAGGAGGACGAGGTTGTTCTCGAAGAAAATAAGGTACGAGGTTCGGAAATTGAATGCAGAGAAGAGACCCAGAATGAAAGGTAGGTTTGTGAAGAGAGCCTCCTTCGCCGTGGCAGCACCACCTGCTTTTCCTTTGCTCAACAAATGAATAAATGAAGGCGTTTTCTGAAGCATGCGTTCACTTCGCTAGCTTAGCTACTAGCTACCTCTGCCATTAAATTTTGCTTATCATTATTTTGTTAGATTCCGTCTACCAAACTTGATGTGTATACTGATCCAATATGAATGAATGAATAGAGTTTTCTTAATGAATTGTAAGCGTTGCTGCTTTTCAAGTATTTTCTGTGTGTTGGGAATGAGAGTGACGACTATTGAAGGCATGAAACAGTACAGTGCCTCGTTTTGAGACGCGAATCCTCTACCGCGTCATCTCCTCAATTTCTTCTTTGCCCCACTGTCAGTTTGATCCACGGATGGTGTTATACTCTTTTGTCATTTTGTGGCTCAGCTTTCGTAATAATTGTACCAACAAAATTAGAAGAAGAAAAAACCTGCACAGTTATGTCATGTTTCCAATGCCTAAGTTTTTTCAAAATTTTGTTTTTATATGAAAATTAAATTAACGTTTGATTATGGAATTGGTACACTTTGCACAATTATGTGTTCACTAAATTTTGTATTTTGAAGACTAAAAATATATGAATTTTTCAGGTCATTACTAGTTTTTAAATTAGAAACCACATAATTAGTGTATTCATATAAATAATGTTTAGCATTAATTTGCTCAGCGAGTGACTGGTCCTGCTAAACTTCCGCTATTTCTGATCTCCTTTTCTCTGCTCTTTCTCTTTCTGTTAAAGGACTTGTTGAAGAATGATAAATTTATTGTATTTTGTCTTTTTACTAAGTTATTTTAGACCAGAAAAATATTACAAATAATGAATCTATTATTATTTTTAAATTAATTCATGTACTAGATAATTTTTATATATTAGAGTTAAATAAGTGTGAGTGTACGAATCGAATGATCGAGTTTTCATTTATTTTTATATAAAGAACATTTTAAACATGTTTGTTATTAAATATGTTCATAAAATTCTAATATACAAAACGAATGTTAAACTCAGCTTGATATTTATTTACTGTTTATAATTTTATTGAGAACTAAGTGTGCAAATTCTACAATTCAATGATCAAGTGTTACTTTATATTTTTATATGTAAAAAGCAACCTTTTAAAATTATTTATTGATAATTTTAATATTAAAACGAATTTCAAACTCAGCATGATATTAGTTTCTGTTACTAATTTTATTGAGAACATATTTGTGCAGATTTTTTCTTCTTTTTTATTTAGTACATTTTTTTTTTTTTTGGCCAGAAACGTTTAAATGTGCTTAGCCACTATATAACCAGTGACAAAAAAGGGGGTGATGTGGAGCAATGCCATCTCTGGATCAAACTGATGGTGGGGATGTAAAGGAAATTGACGGGGACCTAAAATGTGTGTAGAAAAAAGGCATCAAAGCTTCATCTTCAATGATACGTGGGTTTATAGAACTAGAGAGAAAAACAAGTCCAGAAATGATTTTTTTTTTTTTTCCCCTATTTGGTCACTTGGTTTCAATCTCGATTGTTTCTGTTAGCTCATATATCAATAGCATTATCGTGCTACTCAGGAGAGTAAAATATAGATACAAGTAAAAAAGGTTCTCGGAGATTATCTAATTACATAAATTTGATTTTGTCACGTTTAGAAGATAATTATTAATATTAATCTAAATCATGAAATTTTACGGTTTCTACAATTTTTAACTATGTACGGCCATCAAATTTTGATTCAATGATTCAAATCTAACAAACTGCACAATCCAACATTAAGTAATTTTATAAAAGAACTATAACAAATATGAGTTCAATGATTAAAAAACTGGAATACATTTAAGCCATCTTGATAATTAATATGATTGGGTGGGTTGAATTTTGTATAAAGGAGAATTTGATCATTTCCTTGTATAAAAATTAAAAAGAGATTAAGAATGCCCTATCGATCCTATACTTACAATTGATATCACTCAGAATGTAATTAATTTTCTGGTAAAACAAATATTTCAAATACGCATTCAATTTTCATTTTTGCTGCAAATATAATATCATTTTGTTTAATCATTTATCAATTAATTGTCAATATATATCACCGTAGATTTTTATTCATAATTTAACTTTTATTTATTAATCTATTTTTAATTTAATTCTTTATTAATATGAAAAGTTATATATTTAATCGTTCAATTTTGGTTAAATTTAAAATTAGTAATAAACTAATTAAATTAAAAATCATCTAAAAAGTAAGAAACCAGAATAATTTTTTTACTTCTTTCATTACTCTCGTCAACCTTTCATATAGCTTCTTTGCACACTATTTCTTTTGAAACTCCAACCTCTTGACTCAGAAACTTTCAAGCAGAAGTTTTAAGTAAATTGGCATACATTAATAAGACACTCCAATACATGCATGTCGAAGAATAACTATATATGTAGTCTTTGTCCAAGAAACAAGTATAACCATGAAAAGAGAAGGTAAATATTTTTCATCTGAATCACTTCCTCCCTATTCTATCTCTGCCTTTTCTGAAACTGTTAAAACTCATCCTTTTAATTTAGAGGCGCATGCAGGGTAAAGAAAACAACTAAACTGATGAATAACATGTTCTTCAAAGTGAACCAATGACTAGTTGAATCATCACAAGATAGACGAGGTAGCAAAATATTGAGAGGGCAAAACAGAAGATAAAAATGAAAAAACCTGCATGTATAGAGGACAAATATATGAAATGAAAAAATATTTGCAAATATTTGAGAGGTGTGTCATGGAGAAAGACGAATTGAAAAAAGTGAAAAGTGATGGTGATGGTGGGGATTGTATTAAATAAGAGATCTGGCATTTTCTTAACCAAATGGGTGTAGTCGCCAATTATTAAAGTGGTCCAGCCTCGTGGGGTCACCTCCATTGCCATTAAGATAACTTTTCCTATTCAGATTGTGACGCCCTCTGGTCTCTACCTTCTTCATCATGCCACTGTTACTTTCCAACCTTAACTTTCTTCATTTGCATTTGTTTTCTCCAATCCAAGTAGATTTGTCCAATTTTCCATTGCTTGATTATAACGTATATATAACTAGTAATTTTGTTCATATACTTATATTTTATTCGGATTTCCTTTTATAAAGGACGAATTTAGAAAAAAAAAAAAGTTAGTACTTTTAGATATCTAACAATTAAATTAGAATAAATTTATATTTAAAAGTTTATTTTAAATTGGAATAGAATTCTCTAAGGCTATTTCTTACCATTCATAAACTTTTTTTTTTTGTTTATCCAAATTAAGGGTTAAAGATAAAATGAAATGGGCTAATGGTATAATTAGTATATTATCCTCTTAGCTAAAAACTTACTATAGTAATATAATAGCGTAAGAAAAATATGTAAGTTATTACATTAATGGTCATTCTCCTAAACTTTCAAAGAAAAGAGTTACATAAATTTTGTTATACTACTTCTTGTTTTACATTATTAATCATTTCATTTTATGATTTCTTAAACTCTTAAACATAATCTAAAGAAAAACAAGACAATAAATTTTTGGGAAAAATAGTAAAACACTGTAGTGTGAGAACCTTTTAACAACCATGAATTTTTAAAAATGAGAATAAAATATTAAAAGATTACACTTAAAGATTATTAATTTAATATATTTATTAAGAAGGATTTAAAAATTTAAAATTATTTTGACTTAACGATCAACTTTATTTTATTTGAAGGACGATTTGCTCCTGCGAAATTTCTTTCCATTATGTACCTACATAATATCATAGTTTTATAAAATTGAAAAAAAGGACTATTTCAATATTTATTTCAAAAATATTTTCAAATTTTAAAATTTTTATTCTAAATATTTTAAATTGTCATTCTCCTATAATACATTAGAATCAATAAATTTAGATAACAAAAATCGTCTACGTGAGTGCCATAAAGTAGGCCCACCTCATTAATTTGGAGAATGACAAATTTTTTTCACCTTTTTAATTTTTGGTTAAAGAGGAAAGGAAAGTCGCAGAATAGCACACATCGTATTCGTCAAATATTTAAATTTAAACAAATTTAATTCTTTATTCTCTTAGATTATACAATTTTATATGAGTATTGTTAAATTTATTAATTAAAATATACCAAATTTATCGTTATTTATTAACACTATAAAATATAATATCACTGTAAGTCTGCAAATAATTATTAATTAATTACATAATTATACAGTTGCATAAGGAAGCCACCCAAGATTCATATTATATATATATTAGGTTTTTGGCCTTGTATAAATGATAAAATTTTCATTTCACTCAATTATAAATATACGTAAAACTTTAAGTTGAAAGTTCAACACTCAATAGCTGTAAACGCTCTGCGCATTCACTTCATCTCTTTCAGTTTAGTTTTTCCTTTTTTTTGAGTTTAAACATTTTTCAAATATTTTGACTATTTCAAAACTTCATGACTCATGCCTTCATTTTATTTTTTAGTATTATAATTTATTAATTTTTGGTTCATTATTTCATTTTTTTTTTTTGTTTAGGCCTAATATTTTCATTTTTTTTCTTACTTTCATACAAAACTGCTGTATATGCCTACACTTTATTAATAATTTTTTTTCTATTATATTACATATTTTATTTATTTTATTTATTTGAGGATTAATTGCTGTTTATATAATAGATTAATAGCATAGTGCTGATGATAATGTTGACTTCAGATATATAGGAGTAATATATATGTTTAATTAAATATCAAATTTGTTTTATATGATATATGGATAATAATCACACACACACACACATATAAATATATAAAGTACTCATCGGTTCCCGCATTTTATATTTTGGCTCTGGCGCTGCACTTGTAATACTATAATTACAGAATGTAATAATAAAATTATAGCACACTATAAATTATCACTATTTTCTTTTGGGAGAAAAACCCAATTAAATGCGGAAGTCCCTGTAATGGTAGTATTAGTGAATATGTTGGCTAAACTTTTGCCTACTTAAAATAATCTTTTTGTCAAAAATAGAGAGTTTTAACATATAATGAGAAGGGGAGAAAACTTCTTATTACAACATAAGCAAAGGGAAATAAGTCCAACAACACAATCAAAGCACAATATACGAAGACCAAGCACACTTGTTATAAAATATTTTCAACAGGGGATCATATTTATTTGCTGCCACAAAATAAATTCCTCCATTAAAAATTGTTCTGAGAAAGTTGATCAAACTACAGATTATTTCAGAGCGCGCTTGGAGACTCATTTGAAATTTCTTCTTTTGTGTGCACCATGTGCATATATATTCAACAATTAAATTTATTTTATACTTTTTATACTTAAGTTTTGCGTATATAAAATAACATTTTATCGTTAAATATCAATACGCATAAAAGTTTCTCTGTTGGAAGACATCAATTTGTTGTTCTTTGAAACATTTGAGGGGTTTAATATGGGAAATCGCAAGTCTCAATAAATCTAGCCTTGTTAACATGCATTATAGGAGTTTATGATATATTAAATTGTTTCTCGTGTATGGTATAGCACCAAAAATAGAATATAATACCTTTGACAATAAATTACTCAAATTTCTCTTTATTAGACAGGAATGTTTGCAATAAATATGGATACAAATCTATTAATATCAAGAACAATTACAATTAAGATTATAAATTTAAGATATTTACTATAATAAATATTAAATTTCAAAATTATATGAAGGACTTAAATATTATTATTTTTTATATTGAAACATTCTGTTTTGAAAATTTGAGACTTTATTCTAAAACTTTTTTCTTATGTGTTCTCAATAATTTAAAAAAAGGGCTCACTCAAAGTATTGTCTTTCAGAATTTAAAAATTAATATTGAAATAATTGATAAGAAATAATTTAAATTTATAATATATTGAATATCAATTCTTCCTAAACTTTATGTACGATGATTGAAGAGGAAGTGTCTCCATCTGCTTCAATTATTATAGATACAGTAAAGTGTAAAACAATAGTACGTAGGCAAAAATAATTCAAAATAATGTTATTTTCACACTCAAAGCAATAATGACATGTGATCCACGATGCGATTGAGGTATTGCCGTACTGGTAAGGCACAGGAGAGGGCCTGCTCATTAAACAGGAAGTAGTGGATAATAGTACTAATAAGTGGAATACGGTCTCTGACGCAAAAGGGCCTTTAATTAGCAGCCACTAGTGTCAAGGCTCAGACCGCGGAGTTAGCCCAATCCAAGTTTTTTTCTTCTGCTTAGCGTACAAATAACTTGATCTGTCTCAAAAGATTCAGATTCTTGTTATAGCAAATTAGTATATTTGTTTACGCGTTGTACAGCTTTAAAAAAAAATAGTTTATTTTATAATATATTAATATATTTTAAATTAATAATATTTATAAATATTAATAAAAATCTACATTTAATAATATATTATAATATAAAAATTATAATAAATTAAAAAATTCATAAAATTGATTAGAGAAGTAATGATAATAGATTCATTAAGAAAGTCATTATAAATCATTCAACCACATACTATATTCTTTTGCTTTAATTTTGAACCAAGTCAAGTTATATTTATAATTCTTTATTAGAAAATTTAACAGACACTTAATTAATTTATTCATTATTTTTTTCTATTGACTTCAAAAAATGTTTGAACATAAAAAAATTTTCGATTTCAAAGATGATTAATTAATTTATTATTTTCTAGTTCACTCTGGCAAATTCTCAAAATTTGAAAAATTTTCAATTTAAGAGGCACTTAATTAATTTATTTATTAATTACTTTATTATTTTTCTCGTTGAGTATAAAAAATTTACACACTTCAAATAACTCTTGATACATGTATGAGAAATGTGAAAAGTAATCGTATCAGGAGTTAAGGGTTTGCTAAATGGAGCTTTCTCATCGGTTAACAAAACTTTCACATCAAATGGAGCCTACTTTACTTATATATTGTAGATGTTGTTTAATTATTTTTCTAATTTTGTGTGATTAATTTTAGCATTATATGTGATTATTTTTTTCATTTGAGAGAAAACAACATCTCTTGCTATTGTATCCTAAAAGTAAGAGATCCACTGTCAATGTAACAAGAGCATATTAGTTAGTAATAACATAGTTACTTGACAAATGAATAGTATGTTAATCAAATTAAATCATGACAAAGAATAATACTAGCCTAATCAAAAGCTTTTTCACTTTGTTATAATTGCTGAACAAAATTATAATTGATAATGTTAAAAAATGGAGATAACATATGAACAATAAAACTGACCTAGAGATGAAGATATACTGGCTATTGATCAACAGAGCAATAGAAGTAAATCTCCTACAATGCCCAGTGTTCAGAGGAAGTAACAGAGCTAGTGATGAAGAGAGAGTCAAACTTGGGCTTTCTTGTTTAGGAAAAATCCCTCATATGGGAAAAAGCCACAAGCCATCCATATATAGTAACTTTTAATAACAAAATAGGTTTAATTTTATTAAAATAAGTCCCTAGTTAACTCATTTAAACAATAGTTAAATGAGCTTAATCTCTCTTCATTAGTTCTTAATCAGCAATTTGATGCCATACTCACTTATCAACAATGAGTTGTAAGTTGTAGTCTTTACTTAATGGGTTTGTGGTAAATTGAACCCATCATTTATTACTTATAATTAACATGAACATACTCAATTCTTAGTTTAGATGAGTATTGATTTCTTAAATAACAATCACATGAAAATTGTCCTAATAATAGGAATAATACTAAGCCATGGAATAATTTAAAATTATTCCATCAATCACACACTTAGATAGTATTAATCAATTAGTTAACAAAACTAAGCAATTGATATTCATAAGAGTTCATAGGTGTGTGTATATACTAAATTATGTCAAGTTTATATAGAAATGAAACTATATAAGAACACTGGATTAGATAAGGAAACAAGCGAAGTTAACATTATCACAAACTTAGTTCCAATATATGAACAAAATGGAATACGAAATGATATTCTTCGTGTGATATTACACCACAAAAGTCTCTTAAGAACTCTATTCAGACTCTCACTAAACTATGGCTATATAAAAAATTTTGACAATACCTATAATGACCCAATTAATAGAGAATTAAAGGAGTAAATTATAATTAATAATTTAGTTAATGAAAAATTAAAGGAGAGAAATTTTGCAAAAAAAAAATTGGCTAAGGTATATTATTTTATTAAGTGAAACCTTACAATAAGATTGAGGTTGGCTCAGTGGTCAGGCTCTATATGCATATTCAAGAGGCCACAAGTTTAGGACCTGACTTTCCCAACTCTCCTTGTTTTTTTAAGAGCTGACACGTGTCACCCTCTAGCATAAAAAGACGAAATTACCCTTTAGCCATTTTTATCTCTTCTTCCCCGTCAGTTTCGAGCAGGAGCAGTGGAAGGTGCCTAATTTTTTTGAACGTCCACCGTAACTGTCCTTTTGCCTTACCAGAGCTACAGCTCACCACCGTGTGGATGTAGCCAATGTGTCTCCGACTTGAAGCCACCTTCTCTGGCGAGAAAACACGTGATTTCCGTCGTGGAGGAGTCACGGATTGCAAAGGTTGCCAGAGCTCTGGTGAGTCATTTTTTCTATCATTCTTGGTGGGTTTTACTCCTTATCTCCTTGCCGTCACTTTCTGCCTGACGTCAAGCTCCGTTGGTCGTTGGTTGTGCAGATTTTTTGGCGGGTTTCCAAGGTGCCAAGAATAGTGACTTTTTCAGTGGATTTGGTGAGTTTCAATCAATTTTTCATCAAAATGATGTTAGGAGAAGCATTTTTAGCCCTTCCCCATTACATTCTAACCTTGGAAGCATGTTTTTAGGCTAGTTTTTTAGAGTTGTTCTGGCAGGGACCAACTTAAAAAGTTGTAAAATTTTGGGGTTTTCAGAAAATGGTGAAATGCTGCAATGTAATAGGTTTAAATTGATCCTATAAGAACACTTTTAAAGTGTATGACATGAAACCTTATTGTTCATCATGGTTTTACTTGGGTTGAAGGTAAAGGTATAGAATTTGGGACTAAAGTGAAAATTTAGAAAGTTTTTTGGGTAGTAAATGCAAATTGGAGTAAAGTCTGGGAAAGTTAGGTGATGGAATCAGGGATTATGAGCTAGGGTGCGTTTAGTAATAATAAAGTAGAGGAGTAATTCATTGCTTTCCAATTGGCTTAGGTAGCTCGTAAGGGTGAGACAGTCACCTAAGGGAAGATATTAAGTTGTTAGTGGTTAACGACACTCAGGTGCACAGATAGCACTCCTCAATACTCTTATTTATGCTTCAATTTTCATTGTTTGGGATTTTTTTTATAATTATTACTTTTAATTTTGCCATGATTAAATTTTATCGAACTTAAACTTATGAGTAGATGAAATCCCATGATATGTTGGATGACTTTATGTATAGTTTTGAAAACGACTTTGTAGAAACCTCATGCGTACAATTAGAATTAACTGCTTGGTAAACCATTATTGCAAATACAAATGGATTTCGTGCATACTTGCTACTTTTCCTATGCATGCTTGTTTTCAATTTCATTATAACTGGAAGGACTAGTTAGGACACTGACTGCCAACATCAATACTGTTAGCCCTTGGTGCACCTAAGTAATGACCTAGTTAGTAGGGTTAATGATGGTGCTAGCCCCGTGTGACGGTTATCACACGAGGACCGATAAATGATAAACTTTTGTAAGTTATGACCTTACGCCTGTTGGTTATTTACCCTCAAGGATTGTGTATCCTCTCCTGTTGTGATTTGTCCTTGTGGCTGTGTGCCACACCGGATTATTCCATAGTGGTCCTTCCCCCGAAAGGATATTTAGAAATTTATTTATCCCTTGCGTATGGCATTTTAAATTTAATGTTTTGAAATGTGCGTTTTACTAGTTAAAACTGTTTAATGATTACTCACTGTTTAAATGTTATTATATTTTATTCAAAGCTTGATTCATACTTGATTATAATTTATATTTCAAGTTTTATTACTGATTTTGAGGTGCTATCTACTGGAAAATTTTTTGTCCTAGATAGGGAGATTGGTGACTTCCCGGAGGCTGCGGAGTAGTGACGGGAGTCTTTTGGTGAGCCGCTTGGGATTGGCGGGATCCAGTTCCTCTTGTTTAGTTTCAATATTCATGACTCATTCGTTTTTTTTAGATGTATATATATCATTTGGGTGTTAGCCATTGTTATGTATTCTGGGTTTGTATAGTGACCACAGTTAAACTTTCCTTATTTGTTGTATATTGTATCTATGTCATAATGTGCTGTACTGGTGAGAGCAGAGCTCTCCTATATGTTTGTATTGTCTTACAGGATATTGTAAAACTTTTAGGATGTCCTATTTACTGAGGAGGTTCTGCCAAAATTTCTACAAAACTCCTTGTTTTGTATTAACCTCTTATTTTTATATAAAGGGAAGTTATATTGCATAAGGTGCAAATTACATAGTCTTAGCATAATATTGAATATCCTTCCAATGTAAGGCTTGTAGGTTCGCAAAATTTTCTCGTATCCTGTGCCGGTCCCACTCCATGAATTTTGGGGTGTGACAATACTCATATGAGTCACATGACTTTTAAAGACTCCTACAATTAAGCCTTTGGTCAACATATCTGCCAATATACGTTCACCTGGTATTTGAACCAAACACGTTTGAGATTTAGTAAGCTTTTCTCTAACAAATAGAAACTTAACATCAAAATGTTTAGTACGACTGGTGTTTCTGTGCTTCTAAGAAAAACTAGTAGCAGATGGACTATTGCAATATATTGCTAGAGGTTGTAAAGTAAAACTAACAAGAAGTATGCTAGATATCAATTTCCTCGACTATATGGGCAAGCGGGTGGCCTTATAACAAGCAATATATTCTGCACCCATAGTTGAGGTAACTGTTATTGATTGCTTGCAACATTTTCACAAAATAGCTCTTTCATACATCATAAAAATGTATCTAGAAGTAAATTTACGATTATCAATACATTATGCATAGTCAAAATCAGAACATCTCACTATTTCAAATGGTTCAAACCATCTGAAAGTTAGCATGTGATGCTTTGTACTTTAAAAGTACCTTATAACTTTCTTTGTAGCCTTTTTTGTAACCTATGATCACTTAGATATTTGCCAAGCACACCAACTACAAAAGCAATGTCTGGACGAGTGTGCACTAGGGCATGAATCAAGTTGCCAACAATACATGCATATGGAACTTTGTCCATTAAATTATCTATCCCATATGGCTTTTGTGAGTAGTATGGGTTATTATAAGCATAAATTCCAACATAATTGGCTCACCTTCGTAAAGAGTTAAAACTACGTGTCATGACGGATTGAATATAAGCCTTTAATTTATTTTACTCTTGGGAGAATGAATTTTATTTTATAACAAGGATAAACAAAACATGAAGGCATTTTGTGGTGATTTAAATGAAGCAATGAATTAGGATGCTTAACATGTGTTCAACAAGCTCTATGATGACTACTTGTAATGATAAGTAACTCTTCTTTTCATGATTGCGATTTTAGTGTCACTAGCATTTGAATTCATTTAGTTTAAGTAAATTACCTTATTTTTATATAACTTTATATTTAAGGACTGAAATAATCTATATATTATTTCATTGATGAGTTAAGTTGTGTAAGGGTTTTATTTGAGTGAAAGTTTAATTTAAAAACTAAGGGCAAAAGAGTTTATCAAAAATTTTGAAAAATTTTCATAAATACTAGAATTTAACTATTTGGCCCACTTTGTCAAAAGAATGGAAGTTACATCTATGAACCCTTTAAGTACCACAAGGGACTTCTAATTCTAACATAAATCATCCTTAATTTGCATTAAGGTTACTTATTGGTGATGAGAGTTAAGGTTGTGTTATTTGCTTTCTAGGGTATTAAATGTTTCCTTTACATGTTTGAAATTTCTGTGAAGGAGATGGTAAGAATTTAACTGTGGTGTCCACTATTAGGTGAGTAAATAATGCTAGTGATGCTTTTTTTTTTTTAAATTTTTGTACCTCGTTTACGAAAATAATTTTAATTTAATATTTTGGTGCCATGAGACAGGCTTCATAAAATTTATAAACCTCATCATTTCTGTATACTCAGAATATTTGGAAAACTCTAGATTTAGTGGAACTTTATCAAACATCTGGTTAAATTTTTTGCTGTTTGAATCACTTTATTTATGTATATTTGAAGTACTTTGATTCCTAAATTACTATGCTTTTGTGATTCTAAATTACTTTGATTCTATACTTTTGAATAACTTTGAATTTAGATTTTTAATTTTCCCATATGATTTTGAACTTTCTAAAATATTTGAAGTTGGCAATGTATTACTATTATTATGACATGTATCAAATTTTCTTGCTGACTTAGATTATTCTATAAAGTTTTAATTGTGAAAAAATGATTGGTTATTGAATTTGTGAAAGTTTTGATTGCGTTTTTTAAAGTTATAATATTTTGTGAATCCAATAAGATAGATCCATGTAGCTAATGACAGTAGTTGTTAATCATAGTACACTACAATATGATATGACTAAAGGCAAAATGTTGGTATTCTAGTATTGTGACTAAGTTGTAATGTCGTTATTCTGATATGACTGAGGTGTAATGTCATTATTCTAATATTCTGTTTGAGGTGTGATGCCCTTATTTTAATTATATTGAGTCGTATTACTCGAGTTTGATGTATGTACTGTTCTGATTAAATTAGTTTAGAGCTAGCATATGATTTCTGATGATTTTACACTTTTACTAAATGTTCCCTACTATTTTATTTTGAATTTGGTTCCCTTACATTGCATATAAAAATTTGATTTCCATTCATGATTTTGTTTTGTATTCCCTATTATTTTAACTCGATGTTTCTCCAAGTTTTAAGGTGTGATTCAAGTATTAAAATGATCATCCCCTATCAATCTACAAAACTTCTCATCTAATTTTGAACAAAACCAAAACATTAAGGAAAATTTTGGATAAAAAATTTAAGGGTTTTACGTGTGTTCAAGCTTCAATGGCTACCATTATATTTGTGAATTTTGAGGAGTAAAATGTGTACGTCATTGCTTGATATCCTTAGATAAGACAAACCTCCAAGCTAATTCCAAGAAAATGCCTTAATTGTTTGAGCATTTTTAGTTGAAAATTTTTGGAAATGTGCATTAATGGAGGCTATGTATGTTCATCTCATTTTAAGGCATGTATAGGGTGTCATTCTGTTTGAAATTTGTTAATCTATAAATCCCAATCAATTTTGAAGGAATCCCTATGATATGTAATGGTTTTCATCCAAAAAATTTAGGAATCATACTTTGTTTATATAGTGATTCACCCATGGCAAAAAAGTAACAAGCCGATCTATATCTCTAGGTCGATACCATTTTTGTTAAATAACATTATACAAGATAGTGTTCAAAATAGGAGATAACATATGAACATTAAAACTGACCTAGAAATGAAGATATACTAGCCATTAATTAACAGATGAGTAAAGATAAACAACCTACAGTACGTAATGTTTAGAGGAAGTAACAGAGCCAATGATGAATAGAGAGCCAACCTTTGGCTTTCTTGTTTAGGAAATATGCCTTTTATGGAAAGAACCCACAAGTTATTCATATATAGTTACTTTCAATAATAAATTTTTTTTAATTTTAATAAAATAAGTCCTCTAATTAACTCATTTACACAATAGTTGAAAGAGCTCAATATCTCTTTATTAGCTCTTAATCAGCAATTTAATAGGGTAATTATTAATCAATAATAAGATGTAGGTTGGAGACTTTACCCAATAAGTTTGTGGTTAATTTAATTCACAATTAAGATAACCTAATTTATTTTTGATTTAGATTAATATTAATTGTGATATGATATTGAAGCGCCTACCACCATGCCAAAAACTTAAGCTATTAGTAGAGGCACAACTCTAGACATATATATTATGTACCAAATATTAGGCCCTTCCCTATTTAAGCCGTTGGGAGGTCATCGATTTAAATCCGTTACACAAGCCTGCACATGTACCTCCTAAGAACCATAGGGCATATCAAATTTCCTAATTAACAATAATATGAAAGTTGTTCAAATAATAAGATTAATGTTAATTTACAAAAAAAATATAAAATTATTCCAATAATAATTTAATTGAACTAACACACTACCTCATTAGTCATATAAGTGTATTATTACTAACCAATATTTTGTTGGATGTAACCAACAATTGGGGATGCGGGCTGAATATAATGTAATTGAAGAGTTAAAATCTTGTATATTAGACTTTACAAAATTGCGTCTCTCCCAAGAAGCTGTGTGTCTCTCCTTACCATCCAAATGACCAAAGAGGAATTGGTTTTAGACTAACTTTTTTTCCCTTAGTCATTGCTAATTTTATTTGCTTCGTTGTACAAAAAAGAGTAAAATACACTTTTGGTTCTTCATTTATTATAAAATTGCTATTTTGATCTATCACTCATTTAAATACCCAAATTAATTCCTCACTTAATAGAAAATGTCACATTTGATCTCTCACTTTTTTAAAAAGTACTAGATTTAGTCCTTCATATTTAAAATTTAGGGTTTGATAGTAGAGCTAAATTTGATAATATTTGGAGAAGTAAATGACCAAGTGTAATGTTTTTCTGCAAGTGATAGACTATTTTAAACATTTCAATGAGTGAGGAACTAAAATGACAATTTTATAATAAGTGAGAAAGCAAAAGTGTATTTTTCTCGTACATAAAAATAATAGTTAGTGCCAAAATATTTTGTTTGTCTCTTTTCCGTTTAAATAAAATGAATCACTTTTCTTTTGAAAACAAAGGTAGAGATTAAAAGGGATGACCAAAAACAAAAAGGTAGGAATTACAAAGGACATAAATTTCTTGCCGTAGAGACTCATGCAGTCCCTTTTAAACTATCTAGTTCAAATAATGTACAACCTATTATTTATCTTTTAAGATCTATTTTTTTCTTTAACAAGATACTAAAAATATTAATTTATTTCTATTTATGATAATTTTTCTTCAAATAATTTAATATTTATAAAAATTAAATAAAAATACCAAAATTTAAAATTTTTATCCAATAATGTATAATGCATGTAATACTTGGATCTGTGTCCGATTATAAGATTTCAATTTCTTCATTTAAACCATCACTCTTTCCTACAGTCTAATGTTCGATTGCGTTCGACTTTGGCGCACCCCCTTTTTGTGCAATATGCATTAATATGGAATTATATAACGCCCATTAATTAGTAAAAAGATACCTTAGCTTTCTAGTTATTTAATACTTTTAAGAAATTTAATCAGTAATTTAAATTTTGATAACTAAATAATTTAAGGTAACAATAATTTGAAATCAAATTATACAATTTTTAAAAAATAAAGTTGATTATATATAAGTGACGGTAATATTAATAGTTTAAGTAAGTACGAAAAGAGTACCAAAGAGCTTATATAAAACTGACAAAAAAAAGTTGGGATATACAACGAAAACCTAAGTGATATGAATTTAATATTCATATTATTCTAGATTAAATCCTTATTTAAAAAAGGTCATTAAGCTGGTAAAAGTATGTATCTACATACATAAATTATTAAAAACAATAATATGCGCACATGTGATTATAACGGTTCACAAAATTCCAAATGATTGTGATTAGTTTCTATATATTCATGTAATATTTAATTTTAATGAAAGAATGATATATGAATCAGATATAAATATAAATCAATTTGGAGAGAATACATCAAACCTAGCATTTAATACATCTTCTTTTTGGTCTGAGAAGATCGAATATATATATACATATATATATTTTTAAAATAAGAGTAAATAAATTATTTAGTTTCTAAAAATCATTTTTGATTTGGTTCTCTAAATATAAAACCTCTTAATATAATCATTAAAATATGATTTTTTTAAAATTAATTTTATTCTTATTATTTTTTTCAATCAAAATAATCATTTCAATAAACATTTGCGACTCTCACGTGTTGAAATCTAATTCTACTACCGAAAAGAAAAAAAAAGTCATTTTGGTTGGCATATACTTCAACAAATGTATATTAATATAACTCTTGCTTAATGGACAGATTATTTTATAATTTATGAGAAAAATATTTTAAGAAAAAAATGAAAATTTTATCGTTAAATGATTGAAATAAGATCGATAAAATGTAATATTTTAGAAATTGATCAAACTATTGTATTTTTCAGAGATGAAATTGAAAAATAATTAAGTTTTGAAAAATTAAACCAACATAAGTATTAAGCTATGCAATGGCTAGTCTAGTTTCGTCTTGGAAAGTGGATTATTTTCAAATTATATATAACATCCAAGTGTGATTTTACTCTGATTATTCCTCTTGTTTACATAAAATATGATGTGTCAAATACGACCAAAGTCAAGATTAAAGCTATGGCCAAAAAAGATAGTTCATTCATTCATTCATTCATGCGGGGTATCTGTGTCCTCTTCCCCATATTTACACAAAAGCCCTCTCAAGTCTCAACATCTACATTTGCCTTTCTCCTGTAAGGAATAGGCTATGCTCCTTATATTCTAATTTCTAACCTTCAAATAGGGGAATCAAATAAAACAACAACAAACATCAAAGAAACTTTCGCTGATTAGAAACTGTAAATCAAACAAAACCACCGTCCTCTTTGTGTCCTCTGCTGCCTTAAGCTTTACCCAGACTCAAATTCAAATTCACTTCCGTTTCTCCGGCCCGGTTCGCTTCACCACCTGCATTCTTCACACGCTCCCTGTTCGGCTCAACCCGGTTCACCAAGCTAGGCTCCACGGTTTCCCCGGAGAAGACGCTCTCGCTCTCTGACAAGTCCTGAATCGGCTTCCACAGTGCAGACGAGTCCACCCAACCCACTCGGGCTTTCGGCTTTATTACTTTCGTATTCCTCTTGAACCGCGCTCTCCCTTTCAACTTGTGCACCTCGCTCTTCTTCTCTTTTTCTTTATCGTTCTCCTTCTCCTTCTCCACCTGCCCTTCCTTCGCCACGTGACGTATATCACAAGCAGCGAAAAACCCATGATCACTCCCCCGCCAATCGGAAACCGCCGCGCCGCCGCTGATCTCCGACCCCATCATCACCGCATCCACGGCAGCCTGGCACCGGTCCCACTCCCCCGTCCAGAACAAACCCATCGACCCGTATACCGGATTCACAATCCTCCCACACGATTCGTACAACAGCGACTTGAACACGGCTAAATGAAGGGACAAAAGAAGAAAAAGAAACTCAGAATCGGAAATAACAATCATATATATGTATACGCGCAGATTTGTAAAAGCGAGGAGTGATCAGTGATCACCTGGGCGAAGGTGGGGTGGGGCGGCATTGATGAGGTTGAGCAGGCCAGCGCGGCCGTAGAATTTGGCGAGGAAGAGGGTGGCGTTGGCTTGGGATTCAGGAGAGATGATCCATTGGAGGCAGGGTCTGATGCTGCAGTTATCGCTGCAACCTTTTCGGAGAATGCGGCACCCATTGCAGCTCAGTCTCATGGTGGCTACGACTTGACCTATCTAGGTAGCTGGGGATAGGGGCTAGGGATTACTATTTATTGCCACGAAAGTCTGAGTAAACAAGCAAAAGAAAAAGGAAGAGGGAGCAGTGGTTTTGCGAATTTGTGTGCCTTTGGGTCATTTTGGTTTGGTGAAAAGGTTCCGAGTCTGACTCATTTTGGCTGGATTGAGTTTCATCATAGCCCTCCATGCAGTGCAAAATTACAGAACAAGCCATAGGGTTCGTGGCCCAGTACTGAGGGGTATATAGGTAATTTGGGGAGGGAAGGAAAAGAGTCCAAAAGCAAGGCAAGGCCAGATGATCAAAGTCATGTGAGTTAATTGGAACATTATCAAACGGTGATTAGGAAAACTGCAAAAAGCATTGGGATATAAATGGGAAGAAGGCAAAGAGAGAAGAAAATAGGGAGGAAAAAGCGAAAGAGAGAGCGTGCAAATGGCAGCATGTGAGGATATATAAGCGTGTGTTGTAATAGTAATGATGAAGAAAAACCGTAACTCCCCAAAATCGGGAGCCCCTTGCTCTTCTTAGCTCCTCTATTTTGTTTGCTTCTTTTGATCAAACCACTTGTTTTGGCTTGGAAGTGTCCTTTACAAGATACACAGCCTGTGGGCTACATATACGCTCATGGTTTTCTGTGATCTCATTTGGAACTTTTCTTTTCATTACCAGACAACTCAAGTGTTTTATAGCCGTTGGTTGAAGTTATGACTTCGTTGAGATTCTCATTAATCCCCTAACGTAAATACTTTACTAAATTTAATTTTTATTTTCTTCTTTATTACTTTTATTTTCATTATTGCTATAGTGTTTTTGCTTAAAAAATTTATGGGGTATACTTATTCTTTCAGATTATACTTTGAAGGATGAACAAATCCAGATGATCATATATTATGCGGAGAAATAATTCGTCAACAGAATAGGAGCATTAATTGAAGATCAAATTACTAATCACGAATATCAAAGAAGCTTCTTATGTGCGGTGCTAAAAGGGGCCATTGTTTTTAGGGGAAGAGATAGTGATTTAAAATTTTCTTTCATAGCAAATATTGTGCTGCATTAGTTTAAAAGGAAAAAGATGGTAGTAAAGGAAAACGAAAAGGCGAAAAAGTGATGAAGAAATTCGTATTAGAGTGTGTACGTAACAATTAGAAATTTTCATTGTCCTTGTTTGTATTATTTCGGGGGACTTGAAATACAATCTCTCTATGATATGATATGAAACTTTCACCGGATGGCAATGGAAACAAATAATGTTTAGTTCTTGCACCGGTAGGTAATTTAGTATATTAATCCTGATAATATTATTTTTTTAATGATATTCATTATATATTTTTTAAATAATTTTGTTAAAATTAGTATACTAAATCAATTGTTATATAAATATATTAGGATTATCTAATATTTTTTTGAATGAAACAAGTCATCGTTTGTTCCAAAATTGACTCCAACAGATCTCCTAGAAAAATTACTTTTCGCTTAAAATCAACATCACTTCTCAAAGTGATCCATACAGAGATATGAATTACTAATTATGTCTACATTGACATGCATTCATACACTAAAATAGAAGGTTTATCCGTATTAGATATATATTAAAAATAATATATTATATAACATTACAACATATTTGTATGCTTGTTGGAGTTTACATTTTGCTAAATATATTTTAAAATGTGTTGAAATGTCACCAAAACAATGCTAAAATATATTTATTTATTTACTTTATTAGTTGTGACAGCCTCTTATTATTTTTATAAGTTCTTTTTTTTAATCATTTTCATTTATTTATGCCTTTGATAAAACATGTTATTGTTTTACTTCGTCATATACAACATTTCACCAGGTCAAATGAATAAGACTCTACTTGTTTGAATATATATATATATATATATATATATATATATATATTAAAAACTTTTACAATGTGTATTCAGTATTTGTATCAGACAAAAGTATTGATATTAGTGTTTCTTATTGTCTACATTTAGAAAGAAAATTAGTTGATTATAATAAGTTGTAATCAAACATCAAAATTCGTTGGCATATATATTAATTTGCTATCTTTCCTTGCTCAATCTTTTGTTCCCTTCACTATTTCACACGTCGGAAGACACCAAAACGAATTTCTAAGTAATAAGAAGAATATACGCAATCAATCAGGCAAACATATTGGGAGCAACTCTTTTCCTTCTCGCTTAATGTCATTTGCTCTTTCTAATATATTGAAATTCCTTTCGACGCATTAAGCCTTTATTTGGAAAAAAAAAAAAAAAAACGATACAGCTCCATCATAAACCAGAGACATGCAATCACAGTACTTTAACAAACATGGCCGTAAACAGCTGGGCCTTGTTTCGGGCCCATGTTCTGCGCAAATTCCGTAGTGTTTTTGGTCTCAGAAAGCCCAAATGTTCTGGTTTTTGTTGATTGGGCCTTAACATTGGATGCAATTGTTGGTTCAATCCTTCAACATAGGGCCTGGTTGGCGAGAAATTCGATGTTCAAGTTCGAAGTTTTCCAGATCAGTAACTTCAGATTCAATCTCATCATTTCAGAAGATAAACAAAAGTTATTTTCAGTTCTTTACAAAACCAAAGGAACTCCAAAGGGATGGTTTAATAGTGACTGCTCAGCATTATATTTGTCTAGAAAAATTTAGATTCTTTGACCAAATAATCATGTTATGATAAAATGAGGGATAGATATAGAACAATTAATTATAGAAATTTGAAAAAAATATATATCTATCTCGTTTCTCATATAATTTTTATGTGTTATACGAGATGCGATTAAGACCTATAACTAGATACATTGTTACAAATATGAGTTCTAATTGTACCAACTTTTTGATATCGGAGAAACATTTTGCTTGGGAATCACAATCAAAACCAGTGACGTATGTTTGAATAAACAATTATATATCATCTTAATCAAAGAGAACCTAAAGAAGAAAAAAAAACCCACACGAGAAAAGAAGACAAGAAGGGAAAGAAAAAGACAGTAAAGAAGCTGAGGATTGGTGATTATAAGGAGAAGGTGTGGCATAGCTAGGTAGGGACTGAGGAGTGTGGGGAGAATAAGCAGAGTGATGAATGAATATTATTGAGAGAGTCAATTTGATTCCAAATCCAAAATACAAGCAGACAAAATATGAGACTGCAAATCACTGCCACCTTTTTATTAAAATCCTCTTCTTCGCCGCATAATACGTGGCACTATCCCACATCGATTTCTCTGCTCTCTCTCTCTTTGTGTCTTGCCTCTCTGGTCCCTCTATTGCTCATCAATCATCATAAACACACAGAATACAAAACTGCGAAAACCCCCACAAGCCTGTTCGGCCCATTCCTTTATTCTTACATATTCTATCAGCTTACAACTTGAGAAAGCTTGCATATGTAAACGGAACAAAAATCATCATTTTGCTGTTTTGAATTCTACCAAACTAAACTTTTTCTATGCTGGCATTTCTGTAATGTTTGCATGTCTTTACGCACTTTTGTTTGTATCAGAGACAAAAGTTCTTTATAAAAAGGTTGGTGATAACCTTTCTGAAAATACACTAGTTTACAACCACTAAAGTCCACCTAACATTCACTCCCAGTACTATACTGTTAATTTAATAGTCTCGTTACTTCACGTAATTATATATACATACTTTTCAATAAACGTCACGTTTCATTCCAGAGGGGAAAAAAAAAAAAAAAAGCCCTTCTCTTTACCAGAAGTTTATCAACTAAAGGATCAAGCAAAAACAACCTCTTAATTATTTTTCCATCTTTGCTAATAGAACTAGTACTCTCATCCTATATACCCGGAATAACATGCTCATTTTCTTGCTCGAGGTCAAATATACTTTTTTAGACATGATGGACGTGTCGATTAGATTGTTTAACTAATCATCCATGTTTAATATGAAACAGATGCCCCCAATAATTCAACATCAAAAGATGCTTGTCCACAATGAGTCATTTGGTTGTTTGCTTGCGTAGAGAGTTTTCTCATCGATCATTATATTATCCCAAATTTAATATGCATCTAATTGTCCATGCGTTACTTAATTTTCTTCATAATCCAAAAAAGATAAAAGTATAAATACGGTGAACATAACAAACAAAAGAATCAAGATCATCTATATCTATCTCTGGTAAATTTCAGAGAGGAAGAGAATGAATGAAAAGAAAAGAAATAAATCTCATTTGTACTTCTACTCGTTTTCTTTTTAAAATTTACCAGATATAAAACATCCATTCACCAAACAAAGAACTGCATATATACATGGTTTTACTTTGGGGGTAACCTATAAATTATATAATTCCTTCAAATCAAATATTTAGTTTTTGTGTCAATGCCAATTTTGGTACACTGGACGTCATTGTATATTCTGATATGGGACTAGTGTTGAAAGCTAACATGCTCAGTAAAAGGCTATATTGATTTTGTACATATATTTACGTCTCATAGACATTCAAATCATTAAATACTATTGCATTTTATATTATATGTATCCGAGATGGTTACAAGATATATACTCGTACTCAAACTGGACCGTGGTTCAAATATTAATGGGAGAAGGGGAACGAATGAAGCATTAATTTTGAAAGAGAACAAATATTTTAAAACTCTTTTACCTTGGGTGTAGACTGTAGATACATGAATATGCCATCTCAATTCCATTACATTTAATAGAACTACAAGAGTGTCAATTGAAGAAAATTCTGAAGTGAAGTTGAACGTATGTTTTGCTATACTATTTCTTTTAAGCCAAAGAAAATAGGACCTTAATAAATTTTGTCAGACCCTAGCTGCCACTCCCAACTAAATCGACTAGAAATAGTATGGGCAAATGAACAAGTCAATGGAAATCAACGGCTAAGATTTGCTGACCAAAATAAGTCAGACGGTAAGATTCGAAAATAGATCTTTGTCAATATTTTGAAAGAAGTGAAGTGCAGAAAAATATGAAGAATCCCCAATACTTGCTAATGATGTGGAACAAACAGTGAGGGGGAAATAGAATGAATCAATATGGGAGAATACTTACCGGTGGCCAAGTTACCAAAAGCATAAAAAACTCATCATCATCACCACCCAGAAATGTGTGAACTGAATGTTCAATAAAGTCTGAGAATATTTAATCTTTACTACTTTCGACGAAACGAACTATTCAAACACTTTGGCAACGGTGAGAGAATTAGCAAAGTATAATTATTCCTGCATTGGGAAAACAAGGGAAGAAAATAATTGCTCTCTGATATTGTTATCATATAGGTACAGCTGAAACTGAAAGGCATGAATGAATATCCCAGCTTTTTTGATATTACACATTTCTGCCACTCTTGTTCTTCCTCTTCTCAGCTCTCACGGAGTAAAAAGCTAATTACAAGAGGGACCAAAGTGATACAGATTCTACGCACGAGCTAGCAATACAAAAAAGCCCCACTAGAAGATTTTCCCTAAAATTCAACCTCTCTCAGCTTCTATACACAAGCATATTGACGATGATGATCCATTTCTGAATCCTCCATTCGTGAAAAAGAAGATATCTTTTTTGTTCTACATGTACCAAAATACCCCCGGTTTTCCCTCATAATCTACATAAATAGCCATGTTTCTAGAACGAAAATGATGAAAAAAACGAGGGTATTTTGGATGAGCTTTCTTGAAAAAAATGAAAAATTGAAAGATAGGTTAAAGAAAATAAGAGAGGAGGATGAGAATTCTACTTGTGAAACTAATTAATTGTGGAGAGGATCTGGGCAACTGGGAACTCTTCTTTTGCTCTCGTCGAAGGCCTTTCGGGTTGTATTAATGGTGGAATGGCCAAAAGCCCTTCTTCCACTGAAGTACTTGTGAAGCAGATCCTGCTTGCTCTTGTTATCCAAAACGCCATAGCTGAGCTTCACTTTGGGCACTGAAGAGGCATTATTGGAAGAAGCAGATATTCGAATCGCCCCCACACCGCACGACTGAGAACACACCCACACGAACAGAACCGAGATTACCAGAAGCCCCGTCACAGAGAGGTACAAGAGTCTCCTGCCGCCGGTGAACCACATGGTGGCCGGAGAAACACCCACATAAATCTCGAGCTTTTCTCCGATCGATGCCTCCCTCTCTGAAATAACAAGAAGGCGTTGAAAAGAATGGAACTATAAGAATTATTTTGCTCAGAAATGCAAAGAGGAAAAGGCAAAGGAGAGAATTGACGGCTAGCTATTAATGTGGAGGGTGATTCAGAAATTAGAGATGGAGGCTCATGTCATGGCCATGGCCGCCCCCACACATATACAGTGGCCCCACGTGAACAAGAACCCGCACTGCTCGGTGACACTAATTTTTTTATTCATTTTTTTTTATTTGTCTTTCCATTATTGATTAGAGGGTCCCTCAAATTATAGAGTTTATAATGTAATACCAGTTTTTCTTATTTAACTTTGTGCCTTACAATTTTATCTTTAATTAAATAAGTAAATTAAAAAATATATTGTTTTCAATTTGACATTCTAAAAATATAGCATTTCAACTTAACTTTTTTTAATCAATATGTTCATCTGCTATGCATAGTCAAAATCACTTAATAAATTACATGAGATAAACGAGAGCCTTCCTGGCATAGCAAAGAATAAAATAATCCTCCCATTTTGGGTTTTTTTTTTTATTTATTTTACTATTATCTTTTCACGGACTATTCAACAAGATAGAAATTAAGTAAAATTATGTGCCTTAAATAAAAGAATTGAAACCCTCGGGTAAGTTCAGAACATCAATGAATAAACGATGACATAGGCATGTTAGCTAAGTATATTAAACGATCAATAATTTATCTAATGAAATGATCATTTTGACTGGAAAAAATTTTAAAACAATTATATATGTAGATTATTAAATAAAAAAAGTGCAATATTTTATAAACTAAATTATGGATTTATTGAAATAGAAATCACCCTTCTTATAATTTTTTTTACTTAAAGTGGAAAAAATTCAAAAGAATTAATGCCTATCAATATAAGAAAAGAAGGAAAAGCGACATGTGATGAAGAGAGTTAAGTGGGAATGGGTGAGAGTAGTAACATTAAAATCGGCCATAATGAAAGGAGCAGAGGTTGTGTTACTATAAACGAACATGAGCTACGTGCATCAGCATTGATGTTGCTTTTGAAATGTGTATGTCGGTGACAACTTCTTACAACGTACCCCACTTCCCCACGCGCCCTTCTGCCCAATCCGCGTCTACTTTCACAAATCCGTGACTTCTATTTAATATTGCGTTCATAAACGCATCACAAAATTATATGTAGAAATTATGAATTCAAACATACACTATAAGACATTTTAAATGATTTAGACAATTTTTTTATTTTGATATAATTCTACCATATGATTTTAGGAATATATAATAAAAATTTCTTGGGAGTAGAATTCGAGAGTTGCCTTAATTTTTCAAGGTGAAAATTTTAAATTTATAGGCTTAAAGTAATAATAATGAAATGGAGACAGAAATGTATGCATATTGACTAATGGTCCATTTGTTTACTGGATCTTATGTCCATCTGTCCCAACAATGTAATGCACCACAATCAGTTTTTTTGGTACAAAGTACAATTATCATTTGTGGTAATAATTGTAGAAGTAAATTCATTATATAATAATTTAAAATAATATATTATTTTTATATTTTATTTATGAACTTAATTTTTTTAAAATTTTTTTAATTTATTTTCTCTACTTTTTAACTCATCCAAAAATATTAATTTATATATTTGTTAACTAACTGTCACGTTTTTTAAAATTTTTTTAATAGCTTTTCAATTTCATAATTTTATTTTTATTTTTAGTATATATATACATATATATTTATGTTTTATAAGGTTATTAAAAATATATAAAAAGTAGAAAGGTCATACTTTGGATTCATAAATAAAATCTATAGATATTAAAGTCAAAATATAAATACAACAAAATATTTTGAATTAGTTATATTTTAATATATCATTGTATTTTTCTTCTAGTATATACATAATAATTACACTAATGCAATAGTCTTTACGGTTTCATCAAAGATGTCACCTAAATGCATTCACATTTTTTCTTTATCAAGTGAAAACTTTGTTAGAGAGTATTTATTTAAAGGAAACTAGTAAATTGCATACCAATATCATACTAAGAATTAATTAATTGATAAATATATGATTAAGAGGATTGTATTAAAATTAATTTTCTAGTGAATTTGGATTTTTTATAAAAGCATAATTACAAGTTAACTATGATTACTTTAGGAAATGGAATTCGTGACACACCATTAAAGAATCAGTACTTGATATATAACATCTTTTTCTTTAATTATGTCCGAACCATATGTCGATAATAAATAAATAAATAAATAAAGCAATAAAAATAGATAAATTGAATTTTTATTGTACTCTAATTTTTTATAGGTGCTTTACATGCCCTAATTCTTTATAGATTCAAAATCCAATCTACTTTATTAAAGATGAAAAACCTACACATTGCAAATTAACACGGCAAATTGCTTTAAATAATATAGCTCCATATAGCTAAAGATAAAAATTGAGTTTGAATAATGCAGCTCCTCCCATAACAATAAGCTAACTTGGTCAATTTTCATGATTAGCTTACCTTTCTTAGAATTAAAATAAGGTTTCATATTAATTTTTATTGTCATTCTTCATCTTCAGGGTAATCCTACACATGTTCCTATTGTTAAAAAAAAGTCTTAAACTACAAGAGAAAAGCAACCCATTTGTGCACTGAAAATATTATAAATTTTAATTCATACAATATATCTAAAGGCCTGTTAAATTATCAAGGTGAATTCAACTGTACGGTGAAGTTACACAGAAGATCTGTTCTCATTAAAGGCATGCCATCATTAATGTTGAAAATGAGGAATTCACGAAAAATATATATAACCAGATCCAAATTGTGTAAACAATTATTTTAGTCCCTAATTTATGAGTTAATTCTTAAATTAGCTCTTGATTGATTTTTATTTTCAATTTAACCCCTCACACATAAAAAAGTGACTACTTTTGGTTCCTTATTAATTGGAATATTAGTACATTTAATTTATATTAATGAAAGATTGAATTGAGAATGGACTTATCAGTGGTAAACCAAAAGTAGTGACCTTTTGATAAGTAACAAAAGTAGTGACCTTTTGATAAGTAAATGATCAAATTGTAAAAAAAAATCAGTAAACGATCAAATTGAGAATGATATGAATAAGTAAAGAATTAAATTAAAAATAAAAATTAGTGATAAATCAAATTAAGAATAAATTAATTAATAATGAATTAAAATGACGTTGATAAACCTTTTATTATTGAAGTTAGATTAGAGAATATGAAAGATTTAATCAATATTCTTTTAGAACATAAAATCTTGTTTGATTATGATAAACTGTTAGATAAAAATTTAATAATTTAGATTTATAAATAAAAAATATAATTATATTAATTTAATATAAATTTGAATTCTTAAATTTTTATTCAATGATTTACCCTAATTAAATATAATCTTATATATTAGAATATATAAAAAAGACTGATGGAGGAAAAAAAAAAAAAAGAGAATAGTGAATATAGAAAAGAGAGAGGTCGAGCGGGAATCGCGCGACGGTGTTGACAAGAGGTGGCGTTTGAGCATCACCGTCCGTCCGTACCATTTTAGGTATCCATTTGACCAAATTTTGATGCAACCTTGTGACTGCTTTGCTTTCCTTTTCCCATATAGTTTAATTTCCCAACCTCCCTTTTGTCATCAATTTCTCAAACATCTCTTTTTTTTATTATCATTCTTACGTTTTCTAATGCACTTGTAATTAGGGTCGTTGCTGATCAATGCCCTACTTATTATTTTTAAGTTTTTAGATTAAAGGTCATTTTAATAAATAAAAAAATTGAAAAATAGTAATAGTATATATTCATAATTACACTTATCTGTGTTTCTTAGTCACAAAAATATTTTATTCATGTTGTAACTTTATTTAATATTGTGTTATTTAATTTTATTTTTTGATAAATGTTTTAATTATATGCGAATTAATGATTATAAAATAATTAAAAGTAATTAAGTTGGAGCAGTTCATGGAATAATCGAGAGGCGATATATATACATGAATTGATTGTTATAAAGCATTTGCTTTGTTGCTGACGTAATTTTGATTTATTTCTTGTAATTAATGTAATTATTTTTATTTAATCATTAATTCATGTATAAATAAAATAATATTCAAATGGATTGTTGGTAAAGTTAAATTAATTTTGAAAAATTAAGTATAGTAAGATAAGTAATTTAAGAATCATTTTGCCATTAGTAATTTAAGAATCATTACCATTTATTTCACTTCCAAAATTAACTGATCTTTCAATCCTCATTTTACTTTCATCCTGGGTACAAAAACTAATTTATGTGTTAATTATATGATTCTCAATAAAAATATTATATCTAAATATATTTCAATAACATTACATGGTTAACTCTTTTTAAAAATTCTCCACATATAATACTGTTATTTAAAAAACTTGATACTAAATACATAGGTAACATATAGTATGTAAATATGTTAATTTTTGAAGCATTTGTTTTTGTAAAAAATGGTTTGAAACATTTAAGACAATTATTATCTCTATGTTATTTAGGTCATATACAACACATAGATCTTAAATTTTTCCTAATTTTGATATCCAAGTACCTTATGAATAAATTTCCAAAAACTTAGAAAATAATTTCATAAACTTAACTTATAAGTAAACGGCAAATAGGACGCTGCAATCATGGTAATATTATATTAGATTTTACATGTGGGTCTAGCCAAACTTTCAATTAACAAGACATTCATGTTTGACTTTCCTCGTCTTTTAATGAATAGCTGTGTCACATGGACTGAACTCCTACAACTCCACTCTTGTTAGCTCAATTGACTCCCTGTCAATCTAATTCGTCAACATAAAATAATATGAATATAAATTTATAATTTTATATATTTTACATATTACATGACATGACAATACGTATTGATATAAAATTAATGTATGAGCACAACTTATATTATCTGAATTAATCAAGAAACAAATATAATTAAAATGATGCAATGAAAATTAATGTATGACAAATTGATTAGGTTGACAAAAGTTGTAATTGACGCAATGAAATTAATTTCCTAATTTAGAAACTTTCTTTTGCTTTGATTCTTTTAACTAAAATAAAATATGCCCTACCTATATTGTTGAGAACAATTTGCAAAGCCTTCAACTAGTTTACCTCAAATTAATCTAATAAATGCAGGCTATACATAGGATGAAAGTGTTGACTGACTTAAGTCATATAGATTCTAGCAGTTTATATAGTTCCAACAAGAAGCATGCTTACTATTCCCTATCAAAATTTATATTGATTGGTGCTGCGTTCAGATCACAATCTAGAGCACAATAACTAGCATACTAATATTAAATGCTATTATCACATGCCATGGAGTAAAGTACTGGCTATATATATATATATATATGAGACCTTTTGCCATTTGATCCAAAAATCATATCTTAGTATAAAGTATATAGGTAGCTATAAGAAAAATTATATAATTAATGACATGAAGATGATTGTGGTAAGTAATTTTAGTTTTACTTGCGCTCTTTTATGAGTCAATTTGAGAGGCATGGAAATTCAAATCCCTCGCACAGAATACAGAGAGAACTGACAAGCATATATATATATATATATATATATATATATATATATATGTATGTATGTAAGTTTGGATCCTGGCGAATGAATTCGAATGTGCTGAACAACTAATAATCTAGCAAGCCTTCAATTAATATATAATGTTGACTCACAAGGTTGTGGGATGAACACATGCTTGGGAGCTTCTCACAACTCTATCTGAATTAGGGCATCATAATTAATTAATATTTAGCAATAACTCATATAAATGCATGAGCATCAAAAGCTGTCACCAGCTAATTAATTAATTCCAACTGTTATATCCGACACTAATTAAGATGTATGAGAGGGCAGATGATGAAGCTTGGTAAATATAGTACCTAGAATATAAAAATGATGTAGAATTTAAGATTTATGTTGTATATGTTCTGAATATTAATATAAAATCTTTTTTTTCCAAAACATAAGATACTCAACTTTTTTTATTGCAGTGCAATAATTGAAGTAATTATTATCTCATATGCATAGTCACTAAAAGTATCTATTCATATGCTATTTTTTTTTTTTTGTAATTACATAATAACAAATTGACCCAAGATACAATTATATTGGTTGTGTTAGAGATCAAACTGCAACTAGTATTTGAGTTGTGGCCTAGCATAGGTCACAATTCATGAAATTATTATTATTATTATTTTAATTTTCAATTGGGTTGTGGCCTAGACCAAGCCACTGTCAAGAGGAAACCATGGTACATAAGCGATTGTGTTAGGGTGAAGTAAGATGGATCACAATCTAGCAAGAGAGACCGCAAGAGGAGTGGAGCATCAATATTGCTAAAACCTATCAAGTTAGTCAGTTGGGAAAATGAAGAAAACAAATGAATTTTTAACGAAATTTGAATTTTTCACCCATTACAACTTTGATTGCCCATGAGAAAGAAAATAATGAAGACCATGGAGAAGAGGAAAAGGTACAACTTGAGCATAGTCATTCACAGCAAGTTTGTTTAATTCTTTGATGTAGGACTGGTAATTACTATTTTCATTAAATGTTTTGCCTTTTCATTGAACTTTAAACTAGCTTAAATTTTATGCTTTGTAGTTTATACATATTTGTGTTCATGTCTATGAGTTTTTGAATATATTAATTTCATATCCTACTAATATATATTTATATCATTCACACTTAAAATAAAAAATATATTTATTTTTTAAACTTAATGAATTTTAAGTAATTATTTTTAATTATTTGAAAAAAAAATATTTTTATTAATAAAATAAAATTATTACTCAATTATTTTAATTAATTTCAAGTAATTAATTTAAATTTTAAATAATAAATTTATGAGTTGTGGCGGGCCACAACCCAATTGAAATTTAAAAAAAAAATTATTTCATGAGTTGTGACTTATGTTAAGTCACAATTCGCTAGTTGCAGTGTGATACAATCTACAAAGTTGCCTCTAGGGCTTAATCACTATTATGTGATTACAAAAAAAAACAACATATTGGTAAATATTTTTGACGGCTATACTTTTGACCCTAGTTATCTCAATCATTGCAGTGTAGTGAAAAAGCCTAGGATACTCAGATATTTTTTTTTTTGGCCATATAGTATTCAGATATACCACATGCGATCTTTAAGTTGAAAGGGTCCACTGAGAGTAGTTTCGATTGCATTGAATAAAGGATTCTTGGTTGATCGGTACATGATCATTAATGGTAATCAGTCTTATGGTGGCATCAGATTGATGAGACCCAGAAGTTAAATTTTTTTCATGGGAGGAGACATAGGGTTGTTCGAGGGCTATACTGAAACACAACAGAAAATAATAACAGTCCTCTTCTGATGAAGACTGACAGATCTCGCAAGGAAAGGTCAGAGAGAGAGGCCAATACTCATAATTGCGTATGATCGAGATCAAATTAAAATACACAGAGAAACACAGAAGATCATAGAGGGTATGAAAATATTTTGATTAATTTTAACTTGTCACAGTAGTAATCATTTGTTTTAAACAGTTGTAATCGTTGAAACAACTAATTTCATCGAATTATTTAGCACCTATATTTGTACACTTTTGGGTATCTTCGGCGAAATGGAGAATTGATGGAAGAGGAAGAGGAGGTGGAGAGGAAGGAGAGAGTGGGTAAATAGGATGAGTCATTTCAGTGATTAGACTGTTTGACTGACTTCGATTTCACGTTCTGTGCATATCTACGGACGCTATAAAATTTGACTCACTTTAACATCGCCCAGATAGATTCTTTCCTTGGATTTGATTTCACCACTTTTAAATTATTATTAAGTGCCTAAAAAATGATTATATCGTATTTAACTACGAGTAATTAGTTTTTTATGCATAATATTTGTTGTAGTAGTAATTGATTTAAATTTTTTATGAATGCATTCTCTGTAAACTTATTTTATGGATAAAATAAGAATTTTGTTGCGCGTTTAGAACGCTAATTAATCATTATTTATATTGTACAAAATAAATAAACTTTAATTAATAAAATTAATCTATAAATATTTATTATTATTATTATTATTGGTAATGAGCACAATAAATAATTATTAATTGATTTCATTGATTAAGGATCAATTATCATGTATAATAAATAATCCTTAACTAATACCCTAAATATAGTCATAAGCAAAACCCATAAAATAATTCCAACAGACTAATACTCACCTCAATAGCAAGCAATAATTGACTTACTTTCATTGCACAATAGTTTATGCTATTTAACCAAAAAATATTACAAATTTATGTGACAAACTTAGCTAATATTATTTAAAGAAAAACCTACTTTTAGGACTAAGAACATCTATGATTTTCATGAACATCATATGTAATTTTGCTTAATTTTTATTGCTTTCATTTGTTTTTTTGTGAATAGTTAATAATGATAGCTAAAATACTTTGTCTTTTTTTTTTTTGGTTAAAATCTGTCAAATGAAATAAAGAAACATTTTTTTTTCTTTAGTATTTTTAATCTAAAGAACCTGTAGCTGAAACCGACAAGTAGATATTACTCTTAACAGGATAACACAAAATTTTTAACATGACAAAACTTATCAATGTGGAAGGAAAAAATCACGGGATTTACTCTAAAAATTTTTTACTATTAACAGATTCATAAAAGCCCAAAACAAATATTTAACAGTCCAACCAACATAGATAGAAAAAAATGATTTGAGTACACAAATAAAGCACTTACACAGTGTCACGAACAACGAACTGAAATTTAGTACAGATTGGAGCACGAGTGACCCTCCAATAAATGTCACAAAATGAGCAAACATATTCTATTATACTGTGCTGAGTAACTTAGATGGATTCAAAAGGGCATGCGGCGGAATGGATGAGATATTTTAAAATTTTAATTTTTATATGTAATTTTATTTTTTATTTTTAATTTATGAGAATTTTTGCTCCTTAAATTATAAGAATTTACTTTATTTAGTTCTGATATGAAGACTTTAATATCTCTTAAAATCAAACTCTAAATCCCTCTGTGCTCAGGAGTATATGTGTGTGGGAGAGAAAATGCACTCTTTTCTTTTTAATACCCATGTCTCTCACTTTTAATGAAATTAAAAACCAATAATTATTGAAATTGGAAAACTAAATATCTTTTGTTTAATTAATTTAATGTTGTGGAGGACCCATGATATGAAAGGCCATAAAAGGTCAATCTTATTTTACATATTTTTTAAAAGCGTAAAAAAAAAAAATAGTCCATGTAACTTTTAAATCATATATATTTCGCATAGAACTATAAATTGGATTCAATAATCTACTTTAAACGGATAATAAAAACATAATTTGATTTAATAAATTGAGCATGTGTGAGTTTATCATAAATGGTCTCAACAAATATCTAAGCAGTTACAGAAAAGTTAATGAGTAACCCCATTTCAGTATAAATCAGATAAGAATTTGAAAATTTCCAATATACATAATTTAAACAATAAAACTGGATCTGTGCATGGGACGAATCGATCTGATGCATTCGCAGTGGATGTCCGTGGTAGTAGCAAAAAATTATATGAGGGTTTCTCGGTAGTCCCAAGAGGGCATTAAAAAGTGGGTTTTGTTGTGGTGTGTGTGTTCCCTCGAACAGAAAAAAGCCACTCTCTTCTCTTGAATCTCAGAGAAAGTTCAAACAAATATGAAAAAGGAGTATCTGAATTCTGAAAGATACTGCCATTGCTATAGCAGCTGCTTCTGCAGCAGCTGCAGGCTCACAAAAGTTGATATCTTTTTAGCTTGTCCCTCTTCTCTCTTTTGTGTCTTTCACTATTTCTCTTTATCCTTTTCTGCCTTCCATCCCTTTAATTCTCTCACCCTGTCCTTTAGTACCTTTGCCCTTTTCTCCTTGACCTTATTCCGCTTTTGCCTTGTTCCCCTTGCCTTTATCCACCCCTTTCTTCCTTCCTTCCATCTCTGCCTTTCTCTGTCCCTTCTCTTATACCCTAGGGTCTTCACACTCACTGAATAACCCAGTTATTACCCTTCCCTCTTTAACTAAAAGGAACTCTCTTACCTCTATTAAAAATACCAAATCTTGCTTCTTCATCACCTTACTTAGCTAGGGCTGAATTAATATATTTGGATGGCTAGTAAGGCTAATATCACAAAACAAATCTAAAACCATTATTAAATCAAGAGAGTTAATTATAAGTCCAATAGCGAAAAGGGATGTCATCTATTAATGTTAACAATATAATTAGTTTGATATTTCTAACAAACACTACGAGATTGAAATTATTATTGCACTAAATCGATATGGGGTTATTATAATCACAAAACAAATCTAAAACAATATTATTATGGAAACACACTTGCATGTTATTAAGTCAACAGAGTTAATTATAAGTTCAATAGTGAAAAGGGATGTCATCTATTAATGTTAACAAATACCACGAGTAAAATGATTAATTATTGCACCAAGTGGATATGGAGTTGTTTCTTCTGACAAATCATTCGACCACAAGATTAGAAAACTTGATCGTAATTGAAAAATAATAGTTAGTTAACCACTAAGTTATCTAATGGGATAATGCATAGACTATATCTACCAACCTTTTACTTTTTTGGTACATCATTAATTATATAGTTTAACTTTAGTATAATGATGCATCATGGGAAGAGATTTGCTGTATATTTTTTTAATCTCTGTCAATGAATGGTGATAACTGAATAATAACTTGGAGTCACAAAACTAACAAGATCTAGTGTGGTAGATTTGGATTTATTTGTATATATATAGAGCCATGTGCGTACAAATAAAAAATCTGTCACACTGCAGTGTGAATAGTATGAAATCTAAATCAACGTGCAACTAGCTATCATTATTATTTTGTGTTTCTAGTGTTTGAAATGTACCTCTGCACAAAGTAAAGAAAATGAACAGGGGTCTTACAGAAGTTATTTATTTTACTTTATCTCGTGGAAAATTGTACATTAATTTAAATATTACTAATATTTTTAGTAATAAGATTTTCAGAAAATTATATTTTTGGTTCTTATAGTCTTACTCAATTTTGAATTTGGAGCTTAAAGTTTAGAAATATATAATTAGGTCTGTATATTTCAAATAATTTTTAATATATTCATGTTATATATGTGAGTTTATTTTACATTATTATTTATTTTAGTATAAATTATTTACATTATAAATGTCAACACAATGTATAGTTACTTACACAGTAAAATCAAACAAAAATAACAGAATTTTAACAGTACGGAAAAAATTAGAAAAGATTATATTTTGAGGACTCAATTACAAATTTGTATACTGTGGAGATTAAATTAAAAATTGAATGAAATTATAGGATCTAAAATAGAATTTGAAACATGAAATTTAATCGTAGTTCTGTGTTGGCACAATCAAAGATGGCTAGGACTGGCCCATACTAGGCCCATTTAGCCTGTTCGAAAAGAACTGGTCCTCCTCGTTGTAGTTGGCACTGGGAAAAGGTATGACCTCACCCTCTTCTCTAACACAGCATTTACTTTGGTTTAACGTGAACTCTTTGTCTTCATGGGCCGAAAAAGAAAAAATTCTTTCTGTTGCATATATTATCAGCTAAATTTACCATGAGGAAAAAAAAATCACTAATTTTACAGAATTAACACTTTGCTTCAATGAACATTCGCAGAATTACCAAGATAGTGTTGTTTAAACTGAAGTACATCTTTACCACCAATAGTTTTGGATGCAATAACATGTGTGTCACGTAAAGAACTTCTACTTTAATAACGCTGAGAATATGAATGTCAAACTTAACATCATCAACGATAGCCAATATTTGAAAATCGAGTTTTGTCTGGCTTCAGTGTGTATTTGACCTGATTATCTAGTAAGGAGGTGACTCATTTGAATCGTCGAATTTAATTATCTTTAAGGTTGAAAGTTGAAACCATCACTGACATATTCTATAATCAGTACTACTACTTCATTTTTCATAACTCTTGGGTGAAAGAAGGGAAAAATGGATCTTATTATCTATCAGTAACAAATAATTGCATAGTAATGGAAGCAAACCCAGTTTGTGGTATCCAACAGATCACACAGAAGTAGACAACTCTTTTTAAGACAGTGCGAGATATTATCGGCACTGGTAAGAATAAATAGACACAGCAACAATCCATAGCAAAGGAAAAATCATGCTTCCCCAAAAAAGATATTGATCAACATTGATTTCAATCATCTGACACAAACACAGTCTAGATAAATTCTTAGCGTGTATCCCGTGTTTTTGTGCGAGAACGAAATCATATGGAAACTATCAAGTTTATGTTCGGAAACCATGATTTGTTTTCGAATATCATGAAATGGGATATCTTTGGCATTTAATTCCTGCAGCATATAAAAGAATGAATGGCATTAAAGATGATTATTCATTTTGATCAAGTAGTGTAATCAAAACAGAGTAACCTCAACCTATAAAATTTCATTCCTAGTGTTACACCTGACAACGAAGGATTCAAGAACTCGTTCTTCCTCTACCCTAATCAACTCTCAAATGGATTTGGAATTTGCTTCTTCAAATTCCAAATATCGTCGTCCCAAACAACGTCACTGTACAAGGCACTGAAAGCCTCACCCATGAAGTCCATATCCCAAAATGGTATCCAAATGGAGCCCCATGACATTTGCTCATCCACCAAACTTCCCATCCAAGTCCAATTCTCCTCCCAATTACCCCAATCCATAACATTCTCCTCTGTTCCCACCATTTCCATTTCTTTCCCTTCTTTCATCATCTTCTCCTCCTCTGCATTCTCCTTCACCTTCTGATCAACTTCACTCTTGGCTTTCTTCTTCCCCATTTCCACCGTTTCTGCAGCACCGTCAAAACCATTCACACTCACACCTCTCTGCCTCTTCATGTTTTTTGGTGTGGCAAGCTTGGGAATGAAAGGGGATGAGGGAAATGGTGTATTCATATGGGAGGATTAAGATTTGCCAGACAGCTGGAATGGAAATCGAGAATTTTTGTGACAAGGTGGTGATGTGATGAGTGGAGATTGAATCTGGTGTGGCAGGGTTGTTTGTGGGGACCGGCATAGCCATTTAGGAAGATGATGACAAAAACTCACCTTTTAGACAACGTATGGGGCAGGTCCCGATTCGCTTGATTGAAGTCAATTTTTTCATCTGTGCCGCTTTCCTCGTATGTTGGCCCCGTTCAATGAACTTTCCCCATGTTCAGTTGCATGGGCTACGTGAGCTTTACCCTTTTCTCACAATTTTTTTAAAATACAATTAAATTAGATTAATTTAAGCAGATTCATGAATTTCCCTAATCATAATATCTAAAAATAAATCTGAACTAATAGGCGGTGGATTAGTGGCTGAGAGGGTGAAGCTAGTTTAGCAAGTAGTTTCAACTTTTATAGTTTTGTTTTATCTTGTGCAAAGAAAATTTTAAACAAAATTATATAGCATAGGTGAATATGCTTTTAGTCAAAATTACATCATTGTCTGTATGAATTATTTGACAGAGTTACATTAAAGGTTCTGTGAATATACCTAGGCTAGTCACGATTCTCCCATTTATTGATGAAGGTGGTTATATCCCACTAGGTACGTGTCAGTGCATGGAGTGAGTAGCAATTCGGATCATCTCCCTAGAGATTTCCCAATAATGGGAGATAATGAAAAATTAATTTTTTATTAATATTAAATTTTTAAAAAAATATATTTTATTCATCTCTTGAAGATATATGTTGAAGTGTGTAGTGGTGGATCGTGGCATGAAGTAGACTGGCTCATTGCTTATCTTATATTATTTTAGTGTTATTGTTTGAATCTCCTACTGAAAAGGTTATTTATGCTATAGTTTTATTAATAGACGATGAATTAAATATTTAAATAATTTATAGCCATTAGGTAAAATTATAAAATGTTATTAATATAAAATAAAATTTTTTGCACACTCAATTATAACTTGTGACAAAATTTTGTTTTATCATATTATAAATATATTAATATACTCAAAATTGTGAATGCATTAACACTTTGATTTAATTACTAAAATTAGTCATTTTTAATTTAATATAAATTATTAAATAATACTACAAATTTAATACAATTTGTTAAATGCATACAGCACATTAATTAAATTAGAAGATGCAAACTCCTAAGTGTTAGTTCCTCAAGTGCTAAATAGGTGTCATATGTCACGAGTTAAATGAAAAAAAAATGTAATTCCAAACGCAAATGTAGGCATATCAAGTCAGACTAAAATTGATAATTTTGTAAAAGTTGATTTGATAACTATAATACGATATTAAAACTTAAGTCAACCGTCGTTGGTAAAATAATAACACATGCTGTAAATACCTTGTACCGTAGAAGATCAAAACTTCAAGCGATGATGGCTTTCGTGTGAGGGAGATGACAGTGATTTGTTCCAGTTCAACCCAATTGGAAGATCACGACGTTTCGGTGTCTTGAATTATTCGCGAAGTCACAATTGGACGATGATTAGAGATTTAGAGGGGTCGTTAATAAAGAGGCAAGCCACCCCCAAAATTTCAATCTGAAGCAAATACAACATATAATTTATTTCAGTCGACTCTATTTAATATGTCTAATATTACAACATCTTAGTCTCTTTTTTTTCAACACATAATATTTTGAAGCGGAATCCAACCAGATTGATCATATATAATGTATCAAAAGAGTAACACAGGGAATTTGGTAGAGTTTAATTGAGAGATTGAATAATGATGTCATGGGAAAGGAAGGCAGAGAAGTAGGAGCATGCATGTTGTATAAATGGGAATGCTAATAATGAATAATGAATGAGAAGGAAAGTGTCCTTCAAATTTGAAAGCACATCCCAACATTTTGCTTGCTTTTGCTCTTTTCGCAATTGCACGCTCCCATGTCGGCATACCCACACTTTCACAATTTACTCATTTGCATTCATGTCTCTAATTACCCTTTCCCTTATTCTTATTTAAACTTAATTACCATTTCTTGATTACGGTTTGGCATCTTCTGATTCACTTCTTTGGATTCTTATTCTTTCTTTGGCAACAGAAAAGTAGACCCTAGGGCTGAATGCAGGGGTAGAGCTAGCGTTCAGAGGCAGTGGGGCATGCATTTTTTATATTATATTTTAAAAGATTATATTTTAATATTATAAGTTTTAAAATAAAATTATTTTATTTAAAATTTTAAATTAAATAGGTTAATTTATTGGTAATATCTTAACTCTTTTTTTTCTACAATTTAAAAGTAACTTTAAAATATTATATTATATATTATTTTTTATTTTAATATTAATTTCACTATTTGAGTATCTATGAAAACATTTATATTTGTTCATTATTTATATAATACATAGTAAAGATATATTGAACAAAATATACTATTACTTCACAATATCATAATAATTTAATAAACAACTCAAAATAGTATTTTAAAGAAAATAGATAAATTTATCAATAAAGCATTAAAATTATAACTGTCATTTTATAAAAAAAAAATATTTATAGAAGATTATCAATATTATTTTTTCCATCAACATTTCAAAAATTTATTTTAGCATTTATGGAGACAATTATTTGAGGTTTATCTAAAAATAATATATTACATTTAAATTTAATTATGTTCTACTTAGTTATTGTAAAATTACAATTTACATAAATGTATCAAATGTTTATAACAAAATTAAATATAAAATTATATATATAATACATATATAAGTTTAATAAGTTCAAATTAATGTGTCAAATAACAAAATAAAATAACATGATCCAATCATCAAGTTCAATAATTTTGAGTAGATTCAAAAAATTAAATATATGGAGGCAAGAAATAAATTTAATACAATGTATATATAAAAAAAAATGAGGGGGCACAAATATATGTCACTTCCCCACTGGTTGAATAGATTGTTTATATTTTTTATTATAAATTTTGAAAAAACATAAACATTAAAAGAGAGAGAGAGAGAGAGAGAGTGTATAGAACTCTTTTTTTTTTTATCACTTTCTAACTTCGAAATGTATACCAAAAAAAAAACTTTTGAGGATACAGGAAAAAAAAAAAAACAAAAAGAACAAGATTTTGTCTTTTTTCTCTTTTTGATATATATATATATATATATTTCTCTTATAAAAAAAGAGATAGATGGATGGAAGTGGAAGAAGGAATGTAACGTAGGTTCACACTAAGACAACAATTGACGTCATCCTTATCCGGAGGTTACTACGTGTTCAGACTCCTGTCTCCTCTATCTCACCATATTATCCTATTTCAAAATATCTTGTAATTTAAATACAAATAATTAATTTAAAAAATTAAGATAAATAATATACGTATTCATATTTCATATTAGTATAAACGAATCAAAATGAGATATATTATATTAATATTAATATATTTAATTAGATGAAAATAATAAAATAATTTGACGTCTTATCTATAATTGTTTTTTTTCCTTTTTCCTTAAAAAAACTGAATGAGAGAAGCATTATGATTTTTTTTACCTATTTTATTATACCAAACGATGCACAAAAAAGTATTAATTATTTTTAAAATAGTATTATGATTTTAATTATAAAATAATTTTTACAAAGATACTCAGATATCAAAATTTAATCAATTAAGCTAATTAAATCTTCTGAGTTTATCAATTATCTATTTAATATGTTACTGTTTTATATACTGAATTATTACCAATATAGGATTATAAAATATTATAATATATAAATATTTTATACATTGTAATAATTGAAAATTTAAATTATTTTCTGTAATTTTTTAAAATAATATAAAGATCATTAGGATTAAAATGATTTTTAATCTTTTGAACAGTACGAAATTTTTATAAATTTAGAACATCATATTTCATTTTTTTAAAATTTGCCGGTTGTACAATGGGCCAACCAAATGAGACCCAGAAGATAAAGAAACTGGATCTGGGAACACAAGACTAGAAAACAAAAAAATAAAAAGAAAAATAGGGTCAAGTGTAGAGAGAAGTTTAAAATTTTGATTCGATGTATTTGTACGATTGTAGAACTCTTGAGAATACGAATGAATAAAACAGGTCGATGTTGTTAAATAATTTATGTCATACATCGATATGGTTACTAGTTGACAGTAATAAGTTATCAATCACATGGAGTTGGGGAGAAGAGGAGAGGGTAGATTTGGAGAAGACGAGGCATTTATGAATGTGTGGATGAAGTGGGCAAAAACCGAAGCTCTATAAAAAGAGTCTTTAATATGGTTGGGATTTAAAGCCATACCAAACACTCAATCATTCACATGCCACACCCCTCTGTACTCTGCCTCCTCACTTCACTTTCCTAACAATTTTGACAAGAAACGTTGATTTTTTTTAGGGTTGAAATCTCAGTTTTGGTTGCAAACTGTTTTTCTCCCTAGTCTGGTATTTGTTTTTTAAAAAAAACAATTCAATATGGGGCAAGGCTGCTTCTCTCCTAAATATAGAATAAAATACAAAAAGGTTGAAGCATTATTTCAGGAAAAAAAATTGAAAATAGAAACAAATTCAAATGAGTATTCCACTCCAGTCTAATATTTCATAGAGTTTATTTTATGGTTATCAAAATTCTCTGAGTGAAAATTCCATAAACCCCCGTTTAATGAATTTGTTTTAATATCCGTAATTTAAAATTATGTTGTTACGTAACCTTAAGATTGTTTAGAAAGGAAAAAGTCAGAAGCAATATCTTAAAATAGCTTTGAAAATAATAATAAAAAAATGTTATTATATGAATGGAGCGTAGAAAATTCTATTGGAACTTGTCCTCCTCAAATAGATACATCAAATAAAAAGTGGCATAGAATTTCTGAATAATGTTAGTGTCAACCAGCTTTCATTCCAAGTCAACTGGCAATGGCATCCTCCAGGGATACCGCCCTTCGCTCTGTTCATTTATTAGTGTTAGATAGCCATCCACATCAACCCCACTAATGACCCTTTAACTCTCATTGCAACACCAAACCGCACATTTTTCTTTTTCTTTTTTGTTTTTAAAAAATTCTTTTGAAAAAAAAGCATGATAATCTTGTTTCTGAAATATGTCAGATGAATTTCTTTTTACGCCCATGCATAAGAGTCATGGCTGGTATGCAAATGAAAAGGGACATCGTTACTTTAAGCATCGAATCCATGTACTGAAATACCCATTATTCCCCTTTCTTACTTAAAAATACCATTATCTATTTTATTTCATTTCAGTTTCTTGGTTAGAACTTGAGACTGGGATTTAACCACATGTTCCCAATTACTGTAAAAAAATCCATCTTCAAATTTAATTACAATTCAATTAAATATAAATCTTCAAGATTGAATGTATTATACATTCAGAAAAAGAGAAAAATTAAAAATAAAAATGAACGTTATATATACGAACATTAACCGGGAAAGATGTTAATTCATTTCATAGTCAAAAGATAGATTCTGCCTGCTTTGCGAACCAAGGTTCTAACCGCACAAACGGCACGAAGCTTTGAGACACGGACAAAACCATCGCAGCGAATAAAGGTTCATATTGTGACCAACGACAAAGTACGTAGATCAAACAGTTGAATCGCATGGTTTGAGACTTTTCAAATCGTATTGTTTACATCTTCATCATTCTTTAACAGGGGGTAAGCAGAAACTTGGAAGCAAGCAATAAGAATGAGACAGATTAAGGATTAAAATCAAATAATTATGTTGAATTCAGAGATTAAGACTAAGGTCATATGATACCACATCATTTTTCAATATAATTAAGTGTCCATACGTTAAGTGCCGAGTCAAGGAGGTCTAGGTGACATTAATAATAGAGCCTAGGATGCGTAAAACATAAACAAAACCACCTGTCCTCCAACCCAAAGGAAGAGAGAAACGGCGTGCGAGGAACGCAGAGAACAGAGACAAGATTTTTTACACAGGAACTGGTTCGTGTTCACATTTGCAATTGACCATATACCATGGATGAATCATAAACATATTTTGTACAGATTTCCCTTCTTAGCCGTTAACTAAGTTTAAAGACCCGAAAGCGAATCAGAAATGTAAAATTTTCCTTCCTCTAAGCCTACTTACAAAGAAGAAGATGGAAAGACCCTAAAGTGGAATCAGAGAGGGCCAATTCTATACACCCAAATCATACCCTCTCATTTCCAGACTTGACCATCTAAACCACATTATTTGGTCGACATATGACATTTACATTCACTTTCTGAACATATATTTACATAGGGCAAAAACATATTTTTCTCTTCTTCCTCTTCAAGACATTCAAAATTCCTCTTCTGATATCGTAGTTTGTGTGATCTTCTATTTTATGATAAATACTAAAGCTTCTCTTCTAATTTGATCTTTTCTCAACATGTGTGGGTGTTCTAGGCCAGAGCAGGGATGCTGCAGTTTCGCCTATCCCTGTCAAGGCAATCGAACCCCTCGATCCTCACGGCTGGATTGTTTCCAAAATTGGCTCGGACACAGCCTCCTTTCCTTGCGGAAGATGCCGGAGACGATGCCAGGACTGGCGGGGCAGGAACCCGCAGAGGCGGTGAGAGTGGGGAGAACTTTTCATCCCCAAATCGAGCATCCTGAATTAATGGGTTCTCTACTCTACTCGGCGGTGACCCGCAGAAAAATGGGGGCGACGAGGCTATCTGTGTGCATGATTGTTCCACACCATAACCACCCTGCAAACACAAATCAAAGACCCAACATTTAGTATCTCAAGGAACGTTGATCAACCAGCAAATCATTTAGTATTTACAAAATGAGGAAATCAATGAAGAAGGGGCTACCTTGGCGAGGATGAAATCCAATGGATCACACATGGATTTTGTGTCACATATCTCTGATTGGCAGCTGCAGAAGAAAGGGAAGAAGTTCAAATAAACGACTCTAACAAATATTACGTTCAAATTCATGGAGGGAACGGGCAAAAAAGAGTTGTAAAAAGGCACATATAAAATCAGAGAGATGAGTAATTAATTACCTGACATGCCACCGGAAGGATCTAACTGGGTGGTCGTTAACGGCGACGTTTAAGAGGCCGAGGCGGCGAGGTTTGGGACAAACCACATGGTCTCTGCTGCTCATCTCTTCCCGGGTTGCCACGACGACGTTTTGTTGCGGGATCACACAGTGGTTCATCTTCTTCCCCGAGTCCTATAAACAACTGGAATAACCTGGTCACAAAGCCAAACCATATATAGAGACCAAAAATTTAGGATGATAATCAATATTAAAAACCAAATGAATAAAGAAATACTAGGGATTTGGACTTAATCAGTATTATATAGTAAGAGATCGAAGACGCGCATAAAAATTTGAAAAGCTCGACATTCAGATCTGGTCAAACCAAACAAATGTTAAAAAAATAATAATAATAATTTGTACTTAACAATTATCAACTACCCATGTCCGGCCTTCGATAGCTAATACAGCCTACCTAAATAGTTAATTAAGATCATGCAGATTATTATATTCAAACCATAATAATGTTTTAGTTTTTTGGTTGAAAAGTCAATAAGAAAGAATCCCATAGTCAATAAAATTTCAGTTCATTTGAAAACCAATTCTGTTTTCTTAACGAGGGGAGGAAAATTCATCTTTATATTTTTCAGATAACAATTTAAGTCGCACTTCGCAGGATAGATCTGGTAAAAACCAACAAATATATATGTGTGTGTGTGTGTATATATATATATATATAAGGAGATAACTGCAGTTATACACGCCCAAACCTGTAGCCTTGATTTTAATTTTGTTTAACCAAAAAATAGAAAACGCATGGATCAATCAGTTCGCCAAGCGGATCTCTAAATCAAAATCTTCATCTTCCCGAAACGGAAAGCACCTAAACAGAAGCGCAATCCAGAAAAAAGAACTAAGAGAAACCAGACACAGAATCGAACTAAGAAGAAAAAATAATTGGATCTACGAAGGCAGCTCGAAACCAAGCTCAGAAGACTCTTGGATAAAGAATTAAAGGAAGAGCAAATACCTGTAAGCTTAACTGTACAGCTTCTTGTATGAAGCCTTGGAACACTCCAAAAATATTCACAAACTAGAAGGAGAATCAATTAGGAAGGGGTTAGGCAAGGAAGGGGAAAGTGAAGATGGGTCTGATTTATACAGAAGAAGAAGAGAGAGAAAGTGAAAAAGAAAAGTGAGAGAGGGATGAGGCAGAGAGTGAAGGTGGGAGGGGGAAGCAGCAACTCAAGGTTCCAAGCACACTTGGTTCATGTTTATTTAATATATTGTTATTTCATATTATTAGTTTTTTTTTTCTGTTTAAAATTGTCTGGCAGATAATTTTCGGATATTTTTTTTTATTTTTTCCAGTATTATAATACTGCTTCATGCGGGCGGTGCCTCATGCGAGAGAGTACATTGAGTTTCGCACCCTGAAAACGTCAATTAATATTTTATTAATTAATTTAGGGTAAAAAATATAGAATATGGATCTTTGAATATCAACAGATCCGTTGGAAACGGGTCTTTCTTTACTTACTGGAGCTAACCACAGCGTAAAGACTCGCTAGCTAGTCTCGACACGTGTCAAGCTCTCGCTCGCTCTTAGTTCATAAAAACGGAGTTTTGAGACCTGGTCGATAGCTATTTTAGAACGCCCAGTCACGCGCAGAGAAAACGACGCCGTCCATAGTTTCAGCGTACTTGCCCGGAAAGCCATTCGTAGGCGAGAGACATGCCGTCCAATATGAAGATGAATCAGTTATTAATGAATTGTTTAAATTTAATCTATTAGATAATTAAAACCCATAAAGATACTTTAAAGTCAATCATTTAATTAATTAAATTCAATGGGTTTTATGTAGTTAATTTTAAATAGAAATACAAAGGTTAATCTGAATTGAATTTATACTAAATTCGAAATCTGGTCCAATTATCTTTTTAATATGGTGGACAAATGTTAAATAATGAACTTATTTTCGGTGCACATTTATATTTACGATAGAAATTATCCTAATAATTATCACCAGCTACCCAAACAGCATATTTATTTTTATTTGCACCACTAATGGATGAATGATCAAAACTGTTCTTACATACCTTATAGATTCACAGTGACTTCTTGCTGTCCAAAATGTTGTTCGTTCTTGAAACTGTTGAATGAGTGAGAATGACATTATATACGACCATGAAACTTGAATGAAATTAATCATTTAAGATACAGATGGCAAAAATCTGAATAATTTAGAGATCTAAACATGATTTGAACTCTTCACCAATAACAAAAGCTAATTAAAGTTGCCTTTAATATCACCAACTTCCTTCTATCCATACCAGAAACCAAGCATCAGCTCAAGAAGTTTCTAGAGAATCAAGTTGTACAATACCAAATTACACCTTAGCCGTAAGCCCAAGTCAGGTTGAGAGCAAACAAGAAAATTTGATTCCCATTCACTGAAAATCAAATTCAAGAATGCCGCAACATTAGGTATTTGGCACTATTTCTAAAATTGAAATCATTAGAATCAGATCAGTTTGAGTTTTATTTTCTCCGCTTTTTAGTTTAGTTTAACTCAGCCTAATATAATCCGATTGAGTCAATTTTATCAGATCAATTGAATTTGTATAGACCTTTAATTTTAAACCAATGTTTGTATCAGATATTCATGTATCATCTTGGCTATCCAACATTTTCTTAGATGATCTTACAAATTAATTTTCAGTCTGTATATTCATTTAATGACTATAATTTATGGGAGCACAATTAATTTATGACTAATTGGAAATGGAATGAGCATTTTTTTTTCTTTGTGACGAATAAAGTTTACTTCCAATCTTAACCGTCACACATAAATGAAAAAGTTCATAAAAAGACTAATGATAATGACTGAATATACAAGCTAGGGCAATACAATGTAAGGAAAAAGCTTATTTCATGTTTTAAATTTAAATTGCAATAATGAATTCATGATTGAAAAAAGAACTAAAGCAAAAGAATATCTGCTGCAAAGAAAAGAGAATAAAACAGGAGGAGACATGGAGAGACTATTTTATTACTCTGTTTTGACGAAGAAAGGGTAGATAATTAAGAATAAATTGATGATTATTATTATTATCATTATTCTTTTAAAAAAGTAGATCTAGATCTGGATTTGTGACTTTTATGAAATCAAGTGGAGGGGAGAATTCTGTAACGATTGAATGTAGTCATTTGGGTGGTTAAAACTTGGGACATGTGCTCCGCATTGGAATTTGAATGATTGGGTCCAGCAGATAGACACAAGAATTAATATTCAATTTATGGAGCACAAGTGGATACTTCATGGGGCACTCAGGAAAAGGTATGATGTTTCTTTCACCATATAATCCTTTCTTTCCCTCTTTGTCATTTTAGATCCATGAAAACAGTAACTATGTCACTAAACTTTATTTTAAGTGAGTGACGAAAAAAACTGTAAGTGACAAGACAGTAGAACTTTGAAGAACTTGAGATTTGATACAAGTTTTGTTTATATACATACATACGAATGTGTACGTGTGTGTGTATATATATATATATATATATTGTGGGACCAGGTAGGTGATATCACTGAAGAATCTTAGGAAAATAGAAAAAGAAAACATGTTGCGGAATAAACAATATAACTCATGACAGATCAAGTGATAAGCATCTTTTCTTGTTGCTATGCTTCCCAAGAAGTGGGACACAAACAAGTTTAATAAGGAGGTCCTGCATAGATATTTATTCTCCATTGAACGACTCCTAGCTTTGCGAACTATTAATGGCTAATTATCATAAATTTTAATTGCAGTTCCTTCCCATAAACTCTCTGGCCTTGAGTTGGCTTACCTTGAGTCATTATAATAATGATATTTCCCAATGGAAATTATTAGTCTAGCTTGGGGAGATAAATTAGACTTCAAATTGTTTGGTTGGGTTGGAGGTATACACACGCTTTGGTCTATGATGCAATTTGCTATAGACCTTTGCTTTTACAGAGGAATATGTCTAAAATTAACAGCACCTCATGTGTTATCTACTGTTTCTCATCATTCTGTTTGACACATGCAACTTCTTTTTCAAAATTCGATGCGTGCCTTGGTAATAATTGTGATTAGCACATGCTGTGCATCCCAAAGTGGCATGGTGTAAGCAATGATGATGTTGACATTTCTAATTTACCAATTTGAACTGCGAAATTCTCATGTTTCTGTGTTTTGGAGGATTGCATCATTAGTTCGAGAAACAAAGTCAACTGAAAGCTTTTTGACGTTTTAGGAAGACAACAAAACTGAAAGTGGGAAATGTTTGCAAGGGAGCAACTTTAATTGTAGAACACGACGTAACCCAACTTCAAGATATTAAATTTGAAGACAAAGAAGGACATGAAAAGCTGAAAGGGTCGGGAGGAGGAATAATGGGGGAGGGAAGATTCAAAAGTTCATGCATACACACCTTGTACTAGAGAAGAACTAAACAATGTATTAATTATATATGAGAATTTTTTGCAAGTTAACCAACACAGTTGATTAAACAAGCAAATATGTTAAGACATGTCTTTCAGTAAAATTACTTTTAAAATGTCAAAGTTGAGATAATTTTTTTAAGTATTATATGCATATGTGTGTATTGTTTTTCAATCAACTGTCATATTAACAAATAACAATTACTTCAGAGGAGAGATCTTATAACAAACAACTAAAATATGCACATAAAATTTTTCTTTATTCTTAATTAGATTGATATATCGTTTGCAAACCATACCCAGCAGAGAATATTCATCAAGTTGGGGGAATCTTATTGCACTTTGATTTCTTTGGGAGAATTTTAAAGAAATTCTATTTATCTATTTTGGCGCAAGACGTGTACCACAATACTTCCTCCGGAAAGGTAAAGATTTTCTGGAAGGGATTGCAGCTACGTGTAAGACCGAGTTACATGGTGATCCATATGTTTCAACTTGCAATAGGCCATTATCAACAAAACAGTATTTCTAACGTGTGGGTCTTAATTTTGAAACAGAATTTGCATCACCGGATAGGGACCAACGGGATAGGAAAAACTTCACCGTCCACCTTAAACAAGAAACAACGTAATATATCTCAACTAATTACAGCATTTTGAGGTCAACTTGCAATATGCTGCTAACAAGTTTTGTACATCTTCCCCCCAAAACATCATAGTACTGGCTGAACCAAATTTCATTAGACATATAACATTGCAATTGGAACCAGCGCTTGAAAACATTACAGAGAAATATAGGAAAAGAAACAAAAATACTACTTCAGAAGAATATAACTAAATGAAGAAGATCACGGCAAAGTTCAATGAATAAGGCGTTTCCTGAAGGGAGACCATTTCGCATCTCTATTCAAGATTTCAAGATCCAACTTCAAGCTAAGGCTGGTTCAGAAGCAGAAGCAGCAGCAGCAGCTCGTTTCTTGGCGAAGAATTCTTCTGCACGGGCAAGGTTTTTAGCAACTGACGGTTTAACCCATTTTTTACGGCCAGGAAGAACAGAGAGGGAACAGCCAACAGTCTCAAGCTTCTCCTTTGCTGATGTAGAAAACGCACGGGCTTTTACTGTCAGCTTCTTGCTAAGTTCTCCTTCTCCCAGAATCTGTAATCAAAGTACAACAAACTATCACTTTCATCCTTTCTTCTTGCATCTAACATATTGTAGTTTTGTTTCATCAAGTCCAAAAGCGTAGGTAGTGTACACAACCAGACAAACTCATGCACTTACGTCAACACAGTGCAAAAAGATAGGAAATTGAAAATGATTTTGTCGACGTAGAATGAAATATAACAGCTTTGTTTCAGGCAAGAGCCAGGTTTGGAACCAAATCACCTCAGCAGACTAGCTGAGGTATCATTTTTCTTTTCTACGCTTATTGCTGGCACATAAATAGCTAAGCATAATTTATTTCGATGTTAAATCACAGAACAAAATTGCAGCCTACACACTGAATTATGAACCAGCCACTTGTCAAGTTCAGATTCGCTAATCTGCAATCGTCAGAGGGGCTTATACATCTGAGAGTCTTGATTTAGTAACATTCATATATAACTTAGTTAAATTACACCGTAAGCTTTATACATCTGAGTCTTGATTTATTAACATTCATATAACTTCATTAAATTAAACCAGACGCTTTATAATGGAGAATGCGATAATAAATATTTTATCACTTGTTTGTAACTTAGTTATTAAGAATAAATATAAAGATTTTATTATCTACTTAGCATTTAGTTAGTTAGGATAAATTTAAGAATTTAAATTATTTTAAATTTAGATATTTTGTTAGGATTGAATAATCTAGAAATTAGAATTTAAATTACTTTAGAATTATCTATTTGAATTATTTCGAATTTGAATATTTTGTTAGGATTTTATATTATCTTGTTTTGTTACAGGACTCTTTATAAATAGCCATAAACACTATATTATCAGTAAACTATTTTGATTGAATATTATTGATTTAACCTAATTCTCTTCCTCTCCGACTACTTTCCCCACTTTTCTCTCCCTCTCTCCAGTGTCCTACATCACTTTGTTTAGCAGGCCACAGAATTCCCAGTCATCATATTCATTAGCTTGCCAATAAATTATATAAATCATTCCTTTTCCAACTGACACGCAGAGAGATAGACCAAGGTTGTACACTTGTACACCTTGAGGGTTGGTTGGGAGTTGGAATGGAAGTGACAGTGAGTTAAAAAAATCCATAGATTATTTTGAAATTCTATGAACATACTTTTAATGATAGAAACTTAATTTAACGGCTGAGTTTGAGAGGAATCTATCCTAGTTTTGTTCAACAGTGTAAGTTTGAGTTTGGTTTACACCATTGTCCATGAGAGCCATACAGCAAACTCAGACATATATGCACACACATATGGATAGAGTTCAAATCACATTGAAGAGATTATATTCCATTTCCTCAGTTTCAATTCACTGACACATGCACCAGACTTTTATATGCTTGATCTCTTCTACATCAGAATTTTGTCTGTTGTCAGAAAAACCAGATAAACTTAAAAGCAAGACTAAGATCTTGGAAATAATAGTTTATTGGAAGCAGATAAGGACCTGTGATGAATAATTTTCCAAAAAAGTTGGTGCCTGGAAAATCAAGAGCTTCATTTGCAGTTAAAGGTCAAACTAGCACACATCATGGAATGGTATGTGGAGAAGCAGGAGTAAAATAATACATCGGGATCAAAATTTACATGTCAATAGATGAACATGTTATTGTACCTTCAAAGGAAGTCTCCTATCTCTTCCCGATGGGTTAATTACACCCTTCTCCTTCAGTGTCTCTAGAGATACCTCATCTCCTTCCTTAAATCCAGCATCTTCAATATCCCTCAAATTTACATGGACGTATTTGGGTAATCCAGCATGCATACCTAATGAGACAAAATAGAAAAAACAGATCGTATATAAATATGTTAGCATTTTTTTTTTCAACATTTAACATGGCGTAGCGTGTATGCATAGATGTTTAGAACACTATGTAACCACCTAATTGCATGTATACATAAGCACGAAGCATCAACCAATATATTAAAAATATGTCCAAGGTATATCAGATATGTGATAACAACTTTATAATGAACCGTAGTACTCTTTTATTAAGGTACTAGAAGTCAGATTGTTAGAGTTAGATCTCGTAGCGCTGCATGTTCAATAGAAACATGATCCATTTTGTTCCCTAGTAAAGTTGGGGATAGAAAAAATAATTTTTTTCCGTGCCAAAGAAAAGATAGATTGATAGTTTCTTAAGAGACTCTTTCTTTCCTTATAGTTCTAAATCTTTTGAACTTACATTCCGAAGACTGGTATTGTAGAGTAAATCAAGTTAATACAACAAAATGTCAGATGCAATTTGAATGTATCCAATAAAGAAATTGCAATTCGAATGCATTCAATGAAAAAAGTTCCCTAAATTTCAAATTTAAAGGCATAATTTCAGCGAAGCATCATTGATAGAAGGTACGAGTGTAATCAAAATTGAAATTCCAAGAGACAAAATAAACCCTGGTAAAAGAAATATGACTACCCACAATTGAAGTAAGAAGTTGACAAAGAGAAACAGCCATTACCTCCCGCAATTCCTCTGAGTTTAGGTATTCGTCGATATAGTGGCATCTGCCCACCTTCAAATCCCTTCCGTACACCAGGTCCTGATCGTGATTTCTGGCCCCTCATACCGAATCCACAGCTGGCACCTTGACCTGCTGATATACCTCTTCCCTTTCTCTTCGCCTTCTTCCTCGAACCAGGTTGAGGGCCCAGGTTATCCAGACGAAAGCGATCAGTGGAAAGGGTAGCAATTACAGGGGAAGCAGCAGCCTTATTGAGAATGATAAAGGGTCTTTTTCCTCTACTGTTTCGGCAAATATTCAGACATGGGATGTTGCATGGTTTCGCCTCTAAATTTTTCAAACTTCCCTGAAATACTGAAATTTATAATGACGAAGAAGCAAACGGGAAACGCTAAAGTATATATTGTAAAACAAAAATACCCTGAAAGGAGAAGTCAGAGATGGAAATTTTGCTGGCTTTGTGACCAATGGAGATGCAGAGAGAGAAAGAAGAGCTGCCATGGATGTGTAGCTGTGTGTTCTGCGCTCGCTTGAGAAACTTAAACGGATAGGATTTGTTTTCTTGATTTTCATTTTATTTTTCTCGATTTCCCACATATTACGTTTATTTTACTAAAAAAATATTAATATAGCCTTAAAAGTCAGTTAATTTTGTAAAGCATAATCCATTGCAAAATTAATATTTCCTGATATTAAATATATTTTAGATCCCTTTGATCTATAAAAATTTAATTTGGTTCACTTAAATAATATTGTCTTTTTTTAAAAATTGAATTATGTAATTCTATTTTAAAAACTATACTAAGTTTAAAACCAAATAGAATAATTAATTTATTTAAATATTATTTATTTATTTATATGTTATTGTCAAATTATATTGAAATTAAAAGAATAAACAAAGTTGACATTAAATATTGAATGAATTATGAAATAAAAAACTTTAATCATTTAAAAATTAAAAATATAATATTGTATGTTATTAAATTAAAAGGACTAAATTAAATTTTTTATACATTTAGAATGACAAAAAAAAATTGTATTTAAATTTAATAAGTAAATGTGGAAATAAACATTTAAAAAAAAAATGACGTTGTAATAAGGATGTTGAGGCCCAAAAGACGTTGGGTTTTTTTTTTTTAATAAGAACGTGGACTCGATGCGGACGGAAAAGATTTTTTTTTTTTTATTGGTCAACGAAGAGAAACTAAATTAGTTTGAACCTTTATAAATTTGTGATTGTACAAATTTTATAAAAAATTTCTTGCTTAATACTTGAGGAGAGGATGTAAAATAAAATGGTTCGAACCTATATGAATTACTGTGTTTTTCTTTACATCCTACACTGATTTTAAGATTTCAATAAAATTTATTGTCTGGTGTATGTTCTGTAAAATGGATGAGAGAAAGTTATTTCAAATTAAAAATTTTACAATAATGTTTATATCGGTCACAATGAGTGCAAAAATTACTTTAACAGATTGAAATTTTTGGAAAGTAATGTAGATTATTTTCAAACTAACATAAAAAGCTATAATTTTGAAAGGAAAAAAAAAAAAACTGAAATAAGAGGCTCCAATTTTTCTTTTAAAAAATGCGTGTTGCCCAATATAGCCGCTTTCCTAGTAATATTTAGTCTAACAATACGGTGTGTGCGTACACACACGATTCAATGTATTCTATTAAAAACCTTTTTTGATATATATACTGATGTATCATATTTAAGTGTAAGATAAAAAACATATCAAATATGAGTATATCTTTTATATATATATATATTATAGTCACAATTTAATATTTTGTTTTCTAAAATTTCTCAATCATTAAGAGGTGTGTTTCCTTTATTTTTGAAGCCAGAGTGTAAGGTTTTTTGATTTACGTGCATAAAATTCTATTTTATTTTTTAAATACTACAATATATGAAATATTATATGATAATACAATAATTTTGAGACTTGAATTGATTCAATCCAAGTTCCACTATTATTTTAAACAAAAAACAAAAAATGAGACTGACTCCCCCTAAAGAAAGAGAGAAAGGGACGGAGAGAGAGAAAAAGAGAGATATTAGTAGTATATGATATTTTTTAAATGAATTATATTTTAATAAAATTTATTTTTAATTTTAATATTTCAAAATAAAATAAAATAGAAAAAAATATATGTTTGGTCAATTCACTTATTATAAAATTATTATTTTGGTTTCTTACTTATCAAAATATCTAAAATAATCACTCGTTCATTGGAAAATGTCATACTTGACCCTCTACTTTTTAAAAAATTATCAAATTTAATCTCTCTACTAAACTCTAAGCCTTAAATCTAAAAGACTAAATCTTTTTTTTTTTTTTAAATAAGGGACTAGATGTGTTATTTTCTAATGAGTGCGAGACTATCATAAAATCTAGTATTTTTCGAAAGATTTGTTCTAAGTCAATAAAAATGTAGTATATGAATGTAATACTTTTTATAGTTTTGGATTTTGCTTTTTTCTTAACTTAGGAATATACATTTCCTAGATTTTGAATCTAATTTTGATCTTTCTTAAGGTTTGTACATTACATATAGCGAACATCTAAACACATGCAAGGATGAATAATCAACTGGCTTATCACTATACATCTCCATTGGAGTCTTAGAACCAATAGCTGTCGACGGTGATCAATTTATCACAAAGTTAGCAGTTTTGACCACCTCTGCCCGGAAAGACTTTTATAATTTTACAGTTCCTAACATAGCTCTTGTTCTTTCTAAGAAAATTCTATTCATCCTTTCTACCACACCATTTTGTTGAGGCGTATAAGCAACTGTGAATTGCCTTTGAATACCTTCTTGCTTACAGAATGCCAAGAAGTCACCGTCTATGTACTTTCCTCCATTGTCAGTCCTCAAGCATTTGATCTTTCTTCTATATTCAAGTTCCATTTGCGGTTTGAAACACATCAGACTTATTCTTAATTGGGTAGACCCACACTCTTTTGGAGTAATTGTCAATGAAGGATACAAAATATTTTGCACCTCCTAAAGATGTTATTGGTGATTTCCACACATCAAAATGAATTAAGTCTAGTATGTGTTTACTTCTTACAATAGATCTATCAAACTTCAATCTATTATACTTACTTTCAATACAATGCTCACAGAATGGTAAACTTACATTCTTGAGCCTTGGCAGGAGATCACATTCTACAAGAATCTTTAATCCTTGTTTTAACATATGGCTTAGTCTACAATGCCACATTTTTGTTGATTCTTCTTAACAAGTAGAAGCAATACATGTTTTTCCTTGTTTCAATGTATCTATTTGAAATTTGAATAATTTTGAATTGCTCTTTCTTGCCTTCATGACCATGAGTGCTCTTTTGGTAACTTTCATAACCCCATTTTTAATTTGGGTTTTAAATCTGAGGTTATCAAATTGCCTAACAGACAATAAATTTTTCTTTGGACCCTTTACATGTCGTACCTCTTGGATAGTATGAATCATGCCATCATGCATCTTTGTCTTAATGGTCCTAATACCAAAAATCTCCAAAGCATGATTGTTTCTCATATATACATATCCATCAGAGATAGGCTTGTATGAATGAAACCAATCTCGTTAGGATGTCATGTACCACGTAGGTCTTGAATCCATTAACTAAGTTTCAAAGAATGGATATCTTGTTGAATTAACAGTTGCTTTAGCACATAAGATTCTATCATCATTAAAGCTATTAGCAACACATCCTTAAGAAGCTATTCCTGGAGCATTCTCTTCATTTTCTTGTTGTGCAAGCAGTCTTTCTTCACGTGCCTTTTTTCCTTGCAATGATAACACTTAATGTTTTTCTTGTTTTATGACTTTGATCTTCTTTGGTTTTGACTCCCACTAGAGTCACGCTCTTTTGATCTTCCTTTCACCATTGATAATGCCTTTGCCTGTTTAGAAGTTGTTAATTTGTCTTCTTTATTTTTGCGCCTAGATTCCTCTTCTAGAATAGCAACTGCAACATCATTGATAATAAAATTATCTGTAGGAGAGCAATTTGTTAAGTTAATGATAAGTTGATCATATGAATTTGGTAGACTTTGAAGTAGGAGCTCTGCATATTCATTTGCTATTATGCTACAGTTTAACAATAAAAGTTAGGAGAATAAAGTATTCAGATTGTTAATCTGATCCATTATCATAGTGGATTCAGACATGCAAAGAATGTATAATTTTCTATTCAAAAATATTTTTTGGTGAACTGACTTGACTTTATACAATCTTGTGAGTGTGTCCTAAATTTATTTTGTTGTTTACTTTTTTGCAACACTTGACAAGACTGAATCTATCAATGCTAGATGCAGGTTAGCAATACCATTGTCGTCCATGTCACGCCTCGAATTCCCTGGGATGTGATCGACACAGATCACGAGAAAATCCCCATGACCTACAAGCCTACACTAGAGGGACGATCGTTAACATACATTTCAAATACCTATGAATACCGTTTGCCTTAATATGTATGGTGGAAAGTTCAATGCAAAATGAGGCTACCTGTAGAAATTTCGGCAGCACCTCCCCAATAAATAAGACGTCCCGAAATTTCTACAAGGTCCTGCAAGGCAATACATAAATAGGGGAGCTCCGCTCCTACCAGCCCAATCCACTATATACAACAAAAGACAAAACATGGCGGGTTCAGCTGTGGTCACAAAATAATCCCGTATACAGAAATGGCTACCAAACTAAATATATATATATATATATATACATCCCAAAAGAAAATGCCAAATTTATAATCTAACAAGAGGGCACGTCTCGCACCCAAATCAAGCGGCTCAATGCGGCTCTCCGGTCAATGCTCCGCCGGCTCCAGAAGATCGCCTAACTCTCTCTCTGGGACCAAAAGTTTTCCAGCAGATAGCACCCCAAGTCAGTAAACCATTTCATATATAAACAGAAGCTTTAACAAAAATCAAGGATTTAATACAGTGCAATAGTGTTTAGATCCATAAACTTGCAATTTAACAGTCGAACGAAATAACCATTTTTCATAAACGTCAAGTCAACAACCATTCTCAAGTAAACAATCAATTTGTGACAAATAATCAGGAATAAGACTGCTAGGAACCAACAGGCGAGGGTACACAACCCTTGAGAGCATCTAATCAACAAGCGAGGATACACAATCCACGAGGGTAACTAACCAACAGGCGAGGACACTCAGTCATCGAGGGTAACTAACCAACGAGCGAGGATACAAATCCTCGAGGGTAACTAACTAACAGGCGAGAACACTCAGTCCTCGAGGATAACTAACCAACAGGCGAGAACACTCAGTCCTCGAGGGTAACTAACCAACAGGCGAGAGTTACGTTTCGCGAAGGCTTATCATTCGTCATCCTCCAAAAATCAAGGAATTTACGTCAAGCATGTATACAAGATGAAATTATGCGGAAATTACCTGTGTGTCTAATATAACTAGCTAGTAACCACCTCTAATCACATCACAAGTCTAATATCGTAGTTACAGTCATTTATCACCTACCGAAGGTCCCTTACTTTAAATCCCCCAATCCAGTAAGGCAGAATCACAAAGAATTTATTTCTATTTAGGAAACCATTAAAGCAAGAACAACCAAGACATATTTAAAATTTTGGGGTGCTATCTGCGCACCTGAACTCCGGTTGACGCAAGCGGTACGCTGACCCCCCCTGGGGTGCTAGAATCGGCCTTACGATCCACCTGCACCGAAGTTCACGCAGGAATTAATCGCCTTTCGGGTCATTATCCTAATTTAGAACCTAACTCCCCCATCTCTTTGATTCCATATCTTTCATTCCTTAACGTGTGATTATTTACATTTCTGCCCCATATATTTTCCAGACATTTCACTTTGGTCCCTGTTTCAAACCCTAGCCTCCATTTTAATGCAAATCAAGACAATTTCCTAGTTTTCATGCCCAACAGTTTAAAGGTATTAATCTAGAGTTAAAATGAACCAACTACAAGTCAACAATTTTCCATTTTCTCAAGAACCTGAAATTTTTGAAAATTTTCATTTGGGTCCCTGTCAGCCATTCTTCTTACAAGCAGCCAAAATCCATGGTTTTAGAGCTCAAATTTGTTGTTTAAGGGCCGAAAATGCTACTTCTAAGCTCAATCTGAAGAGAAAACCAGTTAAAACGTACCAAATCACCCAAAATGTTCAATGCTTGAGCTCCTAGGTCTAGCCGGAAAAATGGCTCCAACGGCGGCCAACTGAGCTCGTCTCCAGGTGGAAATGGCCGGCCAAGAAGTGAGGCACATAACCCGTCCAAGCCACGCGGGAAAACAGCCCACCAACGGCCAGGGAAGCTCGCGTGTTCACGGTGGTTTTTGCCAAAGAAGTGGCGGTTTGCCGGCTGGAATGGTGGAGAGGGGTGGTCGGTGATTGGCTGGTGGTGCTCGGGGGTGCAGCTCAGCTCAGGCGAGGTGGAGGCTCAACCGCGGTGGCTCCCTGCTGCACTCGCGACACCTCTCTCTCTCTTCTGCATCTCGGCTGCACGAAGGAAGGAGGAAGAAGAAAGCTTCTGAGGGTAGTTTCGTCCTTTCACTGTGGGAGGGGACACGTGGCAGCTCCAGAAAAAAAAACAATGGAGGTTAGCTTCCCGGTCTCGAACCCACGTCTTGAGGAAATGCAGTCTGGAGCCTGACCATTGAGCCAACCTCAATCTCATTACACTGATTCATATAACAAAATATTATACCATCAGTTGCATTCAAATTTTTAATTGCTTGGGTTATTATAGTCCATCTCCTTCTACTTGTCATTTTTTATCATATCTGGTTTCTTACCAATTGCTGCAATGCAATTTTCCTTCTTCATCATTGCCATCATCTTCAATTTACATAGAGAGAAATTACTCTCATTGAACTTTTCAATCTCAAATCATGTTGCCATAATGTTGATAAGATAATGCCAATAACTAAAGCTCTAATACCACTGTTAGGAATCGTGGCACTAGACAACAATATTGAAGAATGAAAATAAAGGAATTGACACAAGATATTTATGTGGAAAACCTTTTAGTATGATGGAAAAATCACATACAATAATGGAAAAGACTTTTACTAACTCAAGGGATTGTACAACATTTTTTTGAATGTGAAGAGAGAATAATCAAACTCCCTCTTTAAAAAAAATAAGAAAACATAAAATTCTCTTTATCAAGTGGAAGAACAAATATTCACTCTCTCAACAAAGGAGATTTCACTACTCTTACAACTCTTCATACTCCAATATAAAACCCCAAAAGGAAAGGCTTTATTTATATGCATCCTCTTTAAAATTTTTCAACAACCTTATCTTCCACTTTATGAAAATGTGTCAACTTTATCTTCCACTTTGTCAAAAGATGCTAACCTTATCTTCCACTTTGTCAAAAGTTGCTAACTTTATCTTCCATTTTATCAAAAGGTGCTAACCTTATCTTTTACTTTGTCAAAAGTTACCAACTTTATCTTCCACTTTGTTAAAAGTGGTAACCAATTTCCAACCAACTTTATTTTTATCAAAAAGTGGTAACAAAATTTCTACCATCTTTTCTTCATTGTCAAAAAGTAGCTACCAAATTTGTTTTTACCTTTTTAATAAGAGGTACAATGCAACCATCTCTATTTGCCATTATCTTGCATGCCTATTGCCATCTTTGTTATCTTCTTCCATTCTAAGTGAAAGAAAGGAGCAATTGCAAATATGCCATAGGGGGAAGATGTAGATTTACATAGAAGAGATGCCATGGAGGGAAGACGTTGTCAATTGAACATTAGATTTTTTTTCCATTAACACTGGATAATTCTCCATTAATGCAAGTAAGAGAGAAGGAAGATGAAGAACTTCCATGGTGTTCTGAGTTGTGGACGAGAAAAAGGGAAGAGGAGAGAGAGAAAAATTAATTAATATTTTAATAAAATAAAATATTAATTTTTTATAGGGATATTTTGGTAATTTGCTTAATGTTCATTCCTATTCCTATAGTTCGTTTGGTTGACAAAAATGCCTACGAGGGAAAGGAAATGAGAGCGAGAATAGGAGTGAGAGAGGGAATGAAGTACATTTTGTTGACAAGGGAGAGGAATGGAAAGGAAAAGAACTCTTTTGTTTGGTTGGCTAAATCAGGAAGGAAAGGGACATAGTAAGGTTGAAAATACTAATATACCTTCTTCTAAAATTTTAAGGAAAAAAAGTATTAAATGTCATGTCTGAGTGACTTTAGTAATGGAATAAAAGAGAATAAAATGCCTATGAAGATCATATGTGCCCTTGTGCCTATATACAAAACAAAACATGTAGATGGGTTGCAAAAAATTTGCCAAAAAAATATAGGGTTGCAAGAACTTTGACAGAATAAGGATTTGCAAGAAAAGGAAAGGAACTTTTGCTATATACAAAACCAAATACATCCCCTATAGCTTTTCAGACACATAGCAACATATTTCATGGTAAGCCACGAAAAGCATCACATTTCTCATCAACATTGAACCATCAGTATTTTCAGAAACAAACAATGAACAAACCACAGTCTCCCGTTACATCTACAGATCCACCACCTATCTCTACACAAAAGAGTTAATTGTACTTAATGGTGGACAACATCGACAACAACAAATGATCAATTTCCTTCCTCAGACTGTGCAAAGCTGCCACAAAGACAAGATAGTAGTAAATAATTGTCCAAATGAACACATCTTCTCATTTTGCTGAAGGAGCATTCATAGGAGCCTGTATGGATTGGGGGCATTTTAGGCCACAATTTTCTCTTTCCCAAGAGTCCTCCATTATTCCATTGGTTTTTGGAGGGAGAGCACATTACCTTCTCGGTGTGAGACTAGTTTTCAGAGAGAGAGGGAGTCCTTCACCAATTTTTGAACTAAATGCGGGAGAGGTATTGCCTCTCCCATTCCTTGGCACCTTTTTAGCAAACCAAACGCCACCTTACTCTTTTTTCAATATCATACCAAACACTAGGCCTAAAACTTCATTCTATCAAAGCTCATTCTTGTTCCCAAACCCTTTCACATTCCTATTTTTAATCTTTCCAACAACCAAATGGGCCCCTAGTTCTTAAGGGGCGGCCAAGTTCCAAGCTATTGTACATACTTGACTTGGCTTGACCTATCTATTTATTTATTTATTTTTCATAAAAAGCTACCTTTTATTTTTAAAAATGAATATAGATCATTTTTATTAATATGAGTTACCTCAATTATTAAATATAGATGACTCTATTTTTTATTCAAATTTCAAAGTACAAAAATATAAATAAATTTTTTTTAAAAAAGCACCTAATTGACCTAACTTGGTCATCACCAGGGTTTTACTAAGTTGGGTCTTGTTACGTTGTCATTTTTGCATGTTTGTAGTCTTATTTTTTATTTTTAATATTAGTGTTTTAGTTAGAAAATCATGCCTTAATTGGTTGTTTTAGGTTGGTTTTAGGTTTTAGAAATGATTTGGTTAAATTTAATGCTAAAGGAAGGTGTGAGTAGGGTTTTTTAGGGTAAAATTTAGTTTTGATGAAATATACATCAAATTAATATTCATTAGGTTAAATAATCAAGAAAAAGTATTTAAATGTGAAAGCATACCTAAATCCATATATCTGATCCAAGCCTTTGATCTTGCGACTATTACTTCTAAATAGATATGTATGAACCTTAAGAGAATGGATTCTTTCTTTTTTCTAACAATGAGATATTAGAAAAGAAACCTACTACATCCAATTTGGGGACCATAAATTTTTTTATAGAGGCATATGTTGCCCTAGTTTCTAATTAGGTCCATCTTCAAATAAGAAATTAGATATATCATAATATTAATACATATAAGCTCATACTTTATAATATACAAAAAAGCTTATTCTAATTTTGAAATTGAATTAGATCATTTTAAAAATTTAACTTATCCTTTTATATGATAGCATATAACATAAAATTATTATTATCTTTAATATATATAATATATATGTCCATAAATACTAATATTTTATTATAGATGAGCTGACAACTCATCTTCTAACCTCTGGAGATATTTTAGGACATATTTTACATTTTTATTTTTGGTCAAATCAAGAAGTTAGTTAAGGAGGATATGATTCATTTTAAAGAGATTTTCATTACTCTACCTAGGTCTTCTTTTTCATCTTCTTATATCTTTGGGGTTCTAGTGAGAGAAACTTATAGAAACTTATTTTTAAGCATTATAATTTTGATTTTGGATGAAGATTATGATTATTTTACCGATATAGAGCTAATTTTGCACATCTAACTAAGGAATAGTGTTATGGATTTTTCAAATGTTTTGAGACTTACTTGACTCTTTCTTTTCTTTTCTTTTTGGTATTTTTACATTTCTATAGTACTTGTGCCATCTTTGAATGAATAGATGATATGACCCATTGTTTATTTCGTTTAAGGATTCTTATCTTCCATTTAGTTTACTTTTATATTAATAAAATGGGAAAAGTAATTTGTTAAACTTTGCTTTTTAGTTTTGACAAATTAAAATCGGTGATTTCTTGATTTTAAAGCAATTAACTAATTAAATTTTAAATGCTTACTCGATGTTATTGGCTAATTAGGATTTGGTTAAAGAGCTCCTTTTAACCAATGTACCCAAAAAAATCTAAATTGTTAGAGCTTGTTAGCAACTATAGCCACTTGCTAAGAAGAAAGAATTAATCTTTTTATAAATGATTAATCTTTAAATGACCAAAACAAAACATTTCTTAACTAGGTGCCTTAGTTCTTTAGTTAAATTTCTTTTTAAGTGGACCTTTATATTTGAAATATTTCTTTACTCGTTGCTTGTTTAATTTCTTTATTTTTGTTGTTCTTGTTATATCTTTGTTAAAGCCCCCACATTCTATCCCCTTTTTTTACGTGTTTATTTCTTAGTTAATTCAAAGCATTGAAATTACTGGTACAACCTTACTCATCCTTGTTGCAAATATTTGTTAGAATAGACTATTTTTAATTTAGTGAAATCAACACCCATCAAATCTAGTGGATCATCGATCTGTGTTAAACATAACTTGACCCAACTTGATATATGATATGTTAAAATTTACCTTCCTATATAATAATTTGAGCAAAATTTACATTAAACTTATAGTGAGTTATACATGATCTATTTACTTAATGTTATTAATTTATACTCAGATATACATATAATTAAATTTAGGATTAACTTTTGTTTATAAATGATAAGACACATAAATAGAACAAATTATTTTTAAAAACTTAAGAGAATGTCATTGATCAATTTTAAACTAAGAAAACCGAACGAAAATTTTTATAAAATTAAATCAATTACCAATGTATTTTTTGCCAAGTTTTATATCATGATTTTATTTTCTTTTAAATTAAACAAAAAACATAGAGTTAATCCATAACAAACAATAATCAGCTCTCTGTAGTGAGAGAAGCTTTCTACTTTTAGTGAGAGAAACACTCCCCTCCTTAGGTGCTTCATGCGAACATTTGAACTCCCCACTCTTCTATATTTTTTTTTCTCCCTCACCCAAGACTACTTTACCCAAAACCTTTTGTCTTTTCTAATGAAAGCATTGCCAGCGAGTTACCCCTAAGCCTCGCGAACGTTTCATCTTCTCATAGTCATCATTTACTTCGCTGTAAGTGTGCCTCTGACTACTTATGCCACTTGACAGCGTACTCAATCTCCTTTGACCCAATTAACCTTCTACATTGGCTCACTCTTTGCCTATTTAGCTTTTCAATATCCCCACCCACCGTTCACTCCACCATCGAACCAAGTGTAATCATTTTAAAACTCCCCATGCATTCACATCTTAGTCAAACCTTACCTTTCTCGGTTATCCATCTGACGCCTTTAAATCTCTCGCTATGGTATGTCTAGGCACCTTCTCTTGATATAAGCTCTTCTCTTCTTGACCATCATCCCTCTCGCTATTCTTTACCTGCTTGGACTTGTGTTGCTAGCTCTACTTCATTTATGTGAAACCCTAACTAAAGTTTTGTGAAACATCATGCATAAGCAAACAGAACTAGCTTGTGGTTTTTCATGGACAGAAAGCAACTCTCATAGCCCAAATCCTTCCTCAACATTTACAAAATCTTCAAACGGCTCCCTACTTTCAATTTAATGAACAAGTAATCAAACATACACATTAGTATTAGAGTACTTGCATCTTAACTTTCTTAGTGGACAAAAATACCATCTTGGTGCATAGGTTAAACCATGCCCTGTAGGGTGCTTGGTCTCTACAAGCTAGTTTCTGAGTGCTAGGAAGAGAGCACCACATCTACTTAATAGAATTTCAAAGTGAAGAAGACCAGAATTTCATCCTCTACAACGGCCCTTGGTCGGTAATAAATATACTGTTAGTGGTGGATAAGTGGAGACCAAACATGATTCTCAAAGAAATCACCTTGCATCGCATTTCCATATGGGTGTAATTATAGGGCTTACCTCTAGAATACCACTATGAAGCCATTACTAAGATACTTTGACACATTGTAGGTGAATCGAATGAAGTGGAAGGTGGCTGCCTCTTTTTAAAGAACTTGAGGTTCATTCGAGTTCAATGCTTAATTAACAGTCCCTCCTTTTCTTGTCAGCCATAAGAATACGACTTAATAACGGATGGAGGGTTTGGTTAGAATGTCGCTATGAACGAGTCTTTAGTAGGTATTGCCAATGTACTAGGATTGGACATATAATAAAGGAATCTAATTGGACTTGCAACAAGTGGTGGCTAGCCAAGCATCCCTACACGCATCTATATAAAACAAATTCAATGTAGGCTACATACAGGATTTTCGATTCCCATTGGTCTCTGAACTATCCATTGCTTTTAAGAAAAAATGAACTACTTGAAGCATAACTAAGGTCAGATGCTAAGCTAGTGAAGCTGATAGTTATTACTACGTTAATGGTAAGGAACTTGAGAGCTTTGAAGACAAAAATAGCACACCTCCCGCACCATCCAACATCATCAGCGGGTAGGATGAGTCTATCTCTTCAAACTTATCAAATGACTCCAACCTAAGTCTGCCACCACACTATCAAAATGTGTCTTAAGAGGTCCCTGCATAAGTAGAGGACATAGTTCCCAATGATGACAATAGGGAAGATGATCACCTCAATCAACAGGATCCATGCATCGGATAATAACAAGCCTAGAATAACTCATGCACAGTAAACTCGCATGAGCAAAAAGAGACTAATGTTTTAGGGCATGATAACCTTAACGACCTAAACACTGATATAAACGAGCCTCAACCTACCTCTCCCTTTGACCCTTTTAACATCTTCAATTGGAGCCCGGAAGAGGAGCCTAACATAATGAATGAAACTTTCATGGACATCGATCATTGGGAACCTTTTGACCCCATTCTTTTTAATCCAAGCGCTGGCTTCAACTTTGTAATCCTTTAACCCTAGACTTGTTAGCTTCTCTTACTCCTAAACAGCTACCACACTCTGTTATGGATGATCCAATGCTTCCACCTCTAGCCTCTGTAGAGGCTTGTCCCCTCGCCCTTTGCAAATCACTTGTAAAAGGATCACCTCTTCCTTCTAGCATTTTGTCTTGTTTTGATAATATTTTGCGGGAACCTAATTTAGTTAAATTATTCACATTTTCCCTTCTTAGCCTTTTCATACAGGGAGAAGACACCATGTAAAGCATCAAGCCAACTGCGCACCTGACCCTAATACTTCTGTACTTACCACACAGGGCCAAGATCACCTTTCTCTACCACTAGTGAGAAATGATCCAAAAGCAACACGAGTTGGATGTCTTTAAATACCTCATGCAAAATGTTTGCCTCATTATGAAGTTGCAGAACCTTTTATATTTCAAGTGGCATCTTTAACCGTGTGAAATCTCCCCCATCAGCGAAGTTCTTTAGAAATACCTCTACCTGATCTACTATTCGAATGATATCGATGACATCTATTGGACTCTTTTTAATTACCTTATCTGTTACAGGGTATACCAATCCTTTATTATAAAGAAAACATTACATGCAGAAAGAAACCTCTTCCACCGATAAACAAGGACATTGTCTGACTTAATGGCCAACACAACGGAGCAAGCCAACCTTAACAATGCGCCCTCATCACCTCTTCCACCATCTATGGCCGTATCAATCCATAACCTCCAACAGAGGAAAAGAAAGAGACTAGAACCCCATAAAAACTCAAAACTAAAGAAGAAGATGGAGAATCCTGATCCTAACAACCCAACATCTACCATACCATGTTACCTCCACCAACATCCAAATGGGTCTGGGAAGCTTACCCCTCAAAGCTTTGCTAGATGCCATGATTTGCTTAAGCCAGAACTATCATGGCTTTAGGAATACCATGACAATTCACAGGTCTTAAAACTATCATGTAAATACTCGCCTACTTTGATTTCCTTAGTAGAAACCTTAGTTGATGTATCCCACATTTCTAATAAAATGAAAACTTTTAGATACTCAAGTGTTTTTTGCTCCAACCCTAGAGGAAATAGTGAAGGTTTGGCCTTAGCATGCACAATGACACTGCATGTGACATCTTAGATTGCACCAGCTATTAAATTCACATTTCAACGTCTCTAAATGATTGCCAAATTTACATTACATTCATTTATAGTCACCCTAAGGTTAATTAAATATCGATTGTCTAGAATTGGATTTCCCAAACGACCCAAAGCATCTCAAACCCCTGGGTCATCCTAGCGGATTTCAAATAAACACAACTATATGTTAACAAGCTTAGCTCCATCACATTAATGCCAAGAACAGCATAATTATGTAAGCTTATGGATGAATGCACTCTGATTGACATTCTTCCCTACGATCAATGGTTCTCCTGGACCAACAACCTAAGGAACAATGATCACATTATTTGGGAAAAACTTGACAAAGCTATGTGCAATCCAGCCTGGATCACAAGTTTTCCTAGCATAACCTTCATGTTTCTCCTCCTTATTGCCTCCAACCATAGTTCAAGGTTGTTTAAAACCGAACCCCAAAGAAACCTCAACAAGAGGCATCACTTCAAATTCGAAAAATTTTGGACATCCTACAAAGAATGTGAGAACCTAATTGGCTACTCACGGAATTCAAATGTCTGGGATTCTCTAGGTTTCTCCCTACATAGTAAACTTCGCAGGACTAAGGAAGCTTTACAACAATGGAACAACAACAACAAAATAACCTATTAATATTAATAAAGGGAAAAAGCAATACAATGATATAAGCTAGTTGGACTTGGAAAAGGAAATGAGGCATGAACTTAAATTTTTATACAACTGCATAGAGATGCTATGGGCTTAAAGAGCCAAGTAATCTTAGATGATTCATTGGGATTGAAATGCAATAGACTTTCACACTCTAGTATAAAAAAGGCAAAGCAACAGAAGAGTCGTTTGACTCAAGGATGAAATAGGGAACTAAACAGAAGTGGAGGGAAAGATACGAAAGCATATCATAAACACTTTGTTAAGGTATACTCCTCTCTCTCCGTCAGTAACGTCCCCCCTATTGAGTGCCTCATTAATCTTAACATTCCAACACTATCAGTGGAATACATCTAAAGACTTGATAGGCCACTAGAAGAAATTGAAATCACAAAGGATGTATTTGAACTCAACCTGACAGTGCTCCAGGGCCGGGTGGATTCAATGCAAAGTTTTACCAACAATACTGGAACATAGTCAAGCCTGATTTGACTAAAATGGTCAAATCCTTCTTCCAACAAGGTTGCATACTCCGCTATCTAAATCAGACCCATTTAGCCCTTATCCTTAAATGTCACCCTTTACAATCTATTAAGGACTTTTGGCCCATCTGCCTTTGTAATGTCTTGTACAAAATAATTGCAAAAGTTTTATGCCATTAGTTAAAAGACATCATTGTGGACTACATCTCCCCAGCTTATAGTGCTTACTTAAAAGGAAGACTGATTTAGACAATGTCATCATTGACTCATAAGCTCTGCAAACCATCAGATAATGCAAAAGATAAAAAAAAGAAAGAGTGTGACCTTAAACTGGACATCTCCAAAGCCTTTGATAGTCTTTCTTAGTCCTTTATTGAGGTTGTCCTTAACATAATGAACTTTCCCCCAAGATGGATCAAGTTAATGATGGAATGTATAACCACGATCTCCTATAAGGTGTTAGTCAACCAAGAAAAAACTCCACCTGGAAGAGGACTTAGACAAGGTGACTCACTTTCCCCTTACCTATACATCCTCTGTGCAAATATACTCTCTTGTATGATAGTAACAAAAGTAAGCAACCAAGCTTGGAAGGGTGTCAAAATTGCAAGGTCTCCTAATGCCATCTTGTATCTTATGTATGTAGATGACATGCTCCTCTTCTTCGAAGCTAGTACCAATGCCTATGCCATAGTCAAGTCAACATTAGACAACTTCAGCAACATGTTAGGGCTATCCATTAACAAAAGTAAGTTCATTATACTCTTTCACCCCTATACCCCTAGATGTTTCAAAAAATTCCTTATTAGAACCTTCAGAGTCAAATACTTAGAACAATTAGGCAGATATCTAGGACATTATATAGACCAAAGGCCAAGGAAAAAACAAACAGTCTAACAAATAGTTGAAAAAGTAGACAAGAGGCTTAAGACTTGGAAAGCTAAGATGCTTTCCCAAGTTGGCTGATTGACATTAATCAAATCAGTAGTTAACACCTCCATTATCTACGACCTCACTTGCATCCATTTGTTGAAAAAATATTATACTCAAATTGACTCAAAAATTGCTAACTTCTACTGGGGTACTACGGGTCAAAAACCCAAAACTCATTTAGCCAACTGGAAAACACTGAACCTATCGAAAAAACAAGAAGGCCTGGGGATAAGAATCACACATCAATTAAACTTAGGTCTGCTAGCTAAGCAAACCTGAAGAATCCTTAAACCTCCCCAAGAGTCAATTCTCTCGCAATTACAAGTCAGGAAATACTTTGACCAGATATTTGTTCGACTTAAAACTAGCAGCTCCATCTCCTGGATATGGAAAGGAATAGTCAAAGCATAACATATCATCACTGAGAAGCTCAAATGGTCGATAGGAGACGAAATTCCATTCCCATTCCTAGTAGACTCTAGTTCCCCTTCAAGGAGAATGCTAACCCTCGAGCAAGTATGATAGTTGGTGATCTGCTTAAGTTAGATAAGTCAAGATGGACATTAATGCCTAAACCACGCTCTATAACTAGAGAGAAATCGAGGAAATCTCAACCTTACCTTTCTCAATTGTCAAGACAGTTTCTTATGGACAGGAAGTAGGATAGGAGACTATATTGTGAAAGAAGGGTATCAACTCCAGCAAGATTCTCACTGTAATCCCAACATCTTCACACAATGGAGCACCCTCTGGTAGCTTAAACTAGCACACAAGATCCTCAACTTTGTCTGGAAATTAGTCTCAAAAGTTATCCCAATTGGAGAAGTCTTAACTACCCATCACCTGAATGTCCCAAATATATGCCTCTTTTGTCACCACGAAGCTGAAACGATCAATCACATCTTCCTTTAATGCCACTTTGTTAGAGCCATATGATTCGCAAGCCCCTTAAGTTTGAGAGTAGACAGATATCAAGAATAAGACATCATACTATGGTTACAACACTGGCTAAGTATATCTAAGGACAAACTTGAAGCTCTTGACTCCATGACTAGTTTCCTCATGATCGGCTTATACACAATTTTGTGGACCAGAAACAAAATCATGCATTCTAACCTCAGGCTGTGCCCAAACACAACTTTGTAGAACATCAAGAGAATAATGCATAGTGTCAGTCACTCTTAAGAGATTACAAGAGGATTTCAAAAATGTCAATAAGCCCTTAGACACTATAAATAACATTCAAAGGAATTGGATGACAAATGGCTGAAGTATTGTTCATGGGTCAAAGAAAATCAAGAGGACTATTACATCCATGAACCACTACTTTACAATTTTCCTAGACAGAGTACATATCAGGGATTGGCGTTGGAGGGCCACACCTCAACAGGACAATCAACTCCTATTGGGCTATGAAATTAGAAAAATCCCCCTTTAGACCCTTAGCTCTGACCTTTACCAAATCCTAACTGACAAAGGCCTCCAAATACTTTTCACCAATGCTGCCACCTACCATCTGCTATAAGAAATTCAAAACAATAACTGCTACCTCTATAACATGGGTCAAGACATTACTAATTTTTTCAATTCCTTTGTAGGGTCAATCATTGGGATAACTCGAAGTAACATAATCCTTTTGGGAAGAGTTTTTTCTTCAAAAACAGCAGCACTTTCTTGGACAGAATACCCTAACCCATTCTTAATATCTTCCTTTCGACTCTTGTATAAAAAAAAAAAAAAAAGCCAAAGCAGACAACAGTAGCTGGCCAATATCTAATTAATACTCAAATGATGGGAATTCCCAGGTCTCAACCACACCAGACGACTAGTCCTTAAGCGAGCAAATATCTATCTGATAAAGCCACCACGCTATGCTCTCTTTTTAGAGTTACGAGACCCACTATCCCTCTGTTTTTTCAATTTAGTCCATAAAGGGCGTGACCGAAAATAGACAACTTTCGATGCTCTATTTTCTTCCTCCGTCACTTAAAAGACCCAGATTCTATTGCAGTCTCGGACTCAAAGTCTTATAGTTCTATATAAAAGCTTTAGTTTTACTATCCCATCTCAAAGTGTGTTCCTCATATGTTTTCTGTCTCTCTGTCGGCATCATGTAGGTCTTCCCTACTACAGCTTCAGTCGTATCATTTTCTCTCAATCTCCTTCAACTCTATCAAACATCCTCTTCCTCTCTCTCTCTCTCTCTCTCGTTTTTTTTTTTTTGGGTGAAATGCACTCTCTCTCTCCTTAATTATGACTTTTTGGTTCTTTTTAATTTACAGGATGCTAGGAGGAAACCCATTAGACCTCAACAACTTGCCTGGGGATTACTCTAGAGATGGTAAACAATATTGACAGATCAAAGCAACATAGATTTGTTATATTTACTTTCAAGTATCAGTCATACTTAAATTGATTTTCTTTCACAACCACTAACCAAATATTGGAAGATAATTTATTCATGATATTTAATTGCAGAGAGCAGAGAAAAGAAAAGGAAGGTGTACGAGTGTAGATTTTGCTCCCATAAGTTCTGCAAATCTCAAGCTCTTGGGGGACACATGAACCGCCACCGCCAAGGTTAGTCTTTTCACCACTACCATCTGAATCACCATTAGATTTCGTTGAATCATACATTAATTGTACCTAAGGATTGTTAATGAATAATGATCAAGCATACACTTGCGGGGTTGCTGAAATTCTTGGTCGTGAAGTGTTTGAGATTTGGAATTGAATTTGATTTTTGTAAGTGTTCGTTTTTGTTGAGTTTGGGTACAGAAAGAGAAACAGAGACGCTGAGTTATGCTCGCCAGCTCGTGTTCCGTTACCATCATAAGCTACCCCCTCAAGCTTCCCCCCACCTTGGGTATAATACCTCTCCTTATTTTCACCATCATTGCTTTCCTTTCCCCTTCATTCATTATGAGTTATTTTCTTCTGTGCTATTACTATTAGATATGATATACTTGCACATCAAAATGATAGTTAAGCCAACTTTATATCACACTTAGTATTGATGCTTATTAACTACGAAAAGATTTTCACTTCTTAATCTTCATCGCGATCTTTATATTCATTTTCTCTCCTTTTTCCCCCTTAGTGGAAGCTGACAATATTAGGCACACCATTTGATATATGATTTGTGAATATTTAGGTGCTGCGGGCCAACAGTAGGAGGCTATGATCCAGCAGTAGGCAACGTGGGAGACCTAACAATGCCTACGAGATTCGCAAGTTACTTGTGCGGTTGTTCATTCTGCACCCACATTAATCCACAACCATATATGTATACCTCAACTTCAGGACCCGTTTATTTTCCAGTGAGCACGCAGCAGCAATATGGCCACCACAACCTAAACTAGGGTTCAGCTGGTTTTGGTTGGAGCTGGGTATGGTGGAATTGGAAGGAAGGATTTTGTTATGTTCGGTGTACTATATATTAACTGTTCAAAGAGGAACTAGTGATGGATATTACAAAGTTTGCATGAGCGATGATGTTATGAATTTGGGTTTAACATAAATCTTGCTGAAATATCCCACTCTATTTATAAACCTTCATTCACCTAACCAGAAGATCTTCTTTAGTGTATTTTGGTTTGTCTTTTATATGCTGGGCATTGATTAAGAACTGAGAAATGGCTATTGATCTCGGAGAAAAAAAAATAATGAAGTGTCATGTCTTCTTGGGAAGCTCTGAAAGCGATTAATTAGATAGATGGAATAGAACCCTATGCAGGCTTACTGATACTGTGGCATTTCAGGCTGCTAACAAAGAGCCTTTAATTCATAGATCAAAACCATTTCTGGGCAAATGTCTGGGCACGAAATTGGAGTACGTGTGCAAAATATTGAAGGGTGGCGGATTCAAAAGGGGTTGAGAGTTTCACCTCTCAAGTCTCAAAAATAGAGCACTTTTTTTTTTTTTCCAGATTATTTCGAAATCTTCGTATATAGTAATAAAAAATTATCATATACGAATCTCAAAAAAATCATCGCTGAAATATTACACTTGAAAGGAAATGTTAGCAGAAGGACCAAGAGGAGTAGGACAAACATATGTTTATGAGAAGTCAACGAGGACAGCTCTAATTCTAGGTAGCCCTGAGCTAGCGAGGCACCGTGTCTTCATGTCAGATAGTGGCCACTGGCTGGTCGGGTTAAGCTGAGCTGTGGTACGAGGGATTTGATAAAGTTAAAATTTTAAATGTAAGTATATTTGATAGAATTTGAATTATTGGGTGAATAGTTTAAATTTTAAAAAATTATTAAAAATTATTTTATATGTATTAAAATTTGAATTTTTTAATAAAAATTTAATGATATAATTTTTTTAAAATATAATAAATTTAAATTTTTAAATGCAGAGAATATTAATTTGTCCTAGATTGTACCTAAATATCAGTTTTGTCTACTAGAGCTAGATGAGGCTCATTAATATTTATATTGTTTTATCTTTTAGAGTCTGAATTTTCTCATATTTAAATATGTTATTAAAATTTTATTCTTATTTTTTAAAAATTGATGCATATAATGAAAAAATATATGATTTCCTGATAAAGATATATATCAAATGAATCTTGCACTACGTAGAGCATTGATTGAAGAAACATCTATTAATTTTCAATTTATTAAGCATTATTTTAATATAAAATTTAAGAAATTGACTATGGGCATCAATTAAAGAATTCGGATTTCCTGTTATAAAGTTTTTATAGGAGGAAATTTTATGAAGGATTTGGACTATCAAATAAAATATGGTTCAAATTATTTTAATAAATATTATTTTCTTAAAAAAATTTTATGATAATATATAAATATTTTTTTAATATTTTAAAAAGATTTTATACAAAATGATATATTATTAAAGAAAAATAAAATATTTAATAATTTATAATCTGTTTCTTACATCTTAAGTTTGTTATATATATATATATATATATATATATATATATATAGGATTATATTCTGATAAAAAAGAAAAAAATATGAACAAATTCTAACAATTTATAGCCTATTATTTATATTTTGTAATTTATTTTTTTCATTAATATAATATCATTATATAAAAAAATTATCTAAAATATTCATAAATTTTTGTACATTATCATATTTTCTTAAAAAAAATTAATTTTTATTAAAATAAAATTTTGAAATAATTTGAACCATCAGACTTCATTTAATGGGCCAAATCCTTTACAAGATTTTCCCATGTAAAAACTTCAGAGGAGGAAATCCAAACCCTCAATTAAATCGCTTATACTATGGAAAGACAACGACTCTCTCTCTCTACATCAAACTTCATCAGATTTTTTATATATTAATTATCTGAATAAGAATGAATTATTAATAATAATTTTCAATTGCTAAAAAAAGAAGAAGAAATGATGCAGTTATAAGTTATCTAATAGCAAAAATTTTAAATAAACAACTATAAATGCCCTTAGAATTTCTTAATTTATTTTAATAAAAAGCCTTTGTCTAACAACAGGACCTTCTAGCAAAGCAGATATGAAGGTCTGTTCAAGGGGACAGCGTATCAATGACCTCGCAGTATAAGGAGGAAGGCAATATATACCAATGAAAAGTTTATCCATTCACTTAAAAGCAAAATCATTTAAAGTAATTTCAGATGAAGTTATTAAGTATGAGACAGAGTAGTTTTGTTTTTCAAAAATATAGACAAATTTAATTTCAAGTTTTATTAAAATAATAATTCATAAGTGCAAAGTGAATAAATATTTTCTCATCATTGTGTTAAGAGCACTTGTTAGTGAACTGACGTAAAATACTTTAATTAAATCAAGTATATAAACCATTTTTACTTATTTTAGTAGTGAACTTTTTGTAGTTGAGCACTCAACTCTTGGCCTCAATAATTGTATTTATTCATTAGAGATATGCATGATCCAAACTGAACCAATTAATTCGACTTGAGTTAGGTCGAGTCATATGCACTCCAAATCGAAACTGGAATCAATATATGAAACCCTGTGAGTCATGTTCAGTTGATGCAGGGCGATCATATGCAGAATCAAACTTTCGTAGGATAACAAATGAGAATGGCAGCAGAAATCTAGAACAGATAAAAAGATACCAATGGAAGACATCCATGTTAAAACCATATTAAACACGACAAGGACCTTTCATGTCGTCAATATCAATGTGAGTTCGTTTTATCTAGTTGCATCTTTTGGATTTTTCCTCTTATGGATACTATCTCCCCACCTACTTTCTTCACTGGCTTGTTCACTTTCTGTCCTTGTTACTTCTCCTGCTATAATCTACGTTACATCTTTGTCATACTCAGACAGACTCACACATACTCTCTCTTACCAAAGTGATTCCCACGTTAGGATGTAATCTTGACCCTTGCATGCACAAGTCATATAATGCACGAGACACAGAACTGTTTGTTGAAGTTTCATATGCATACGTACTACTACTATACTAGGTCGTTTATGGATCAGAAGAATTGAGTCCACATAAATTAGACACCATTGTTTGTGTCCAAGAAAATCTTTGCCTGCCGAAAAAGGGCCATAAGTAAGTGTAGTGGCTAGTAGTAGCATGTGAAGAGATAGGGAAATAGGGCACTCAAAGTGAAACCTAGGGCCTTAGGGATCAGTATTAGGTTTAACCCTTTTAGCTTTGTGTGGTCACTAACTAAGAGTACTGGAGTGCGTATAGGTTGGAGAATGCCAACAAGTATGTTTCGGTTCTACTCTCTTTGCGTTCCCTTTGGTTGTCTTGTAACTAATTATATACTTCGCCATGCCTTCCTAGTTCCGACCAAATGCTGCTTCTGTAGATTTGATAGATAACAAGGAAGAAGCAAGAGCATCAATTTAAGCTTACCAAAACAATGTTCCTGCCTACTGTGTCAACTTCTTTATCGTAAAAAATTAGGGCAAAACTATAAAGGTAATCTTTTCAAGAGCATAGTCCTCTAAAGTAATTTTGGATATCATAATATAAAGGTTAAAATGCTATTTTTATCTTAAAAATATATTTAATATCTTATATTGATGTTAAATATATTTCTTTCGGTTCTAAATAAATCTCAAACTTTAATTGCATTACTCCATGCTGTTAAGTATAATATGGCAGGCTAAGATAGCCTAAAGTTTTACAAAGTAATGAAAGCAATTTTTTTTAATGAAATAATTAAATGAAAAATATAAAATAAAATTATATTAAAAATTAAAATTTAAAATATTCAAAAGAGACAATCGCCCTCTCTACACTAATTGCCGCTCACTATTCCACCCAACAACATTCCAAAGAGACATTCTTTGATGTGTAGGAACTAGGTATTCCATCACCATTGTTAGGCTGTCATTTTGTCATGTTTTTATTCTTCTTCTGATTATATTTTTAGTGTTTTTTTTTTAGGAAATCAAACTATTTATAATCGTTTTGGTTAATTTCATATTAAAAAGGTGAAGTTGTTGAAATTTGAGTTGAGAAAAAACAAGAACAAGACTTATATTGTTATTGAGTTAGATTCAATGTGATAAACTATGAGTAAGACTAAGAACGTTGATTTTAAAATTAAAAATGGACAGCTCATATTCTCTAACAAATTTCTCTCTCTTGATAATTGGGAAATGTAGCAAAGAGCTTAAAAGGTTTCAGAACAGATTTTGGAGAGGAATTTTCAAGTTTTTATAAGGGAAAATTAGTGAAAAATCAAGAGGAAACTGAAAAATTTTAGTTTTTAGGTCATTTTCTTTTCTTAGGGAAACACTTTTAGATTTAGGTTTTTCTTCTTCCTCTCTCTCTCTTTTGAACTTAGTGAGAGAAAGATCGAATTACAACTATATATATAGAGTTTTAGTATGGATTTTGGATGTTAACGATCATGGATAGCTAAACTCTATATTCTAACTAAGGAATTTGTGTGGTTTTTTAAATGTTATGAGGCTATCTCAATTTTCTCTTCTTTTCTTTTCTTTTTGATTGTTTACATTCCCATTTTAAATGTTTCGTTGTGGGTAGATGAATTATTTGGACCCATTGTTTATCTTGTCCATGATTGATTGTATGTCAATTAGTTGAGATTAATCCGTAATTATTTATTTTAACCAATACAAGTGAAAAATTAGTGTAGGGATTATTGAGGATTTTCTTTTACATTGATTGAATGGAAATGATGATATACTGAACATGCTTAATGATTTAGTAAGTTAGAAATGATGACTTTTCATTCTTAAAACAGTTGGTTAATTAAATTTTAAGTGTGTACTTAGAGTTATTGATTAATTAAATGTTGAATTAGGATTTAGGTTGCTAAAACGTTTTACCAACTATAGCGATTACCAAGAAAGAAGAAGAATTATCTTGAGCTATGCTCACGCCTAAGATCTATTAAAAAAAAACTATACACTATTCTCCTAAGTTAGAAGCTTATATTTCATTTAAGTTTCTTTCACTTAATTTGCTTCAATTCTAAATTGCAATATGAATTTACTTGTTTAATTTTCTAGTTTAGTTGTTATTAGTGTTATTTTTTATTGGACAAACCCACTTTTTCTTTTTTTCTTCTATATATTATTTTTGGTTATTTTTAACCGTTGGAATTGTCAATCTTTATAAATTTAACTTTACTAATCATTATTATAATATAAATATTCATTTAAGAGTAAGTAATTTTATTTTTAATTGATTCAATACCCATCGACTATATATTAGTCTGTTACTATTGTCTTGCATCACACTGTCCATAACTTCATTTCCATCGTGCTTCGTTTGAGCTTTAAAAATTTTTGTAATGTTAGTGAATTTTAGGGTGGTGGAGAGTCTGATTTTTTCAATTAGAATGATGAGCCCATACATGAATAAAGAGACGTTGTGGTTGCAAGGTTAAGGAAGAAGATTATTACAGCGAAATGATCCTTTTAGGAGGGTTAGAAGACAAAATGCAACTCTAGTTGTCTTGATTTCTATCCTGTGTATGGATGAAAGGATGTCCTAGGGGGTAGGTTGGTCTAGTTTGATCTCCTTGAGAAAACGAAGAGATCCACTTTATTTAGGTGCACTTTGCAAATGAAAATTGTGCACTATCATGTACGTGAGTATGCAAGAAGGAAATTAAGAGATCCAATATTGCCAATAGATTATGTAGATCGCTGTGTTGCTCTGATCACAAATGAAGAGGATATGCCTTAATCGCGACTACATATGCAAGCGATTGTACGAAAATTCACGGTGAGCCCTAATATAACTACAGACGTATGGAAATTTACAGTGAACCCTAATCACACCAAAAATTGCTCTTCCCTTTGAGAGATCTCGCTTTTTGTCAGGGACAGTTTTCTTCGCAGGTGTCCTATGCCGTGTTTGGCTTTGTTAGGTGTCACGTAGGTTTAAATGAAGCAAGCCGCCTTAGCATGCTAGTTCATACTTAATGGCAGAGGAGTAAAATTTATTTGGAGCGGCTATAAAATAAGAAAAGGACCATTTTTTGTCCTGCAGTTTTTCCCTTTATGCCATTTTAATCTCTAAAATATTTGTGTGCCAAAAATGTCTCTTAAAAATCATAAACCCTGCAAAAATTATTCCACTATGATGGACCAAATAGCCCTTTTGTAATTTTTAAGAGATCTTTATGTATAGTTCATGATTTTTAAAAAACTTTTCTGGCACTCAATTTCTAAGAAACCAAAACGACACAGATAAAAGTTGCGAAACCAAAATGGTCAATTTCCCTTTATAAAACTAATGAAGTTGTAGGAACCCAAAAAAGAAAAAAGCTTTTAGAACCCAAATAAGCCTAGCAGTAAACATTAAAGTATGAAAATATTGAAATCTCTTTATCATTGAACCACAACTAAAAATTTGATACACAATTGATAAGGCACAAAGCAATCCGCAAAGTAAAACTTTTTCCTGAATAAGTTATAGGGTTACAGCAAAAATCACGTCTTTATTCCATGATACACAAACATTGATGATTGCCAAATTCACGATGGATTCCTAAGATACAATATAATCCTCTTTTTACACATAATCACCGTTACTCATCATCAATTTTGAGCACTAAGAAGATCTCCCTTCCAGTTTCGATGGTCCCAAGTTATTGGTGTGGACCAGTTCTGCAGCTGCACGAGCAGCTGCTGACGCTCGTTCAGCAGCAGCAATGGCAGCTCGAGCCTTCTCCAACACATCACAAGATTGAGAAATTGTCTCACTTTTGGCATCATTAGAACAAATATCATTATTTTTAGGTGATGGTTCAATCTCGCGAGCATTCAAATGAGATTTGTTGCTAGAAGGGCTAGGAGCTTCAAGTGATTCATAGGCTTGTTTGTTATGCACAGATATTTCAGAATTCTTCTTGGTAGAAGTTGCAGAATTGAAAGAACCCCATTTGCCGAAAGTCTGAGAAGGCATAACTCCAGCACTAACTTGTTTTGCTCCACCCTACAGGTAACATGAGGAGGCCATAAATAAAAATTGTCTAAAAAACATAAGATAATATGCTTCTGAATTCCGGGAGTAAGAGTAACAACCATTAGTTAAAATGTAACATGTACTTAACATATCAGTTAGTAAGGTCAAAAATAACAGGGGAACTTATCAGTTAACTTGCTTATAGGCAAGAGGCCAAAGAAACAAATGCTAAGCCAGACAGTGTCATCTGATGGGCTTCTCAAGGTCAAGCAAAGAAGTTCTGATAAAAGATCAAAGCTGGGTATATTCAATGAATATATTTATCATGTAAGCTACTAAACAGAGAATAACCAACTTGACTGAGGTGCTACTGTACTGACAAGATAAACCAACTCAGCTATGTGGTGAGATTATTATATGCAAAATAATTGAGGCAGAACAAAATGATAATTTCAAGGAAACATTGTCATGGTAAATATGCAATAACCATGAGTTATAAGTCCACGATATCTTCCCAATCATTAAATTCTGACACATAAAATTCTGTTGCTGTTAAGTACAAGGTTTGAGAATATATTCAACAGCTAGAGTCATATTTTGGATCCTACGCATTTCTTGAAGAAGACATTGCTAATTCAGAAAGAGAGAGACACAATGTGAGGCCAACACATGATTACTGGTCTCCACATGATTTTTCAAAGTGATGTCCTACACACATTGGATCTTATTTTCTCCCAAATTAGCATTTAAGAGATAAAAAAAGATCATAATCCCTAGAGTAAATTGCAGTAGGTTTCTGGAGCCAGAGAAAAAGTTCTTAGGACCACTAAAATGGAAAGTGGCTTATACATGCAATAGCTGCTCGTTAACATCAATAATAATCAACAGTATCACCTGGATCTGGTTGTGAATGAAAATTGCTATAATAAGATTATTTATATCCAATCATTAAGGAAGAGATCAAGGAAATACTAAAACATGCACAGATAAAATTACCAGGAGATCTTCATGATTTTTACTGAACTCTGCCTCAGTTTTGGAAGAATCCCATGTTAGATTGTATTCTTCTGCTATTCCCTTCAACACCTTGAGCTTTGCCGCTCCAGATGGAGCATGAATTGAAAGCTTTTCAATTATCTGCAATAATAATTGAAGAGAGAGAGAGAGAGAGAGAGAGAGAGGTGAATTGAAAACAGTAAGCAAATACTAAAGCTTTATAAAATCAATAATCCAATATTAAGATAGTGCAATTAGAGATACTTCACCATGCGGTTCACACCAGAATCAGGACGAAGTTCAGACACAGCTGATACGAACTCCTTTCCATATTTTGTGGTAAACAAGTTTTTGATGTGCAATAAATCCGGCACATCTGAACATCTAGGAGCAGCAAAAATAATGCTTGCAATTGCTTCTCGCAATTCTTGAGGGCAATCCCTATTATGTTCGAAAAGAAGGCTTAAGGAATGCTAAATATGGCTAAAAAACAGCTTTCTGATAACTGGGACATAAGGGGAAAAACGATTAACTGGTGCTAGGCATCTTCAGACCCTTAATTAAATTTACACTCATTATTCAATATTTAAATTTAAGCTTCTTATAAAAGGATGACTTTGTGATAAAACAATGGGAAGCAAGTATATTCAGAAAGCAATCGCTTTGTCACCCATTGTTTTAGTGGCATTGAAAAACTTCACCAGGCTAGAGTTAAAACGGAAATAAAAATTGCAGAGGTCAGGAATAAAAAGAATACTACGTACTTTGTGTGAGTGCTGCACTTCATTTTGATAAATCAATCAACAAAAAATGAAAGTAGAATAGACAGCACGCCTAATAAAACACAAATGATCCATGGGCTTACTTCTGGTTCTCAATTATAGGAACGCGTGCAAGAACAAATTCACAGAATAACTCTAATATATCATACGCATCCCCCGTATTTTGTTCTCGAATAATATGTTCCACCTAGTTAAAATAAAAAACACCGAGTCAACTTAGAGAGAGGGGAAAGTTGCTGCAGTTAGATATCACCAAATATTGAAAGATTACCCGGATTCGAGCAATTGCCTCTTGGCCAGCCTGCAAAAATTGGGCTATCTCCTTGCGCATGTGTTTCAGTTGCACATCTCTCTTGTTTTGCAGCAGCTTGATGCGAGATATCGCCAAGTTCAAGCATGTTTTACTGCAGAAGGCCACAAAAAAAGGGAGTCATATTCATTACACAGTTAAAGAGATTCAAAAGGACAATCTGTAAAATGTTCATTCGAAATTCAAAGTATATAGCAACAATTTCAATATTCACACCTTACTAGATTACGCAGACCATGACAACTCTTTCGTCCAAATAGCTTACTTACAGCAACAATAAGACCCAATTCCCAAAACCGGGTAAAACACGTTGTATAGATAATAAAATTTAGACATTAAACACCAAAAGAAACCAAAAAAACTTAAGATTGGAATTAAACTAGTACCGTTAAGCAATTTGATCAAACAAATATATGAGCAAGCAATCAATAAGTCTATGACCCAAAAAACCCAGTAATTGATTCAAATGCGTGAAAAACAGAGAGAAACGTAAAGTAGAGGGAGTCCAATTACAGATCGGCAACTCACCATCTTGTGCCAAAAACGCCTCTGTTGAAGAGTTGATTTAGAAGTGACATGGTTGTGACTGCAAAGGATTAAAATCGATGGGGAAAAATATTGAAGTCAGGTGAGAAGGAACATAAATTAGATCAAACCATCTTGGAGTAGCGACAAGGGATTGAACATAAACATCCTTTATTCTATGTAAGCAAAATTTCCATTCCGAGAGAAAATACAGATCCCCCTGCTTAACGCCCCTATTATTTATAAATAATACCTTTTTCCAAATTAAGAAAAAGATATAGTGTTTGGCATCAGATATTTGATGTCATTCAACCTCAGTCTTGAATATAGAAATTGAAAATTATTTTAATTAAAAAATAAATAAATGTATATATAAAATGAAATCGTATTAAATAAATTAAATAAATTTCAATTATAAAAAAAATTAAATAAAGTACAGATAGTGCCATAAATACCCACTATTGGCCTTTTTTACTTGTTTGCTAAAGTAATCTCAAAACTAAATAATTACTTTCTTAACCAGTATTCTCTTCTATGAACCCTCGTTGATAATATCCATATCAACTATATAAATCTTACAATCGTAAACTTTTTGTTTTACGTTATAAAAAGTCCTCATTTTAGAATACAGTTTAATTTTCATATTTCAAATGTAAAATTTTTTTAGAATATCATATTATTCTGAATCTTAATATTTTATATTGTAGTAATTGAAATATTAAAAAGGGGCTATATAATGGCCCGCAGTGCAGAGATTTGTGTGTGTTATTTTATTATTTTGTGCTGCAAATTTATTATACAATATAGTTGAAGTGTATAAAATGCGTTAATATAAGTTGATTACTTAACTGTACAAATTTATGCTGCATATAAATATATTTATCTATGTTAGAATACATACATAGACACACGCACAAACATCATAATTTTTACAAATACTTTTTCAGTTTTTAATCATTCAATCAACCGGTTCTAGAGATTAAGAAATCCTAAGACAAATTTTCTTTTTAGCAAGTTCCAGACGTAGATAATTAGTATATCTTGGAAATTTTTGAGTTGAATGAGACAGTATACCGCGGTATTATACGTTACATAAGGAGATAATACTTACATAAGATAATTTCTTGTATCTCATTATCGCTTTACAACCACTATAAACAGTTTAGGCAGAAGGAGAAAAGTTATCCCTTGCAAAATTATATTACAGTCTGTGGAATATATGGACCTCACTTGAGTGAGCTTCTTGAATCAAGCCATGAGATAATATCATCATGGACACTGAAAATTATTTCATCAGATTCCCCTTCCAAAATGCAGTGGTAGCCTCCTTCATAGATCTTTAGGGTCTTATCCTTGCTTGACGCTTTCTCATAAAGAAATTGACTTACTGAAGGATCTGTCACCTTGTCTGCTCCTCCATGAATAATCAATAGTGGAGCTGAAACCTGCAAATCATGCATAAATCAGGAATAACTATATGGAAAAATCCATACTTCATTCTGGAAAAAGAAAATAATGACAAAAGTGAGCAGTTGCAGAAACTAACCTTCTGTACTTGTGACTCAATGTCTTGGGTGGCTCTTAAAAGCTCCATGCCAGTTTTCAATCGCGTTTGATCATCATAAGAAACAACATTGTACACAGCCTAGGACAGAAAGAAAATTTTTACCACAGCAGAAAGATATATATATTGTGATTACTTGATGTGGTCTATATGGTTGTTCTCGATCTGATGTTATGGTCATATAAGTTTCTGATCTTTTGTTCCTCCTGCTAGGACAGGAAGGCAATATATATTGTTGGTCACAATATATCAAGTAGGAATGAATCAGTAAATCTAATGTCTGAGATAATGAATATACAAAGTGAAGATTTCGGATGAAATCTATATTAGAATATTCAGAGCAATTTTCTTTTTGATTGAAATATGTTGGTGTGTCCATCCATTTGTTTGGAGCCACAAACTCAAGAATGGCCAAAGGCCCGGATAAAAACGAAGAGAATAGAATTATATACTTGGATTTGTCTCTTCACTCATTAACTTAGTAGATCAAGTTGGTATTTTTATGAGTATTAAGCCACATGCCTTACTCCCCAGTTTCTAATAGTATATAACTGATAAAAATGAGGTCATTTGACAGCAGAAAATAATTTCTGGGGGAAGTGAAGCGTTATTTGTGACCCTCTAAAAGTGCCAAGTACAAGCGTACAAGACATTATGCTACGCATGATAGAGAACAACATTGTAATATTTTAAAGTTTTATAAGCAATATAAGAGTATTGGGTTAGAAGTTACCAACCAATTTTCTTTTACTTGGTTCTCTGAAGGACAGTTCAGCTAGATCTTTCTGTGGAAAGAGTTTTGCTTTTGGCATCAGTTTGGACAAAAGATTTAAGAGCTTCAAAACTGCAGCTGATGGTAACAGGCCGTCTCCAATCTTAGCAGCAACAGAAGATCAGTTAATCATGCTTCATTCAAAAGCTACACTACCGCAGTTTCCAAGTTGTAGGTAATTGAAAAAATAATAATAATAAATCCATTCTTCATTAAATAAATTAAAGTTGTTGTATTATCACCTTATCACAGAAATTGCCGTCCGTTACTTACAATATTGTATTCAGATTTCAGAATTGCTTTATATGCATCAACAAGACAAGCTAATCAAATTGGAAAAACAGAACTTTCATAGAACAAAATCTAATGCACCAACAGCCAATCCATGTTTCTTTCATGCTGTGCTGGCTTTTAATCTTGAAAGAAAAAATTCAAGTCGAATATCATTTTTGCCTCTGATAATTGAACAATTTCATTTTTCTAGTAGAGAGGATCATCCTTTAAATACCATTATGCACAGAATCCTTGTGCATGGTACTAAAGGATGATCCTTTCTTCTAGAAAAATGAAATTGTTCATTATCAAAGGAGAAAATGAAGAAAATCAACCAACTTCATTGCAACTGTATAGACTAAAACCTTGTTTCAGTCTGTAACTTCTTACCATAAAAGGTTTTAGGTTGAGTAGCTTCTTGAAAAAATATTACGCCAACTTTAAGTCTTAGTCATCAAGAGCTCAACTTCTGAGATCCCAATTCTGAAAACCAATTTCAAGCACAAACAGCAGTACTGACATAGTCCAACCTCAAAAAGTTTATATTATCTCTCACAGAAATAGTACATGATTACAGGTTTCAAATGCATCCTCGAGACAGTACTGTCAGATTTCATGAGCATACCCATTATGTAGCAGTACAAAGTGTTTCACAAGTTTAATCCTCATAGTGAAAATTTACTGGTGTATTTAAAAACCACAAGCGAAATTAACTTCCTGCTGAGGTGCGTGAAGGATACCTTCCTTAAAGTGAGTGTGAACTAAAAGTGGTTTTATTAAAACAATATGATTACAGTCTCAAAGCAAAGGAAAAAGTCACAACACAAAAGAGTTAGCTTATTGAATGATGTTGTGAAAACAATAGACATGAGAGACATACATTCTTATATTAAAGAAAACATCTTGAAAACATGGATTTCAAATATATATAAAATAAGCTTTCTTTTGAAACTCGTGGGATTTCCAAAATTAAGCTTCCTATGACATTATTTGAAAGAAGCATCTTGAAGACGACTAGTGTGATTAGAAAACCAATTCTTCAAATCAATGTAGTAAAGATAAAAAGATCAAAACAAGAAGGAATCACACTAGAGATTTATAGTGGCTCAGATCCAAGGTGAATCCTACCTCCACTCCCCAAACATATAGCTAGAGAATTTTACTATTAACAGGAAATCACATATACAACCAAGAAACCATGTTCCAAGTCAGCCACTTTCAATTTTTACACCTTATCCACAGTACTATTTAGGGATCACACTTCTGTGTTTTACTTCCTGAAAAACAAGATAACCTTATGCTTTGGGATTAGCCTCCTTAGGCTTTTACTTCCTATCGTTGGAAACCTAAATATTTTCAGGCTCACCCACTCAAGGTTTTTACCTTATGAATTACTAGAATTACAATAGGTTCCTGGACACTTAAAACCACTAGGATTATAACGGGTTCCTCCTAGACATCTCATGACTATGTGAGGTAAAGGTAAGAATAAGAATTGGGCAACTTTCACTCCAGTAGTTCTATTTTTTACATGAGTAAAATACAATTTTGGTCCCTTACTCATTACAAAAGTCTCATTTTGATTTCTCACTCATTGAATTGCCCAAAATAGTCCCTCATTCGTTGAAAAATATCACATATAGTCTCTCACTTTTTAAAATAAATTAGATTTAGTCCCTTAAATTTAGAGTTTAGGGTTTGGAAGAGCGACTAAATTTGTTAATTTTTAAAAAAGTGGAAGATCAAGTGTGACGTTTTCCAATAAGTGATGGACTATTTTGAATATTTCAATAAGTGAGGGACCAAAAGTATATTTTTCTCATTTTTACATTAAGTAAGCACTCCCAAGCCGGGAGTGCCATGCCCTCTATATTCAAATTGGTCAAAGAGGGTTAATCATCTCCATTTGGAAGCTAAAGGACCTGATCTATGATCGGCTGAGATCTTACAGACAACTAAAACCAGGAATATTGTATCTAAGAAAAAGGTAGCACCTTACCAGATTATTCTCCCAAGACACTCTCAAGGAATACCTACCCCCGTACACCAATTCTAACTTGGCAGATAATTGACAGATCAGAGGCTCCTACCATGTTCGCATGGACAAAAACAATTTCAAACATTTTCAAGTACATTGACTCTTACAATTTTTTACAATAATGTAAGAATCCAATCCGTTATTTGTGCATCAATAAAAGATTTATCTCTATTCAGAGTTCAGACTACTTGCTTCTGCCTCCTGCAAAGTAATTTTCCAGTTCAACACTTAAGCTCAACTCTAAATTCTCACAACTGGTTCCTAATTATAATTTAATCTCACTTCAGACAAAGATTCCTCACTATCCAGAGATTCCCCATACTACATATGATTCCCAGCAAAGACCCTCCAAAGTCAGAAAAACAAGCAAAAATCCAGCAAAGCAGGAAATGATCCCAAGATTGAAGTTATGTTTTTCAGACATACAGTTATTAAGATTAGCATCTAAATTAACATCATAAACCAGATTGAGCACCTTTTTCCTCAATAATAAGAGTAATAATTGTCAGAAGCACAGAATCTTGAGTTGAATGAATTAATAATGATCCATATAGCAAATGATCAGGAAAATAACTATATGTCTATGTTTCAAAACTAGTTCTCTGGTGAGTGGATCCCTAACTTATTTGATATATACTACGCTAACTAGTGACGTTGCCTATGGCATTAAGGTCTAGTAGCCGCTCCTCCCTCTTTAAGAATAAGATTGGCGGGAGAGACAAATGGTTCGAAAGTAACTGGAGTTATCATGTTTTGACTTGCCAATATAAGATAACAGAACTCCAGTGGTGGCAATGATTAATAATTAAGTATATCCATACTAAACCTTCTGCTTTGAAGAAGAATTTGAACAGATGACAGAGACACAACAAGAACCTAACGATTCAGTGCTTGAAGTTGTTGAAATTGTAAGTCATAATAATGAAGCTCTTTAGCATCAACTTCATTATGGAGGTACGAGCTTACTTTACACATTGGTGCTACAAGGATCACTCCATCCCAATTATTTGGTTCCTTCAAGTGGACTTTAAGAGTAACTGCTCCACCCATTGACTGGCCCATGAGAAATCTAGGCAACCCTCTCAGCTCAGGTCTTGCTGTCAGTTAAAATAAAACTAAAAAGCATGGTCAGCAACATTTTGTGAGTTCACAATTCAAATATAACAACAATAATCAACTCAAACATGACATAATGACGCTAAAATATCGTACATTTAATTTTTGTATATTGTTCTATAACGTCATCAACCAAATCGTCAAAATTTGGTATGTAACCATGAAGTCCTTCAGAAAGACCGAAACCTGGATAGTCCATAGCATAAACACCATATCCAGATGCAGCAATTCTCTTGGCTATACCTGAAAATTTTCAAACTGTCATTGTTAAAATGAAGAAAGCACAAACTACTATTCAGTATAAACCTCAAACGAAATGGCGTTATGACAAACCTTCAAAGAAGTAAGTGCAAGTACTGCCATACCCATGGCAGAAACACAAAGCTGCCTTTACTGGAAATCCAGGTTCTGGCATCCAGCTTTTGCAGAAAATTTCCAAACCCCTCGAATTCCTTTCGTACCACTACCAAGGAACTAAAAGCATTTCAATTCTAAAGTAACCAGTCATTAGCCTTCTATATCTTTAGAATATGCTTTTACAGTTTTGGGTAATCAGGTATAGCAGAACAGCTTACTTCCTCGGTTCTGATCCCAGCAGGAGCCATCTAGCATATGCCGATCAAAGACGAAGAGAGGAAGAAACTGAAACTATAAGTTACCGATTCTTGGACAACGCAATAAGCAAAAACCCAGAAAATAAAAACAAAAAAAAAATGGAACTTGATCAAACGGCCTCAGTTGAAGCTCAGGGCTGATCAAGATCAAGACTAAACTAACCTTGAATAAGCAATGATCCAGCCGCTGTTGGACCTCTGTGAAAGCGGCGCGAACCCGTCTGCGGGAGACTGCAAAGTCCAGATTCTGAGAAGCTATGGCGTTCAATTCGTGGCTTACGCCTTCGATTGGTAATTTCTTGGCTGTTACGGTGAGCGAAGTGTTTGAGACTGGCTTCTTCCATCTGGGTGTGATGGGTATTCGATGCTTGAGTGAGTCGTCAATGGGGAACGGAGATACCTTCTGTACATGAAACCTGAGAGTCCCAGATAACTCCATGGGTGTTGAACTTGTGCGGGAACCAGCGAAAACAATGAGAAATGAATGGATGATTATCACAGATAAATGTTCAGACGAAAGAGAAAATTGTCAAACCGAAATTAGCAGTTATTAAGTATCGAACATTGTAGCCTTTTCGGATGAAAACGAGGAATTTTCCGTTGACACCAACCACCGCTGACTTGGATTGCGACGTGGTCAAAGTTTTTACAGGCCGGCTCACGAAAATTCGCTTTGAAAAAAATATTATTTTTAAAAAATTAATTTTATTATATATTGCAGAGTTATCTTTGAATTTTTTATAATAATTTAAAATTTTAACACGTAAATATGTTAAACTTATCTGATTCTACTAATTTCGTTTGTGGCGAAACTTGGACGGTGGGACGGGTGGGTGCCTGTGGAAAGCACAATTATCACGTGCCCCCATCTTCCTGTATAATTATAAAAGTGCAATGCATCTCTTTTTATTTTAAGCCTTATTTGTATTCTTTAGTCTTTTCAATTTAAATAAAAATATAATTTTTATGTTAATTTGAGTAATGTTAAATAAGGAATTGTTTTCGAGGCTTGTGATATTAGTCTTGCAAAAACTAAAATTTATGGTCATTCTTATATATAAATACTATGATTCCATGAAATGACGTATAAGAAGTATTTTTCTATATTTTAGCATGTTTTATCAATTTCAAATTAATTGTTGGTTTAGGGTACTCTCTTATATGTATTAATATGGTTTTGAATTTTTCAGTCACAAACTAACATAAAAGATAAAATGATATTTTAAAAAATATATAAATATAAAATATGATCCAAAAGAAAGCAGTTAACATATATCTATTTTAATTTCATTACTTCTTTTTATTATTTTTAAAATGAATAAGTATATTATACATTTTATTTAATTTAAAAATATTCACAAGTGAGGCAACTAGTGTTTGTTGTCCTTTGTCGAGTGTTCAGTCTTCTTTGCAGATCATATGTTAGCTTTTCTCAAATCATATTATAATTTAAATATTTATACAATAAAATTTTTCCTAGTGTTTTTGTTTTGGCTATTATTTCGTGATTGCTAATAGGCTCTTATAAGTACGGATAGATTCAACGGGGTACTATAGGGGGCCTTTTTATTTAAATTTATAATTTAAAAAATTAAATATTCGAATCTTATTTTCATAAAATTATTACACTCAAATGTTTAAATTAATTTGTCATTATAAATGACAAATTCTTGTGACACTTAAAATTGTATTTTTATATTTTTATATTTTTTTATTGCAATTTTCTTTTTTAAACATGACGAGGGCGAAGCACTCTTGCTTCACATGGGGTGTCGTGGGCACCTCCGTGTCCATATATATAATATATCATATATATTATATTATATATAATATATCATATATATTATATTATATTATATTATATATATAATACATTTACATATTAATATATAAAATAAATCAGTTGATATATATAATATTATTAAATTATTTTTTAATTTTTTATATAATACTATTTAATTAAATAAAAAATCAACCATATCAATTTTATTAGTTTCATTAATGGTTATTTATATTATAGTTTTTAAATACTTAGTTATTTGTTTTAAGTATATATGTTATTTAAATGATTAATCTTACAAAAATTTTAAATTTTACTTATTTTTTACTTTGATGATTTAAAAAAAAAAGTGTAGAAGATTTCGTGTATGTATTTTTAATAATAATAATAATAATAATAATAATAATAATTATTATTATTATTATTATTATTATTATTATACATGAGATGGCAACAAAATTTTAATTTAAAAATATATGTGAAAATTATTTCACTTAAAAACTTTTATTTGTGAAGTAACCTATTGGCAATAATTGATATATCTCTTTTGAATAAATACAAATAAATAGAAACAAAGGTAATTAGTTTTGTAATAAAATTTCTCAAATTATTTTTTAAAATAAAATTATGTTGGGCTTGTTTATATTAAGTTTACAATAAAAAATTTATTTTGAAAATCTTGACCTATATATGTATATATATATATATATATATTAATGTGTTATGTAGTTTTAATAGATTACATTTTCTACTATTTCATTTGTATTCACAGTAGAGATGAATCTTATGTGATTTTTAAATTTTACTTATTTTTTATTTTGATGATTTAAAAAACAAAATAAAAGAAGAGTAGTAGGTTTCACATATTTATTTTTAATAATAATAATAATAATAATTATTATTATTATTATTATTATTATTATTATTTATGAGATGGCAAAAAAATTTTAATTTAAAAATTCATGTGAGAATTGTTTCACTTGGAGACTTTTATTTGTGAAGGAGTTTATTATTATTATTATACTTTGTGTAGAGTTCACCGTCTCTATTATTGAGCCTCCCTTTTCTTTTTAATTGAAAATCAACGAGGGAGATGCAAGTTTACTTAAATGGGTTGAGTCTATAAGATACAAAATATATAAAAATCATTCAAGATATATTGAATTCATTTAATGTGCAATTGTTCTTGTGTAAATTTTGATGAGTTATATTATAAGTGATTGATATTTAAAAAACAATTATATTGTGCCATCTAAATCTTTTAATAGAAAAATATTAAAACATAATTAAATCTAAATCTCGTAATAATAATAATAATTAGTACTATTATTTGACATATAAAGAATCTACTAAAAAGCTTAGTTTGTATTTTTTTTTTATTGTTAAATCAGCAAAATTAAATAAATGAGAATTTTAAAATCTTGTCAAAATAATTATTTAAGTGATATATATGTTAAAAACATATATTAAGTGTTTAAACACTATAATTAAAAATTGAAATTTTAATAATAAAATAAAATAAATATAATTGTATTTTTTTCAATTAAATAATATTATATATATTATAAAAATAAATAATATTATAGAGTAATATTATATATTATATATATACACATACGTGCGTGCCAAAAGTGCCTCATATAATTATGAAAAGCAAAAATTTGTTCTATTGGGATGTGCAGAAATTGAAACTAATTCATCTCTGATGGGGATGAATCACTTTAAGTATTTTAGTATAAAATTTTGTTAGAAGATAATATGGATAAAAAAAAATTTCTATAATATTATGCTAAAAATTCCTACTATGGGGTGGTTACACTTTTGGTGTTTATAAAATTTTTACTTTTATATATAATTTTAATTTATATTCTTTATTTAATTCATTAATTATTAAGATTTCACTTTTTACGAAAAGGGGTGAAAATTAAAATAATATAGCTTAATAATATTTTTTAAATAATTTTTATTATTGAATAATATTTATTTTTCCTAATTTAGTAGCTAAAACAAGAAAAGCCTAGTTTCCTAATTTAATAATAAAAAAACCTAATTTCCAAATTTACTAACAAAAACAAACGAAACATAGTTGCTTAATCTAATACTCAAAACCAAAAAAAAAATCCTAATTTCCTAGTTTAATAGCAGAACCAAAAAAAAAAAACATAATTTTCCTGCTTTGCATCATTCTTAGGAGAGAGTTTTATCGCTGACTACAATAAAAGAATTAAATAACTCATATCGTCTGCCACAATTTTTTTTATCCACATGCTTAAAGTATTTTTCAAATTGTGTAAAAAATTAGTCATATATATTCGTGGTAACTAACTTTCCGCTCTGAGATAATTTATTCTTGACAAAAAAAAAAAAAAACCTTTCCGGGACACGAGACTGTCTCGAAATGGGACGCCCCCAAAATTTTTATGGGGGACGTCCCCACTTTTATTTTTTCAACAATGATATTTTAATATTTATATTAAAATATATTCTAAAATAAATATATGTATTCATAAATTTTTAATTTTTTAACTCTTCAATTCATTATTATTAAAAAATAATTTTCAATAAAAATATTGAAATTTAAAATAAATGTTGGCACTACATGATTCCTTAAATTTTTTTAAAGTACAATATAATATTTGGTGTAAATATTTTTTTTGCATAAAAAATAGATTATAGGAATTTTTAAATAATTAAATTTAAAATATTCAAAATTAAACTAATGCTATATTTCTGACTAATATTTTTACAGAAAAAATAAACTAAAATGATAAGAGATGCCCTCTTATTGGAATTTTCAAAGTGGTTTATATTAAAAATGTAATAGCTAACAATTTATTCCGAATAAAAAATAAAATTATGGGATTTTATGGTAAAGAAAACATTAACAACTAAAAGGACACCTACTTTGCTCTGAATTCAAGGGCTTTATTTTCTTAATTCTGATACAAAGACAAATATAATTAATAATTCCTATAATCCATATTTTTTGCCTCTAAAAGTATTTACTCTAAATATTATATTTTATTTTTAAAAAAATTAAGAAATCATGTTGAGTTTGCAACCTAACATTTTATGCAACCCTAACATTTCTCATATGTATTTGCTTTTTATCTTAATTTATCGAGATAATTAAGGGACTATTCTCCTATATAAATTGTTAGCTGTTAAATTTTTAATAAAAATCACTTTGAAAATTCATATAAGAGGGCATCTCTTATCATTTTAGTTTTGTTTTTTTTTGTAAAAATATTGCTCTGAAATATAGCATTATTTTAAATTTGAATATTTTAAAATTTAATTATTTAAAAATTCCTATAATCCATTTTTATGCAAAAAATATTTACTCCAAATATTATATTGTATTTTAGAAAAAATTTAATGAATCACGTAGAGCCAGCATTTATTTTAAAATTTAATATTTTTATTGAAAATTATTTATTATTTTTTAAAAAATAAAGGTGGGGACATCCCATAAAACTTTTGGGGGGCATCCACCTGATAAGATTAAATGGGGGGTTGTACGTCCCCATTTAATGTTTGGACAGAATACAGGAATGACAATCCCGTGTCATGGAAAGTTACTTTTTAGTTAGAACTAAATTTTATCAGGTTGCGGGAAGTTAGTTACCGCGAATAAATAAGACAAATTTATTACAAAATCTGAAAAGTACTATAAAAATATGGGTAAAAAAAATTGCGCTGGAGGATGAGTTATTTAATACTTTTACTATACGATATCAGTGAAAAAACCCTTAAATGAGTGGTGCTGCTAATATGATATTGAATGTATTGTTCATTTAGCGGTGTCATAAATTTGCATCATGGGAATTTAAGTCAATTTCATTCCTCTAATACGGCCTTCCTCTTAAAATATAAAAATTCATCATTATCTTTTTTTTTTTTAATTGTATGATCATCATTTAATTTTAATTTTATGGTTTTTGAAATACAACTTTATTTTTGTGTAAGGGAATTGAACAAAATAGAATTTTCGTATTTTTATTTTAAACTAAAAAAAGCTTGAATCAATAAGATATATCGTTACTTGATAGAGTTTATGATGTGATGAAATCTTTTGAGTTTATATTCTTCTTACATATTATGACTTATGATTGAGATATGAAGAATTACCGATGATTTGTGTGAAACTTTGTAGTGTAAATTTTAACATATACTAAATACAATACAATTAGTATTATCTTCAAAAGCACTTATTAAAAATTTAGAGAAAGTGAATGAGATCATTTACTTAAGAAAGTAAAGTTATTTTGTATAGATTATGATATAGAGATCCCAATTCTAAATGCTTGTTATAAAGCTGGTCAATGTCAATCTTATCATCAAAAAGATAACCTTACAATTGAACATCATTATCATTATGTTATACTAAGTTCTATTGTAGATTCATTGTTATAAGAAATGAATTTTTGCTTCAAGGAGGATATAATAGAGTTATTTGTCATTAACTTTATTCTAAATCTACGAGATGATTATAAATCATTTTAGATTAAAGATATTTTCAAGCTTGTGAATAAATTTATCCAAATGACTTTTTGGAACAAGAAAAACAACATTTAAATATTTAATTGGAACATTTTAAAATTGATGCTTATAAAATCTCAGAATTAAGGAAAATTTCAATAATTGCATGGTTGTGTCAAGTATTAGCAAAGACACAAAAATCAAGAATTTATCCAATTGTTGCCGTCTTGTACTAACTCTTATTGTGTCTACAAAAATAACAAAACTGCATTATCAATAATGAAAATTGTGATGACAAGACTTTAAAACAAGATGAAGGATGAATTTATTTCAACTTATTTAGTAACATATATTAACAAAAACATAGGTTGAGAATTTTTAATAAATTTTTTCATTGATGATGTTGATATTTTAAAAAAAAGTGTAGAATACAATTTTGATATCTTAAGAAAATAAAATAATAGTTTAAGTTTATTTCATAATATATATATATATTTTTAGAATTTTAATAATTTATCAAATATGAATTTTTATTAGTAGAATATCAAGAAGCGTTAACTTACTCTTATTTGTGTTTTTAGTTCTTTGTCTTTTCCAAAATTATTCCTAGACCCTGGCTATAAGATATACATAAATTTACAAGGATTTCCCTTAATTCTTAAAAAAAAAAAAATCACACTCCATAGAAGTTTATAAAGATTTTTAATATACATGGAATGTGTATATATAAGTAAATAAATAATAAGAAATAAGTATATAACAAGTATAAAGAAATTTTTTAAAATATAAGATTAATTTAGTGAAAAAAATATGCATAATACGACTCTCAATTTACATTTATACAAGTCCACTAATATTTTGTTTGAATAGGTTTTTAATGAAAATATATATTTTGAGATTTGGATGGAAAATGGAAAAAATATTAACTAATTTTGGTACGCTTTTGTGACAGCTGATTTAATATATCAATTCTAATAAAATCATTTAAAAAGAAAATTGGGAACCACCAAAAGAATAATTTTATTAAGATTAGTACACCAAATTAGTTATCACATATATGTACTAGGACTAATTAATATTTTTTCAACCAAATCAATCCATTTCATGAGCACCTGGACTCCAAATTATTTTTAATCCAAGAGGGATGTCCAAGTTAGAATATGAGTTTTTCTTGCATAAAATTAAGATTTGATGAATCTTGATCACCAGAAGGCCCAACTACGACATTTGGGTTCTAAACCAGAGGTCCATATATTCAAATGGGCCTCTATTGCTTCATCAAAAGCTTCCAAACATGATGTTCAACAAAGGTATGGGCCTTTTTTTTTTTTTTCTTGTTTTCATTTCTCTTCCTTTGTGAGAATATTTTGTTCTTTGGAAGTTTTCCTCTTCTTACGAAGGGTTTTGGTTTGGTTTATATATTTGAAAGATTTACAATTTTATTGACAAGAGATTCACACAACAATCTTCAAATCTACAAAGAAGAAGACGCCGTTCTTTGTTAGGGCTCTAGCCTCGTCTTCTCAATTAAAAGAAAATCTCTAGAACACAGAAAAATTTAGATAAAAATTGAAATATGTGTGGTCTTTACTTCAAATCCTTTTAAAATATCTTGTTGGTGTAGTTTTTTTAAATAATTGTGACGAGTGTTGATGTTGTTGTTGTTGTTTTTATTATCTTATTATTTTGCTTAGGTGGTGTCCTCATCACTTTGTGCGAATCTCACTCTGTTTGTATTCCAAATATGGTGAAAAAGAAGCTATCCATGCGATGAGTCATTAAATAATGTTGAATGTATTATGGATGGACTAGATTGATTGTCAAAAACTTAAGTTTAATAGTTTGAGTTCAAGTAAACATAACTTTCAATACAGAAGAAGTTTCTGAATATATTATATTAGTCTAGAAAGCTTATTAATTCAGTCTGATTTTAGAACCAAATTCTATTATTTTCATTGACATTTAAGCCTTTTAACTATTTTCTATGTTATGCATATTTCCTGTTTAGTTTTACATCAATGTTTTTAAAAAAACTTTGTTTAGAACTTTTATAAAAACCTTTTAAAGACATTTTGTCAGCTCATATGACTTCAATAACATTTTTGAATTTGCAGAACATTTTATATTTAGATTTCTTTCTTTTTTCACATCTTACCCTATGTCATTAAATCCAATAAACCACAAAATATGTTTAATTTCCTCCTTTTTTATATTTGTTTAGAGATTTAGGAGATGTGTTGTTTTTATAACTTTACTATATATATATGTCAAAATGAAAAAGCCAAAAGGAAAAAAAATTTCAACTGATCCATGAATTTTTTTAACAATCATATATATATATATAGAGGACGTACAGTTTTAAAAAAATAATAGTGAACCTCTTTAATCAGCACATAGGATAACAAAATAAACAGAAGAATGAGTGTAATAGGACGCATGTGCAAACCTAAAATTGGTATCAGAGACACAATGATACCGCAGAACCTCTAGCCTCGCCCACCATAGCCAAAAACCAAAAACAAAAGACAACACATTATAATATTATTTATTAATTTATAATAATGCATTGTACAGTGATCACTTTGTCACATTAGCCCTGAGCCCCCAAAAAACCCTAATAAATAATCTTACTAGCTCTTGACCTATGCGGGTTCCACTCCAACAGCTCCAAAAGGTTGTCCCTAAGTTTATTAATCTCTTAACCTAATCAACTCATCCTCTAATTAGACTCATCCAAATTAAGTACCATTTTATGTTTTGTACGTATCAAGTTCACTTGGATTTATTTAATTTGCATCTATAACTTGTTAACGTAATCGAGACGTCGACTGTGGCTAGCTGTGAGTGCCAAGTGGAGTCTGAAGGAAAGCAAACATTTTTCTAAACACTATAGATGTTAGAATAATTAATCATGGTTTAATCAGCTCATTTGCATGTGTCTGATTGGTCAGATTAATCAATTAATTAAGGGTTAGCAGTCATCATGTTCATGGGTCTCTTTCGTTTGGGGTTTAATGAAATTAAATTAGGACTAATATGATCAGTGTGACTCGTCGCCTTTGTGGTTAGTGGTAGTTGGTAGGAGCCATGTCAGTCAACTTGTGTTTATTATAATTTTATCTTATATTTTTAATTGATAAATATTTTTTTCTTATTTTATAAAAATTTGTCTCCATTTATTCAAATTCTGAAGTAAACAATTTTTACCCCTTTAAATCCAAATCTTATATTTGTTCTTAAGAGTGAATTACATAAAATTTAGCTAAATTGATATACATCTTTCTTTTACTTTTTATATATATATATATATATATACAGACCTTCACTAAAATAAAAAAGAACTTTATATTTTAGTTTAATTTAAAATTTTTAATTAAAATTCCTTCCATTTTAATTTTTTGAGATAAAAAACCGTGTAGTTATATTAATAGAAGATATTTTAATAAAAAAATTAAATTAAAATATTATATATATATATATATATATATATATGTATATGTATATATATTTATATATATAAGAACTTTTTATTTGAAAAAATCTATATAGTTTCAATAAAACTCAAGACAGGTATGCATAATTTACTCTAATTTATAACCATTTATCGTACTTAACTAAGCCTGGTCGGTAATCCCTTTTATTACTTGCATTTTCTTTTTCTCAGATCTTTATCTTATTCCCTTGAAAATACATAAAGTGTTATAACAAAAGTCTACCTTCCGATTAGATTTGACAATGAATTATTTGAGTCGTGTGTGTGTTTTTCCTTCAATCTTTGAAAATTAAAACTCAAACTTTATTGAAAAGCTGACCTCTTAACATAGACAGATTTAAAAGGGCGAAATTTTTGGATCAAGTATTTGAATTAAAGAAGCAAATTCATATAATCCAAGAAAGATAAAATTTTATAAATTAAGGAAATATAAAATATAAGACAAAAATACATAAAAAATTAAAATTTTAAAAATTCAAAAGACAAGCACCGCCCTTGGATGTATCCTTGTATATTTATATTAAAAAAGCATGGGAAATTAGTTTTTGATATCATGTCTAAATAATTATAACATAAGTATATTATTTATTGCATTATTTAATTAACAATAAAATTATTTTCTATTATGACTCCAACAGTTGAACATAAGATTTTATTAAATTATGTAACAATGTGGTTAATGATGTCTATTTTGACGGGCCATGGCAACTTCAATATATTAAATATTTATAAGAAGAGCATGGACCACCTTTGAAAAAAGATGAATTTAACTATGTTTCAGTGGCATAACCATCCTCCAAAATCAGAAGTGAGAGTACACCATTATTGAGGAGAATTCCAATTCATCCTCTGTCATGCACATTCAATGAAATGGAAGACCTAGCAAATTAAACAGCTTTGTAGCTAAATCACAGTAAAAATCTCTTATAATTAAGTTACTCAAGTCCTTAATTATATATATCACACCCAATAACTAGGACAGTTTTCTGCATGCAATATTATTCCCGTAAATATTCATAGCCATTTCGCCCCATTAAGAGCTCCAATATTATATAGATATCTTGTTTCAAAACACGACATTGATGTTCTATTAACTTCACGGAGTGGGGCCAATGGTATCCTTTGGCGTCAAAATCTGAGAAATGGAGGTGGGATCAAAGACATGCAAAAATAATAATGAAGCCAAATGCATGTAACTTTCGTCCTCCTAAACAATCCAATTGAAAGCTTGCTAAGAGTCAAATCTTGCCTTCTTGTATGTTGTACGTACCCACAGAATTATGATCAACCTATAATAGGGTTTTAATGCACCTTTCATCTAAAAAGAAGGAACTAATCTTTTTGGTACATACAGAACGATGATGCTGATAGTTCAAATCTGGAATGCGTTCATCATAACCCATAACTTCATGATTTCAATTCAACAATTGTACTCACCGGCCTATAATTATTTTACGCCCTAGGAAATTCCAAAAAGTTCAATGCATATACGCCCTAGGAAAAACAAATCCACTTTGTACATCATAACTCATTATATTGTCCGTAGTTTTGAAATTTTCTTAAGATTGTCCAATCGATGAATTTAATTATTTTACGTACGTACGATGGATTCTCACTTTTCATCCACATTTAAAGAAATATTCTCTCGATTTCTCTCTCTCTTCTCAACCAATTAAATCGGTTTATTTTTCAGTTTAATAGGTTCTATTAAAATTAAACCAAATAAACCCATGCTTCTTTCGAGATTTTTTTTTACCATGCATTTTCAATTTATAGTTTGACAAGTATAATGAAAGATTATGCAAATATGTGCTCAAAACTAATACAAACTGATTGAACCAAAACAAATCGATTAAAACTGAACAAATTGAAAAAAAAGAAAGAAGAGGTAGGTCCAAATCTAATTTTAACATATCAAAATTAATTAGATTGGTTCCATTTTTGGTTTTGGAAGTTCAGTTAAAATCAAACCAAGGCGAACCAATGCTTCTTTTGGGATTTTTTTAAACCATACATATTTAATTTGTAGTTTTGATCAGTATAATTAAAAATATACCACAAAACACTTGTAGTTATGAAGCAAGTTGACATCGTATCTAAATTTTTATTGTCACACTATTACCTAAAACAAGAAAAAAGATACGAGCCCGAACCAAATTAAACTAAATAATTCCTTTATTTTTGCAAAATTGAATTGCTTGGCTCGGTTTGGTTTTGATTGAACAAAACCTATAATGTATTTATGTATGTATGTATATAATGGAAGAAAACAAATATATAGACGATTGCTGCTGTCACTTTCGTTACTCAAAGTTCTCTTATTAAATCGGTGAAAACGTTGACTAGCTAGTTAATTATTAGTTGAATCATTTATATTTAATTTCAGTCATCACCCTACTTTGTATATACCTAATATGATGATAACCTACGTCAACATCATTATCTAGCCATATGTGTGTGTGTACACACACACACACACGGAATCAGGGTTATCCTCTACTTTGTCAAATAATACAATATTACTTAATGGTTAATAGGGGCATGACATGGAGATTAAGACCCACCAGACTCCAGTAACCAGATATTCGGAGCTGGCTTGAATAAAATCTTTTATGTGCTGCCAAAGAAGAAGCAACAAAAACGAAGCTTCATTATTAATTAATAAACAAGTTGCCATTCCACAAGTTTATCTCTGGGTGAATTGATCATATTTAAAGAGAAAGGGGGATGAATTAGGAAAGCAAGTTTACTCTTTCATGGGAAAACTCATATTTTTTAAATTACTTATTACTACAAGGGAGCAAAACCTTGCCCTTCGTGCATGGAATTTACAAGTTCCTCGAACTCGATCCTTGCTTGTATGTAGGTGGTCGTATGCAATTAACAATATCCCTAGGGGCACTTTTGGTAGCTAAAACAAATAAGTCACGTAATTAAGGATGAAATTTGAATTTGATTCTATGGGGTGAAAGTTTTTAAATAAAAAATTTAAATTAAGGGGCACAAATTCATATAATTAAATAAAGTAAACTTTTATAAATTAAAGAACTAAATTAGAAATATAAAATAAAATTACATATAAAAATTAAAATTTTAAAATTCTAAGGACACGACCACACCTTCGTACCCCTTAAATTCATTTCTGTCTGTAATAGATGCAAATAAATGTCTATATATGCGCATGCAATTAACTATTAGCTTATAACCAAATAACTTTGTTTTAATGTTTGGCCAAATAAATAAATGAGTGAATTAGATAAAATTATCTTAAATTTTGCAGAAATTACAGAGACTTTTTTATATTTGTAAAGTATATATATTTATTCAAATTATAAATTTTTAAATAATATATTTTCATGAAAATGTATGAGGATATTTTATTTGAAAAACTATTTAAATTGATAGAGGGTATTTTAGTAAAAAAAAAAGTTGAAAAGAGACTAAAGTCTAATGTAACTTTAACATAAACTTTTGCTTTAAGAGCGATCTTTGTATATTTTGAAAAAATTCTGAATAATTTGAATAAAATTAATTAGAGGTTTGTATAATTCACTGAATGATTAAATAGTGATGAAATATAAAAAGAATTAATTAGCTTCTTATTTATGCATAGATCTCTCATTTTGCTTTTGGTTTATAAACTAATAAACAATGAGAAAGTCTAACTACCATTAGATCCGACCATTTGAAACCAATAGAATGCAAAGAGTTCAGCAGCCGCGTTAAAGGAATAATGACTCAAAGGCAATAATAGTATTAGGAAAACTACATTTTCTAATGCAACTTTCACATTCATAAAAGCACGTGTAACGATAGTGACTGATCTTCATTCAGAATTTTATTTTGACTTGTCCCTCATTAGTCTTTGAAAGGCTCTATCAGTTACCCATATTGCAGAGTACATCGCATTCTTTGATCTTAGTTTTATTTGCCATTGTTATTAATATTAATAGGAAAAAGGAATATTCTTTGCTTGAGTCTATTTTCAGACATGATTTTTCATACCAGTCAAATTGATCAAGCTGTTTCATTTTGAAAAACTTGAAGGTGATAATAGAATAATTAATGTACATTGTTATCATCAGTAACATCTTGTCTATTCATCGAGGAGGAGCAAGATTCGACTAAGCTTGGACTAAATTGCCATTTAAAGCATTAATAGTTTATCTAACTACTATATTTATTGGTCGAGGTGGATTACGCAATTAATTTACCCTTTCTTCTTATTGTAACAATATAGAAGATTAAAATTCTTGATTTCCCGAATCTTAAGTATAGTTGTGAGGATTCATTCATTTTCTTTATAAATATAAAAAATTGAAGTGTGGATGCTAGAAATTGTTCTATATATATATATAATAGCCCTCGTTGCTTCTTCGCGAAACTTATTATATCTACTGATAAAATCACATGTTATATTTTAAAACATATAAGTCTAGGACAGAAATTGCTACTGACTTCAAAACAGAAATAAACACAAACTATTTTTTCCCTTGTTTAGCAAATAAATAAATCAAGATAAGCATGAGTTTAACCTAGTCACGCTTGGCTACCATTGAAAAGAAAAAATATAGGTAGATTAGGTGTATGGATATTTAATGGTCAAGATTTGATCTATTGTGTGAATCAAATCGTAACCATTGAATATATGCGTGTACTCAGTGTACACAAATTTCAGTTGCATTATGATTTTCTTTTTTGAGAACAATATAATTCAAACATCCTTAGTCCTTCCCTCTTCCTTTCTCCCTTTACCACTTTTATAGTGTCTCGTTTTCTTCCTCCTGCTTTCAGAAATACCATGAATGAACCACGTGTACCCACATCATAAATTTATTGGAGTGCTCCATGAAAGATTTTAAAGGTCTTTGATGGCGAGAGGAAGTAATGATTACAACGTGATGGTTATAATTAGCTTCAACTTAATTCAAACCTCCAAATTCCACAATTCTGACCAATTACCATGCATTTAACCCTCCCGATCCCTTCACTATCTGCCGACGGTATCTTAATCACTACCAGCGAAGAAGAAAATGGAGAAGATGGCCATAATCAACTATCTACTCACCTTCCTCACTTTACTTACTACCATTATATATATATGTCTTTGTCCCAAAAAAAGCTTTTTAATTTGGACTTGGAAAATGATCCTACCAAATGATGGAGAAAGCTTATTACTTTTGTACCTCGTTTCCATCATTGCCTGCGAGAAAATCTAAACCTTAACAACTGATTTGAAAACTTGAAAGAAACTGGGCCATAGCTCCAGAGCTTGATAATTACTGAGACTGACACATCCCTTGAAGAAGAGATTCAGAAGACGTCCTAGAGTGTGAGCTAATCTGGCAATAAAGCTATGCTTATAAGTGACTGATGTTAGCTCAATCCATCGATTGTCCTAGCTCGTGAACAGACTTGTGCAGATTATTAGGGGCCAATTTTATTTATCTTTCTGAGATTGAGTATTGATGGAAATGCTGATGTAATATACTAGACTTATTATTTGACACGCTTGATATCTGATATAAATTAAGGATTCTTTTTCCTAATAAAGTTACTTTTTGTCAATAATTTTTTTAAACAACATAAAATTGTGATTTTAGTTTTGATAAATCAACAATGCCATCTAAATTGTTCATAAGCTTTAATATGGGATTATAATATTATTCTTAATATATTAATAAAAAAATTAATTAATCTTATTTCTAAAAAATATTGGGTAAAATGTAGCTTAAGGAAATATATGAAAGATCGAGAAAATTTATTCATTATTTTTAAAAAAGAAAGTATTATATTAGTCATTTACTTTTTGTTTCATGTTAATTTGGTCTTTTATAAATTTAGAATGTTAAAATAATCCTTGAAATATTTAATATTAATTAAAAATAGTTCCTTGTTAAGTCAGTTATAATTTTTTCTAAAAGATTACTTTTAATTAATATTAAATTTTTAAGGGACCATTTTGATACTACACATTTGCATCGGACTAAATTAATACTAAAGTAAAAAATGAGGGACCAAAACACTCATTTTCTCTTATTAAAATAATATATGGAGTATAGCTTAATTCAATCTCAAAAGAATTAGTGTAATCTACTAAAAAAATTTGATAACTTAGTGAGAATGTGATGTGAGAATAATATTGCTTTATTATCCGTGGGGTGTTCTACAAAGTCCACAATTTCTAAGGGCCCATTGGGTTCACAAATTAAATTTTGAGAGAATGAGAACGAGAGTAGGAATGAGAATGAAAAGAAATACAATATCACATGATAACATTTGGTATGACATGGAAAGAAATAGGAATAATTATATTTTACCATGTTTGGTATGATTGAAATATTTCATTTACAGATGGAAAATATATACAATGACTAATATGCCCTTGGAAATAAAATTTTAAAAATGATATTAAAAAAACAATATTATTATTAGCCATACTTGAGAAACGAGTCTAAGAGCACTAGGGTCAAAGGGGTTGGTATGTCCATCGCTAGTCTTCGTTTGTGAGGCTCACCGTTCAAGGATAGCATTTGTGTTTGTGCTGGTGAGCATCGTAACCGGTGTTCAGTGATAAGAGGTGGACAAAAGCGCAAGCATGACCTTTGTAATAGGTATGCATGAAATTCCCATTTCTAAAACTGTGAACTTGATATCGAAATAGCTTGCGTTTGGTCGAGTTATTATGATGAACACCTTTGGAATGTCCTTGCGATTGGCCGATTAGTTGTTGTATAATGAACACCTTTGGAATCAAGATTGATTTCCAATTTCTAACCATGAGGGAGAGTTTGTAGAAGGGATTTTCTGAGTTTTGATTCACATTGAACTACTAGCATTTTTAAATCTATGTGCTATGACAAAGCTGGCAAAAATTGTTCCCTTTTCCCTCCACTATGACTATGAAAGATATCAAAGAAACAAAGGCATTTGAAAAAATAATTTGCAATCACTTGAAGCAAAATAGACAGACAAATTGTTTATTTGGTGAGTAATGTGCCATGAACATACACATGAGATTTTCTTAACTGATGCAAGAACTTATACATGGTATATTTTCTGAAATTTCACTCACATTAGATGTTAATTTTCATTTCCCATCTAGAACAAAATTAAATGAACCATAATTTTATTTTGGTTTTATTTTTTCTTTGCTCAATTGCTTAATTAGTATGTTGCTTATAGGTTGACTACACAAAGTATGGATTGTATATAGAAAGAGGAAAAACATGATTATACAACTACTTGGCATAATTGGCTGCAACATTTTCTTTAAAATAAAGCTTGAGATTAATCTATTCCCTTTCTGTTTGACATGTAGCTTTTAAACTGTTGTCTTGTTTACTAGGTTGCTATCTTTATTGATTCTACTAAATGTTCATTACTTGTTTAGGTTATACTTAAAATGCTTCAAGTGAGTTCCTCATGTTGGGGATTATGCTTTTATATCCTATCTTGGTGTTCAATTTATTTCTTTTGTATTCATTTCAGTGACAAGCTCCTTAGTTTCAGTTAACTTGCCAGCTATAGCCTCCTCAATTATCATCCTTCGTTATTTATTGCTACATTACGATAAAAGGAGAAAAGTTGTTACACACATTTGGGTTGCAAGTTGTTGCGGCCTCTTTAATTATCATCCTTCTTAATTATCATATCTTTTTGGGTTGTAAGTTGATAGACTAGGAGTTATCTGTTCTTTTATGGTTTAGGGATCTTATTAATCAATGAAATGCATGGAAAAGAAAACAAATTTAAACTCCAAAGAGCCGTTGGTAGCATAAACTAATGGAAAACTGATATGCAAAATATTGGTACAACACCATCAATCACATGGCTTATAAGCATTAAAAACTTAACTCCTTGATAATGCACCAAACAAGAACCCATTATAAGTTAATACTGTGTATTATTCTAACATTTTTCAATACATACAAGTAGTACAACCATCATTGATTTGTCAAATTATACCCTGTACAAGTGATGCTAACTAACAAACAAAAAGTTCTTACCATCAACTTCAGGTACAAAAGTATCACCACCTATACATACAAAATAGCCCACTTAAAGCTCATAATTTTACAAAAAAATATAACTTATGAGCCATATCTGTTCCATCAACATAGTAGTGGACATCTATACACATGTATACAAAAAGAGGGTGGGTCATATATAAGGATCTACTCTATGAGCTCCTTAATTCATGCCAACTTTAAGTCATCCGCTATGCCGGTGAATGCAACCATTAACCCTTCCTCAATTGCAAGCTTGAGATGAACCTGAAGGTACTCTCGTTAAGTCAATCCATAAACCTTTACCAACTCAGCGCCAAGCTTCACACGCATAGAGGTCATTTCATACTTATGTGTCGACTTATCCATGTGGCCACAAAGAGTGTTAATGCTCCCTCCAACACTGTTGATTGCATATGCTAGATTATCCTCTTGGTTGCGCTTTCTCTTCTTCCTCGTGGATGATGCATCACCTTTATTCACGGGAGGCACCTCAGTGAAAGCCATAGGCCCATCAACATCCACATCAACCCTAGTGTGATCAATGCCATCCAATCTTACCTCATCAAGGAGTGGGTCACTCTCTTCATTGACATCACATGCAGATTGAGCATATCTTCCAGTTGCACGGTCCTTCCCCCAAACAATACATAGCTCATCAAAGTGTGGGAATGACCAATTTCTATAGGGGGTTATCTTTTGGTGGGTCTACAAGAAATTATTGAAAGTGATGATGGCATTAAACTAATAATTTCATGCACCTCTAAATGAAGGAAAAACTTGCATTACCTTAAGATACTCATCCTACGCCTCCTTTTCTGTAGTCACACATTTCTTGTCCGCTTCCTACTTGAAGATGCTTGTATTTGTGCCAAACACCATATCATGCACAATCCTCTAAGTGGTTTTCAAGGTCTTCATTCTTGATTGAATGTGAGGTTTATCCTTGATCCCATACCCTGGTAAGCGTTACTTTATCATGAAGGCAAGTTGTTGCTGATATTCAGTCCTAAAGTTGCTTCCTTGCATATATTTTTGCTAATGCCTCAAGTCAACTAGGCATTTCGTGAGGACTTTATCCTTTTCCCGTTGCTAAACATGTTTACCAAATGCATCAGCTTATGAACCTGCCATCTGCAGCACCAGAATACAAAAGGCCAATACATCTTATCCATATAACTGTTAACATTCCAAGTATATAGGGAATAAAGAAGTAAGCAAATATCAATTTATCCATTAATAAACTACCAGTCACACAACAATGTATGCAACATAACGAGTCCATTACACATTAGTTTTGCTTAACATATCATATGCAATCAAATTCAAAAAGTATGTGTAACATAAAATACAACCTTGATATATGGCTTTTAAAACAAGTTGATGTTATCAACTAGCTATCATTAACCAGCTATATGAGCTTTATACTTAGTAAACATCTGGCTTGTTAGTGCATCCTGCCATGTACTTCATGCATCGCTTGGCTCAATTGTAGATATTGTTGCATTGTCAGTAGTTACAGCTTCTGCATTAATGTTTTTAAGCTCTGTGTCCAATAGATCATTAATAGTTGTCTGCCTAATAAGGTTATGTAACAAGTAGCAAGCAAGGATAACATGATTATCGGTCTTGATAGGGTAGAAGGATGGGCTTCACAAGATGGCCTAATGTAGTTTAAGAATTCCAAAACATCTCTTAATGACATTACGGGTTGCTGCATGTTTCATGTTAAAGTACTCATGAAGGTTCGTGGGATGCCTGCCATTTCTCCACTCATTCAAGTGGCATCTTTATCCCATGAATGATGCAAGAAATATGTCATAATTAGTGAATCTTGTATCTACCAAGTAATAATAACCTGCATAATATAAAAGGAATTGTTAGTCAAAAAATAATTAACATGCCATAGTGCATAATGAATAAGTAACATGCCTTATAGGACTCTTAACCCATTTCGTTTACTAATGGCATCACGTAACACCTTTCCATCAGTTGCTGATCTTTCCCACCCTACTAACACATAAATGAATTAAGCATCAGTGGAACAAACCCCTAACACATTAGTAGTGACCTTGCCCTTTCAGTTTTGATACCTTGATTCGTCTTGCAACGATACTTTAATCTTCACATGGGTCCCATCCAGTTCACCAAGACATCCTTGATAAGAAACTTTGACAGTTTACAAACATTGCCATATCCACATGTCAATAACATAAGCTATTCAAATATGGTACAACTTACCGTGAACCACTTTCATCTTTCATCAATTGAATCATTAGAAATAGGCTCAAGCTTTTTGAAAAGCTTACCTTCCAAGTGCATCATTGCTTTGAGACAATGTTAAAGTACCAGCTAATGGTCTCACCAGACCTTCCAAATTGAAATTAGATAACTCTACTCTTAACATGATGAGCTAGAATATGCAAAAACATTGCCACTTGTTCATCTACTAACATGTTTTTGGTAGGTTTCAGTCTACCTATTGAATAAAGCATGGAACACAATCTATCGAATGTGGCTTAATACATTCTAATTTGGTTGAAACAAGTTATATCATTAGCATAAACTAGGTTCCTAAGGTGTGGTCTTTTTACATGGAAGTTTACTGTGTACTTGTTATACATAATGGACTTTCTACGTTGGGCAATTAGCATCCCAATGTCTAAAAAACATCTATAAAGACTTACAAGTATGATAACCTAGCATACTAATATGTGTACTATGAGTTGTCTTCTTGTATAGTCCATTTTTGTACAGATATAATGTCTAATGTATTGATGATTTAGGGGATCAAAATTTACTACTAAGGAATAACACTTTAATTCATATATAGGTAGGCGATTACTTTATATTCAGCATATAGCCTAAGCTTTGATGAACAAAAGGGGGAAAACACCAAACAAAGCGAATAATTAGCATAAATGATTTATAATGTTCAAACATAATCAACTACAAAAGGAAAGATGTTCAAATTCTTAAATGTGTTAACCATATATAGTTTATTTGGTCCAAAAAATGTATTCAACATACTATAAATAAAAGTTGTAGTATTTTTTCTTATAAAGAAGAGAATCAATGAATAAAAGAGTATCCATAAAAGCAAAATCATAACAAAAAATAAAATATTTGTAAGACAAGAGTACCTTCATAAAAGAAGTGATAAGTTTTGTCTCAAACATTAATCAAATTATTGAAAGCATTTGATAAAATACAGTAAAAATTTATGCTATTAATACATTTTAAAAATTATTATTGTAAGAAGGCAATTTTCATAATAACTATTTTTGCAACGAAGTTAAGCATGTCATATAAGGAGCCTTTGTATATAATAATACGTTACATGATCAAACATGCAAATATGTGGGTAGGTGAGACTACATTCACACTGTTCATATTCAAACAAATATGGGAGTGGTAATCTCATCTACCCACATTCCCAATCCCGCTTCCTAAATCTATGTACCAAACAGTCCCGAAAAGAATTGAGTTCGTACAATAAATGTCGCAATATTTCAATTTCTTTGATTAATCAAATGTCAGAATCGTACGAAGTATGAAGGCCCCAACCTAGAACTTTAAAGGTGGTTTTTTTCTGTTAATGGGTGAGAAAGTATAAGACTTGGGCGGTAGTATTACTATTAAGCTTGCAATTGCATATGTCACATCTTCCACTTCATTGGGCGGTTTCATATCAAACCTAAATCTTTCGGAGCACTTTTCCCTCTTTCAATGAATATTTTAACGGGTCAATTAAGTGTTTGACTTTTCAATCAACCCAATCATATTCAATATCTCATAAATATTATATCATTATGACATTTTATTTATTATTTATTAAATAAGAGTCAAAATATTATGAATTTATAAAATAAGATTTTGTCTTTTATTATAAAAAAATAAATTAATTCTATTAATTAAGCACTATTAATTATTTAATATATTTGTGTTTTAAGAAATTAAACAATAGTATAATAAAATGTTATCTTATATTTCATAATTATTACATGTGAAGTTTATAATATTTAAAATTTGATGGAATCATCATTCGTTAAATATGCATTAAAAAAGATCATTTCAAACTATAATCACGATTATCAGAAATTTTAATGAAGGGACATGTCAGCCTATATTTCTTGTGATATACTTTAATTCTTTCATACGTTTCCAATTAAAGTCAACGTGATGGCATATGTCTCTCCTAAATTTTCTTTTTATAATTTTTACAATTTATATGATATAGTATTTGTTAAAAAAAATTTACCGCATGTTTTATTTATTTATTTCACCAAGTCATCAAGTCTATCCTAGTGTTTAAGAAATTATTTAATATAGTAATCAGCAGAACATGGTCATGTAGCTTAAGTTTAGTAGCTGATATTTCTGTCTGTTAGGAATAGGATATTTAGCTGTTTGAAATAAGACTATAAAATGGCTGAATAAGATCATTACAACAGTTTTGAGCATCTTTGCTACTCTCTCTCATATTATTACTCCTCCTTTCTGCTAACAGTTGTATCAGAGCACTTGTTGAGAGAGGAAGGAGAGAGATCAAAAGATGTAGTTTTGACAGATGCCCAAAAAGAGAGATTAAAAAAAGAAAATTAAAATAAATGCAACAATCTTTATCTAGACATAATAAATTTAAACTTCAACAAGAACAAATTAAGATTAATTTATAAGATATGTAATTAAATATAGAAAACTGAATTAAATTTTTCTCCTTATCACTAACAACTCAGATATGATAGAAAAACAGTATATCAATTTCGCCCCACTGACTTAGAATTTGGCTGTCATATTGGTTCTGTTATTTGGAAAACGAAGATATATTGTTCCATCCAACTAATTATATTATTAATTAACGTAAAATCATTATATCAATTAACCTCAATCTCATTGTTGCCTTAGATAAATGACTGTGAACAACAAGTTGTTAAGGGCATTAAGTAATGTGAGCTTATATAGATGAACACATTATCGTCTGTTCAAATTTTAATTTTGTTATTTTTTTTGGAATAATGTCATGAAATTTTTTTTTGTTTCGATGGACTATATAATTTATACAACCCGACCAAGGAGATAAACCCCCACAATAATCCTAAAAAAAATTATTCTAAAAACTAATTACAGAACTAATATGTTATAGTAAATATATATATATATACATTTTGTTATAAGAGATGGCAGTACAATTTTGACATCAAACCCATTAAGAAACGCAATTTGGAAAGATCGTATATAACGACATTATAGCAATATAAAAGAAGTAGTAAATGTGATTTGGAAGTAAGAGATAGATGACAATAGTTTATAAGAGAATTGAAGTTGAGAAACCTTGGTGTCTTCATGTACCAAACATTGATAACATGGAGAGGTTGGGGAAATAGGACACAGGCTAAGACATGGTCCAAGGCTCTAAGCATATATAAATTGAAGAGTGAGAAGAATATACATATATATATATATATATATATATATATATATAGGTAGAGAGGGGGAATAGTGATAGCACAAATGTATTATATATATATATATATATATAGCAACAGGGGAAGAATATATATACAGTGATGAATTCATGTGGTGAGGGGGAGGCATGCCCAGTGTCACAGGGCGCAAGGCAAGGGAAGAAGGGGCATGCAGGGTTGAGGACCAATGAGATGTGTTGTGTAAGTGTTGTGCCTAATAAACCTAAGAAGCCCCACGCCTATACGCCTTTCTCATGAGCGACATGGTGGACCATACCCCACAGTCCCCCTCCCTCATATTTAGGGGCATGCCATCATGGCCCTACCCTTCTTTGGGACACCCATGCATCCCTTCACTTACAACCCACGTTCTTATGTGTCTTATGTTGCCCTCCTCCCTCTCATGCATGTCCATAGACATGTTTCATGAGTTTTTTAAGAATTAGATTTCTCTTTTTTTTTTTTTTTTTTTTCTAAATTGAAACACAAACTCCTTGATTTGAAGCTAAAATATGAGGAAAATAATCTTAAGAATAATATTAATATTTAAAATATATATATATATATATATAACATATGAAAAAATATTTTTTTCGAATATTTTATTTAAATGTTATTTATTTTGGGTTGGAAATTATAAATTCCATTCATTATAAAATTAGAAACTGACCGTTTTTATATTGGTCAACTACATATTTAATGTTAGAAAATAAGATGAAAAAATTGGAGAAGATAGGCCTTAAGTCGTGAGATATCATTATCTTTAAAGAGTAATTGCCTGTACATTGGGGATTTATATACAACGCTTTTCCAAGAAACAACAAAGCCTCTTAGAACTCTTTAATTCCCATTATTAAGATACATATTCCAATAGTTGTCGCTCTTCATACTTAAGACATATTTCAATACATCAATATATAGACATATTTATTTGTTAATTTTAAATTATATCTATATGCACACACATAATAAATGAACTTTCCTTTTATACCTTTCTATTTCACTACCATTCCAATGTGAGACTTCAAATCCCACGCAACATTACAAATTACTCAACGATTCCCCACTAATATTACTTCATAATATCATGCACATAAATTATCTTATTTCAATTTAAGCCTTCTATTTCTTTAAATATATGAAGTTTTGACAAAGTTAATGGTATCTTAGGATTTGAACTTTAACTTCTTTGTCAAAATAGAAAGCATAACCCACATGATATTATGCACATAAAGTATCATGCACATAAAGTATGTTAAATCATGTTTTATTTGAAGCACCACCACCTAGATATCCATATAAATGGAGCTTGTCATTATGTCCTAGTTACTCCAGACATTTAACAACTTCATTAGAAACCTTGTCAACCTCCATTCATAATAGTGTTCACTATAGAGTTTGTCATGATACCCTTATTGCTTTAAGACACTTACCAACTCCTTTACTCCTATTATAACAGTTTTTACAACATACTTTACCATATATGAAACTTTACGTACCAAATCTACTGTTTGATCAACACATAGTAACTTGTTATTATCCATTAAACTTGTATTGTTAGAGCGTATACTAACTTAAATTTGGGTTCTCATCATTGGTGTTTGTTGGTTTGAGGGTTCTAGTCTTGTTTCCTCATGAGTTTGTTGTACTGAATTTCTTGCCAGCACTTTGTTAAAAAAAACCGATCAGATTCTTGCAAGATCTTACCTAGACTATTGTTATAATCCTACCTACAATTTCTCAAGAGAAACGTAGCTTTACAGTACAAACATATGACTGGTTTTGGTTGCGATCATGACTCTTTTTCATTAAACAAATTCTTCAATCATTCTTTAACAAGCTGCAAACTCATTTTGATAGAAGAACAAGTTACGCAGGTCGTCCTATTTTAGGGTTCATTAACTTTCTTTATTGTGGATGTATGCAAAACATATCTATGCAAATTTAACTTTATATATTAAGTTATCTAAGTAGCATCAGTTTATCTATCAATAATATACAAGAATATTTATAAATTCAATCCTAGAATCACTTGCTTCTGATATATACTAGGACACTTATTTAGTAACAACTTTCACTATCTAGCATGTACAATACAAACAAGTGCACACTACAAAATTCCCAATAACTCCAAATATCAATTCAAAGTAATCAATCTAACACAACTTTGAACTATCGTGGCATCAATTAATTAATTAAACTAATCGATCCACCATAATTTCAACTCATATGTGTGAGCATCATAAGGGGTATTAATCTCTTTAAAGATCAAGTATTAAACTTGAGAACCATCAAATAACTATTTACAATTAAGTATTTAGCTTAATTAATTGGGCAAACCCCCACTATTTGATTTACTTTCAGATCAAATATAACATTTATCTCTGGATTCTATATAATTTTCCTCACGCCAACCATGCACATTTGTCTCATCATATATAAGTATAGGAATTTATTATGATTCTTAACTTTGACCATAAGACAAACTTCTAATTTGTGCTAAATATGTTTTGGAAATCAAGTAATTTCACATGCTTTCATCACATTTTCAAGTAGAACAAACAAACCCCTTTTGATCACCCCATTTTTACTCCTTCATATAATTAACTATTTAAAAGTGCAATATAAACATCCATTGGATGCACATAAAATTTGTTCAACTAACATTTTATAGATGCTTTGTGGCCAATAAATAACAAAATAGTGATTTCTAAATTTGGCCCATATTCTTGAGTCATTGTTCTAGCTTTTAAAATTTAAATAGACCCTTCCTATTTATATTTTGGTCTAAATACCCGCCCACAGTCACAAAACGAGTATTGAATCAAAATAGAGCAATGAAACAATATTAAGATAAATTAATAATCTACATGCCTTTCTAGTCCATAATAGTTCTCATATATACTATATATAAGGAATTTTTTCAAATAACTTAGCAATTTTTAATACTAGGTAACGTTCCTTAAATTTGCACTTCATTGTTAGCATGCCATCAATCAAATATTTTCACATGCACTATACATCTAAAAAGTTTTAGTAATTATTTAAAATAATCAAATATCACATATTCCACATTTTTAAGTAGAATATTTATTTAAGTGTATATTTTCAATTCCTCACATCAGTGCAGTTATATGAGAAAAACAACTATGTTGAGAGAGTATCTATATAAAGTCATTTTCGAAATGAAATTTAAATTTTCTAACATATAAGAGAAAAATAGAAATATGTACCTTGAAAAAGCTTGACAACTATATCCTCTGATCGCTTTTGTCCATGGACAATATCTTCCAACAAGTTTGGTTTCTCTTAAATTAAAAATAAGCGATAACTCTAAAACACTAAATCTGACTGACAAAATAAAATATATAAGTATTTTGTCCACCATTTCAATTTGCAACTTAGGCAAGAGGAAAGCATTATTTCCTCTCAGCCCTCAATAATATTACAAATATTTATAATAAGGCTCAGTAAAATAATAAAGCGTATACTGTTTATACTTATATATGAATTACAGTCACAAACAAAAAATCATTCAAGAGTTGGGCATATGCTTTGCACTCACAAGCATTACCGCCTCATATAAAGATTGCAAGAGGGTTCTCCATGCTAATATTTATATATATACATAGAACATATAGCAACTACTTTTAACATCAAAATTTTCAATTAAAAACACATTCCTTTTACTTATCTTTGATCATCAAAATTGATCAATCATATGTATAATACTATGCCAAACAAAAATCTTGGTATTAAATTTTATAATTTATAATTAAAATTAGAATTTTAAGAGAATAACTATCAGTTAACTTACATATCCTTTCATTATGTCGCGGTAGGACTAGGGAAACTATTACACCTATTGTTGGGTAAACATATTTTCTTATTTTGGTGAATAGGCGCGGTTCTCTTTGATAGAGGTATATCTTTTTTTCGATCTCAATTAAAAAATATTTTATAATATGTAGTATTTATAATATTTAGTATTAACTAATACATTTGTCCCTTCATGAAGGAGAAGGACAAATTTTCCAAGGGGGAGCCGACGAATTTTTAAACTTTATGACCAACCCAAGCACCATCTTTTGGGGTGATCACCTCCCGTAATTAAATCACAGAAGATTCTCATGTAAAATAAAACGACGTCGTTTCATTTATGGTTTTTTTTTTTTTTGAGTCAAAAACAGTGCGTTTAAACTTCTTCTCCCTTTGGAAACATTGCGATCTATGCTGCTGCAATCAAAAACAGGTATGCTGCCATCTGTGAAAACGCTGCGTCTCATCTTCCTCGCCTCATTTGGTTGACGCGGGTAGCTCCGACAATGGATTTCGATCCTCTTCCTGTCTTCGGTTACGATCTGGATTGGGGGTATATAGCACTTAGGTTGCATTCTGAAAACGCTGTGTTTAGGTCTCGTCTTCCTCGCCTCATTTGGTCGCCGCCGGTCGCTCCGGCAAGGAGATTCCGATCTCTTCGATTGAGGTTAGGTGCTTCTCTCGTCCTCTCTTTTTCTCTCACCCTCTCTTTCTTTCTCTTCCTTTCTTCCTCACACAACAGAGGATAAGCTTTGATCTCTTCCTCTCCTCTACTCAAAAGTCCCTTCATTATACGCTTGCTCCATCTGTTTCCCCCTAAATTGCACCCCAATATTGGTTCTTAGTATTCACATCCAAAACCAACATCGCTGGTGAAAGGTTGGCGATGACCCTTGAATGATTCCCCTAGAGACCACGTGTTGCTCTCGCATTTTTGGACTTTGCCAATGTGATTGCTTTTTCCTATCATCCACATTGATACTCACATCCAGAAAAATCTCATCCACTACTATAAATTGACAACTATGGCATATGAGAAGCAACGCAACCCAGAGCTTATGAGACTAGCTAAGAAGTTTATTGCAGTAATGGCAGGCTCTCTCTTTCGTCTATTTGTGATTTTGGTAGGACTCATGTTATATGCTTGAAAGCAGCAAACCCATTGAAGCTCTGCAAGTATCCAGTGGTTTTCAAAAGAAGATGCCAATATTTAGTTATATCCAAACACACCGTTTATTACTCAGAAAAATTTTAAAAAAGAAATACATAACTGAAACGATGTCATTTTATTTGACGTGAGAATCTCCTGTGATCTAATTACAGGATGTGATCTGCACCCCATCTTTAGACCCATCAATTTTTGATATCACTATTAATTACCCCAATTAAAGTGTAAATGAATAAATATTTTAACAATATAGTTGAAAATATGATTTTCATTGAGTGTTAAAATATAACTTCTCTGTAAAATTGACATTGTCATATCAATATTTGAAATAATATTTTCTTTCCTCAAGGCAAAGTGATGATAACTATATGAAAATATTAAATGTAATTAAGGGTGACTATATACTGATAAATTGAATCATGTCATATAATCATGTGGCCTTGAAGCTAGTTGGATATTATCACGGGTGCTTATTTTAAAAAATATTTATAATTAGTTTAATCTGAACAGCATCAGTACTTCTATTGTAATGTGGCTCATTATGTTAGTGTGCATGTGATAACAAGGATAATTGAATTGTTGGTAGATTAAGTTTGTTGTACCCAAATATTAGAGGAAAAAAAAAAAAAAGAAAAGGAAAGAAAAGAAAAGAAAAGAAAAGAAAAGACAAAAGCCTCTGGGAGGATGATGTGAGTTTGAACTCCTAAACTATGGGAGAAGTGCCAATTTAGAATATATTCACCTCTTCCCTTTTGGTTATTTTTAAGTTTATTTAACTCTTTAATAAAAAATTGATATATTAAACTACATATTATATGAGTAATTCTATTATTGTCCTAGTCTTAATGTGTAACTTTAGATTTAGTCCGTTCTTATCAAAAATAAAAATTCTTAAAAAAAGGGAAATTAAAACAAAATAAAATATAAGTCAAGCATGCCCCTGTTAAGCGTTTTAAATAGGAGACTGATGATATTACTCCATCCACGCTTGGCATTTCATTGAGAGGGAAGAAAACAGAGTCAGAGAAAAGCAGAGGCAGAGAGTGAGAGGAGAGGAGAGAGCAAACCTTAGGTAAGCGTAAGCCCATTCAATCCTGAAACGAAAAAGCAGAAAAGAAACGCAATAAAGCTTCCGAAACTTCAATCCCAGCTTACAACGACGCAGAAAAACAAATTGCTCATACCGAAGAGACGCAGGGACAGCGAGAAAGGCAAAAGGAAAACGAAGCAAAAGCACTTCTCTCTTTGCTGACTCCAATTCGGTATTGATTGGCAAATGCAATACCATTTGCAGCAAAGAGACACACTTCTCTCTCTCTTCCCAATTTCTGAATGCCATAAACAAACCCACTCACTGCTCTGCTTACACGCTACCTGTGCCCACGCCACTCCACCCCCACCCACACCCACACCCACACCCACACACACATACACACACTTTTTGCCTCTTTGTTTTTCTTTTTTTCCTCTCAACTCTCTCTTCTTCCGTCTCTCTTTCTTTACCATTTTTCATCATCAGCTCCATATATACCTCATCCCGGACCTTACCGTCAAGGTTTTTCACTCCCCCATTCTTCCCTTTCTTCCTATGACACTTTCTTTTTTCTCAATAGCTCATTCCCACCATTGCTCTTCTCCCATTAAATTTCAGGATTCTTCTTCGCTTACCCTTTTCCCTCCCACGCCTTTTTCTTCCCGCAGACCTCGCTGGCCGCGAATGGACGCTGCCTGTAACTACCACCGCCGCCGCCGGAAAGACAAGGTGGTTGTCATAATGGGAGCCACAGGCACCGGGAAGTCTCGCCTCTCCATCGAACTTGCCACCCGTTGCGCCTGCTCCGAAATAATCAACTCCGACAAAATGCAAGTCTACAGAGGCCTTGACATCACCACCAACAAGATCCCCGTGGGCGAACGCAACGGCATCCCTCACCACCTCCTCGGAGACGTGGACCCCGCGAACGGAGAGTTCTTGCCGTTGGATTTTCGCTTCAGCGCGGGGTCGGTTATCTCCGATATCAGCTCGAGGAGGAAGCTTCCTATCGTCGTCGGTGGGTCCAACTCGTTGATTCACGCTCTCCTGGTGGACCGGTTTGACCCGGCGTTGAATGTGTTCGATGAAGGCTCGTCGTCGAGCTCGATCTCGTCCGAGTTGAGATACAACTGCTGCTTCTTCTGGGTGGACGTGTCGTTCCCTGTTCTATCAGATTATTTGCTGAAGCGAGTGGATGACATGCTCGACTCGGGAATGGTCGACGAGTTGGCTCAGTTCTTCGACCCAGAAGCGAGTGACTTAGACAAAGACACGGAGCCCCGGGTTGGGTTGAGGAAAGCCATCGGAGTGCCCGAATTCGATCGTTATTTTAAGAGATACCCTCCGCTGGGTGGGCTGAGGCGAGGAGAGGATCGGGTGCAGGAGGCCGCATACGAGGAGGCAGTGAGGGCCATAAAGGACAATACGTGTCAGCTAGCAAAAAGGCAGATAGGGAAGATCTGGCGGCTAAAAGGTGCAGGGTGGGACCTACGGAGACTAGACGCTACAGAGGCGTTTCGAGCGGCAATGACGTCGTCGGGATGTTCCGGCGACGGCGAGAGGTGGTCGGACATTTGGGAGAAACAGGTGGCCGAACCAAGCGTGAAGATTGTGAAGCGGTTCTTCAAGGAGTAGGTCTTCCAGCTAAATCCTGCTACTCCAATTCAAATTTTATGTTTCATTTCTTTCTCTCTCTTCTTTCTAATTTAAATGAAAAAAATGGAAATTGAAATTGCTTAGGAGGAAGAGCAGAATGGGAAGGGATGAACAATTAAGGCACCTCAGGAAAAAAGCACCTTTTGGCTATTGGGGAAAAAAAAAGTAAGGAAGGTAAATAGAAGGGAAAATGTTCAGAAAGTTTTGGTAGCTTTAGTTTTTTGTTTTCACCTTTTTTGGGGGGAAGGGAGGGGGGTTTGCTTAGATTTTTGGTACGTATTGTGAATGTTGTTCTCCAACTTCATGTCTCTCTCTCTCCCACCATCTTTCTCTCTCTCTCTCTCTCTCACATTTTGGGTGTAGATTTTAAAATTATGAGCAAATCACACAGGAAACTTTCTAACAGTTCAATTCTGTGTGAAGCGCGTATGGCGTATGTGTACAAAATTAGCCTCTTACACCCCAACGTGGAGAACCAGACACACACTTCTGGATTTTAATGGTGGGAAATCAGGATCATCCCAAATCCCTCCATCCTCGCTTCCTCCCATTTGATTCATGTGAAAAAAAAAAACCCACTTTTCTAACACACTCTCTTACCTTTTGTTTTTCCCGACGACGTTATTGCCGCTCGAAACGCCTTTGTAGAGTCTAGTCTCCGTGGGTCCCACCCTGCACCTTTTAGCCGCACGATCTTCTGCCTTTTCTCTAGCTGACACGTGTTGTTCTTTATGGCCCTCACTGCCTCCTCCTATGCGGCCTCCTGCATCCGATCTTCCCTATGCACGGCTTCGCTTTTACGTGGCATTTTTTTCTCACAAGTGATAGAACTTTGGCACGGTTGGACCTTTTGATTTTAGACATTTGAATGTGTAATTAATTTGTCATCAATCTCAACATTCAACCTCTCATAGATAATTTCTTGCACTCGTTAATTATGGCAATTGACATGAATTTTTCTTAATGATCTAGAATCATTTACAAGTTTTGCAGAAGGTTTGACCTCCGTTACTTATATTTGATTGAGTTATAATGTGGGACTTGCGAAACAGAAAAAATAATATTCTGGGAATAAGGCTTATTATATGGATATTTTAATAACAAACATTCGGGATCATTGATAAAATAATCACAAATGCCTAACTGTTTGTCTTGTTTGATTGTGTTGTTAAAGGGTTTCAAATTAAACGGTGCCCTGTTTCTGTTTTAGCTCAATGATGAAGGCTCTGTCTATGACCCCAAACAAAACAAATATTATTAAAGAAGGCTCTGTCTTCTCCAACTCTCTTTAACAGAGCTGTAGACATTAGGTACAGAGAATGATGGCCAAGTCAATTCATTTTTGAGGCATAATGGCTGCAAAATGTAGACTCTGAATTATGAATCTGAATTACCACAAAAGCATATCGTTATGTGCATTTTAAAATGAGATTTTTTCAATAGATCATAACTGGCTTAATTTTTGTTATCTTTCATACATAATCTACCAATAAATTTCCCATTTTTTTAATAGTTAAAATCTCTCCGGACAGACTTGGATTTGCATGCAAATGTCACTTACTATTTAATTTCTCATTTAGCATAAAACAGAATAGTTGACCGTAGAAGCAAGCTCCATAACTTGTGGTGCACATCCTGTTTCATTAGATACTCCAGCAGATTAATACACGAAATATGACTAGGGACAATGGATTGACCTGAAATAGATTGACTTGAACGGTATTATGAGACATGATTGTAAAATTTATCAGAATTCTCAGATATTAAATTTCATGACTCGATATTAAGGTATCTTACAATCCAAACATGTACCATTACACTCCACTCATTTCACATTGCTAATGAAAAACAAAATAATTTAAAAGGTTATAATTTACGCTACGAATTATTGATATAATATAAAAACAATCCATCATCCAAGGTGTAATTTATCATGTCTTAGCTTTAACCTCTCAATCTTCTCCTCCTAAATGTCCCTTTCCATAAATTGTCAAGTCTACTTCAGATGCTTTCCTTAGTTTGTGAGGGAGTTATATTATGAAGTGCAACCAAATCCAAGGGTTCAAGGTTCGGAGAATTCTACAGATAATATAATAGTTAAAACTTTTACGAGGTGAGCTTCATTAAAAAATCATCTTCATTTGTTTTTCAATAATTTATTATAAAGTGAATTTAGTTAAAATTTTCAAGCACGACAAGTTCTCCTTTCTTTTCCTTATCGACCCTCGCATCGAGAATTGCGGTTGGGTAGGTTAGTAGGCATTATTTGGAAACTATGGCATACACGTAGGGACCAAGCTCTGAGGTTTTATGGTAATTCCAGAGTCAGAGAACAGAACATTGTTCTGAATCCTATATTAATGTCTGAAGGTGTAATGAGGTCCCCTGCATATTAAAAGGGCAAATGTTCCTTTCTCCTGCTGGTTTTTCAGTTTCCATTTCTGAAGGTTGAGGAGTAATTTATACTTTATAGGGGGCAATTGTTGAGCATAAAGGAAACTAAGGAGAATAGGGTGACACTCATATAGGATGGACCCATCTTTTTTAAATGTTTATCCAGCTCACCCTCGTTCTCAATGGTTTGAAGAGAAAAAATTATAATTAACAATCATAGGTTTAAAAGATTTATTATGAAGGATTATAGATTTTAAAATTATTCTAAAGAAGTAGGGGACCAAATTTTTTTTCATTAAAGGATCATATTCTATTTCAAAATCTTAGCTTGTGACTTTTTTTATTATATATTTTCAAAGTCTTAGGTCATAATTTTATATAATTTCAGATTTTTTTAAAAAAAATTTAAGGTCTTTCATAATAAATATTTTAAATTTATGATCTTCAACTATAATTCTCCTTTTAAAAAATTGGAAAAACGATTGTCGAATGATTTGGCTAATGGATCCCATTCAAGGGGAGATATTGACAAGAGAGGAGAAGAGAGAAAGGATGAATTTTCTTTTTCTATCTACATCTCTTTTCATTTATTTCTCCTCTTTTAAATCCACCTAAATTTATCGAAAACACAATGTAGAAGATCTAATTAGAGTATTTTTTAGTCGGACAGAGTCATCCTTTCCAATTTCTGAACATGTCCTCATTCTCACACACACCAATGTCAAAATCTTATTTATTTATTTATTTTTTCGTTTCACAAAAGAATGAAAAAGCTCGAAGTTCTACTTTTTTGTTATTCCATCTTTGAAGATCGTAGCTACAATAGTAATAATACTACAAAGTCCCATTTCGAGTTCAAGCCTTGATTTAGTGACAAAAGCAAATAAATAATATATAGCTCAGTGTATTACTGTTGGTGTAAATTATATCTAACTCAATTCTTTAGATTCAGGCTGTAAAATATGATTTTTAGTTTTAATATTAATGACTTGTTTTTTTTACTAGATTAAAAAGATGAATAAATTAAAGTGAGTGTAAATTGGTTTAAGTATCACTTGGTTGCAATTAAAACAAAATATCTCACATTTCTGGGTGAATTAAGGATTGTTGGAAGGTAATTAAGCAGGTAAGTTCATTTTGAAGACTCCATGCTGGATGCTATTACCGAACACGAAGCTTACGCAAGCGTGTTTCCCTAGTTCTCTGGTCCCAAGTCACAACTAGCTAGCACAGTATGCCTGTATGTTCATGATTACAGGCTCTTCAGTTTTAAAAATAATGGGTTATAGGCTGCATATATAATTTATTCAGCACATCCTACAAGAAGATGAAGTGGTTGACATGGATCAGAGATGGAACTTCATTTATAAAGCTTCCTAGCTACCTATATGATGAGGAAGTTTTGTCTTATTCTTTTAGTTTAATAACATATTTATAGTGGTCGTCACTAGAAAGATGACCAAGCAAAAACTTTTATGTGTTGCATTAAAATAAATTTAAGCTCTGCCCAAGGACTGTATTTACTTAAACCTACAGCTTCTCCCACTTCTAGAACACTGATAAAAATGTCCATGCTATGGAACTAGTTATTAGCTCACATACTAACCTCAAATTTCTAAAGGTGAATTCAATGTGTTAGATCTGATTCTACTTCTTAGCCAATGTTCTTAGATCAAGAGTTAGAATGAAACAAAAATGAGAAGCTTACGTTAGAATATAATCATATAATTACCTGCAACCTGAGTATCTGACATATGTCCTTCAAATAAAATCCACAGCCGTGTAAGCTAAGGTTGTATCTGCGGGTGAGTATGAGGAACATGATTTTATTATTCGTTTTACATAATTCAAATGATTGCTATAACAGGAAGAGATAGTTTAGAGGGGTTGTTTTTGAGGAGATGGGTTATTGCATGCCTTTGAAAAATGTGGGTGCATTCTAAGTGTTTGATGAAATGTGTGTGAAAGACCGTGAGTCGTGGGTGCAAGTGAAAACGTGCTGCTATGAATGAAGGTGTGATGGGTAAGAATGTTGCGTTCAAATAAAGAAAGACGAAGAAAAGGGGGGGGGAATTATAAAAGGGGGGAGATGGGAGATCCAAGAAGGGGAGAGAAAAACCTGGGAGGATGAAGAGAATGGTGGGAAGGAACATGATGATGATGATGAGGGTTGAAGCAGAACCCAAGAGAGAAGAGTGAGAGACAGAGAGTGCGCGTGCGGTTGGTTTGCGCATGATCCTATAACTCACTAACCCATCAATTACCTTAATTTTATTATATAAAAAGCTTCTTCTGGGAGCATGCCTCTGCAATTCCAACATACTACTGTCTCAAGCCTCATTGATCCCCGCGTTTCACTGTGTCACCATTGACAATTTCCGAATTTTTTAAGTTGAATTTTTAAAATATTTGAAAAATACGTTTCTTAACGTTTAATTCTTAAATCTTTGACATACACAATTTAGTTGGTAAGAGATATGTATAGATTAATTATTATTGAGCTTGAATCTTTTAAATTAGAATGACGAATAATTAGAAAGAAATGAGAGTGTAATAAAAGAGGAGAAATGAGTCTCATATACACTTTCAATTATGTCACTACTTACTACTAAAATGACAACTAATGACTGATTTCTTGATGGCTGACTTAAGCTAGCTTCAGAGTTGTTCATAGTGGGCTGTGATGGTTTTGAAAATGGAGAAACAATGGTTGGAGTGGCAGGTTCCTCGAGTTGGTCGAAGAGGCAGGGTGATATTCGAGAAAGAACGTGTGTGAACATGAGAATGTTACGATGAGCCTTTCCTGGTTTATGACTAGTGGTTCTCTTGGATGTTGTAATTTAATGTAATCGATCTTAGCATACACTCAGCCATATAGGCAAAGGAGATTGGATTTGGCCTAGCTATTGGAAGTTGACACCATTTTAGCCATGTTCGAATGTACTTACACATTAATTAATTTTTATTTATTTGAGGAAAAAAATTATAAGTATGAAATACAAAAAATAGTTTACATAAAAATTACAATTTAAGTCTAAAAATTTAACGAAGTTAAATTTTGATTTACGGTCCGCTTACAAATTCAAGCATTATATGCTCACTTTGTTTTAAGTAAAGAAGATTTGCTTTTGTTTTTGTTTTTGTTGACAGAAGAAAGAAAAAAATGGGCATCTAAGTAATTGGATTGCACTTCACTTGGGCTCAGGTCCATTGGATGCCTATTAAGGGCCCCCATGTGATGGGTCTAACCCAATGGATCCTTGGCCCAAATTAAAGAATTATTTAATTTCCGTGTGATGTTGACCCAAAAAGCAAAAAAATATGACGGATCCACAAGTTTTTGAAGCTGTGTTGTTTTTGTTGGAAAACGAAAATTTATCCCAAAAACTATTGAAGTTCGCACGTTTGATATAGATATCAAGCAAATGCAAACTTTCAGGATTCTTTTTCTGGCCAAAAGGAAAAAACTTGCAAGATTCTTTTGATTGGCATCAATTATCAAGAATTATGAAAATCATGAAAAAAACTATCCCACGTTAACATACTTATTTAGCAGTTAATGTAATGTATTAATCTCAATTAAATTATTTAAATAAAAAGTGAGAGCCATTAAAAAAAATAATTTGATTAAAATTAATATACCACATTAGTTATCACATGAATATATTAGTACTATCAATATTTTCTCAAAGATCATTATACCAGCTGATACATGTCTATACTACTGTACAAGTATGAAACAATCATTTTAGTATCCTACACTAATGTGCAAATAAAAAATGAATATAAATTCTGATAAAAATTAAAATAACAAATGCTTCATTAGCTTAAAAAAAAAAATGCTGAACTTTGGAATATTCTGCTTCGACTTTTACTTTTAGACTTGAATTTGCTTGGAGAGGTGGTTACCTTGTACCCATAAATTTGTATAGTGTTCCTTACGGGCTAGTTTCTATTACTGCTGACTTTAGGGGAGTTATATCACCCTGCTCAAGTTATATGTAATTTCTCTTTTCTTTACCAAAAAAGAAGAACAAAAGAATTAGTATTACATTCTTTAAACACTTTTTAAGTAAAATAAAAACTTTGTTAACGAGGAAAAGAACATATGTCTCTCTCAATAAATTTGATAATTCGATTTCATAATTTTGGATAAACTTGACATTCGAAAACACTCAATTAGTCCAAATGCTTGAGCAATCCCATACGAAAAGGTAATTGTTCGGAATGCAAAAGGTATTTGAGCTAAGGATGGATAATTTCAATTCTAATTGTCGAAGTTATCGGAAGGGAAAAAGAATTGCCTCTAATCTTAATCAATATTTGTATTATTGCTTTCCAACGTTAGGCACACCAACCAAGCTTGTTGATTAATTCCTGTGGACCAAAGAATCGTTTACATCAACCTATCTTATCTTTTAATTAATCCATTATGAGGCTCAACCTTATAAGACGCCCTCTGATAGATCTTTTATCTCTAACTAGCGTTTTAAACTGTAATTCACAACAATAACTACTTTGATTAGTTTTGCAATTATATCATTGGCATAATTACTAAAATATGATCCGCGATGATCCCTCGCTGTAAGCCCAAGAAATCAGTTTTCTTGTTTCACTTTTATTTATCATGATCAATTTTATCAGAAACTTGGCAGCTTGCAACTTTATCAGAAGGAAGCTATTGTAGAAGCAAGAACATGTGGCTTACTTTTAACCACACGCATTACTCTATCCAATTTTTAGCGTATGCAATTTTGTCAATAAACTAATTTATTCTATTTTAATATACAATTTAAGCATAAATAAATAACCAATTTTGTTAACAAATTACAACAACTCTTGTTCTACGCTGCGATCTTACTCTTTTTTTATTTATTTTTTCTTTTTTTGGGCCTTAATTCTCAGCCGAAACAATAACGGCGTCGGTATCCCACCATGTATCCACCTCAGATTCCGTTAAATTCTTTAACGGCGAACTGACTTTTCTCATGTCTCCAACAGTGACGTCATCATGGACGTCGTCTCTGACATAAAACTTCTCGACTTCACCGAATCGGACGCCCACGATCTTGCCCAGGCTGGGCCCCCACTCGGCGATTACTGCCGGTATTCCACGCCGGAGGCGTGTGTCCCAAATCTTCAGAGCCGTTTTCCCAGACGCGTTTTTCCCGGCGGAGAAAACGACCGTCGGCGACGAACTGGACATCGCCTGCTGGATCGAGCTTCCGGCGGAGAAGTCGCAATCATCGAAGTCTAAACCCAGCCCAAATCCTATGCTATCCCATAATTTCACAACGCTCTTGCTGTTGACAATTTCAGACAGCGCAAAGATGTCGCCTATGCTACGACGTCGTCGAAGCCTAACGGTGCCGCTCTGCAACTGGTCATCGACTTGGTGACCGGAGCCTCGAACTCGGAAATCTTCATCCACTACGCGCCAATTGAAGGAACTCGAAGACGGGGTCGTTTCATCTTCGTCTTCTTCAAGTTCCGACGACAGAGAAGACGGCGACGTGCACGTTTGTCCGTCGTCGTCATCGGAACTACTGTAATCGTCGTCGTCGAGCTGGCTGAGAAGAGGGATGGAAGGCAGAGGAGGCCCCTCGCGGCGGAATCTGATGATCAAAATCTTAACTCTATTGATTAGACTTCCAAAGGTAGCGACTAGAGCAAGAATTACAGCACCCCATTTGCAGAAAGTGTAAGCGATGGAAACAGATTGGACCCCAGAAAGGAGGGCTGGGTTTTGCAGAGAGGTCAATCCCATTGGGAAATCCTTGAGTCTATTGATTACTGGAACTTCCATGCTTTACAAGCAAAAGATGGGAACAAACAAATAAAATGAAATAAAATTCAGGAACAAGATGAAGAATAATAGTGTTTAATGTTTAATGGAAGAGGGATATGAATGCGGGGACATAGGGAGTTATATAGAAACAGGGATAATGATTGACCAAAGGGTAAGATTATGAGGAAGATGGAAGGGGAACGTGGAGGATAACGATTGGTGGGTGGGGGAGGGAATATTCGAGCCACGTAAGGGAAAGGCTGGTGGCTTTTTGCTTTTCAACAGAGGAAAGATCGGAACAGACGGTGGCTGAGTCAGCAGACGCGAAAAACATGAGTGCAATGTACAGAGTGGGGCCCGCTAAGAGCTGGAATTGGCGGTGTTAAAGAATTCTGACCACCCGATCAATGGATTTTTGACACGCGGTAAGGCATAGTTTCTCTCTCTTCTTTGTTTTGCTTTTTCTTCTTTTTCATAACAAGTTCACCGTCTAGAAGTGGTTGATTTCTTTAATTGTTTAATTATTTTGAGATTTCTTCCTAAACTCTTCGTAACTTTGTCCAAACTAAAAAGAAATAAGAAAGCTTATATTTTTAATATATTTTAAAATTAGATAAAATATTTAATAATATACTATTTAATATTTTAATAACTTACCGTATTATTAAAAAAATTAAAAAATTTAAGTCCAGCCTAGTAACAACTTATTCTATTATCATATTTATTTAAAAAAAAATATTTTTAGTCTTTTATTTATTATAAAATTATTATTTTAATTCTTTACTTGTTAAAATGTTTAAATAATTCATTACTTATTAGAATATATTACATTTAGTTCTTTATTTTTTAAAAAAATTAAATTTAATCATTTTACTAAATTTTAAATTTTAAATTAAAAAAATTAAATTTGATATTTTTTAAAAAATAAAAGAATAAATATAAAATTTTTTAATAAAAAAATCGTTTTAAATATTTCAATAAATAAAGGATCAAAATAATTAATTTATAATATGCAAGGATCAAAAATATATTTTTCTCAGTTTATTTTAGTTCTTTGAGCTTTGTGGTCGGTTATTTGAGTAGGGTCTTTTATCGTTCTACGGGTTGAGTGGTTATTTTATAGTCTGCGACTAATGGTCCCCTCCCCATGTGTGGATAGAAGTGATGACGATGATAACAATGAAAGGAAGAAAGACTCCAAAAAAGCGACCGTGATAAATAGCAAACATGGTTTAGTATATTTGGAACGGGTAAGAGTATATACATTTGTAATATTTAATTTATTCAACCATATGTAACTCGTGCATAGTCATAATGGTTTCTCCAACTTGTGGGGATTTGGATTGTATATTAGCGTACGTGTAATGTGTGGGGATGCTTCGCGGAAATCAATTCCTTCAACGGGTTTGACCTTGAAATTATATCAATATTGAACACTTCAATTGTGTATGTGTGTGTATAAATTAAAAGTAGTCGTTTAGACTAATGACTTAATGTTCGACCAGAAAAAAAATAAAAAGACTAATGACTTAATGTTACTCAACGCGGTTACCTTTCAGAAATAATATCAATCTGATAATTAATCTACATGGTCAATTATCAATGTTTACATCCATAATTTAGGTGTTTCTTTATATAAAATTGTAATTTTTTGCTTGTTTGTTGGTATATCTCTTCTGTTATACGCTACTGTTAGTAATTTCCACTATGCCTTAATTTCTTCCCCTGGACGTAATCAATGTATTAAAAATATGTTTTAACTGGATTTACTCTTGGCAAGGTTGTATAAATACTAATGATTAGTATAAACTTATTTTTTAGATCAAATTTGTCTAGGGCAACGAAAAGAACACACACACACACACACACACACACATATATATATATATATAGCCTTCATGAAATTATTAGAAATATAAACCAAGAAAATAAAGAAGATAACGAAGGATGAACCCCACCAGTAATAGCACACAAGGTAATGGATTTTTCGTCATAGTCATTGGTATCATTGGTGGTAATAATAAATAGTGATCAAGTAAAGAATTAATGGGGTTTTAGTAGCTATTTCCAAATCAGGGTGATCATATTTTTATCTGATCGAAAAAAGATTAATTGACCTTTTGTCAAAGCACGTGGCTGTTATTAATAGCCAAATATTGTACAGCAACGCCCTATTGCACTTGTATTTTACAAATATAACACTCACTTTGATATGAACACACTCTATTTTGGCAAAATCCAAAGATTTCATTAACTTGTAAGTCCAATATTCCCTTCTAATCAATACATATTGTTGGTACCGTGTCATCCGCTGAAAGATCGATCTTTCGAAAGATCACTTCTATTTAATAATGCTTTTTTAATTTTATACAATAACTTTCAAAAGTTCATTTATAAATGTACTTTCTTTTTTCTCAATTTATCATTTTGCGTAAAGTTTCTGTTTTCTTTTCTCCCCTTGCAATTTATGAAGTCCGGGAATGACACAATTTGCTGGTGGACCTTGCAATTGATGGAAAGTTTTACACGTCTAAATGGGAGATTGTAAAATTGAAATTAATAAAATAAGTTATACTTACTTGATGAAGTTGATAAAGTCATAACGACTAAATATGGTGAGATTCACCTGTAAAACTCAGTCTCTCTGTAAGAGAGATAGCACATACACTTGACTTGATATAATACAGTGGTGTTCTAAATTTACAACTTGTTTTATGACTGATGATGAGTTATCTTAATCGTTATAAAATTATAAATGCTGTATCTTAACCCTTTTTTTAAATATAACTATTCACCCTTAATTGCTATATTTATTAATTATTTAATATTTTAATTAATAATTCTATTTCTCTTTTAATAAGTAATTTGGTAAAAAACCGACTGACTTACATGACAGCCTCTGCTCATTAAGTTTGCAAGTAATCCTATATTTGACATGTTTCGTATAATTAATAAGAATTCAATCCATTATGTATTTATAGGCTACCATTAAAATTTTGAATTAAATAGTAGTTCCACTAATAATTAATTAATATTAATAAAATTAATTTAATTAATTCAACAGGAATAACGCTTTAATCTTTGAGCATTAAAGAATTTTACTCTTTTAGGGGTTGGTTTACAATAAATAAACAAAATGATCACATAAATGAAACTTTGTTTTTAAAAAATTGAAACTGAAATTTATTTTTAAGAAATGACAAAAAAATAGAAACAATTTTTTTTCCCAAAATCAGACACACTTATGTAAGGTTAAGTTGTTAGAAATACAGTGTGATAGGATATTGAGAATGGGAATCCAATATTTGGTGGCTTGACTGTAAGCAGAATTCACTTTCTCAGGTACTGCCTACTCCCATATGAAAGGGATTCTCTCGGAAGAAAGTACTTTCAATTCACAAAAATGAGAGTTAAAATTACCACCATGGTCTCCCTTTTCTCTCTTTCTCTCTTTAACTTCTGACCACTCTCTTTCCTCCCTCCATTTCTCTTATTTTCTATCACACATTATATGTTTTTCTATTATTGGTAATTAAAAGAATATGTATGAATTAAAAAAATAAAAGTAAATAATTTAATATTTTTTCTGTTATTACTGATTCAAAAATATTTTTACAAATTTAAAATAGAAATAATTATTTTTATATTTTATATTTTTATTCTCAAAAAAATTAATCGAGAAACCAAATGGTCGATGACGAAGAGAGTTCCATGAAAAGTGGAGGTCAAGCTTATATAAATAATGTGAAAAGAAGTATGAAACCAAGAGCCTCCGTCCAAAAAAACTTCTTTTATTATAAATCATGTGTTCAATGCAAATTCCATCCATCACTTATCTATATGTATTTTTTGGCCGAATCCATCACTTATCTATCTATCTACGTATAAAAGTGCGAAATTTGTCATACCCATGTTCATTTTAATTAATATTATAATTATGTCTTATAAGCTCAGTATTCTTTAAATAAGGTTGCAAATTCGATCTTTTCTTTGTGTATGAAATGTGTAACATTGAGAGAACTACTCTTAATATTAGATTTGACAATGCTCGATTTTAAATGAGTTGATTTTATGTCTTTAAAAATTGAATCAAATATTGAGAGATAATATAAAAAATAATTATGTTTTGTAAGTCTTAAACCCAACCAAGTGTCTTTTACTTTGAAATGGGAAAGAGAAGATAGATTGAGCTTTGAATCAGATTGATCATAATTTAAAAAATTTGTTTAATTTAATAAGTTTGGTTTTAAAAAATAAAGGTTAAACACAAAAAAAATTGATTAAAAAAACTAAATTTGTAAAACAAATTGGGTTCTGAACTTAAAAAGTTTGAATGAATATTTTTTAATGAGAAAAAACTTATTATTTAAAAAAAACTTAATGTAACATGACATCTTGATAAAAAAAAAAAACGAATACCTCTTATTTAAAGGATTTATGCCAATACAACCAAGGTTGTCAAACTCGCGAGTTTAGGTAAAATCGTTTGAAGAAGGTAAACTCGTAATGTAGAATCGTAAGAGTTTGCCTATAATAAAAAATAATTATTAAAATATGCAATTACATAGTTAAAATCAATATTTTTAAATTTAGACTAATAACTAAAACTACTAAATGCAATGATTAATAGTTTATTAGTTTGATTATAGTTGAATAAGTGATAATTAAATATAGATATTTTTTAAAATTTTATATATTTAAATCTAAATATAATAACTACTAATAATCAAATACTAGTAATTTTAAATTTGAATTAAAATGATTTATAGAGTAATAAATATAATTATTAAAGATTACTTTGTCAAAACAGGTTAAAAGATAATAATAGATAACTTTTTAAGTCATGACTAATGAAAAATTCAAAATAAAATTATTATAAAAAGAAAGCCAATAATAAATATATATGATATATTACAAATAATGGATATGAAGTTCTTATTGGTTATGTGATAATGGGTGATGAAGTTATTTTAAGTGTTTAAGTTCAAGTATAAGGTTTGAAACTAAGAAGATGAAGTGTAAATATATATAATACAACTCATATATATAATGAAAGACAACGTTAGCTCAGTGGAGAGGCATGATTTTGCAAGTTTAACAACACTGAATACAACAACTCATTTTTATTTATAATTTCTCAGTATATAATTTTACAAGTAATAATAATAATTAGTTATATTATTTATCTTAAGTTTTAAGTAACAAATTAATTTAATCATGAGATAAAAAAGTTCAATTAGCTCAATCTAAAAAATATAAATAAAAATTCAATTAAAACACTGGCTCAAGTTTTTTAAACATAAATGTAAGCATGATTTTGAAGAACTCAACCTTATTATCAGGTTTAATGTGAATGGAAATAGGATTACCTGCTGTGCATATAATGTGCACCCAAATGCATGCGGTTTGGATGCACAATATTTTATTTTTAAAAATGAATATTTAGTTTTTCAAAAATTATTATAAAAATTGTTTTTAATTCTTAAAGAAATATAAAAGTAAAAAATAAATATGTTTTTTTTTATGGTTTTTGCCTATATAGGACGTTAATTAATATCTATCATCTTATTTAAAGAGGAGATTAAAGGGTATGGATCTGAATAGCTATTAGCATTTTTTGATAAAGCTTTTAACTTTTTTATTAACATGACTTTTTATATAAAAAAATTATTTTTGTTCTTTTTTAATTTTGATATTTTAAAATAAAATAATATTTATCAATATAAAAAAAAATAGTTGTATGCTTATATGACAAGTATTAAAGAGTATAGTCTAACATTAAAAGATATTTAGTCTTTCTTTATTTAACAGAATCACATCTTTATATTTAAAATTTTTCTAAAAAATTTAATACTTGTTAAAATTTTTAACATCATAAAAGATTAAATTTTATAAATAATTTTTTACAAAATATAAAAAATAAAATATTTATTTTTTATTTTAATAATTTTTTTAAATTAAATATTTATAAATAAAAAATCACCGTGAACCGAAACAAGCACAGCAGGTGACTGGGGTGAGACTTGTGTGTATCGATACTTGAGAATCTCCAATATTATCATTAAATTTAATTTAATCTAAAATTATTAATTTCAATTTTCAAAAAAATTATCAAAATCAATAAATTTTTTTAATTTTGGACTATTGAAATTTTACAATTATCTAATATAAATTGTCAAAACTATGCTATGGTAGAGAATCCAGATCAAGAATTGTCCCCTTGCTCTCATATGCACCAAATGCCACAGTTCTTTTTATCCAATTGCTACCACGTAGTGAATGAACAAACATATTTATATTATTTAACTAAACATTAAATGATAAGATACCAAATGAAGTGTTACTCAAATATGACAAATAACATATTTTAATACTCATATACATAACCTTTTTCTAGGAGTAACATATCTTTTTGGTCATTCACTTAGTGGCATATTATCATTTTGATTCTTCATTCATTGTAATGTTAAAATAGTCATCATACTCATGATTTTATACTTTTATAGAGAATACCATATTTAATCCATCTAACTCTACTCATGATTTTATACTTTTATAGAAAATATCATATTTAATTCATCTACCCAAACCATAAATCCAAAGTTGAGGGGGTTAAATCTAGTACTTTTTTGAAAAAGAGGGAACAAAAGTGACATTTTTCAATAAGTGAGGAACATTTTAGGCACCATAATGATTGATAAACCAAAATAAAAATTTTACAATAAGTAAAGGATTAAAAAGATATTTTTCTCATTTTTCTAGTATGAAAATTGAAACCTCACGCTCACAAGGCTTATTCCTTGAGTCTTGACTTGGTACTTTTCTTTCTTTGTTTTGTCTCCTAGATGCTTCTTAATTACTCCATAAATTCATTAATGAAGGAAGTTTTATTAGGTACATATTTTTGTACCAGAATATTTTTGCACCTTTACATATTTTAACATTTCCCACTTACAGATAATGGGATGAACAACACATGATTCTTTGCTTCCCTTGTACTTTCATTTTATGTGCTCTGCTGTGATCGTCGAGGCACAACATTTGGGAGTTCTTATACTTGGAATTCTATCATAGGATCAGCATATGAGGCTACAACCCTTATATATTTACACATATAATAATGTGCCTCAAATACCTTAGATTCACCCACATACACTTATGGCAAATCTAGTCCCTCTTTTCACATATGTGTAGTATCCACACATATGTGTAGTATGAAGTTATCAAAATAACTTAATAATGGGCATGCCTTAGACATAAGTATAGTTGTGTATATTTCAAGTAATCTTCCTTTTGTTCACATACCATCTAGATATGAATAATTTAATCCATTTAATTTTACTTTTAGATCTTTTCTCGATCTTCTTTTCTTTTTCATCGAGGTGACATATTTATATTTTGTGTTCTTTCCTTGCCATATTTTGGCGCTTCCACTACCTCACATGGAAATCACATATGCCTCATCTTTGCTTGCTCCTTATAAGTGTCAAAGGTGGTTGTTCGTGTGAGAAAGCCAACTTCATTAACCTATAAAACATACCATTGTACGCTATCTACAATTATGGCAAGAATACATTTATTTAGTCAAAAATTAATTTGTATATAGGTGTGATACTCTGTGTTCTATGCATACCATGTGAATTTACATCATTTTCATACACATATCTAGGTATGAGTTTTATTAGGGAATCAACTGATTTCTTATGCATAGAGATACATGGCAAAGTAATGCTTTTTTATGTTATTACGTTCTTCACATTCTATCGTCTATGTGCTTGGTCTTGATATGACAATTAGGGTTTGAGTGTAGGCTTTGACTACTTGATTATCAAAATTGATTACTCAATGTCTTATCAATGATTCCTAAGTGTTTCTTTAACTTCTTCAGCCATATAGTCCATTGCACTATTGTAGACATACAATAAACTTTGCTTCCATAAAGAATCCTTTTAATAAGATCCACCTCTTGCTACTCTAAAATATACCTCATTCACTTCGTAAGAAAGTATATCTTAAAAACAACTTTTACTTCAATCTATGCTAAAAATTACTTCCTTAATTTTCATAGTACACAACATTTAACACCCTATAAGTATCTTTGCATTCTTTCAACAACATTGTAATGCTTTTGATTGACATATGTCTAGTACTAGTTCACAAGTCAATTGCTATTAAATGTCTATAAGTATCTTTGCATTCTTTCAACAACATTGTAATGCTTTTGATTGGAATATGTCTAGTACTAGTTTACAAGGTCAATTGCTATTAAATGTCTAACCTTATTACCTTATTGTATATATTAAATTGCCAACAAGATAGGAGCATGAGACTCTATTAATGATTGTATACATTCTCAAAAAATCAAGGATGATCATTCTTCAATTACTATTATAAAATTAGGATTATTCATAGCCAATAATATAACATCCATATAAAAGAATAATATCCCAATATTTTCATCAAATTGCTTGATACAAACACAATGATTTTCACTGATCAAATGAAAATAGTGTGAAGTTGTAACTTAATGGAATTTCAAATACCACTGTTAAGATAATTATTTAAATCCATAAATAGATATTTGAAGTCTTAAACCTTTTGCTTCATTCATTTTTCAATAAGGCCTAAAGGTTCTTCCATGTAGAGCTCTTCATCTAGTTCAACAATTTTTTTTAGTATATATTCAATATAGGGCCAAGTCTAAACTTACAGCTATAGCTAAGATTAATCTTATTGGATTATATTGGACAACATGTGAGAAGGTATCATCATAATGTATACCTTATTGTTATGTGTACCCTTAAACTACTAAGTGAATCTTAAGTCATTTTATTGATCCATCTGTGTTTCTATTTATTATGAGAACTTTCTTTTGTTCCCAATTACCTTTTGCCATATGGAAAATTAACCAAGTCTTAGACATGGTTTGTCTTCGTCAAATTCATCTCTTTTATATTGCTCCTATCCACTTTTTGTTATAAGGTATGTTTGAGCTTAATAATTATGTTTGACTCTTCATCTTCTTGTTGAGTAACATTGAGTATTGCCCTTTCAATCACATACAAAGTTTGGGTATGCTTACTCATTGACTTTTATGTAGTGGGATTGTCTTTGCAACATTCTTATATTGCAACAAGCTCTTAGTTGGACTAATAAGTTGATGTACAATAATTGGTACCTTACTTTCTTGATTTTGTATCTAATAAAGATATTTACCGTTATTAGTTTCTTACTTACTAGGATATTCATTCTTTAAAATGTAGTACTTCTAAACTTAATTTTAATTATACTTCCATCATTTTTTTTTTCACAAAGAAAAAATTTAGCCGTTTGATTGTTTTGAGTATCTAATAGAGATACATTTCTTTTCCCTTGGGCCTAGTTCCCATTCTTATAAGAAGTATCATGGACATAAGTTGTTGACCCAATGGTATTAAGATGTTAAAAAAGGGTTATCATTTGTCCATTGATCATTGGGCTTGGAAATAACTAATTGAAAGGGCACTTGGTTAATATGAAGGCATCATAGCATTATCCTAATAAAAGGTTGGTAAGTTTGTTTAAGCTGTCGTTAACCTAACTATATTGAGTAAGGTTTAATTCCTTGTCTAAATAACTCCATATTACTTGTGAAGAGTCATGGGTTGTCAACTGATTCATGGTTTCTTTCTCTTCATAGAGCTTTATAAATTGTTATGAGAAATATTCATGTCCATGGTCAGACTTTAAAGTCTCAATTTAATTATCTATTTGATTATCAACCATCCATGTATAATGTTTAAAACACTAGCATACTTTCGACTTATGTTAGATCAAATAAATGTATCATGTTGTGAATAATTTTCATTGACTATAATAAAAGACTGAGCTCCATGTGTTACCTTCATGCTTATTTGACCACATATATCGAATGAATTTATGGCAATGGATATTCAGTTATAGCTCATTTTTCTAAATGGTTTTTTAATTGCTTTACCAATTAGGCGATATCTTTATAAAAACATTTCTAAACTAGAATTGGATCCATGTATCCCTTACTTTTCTAGTTTACTCACTTTATCTTGGCCTATAGTGCATTGCCTAGCATCCTAACAATTATATCTATAACTAAATTAGAAGCAAAGAATACTATAAAGCAATCATGGTTATTTGTGTTATTGGATATTTCATGAATTCTACCTATCACAATAAAAACATTTGAAAGGAAATTAGAATTGCATATGTTGTCCCATTTCAAATGTTAATAGAGTTGCCATAGAAATCAACACTAAATCTTGATTTAAGAATAGAAATGATAGAGATTAAATTTTGTTAGATTCATTTAGTAAACAGTTCATCATGTAGGATGAGAGTTTGTTTCTCATGCTAATTTAATTTGCATGTTCCAATTTATTAAATGTAAAATGTTGTCACATTTCCTACCAAAAGTCATATGCTTCCAAAAAGCAGCTAACAATACTCAACAATGGATCCTCAATCTCTAGCTACGTGGTTTGTTGGAAATTTATTTTGCTCAATATAGTCATAAGTAATATGACTTATCTTCCAGTAGGTGTGATACTTGACCTTAATCATGTCAAGTTCCTTTTTATAATGCTTGCCTATCTTCTTAAATTCCTTTTTAACCGTATTAAAATATCAGCTAGATTCTTTCTTCATGTGAAAGTGTTGTCTGACATTGAAGTCCATATAACTTGAACACACATTAGCTTGTATAGAGGATCTTACAGTTCCTATATGGTCATCCTTAAGCCCTTAATGACAAGATGCTTCATTACAAGTAGTGATGCTCTCATTATGGGTTAAGTTTACTTTCATATGTTTTTAACTAGTAGGATGAGCTCTTATAACAAGTTACTTTCTCTGGCTACTTCTCCTTCTTGCTTGCTATGTGGTGCTGATGATGAAATAGTGCTCCATGTTATTTACGATTGTACTTTCGCCAGTTCAATGTGGAAGAGCATTGTGCCTAGCTTTCTTCATTTGGGTTTCTTTCAAGGAGACCTCATCAGTGGCTACACTTAAACTTAATAAGATAGCTCTTTTCTTTAATGGGGTCAATTGGCTCCATGCTTTTCTGTCTATTTGTGTTGAAATTTGGTATATAAGAAATAGGAAAATTTTTAAAGGAATTAATATTGAGTTCGCTAGCTTCTTAAGATATTTGGCTATTTTGATTTTAGATTATCGCTGTGCCTTTTCTATTCTCCAAATTACTAAAAAGACTATCAAGGATTTTTCTTCTTAGCATATTCATTGGACTCCTCCTTTTGATCACATCATCAAGCTGAATATTGATGGTTCGATCTCTGAGCAACGTTCTGTGGCTTATAGTGGTCTGCTAAGGGATAACAAGGGCAATTTCTTCAAAGGGTTTAGTGTTAAGCTTCCTAGCTGCACAATCACTGATATTGAGCTTTGGGGCCTTCTTTATGGTCTGAGAATTTGCTTTGAAGCTAGGTTTAGATATATTCTTATGGAAATGGATTCCTTGATTGTGGTTAAAATGGTTCATAATTTGCAACAAGTTTTGCATGGTAGTTTTCATTTGGTTCTTGCTATCAGATATTGGCTAAATTTGGATTGGTCTGTCCAAATTACTCACATCTTTCATAAAGCAAACTTTGTTGCAGATACATTTGCCAAGCATGGTCACAATCAAATTCCTTCCTTCAAGTGTTTCGATTCTATTCCTAGTTTTGCCTCTTTAGTTGTTGCCGCTGACTTATTGGGTGTTTGTCACCCTAGGCTTGTTCCTTGTTAGTTCTTTATTTGTTTTAGGCGCTTTGCCTTGTTTATAAAAAAAAAATCCTCATGGCTTGAATAGTCAGTTAAGACTCATATGAGGTCATTAGTCATGTTACTTAATAGTAATATGTCAGTAATACTATATATCTCTCATATATAGTATTTAGTTTCCATGTTCAAACTCTAACGTGACATTGTTTATTGGTTTCTTAACATCTTGCCCATTAAGAATGTAAGAATCTTAAGGTGTCACTAATTGACATCCTCCTATCACTCTAATTATGTTTAGCAATGATGTTGTAAATAGACATAATCATTATTATATCTTTACATAGACATGGCATAGAATCCTTACATATACATAATAATGAATTTGTAATAAACTTAAACTATACCAATAATGACATTGTTAGGTTCATGATCGGTGGTAAGTGTTTGTTTTACTTCCATCACATGTATCTTAAGAATGTCATTATCTTTCAATCAAATTTATCTACATTGTTCATATTATAGTTATTTAATGATCATATTTACACCATTCAAAGAACTCACACACAACAATACATATCTAAATAAGTATACAATAATTAACATTCATAATTAAAGGAATTTAATTAAAAAAATTGCATACATGAAATAAAGTAATAACATAGCCTTTATCTTATAATCACTAAGCTTGCATAAACCCCAGGCCGAGCCGGGTCACTACTTAACCAGGGACCCAGCTCAAGGATACCCCTCAGGTGTGAAATCTGTCCCCGGCCTGGTTGACTCGGGACACTTCTCAAGCTAGGTAGATTGTCTTCAGGTTGGGGTGGGTCAGTGAAAATACATCCCTAATAAAATGACCAAAAAGCACAAAAATAGCCTCAATAGCTAAAATACATTAACACTCAAAACTTGGTATTTTGAATCTGATTTAGGTATTTTCAATTTTACCTATTCAATAACAAGATAACATTAGCACAACTAGTGTATGATATCTTCTAGCTACACTAATCATATGGAAAACATTACACTCATGTGACAAATATAGCCAGAAAGAAAACATTGCAGAGAGAGAAAACTAATAACATTATATTAAAAGCATAAAGAGCCAATAATATATCTTTTAATTTCAAAATATCTAGCAAATCATGAACATGCACTAAATAATAAGAAATAATTACGAATTTGTTGACCTCTATTGTCACAAAATGCTTTGATATATCCACATTTTTAGCTCTGAAAATGATCAACAGCCATTTTATCTGAGACTAAGAGATTCTAAAGCAATCTAGATGGAAATACATAAGATAATAGTGGATTAATACATTTTACACAACATATCAACATAATCTCAATTCTCAACAAATTGGACAAAATATAAGGAAATATTTTAGGCAATCAATTGAAAATTTCAACCTTTCCAGTTCTGGCTATTTCTTTAATTGCAAACTTGCTCAAATTTCTTTGGACTACAACCATTTCACCTAGATCTCTAGTGACATGTAACAATTGATAGCAAAACTAAAATGTAATCGTGCCTGATGGCATCATTGAGAATGGCAGAAGATAAATTGCAAATGAGAATGGTATAGCTTGCACAGATATGAAGCTATGGAGTTCATCTTTAGTAAAGGCAACTTTCCATAAGGCCATTAGAGATTCCTAAAATAAAGCAACATTACCGTATGTAAATAAGAGTCTAACAAAGAAAATTGCACTTGTAATATGGCATTATCAAGATTTACCTCTATCAAAAGCACAAGCACAACCACAAGATAAATATGACTGTTGTTAGAGCTATTTAAGGACAACGACAGAGGGCAAAAGAAAAAAGAAAAAAAAGGATATACTCATTGCATATTCCAGGAGTCAAGCTAGTCAATAGACAAACACTAACTTTCATAATACCAAGTTATTCAAATTAAATCACATTTCAAGAGCCTACATTACAAGCCCATAATAACAACAACAACCAAATGATATCTAAAATGCAACTTCAACCTGTGGCCCTACACAAAAAAGAAATGGAAACATTGTAAATAATTAGTTCATTTCATTACATAGTCCATAGAGGGAACATGAATTACTAGATAAAATATGTCAATCAATGGCCATAGCACATTGTGTATCTTTACACCTGAATCTTTAAAAGCATTTGAAACATTATACATTATACATTGTAAGAGAAGAAAAAAAAAAAACATAAGTAAATATAAATTAAAGTGAAAATGATGGTTTTACCAAATGCAACGCTTTCACAATTCTCAAATTAGTCAAACTCAAGATCATTGAAGTTAAACACATAGGGGGATAGCCAATTTTGAGTGCAAATTAGGACCTGAGTCATTTTGAGAGAAAAAGAACTCCTAAACACATCCACTAATGTTAAAAGCAGATTCAAATGCCATAGTTGACATAGAAACCGCTAAGACATTACGTGCAATCTGAGACAACACTTTATACTTTGTGGTGTTATCCTTCCACCATGAAAGGATATCAAAGGAAGGACTTGCTTGAACCAATTCTTGTTCCATACACCTTTTGAACTTAGTTTTATGTTCAGAAGAAACTTTTGTCTTCTTTAACACTTCCCACTTATACTTGCAATTTGATAGGCGACTTGTATTATTAGACGTTCCACTCTTCAAAGTGGTTTCAACTGAGTCTTGAATAACTCCATCAGAGTAGTGATTCTACAGGCGAGTTAGTGCCTCTCTAATTTTGTGCTCCATGGCTTCACACACAATAGATCATGGTATAGATCATCAAAAGTGGCATCGACATAGCCAATATTATATCTTGGATCAAATACTAGCCCTATCACTAACAAATGATTCATATTTTCTAATCTCCCCCAATACTTATCAAACTTAGCCTTTGTATCTTGTGTCATCTCCTTTATAGTAGGCTCTTCATGTGTAGAAGTTGACTACAAAGTATCATGAATGTTCACAATTTCATCAAAACAGGTATATGAGGTCACATATAAGGACCTAGATAACCTCATAGTCATATCATAGAACACTTTCAAGAACTTTACAAAAATAACTACGGGACTTTAATCTAAAGTGTCTGGTGGCCTAACTTGACCATCACCCTCATTAAAGTATGCAACAAACCCATCATCCTCATCTTCCATCCGTTCAAACACCATTTGAAACTTTATAGCACTATTTAACATAAGGTAGGTAGAATTCCACCTAGTTGCAGCATCTAAGCAGAGAAGATGATTTGATTTTATTTTCTCTTTTTCAACAAAACTTTTGAACCGCTGCAACCACACAGGATAAGATCTAACATATCTAACTGCACTCTGAATAACTGTGATATAGCTATTTAAATATTTCAAACCATCATTCACAACTAAATTTAAAATGTGCGTACAATAACACATGTGCAAGAAATCCCCATTGGAAACTAACCCATTCCAATTTCGCAGTCATTTTTTCAAATACGCAAGAGTTGTATCATTAGAGCTTGCATTATCTACCATCAGTGTCAATACTCTTTTGATTCCCCACTCTAACAAACATTTCTCAATTGCCTTTCCTATTGTGTCATCCCTATGATTTTCAATAGGGCAAAAATTATGGATTCGCTTATGCAATTTCCACTGTTCATTAATAAAATGAGCTATGAGGCACATGTAATTGAGATTTTGCACATATGTCCAAGTATCTATGGTGAGACAAGCATGGAAACATGACTTTTTCAAATAATCTTTAAGTTTCTTAGACTCATCTAGATAATACTTGTAGCAATTCCTGGTAACTATCATTTTGTAAGGAATAAAAAATTGTAGCTCCAACTGGTTGCAAATTCCTTAAACCCTTCCTTTTCAACTGCTTGAAATGGTATCTTATTCTTAATAACATACTTAGACAAAGCTTTGTGACACAACTCCAAATTGTAAGTATATGGGACCAATATTCTAGGTTGATCTACTTCATTATTGCAACGTTGTTTGCATTTTGTCCTTAGCCCTATTAGGATGCTTCTTACACCTCATTAGATGTTTCCTAAGGGAATTTGTGCCGTGTTTGTTTGAATCACATGCATATAAACTACCACAATACTTATAAGTAGCTCTAACATCCCCCACAGTCTATTATATAGGAAGTTTAACAAAGTGTTCCCACATATTTGATCTCTTTGGGGGGTTTTCCATTTCTCACCTGTTAAGGTAGAATCTAGAACAAGTTCAGTGGCAAAGGCAACAGTAGAAATGCCACTGCCATTGACACTATTACCAACATCAGAAGGGAATAATGCTACATTGATTGGAACATTACTAGCTTAGGATGCGCCTTCTCCATGAACTGGGGTTGGGGTTGAGTGACTTCCATTTGATATCTAATTAACTTGGATATTTGATTTCAGTCAGCCATAAAGGGAAACAACCATAACTTGGACAAGTTGTTTCAGTCAGCATAAGATGACAGCCAACCATAACACAATAAACACTAATAATAATTTTCATGTATTAGGATTCCAAACCCAATAATAAAGCATTTCACATATTCTCACTTTGTTAATTTTTAAGGTTTGATCACTTATTCACAACATTTCACATATTTTCACTTTTGAGTAGAACGTACATCATATTTAGAAATAGAATGATATAAAAGAAGTAAAATTATATATAAGTTTCACTTTCTTCTTTTCACTTATTCTCTATCATTTTTTGAATACATAATCCATTCAATTAAAGATGTTTCATATTCATGCATGTATGTATAAAAGTTAGTCTTTTTCTTTTTGTTTTTTTATCTAAGGATTAGCATATAAGTTTTGTCTCTATGAATAATTAAGATTATGACCATAATAAAACATACAACACAGCCTAGGCAACATGCCAACAACCTAAAATAGAACACAACCGTCAACAATTACTAGAAAATTTCCAAGCCTTAATTAGAACCATAAAGAATTTGAAGAACCCAAATGATGAACCTGGAAATTTTTGTGCAAAAGAAGTTACTGGAGGAAGCTTGAAGAGGCCTAGTCATAGAGACACGAGAACACGCTGTCAATGGCAACGCTTGCAAATAGGGAGAGAGACACTTACCTACGACGGTCCAAAGAGACAACGTCAACCGACCACAGGCGAATTGGGATGACGACAAATGGAGAGACGGTTAGATGAAGTTGATGATCGATGATAGAGGGACAGAGGACATGAGAGTTATGACAAACACGATAAGGAGGAAGAAAATCTAGGGCGAACGCAAACTGGGGATTGGGCAAGGTTTTCTGGAAGGAAAAGGAAGAAACCGATTTAAATAATATAATTATTATATTAATTATAATATATAAATATTTATAAATAGCCGGGCCGGGCCAGGATTCCTCCCCTGGACTGAACTCTTTACCTCGCAATGCTTTCTTTTCCCCTACGCCATGCTTTTTTCCTAACCCGAACCGACCTGGCTAGGCTAGGTCGGGTCCTCTGGGTTAGGTGACCTGATAAGCAACCCTAATAATCACTAATGTTTTCATGTTAACGTTAGTAAAATAATCTATGGAGCTTTTTCTTTATCCATAAAATGTCTCATTTTATTAGATGATTTTTCATTTGCCTTTACTTAATAGACTCACTAATTTTAAGTAGCTCTCAGTGGGTCATCACTAATGTGATTAACATGTTTGATCAATCCCAAAATATAAATTCCTTTTTTGTCTGTATAGTGCTCCAAATGTTGTTCTTTTTTCATATTTGGGAATTGAGGTAGCAAAATTGCTTGCCTAATGTTTGTGATAAAATGTTCTTTCATAAGTTTTATTTATGCAGTAGACTATGAAAAACTAAACTTAAACCATCATTATTTGGCTTAAGTTTATGTCTTCATTCTACCATGACCAATGTCCAATAATTATGTCATTCCTTTAGTTAAAGAGTGTGATTGGCATGGAAAATGAAGTAACCCTACCCTTCTAAGCTGAAAGAAACATGATAGTTTAAATATCATATAAAAACATACTTTTTGAAAAATATCTAAGGTCAACACTACTTTTTGAAAAACATAAAAAAAATAAGAGTAAGTGACAAAACTTAGTGATTAGATATCACTAACTATATTGGGAAGGGAACAGACGTGGATGATATAACTTTTCTTAATCATTTTATCATTTTAAGTAAACCAATTGAAGTTACATAAACCAAGATACTAATGGTTTGGTAAAACATGTATCGCCTTATAAAATCGTAAGTCATATACTAATCATGGATGCTTTATAAAAACAAATAATATTGGTAGCCAATTTAAAACCATGAGTTTTCAAGCATAAAATGGAAAAACATCACACATAATTAATAAGAAAGCAGTAATCTACATAATGCCTAAGTATAATAATACAGTTCATGGTGCACTATGGCTAAAGCCTAATTCTATTAGCTATAGGGTCTAGTGCTAGACGCATTTCCAAGAAAAACACTTTCTTTTATAGCCATACAAACAAGTTTAAAATAAATTCATAGTAATCCTTCAAGTATGCAGAAAGCCTCACAGTAACCGAATTCATTTGGACATTTCTAGGAGTCTTACAATATTTAAATTATTATATAAAAGTCAATCGAAGAAGTTTTATAGCAACCAAAATCATTTGAAATTCTCTAGAACCATACAATATACAATTCCTTTAAACATTCTTTAGGAATCATTTACTTTATAAATCATCATTTAAGAAAAATCAAATTAGATGCCAATAAAAAGGTTGTAACAATTTCCTTGAGTTTGGTACTACATTCTAAACATTTAAAATAAGACATTTCAGAAATCTATTCCTAAAGCACCAAAAGATATAAAACTCACTAATTCACAAAGAAAGATTTGAAATATAGAAAAGAAGCATAGTAATATCTACTCACCTTGAGGGAACACAAAAACCTCTTCCTATCGACCTTCCCAAAACTTGCCATAACTCGATGCCTAATTGACCTAAATGGATAAGAAATGCTAATTACTATCTTGAGTCAGGGAATAATTTGAATCCCAATACATTTTGCGGTGCCTAACCCACACTTATTCAATTACTAGACTACTAAACCATAAATCATCCTAACTAATTCTATCCTTTTTCTTTAATTTACTTATTCACTATTAATAAACTTCTTAACCTTAATACCAGTCTTAATATTATTATCCATTTGGGTTGCTAAACACAATTGCCTGTAAGCATATGTTATCTCATTTGCACGCTCTTACCTCTAATTGTAAGGTTTAATCTTACCTTGTTCTACCTCCCTATTGATATAACCTAATGATCTAGTTCACCAAAATTTCCAAGTTAATCTCATAAGGATATCATATGAAATTACCATGAACACCATTTATCACTTTCGATTTTTTAGTCCAATGATAAGGCCTTACTCCTTGAATTTACCATATTGATTATCAATTTGCTCCCTTTCTCAAAGTTTATTTTTAGTTTATTCTAAAGTATATAATTATACATCTCCAAATTATCAAGATAATCTTTTCTTCATAGCCCTGGAGTTGCTGAATGGCCTGAATATTTAGCTATAACTATTCAAAATTTAGTCATTACGTTTAATAATTGTTCAATCCTATGAAATATTTTCCAACATGCTTTGTCATACCCTTTTCCATTCTCATGAATTGCTTAGTTCACCAATATAGCTTAGAAATTTTACTAAGTTCAAAATTTGATCATCAAATTAAAGTAATTACCTATTAATCACCCAAAATATGATTTTTTTAATCTTTCAGCCCTATACAACTAAGAAAATTTTAAAAATACTAGGAAATCATCAAATTAACTTATTGCTAAAAAGTGAAAACTCCCAACAACCTAAATCCTTCCTTTTAAGGCTTAAAGATGTTATAGGAGGCAATAAATTTTAAATTCAATCACTTTACACACATGAACATGTAGCCATAGAGGGAAGATTTTGAATTAGTACCAAAAAACTTAGAATTAGCTACTAAAAATTTGGGAACACAACAGAATCTTACTAAGGATGCAAAATCCTTTAATTTGATGGAATCTTGCTAAAACAAGGCCCAAACACAAGCTTACATTACCATGTACACTACCATAGAGGGTTAAAAATTTCAAAACCTAATGTCAAAATTGATCAAAGAATTTAAAAGGGAGAAGGTGTAAATCATCATAGAGGCAAAGCTTGTTGAAGTGCCCACCAGTTTTCACTTTAACACTAGTGAAAATGAATGAGATTCATGTTGAAACCCTTGCCTTTTCTCTTTGCTAACACGTCGAAAAAAGTGGATGAATGCTAGTTAATGAAGACTACTAGTTTGCTACTTTTACATAATTGTGTCTTTGTTTTGGCCTTACTTTTGATGTTTTTAGCTAGGAAATCAAACTCAGGATGGTTGTTTTGGGTTGTGTAGAGGTTTTAGACTGATTTCATTGGATTAAGCTATAAAGTAAGCCGTGGGCATGACACCAAAGGCAAAAAATCATAAGTTGCAAATTATGTCATGGGCATGGCATAAAAGGCAAAAAAATTGTAAGCTATAAAGTAATTTATAGTCATGGCTTAACCTTTTGTTCGAAACCAAAAAAATCTTATCTAGCTCATCTTTAGGGATCTTTCCCTCTCCTTGACATTAAGAATGCATGGAAGTAAGGGAAAATAAAAGGTTTTAACAAATTTTGTGGTATCTTTGTAATCTCATTTGAGAAGAAAGAATAGATAGTTATGAATGGAGATTAGGTAGCTTAGGTAGCTTTGTATATATGTTTATGAATGGAGATATCAAAGGATTTAATCATGTGTAGCTGTACTCTTTTTATTTGGTTAAGGAATATTTGTTGTCATCTTAATAGTTGTAAGATTTGAATGATTTTTTTTCTTCTACCATATCTTATAACATATTCACTTTCCTAGATTGTATGATTTATGTTTGAGTTGGTAGATGATAAAGCTTGTTATTTACCTCACTTAAAGATATATATATCTTCCAATTACTTTGGTTAAATACATAATTGCTTGATTGAGCCAATATTATTAGAAATCAATATGAAGGATTGTGACCATGCTTTCTTTTATATTGATGGAATGTTGAAACTAATTTGATTGAACATATCTTTTATGTTTTCTTAAGTTAATGTTGGTATTCTCTAGATTTTAATGTTGTTAGATAATTAAATCTTAAATGTTTACTTAAGGTTGTTAGTTAATTAGAAATTAGCTTGAGAGCACTTCTTGGTCAATGAATTTAGGAAAAATTTGAGTTATTATAGCTTGTTAATAACCTCATCCACTTGTTATAAAGAGGGAGTTTATTTTGTATCAATGATCAACTTTTAAGAATGCTAAAATAAAAATATTCCTTAGCTAGCTATTTTTTCATTGAATTAAATCCTTTCTTTTAATTAGTTCCTTATATTTGAATATGTCCTTTCGTTGTTGACTGGCTCAATTTTTGTTTTTAATTTGCAAGAATTCCTATTTTTGTTAGATCTTTTCTTTACGTTAATTCTTTAGCTTTCGAAAGCATTAACATTACCAACCCTTATGGGTATAACCCCACTCACTCTAATTGCAAATTTTATAGTTGAGGGTAGGTTTTTTTTTTTTTTTTTAATTTGTTAGATTCAATACCCGTTAAAGACCCAAGGATGATGGACATTCATCGATGATTAGAAAGTGTAGTAGAGGAGAATGAAACTTCTGGTTGCTCTGAAAAAGGTGTATGGTGTTGTGCGAAGAATATACACAATGGAGAAGGAGAAAAAACAATAGACGAGGGCAATTTGGTAATTCTGGGGGAAGATAATGTGTTATCATTATTCTTCTCTAGATTAAATTTTTGCTTATCAAATATGAAATTATTATAAAAGAATGAGTGAGTGTGGGTTTTTTACATATTTACACTGGTAGCCTAGATAAACCAATCACTGAGAAATGATTCAAGTATAGTAGACAAAATAACTAAGCAAACTAATATTTTAAAGAGCCCAAAAAAAAAAAAAAAACTTAAAACACTACTTTAGACAAAGTTAATTGGGAGTTGGAATCAGCAAAAATTGAGTTCTCAAGTTTATTAATGACCTTGTTCCACAAAGTTTAATTCCACTTTTGGGTAATTTAACTCACTAATAAGATAATCCTGATCTTAGTGGTCATCCTAATTCAAGTTCCAACTCCACTAAAAGGTTGATCCTAATCATTTAAATGAAATCTTTCCTAGAATGCATCAAGATTAAGTGCTAAACTATAAAACACAAACTACCAAGAAATCAATCATAATCATATAGGTAGAATTCACTAGCTTAACCATTAATGTCCCTTAAAGGTTGATCCCAATTATTTATGGAATACTAATCCTAAGACACTTTAAGCTTTCAGAAATCATTAAGAATACAAGTCTAAATATACCTTAAAGGTTGATCCTAATCACTTAAGGCACATTCCACTCAATTATCAATGGGATATTTCATCAAACATCTTGTGGGAACTTGAATTTATGACAAGAGATTATGAAAGAAATTAACAAAATAAACATTCATTCTGCTTGCAATTATATTAATTGACTAAAATATTTAAAATTCCCTAATAAGAAGCAATATACATTCATAAATCAACCTATAGTTACAAGAGAAATGAAATAATCTCAATTAACATATGTAGATACAAAATTTGTAGATCCTAACTTAATATTCTCAATCATCTAACAAAATAGCTAAAATAAGCTTTAATCTATGCTACATAAATAAGTACCAAAAAAATGAGAAAAGATAGAGAAGGATAAAAGAGTTAAAAGAGTCTTCTACGGAAAAATTCATGAAGGTTAGGCTAAGGGAGTTCTAAGGAGACCAACCCTTGGTCTCTCCTTCGAAGAAAACACCTTGGAAGAGCAAGTTGATTGAAGTTTCCTTGAAAAACCTTTGTTACAAAGTTGTTTCATGTCTCCAGCCTTCTTTCCTAGCTTTCTGACCTTAAAAATCCTAAATTTCCCTATTTATAGCACTTTCCTAGTCCAAAATACACAAATACCTTTAATAAGGCTGAGTGCTAGTGCCAAGGTACTAGTTTTAGGCACCTTGGTGCGAAATCTTTAGATTTTGCACTTCATTGGGTGCCTTGGCACCACATTTTGGTTCAACTTTAGTATTTTGGCCTTAAATTTGTGATTTGATGTCTGCTTTTAGCAAATTATACTTGTTGGAAAGCTCTCAACATGATTTAAAATTTGTATGAAATGACTGTCTTTAAATTATGATGTTTAAGAGTCTAAAAGTGGTGTTGAAGTTGAGTGTTCACCATTTTCAATTGAATTGCATCTAACCTTACATCCTTGGCTTTTTCTAACTTATGAGATGTTTAGGAAAGCCTTTAAAGACTCTTTGAATCTTCCTATTCCATGCCTCAAGCTCTTCATTTCCTTTCATTAAAGTAATTTTCCTGTAATTTCCATCAAAATATTTTGAAATTAGATAAATTTAACGCAAGGAAGCAACCAAATAGTCCAACCAATAAAATTCATGAAATTAACATTATTTGGTAATTAAATTAAATGAATTTAGCCAAAATACATGATAAATCCCTAGTAAAATATATATAAATATAAAACAATTAGAGACTTATCAGTTTTGGACTTAAAAGTAGGAAAAATGGTGGTAGAGGTGAGGCTCAAACGCTAGCTAAGCATGTAGGATGCCTCCATCATCTTCAACCTCCCGACTAAGAAAAATTTTAGGCATTTGCAAAAATTTCATATTCAAAGCCCCAACTTTAACTACAGTATCTTCCTTTCTTGTATATTTTTGGTATGAAATTTGTTGTGTTAGAGAGTTTATTTAACAAGCTTTCTAACAATATATATTTTGCACAATTTAGTGGTATATGGAAAGAGAAATAGGCCTTAAAATTAGGTTGTTTGGCCATTTTTATGGAAAATTTTGATTTAAACCCTATACTACATATGATCATATTTCGTTCGTTTTATATCTGATTTGGACAAAATTGGTGTTGTTAGAAAGCTCATTCAACGAGTTTTCCAGTCATTTAAATGGTACATAGTTTCGATAAAATTGGACAAAATATGGTTATTTAACCATGTTTAATCTAAAATTTGAGTTGCAATATCTCTATGATTTCTTGTTTAATTTGTCTCATCTTTTAACTATAAGTTCCTCTTATTATATGCATCCTACAATATAAAGTTTGTGGCCTAAGAAGGTCTTTATATGAATCTACCATTAAAGACTTTTAAGGTCTATTTATGAAAATATGAAATTTCTTGGTATCTTTGCATCAAATTCATAAATTTAACTATCTATAATATACAATCAACTTGAAAATATATAGTAAATTGAGCCAACCAATCTATGATAACAAATGTTGGAAGTTTTATTGGGTACAATATCTTTGTTATGGAATACAAATCTTGTCAATTTTGCTAGTCAAAATGGTTTAGACTAAATCACAAGACAGATTTTGATCATTATTTCTTAGCAAAAAAATTAGGGTGGAACATGTGAATTGTTCTATTTTGTGGAAAGTTTGCTAATTTTTTAATATAATTTATTGTTCTCTTAATTCACTTTTTTTAAATGTAATTTTCCTTAAATGGGTTTACATATTATACACCTTAAAATCTATCGAACTTGATTCAATTGTGAGGAAGAAATTCATTTAAGCAAGACATCTAATCAAGTTTGTGCTTTCTTACATTATTCCATCGCACCATTCATAAAATGTTCAAAATTTTAATTATATAGTAGTATAATTGTTCTAAGGTTTCTCTGACATTTCTTAAATTCTCCTTAAATTTAACTAATATTACAATAATATATAAACAACAATTACGATTTATATACAGGTGTCATCTTTGGTACACTCATAATTTTGCGTGCACCAGTGTACTCAGTTATAATATAGGGACATAGTTGTAATATTGTTAGCTAAAAAAATAATAATATTACAAATATGTCCTTATATTATAAGTGCACTCAAAATTATGAGTGCACAAAAGATTTTACTATATATATATATATATATATATATTTATTTATTTTTTACTTACATATTAGCTAAAAGATTAGGTCATATGATTATGTTTATAATATTAAACTTAATAATTAATTTATAATTTAATGTTTTCTCATCTACCCTAATATATTTAACCAGTATATATCTATGACAGTATCATTGATAAAGAAGTAATACTTTATATAAATAGGATAGAGTTTTATTTTTATTGACATCATGGAGTAGAGATCATTTTTTGTTTTTGACATCATGGGATAGAGATCCTTTAACACTTCTGCTAGTTCATGAGCCTTGTTAGAATAGGACTAAACACATAATTCATAAGATATTTTACAATTTAAATATACATGATTGATTATTTTAGTTTGTTTTATATATCATTTGTTTATTAAAAATTTACAACAAGTATGATTGATTATTTTTGGACTAACTCATTAATGTAACCTATAGATTTTTCTTGTAATTAAAGATTTTTCTTGTTGATTCATTTGAAATATGTAGGGGATTGTTGGGTGTGTGAGTTGTATTTCAAAATAATTAGTCCCATATTACTTAGTTGTTACTGGCCTATTATTCCTAAATCCTAACATTAAATGTATCTACTAGTTTTGTTCCTAAGGTTTTGTTTGCTTGATTCTATACATGCAAGTGCAAGTGATAGCGATAAGTAATATAAAGTGAGAAGAATATCGTTCCCATGAGGACCTAGCTTTAATATATGATTGATACTACTATTAAGCTTTTTAATTTAGGCAAATGGATTAGATTATTAAGTGAATAACTACAAAGTAAATGCTAATAACAATAAACTATCAAATGAATGAACCGAGGACTCTAACTTCACCACAATGTGTAGTTATTTTGTAATGATGGTTACTTCTTTATTGAGTTATTAATTAGTTTACTAACTTAGTGATTCAATTGCTTATATAATTCTGTCGAATCTACATAAACCTAATTGCTTCCCCCAGCTCCTTATATTTCTATGGAAACCGGTTGAGAAGACAATTGATAAGTCCTGTATTAATTATAGTTATCTATGACAATCAAGTATAGTCGTCTTGACTACGGATTGCTATACATATGACTTATTAAGCATGCAAACAGAGATTATCTCCATTTAGTTCTTAATTTAGGGTTTCACTTTCGAGTTAGCCTAAATCTTAGTTTAATTCCAAGGTGATCAAGCTCAAAAAAGCATTAAGCACAGAATGAAAATAAGTAAACTGAATTCAAAACATCAATAGAAAGATACCGTCATACGAAAATAACCCTGCAAAGGGTTCAGTCAAAATCCTAGATAAAACCTACTAGTTGAGCATTAGAATATGTTCAAAACTTAAAAATAAAAGGAAAACCAAATGAAGAAAATAGAGAGTTCAAATAGCAGGCCATTCTTAGAGTGTTACCTTTCCCATGACAAGCTTTCTCCTAACCCTATTGAAAACCCTCCTTAGGAATCCTCCTCAACTCGACTCTATGCTCTCTAGCTTGGTGTATCTGTAGAACACCCCTAGGGTCTTATTTATAGGCCTTAAAAACCTCAAGAGTTTGAGTTTAAGTAGTGCAAGGTGTCTCAATTCAATTCAAACTTTAATTGTGCTATTTAGGGTTTCTGACAGCCCACTCAAGTGATGACGTTTTGGAGCTTGGACATTATCCTTTTAGAAATTCAACGCTTAAGCTGTGGTTTTTTGACACCTGGGCATTAGCGCTGGTACTGTGAAATTCCAAGTTGTAAGTTTAGCACCTTGGTACTGGACTTTTGATGCCTACGTGTTAAGTCCCTAAAATTGGTGCTTGGGCGCTAGAATTCTAGTACTTAGGCATTAAACCTTCATTTTTGAATTCTCATGCTTTTCTATTTCCCTTAGCTATTATGGTTGCTCCAGCTTTACTTCCTTTAAAATTTATCACCAAAAATCTTTCAGAAGAGTTAAAAACATGGTGATGCAATAACATTTCTATGGGATAACCTATTTCTACATAAAATACATCCACAATTATTGAATTTGCTTTCAAGACTAGGCTTTTTAGTTGTAAAGTTAAGTCTAGTTAACTCTCTTTTAAAGAGTTAATAGGTTCTATCTCAGAAGATTCTATTTTATCCTGGAGGAAATTTGTGTATAGTGAAATATTCCTTAGGACAATGTATTTTTTTATGTGTCTTTAACTAAATTTTCTTTTCATGGCAGTCCTTACTTTTCTCATTTAGTCCCTATTTCTTACAAATATTGTCTTCTAAAGGTATTGTAATGAATATCGTTGTCATCAATCGATGCTTCCTCATCAACTCTTAAAATACATGATTTATTACTACAAATACATAAAAATCATATATATTGAGAAAAACTATTATATGTATAATAATTAATCAATTAAAGGAATCACCTTTAACTATTGAAAAAAACAAGGGCAAGCTAAAATTAATGAAAGTCATATATACCTAATAAGAAAATAATGTCAATATGATCTAAAAGTAACTTACATAAGGAGAGGAGTAGGAGGAGATGGAAATAGTATAAATTTCTTTTCACCATGATATCTTGTATTGGAGCAATCCTTAAGAGATATCCCATCAATATTAACACATACTTCAATATTTGCAATTTGAATGTTGCAATAATTATCCTTGGTACACCTTTTGTTTGCCAGGAACATTGTGTTGATCGAATCATGTTTAGTATAAAATTAGATCTACAGTCATTTCCATTTAGCATAATACCTAAAATAATAAAACTTCAATTTGGAAATGTTTGTAGGAGCTTTCAAGAAAATTTGAAGAAATAAATTATAGAGTTTCCAAAAGTATAAACCTTTAATTTTCAAGATTGTAAGCATACTATATCTTTTGACAAGAGAAAGTGCAATATTGGAGTATTGTTCTTGGTTAAATAAGTGTGAAAAGCAGCTTCCATGCTTATTCCACTATCTCCACCAAAGTTTCTTGCTCTCTTTCAAAGCATTGCCATTCTATATCATTGAAGTAGTGAATTATATCTTCTCTTAGTTTAACAAACTACATTAATTAATCAATTAATTAAGAAAATATTAAAATAAGATTGTTGATGAAAACCACTACTTCATAGAGCTTATATCATCAACCTTTAGAACTTGTTAGACTTTTTTTTTTATCTATTTTCATTCTCAATTCCTGTCTCTAAATCCATGCTTTCAAAATATACAACCTTATTGAAATTACTTGCAAGGATCTCCCTTCGGCCCAATAGCTTGAAGATACCAATATAGCTTTTATGAACCCATATCAATTGTAAACCCAAAATCAATTTTAGAGAATGCCTATCAAGAGGCTAATTTCTAAAAAAAAAAAACAAATTCCTATAAAGGAATATGTCTACACCTCTTCCCTCTATAGTTGTGGACTTTCAGCATCTACTCAAGAACAATATGTTGATCTTCAAATTCTACAAAACCTTATTGATCATTGGATTTAACAAGGCTACACCCATCGCCATATAGGGGCCATCTACCTTTGCCTTACTCTTTATAGGAGAAAGGGACTTCCTACATCTGCTAGGATAACTCTCTTTAACACCACATTTGCCACACATTAAATTCCTTCATTGGAATAGTTCTTACTTCTCTCAATGTTAGAATAGTCATTATGACCATTTTTTGAGACTATAGTATAAAATTGACTGATCCAACCTTAACTAATTGAATAAACCCCCTAGTGAAAGAAGTGATTTTAATGCCTATGGCAATTGTTTTAGTGTTTAATCCTTGTGAAAATAATACTTTGTTATAATTATATTACTTATATAATATATATACTTGACTGTATGCTTTTGTAGCAAGCATAGCATGTAATTTTTAAATTGAAAAAACTTTTAAGAATACATACCTATATTTTAAAAGTATTTTGTTTATTGAAATGTGTAAATGAACAAATTGAAGGGTATTGTCTTTGATGAGCTTCAAGGAGGTTTAGATTTGAACAACCCAAAAAACAGAAATAAATCAAAAGAAAATAAAAGAACTAGAACTCTTGAATGATAAGTTTGCACACCATACTTAAGAACACTAAGTTTAATTTGTCACACTTTAGAATATGAAAAGGAAAGTGATAAGAATATAGGATAATTTCCCTTCTAAGTTGAGAAAACTTATATGAGAAATTCACACATAATAGGCTAAGCCAATTTTCAAAGTATAAAAAGCTTCTTTCTTATTAATAACTTGATAATTTATAGCTAATGACAACCCTCATGACATAGGAAAATGTTTCGCCTAATTAAATGGACTCATTAATGACCAGAACTAAGAAATAACAATAATAATGATAGTAAGACTAGATAATAGAGAACCTTTTGTTTTTTCCATAAAAATATTGAATGGAATATAGAAATACTCAAAACTTTATTAAAATACTTTAAAAGTTCATATATTATTATTCCCATGTAAAGTTGAATTTTAAAACTTCATTTATCCATTACACATGATTAAATTGCTTTACTAGGAGTTAAGGCCCATGTAGTTGTTGGGCTTGGATTTTAAGTTGCTTAAATACACTTTAAGGTGATGAACAAGATTTACTTGAAGCTTTTAGCCGTAGAATGAGTAATTGCCTTAGCTGGTATTGTATGGCCTAAGTGACCCCTTGGTCATCATGATACTCATCATTATGCTCAAGTTCATAAGAATTTGGCATCAAATCAAACTCTTCACTATCTTTCAAATATAGTGTCAAATCTCTCTCATTAAATGTAACTAAAACATTGTATTCTCCTAGTAGATCAACCTTGTAAGCATTGTCGTTTATTTCTCCAAAATCATAAATTGTCTGTCAGTTCTAGGCATTAGTTTTGATCTTTTTTTTACTTGAAAACCTATTCTTACAAAGTCGAATCTATATAAGATCACCCTGTATAAACTAAACAAGCTTTCTTCCCTTATATGCCACCTTTTCATAATTGCATTCTTCTTTTCAATTTGACATTTCATATTTTCATGCAAAGTTATTAGTCATTTCAATGCTCTTTTTATCCATGCATAACTATTTATGTGATTCAGTACATGCAAGTGCACATGATTGTAATAAGTGATATAGAGTGAATGAGATATGTTCTCATGAGGACCTAGCTTAACTTTAGATTATTCTTATTATTAAGCTTTTAGCTCAAGAAAAAAGGATTAACTTATTTAGTGAATAACCTAGAAAACAAATGTAAATAACAATAAACTATCAAATGAATGATTCTAAAACTCTGACTTCCCCACAATGTGTAGTTATTTTGTATAAAAGTTACTTCTTTACTGAGTTTTAATTCAGTTTACTAACTTAAAGATTTAAGTGCTTATGTAATTCTTTCAAATCTACATAAATCTAACTGTTTACCCTGATTCCCTATATTTCTATGAGAAATAATTGAGAAGACAATTGATATTGAAGTTTTGCCCTAATTGCAATCATCAAAGATAGTCAAGTACTATCGTCTTAATTATGAATTACTATATCACTACTTTTAAGCAAGCAAACAAAGATTATTTTTGTTCAATTCTTAATTTAGGGATTCTTATTCAAGTTTGCCTAAATTCTAGTTCTATTCTAAGTTAATTAAGCTTATAAAGCATTAAGCACATAATGAAAATAAGTAAACTGAATTTAAAACATCAATTAAAAGCTATTGTTATGTAAAAAAAAACCCCTGCAAAGGGTTTTCTTAAAATCTTAGAGACAACCTACTAGTTAAGCATTGACAAATGTTTAAAATAGAAAATTAATAAGACAACTGTAAAGAGAAGAAGAAAAGAAAGAGTTTAGAAATAAGGCATAACTCTTATTGCTTTACAGAACTTCCTCTCCTAACCTTATTGAAAACTCTACTTGAGAGTCTCTCTCAACTTTGCCTTTATTGCTTTCTAGCTTGGTGAGTCTTTTACAACAGTTCTAGGCTTGTTATTTATAGCTTTTTGATGCCCTAGGAGTTAAAATTTGGATAAGATTTCGTCCCTAATCTTTAAAAACCCTAGCTTTTAAAATTAAGTCCTCTGATAGTATATCGGGATGTTGATTTTCTAGCACAGAGGCATTGAGTTTGCCCTTAGAAATTTGGTTTGAAAACTAGGTTTTCTAGCACTTAGAAGAGTTAAAAACATGGTGAACGAGTAAAATTCGAGAATACATATTTGTAGCTAAAATGAATCCACAATTAATGAATTTGCTTTGAAAACTAGGTTTTTTAGTTGTAAGGTTAGGTCTAATTAACTTTCTTTTGGAGAGTTAACATGCCCTTAAACTTGAGAGTTTGCTAGTCCTTAAGCAAAAAGTTTTATAAAATATGGCTTTAGGCATAGAAAAACTTTGTTTAGTTATAGATTCTTTAACTGTCACCTTAATTACTTCAAAGGCTGCTCAATCTGCCAGATATTGAAAGAATCTTTAAACTTATACAAACTTTAAATGTATTAATATCACTAATAATTCAAATAACTAATGACTAATCTGATAACTTTATCCCATAGGCTTATTCTTCACCCTACTCTCCACAATTAAAAGAGATCACATAGTACAAAATTAATAAGACTTTTGTAATGTAAGGCTTTAGGTATGGGCAGATGGGAAGGATAAATTTTTAGGCTATGATCATACCACAAGCACTTCTTTACTTGAGATCTTAGGACAGAATTTCTACTGTTTCTCAGTTTTACTTTTGAACTGGGGAAAACATACATATACTTATATTTTTATTGTTCTTTTTAATATTCTTATTTTTCTTCTTCTTTTTATTTTTAAGGAGTTACTGCACTTTTTCATTTTTTTCCATTTATGCTTTTCATTGCTTTGTAATAAATTTATGCAATCTCCTACTTATCTTTCATTTTTTTTGTAAAAGAAATCCCCAAGCCCCCAATTCTTCTTTTTCAACATGATTTCATATGTCCTTTTCATACTTTGTGGTATATGCAGTGTACTGATGGATTTTCTTCATTTGGCTTGGTGAATTAGTGGTTCAAAAGAATTGGGTACTTCATCTTAAATGGGGAGTTCTAGGTCATATATATATTTAGGTTAGCTTGAAATATAGGCTTAGATTGACTAATCAATACTTGAATCATTTTCTTGATTATGTGTTGCCTAAGATTTTGCCTTAAGTGGGGATCAAATAAGTTCTAGAATGGAGTGAGATAAGATAGAAGTAGAGTATATATGCACAAGTGTTTAGTAAATTCTTAGACCAAGAAGTTTTAGTTGTAGATAGTTTATTTAGAGTATCACTAGTAATTAAAGATCATGGAAGCCATTAAAACTGATAAATGTTTGCATGCATTTAGGTTTCCTTTTCTACCATGCTATGAAATATCAAATAATATCACTAGTTTTCAAATGACAAAAGAACAAATGCTGATGATCAAAGTATGCCTAATATCAATAATGTTCACTATAATGGAAAAAGTTCAATTTATAATCTAACATCCCACAGGCATAATGTATGCAATGTCCTAATTGCTTAACCTATACCTACCCCTTTAAAACAAAAATGAAATGATAAATGAGGACTACAACCAAATCAAAACAAAAAGAAATAGGATACTCCCCTATCAATCTAAAATTCCTGCTCCTTGTTATTTTCTATGACTTTAGATTTATCCTTAACTGATTCTTCCACCTTCATGCTTGTGAAGGTGCTAGATGACTATTTTTTTTTGTGGTTGAATCTTGACGGGATTGGGAATGAGTCCATGGGGACTTTTTATAGTTTTGTAATTTTCCAAAAATTGGTACTTGGGCACTAGTTTCCTTGCATCTGGGTGACAACTTCTAGAATTAGTGCCTAAGTGCCAATCCCTCATCAATCTTTCTGGGTTTTTGGAAACTAGCACCTAGGCACCAAAATTTTCTCCTGCATAGACAACCAAGCATTTGAGTGTGCGATTAATGGATTTTTCAATGAAAACTTTAATAAATCTAAAAGATTAAAATTGCAAGAAACTTTGGCTACTTCATAAGAAGCACTTCAATTACAGTCTTTAGTTGGAATTTTTCTTAGATGTATAAAGGATCTCTAAAGGTTTTATCATTGCTAATCTCTACTCCTTCACATTATTTAACATGTTTTCCTTTCACTAAGCTATAAGGATTTATTTCCGTAGTGTTAATAGGCCTTGACCCTTTTGTTGTTAGCATCTTTGGAACTAGGTTCACCTTTTCTTTATAGGGTCTATTGCACTTGTAGGCTTTATATATTGGCCTAGTAAAAGTAGTTTTTTTCCTGAGTTATGTCATTATTCTAGATAGACATGCATTTGTCAACCTATGTTGGATGCTTAATTTCCTTGAACACTTGAAAGGTCACCTCTTGATCTTGTACCTTTATAGTTAATTCTCTTTTTTGCACATTAATTAGGGCTCTTCCTTTTGCCAAGAATGGTTTCCCTAAAATAATACAGATCTTTTTGTCTTCTTTAATGTCCAGCAAGTTAAAGTTTATAGAGAAAACAAATTTCTTTACCTTAACCAACACGTTTTTAAGAATTCCTCTTTGGAAGGCTAACAAATGATCAACTAGCTATAGAGACATAGATGTAGGGTTAATTTCCCTTAAGCAAGTTTTTGATAAAAAGAGAAAGACATTGAATTCAAATTGGCTCCTAATCACAAAGAGGCTTACTAGAAAATTTGTTTCTAATTGAACAAGGTATAGTTGAATTACCTAGATCTTTCAGTTTTATAGGCAGCTTCTTTTTGCAAAATTGCACTTTACTCTTTTGCTAATACTATAGTTTCATACTCACTTAGTTTGCTCTTCTTGGTTAGAATGTCCTTAATGATTTTTGTATAAGTCAACATTTCCTTTAGTGTCTTAGCAAAAGGTATATTGATATGCAGTTTTTTTATCTTTGAGGGAAATGGATGTTTTATTTACTACTAGATAATTCCTCATTACTACTTTCTTCAGGTTTTGTTTCCTATTTTTCTATTTCTTGCTTCTTAATTTTTTTAGGTTTGTATAGTGTTTAAGCTCATTTTCTTCTAACCGTTTTCCACTTTAAGAGTGAGTGCCTTACATTGTTTTATTCCTTGTGATCTTAGGTTAGATTCTATATCATTAGGCATTGTTCCTTGAGGTCTATTTGCTAATGCATCGTCTAATTGTCTCATGTGAATTTCCAGGTTTTCAAGGGTGGTAACTTGGCTTAGGAACAACCACTTCACCCAGTCATCTTATGGATTGAATGATTCATGTTGCTAGCCATGCTATTGTTTAATGTTGTTTTGAAAACTTGGTTTCATTTTTAGCCTTAAGGGGAGGTGCATTCATTTGGTTATTTTTCTAGGGGAAATTTCAGTGATTTCTCCACCCAAGGTTATATGTATTTAATAACGGTTAGTTATCCTCCTAATGATTGTTACCCACATAATTTACTATTTCTTTTGAGTAAGTGAGTGGACATTGTGCACCTAAATGACCTTCCCTGCAACATTGATAAGTTAGAGTAAAATTTTGTACTTGATGACTATGATATGGCTTCCCTATCACCAAACTGTCTAACTTCTTACTTATTACTTTGAACAGAGCACTTTAGCTAAGAATTTCGTCAGTTGATCTACCTTATACACCTCATATAGCCTTTTTCCACAACTTCATTCATAAGCCATATAGTTGTTTAAGGTTAGATCCTTTAGAAATATCAAAGGCATCCTTAGGGTACTAATTTAACAGTGACCCTTTGGCAACCTCATTTACTTAATCTCACGATGATGTGGTTAGTCAATTGTAGAAGATCCTAACCTATTGCTCCTTAAAAAAACCATGGTGAGTACATTTTTCAAGCAAATCCTTAAAACATTCTTAATCTTCATACAATGATTCTAATTCAAACTGTTGAAAGTTAAAGATATCTTTTATCAGGTTTTCAGTTTTAACTAGGGATAAGTATTTGTTTAGGATTTTGTACTAGTTGAAGTGGTGATGGATCCACTAGGCTATGAGTCAAGCCAATCCTTGGCTTTGCCCTTTAAGGATAATTTGAATAATCTAAGGTAGATGACTTCAAGGGAAATGCTAGTTACCTTGAAGTTAACATAGATTTCTATATAAGTTCTTAAATGAGTGTTAGAGTCCTCAGAGGGTAAGCCATTGAATTAATTTGGGTGTTTGCTACAATCGTTTGTCATAAAAGTTAACCCTTCATGTTGACTCCTAGGTCAGTTTCTAGTATTTATGCAAGTTCATTTGATTTCTGAATCCAAGGGGAGAATTTCTACTTTTCCACGTGTACGAATGCACAAACACCTAAAAAAATAACACCTTTGATTAAAAGTGCTTAATAATACATTCAATAGAATTAAATGCCAAGCCCCAATAACGGCGCCAAAAACTTGTTTGCTTGATTCAATACATACAAGTGTACATGACCATGATAACTAATATAGAGTGCATATAATATCATTCCCACGAGGGTCTAGTTTAACTCTAAATTGATTCTTATCATTAAGCTTTTAACTCATGAAAAGGATTAGATTATTTAGTGAATGACCTTGAAAACAAATGCAAATAACAATAAAATATCAAATGAATGATCCTAGGACTTTAAGTTCCCCACAATGTGTAGCTATTTTGTATTGATAGTTACTTCTTTGCCAAGTAATAAACTAGTTTACTAACCTAAGGATTTAAATGCTTATGTAATTAACCTAACTACTTCCCCTGATTCCTTACATTTATATGAGAAACCACTGAGAAGACAATTGATATTAATGTTCTTCCCTAACTGCGATCATCAAAGATAATTAAGTACTATCGTTTTAACTATGAATGGCTATACTTAATACTCTTTAAGCATGCAAACAAAGATTATTTTCATTTAGTTCTTAATTCAAGGATTCTTTTTTGAGTTTGCCTGAATTTTATTTCAATTCTAAGGGCATTAAGCTTGGAATGCATTAAGCAATGAAAATAAGTAAACCAAATTTAAAACATTAATTAAAAACTATTGTCATACAAAAATAACCATACAGAAGGCTCTAACAAAATTCTAGAGAAAACCTACTAGCTGAGCATTGACATATGTTCAAAATTGAAAATTAAAAGGAAAATAGTAAAGAGAATATGAAAAGAGAGAGTTTAAAGATGAGGCACAATTTAGATTGATCACCTTTTCTTTTTACATAACTTTCTCTCCTACCCCTACTAAAAACCTTACCTTGGAGTCTCTCTTAACTTCACCTCTATTGCTCTTTAGCTTGATGTATCTTTAGCAACTCCTCAAGGCTTCTTATTTATAGCGTTCAGAAGCCCTAAAAGTCAGAATTTGGATAAGATTACGTCCTTTATCTTTAAAAGCTCTAATGTTTAAAATTAGGTTTTCCAACAGCATGCCTGGGCATTGATTCCCTTGTACTTGGGTATTGTCGCTTTACTTTTAAAGCTAAGGTACTAAAACTTTAGTGCTCGTACATTGGATTTTTGGTGTATGGGCATTAGATTTCTAGAAATTTTAGCATTTGAGCACTGTCTTTCTAGCGTATAAGTGTTGGCCCTTAGTCATTGAAATTCTAACATGTAGGTTTGACTCCCAGGCATTGGTATTTTAGTGCCTGGGTGTTAAATCTTTGGAATTAGTGCCTAGGTGTTGGAATTTTAGTGACTGGGTGTTGACTTCTTGGTTTTAGTGCGTAGGTGTTGGATGTCTAATGCCTGGGTGTAGGACCTCCATCTTTGAATTCTCATGCTTTTATCTTTTCCTCAGTTGCTATAGTTTCTCTAGCTTTACTTCCCCAAAAATTTATCAGCAAAAATCTTTTTAAGTAGTTAAAAACATAGCGATATATTGAAATTTCTAAGGGAAGAGTTAAAATTCATCCATAATTATTGAACTTGCTTTGAAAATGAGGGTTTTTAGCTATAAAGTTAAGTCTAGTTAACTCTTTTTTAAAAAGTTAACAAGAACTTATCACTTATAGGTTATGGTACTATATCAACTGTTGTTATAAGATTAAGCCCTTATAAAACACCTTTAATGGTGAATGCTTAGTGGTACCATGAACACTTCTGTTGTAAACAAACTTAACAAATGACAAGCATTCATCCCTTCATATGCTTATTAACAACAGCCTTAAGCAAGGAAGAAAGTGTTTAATTGACTATTTCAGGTTGACCATCAATTTGTGGATGACTAGATATTCTAAAAAGCAGTGTTGTTCCATGCTTTGTCCACAAAGTTTTCCAAAAATAACTGAGATACTTGGCTTTTCGGTTCGATACAATGTTACATAGAATTCCATGCAATCTCAAACTAAAAAATAAATTTGCTATATAAGAAGCATCATCAGTTTGTGACATGGAATGAATTGTGACATCTTGGAAAATTGATCCACAATCACCATAATTGAATCTTGTCCCCCTGACTCTTTAGTAACCTAAGCACAAAATCCATATTTAAATCACACCATGGCTTATTACGAACCAAAAATGGCATATATAAACTATGTAGCCTTTTTGCTCATTTCCTTCTTGTAAGTTACACAATTCTCTACCACTTGATGCACATCTTTAGACATCCTTGTCCAATAGAAGTGTTCTTTAACTATCTCAAATGCCTTCTTTCATCAAACTATCCTATTAAACCTCCACCATGTGCTTCTCACATCAATAATTCCTTGATTGAGTAATTAGAAATACAAAATCTAGAAACTTTGAATAAGAATCCACCATTCTTACAGTAATCTAAAACCCTCTTTTGACAAGCTGAGTATATTGTAGAAAATCTAGGATCTTTTACTTAGTGGTTCTTAATTAACTAAATCCCATCAGTTTAGCATTTATGAATGAGATTAGAGCATGCCTTCGAGAGAAGGAATTTGCAACCATTTTAGCAGCTCATTTTTTTATGGGTGTTGAGACCAATAAATTAAAAATAGCCTACTTTCAAATATAAGATTTATAACTAGATTGCATAGGGTTGTACCAATAAGGATTGATGATTTTAACACTTTTAAAGGTCCAAGAAATAAACAGAAAAAAGAAGAAATAAAATTGGGAGGGGGTTTTGCAAAGTGATAACAAAAAACAATTAAATCTATGGAATGAAACAAAACAACAACTAAGTAAATGTTTCAAATGTATAAAAATCAATTAAAAGGGATTTAAACCAAGAAATGAGATACCTAGCTAAGGAATGTTTCCATTTTGGTTGAATTGATAATTGATAAAAAAAATTAACACTTGATCTTACCCATTTTTTACCATGCTATTTAATATCAATTCATTTAGTTTTATGAGATTTAAAGAACTTAAAATGCATGATTAGATAATATCTTATGGTAATTTGGGATTAAAGGCAATTTCTTGCAAAATGTACTTTTTAAGTGTAAAATTGTGATTTTTTCACTAATTTGACTTAAACTAATTGAATTGGAGATATAACGATATTTGAATTCTTGCATTACAGGTCAAATTCAAAGACTAGTTCGAAGAAATTGCAATTGAGGACTAGAGAAATCACAAAATTGCATATTAGACCAGGAATGTGCTTGCTGTGTAGTTCATCGTGGTGAAGTCTCCTTTTTTATATCTCATCTCTGTGTAGTTTGCTGTGGCAAACTGCATTTTTTGCCATGGTGAACTTTGCTTAACATGTACAATTTTTAATTTAGATCTGAATCTAATTGCAAGATTTGACCCAACTCACCTTCTATTAAATACTGGGGTTTCTACAGAGTGGAGACATCTAGTAAGCTAAAGAGAGGCTGAGAACTCATTCACATTCACTCTTTTCTTCATTTTCTTTATCTTTTTTTATCATTTTCCTACATTTCCATGGGTGTTCTTGGTATTTTGGAGCTTAGGGAAGCATGCCTCTTAACCATAAGCATTTAGACATCACTTGCTCAGAGGAGAATTGAGGAGGCCTGAGCTTGGAGCATCAACTAAGGAGTTTTCTTAATCTATTTCATTATTCCTTTCTTGTAGTTATTGTGTTTTGGTTAAATCATTTTGATTACTTTGATAGGTTGAATTGCTTTGTTGTAAAATTTTATATGTTGGATTGGATTTTAGGATTTATGTGTTGATGTGTGTTTTGTATGGATTATTGCAGTAATTGATTATAGAATTTTTGGGTTTGGTATAATCTAAGATATCTTATGATTAATTGTGGTAGCTTGGTAGTACTTGGTCAAATTGCTCAAGTTATTCTCACATCTTTACATTGATCTCCCATTAGTGCATTAAGGAGGATAGTTAATGTTGTTGTGAGCCTTTGGGTTAAAGGCTTTATAGACAAATTAACTTACCTAGTGTTTGAATGGTATTTCAAACAACTTAAGGAATTAATTTTCTAAAAGAAACTCCATTTATCTTTCAAGAAGCTAACAAGGCTGAATCGAATCTCTGACGACATTTCATCATCTGCTGCATTAAATCCAATTATTTTATCAATCTTCACATTATAACAAAAATCCCAAAAACAATTTCACTTTGTTACATTTCATTCAAGTTCCATCCATTTAATAAAAACAAAGATAAAGCTCCGATTTTTCCTATTTCTTCACACATTTTTGCATTCAAATTACCTAGGAATAAACTAGGCTCCTTGAAGTGAACACAACCTGGATTGCACTAGTATAGTGCATTTTTGTATTCGATATTAGCTTTTGACATCCTAACAACGAGGGTTTATTCAAAATTGGCACCGTTGCTAGGGAGTCATTTAGTTAGTTCCTTCGGTATTTTTGTGTGTTAATTTTGTGTCTACTTGGGGTCAATCGTGTGATCAGGGAAGCCTTAATAGGTTTTCCTTTACATAGCATCTCATTTCATACTTTTAATTATGTATTATCACACTAATTTTATTTTAGATTATGGCATTTTCATATAGGTTACTGTCATTTGTGAGATTGCCACACCAATTTTGAGTTTTTGAAGTGATTTTTGATTCATTCTCACTGTTGTAGTGGATTCTTTTCAAAATTATCAACCTTGTTTTTGTTACAAAATAACATTAGGAAACCAGATTTTGAAGTGATAAACATTTTGGGAAGTGTATATAAATCATTAGGATTTGGCAAAAGTGTGTTTTCTCATTGAATTTCGAAGGTTTCAAAATTTTTACACCTTCGCTGCGGTAAACATCACTTTTTGTCTTGGCAAACTCCTTTGAAATCATAGGATCCTTGCCTCTGTGTTCTTTGTCGCGATGAAAAGTAAAGTTCACTACAATGAACTGCTTCATTCTTTGAAAATTTCTTTTGCCTTTGTGTACTTCACTGTGATGAACCTAGTTTGTTTAGCAAATATTGTTTGCCTTTCCCTGAGCACCTCTTGTCTATTCACCCTCGTACATTCTTGCATACATACACGCTCATACATTTTTTGTGACTTTGTACATTCATACTTCTTTTGAATTGCTTGTGCATGCCTAAGAAATAAAAAAATCTGTAACTCTTTTATACCCTGAGATTGAGAGAAGTTTGAAAAGAATAAGGAAAGAAAAGACGGTAGAGAGCTCTAGAAAGGTGATTGTAGGGGAGGAGCATACTATTAGAGAGTTTGACCTTAACCAAGAAATCTCTATTCAATTAACAATAGAACCACAAAATCTTAATGCTTTTAGTAACAATAACAATGGGAGTAATGGAATTAATAGTTATGAGAGAGTGGGTAAGAATAATGGAGCTAATAACCAAAGAAGCAGAACAATAAGGGAAGTTACATAATCTGATGCCAATTTTGAATGGCATGGTGCTTGCCATAATTTTGAAGTAGATTTTGAGATTAAAGGTCCATTAATACACTTACATCCTAAATTTTATGGTTTAGCAGGTGAAAATCTGTACACACATTTGAATGCTCTACACATGTATTGTATGACTATAAAGCCTGTAGTAGCAAGGGTTGAAGATGTGATGTGGAAAGTCTTCCACCTAACTCTTGAAGGAAGAGCGAAAGAGTGGTACATGAACCTGCCCATCCATATGTAGAATGCTTATCAATCTTAGACCAACTTGAGAAGGGCATTTTTGAAGAAATACTTCTATTTTACCAAGGCTTATGCTACAAGAAAGGTGATCTTTGTAGCTAAACAAGATGAAATATGATTTTTGGAGCTGATTTCAAGACATGTTGTCTAAGTGTTCCAACCACCAAATACAGGATGAGCATTTGGTGCAATATTTCTATAATGGGCTTTTACCTCATAACGCAGATATGTTAAATGCTGCTGCTAATAGATCAGTATAAGATATGGAAGCCAGTGAGGCATAGACTTTAATAAGAAAGTTTGCCTTGAATTGACTGCACGTTGGATTGTGAGAAGCTAGAGCAGTGAGAGAGATAGGCCAATCTCCAAGAGACCCACTCTTGGTTAAATTAGCTCATGATATAGGTAAGCTTACCACTACTGTTGAGGGCCTTAGAGCCAGACCACCAAAATCTCTAGCTATGGTGGTTGCCAACTATACGTACTGCAATTCCTCAATGTACATGACCAGTGACTATCCCAATCAGTATAAGGAGGTCTCTGTCTTAGCCATGTATCAACAAATACTAGGACAATTTTGAAAAAGAGATCTTTACTCTAATACATATAACCCTGGATGAAGGGATCACCTGAATTTCAAATGAATAGGAAGCAACAATCAAAGCAATCTCAACTACCAAGAAGGTTTTTCAGCCTATCAAGGAGACACTTCTAATTTCTAAGGGGGTCCCTTGAGCCAATTTCAAAGGCCCAATTTTTCTAATTCGATGGTAGTAAGGCTCTTTATCCAAAAATGATGACTTACAGTTGATTTTGAAGGGAATTTCCGACTTGTCATCCTAAATGGAAAAGGACAAATCCAATACTAATGGAAAAATTACTACCATGAGTAAACAATTTCAATCATGCTTTTCGATCATATTTGCTAAGATTGAACAAATAGAGACTAAGCATGATAATCTGAGTGCATATGTCACCTAACTCTCCAACAACATGAATAAGCTGCAAGCCAAGAAAAGTAGAGTGATGCCTTCAAACACTATGATTAATCCAAAGTCATTGAATGTTATAAATATTTGGGGTAGAAAGCAAGTGTGATTTACTAGTGAGAGTAGTGTAGAAGATGTAGATAATGGGTGATAACCAAAGCCCTACTCCCACTTCCCTAAGGCATTCTAAAAGCTCCAAAGAAGTGGAGTTATTAGAAAAAAGCAAAGCAATAAGGGCTTGAACTGATCAAAAGAAAATTCCCCATATAGAAGAACAAGAAAAGGGAAAAGAAATTCTAAAGCAAGCAAGTGAATCAACAGTCAACAATAATCAAGGAGAAACAAGTAAAAAAATAGCCTTAATTGCCAAAGGTAGGGAGGTAAATATCTAAGAACTTCCTTTTCCTAATTCATACCTCATGTTTAAGAGGGTAGCTACTTCTAAAATTGTGTAAGATATCATTTAATTCTTTAGTAAACTAGAAGTTAACGTTCCCTTTTAGAATTGATTAAGAATGCCCCTCCATATGCTAAATATCTTAAGGAACTATGCACAAAAAAAGAAAGTTCAAACCTAATGATAGAGTGCAAGTTAGTTCCAATGTTTTTGCCTTATTCAAACCACAAATCCCTGTGAAGTGCTAGGAACCCAGATCTTTCACCATCCTATGCATTATAGGTAAAGTTGCCATAAGGAGAGCCTTGTTAGATTTAGGGGCATCCATTAATGTTATACTTCGTTTGGTCTACAAATTATTGGGTATTTAAACCCTACAACCTACTATGGTTGTCTTACAACTAGCTAACAGATCGATTAGGAGACCCGATGGCATCATAGAGGATATCTTAGTACAAGCTAAGGGTTTGTTGATTCCTACGGATTTCTATGTACTTGACATGGCTATAAAGTTATCTCATAGCACTACTTTCATCCTTGGTCGACCTTTCTAAAGATTGTTAATACCATGATTTGCATGAAAGAAGGCACCATTTCTATAGAGGTGAGAGATCAAAAAGTCAATTTTAATATATAAGAGGCAATGAAGCATCCATATGAGGACTACTCACTTTTGGGGGTTAATGCTATTGATGTGCTTGTTGATAATGTATGTGTTGATTTTGAAGTGAATGACAATTTTTCCATTTTTGAGCCTTATTCTTGTAACTCTACTATCAATTAGGATGATACTAATTCCTCATTTTCTTCTTTGTATTCTTTTTCTTCTATCTGTTCTTATGGTGGTGATGTGACATGTCTTAACTACACAATAGTTAATTGTATTAGTTTAACCCCGCAGCTTCATACACAATCATCCATTGATTCATCTATTGACACCATTTATGATGACTGTACTAGAGAAAGGTTGTTGTTTGATTTTACAGGTGAATCAAACGACAAGAGAGATAAAATCGAAGTTGACAATGAAACTAGAGACCTACAAGAGTTCAAACCTCATGTTAAGAACAAGAACTTGCAACTGATAGATAAGGACTAACTTTGAGCAACTTCACCATCTCACTTGTTTCAAAGACAATAAATGGGTGCAAAGAAAGCTACAACTAAGTTTACAGCTACACTAGAGGTGGAATGCACAAAAATGACACCTAACCCACTTGTTGGATTCGAAAAAGGGGGTACTATATTAATTCTTGATAATCAACAGTTAATTCCATCTATTATTAAACCCCTTCCCTTAAGCTTGAAACTCTACCAACTAATCATAAGTATGCCTTCCTAGAGCCTAATGAACAACTACGTATCATCATTGCTAGTTATTTGTCTTTAAAAAAGGAAGAGCAACTTATCTCAATATTGAGAAAGTATAAGGGAGTCATAGGGTGGACTCTAGCTGATATTTTTGGCATTACCCTTCGATATGTACCGACCAGATCCTTCTAAAAGATAGTTCGAAACCTAAAAGGTAACCCTAGACAAGATTAAACCCCCTCATCCTAGGTGTTGTGAAAAAGAATGTTTTTAAACTTCTTAATGCTGCCATTATTTATCCCATATCCGATAGTGAGTGGATGAGCCCTGTTTAAGTTAAGCCCAAGAATAATGGAACGACTATTGTTAAAAATGACAAGGATGAGTTAATCCCAACTACAGTCTAAAATGCATGGTGTGTATGCATAGACTATAGGAAACTGAATGAGGCCACACATAAAGATCATTTTCCCATTCCCTTTACTGATCAAATGCTTGAGAGGCATGCCAGAAAGTCTTATTATTATTTCCTTAATGGATTTTCTAGTTATTTTCATGTACCTATTGCACCAGAAGATTAAAAGAAGACCACCTTCATTTGGCCTTTTGAGACCTTTGCTTATAGATGCATGCCATTTGGACTGTGTAATGCTCCAGGGACCTTTCAACTCTATATGATGGCCATTTTTAGTGATTTCCTAAAGGAAAGTATGGAAGTTTTCATGGATGACTTCACAACCTTTGGTAGCTCATTTAATTCATGCTTGCTTAGTCTAGAAAAGGTTTTACAAAGGTGCATTGAAAAGAGTTTAGTTTGAATTTTGAAAAATGTCATTTTATGGTCAATCAAGGAATAGTTTTGGGACATCTGGTTTCCAGCAAAGGAATAGAAGTTGATAAGGATAAAATTAAAGTAATTTTCTTCCTTCCATACCCTACCAATTTTAAGGATGTTAGATCATTTTTAGGTTATACAGGTTTTATAGGAGATTTATAAAAGATTTTAGCAAAATTGCATGACCACTTTCACAGCTATTACAAAAAGAAAATGAATTTAATTTCAACTATGCATATAAGGCTGCTTTTGATGAGTTGAAAGTTGAGCTCATTTCTCCTCTTATAGTTGTTGCTCCTAACTTGGATTTGTATTTTGAATTATCATGTAACACCTTTAATTTTGTTATTGGGGCTATGTTAGGACAGAAGGAGGACCAACTCTCCAAAGTCATCGCTTATGCTTCAAAGACACGGGACATGTCACAAGTGAACTATACCACGACTAAAAAAGAATTATTTGCCATCCTCTTTGCTCTTGAAAAGCTTAAGCCTTATTTGCTTTATTTTAAGGTTATAGTTTTTACTGACCATGTAGCTGTGAAATATCTCTTTAAGAAGCCACATTCCAAGCCAAGATTGCTTAAGTGGGCTTTCCTCCTTCAAGAGTTTAACATAGAAACAAGGATAGAGTGGGCACTGAAAATCATGTAGTAGACCATCTAAGCCGCATACTCATTGTTACAAAGGAAGTGGAACCTTCTGATTTCACCTTTGACTCATTTCCTAATTCATTGTTATGTGTCGTTGCTTTTAGGGAGCCTTGGTACGCTCATATTGTTAATTATATAATAAGTCCAGTGACAACTCTCTCTTTGTCTACTTTTCAAGCACATAAACTCAAGAGCAAAGCCAAATATTATGTTTGGGATGAACCATACTTATGGTATATGTGTGGGGACCAAATCATAAGGAGATGCATGCTGGAGGAAGAGCAGGAATACATTCTCTTCATTTGCCACACCTTGTCATGTGGGGGGCACTTTAGTGCCAAGAAAACAACTTGAAAAGTTTTGAACTATGGATTTTTCTGGCCAACACTCTTTAAAGACTTTTTTAATTTTTGTAAATCTTGTGATAAGTGTCAACACTTTGGAAGATTGAGTTAGAAACACAAAATTCCACAACAACCCATGTTGTTTGTGAATTTTTTCAAGTCTAGGGTATTAACTTTATGAGTCCTTTCTTGCCCTCTAATGGGTTTTCTTACAAACTATTAGTGGTAGATTATTTGTCTAAATGGATAGAAGCCATCCAAACTAGAAGAGTGATGCCAAAATTGTGTCTAAAATTTTAAAATAAAATATTTTTAGTCAATTTAGAGTTTTTAGGGCTATAGCAAGTGATCAAGGTACCCATTTATGCAATAAGCCATTCAATGGCCTACTTGCCAAATATCTTTTCGGCCTACCACCCATAAACACATGGGCAAGTAGAGGTTTCCAATAGAAAAATTAAACAAATATTGGAAAGGATTGTACAACCCTCATGGAAAGATTAAAGCACAAAGAGGATGCATTATAGGCCTATAGGACAATATTCAAAACGCTTATAAAGATGTACCCATACCGCCTAGTATTTGGGAAAGCATGCCACCTCCCTATGGAGTTGGAACACAGAGCCTACTGGTAATAAGAAAGTGCAATCTACATTTAGAAGCCTTTGGTAAAGAAAGGAAGATGTAGATTCATGAGTTAGATAAGTTGAGAATTGAAACATATGAAAACTCAATGATGTACAAGGAGAAAATGAAGAGAATTCATGATAAAGGCATCTTGAGAAAACAATTTAGAGTTAGAGATAAAGTGCTTAAGTTCAAAGCTTGATTCAAGTTCAATGATGGCAAGTTGAAGACCCAGTAGGAAGGACCTTTCACTGTTATAAAGGTTCACCCTTATGGTGCCATAAAGCTCTTAGATGACACTAATGGAACAAAACAAGTAGTGAATGGTTAACTTTTGAAGCTTTTTCAAGAAAAACTAAAGGAATTAGAGCCTTAACCCCACGTTGTTTCTTTCCTCCACTTGTCCTTATAATTTTGACTCTACTTGTGATATTTTTGCTGAACTTGGTTGAGAGATAAGTGTGGGGGAGGAAACCTTCTTGATATAGTAGGTGTAATTTTATTTTCATTTATAGTAGCCTATTTGATTGCTCCATAACTCTCAGTACTTGTTGTACATGTGATGAATTAGTTTTGATCCTTCTATCTAGCTTGAAATGAACTTGTTTGTGATCCATGAGTTTCCCTTGTGCTTTTGTGTAGTTTGCCACAACAAACTGATGTTTTACTATGGCAAAAGTTGGTCATTTTTTGGATGCAACTCACTGTGTAGTTCACCACGGCAAAGTTAGTATTACCCTCAAAGCTTCTCCTTATAGTTCATTGTGGTGAAGGTATATTATTGCCATGGCAAAGTTCTTTCTCATCCCTCAAGTCTCTGTGTTGTTCAACATGACAAACTTCATATTTTGCCATGGTAAGTGTCGCCAGTTTCTTAAAAAAAAACTTTAACCTGTGCTGACTTAGGTTCATTGTTCTATCATTCTTTTTCCACATTTTGCCACAACACCCACCTTCTCTTCTCCTTTCCCTCCACAGTAGCTCTTTTCTCATCTTCTCACTGGCTACCTCTCCTTTTCTCCTTTCTCATTTTTTTCTCATTCGTAATCCCTCATCTTCTCCCTTCACCTTCTCTTTTTGTCACCAGCGGGCCCTTTTCTTCAAACCACCAGCCATTGTATCTCTTTCCTTCTTACTAGTCATCCCTCTTCTCTCTCCTCCTTCGACAGCTACCTCCTTCTCTTTTCTTTTCTTCGCTTCCCTCATCACCCACCATCTATTTCCACTACCATTTCCCTCTTCTTCCTATATCTTTTTCCCTCCTCAGCAGCCCTTCCTCCATCTACCGACACAATCCCTCTCATCTCACCTATTTCCCCCTCATAACCTTATCTTTCCAGCCACTATTCTCAAGACCCTTTCCTCCATTTTCAACCTCAAGGTAATTTTTTCACTTTTATTTATTTTTTATTTTTTTGAGTAGTGATTTGGAATAGGCTGTAGGGAATAATCTTTTCTTATTATTGTGTGATGTTTATGTTGTAATTGTCTTACAGTCTAATGGCTTTTAAGCACTCCCGCACCTTATCTCAATCGACATATGAGGAAATTCAAGTGGAAATCAATCATAAGCAACTCATCCAAGAGAGGCAATTTGCACTTGATTGGGATATTCCCTTCTACATTTAGCTCTGGGATGCTAGTCTCACTAGGATGATTGATCCTCAAGGTCAGGGGAATGAAACTTTTGTGAGACATTTTTATAGTTATGTTAGATTTTATTCCCTTAGGAATATTTGTTTTAGGGAGGTGCATGTAGACTTCTTTACTGCTGATGCCATTAAGAGATTCTATAAGCTGCCTAATAAAACCTACTGCCAATATAAAGCCATTCTAATGGATCAACCTAATTTTCCTTTTGATGACATAGCTGCTACCTTAGGAGATGATACCATTGAATGGACTCAACCTCATTGAGGGCAAAGTTACCTTAGATACAGTGACCTTAACTAAGATGCTAGAACTTGGCTCCACTTTATTACCTCTAATGTCTACCTTACACTACACCTTAACCAGGTCCCTTAGAAAAATGCACTTTTGATATACCTTTTGATGACGGATCAACTTGTGAAATTAGAGAACCTAATTTTGGATAATCAGTTTAAAGCCATTCATAACAAACAAAAAGGTCAAAGCTTGATCTTTTTTCATATGATTTATGATATGTATAAGGCAGTTAGAGTCCCTGAATTTGATATTGACATCAAATTTCAACCCATACTGGTCCTGAAATATGATAGAGTAGTAAACACCAGAGGTAGGGCAGGACCTGATCTCTGGGAGGGCTCTATGGAAGTGGAAGAGGGCAGTAAGGTAGAAGAAAGAGTCACTAATAAACTCTGGTAGATGAAGAGAGCAACAATGACAACCCGATAGTGACCATGGCATCCCTATCACGAGACATTCTCTAACTTAAATTACATTTTGAAAACAAGGCCCACCATAGGAAGAAAATAGATGTCTATCAGAGGGAATTGGATACTCTTATAGCTCGCTATCTCGGTTTCTAGCTTCCCCTAAAGCAAATCAAGAGCAATACTAATACCCTTAGCTCTGATGATGAGCTTTAAGATATAGAAGTCGGCCTTCGTGCGGACTCTGATGGTGGTGAGTCTGGAGATGATCAGCTTAAGAAGTAACTTATTATTTCTTTTATTTCCATTTCTTATTTTTATTTTTCACTTGTTTGTTTAAGCTTGTCACTTTTGTTAGATAGTTAGATATTTTTGATAATCTGTGTACTTAGGCTACTGATGGCCTATTTCTAAAATTGTGAAGCTTATACATGATATTTTATTTTGTTTTCTTTGATTTTTTTTGCTTGTGTCCCCTTCACTCTTTCTTCGGTTTGTCCTCCTGTGCATTGAGGACAATGCTAAGTTTAAGTGTGGGGGAGAGTTTGATTATTAAAGTGATGCGTTATGTTTGAATTCCAATTTTTGTGTTGCAGTTCTCTTTGATAAATTGCATCAATTGAGCTTGAATTTTTACAGGATTTTGTATTTTGTGGATGCATTGGCTTAAAAAAAAACTCTACTATGTTTTAAAGAGAAATAACCCCACATTTAAATTTTTGCTATTTAATTATGATGGTATAAAGAGTTTTCCATTTTTACATTAAAATCGTTGGATTCTTAACTCATTCATGGTGATTGAAGCCCTTTAAATGATCTTCACTCTTTGACTTACAATCTTTGTAAGCCACTAATGCATGGTAATTAATTTTGTGTGCAATTGATAATTACAAATCAACATGAGAGTTATCCTTGTTGAAAGTTGTTTAGGCCTGATTTATTTTTCTTATCAGAGTGATATCCACTTGGTTTTAAATTCTTTAGAACTTACCTTAATTCTTGTTTAAAGCTTCATATGCATTAATGTAATTGATAAGATAAAGGCATTCCTTTCATACCCTTTGTTCCATAAACACAAGTACCAATGCATGCACAATATGCTCAAATTTCCAAACTACATTTTACTATTACATTTATGTCTTTTATCTTCATGGATATGGATTGCCAAAAAGAAGACAAAGGAATTTTGAAATAAGGCATTTCCTTAATGTTTTGAAGATGAAAGTTGAAATTTTAAAAGGGTTGATGTAAGTGTTTATTTCGAAGACATATTCAAAAGTTTGGTACATGTTCATTTCATTCCACCCTCACTTCATTTAGCCTAATCCAACACTACAACCCTTAAATTCCTTTTGATCTTTTACATCATTGCATTTATAGTGGAGATTTTAGAATCACTGCAAGCTTATAGTAGGATGTTTACCAAGTGGATTTGAGAGAAACTAACCAACTTAGGAGAGTTAAACAAAACACTACTTTCCTTTGGTCAATTGTGCATTTTGGTTAATTGCCTTACATGTTAAGTTTACCATTGTTGCTTGTTGAAGAGTGTGACTATTTGAGTTGTTGTTTCCACGTCATGAGCTTATTAGGTTCATACTGGTTTTATTGCAATCTTGATTCCTTTTTACGTGATTGCTTTGCCCAAGAGTGTAAAAGTTTAAGTGTGGGGGAATTGATCTTACCCATTTTTTACCATGCCATTTAATATTAATTCACAAAGTTTTATGAGATTTAAAGAATTTAAAATGCATGATTTGATAATATCTTATGGTAATTTGGGATTAAAGGCAATTTCTTACAAAATGTGTTTTTTTAAGTGTAAAATTGTAATTTTTCCATTAATTTAACTTAAACTAATTGAATTGGAGATATTACAATATTTGAATTCTTGCATTAAAGGCCAAATTCAAAGACGATTTGGAAGAAATTGCAATTAGGGACCAGAAAAATTAGAAGATTGCATAAAAGACTCGGAACGCACTTGCTGTGTAATTCACTGCGACAAAGTCTCCTTTTTGATATCTAGTCTTTGTGTAGTTCACTGCGACAAATTCTACTAACCTAGACAATTTTTTATTCAGATCTGAATCCAATTGCAAGATCTGACCCAACTCGCCTTCCATTAAATACTAGGGTTTCTGCATAGTAGAAGCATCTAGCAAGCAAAAGAAAGGCTGAGAACTCATTCACATTCATTCTTTTCTTCATTTTCTTCATCTTTTTTTTTTTAATCATTTTCATGTACTTTCATGGGTGTTCTTGGTGTTTTAGAGCTTGGGGAAGCATCGCTCTTAACCATGAGCATCTAGACATCACTTGCCTAGAAGAGAATTAGAAGGCCTGAGCTTAAAGCATCAACTAAGAACTTTTTATAATCTTTTCCATTATTCCTTTCTTGTAGTCATTATGTGTTAGTTAAATCATTTTGATTACATTGACATATTGAAATAGTTTGCTATAAAATTTTATATGTTGGATTGGATTTTAGGATTTATGTGTTGACGTGTGTTTTGTAAGGATTATTATTGTACTTGATTATATAATTATTGGGTATGGTATAATCCAAGATATCTTATGATTGATTGTAGTAGCTTGTTAGCACTTGGTCAAATTGCTCAAGTTATTCTCACATCTTTTTATTGATCTCCCATTAGTGCATTAAGGAGGGTAGTTAATGTATTCATTGGCTAAAAGCACTTTTTAACCAAATTTTAATTAACCAACAACCTTAAATAAGTATTTAAGATTTAATTAGTTAACAACATTAAAACCAAGAGATTACCAACACCAATTTTTGAAAACATAAAAGTAATGTTAAACAAATTAGTTCTTACATTCCCCTAACATAAAAAGAAAGCATGGCCATAATCTTCTATATCAATTTTCCACTTATATTGATTCAATCAAATGATTATGTATTCAACCAAACCATATAGAGAATAAGTGTCATTAACTTAGATAAATAACAGACCTTGTTATCTACTTACTTAAAGATAACTCAAATAAATCAAAAATGTAAAAATGCCATAAATAAAGGGAGAAAAAGAAGATTTAGGTAGATCACACAAATATGAAGAAACCAAAACTTCTACTCTATAGCTAGATGGAAGAAGTTTAGTTATACATGAGTAGATCATCCCAAATCTTCAACATAAATCAGAATTACAAGGCTAGAAAATACTTTTTATAGTATTTCTCTCACTAAACCAAATAATGGTGGTAGAAGAAGAAGAAAAAGAAAATGCTATCTAGAAAGAGTGTGTGATCATAAAATCTAACCTAAGTGGCCTTTTTCTTCGTAATTAACTAAATTTTTGACAATTTTCATGAAAGAAATTACAAAATCCATAAAAAATCCACCAAAACCTTCTTTTTCCCTTTTCTTACTTGCACATAATTTCCCATGAGAGAGAAAAATTGTTGAAAATGAGCTATCAAAATTGTTACTAACTTAAAATAGAAAGTTAAGTTGTGCTCATGACTTACTTCGTAGCTTACAACTTCTATGCATTAAAGGGCACACCCACAACTTGCTTCAACACTTAATCCACTTAAACTAGTCCAAAACCTGCTTACAACCCAAAACAACGATTCAAAGCTTGATTTCATACTAGAAACAATAAAATTAAAGCTAAAACAAATATTAAAACATGCAAAAATAGCAACCTAACAATTCTCCCTTATTTAACCCATATTTGTCCTTAAGAATACTTTAAAATAATAATTTTTAAACTGATTTTCAGCTCAATCGAATATAACTTACTCAAATAAAAGTATCTCAATTCAATTCATTAGCTACCAAGAAAAGAAAAACTCAAATAGTCAACTTCCACAAGTTTTGCTTAAGAGGTTGCTTGGTTATGTGCACTTCAAATATTAGCACTTCTTAAACCCAAACATCAAAGAACAACTATAAGCTTACCATGATACAAAATAAAACATCCTCAAACATAACATGAAAACAAAAGAACTATCACAAGTGACAAAAAATTTCATTCCTTTCCCTTTTCATACTATCATTGCAATAACTTTTTCTTTCAAAATTCAAAGTATTAGCAACCTTTTGATGTGAAAGTGGATATTGGTTATGCTCACACCCAGTTACTTAACTACTTAATGCTTTTCCCTTCTTTCTTTTTTTTTTTTTTAATTTCTTTGGGCACTATTTCAGTCATGCCTAGAGTTTCAAAAGTCTTTTGATGCATGGATGGATATTTGTGATACCCATACACTATTACTCAGCGAACTAGAACTCTTGGTGGTTATTAGCACTACTCATGACCACTTTTCATTTATCAACTAAGTAAGAACAATAAACTTAAGTGCTCTTTTTCTTCTATTATTTTTTCTTTTTCTTTTTCAAGAGAGAAAGGAAGAGCTTAAGTTCAAGCAAGTTAACAAGTCATTTGATTCCATAATATGCTTAAACAATTTAGCACATTAATAGCACTTAGTAAGCTTAAAGGAGTTCCAAGATATGGGCAATCAATTATTTGGCATGCAAATAATTACTTTCATCATTTCTTAACATTAAACCAAATGTTTCATGTTTAGGAAACTTCTTCAAAAACAATCAACCATCTAGTAAATAAGACGAAGTAAATCATCTAAGCTTACTCAACTAGGCAACCAAATCATTGCATTAATAAGACATAAAAAGTAGTTTAGAGTGAGCAAAGCAAAATTTAATAAAAATTTACATGGATAAGTTGCAAAAACAAAATTAAAATGTGAGAGTTAAAAATAAAACTAAAACTAAACTAAAAAGTCTAAAAAGAAAGGAAATCAAGCATATTCTAGATTAAAAATAAATGCATTTCTCCTTCACATGTGTTCATCACATTGCCCTCAATGTGAAAAGAGACTTCCTTGATGGCTATGGTTGTTAAAGGGCTATGGTTAGAAACACATACATATGAAATATTGCTCAATCTAGTTATCCATTTGTTCTAGCCTCCTATTAGTGTGCTGTAAATGCTCTCCTATGTCATGCAATATATCTTCAACACCTGATTGTGGGAATGTTAAAGAGGAAAAGCCACCATCGTCTACCCTATGTATGAGACCCATGCTTTCTAGGCTCCTAATGTCCAATGGAACTATGAGGTGAGAAACGAGAAAATTAGTGTTAATTAGGTCTATTGATTGCTCATTTCTAGCCATATTAGTGATATCAGAGCCTAAAATGAGTGGTCTCCTTAATGATATAACATTAGATAATTGGGTGGAAACTAGAAAACTATTGACTATTGACCATGTAGTTATAAACTATACACTAAAAAAGAACAATTCAACCATAAATAGGAAATCAGGATTATCCTTCCAGCTTGCGAAAGAATATGTTAAAAATCTACGAGTAATTTTAGGGTCAGTGTTTAAACAAAGTGATCCTTTAACCTATTGGGGTCATAGGATGTTGTGGGTGAATGTGTAAGGTCCCTAAATGCCTTTATAGATCCAAAATCATCAAAGAGATCATAAAAATCATTCAAATAATCCATAAAATTAACAAAATCAGCATCAATAAAACCCATTGCTAATTTAAATTCTGTAATAGGCATGGAAAAAGATTAACCCATCAACCTAAATTGGATAAGGTTAGGGGTACTCAAATAGAAATTATCAATCTTACAAAAGAGAAAGTGTTGCATAAAATTCCCTAAGTAACTCTAATGCTATGGGACAAAAAATACTAATAATTAAGGGAACCCCAAACAACTAATGAAACAATGAAATCAAAATAAAAAATAAAAAAATTAAGAAAAGAAATGAAAAATGGAAAAATGAATATAATGTTAAAGGGGTAGAAAGTTAAAAAGTCAATTTAAATTAAAATGAAAATAAAAATAATAAAAAAATAAATTAAAGTGGCAATAAGTGAAGATGTAAAAATAAAGAAAAGAGATAAAAAAAATAAAATAAAAGGATTCTACTTCAAATTAGGTCTAAAAATAAAAATAAAAATGAAACCAAACAGAAAGAGATCCATTTGAAATGGGCCAAAGGAAAAGAAGATGAGAAAGGTCTACTTAAGATAGAGCTTAAGGGTCCAAAAGCCCACTCAAATCAAGGGTGTCCATTAACCCAAAACCATGACCCATGATCCACCTTAAATTTATCTCACTGATTTAATTTTTCAAAATTTTATTTCTCTTTCTTCTCACACTTTACACATGGCACTCTCTTCATTCTCCTCATCTAATTTCACTTGCATTTCATTTGCATTTTGATTTAATTTTTGAAAATTTTATTTCTCATTTTTCTTACACTACACACATTGCACTTTATGCTTTTGTCGCATATAATTTTCACTTGCATTTCATTTTGCATTTTGATTTAATTTTTCAGAATTTTATTTTTCTTTTTTCTTTCACTTCACATGTGGCACTCTCTTCTTTCTCCTCATCTAATTTCACTTGCATTTCATTTACATTTTATTCAATTTTTTTAAAAAAACTTTCTCATTTTTCTCACACTTCACATGTTGCACTTCATGTTTTTAAAAAAACTTTCTCATTTTTCTCACACTTCACATGTTGCACTTCATGTTTTTTCCTTATCTAATCTCACTTACATTTGATTTAATTTTTAAAGAATTTTAATTCTCCTTTTTCTCACACTTATAATCTTTTATCCAATTCCATTTGCATTTCATTTTATTCTTTATTTAATTTTTTAGAATTTTATTTCCCACTTAGCATAAAATTCATGCTATATTCATTCCTTTCATAAAAAATGTCATTTCACATACATTTCATTTGCATCTTGACTTAATTTCTAGATTTTATATTCTTCCCTAGCTCATTCTCATGCCACCTCAGACCTCTTGGAGACTCTCACCTCATTTTGGAGATTTTCTCTCATAAACTTTTTTCTTTCAAGCAACCTTAGAGGCAAATGAAGGAGGCAAACAAAAAAAGAAAAGGTGCTAAAAGCTAAGGGAGAAAGGTAATCATCTTTTACATTCTTCATCTTTCCTTTCTTTTCTGTCTTAAAGGCCTATCTAGGATAATTTTCAATTCAACTTTGGTTAGGTTTAAGCGCTGAATTTTATGTATGTGTGTGGTGTGTTCCCTTACTAAGAATCATGGTGTAGGATTGCATTTTTTTTTGGGCTAAATATTGGATGTAGTTATGTTGGATTATAGTGTGTTCCCTTGTTAAAAATCATGATGATGGGTAGCATTTTATGGTTAGAAATTTAGATGTAATTATTCCCTAATTCATGGCCAATTTTCATAATTAACAACCTCTAATTGATGGATTGATGTGTGTTAAAAAATTCTATAGTATTTAGGTTATGTTGACAAGGTGTTTGACAAAATGTGGCTAAGGAATTTGATAATTTATTTGGCTACACTTTGGCTTTCTTTTAACCTCTTACTTTGTACCTTAATTGCACCTAATTCTAGCGTGTATATATTGTTCATTTTGTGCCTTAAGTGTACCTTATTTTAGCATCAACATATTATCCATATTTGTGTCTTAATTGCACCTATTTCTAGCTTCATTTTGCTACCCTTTTTTTTTTTCCAGATTTTTATACCTTCATTTAAGCATTTATAGGTGTGTTTTAGGCATGTAAATTGAGGTATGATTGCTATCCATTTGCCTAGATTTTTATACTATCATTGGAGCATTTATAAGTGTGTTTTAGCCGTGTAAGTTGAGGTGTGATTGCTGTCCATTTTGCCCCTGAATTTTTCAGCATAGTTTAGGCCTCTTGGATATATTTTGGACATGTATTAATGCTTCAATTGGAGTGGCATTGTTGTCCAATGTTCTCCTATATTTTTCAGCATAGTTTAGGCTTCTTGGATGTGCTTTAATGTGTTGGAATTGTTTCTAATTTGAATATCTTGGCTGTCCACTTTGGCCTATAATTTTGTTGCATGATTTATGCCTCTTAAAGATGAAAAAATGTATGTTGTGATTCTTGATTAATTATACTCTATGGAGGTGAGGATTTGAGTTATGGAAAGTGTTAAAAACCTTGTTGAATGACATGGAAAAGTGACTTGAAGCCCAATGCAAAAAGCAAACAAAGATGGAAAGTATTGTTTGGTAAGGAGTTTTGTAAGGTTTAAATTCCTATGACTGGGAGAGGCAATCTCATTTGTACTATTATAAATAATATATAATGAATATTCAATTGAACACCATGACTCACAAGCACAAATGTATGCCTTCATTAGTATTGATGATACTATGTGAAGTCTAGCACCTCTATAAGCATCTTTGTTTCAATGTTGCCATGAGAGGTCTAACACTTCCAATGACATCTTGCCATGAGAGGTCTAGCACTTCCAATGACATCTTATGCAAATATTTTACTATTCATTTTGTTGTTGCTATGTGAGGTTCAATGCCTCCATAAGCATCTTGGGTTTCTTGTCATGTGAGGCCATGTATTTTAAAAAAGTAATTTTACATTTTTTCATGATATTGTCAAGTGAGGTCCAATACCTCTATAAACATATTTTACAATTTTTATATCTAACACTAGTGTTGCCATATGAGGCCAATATCTTCAAGTGCATGAAATGAATTTACTAGTGAGGCCATGTGAGAATTGACAACTTCATAGGTATTACCCAATATTGGATGGTTTACTTCAAATAAATCTTAGGTTCCAACAGCATATTACACGTGTTATTAAACAAAGTTTGAATTTGTATATGCACCTTTTCCATTATTAATTTTAATTTAAATACAAACAAATCTTGTATCCAAAAATTTCAAAAAAATATAGATAAAAAAGAGAGAGCAAAAGAGTGACAAATTTGTCTACCCATAAGGAATTTTTCTAGTAGTGAATAATACTATCTTATTTATACTTTTCGGATCTACATTATCTATGCTTGTTGTTAAATATACTCTTCAATTTTGTGTCTGTAAAAATTTCTACTTCTCCAAATTTTATTACGATGATACAATATTTTATTGACGAAAGAAAAAATCAATTCCAAAAGGTCAATCCAATTCAGACATAAAATTTGAGACTAATTAATTAAAGAAGTACAAACCTTTATTTTTCTGGTTGACAAGAAAATCATATATTTTTGCTAGAGAAATAGCAATTTGTAGTACTCTTTTGGCTTGAACATGTGTGAAGAAAAGCTTCCATGCTTATTCCACTACTTTTGATAAAATCTCTTGTTGTCTTCCCAATTGTTGCCATTTTCCAGTGTTAGCTAGAAATGAAGCAAATCTTCCTTGAGTTCCTCAAACTGCAATCAATGCTTTGTTTATACAGGGTACATTAAATATAAAATAACATTTTCACAATTTGGATTGCATTTATTTCACAGCTTCCTGCAATAACTATTTGGCCATGTTAAGATTAATTTGAAATATTCAAAGTCTGGTGCAAGACAACCAGATGGTAGAAGATTAAAAAGAGGTGGTGGTGCTAGAATTTAGGTTTTAAGTAGACTTGATCATCGGACCAGGTTTTTTAAAATTGAGCTTGAAATTAGGTTGAGAAAAAAAACTCGAACCCATATTTTAATCGAACATTTTTATTTAAATTTTTACCCATATTTTTCAAGTTAGGCCTATCAGGCTAATCAAATTTTTTAAAGAAATGTCAAATTGATTTATTACTTAATATTTGACATAAATAACATAAATAATTGTTACTATTACATGTAAGATTATATATAGAAAAGTTGTAAATAAAAATAACTTGTTGTATTGATATAAATACTTTAAATAAGAGGTATTAGTTTTTCATTTCATTATCAAAATGTTACATTACACTAAGTTTTTATATATATATATATAATCAGTTTTTACTATTTAAAAAAGTATTCATTTGGGCATTTCAAGCTTGGGCTAGACTTTAAAAAGAGGCCTGAGCCTGACCTATTTTACAAATCAGACTTTTTTATTCGAGTTTTTTCTATTTGACTTTTATTTATTTTTTTAGCCAAACTCATTGGATTATGTGAACTTTTTAAGTTATAATCAAATCTAATTTTAAGAGTATGTCTATCTCATTCTCACTACCACATGAATAGTATGAACACCATGAATACAACATGTGACAATGAACTCTTCATTGTAGCCATCATTTGATTTGGATAAGGTTTTGTACAATACTACATAATGAATCATCCAATCAAAATAATTTATGACAATCATATAATGTTATTATACATATCTAATGACTCACAACGCAAAACAGACACTTGATCCAAACTCCATCATTTACTATCCTCGATAAAACTAGTGTCAGTAATCAATAAACATGGTTTTTATAGTTATTACTCTTTTTTTGTTTTTGTGAATTTGATTGCGTGATTCAACCTCTATAATAAAAGGATGATTGTAATTTGACTGAATGTTACAATGAAAAAAAAGATTAACTTAGCTATTTTCTTTTTAAAGCATGTGTGTATTTAATACATCCAAATGTAATTTCATTGCATATTAATATAATAATTGAACTCTTCTTGTGTTGGTTTATTCTCTCTCTTTGATTACCATGTGAATTCAACTACAAATGATTCATAATGCTCTTTGTCATCGTAGCCATCATTATTTGTGTTCATTATTGTTAGAATATCGTATAATATCTAGGGTGTAAGTCTGTTAAGATATTATACTGTGTGCACCTATAAGGGGTGCTCATTAAATAAGGGTAAAATAGTAATTATAAGAATTACTACTAAACCCTAACCCTAGCTAGCCTTCTATAAATAGGGCTAGACTCTTATACAATAAACAACTTATAATTAGAGAGAGACTTGATATACTCTGAGTAGAATACTTGTGAGTATTCTATAGTCCCATTTGAGAGGGGATTTAGGCAGCGAAAACCCGAGATACACCCAATAAACTGTGGATATCTCATTCGATCAGTGATCCTAGCCAAAGATCAATAAGCTTCCACAATCAGGAGATCAATGTAAGTCTCCTACTCTGAATCTATATTTATGTTAATTTATTCCCTTCATTGGTATCAGAGCTAGTAGGCTAGTTTTCTGAATACATACATACTTTATTAGGATTATTTTTTTTATTTGGGGCTATTTTAATTTTTAAAAAAATTTATAATTTTTTCGAAGAAGTTCTTCTTCCTTGTGGAAAGCCTCCAACGCTGCCAGTATCTTCTTCACTGAGCCCCTCCCATGTTTAAGCCTCTTCTTCTTTTCATATATGCCGCCGGCGACCACGTCACCAGCACCCTCTGAGATTAAAAAAAAAAAAATTTTGATCCAATTTATTTGCACTGTTGCGTCTCCGTCTTCGATAGCTTCTCCCACTATCCAATTGATATGTTTCTTCCTTTTTTGTCATCTTGTCGCTAGTAACAGTGGTCGCCAACAACATCCTGAAAAGCAAGAAGCTACCAGCGACCACGTTGCTGACAACCATGACTGAGATGACAACTGATGTCGTCGTACATGTTGTCGTGAGAGAGAGAGGTAGAGAGAGAAAGTGACTCTCTCTACCTCATCGTCGGCGACAATAGCTGCTACCACTCTCCCGGCTGACGAGCTACAGTGGCAGTGATAGGGAGAGGGGAAGAGGAGGAAAAAGGTGGTGGGAGGAAGGAGAATGTGTTGTAGCACCTTTTTTGAAAATTAAAAAAAAATTTCAAAAATTTGAAAATTCAAAAAAAAAATTTTAAACCCTAAAATTTTTTTAGATCTAAAACCCTAATTTTTCAATAAGCTTATAAGGTTTGATCTGGGTTTATTGTTAAATTTTTTTTTTGTTTTGGGCCTTTAAAAATTTTAAAGAAGATTTGAGCCTTTCAAAGAGTTTTTTTTCTTAGTTGGCCCTTGTTCTTTTTAATTGGGCATATGGCCCATTAAAAAATAATAATTAGAGGCCTAATTGTTAAAATCCCTAATTAATGAACATCTAGATATATTCAAAAATATAAATTGTGTATTTATATTTTAACCCCAAATAAATCCAATTAATTTTTTATATCCTAATAAATTTCAATCAAGTAATGTGTGATTACTTGTCATTATGTTAATTAGTTTAACATTTTTTTCTTCCAATAAAAAATTTAGACCTAGAATGTTAATTAGCTTAACATATGCATTTAAACATGTGAATTAGCTTAACATGTTTATTTAATGAATGTTAATTAGTTTAGCATTATATAATTGATTTATTGATGTGTTGATTAGTTTAACACATTAGCTAACAAATGTTAATTTGTTTAGCATTTGTAAAATCATGATTTACAATTTGATTGTAGCATGATTAGGACACATAGTTGTATTTTGATTTCGTTAATTTACACCTTGCATACAACCTTAAGATGATGATTGGCACTTTGTGCTCTTTCAACTCCAGGTTATGTATGGGTTAACTAGCTTAATCATACGATACTTAGTATCATAATTTGTAAGCATGGTGAACATTAAATATTGCGTGTTTTTAATTATTTGATCCTGATTCAAGTTTGTCTTTCTTTTTATGTAAAGAATGACTGCGATTTTCAAAAGTATTGTTGCTGAGCTCAACAAGGGGTTGAAGCTAAATGGTGACAACTATGAGATATGGAGTACAAAAGTCCAGTATCTCCTAGAAGAGCAAGAGGCTCTTGAGACTCTTAATAATATCATGGAAGAGCTAGAAGTTGGAAACATGGCCCAGCATAGGCGGGACTGTGAAGTTTATGATACTTAGAAGAAGAAGAACTCAATTACTCATTACGTTGCTAAGCATTATGGATGATGACATCCTAAGGGAGTTCAAGGACCACCAAAGCGCTATGGGGCTTTGGAATGCTCTAAGAACGAGATTCGAAACTATGTTCGTATCCAGATTGTGTTCTCTGATGATCAAATTTGACTCATATAAGAAATGCCTAGAACATTCAATGAGGAAACATCTGAGGCTGATGTCATATATGATCATTGAGCTAAAAGATGCTGGAAATGTCTTAATTAATGAACAGCAGATCCAAGTTATCATTCGCTCTTTGCCTAGTTCATGGGAGCATATGAAAATACATCTCACTCACAATGACAGAATCACGACTCTAGAAGATGTCTGAAGACACCTCGAACTTGAGGAAGAAAGGCTTGAATCAACCAAGCCAATACCTGAGTTGCACATGGCAACTTCAGGTGAAAGACATGGTTCAAAGAGAAAGAGTTAAGGAAAGAACAAAGAACCAACTCAACCTAAGAAAAAGCCAAAGGCTAATTAGCAAGACAAAAAGAAGCAGCAAAAGGTGAATATGGCAAACGTTAAATGCTTCAATTGCCAAAAGAAGAGACACTATGCAAGTGATTGCCCTAAGCCGTTCAAAAAGGTAACCTACATTGCTTATGCTAGTGAATTTTGTGTTTCTAGCTCAATTATGCTTACTGAATCTTGTCCTGTGTGGATTGTAGACTCAGAAGCCACGAACCACATAGCGCGTGACCGTGATGCCTTTGTTGACTTCCAACGAGTTCCTTATGGAGCATTTTGGATATATGTGGGTAACAACAATAAAGTTGTTGTCAAAAGGATCGGAACATGCAAGTTAGTCCTGCGAGGTGGTCGAGACCTGATCTTACATGATGTCTTTTATATGCCTCAAATTCATCAGAATGTTATTTCAGTTTTGGTTTTACTTAGGCTAAGCTATGATTTGTATCTCCATGAAAATTATGTTAAATTGAGTAATGACTTTTTTTTTTTTTTGGTTATGTAACCAAAGGTTTCATTTCTATGGATTTGGATGACAAATTTTACGTTAATAATATTAGTTTTTTCATGTTTGTCTCTACGCATGATTATGATCACGATGTAAATATATGGCATGCTAAACTTAGTCAAATTGGCGAACAGAGAATGCAATGGTTAGCAATATAGGGTTTGCTTCCTGGCATTGAACGAGTAGATTTGTTTACTTGTGAATCTTATCTAGTAGGAAAATCTGCAAGAAAACCCTTCGGTAAAGCAACCAGAGCCAATTTTCCACTACAATTAGTTCATTCTAACATTTGTGGGCCTATAAATGTAAAGGCCTAGCATGGAGCAAATTATTTCATCATATTCATTGATGATTACACTCGTTTTGGTTATGTCTATTTGATTTCTCATAAGTTAGAAGCATTGAGTTGCTTCAAAAACTATATGAACTTAGTAGAAAATCAATTAGATAAGAAGATTAAGGCTCTTCGAGCCGATCGAGGCGGAGAATATTTGTCAGTTCAATTAATGTGAGATGAGAAAAGGATAGTTCATTAGTTGACTATTCCAAGTACTCCACAAAAAAATGGTGTTGCGGAAAGAAGGAATAGAACGCTCCTTAAGATGGTTAGGTCCATGATGGAACAGGCTAATTTGCCAATCACCTATTGGGGTGATGCATTGATGTCTGCAACCTATGTACTTAACCATGTGCCTATGAAATCAGTTGCAACCACTTCATATGAGTTATGGACTGGGTGAAAGCCTGACTTAAGTGTTATAAAACCTTGGGGATGTGCTATCTATACACATGATTCCTTTCATAAGTATGGGAAATTGGGCCCGAAAGGAAAGAAAGGTATCTTTATTAGATACTTAGAAACCTTAAAAGGTTATGTGTTTATAGGTCAACAAGATAGTGGGAACATGACTGAATTCGAATCTAGAGATGTCATATTCTTAGAAAATGAATATCCTAAGAAGGGTGAGGTAGGTCAAGACCTATCCTTATTTGAGATAAAGGATTCGAACACACTATGACCACTTTATTCGAGTGGGAGGATTATAACAAATGATGAATTAATTTCTTATCAGCAACTTTCTTCATCATTTGTTGCAAATGAAAGTATTCCTGAGCCAGTTACTCTAAGTGGGAGTGACCAAATGAATCTCATTCCTAGTGGGAGTGAGACCAACATTCTTAATCCGAGTGGGAGCAATATTGATCTAAATGGAAACAATGAAACAAGATTCAATGAATCACAACTAAGACGTGGTTCACGTGAAAAGACTCCTCGCTGATGATATGAGATTAAAGTTGGTGAACTTTTTACAATGCTCCTACAAAATGAAGATGAGCCGAGAAATTTGAAAAAGGTTCTCCTATGGAAGAGGAAATTGAGTCTATGAGAGTCAACAATGTTTAGGAACTTGTTGATCTTCCAAGGGAACGCAAGCCTATTGGGAACAAATGGGAACTTAAAATCACGAAAAGAGCCGATGGTACAATTGAAAATTTTAAAGCTCGACTAATAACAAAGGGGTATACACAGTAGGAAGGAATTGACTATGAGGAGACTTTTTCTCCTGCTGTATGATTTACCTCTGTTTACTTACTTCTAGCTATAATGGCTTGTCTAGATCTTGAATTACATCATATGGATGTAAAGATTGCATTTCTCAATGGATAATTAAATGAAGAGATTTATATGGAACAACCTAAGGGTTTAACTAAAGAGGGCCAAGAAGAAAAAGTTTGTAGACTTTTCAAGTCTATCTATGGCCTTAAACAATCTTCAAGGCAGTGGTATATTTATTTTCACAATGCAATCATCTCTAGTGGTTTCCCTATGATGAGTGAAGACAATTGTGTATATACCAAAAGATCTAAGGACAAGTATGTGATTATAGCATTATATGTTGATGACATACTTATAGCTAGAAATGATATGGAGCTGATCAACGAGGTAAAGACCTGGTTGTCATCTCGCTTTGAGACGAAGGATATGAGTGAAGCTGCATACATTCTTGGAGTTAAAATTTCAAGAAATCGGTCTAAGAAACTTTTATATCTCTCTCAAGAAAATTACATCAAAAAGGTTTTGGAACGTTTCAGTATGGAAAGTTGTAACTCTGCTGACACTCTTATCAACACAAATCGAACCTTGAGTGCCAAAATGTGTCCTAAGACTGCCATGGAAAGAGAGCATATGAGCCGAACTTTATATAGGAATATGATCGGTTGTCTAATATACGCTATGATGTGTACTAGACCTGATATCTATCAAGCAGTTGGCTTGGTGAGTAGATATCAAACCAACCCAGGTCCTAAACATAGGGAAGTTGTAAAAAGGATCTTAAGATATCTAAAGGAGACTGTTGATTATGCGCTCTGCTATCAAGGCTACAGAGATCTATGATTGGTACGATACACTGATGTTGATCATGGAGAGGACTTAGATGAGTGAAAGTCTACCTCAGGATACGTTTTCTTATTCAGGTGGCTCCATATCATAAAGTAGTAAAAAACAATCATATGTATCCTTGTCCATGATGGAGGCAGAGTTTGTGGCCCTATCTTCAGCAGCCTAGGAGGTTGTTTGGTTAAAGAGGTTCTTAGATCAACTGTTGTGCAAAGTAGAAAACATTGAACCAGTGTTAGTGTATTGCGACAGTGAGGCTGCGATTGCATACACCAAGGATCCAAAGTACCATTGCAAAACCAAACACATAAATATTAAATATCACTATGTGAAGGACATGGTTGCACGCAAGACTATGAACGTGAAGTAAGTGTCCGTACATGAGATGTTAGCAGATCCGCTAACCAAGCTTATTTCTATAGATGTGTTTGTGAGACACATTAGGTCTTTAGGATTGTGTAGAATTTAGCATACTTCATTTGTATTTTTATTTTTCCCATTGTTCACAAACAAAGATGTTTTAATGTTATTTGATAATCAATAAAGTTTGATTTGCATGCTTACATATCTCTATTTGAATGTTGTATACATTTTTATTTATTATTGAGTATGTCAGGTAGACAAAAAGGTTAGCCTTCTCACACAGGTAACCGTCTTAGGGTCTTTGTGACATTGGAGATGAGAAAAGATTTTAAGAGAAATTATCAGGAGGATAATTTGAGAACAACTATACTTAAAATCAATTAAATTGCTTGATTGATGACATAGGGTCATTAAAATAGATTTGATGAAATAAGTGCATCATTTCTAGTCTACCTTAGTTGCCAGATGTGAGTTCAAGACATTGTGTAGATCTAGGAACTCAATTTTAGACTTGTGTTGTCTAAAATATTATCTGTACAGTATTATTTGTGAAATAGACTTACACTTCACTAGAAAAGAAGGAATGTTGTAGCACATGTTTCTGTGTGCAAATGCCAACCATATGGATTAACATGAGTGCAATCTCAACTCATGATTGTGTGAGACCCTTGAGCCTTTATGTTGGCTCTATATTTGTACCCTTGGACTTCGATCAAGTACTTGAGATATAGCTTGGTGTTTGCTATCTTAGCGTGTTGCCTAAGGACTATAAGTAATGATTCAATATGGTAGGACATGTTTAGAAAAGCAAACTAAGTTTGTGTTGATAGGATCATGAGAAGAAGAAGATCATAAAGAGAATCTCATTATTCTGTATTCACCGGTATACCAGTTATGACTTATGTGTCATGATTGTGAATACAAGATATTATGATAGATGAGATCATTGAGAGATATCTGAATGTGATTCTTATGATCTGGGGTGCATGCATACTTACATGTAGGTACATTTTTTATGAGAGGCTATATATTCGTAACTAATGTATAGCATTGATGCTCTTATAGTATATTGGTTGCACGGCCTACTTTCTTTATATGAATGATGTAGATTATAAAGAAAAAATGTTCTCTTGATTTACCGAGAATATGTTTCTTAGGTTTAAAGCGTATTAGCACTCTCATTATGTGTGAGTGGGAGATGTTAAAATATCGTATAATATCTAGGGTGTAAGTCTGTTAAGATATTATAATGTGTGCACCTATAAGGGTTGCTCATTAAATAAGGGTAAAATAGTAATTATAAGAATTACTACTAAACCCTAACCCTAGCTGGCCTTCTATAAATAGGGCTAGACTCTTATACAATAATCAACTCACAATTAGAGAGAGAATTAAAACGCTCTAAGTAGAATACCTGCAAGTATTCAGCAGTCACATTCAAAAGGAGATTTAGACTGTGAAAACTCGAGATACACCCAATAAACTGTGGGTATCTCATTCAATCAGTGATCCCAGCCAGATATTAATAAGCTTTCGCAATCAGAAGATTAATGTAAGTCTCATACTCCGATCTATATTTATGTTAATTTATTCCCTTCAATTATTATATATGAAAATATTAAATTGAAGATCTGTAAAAATAAAACTAATAAAAGTGCTAATAACTTTGTTTTCATTGACAAAGTTCACACTTTCTACGGAAAAAAATATGCTGCCCATTAACGTTGACTCTTTTGTCATTAATAAAACTACACAATATTAATATTGCAAAATACATATATAAACGCGCCCACAAATATATATATATATATATATATATATCAATTAAAAAAACATCAAATTAGTGAAGGAAAATAATGGTGAAATTAAATAAATGAAAGTATAGAATAGAAAAAAAAACACATTTAATCTAAAATTAACTCACCCTAACTTTAATTAAACTAGTTTATTTGCCCTTAGAGAATAATTAGTTTATTCAATACATTTTAATCAATAGTATATGTAAGTGCTAGAAAAAATAAATAAATTTAGTAATATATTGTAATATAAAGAAAATATAATAAATTAGAGAAATGTCATAAAATTAGTTATATGAGACTAGTGAGAAAAAGATAATAACAATGGATTCATTGAGATGATAGCATCATAAACCATTCAACCATATATTGCTTGTTCTTATTTTAATTTTGGACAATATCAAATTATATTTATAATTCTCAATTTAAGAAGCAATTAATTAATTCATTATTTTTTACCTTCACTTCAAAAATTCTCACACTTCAAAGAATGAATTATTCATTTGCTCATTCACTCCAAAAACATTCTCATAATTTAAAAAATTATTAATTAATTACTTTATTATTTTTTTCATTGACTATGAAGAATTTAAACACTTCAAACAAAATTTTATACATAAAAAAGTTATCACATAAGGAGTCGTGATTTTGCTCAACAAAACATTCTTATATCTAACGTTAAAAAGAATCTTATATATATATATATATATATATAGATAATAGATTGATATGTTGGGTATAAAAGCTGTTTTCATTTTAATTGTAGAATTCCTAAAATTGAAGCCAAATCGATAGGCCCGTTGGTGCATGATATGCTATATATATATTCTGTTCTTTTGTCGTTTTGAAAGGCAATATAAATGTGTATTATTTTATACTATATTTTAGTGATAACTTATCTTCAAATACTAGCAGTCTCCAATTCATATTGCACTAAGCCAGAGACTAGAGATTAGAATATAGAATCGAGTAATTATTGGAGTAAACTGCAAATATAAATAATACGGGACCTTCGCTTTGTTCAGAATCACAATGCTGTCTGAATCTCACCATTTCTTTTGTAAGACAAATTAAAACAAAAAATTGTTACACTAAAAAATCATTCACATGGTATGCTAATTATAATCAAATTTATATATATATATATATATATATATATATGGAAGTGACCGTTGCTTGACAAGGATCAATGATTAGCTAGCAAGAATAAAAAGTCTTTTCTCATATATAATTTATATTTGAATATTGAAAATAAAAGAATGCCAGTTTATTTCATCAAGCACGTTCTTCCAGGGTGATGATTTACATATTACACCATAAGATCAAACTAAAGAAAAAGCGAGAGGTGGAATCTAATACCAATATTATTACAACTATGCAATGTAGCAGATAATATATATTACTCAGTTTTCTTCACTACAAGGACAGGGCATTTAGCATTTTGAATACAGTAGTTGCCCACACTCCCTATAAGTGCCCTGTACAAGTATAATGGTGTTAGTATCAACCATTTTGAATGGAAAGTTTTGTCTTTCATTCATAGGATCTTCAAATAGTTGTATAAAACCAAAACTTAAGGCATGAACTATTAATTTTGAAAATCATAATGCAGATTGAGCATGGGAGAAGAAGCAAACCTCTTTAATGTTCCAATCCCACGTTCACCCAGCACAAGCAAATCAATGTTATGCTTTTCAACTGCACTGCATATTGCTGTTCTTGGATCACCTTCCTCTGTAAAGGTCTCTGCATTCACCTGCACACATAAATCAACATTTTCCAGCATTTTCTTATACTTGATTGTGCAGCAGTAATATAAATCCATGTATATGAATTCCAACGCGTTTAGCCTTCAGTTGGGTTTGAGAAACAAGACACATAACATTTTTCTTCCTCAAACAACTAAGCTATCAAGTAGACATAAACATAAACACATAGCAGACACTCGAAAAAAATGTAAAGATACCCCATGACTAGCACATATATTCTTAGCTTTCTCCAAGAGAGACAGTGCAAGCTTTTTCTGATTCTCCTTGTATGAGTTCACAAAATCTAGTCCTGCATGTTGAGCAGAACACAACTTGGTCAATGAGAAGGAATGCACAAAAGCACTCCCCAAATGAGAAACACTAATAAACTTTGATAAATGGCAGTTTATGAAACCTTGTAATACTTAACTGGGTGACAAATTACAATAGAGGCGAGCAGAGCCTATAGACGCTGAAATAGTGTAATTGTTATCAAGAACAGGCTGAGCCATGAAGATGAGAATGGGCTTGCTTCTTATGGATTCCTTGAGAGTTTGGAGCAACCACGTGAGCGCGTAGTAACTATACTCGCTTTCATCGATGGCCACCATCACCTTCGTCCCAGCCCCGTTCTCTTCTCCCATTACCTCTTCTGCCATTGCTAAGCCCCTTTGTTCAGTTATCAAAAGCCAAAGAGATAGGGACAATATCTCAAATCTCAAATCTCAACTCTCAACTCTCAGAAGTGAGTTTAAATGAAGGGAAGAAGCATCTCCGTCTCGCTTTCATTGAGAAAGCTCAGGTTATCCATTCGGTAGTTGGGAACACACTGAGATTTTTCGGTCAAAACCGTCAGTCAAACACCATTGAGGATCAAGCTTACACCTTTTCGTGCCCCGGTCGGGCTGAGCTTGAACCGGAGCCAAGGTAGACCAGCATTAAATCAGTAGACCGAGAAAAAGGAAAAAAAAAGCGAAATTCAGGGTTAAATTCACCATTGATTTGGGTCACTCAAATGTGTCACGTAGTAGTGCACTCCTGAATTTGGCTTATGTTTTTTTGTATGAGTATAAATTTGTTTCATTTTAAAAGCTTAACTTTATTAAATAATTTTCATTAATTTTACAGATAAATAACAATATTTAAAATTCTATAAAAAGTCCATTCCTAAACAATTTTGCATTACTTTCATTATAAGGATACTGTTGTCTGAATAGTCACAATTTTTCATATTTGATTAGTTAAAAATGATTTATAGAGTAAAAATTTATTAAAAAAATATAATGAAAAAACAGAGCACGAATAAATAAGGTATATAAAATACTAAATTTATAGTAAAATAACTAATTATATTGTTGAATTAAGTAAATTTTTTGTTTTTGATTTTTTATATTCTCATTTTATGTTAACAAAGTCTCAAAAACTGTTTTAAACTCCTATGGTTAATGTTCACAAATCATGTCATTGAATATATACCTTTTTATATAAAAAAAATAAAGAATTGGATTCTCTACATTTTAAGAAACTTAATTTATTGCATTAAAAAAGATTTGAGTTATTAATTTTTTATTAAATTATTTAAATTTTAATACATATTAAACTATTTCTAGCAACATTTTAAAATCTAGACTATAAAATTTTTATTGATTCAAATTTTATCAAATTTATCTGTATTTAAATATTCAACTTCATCAAATCCATTTTCGCTACTAATATAAAAATTTATCTTCTAGTATAGAACGCAGGCACAATGGGTGGATTTACCAGGGGTCTCATTGACAATCATATTCTGATTTTTTAAGTCGTAGATATGGCAAGCAAATAGCCACAGTCAAAGAGCTCAATTACTGTTATCAGAAATAATAGCTTCATTTGGAGCTCGTACGTTTTGGAAAGAATCTCACTTCGCAAGAATCATGAGAAGACGTTCAAAGATCTTAATACCAACAGTCATCACAAGTTGCCAACATCTAATTTCATGAATGTCAAACCACAAAGAACTGTGCGCGTGTGTGTTTGTTGTGAGTGACAATATTAAATATTTCTATCAAACACAATAAACATAGATTACACTATTTTTTGAGTGTTTGTGAAAATTATTAAAAAAAAAAAGCAAGTACAATACGAGTCTCAACTCTTATATATAACTATATAATGGCATATTTAGTGACAAATTGATCCTATCATGGCCACTTTAATGACTAAGGCAAAATATATTACAATTATATAAGCTGACAAAGAAACAATTTAGTTACAGATACTATTAAAAGAGATCAGGTACAACCCCAAGAATATTATATGATAATTAAAGCGCTTTCCATTTGGTAAAAAATTTGGCATTCCATTTTAAGACTAAACACATATGAGTTCAATATCACTTTATTCAAAAAAAAGGTGGAAGAAGGAAGTGTGAATATGCAAAAAATCCATACTAAAGATAACCTAGTAGATGTACTAACAAAGCCTACGAACACTGATAAGTTCATATAGTGTAGATCTTCTATTGGCATAGCAAATATGTGAGCAACAGGAGATAGCAAACAAGAAAGAATGGTGTGAATAATAATTGATTCTCAATCAAATTTTTAAGTGAGAGATTGTCAAAGGGAGGCACCATTTATGTACATATTAGGTATGTTAGGCAACCTAACCAAAGAAAAATAAAACAAGTTTTGTTGTAATTGCAATTTAATCCTTGGAAAATAGGATTGAAGTCATTCATCCTTCCCTATAAATAAAGAGCTTTAAAACCTCATTTATCACAACCAAAAAAAGAGCAATTCTATATAGAGAGAGATATATAGAGAGTTGTGAGATTAATATTCTCTTATTAGCAAGAGATATAAAAATATTGTATTATACTTGCTATATAGAAAGAATGTGTAACTCCTATTTTTCTCATAGTGAAATCCTTTCTTCCTTGTCCGTGATTTTTATCCTATTGAGGTTTTCCATGTTAAATTTTATGTGTCGTCTCAAATTATTTGCTACATTTTTGCTTCTATCCAGTGTCTATTTTCTTTACATTAACTATATGTAGTGTTGATAAAAGAAAATATTTTTAAGGAAAATCTTAAATATTTAATGAAAAAAATAAATAAATAAGCAAGATCATGTGTATATACATGTTTCAAAGAGATCCGCAAGGAGACTTTTAAATAGAATTGATCTTAAAAAGATATTAAATTGCGGATTTTAGCTTAAAGTATTAAAACATATTTATAAAAATATTTTATAAACATGGTAGAACTTTATGAAATTCTTATATCTTCATAATTTAGCTTGCTCTGTTTATATTTTGCAAATATAAACTTTATAAGAAAAATTGTTAGCTACATAGACCATACCGAAACATTAGTATGTCAAAAGTATAGGACCACTAAAAATTATGCCAAGAAATTACTTCAGTATTTCAAAACAATTACTGTATCATCTCTTGGAAATGTTTTGGATTCACAAGATGTTTGCAGGCTTCTACGATCACCATCTTTTATTGCATAAAGTATTGGGTGTGTGAGTTGAATTTCAAAATAATCCATCTTACATCGCTTAGTTGTAACTAACTTATTTTTTCTAAAGTCTCAAATCCTAAAATAACTAGCCACTTATTTCTAAACATTTATAAATTTTATCACTATATGGGTTACAACACATCATATATTTCTATTATTTCTATTCCTAAGGTTTTACCTCAGAAGAATCTATTTTATCCTTGGAAAAATTCACATGTAGTGAAACATTCCTTAAGGACAGTGTTACTTAGACTAAATATTTTTTACCAATTTAGTCTTTATTTCCTATAATCTTAAGGAATAGCTGCACTGAAATCAAACAAAACAATCACTACATTTTTGCAAGGTACGCCACTTTATTTTTTCACTTATATTGTTTTAAAAGTCTATTAGTGTGCAAATTAGCCCACCCAAGGTACTTGATATTATTTCACATATATGTGTGTGTGTGTGGGGGGGGGGGGGGGTCTTATAAAGACACAAGCTCCAAAATAGTTGAATTATAAAATTAGACCAAGAATTCTAGGTAATGGTTATTCCTCTTTCTTCTTTTGAAGTTAATAATTATAACGTAAAATTCTAATTTAATGGATGATAATTATATTGTGAGATTTTAAATTACAATAGCAATATAGTATAGAATATGTTTATGATTTTAGTTAAGCATTTTGAGAATTGCAAAGTTTATCCAAATATAATCTTTTCTAGTGGGAGAAAACCATTTAAAAAAAATAGCAAACCAGATGAGACAATCTTGTCAATGTTGTCTAAGTATATGAAAAGAGGATAGATAAGGTGCAGATTTATTTGTTTTCATGCTTAGATTTCATGAATAATTATTATTTGGAGAAATGGATATACTAGGAAGGATGCATATGGTTATATTTTAAATTCAAAAGTAAAAGACATAGTAGAGGCTTATCCATAAAGTTATCTTGATTGCAAGCCTAAGCAATCAGAAAGGAAGGGAAATTGTTTTATTGATGATGAGCAAGGTCATTATGCCTTTCAATATAGGAAGAGAGTAAGTAATGACAATCCTCCAAGGCTAAACATAAATTTGCCTAAACTCACAAGTTTGACAACCTTGATTATAACTTTTTAATTTCAACTCTTTTTTAAGCATGTGATATATGATTAGAATGATGTTTAAGTCTATTTTCAGATGTCGTAGGTTTCATTTCAAAATTCTCTCTGATTTGTGATATATGATAAAAATAGTGACCTAAGGTCCAAAAACAACTTCATTAAAATACATATTTATCTTATCTTTTTGGCCCAAATTTATATTGTGATGACCAAAATGTATTGGGCCAATAAATGTAAGTCCAATTGAATTTAACAAAATTAATAATGAGCCTATAAGATAAAATATGAGTACTTATATCTCACATAAGGGATAATTCAAGTATAAAGTATTATATGGTAATGATTAATCAATTAAGCATATGTTGATACTATATGTCTAACTCATTTGTTGTATTTTTGTTACATATTTGTCATTATCAAAACTTGTAACATTGAATCTTAGGGTTAACATAAACCAAGTTGGAGAATGTGAGTTTTTATCCGTTCAAATTCCTACATCAAGTGTGGTTTATTTCTTTAGTTTTTAGTATTCATTTCATCATTCAATGAATATTAAGTTTCAGTTTCTATTGGTGCATTCATCTACATTGATTCCCTTACCTATTGTGACCATTGAAATGGCAACCATTGACAGAGTGATACCTCTTGGCTCTTCTATAAATAAGGGTTCTTGGGTCTAGTTTCGATCATCCTATATCACTCACAAACCATTTTAGAAAATGAGAAACCAAGGCTCAAAAACATTTGAGTTTGTTTTTATAATTTCAGTGTTTACAACATTTCCAATCTGACGCATAGAAATTTAGCAAATGTGAGCAACTTTCCAAGCCATTAAAGGTTTTGCCTTTAAAAAGAAATGTAATTTCAATCCCTACATATAAAGCATACATTTCTATCTCTATATGTACTCCAACCAACTCCTCGATTCGTCAAATATAGAAGGATGACAATTCTTTTGGAGAGATATATATATATATATATATATATATATATATATATATATATATATATATAATTTAAAACCAGCATAAAGAACATTATAGGTAGCAAAAGGGTGCGCGCTGAAGTCCAAAATCATAAAGGTAATGAAGACATTAATTGTTATGAAGCAAACTGAATAAGTTTAGTAATTTTATATAATTCAATCGAGTAATTCTTTCGGTCATGAGGTACGTATCTTGTGAACATAGATCATAATTCCAGCCTCCTTCCATTTAACGTTTGAACCTAATTTATCATACTGTTATCGTCGAATGTTAGTGTAAATTACTACAATAGTCGGTTTTTTTCAAACTATTCGCACTAGCCCCTCAACATCATGCTTTATTTTTACCCTTCTGAATTCCCCATTCCATATAAAGATGCAAAGAAAGCTTATCATGTGCACGGTATAATTAAATAGTTGAAGAAATATACTATTTAGTTAAGAATTATCAATCAGGGCATTTAAGTATTTTTAGTAAACTATTTATTTCAGTTAGCTATGAGTAGGATTTTAGTCAAATAAAGTAGTTAAACACTTATTGTTGACAAATTATATTGATGTAAAATTTGAGAATTTTTTGTTTATATTCTTCAACGTTTTAGATATGGTTTTGTTCGGTGTACTTATTAACTTACAATGGTCTCAAAATATTTCTAGTTCTATGTGAAAATCATTTTTCACAAGAGTAATTTTATAATCCCCCGTGCTGCTATGTGTTTAGGCCATAAACCAAACATCACTTCCATTTCCATTGCTCTTAAAACATATGATTTCTGGTTCCATCTCAAAAGATGAATCCTGTATTGGATTTTACTTGGAAAACCAGTGATGATTTAATACCGTGTAGGATTAATCAATAGTCTGATCAGTTAGGGCATTGATTACAAGGATGAGAATGGCGAGAAAGGAAGACATGTTGCTGACACCAACCAACTCCTCTACTATGGCTGCGACATTGAATGTAAACACCAAACGGGAAATTGTTATATCGACCTTGTCCTTGAAAATTGAATAGTCTAAGCCAAGTATAAATAAATCTGCAAGTTACAAGTTTTGGTAAGTGGACCTAATAAGTTTAAATGTTTACCTATAATATATGACTCTAACAAAGAAGAATTCATCAATGTAATTCAACATGGTATCATGGTATATTTTATGCAGTGACTTCTCTTCTATGACCACCATTAAACGTCTTCAATTATTTGTCAGCAACTTTGAAGCACATGTAAATATATCATTACAAACAGAAAGAATGATTTGATCAAGTTCATTTGAAGTTAGCTTAAGGAGAAGTTCGACTGGCTGCAACTCTAAATCGTATTTATGGCTCAAATAATGCGGTTCTGATGTAAAACATTGAAATTTAAAGTGATAATAATAAAAGAAGAAATAGGTTGTGGCTGTGTTTATGTCTTTAGAGTGTTCTTCAGGTATGTTAGATTGGAAAATCATATTCTTTCATACAGATATGTCTTTAAAACCCAACATCATTGAAGAATCGTGACTCTTCTTCAAAGTTGTGCTTGCACGTACTCTGCTGTAGAAGGACACAGCTTTTGGGTATGCAATCCTGTAATTGCATCTCCGCCAATATACAATGGAAACAAGGTCATTGTATACTTAATAGAGGGTAAGCTTCTATTTTCAGGTTCACACACTTTTATATGCTGCTATTATGAATCACATACGATTAAGCATATACTCTGCTTATCTGAAATTTATGATCATTAGAAAACTTAGAAGTCTCCTCTGTAATGACCCTCTAATATCAATGCCAAAAGGGGAAAAAAAAGAAAAGAGAAAAGAGAACTTCTCATCTTTGTCACTCTTTGCCAAATCAGATCATCAGTGTCATTCTGTCAGTATGAGTAACAGTATGTGCATCAGGCACATTCTTCCAGGGTAATAATTTACATATCATAAGATCAATTTAATCAAAAGCAAGACGTGGAACTTAATCCCAGTATTCCAACCAAGCGATGTAGCGGATAATATTACTCTTGGCTTCTTCATCGCAAGGACAGAGAATTTGGCATTACAAATACAGTAGTTGCCTACACTCCCTATAAAATCCCTGTATTATTTAATAGTGTTAGTGCGAACCAATTTTGAATGGGAAAGTTATCTTTCCTTCATAGGATCATCAAATAGTTGTATAAAAACAAAATTTAAGGCATTAGCTTCTAATTTTGAAATCATAATGTAGGTAAAGCAAGAAGGAAGAAGCAAACCTTTCTATTATTCCCAACCCACGCTCACCCAACACAAGCAAATCGATTTTAAGTTTTTCAACTGCACTGCATATGGCTATTCTTGGATCACCTTTCTCTGTAAAAGTCCCTGCATTCACCTGCACACAAAAACTAACATTTTCAAGCAATTTCTTTTACTCGATTGTGCAGCAGGAATATAAATCCATGTTTATGAATCCCAAAACTTTTAGCCTTCGGTTAGGTTGGGGAAACAAGAGACAGAACATTTTCGTTCCGGAAACAAATAAGCTATCATGTAAACATAAACACAAACACGTAGCAGATATTATTCAGAAAAAAAAATTTGTAGAGATTCCCAAAAGAAAAGGGGAAAACCGTACCCCATGACTAGCACATATATTCTTAGCTTTATCCAAGATAGCCAGCGCAAGCTCATTCTGATTCTCATTGTATGAGTTCACGAAATCTGGTCTTGCATGTTAAGCAAAAAGCAACTTCGTCAATAAGAAAGAAACCACAAAAGCACACCCCGAATGAGAAACACAAACAAACAAGGAAAAAAAATAAGAGGGTTCTAACATTAAATGAGAGTTTATGAAACTTTGTAATACTTAACTGGTTGAAAAATGAGAGCAGAGGCGAGCAAAGCCCATAGAAGCTGAAAATGTGTAATTGTTATCAAGAATAGGCCGAGCCATGAAGATGAGAATGGGCTTGCTTCTTATGGATTCCTTGATAGTTTGAAGCAACCACGAGCGCGTAGTAACTGATAGTCGCTTTCATCGATGGCCACCATCACCTTCTTTCCAGCCCCTTTCTCTTCTCCCATTAACTCTTCTGCCATTTCTAAGCTCCTATGTTCAGTTATCAAAAGCCAAAGAGATAGGTACGACATCTTGACTCTCAGAACTGTGTTTAAATGAAGCGAAGAGGCATCTCTGTCTCTCTTTCATCAAGAAAACCCATTTTATTCATTGGGTGGTTGTGAAAGCAAAGTGTGGGACGTGTAATTATTTAATGATCTATATCAAATTAATAATATATATTTTATGGATATATTCAAATTTCTAGTATTTTAAAATTTGATCTAATGACTACAAATAATTTAAAAACTTAATCCAACAATTATTGATAAAATAACAGCCTAAATATATGTCTATGGTTTTGATGAATGTACATAAGAAAGAAGACAAATACTAACAACCTTTGACAATGTCATAAGTTCTTCAAGTGACTAACTAGATCGCACAATGATCCTGAATGTAGGTAACTGTTGATTTTACTCTTCATGTGGGCTTGTAAACTCAAAACTTTAGCAACTATATTCATATATAAGTCGTGCATCATGTACTTAAAATACACATGAAAATAAAATACTTTCTACATCATTATTTATAATGCTGACTATTGAAGGAAAACGAAATAATATTCAAATGAAATAAAGCAGAATGCCCGCACACCTTATTAATTTTGAATGAATTGCCATTTCAGTATGCATGAACACATCCCATATTCTAATAGGCCCACGCACTACATTACTGTCTGCACCTAGAAATTCAAGAGCATCCCTAACTGCTTTTCTTTTTTTAAAAAAAAAAAAGTATAGATTAAATGAAGACGTATTTGAAAGTTAATTTATGGTATCCAAAGTTGTGGCGCAAAAAAAAATAAAATTATCGCAGTTAATATCGAATTTAATATTTAATTTCAGAGAATTATAGGAAAAAGAGGTAAAGTTGAAGAGGATCTGAACTCCACCAGAGAAGGAATCCTCATATCCTCAAATGTAGGGTACGTTCGGAAGAGAGCCAGAGAGGTAAAACACAGGCAGTACAAAAAGTTATAGAATACTCATATTAAAATGAGTAAACCAACACATATATAGGCCGATAATGAAACATAAAAAGCGAATATCTCGGTCCACTAAGCTACTCTCAAGCAACATGCAACTGATTACTGAAAATAAAGGAAACAACTAAACAAACTAAAATATTCTTAACAGACCCACAATCACACTCTCGCTAGTTCTTCGCCATTTTGAATCAGTTTTCAACACTCCCCCTTGATTCAAAGTCACACACTCCAACCAAAATTTTAGGCTTGATGAACTTCTCTATTGCTAAGGACTTTGTCAATATATCAGCTAATTGCTCACGACTGCTGCAATGCTTCGCAGTTATCTCCTTCTTGGCAACCAAATCACGTATGAAATGGAAACGAAAATTAATATGCTTTGTTCTACGGTGATAAGCTGGATTCTTTGTCATGGAGATTCATGATTTATTATCAAAAAATATTTCTGTTGGTCCCTCTTGCTTTGTTGAAGTTCTGCTAACATCCTCCTCAACCAAACCGCTTGGCAAGCTGCTGAAATAGCTGCTATGTACTCAGCCTCAGAGGTAGGCAAGGTTGTCTTGGTTTGTTTCTTTGAACTCCAAGTGATTGCTCCTAACCCAAAAGTAAAAATATATGCTGAGATGCTCCTTCTATCATCTAACGGACTAGCATAGTCACTGTCAGATAATCCAAGTAATCTGAAATTGGCAACTTTAGAGTACCAAATTCCATGGTCCACTGTTCCCGCGATGTAACGCAAAACCCTCTTTGCTGCTGCAAAATGCAGCTTCGAAGATTTTTGCATAAACCTAAAAATAACACCTACAAAAGTTGCAATATCAGGTCAAGTATGAGGTAAAATAACACCTCCGACAAAGCTTCTAACTTTTTAGCATCAACTATCTTTGTTCCATCCTCAAGATTTCTCACTACTATTCATATGTGTGGTTGTAGGATTGCAGTTAAGCATACTAAATTTTTTTAGGAGCTCCATGGCATATTTTCTTTGAGAAATAAAAATCCCTTCCTATACTTGATGAACCTCGAGTGCAAAAAAATGATGCAGCGAATCCGTTTCCGACATTTCATACTCATGCATCATGCTTGATTTAAATTCATTCACAAGAGCATTAAAGGAACTTGTATAAATGATATCATAAACATAAAGACAAATAATGGTGAAATCATTTTTACCTTCCATCTTGAGTGGGCTTATGCTTACTCCTCGAGTACCCATTTTGCTAAAAGTATCCATCAATGTTGCTATACCATGCCCGAGGAGCCTGCTTCAATCTATACAAGGTTTTTCTTAACTTATACACCATTGTCTCATTACCTTTAACCAAGAACCCTTCTGGTTGAGTCACATAGACTTTTCCTTTCAAGTCTTCATTTATGAATGTCATCTTGACATCAAATTGATAAACTGACCAATGAAATTGTGCCACCAAAGCCAAAATGATTCATACAGTTTTAAAGCAAGCTACTAGAAAGAAGGTTTCTTTAAAGTCAATACCATACTTTTGTGCATATCCTTTTGTGACAAGCTGAGCTTTGTGCCATTGTATGCTTGCATCAGGACCAAACTTTGTCTTGAATACCCATTTTAAACCAATTGCATTTTTGCCTTCCAGTAACTCCACCATCTCCCAAGAGTGATTTTTTTCAATTGCTTCCAACTCTTCCTTCATTGCTTTCTGCCATTCTTCTTTTCAAGTTGCTTCTTCATATGACATAGGATCTGAAACATTGAGAGTGAATTGACAATATGCATATATATCTTATGCAAAACCTCCTCCTTTAAAAACTTTTGAAGAAATATAGGAAAACAACCGAAACAGTTGCTTAAAAGGGTTTGACATGTCAAATTTATTTGTTTTATTATGATTTGTCAATCGTAATTAGTTATGGGGATGGTTTCTTATTGTCAGATATGGGATCAAGCAGTTATTAATCAATTTCCTAGTCATGCCAAGCAGTTATTATTCAATTTTGCGTCAGTTTCCTAGTAGGGGCTGACATGGGGGTAGTTTCTCTAGGTAGTTACTAGTCAATTTTTCTATAGAAGTTATTTTTTATGTGTATATATATGAATTTATGAATTCAATCAGATCAAGGAAGTTTTTCAGTGGAATTTTGGATATTTGTCCCCTCCATACAAGACTTTGAGAGTTGCAAATTCTGGCTCTCACCTTCTCTTTCCTATTTTTTGAATTTATTCTTTCATACCTTTCCTAAAGAATTTGTAGCTCATATGGTATTAGAGCCTTCAAATCCAGCCATGGTTATCACCCGTTCTTCCTCTTCCACCAAACCGTCTCCACCATCACAACCTTTCTCTTAACCAAACAACCCATCCCCCGCCCTATAAACTACTAAGACTGCAATTCCCCAACAATTAACCTACTTAGCCTCACATATGGAAGCCATGGATGCTATTCTAAAAAACCCAACCACCACTTCTACACTTGGTCGTGATCAGCAAGGCAAGGTTTATGCCTTTCTTAATGGGTCGCATGAACCTGCAAATCTAACATGGGCAAAAAAATGTTAATGATGATGTTGATGTACCTTGGTGGCTTAAGAATCCTTCTCGTAGGCCTTACACCAAAATGGAGTTTCCACATTTTGAGGTGGAGATCCTCGTGGATGGATCCTTAAGGTCGAAAAATACTTTCGATATTATCAAACCCCATAAGAGCTCAAAGTAGACATTGTTGCCATGTATTTAGAGGGTGACGTACTAGATTTATTTGCATGTATCAATAATAAGTGTACTCTTCTATAATGGGACAAGTTAGTAAAAGCTCTCCAGGAAAATTATGGTAATTGAATTTTCAAACCTTGATCGGCATCTTTGTGCCGTCAAATAGACTGGTATTATCCTTGATACCTTCAAGAATTAGCCAAACATGCGGCCAAGGTTAAAAATTAGCCAAAACATTGCTTGTTAGGAGTTTATCTCAATGACCTCTGAGATGATTTGAAAGGAGATGTTCATATTCATAAGCCCAAAACTGTTTATAAGGCTATAAGTTTGACCTTAGAGTATGAACAGAAGGCAAATTTTATTCTTGGATCTAAAGCATCTACTTAGTTTGATTCCTCTAAATCTACTAACTCTACAGCCAACCCATCACGTGAACATTACCTAATACAATTCCCTATTTAACCAACAACCACTTATGCCCTCTTCCTCTACCTGTAATCCACCACCCAGAACTTGGGACCAAGAGAGGCAACAGCGACTCGCCAAGGGATTATGTATCAGATATAATGAGAAGTTCACCCCTGGCCATCATTGCAAGTTTGCCACATTAACCTTGATGGAGATCGCAGAAGTGGAACTTTAAGGTGAGTCTTTTGGCGAAGTTACTAAAGGACAATTGCTTGATGAACCGACTGAAGTCTCTTTTCATGCCATTTTAGGCAAACCTAACAACAATACAATGAAATTACAAGGAGTACTTAGTGGGAAGCAAGTTCTGATCTTGGTGAGCAATGGTTCCACCTAAAATTTCGTGTCAACTCACCTTGTTAACGAATTAAAATTGCCTGTTTAAAAGGTTTTGGTGTACAGATTGGGAATGGTAAATCATCTATTGCTATGGAATCTATCTAAATTTATCAATACAACCCCCAAATCTTACAATTACCTAGGATTATTATCCTTTTTCATTGAGTGCTGTAGACTTAGTTTTGGGAATCAAATGGTTGGCCTCTTTAAATACTGTGCAAGCAAATTAGAATGAAATGTTATTAATCTTTAAGTTAAATGGTAAAATGTATAAGCTCTAAGGAATGCCTCTCAAACATGAGGCTGAAGCTACTTTCCAAAATTTTATCCAGAGAAACAATATCTCCAAGTACCTCTCTCCTTATTAAACTTCAAAATTTACTTCACCACTTTGATGTTATTTTTCAAGAACCTAAGTCCCTTCCTCTATATTGCCATCACTACCATTCCATTCCTTTTTTTTCGAATACTATACCCCCAAATATTTGCCCATCTAATATTCTTTTTCTTAAAAAATTGAAATCGAAACCCAAGTGGCTAACCTCCTAAATTCTGGTTTTATTCAGCCAAACACTAGTCCTTATGCCAGCCCTATACTTTTAGTAAAAAAGAAAGACAATTCCTAGATAATATGTGTCAACTATCGAAACTTAACTAGATTACTATCCCAAATAAATACCCAATCACAAATCGCAAATATTAATAAGCTGCTAGATGAATTACATGGTACAACAATTTTTTCAAAGATTGATTTATGTTCTAGTTATCATCAAATTTGAGTTATTCTACGAGATATTCATAAAACTGCATTTAGAACACACTCTGGACATTATGAATTTGCGGTTATGTCTTTTGGACTTACTACTCCTTATACTTTTCAGGCGACCATGAATGACCAATTTTTGCCTTACTTGAGAACGTTTATTTTGGTGTTTTTTATGATATATTAATTTATAGTTCCTCATTAGAACACCACCTAACTCACTTGTAGATTGCTTTTAGATACCTTAAAGAAGATCAGTACTATGCCAAGATCTTTAAGTGTTCATTTGGGCAGTCAAAGATCTCTTTTTAGGACACATTGTGTCAACCAGAGGTGTGGAGGTTGATGTTAACAAAATACAAGCATTAGTTAAATGGCCAATACCATCCAATGTCAAGGAATTACTGGGGTTCCAGGGCTTAACCAGTCATTACCGCAGATTAATGAAAGGATATGGACTATTGGCAAAATTCCTCACTACTCTCATAAAAAAAGATGCATTTCATCGGTTTGCTGAGGTAAACTCAGCTTTTGTTCAACTTAAAAATGCATTAACTATAGTTCTTGTTCTTCAACTGCTAGATTTTTAAAAACCATTCATGGTGGAATGCGATGCTTCATCTGAGGGAGTTGGCAATATTCTCCTTCAAGATGAACACCCTATTGCATATTATAGCAAAAGGTTCTCAGCTTCAAACTAATTCAAATCCACATATGACCGGAGCACTGGTACTGTCTCTACAAAAGTGGCATCATTATCTCTTTGGCCACCATTTTTTTTATCCAGACTGATCATGACAGCCTCAAGTATCTTTTAGAACAACGCTTAACTACCACTGAGCAGCAGAGATTGTTCTTGAAGTTGCTACCTTATGATTTTACCATCATTTATAAAAGAGGCAAAGATAATACAGGCGCTGACTCCTTGTCTTGATGGCCTCAACATACTAACTTTTTTACTTTAGCCATCACAATACCATTGGATTTTTCCAATTAGTATGAGGTGTTATTAGGATATCCTTACACTGCAGATTTGGTGACATAGATACAACGAAAGACTTCTACTAATTTTGATTTTCAAGTAGTGAATCAAAAGTTGTTTTTCAAAGACAGATTAGTGGTGCCTAATATTTCATCATTGTGCCACACTCTCCTCTCAGAATCTCATGATTATGTGGCAGCTGGACATGGTGGGTACTTGCAGACTTTAAAATGTTTATTGCTCTCTTTTTTCTAGCCTAAAATGAAGCATAATGTCAAGAACTATGTTCAAAATTGCCTCACTTGTCAAAAGGCAAAATATCAAGCTTTAGCCCTTACAGGACTCTTATAGCCACTACCTATTCCAAAAAAATTATAGGAGGGCATCTCCATAGATTTCATTATTGGACTGCTAAAATTAAGGGAGTATGATGCTATTCTTATGGTAGTGGAACATTTGAGTAAATATTATTCCCTTTTTCCATCCATACACTACCAAAACTATTGCAAAAATGTTTTGCAAAGAAATAGTACACCTTTATGGAATTCCTAGGTCAATAATTTTATACCGATATGTGGTTTTCCTAAGTGCTTTTTAGCATGAACTTTTTTGGCTTAGTAATACTAAATTACGAATGAGCACGGCCTATCATCCACAAATGGATGGTCAAACAGAAGTGGTTAATCATTGCCTTGAAACTTATTCATGGTGTTTTGCCCACTAGCAACCTAAGTTATGGAGTCAGTATTTACCCTGGGCAGAATTTTCATTTATTACATATTTTTGTACTTCAACAAGCTCTATCCCATTCAAGCTAGTTTATAGGAGAGATCCACCAACTATCACCCCATTTGTTCATAGTGAAACTAAATTGGTAGATCTAGAAGAACAATTAATTGCTCGAGACGATATGCTAAAACTCCTCTAAGGACATTTATTGAAGGGCCAAAACAAAATGAAGCAACAAGTAAATGCGCATTAACGTGATCTTTCCTTTCAAGAAGGAAATTCAATTCTTCTCCAAGTCTAGCCATATCACCAATAATCTCTTACCTGCAAGAAATTTTAGAAGCTATCTCATCATTTCTTTAGACCTTATAAAGTAATCTAAAGAGTAGGACCAAGGACTTATAAGCTCCAATTACCACCTATAACTCAAATTCATCTTATGTTTCATGTTTCTATGCTTCGTCCAGCCTTTGGACAAGAAGTTTCAGATCCTCCAGCACCACTGCCTGTAAATTAAGATTGGGAACTTGTCTTACAACCCAACACAATCCTTGCTTATTGCTAGGTTGGTTCTACAAGACAACAACAATTGGAACTTTCAATACAATGGTCGAATCGCCCTTTGGAAGAAGCAAGTTGAGAGCAATATGACCTAATTGCAACCTAATTTCCTTCTTTTCGCCTTGAAGACAAGTCGATTTTTCAGGAAGGGAGTAATGATGTGAAACCTCCTCCCTCAAAAACTTTCCTAAAGGAAATATAGGAAAACAACCGAAATAGTTGCTTAAAAAGGTCTTATGTGTCATATTTATTTGTTTTATTATTATTTGTCAATTGTAGTCAATTATTGGGATAGTATCTTATTGTCAAATATGGGATCAAGCAATTATTAATCAGTTTCCTAGTAGTGTTAGGCAGTTATTATTCAGTTTTGTGTCAGTTCCCTAGTAGTGACAGACATATGGGTAGTTTCTCTAAGCAATTACTAGTCAATTTTTCTATAGAAGTTATTTCTAATGTGTATATATATATATGAATCTATGAATTCAATTAGATTAAGAAAGTTTTTCAGTGGAATTCTATAGATTTGTCCCCTCCATGCAGGACTTTGAGATTTGCATATTCTGGCTCTCACCTTTTCTTCCCTATTTTTCAAATTTATTCTCTCATACTCTTCCCAAAGGATTTGCGGCTCATATCAATATCAGCTAAAGATTTATAATTCATTGTTGGTGCCTCATCTAAAGACTCTTCAACAAGGGAGGATGAAATTCTACTTGGCAATGGTGTAAAGGAATTAGTCAGTGCTTGTACATATATTTGCTCTTGTTCTTCATCTAAAAAGATTTTAATAGGCACAAGACTTTCTCTATATACTTGCTTTTTGCCCCAATCCCAACTTGCATATTCATCAAATACTACATCCCTTCTAATTAAAATCTTGCCACTACGAGGGTTGTACAATCTATATCCTTTGGACTGAGCACAATACCTAATAAAAATACATTTTTCATATTTTTCATCAAGCTTTTGACGAAGTTGAGAATTTATCAAAGCATAAGCAATGCACCCAAAGATTCACAGATGATTTACAAATGGTTTTTTTTCCATGCCAAGCTCCATATGGAGTTTAATTCATGGCAACCCTTGTTGGTGAGAGATTTAACAAATAAACAAATGTTAATACAACCTTTGCCCAAAATTGATTTGAAAGTTCCTTTGCTTGTAACATGATTCTTGCCATCTCTACAAAAGTACAATTTTTATGCTCAGTGACAATGTTTTGCTCCAGAGTGTAAGGAGTTGTTAACACCCTATGAACACCTTTTTCTTCATAAAACAAATTAAATTCTTTGGGCACGAACTCTCCACCTCTATTTGTGCAAAAAAATTTTGATTTAATAGCCACTTTGCTTTTCCACCATAGCTTTAAATTTTTAAAACTTCTCGAAAGTTTCAAACTTATTGTCTAGAAAATAAACCCAACTCATGCGACTATAATCATTAATGTACAGTAAAAAAAAAAAAAAACAACTTCCACCCAAGGACTTAGTTTGCATAGGTCTACATAAATCAACATGAATTAATTCTAAACATTTTGAAGCTCTCCATGCTTGACCAGCAGGGAATGACTTCCTAGTTTGTTTTCTATAAATGCACTCCTCACATAAATCAATAAAACTAATTTTTGGTAGTCCAAGAACCTTATCACTTATCAATTTCAAACCCTTCATGTTTAGATGCTCGTACCTCAAATGCCACAGCTTCGAGTCATCCTTTGTACTTGCAATAAGAGCAAAATTCTTCATGTGTTAAACATCCAATGGGAACATCTTGTTGGGGACCATGCCGATATGAACCTTTCAACCTGATTTCTTATTCTTAATGACACATGTATTGTCGTCAAATTAAACAGAATACCCATCAGCCATCAATTGTCCAATGCTCAACAAATTGTATCCAAGATCAGGTACAAACTGAACATTGTCCAACACTTCTATTTTGCCCTGGCTAGTGCTAATTACTACTATGCCTTTGCCTTCAAGTTGCATCTCCTTTTTTGTTGCTAAGTTGCACCTTAATTCTTTGTGTTTGCATGTAGATCATGGAGCAAAGATTTGGTGCCTGTCATATGATTTGAATAGCCACTATCTATAAACCACAGATCATTTCACTTATGGTTAGTATCAATACAAGCCATAGATTGTTTTCGTCTTCATCTCATGCTTCATTTCCTGCTACAAAATTCATTTTCAAATTTTTGTACCAGCAATCAGCTTTAATATGCTTGTATCTCTTGCAATGATAACATTGAATGCCACTCCTTGTGTTTCCTTGCTCATTGGACTGCCATTGCGCATCATTTCTTCCTCTACCTTTGTTGTTACCTCCACTGTAACCACAACCTCTTCTACCACGAAATCCTCCTCTTCCTTGACCTCTACTTGCTGAACGATCATTTTCTCCTTGTTTGGTGGCCATCTCTTTGACTTGGAATGCCTTCTCTTCGTTCTTTTCCACTGATCTATTGATTCTGCCATGGCAGCTACTATATGCTCAAATTTTTCCGTCAAGCTTCACAAGACTTTCGCAACGATTGTATCCTCCGAAATTTGCTCACTGTAGGAACATATTTGACCAATTATTGCCATTGTTCGTGACAAAAAGTCTACAATTGATTCTCCATTCTTCATCAAGGTTTCAACATCACGTCTCAATGATTGTAATTTCACCGTTATGACCTTTGAATCACCTTGAAACTCCTTCTGTAGGATTGACCATGTTTCTTTTAATGTGGTTGTTGTTACAATCCGTGAGAAAATCATATCATGGACTGCTTGCGGGAGAATGAACAATGCCTTAGCATCTCTCTTCTTGATTTCTCTCAACCTCTCTTGTTCTTCTTCATTGGGTTCTAATATATCAATGAACCTGTACTCCATTAAGTCATATAGCTCCTGCGATCAAAGCAATGTCTTCTCCGTGACGCTCCACCACTCATATTTTTCTCCATTGAAATGGGTAAAAGTGGTTGAGAAGAAGAAAACCCATTGCTCTCTTCAAGGACAAAGTAAATTTGTTCATTTGTGCTTCCCAAAGGCCCAAAAGTGTTTCTCTCAAATACCCAATACCCAATGGACCCAAGCCTCCCTTTTCACTCTATTGCTCAAAGGAATAGACCAGTACTCTGCTACCAAAATATGTTGGGAAGAGAGTGAGAGAGATAAAACAGAGACAATACAAAAGTTCGAGCATACTTATAAATGATGCTTTTTATTTCTTATCATATTTAAATGAGTAAACCAACACATATATAGGCTGATGATGAAGCAGAAAAAGCAGATATCTCAGCCCGCTACGCTACTGCCAAGCAACATGCAAATAATTACCGAAAATATAGGAAACAACTAAACAAACTAAAATATTATTAACAGACCCACAATCCCACTCTCGCTAGTTCTTAGCCATTTTGAATCAGTCTTCAACAGGGTATTTATACAATCAAACATGAATTTGTAGGTAACTATTCATCATTTGTCCTTTCCTAAAGTAGAAAATAATAATAATAATAATAAGAAGCTAGGCGACTTTAGTATTATTGATTTTCTTGGCCAATATTTTAGTATTATAATCACTCTGAGTGATATAAATGAGATTCTCTTAACCTTATATGTATCAAATTTACAATAACAAATAATAACACAATCCTTGTTTCTTCTTATCAATTTTCTTTGGTCAAGATAATTTGTTGCTTGCATATAAATATATATTTCTTGTATTTGTGGATATATACATACAGGTACTCTTGCTACCCCACGCGCAAACTCCATATCTTGCATCACATTTTCTTGTTTGCCGTATCTCTATGAAGTGTCTCCGTTCAATTTGTCTTTATATATTAGGACCATGGCCCATGCAAAATTTGATTAAGAATCCATTGTACTTCCCCTTTCACACTCTGCTTTTTCTATCCAGCCAACTCCATCACATAACATAAATCAGATCCAAATATATTACCAGCTAACATGGATGTAACCCAGAATTTTCAATTTCTGGGACCCCAAATTATCATCACCGACAATATAGAAATTGGGATCTTTCATTTTCACTTGTTGTCAAACTCACATGTTGACACTGTCAGTGTTATGAGAAAGGAAAAAGGCACTCATCTATGATCTATTTCTGCAAGTTGGAATCTTATATTTTCCTTTTTGTATAGCCCTTCTGTTTTTGTGGACTAGATTTCATTAAATTGTCTGTCACATAAATGCTGCAGTAAACTGTCATTGAACTCACAGCTTGATTGTTTATGTGGTTGCCATTTGCCAGTAATTTGCCCACTTTTTGTTCATCAATCCATGAATATAAAAATTACATCTCAGAACTAAAAATATATTGATGACTGGGAAGGAAAAATAAACACAACCTGAAGGGTGATTCCCCATTATCTACCATGTTTTTTTTCCGATATTTGTTTTACAGAGTTCCATTTTACATGCAAACAAAATAATTTGTGTACGGAGGAAAACATATATGGATTTCATAAGATTATGGGACGCAACAGAAATAAAGACTTTTTCATTGAAGAGGCCATGTAGGGTTGCAATAAGCAAAGCCTCCGTAACCTTCTGTTGTCCTTTCCATCCCTTGGATTCCATCGGTGCTACCACTCCTCTGCAACACACAAGCCACTTTCATTAGCAGGTCAACAAATAAACTAGTTGGTGCCTCTAGTTTACCTGAATCATCTATGACATAACAAAATTTGAGGTGTTTACGTATGGTTTGAAAAGTCACAAGATATCTGATATGAGTATATTCATTGTGTGTCCAACATGTACAAGGAAAGCATATAGAAAGAAAGAAGATGAACGTAAAGGGATACCTGCATGGCTTCGATGGTTTCTATCTCCCAGGTGTTGAAATCAAAATACATACTTGCTGCAGAGAGCTTCATGGAAAGAAACTTTTAAGAACAGAAGGGAAAATCTTAATATCAGCAATTCAGGATATTTGATAGCCACAATAGGAGATAATGATTAATAACACCATAATTACCTCAATCTGTTGCTGTAGGGAAAGAACATAGTTTATGATCACATCTAACATAACTGCCATTCCCATTGCCTGCAAAATTCATAAAAATGGCCATACTTTTTTACCTCACTGTACTGAACAAACATGTTATAACATAAAGGACTATTCTGATAAATCAACCTTGTAGCACCCAGGAACCAAATCCTGCAAACATCTCAGCTTCTCATTGATTTTCTCTCTTCTCACCTGGAATCCAAAAAAGAAGTATTATCTCAACATTGAGGGCTATCATTTTTTATACTATAGAAAAGGGGTTTGAAATTGTACCCGTTCTGCTAAACTGTGGCTATCAGTAGCTTGGCCTCTTTTTGCCCTTACATGGATTACTTCTTTTGGTTTCTCTTCCACTCTGTTATTGTTTCTCTTCCTTTTGAACCCAGCTGCTTTCTGTGATTTGCGAACAATACAATAAAGGAAACCCACAATTGTTAATCTCTTATACTTGACTTACATCTCATATTATGGAGCAATCAACTTAAAAAGTAAAATCAAGTTTTCCAAAGCAGAAGATATTTTTCTTAACCTTATTCGTTTCTGGAAAACTTGCAGAAGGAGAAGAAGAATTCTCTCCTAAGCTTTCTGATGACTGAATCTGTGGGAAATTAAGCTGCTGATCCAAAAGGCTGCCATTGGAGAAAGGCATGATTAAAGCTTGATTGGTCAAGGTGCGATTTTCCACCTTGCTCATGAGTTTGACTTTGCTTCCCTATTACAAAGTGGCTTGGTGGAAAGATGAGAAAGCTTCACTCTGTTTTAAAAGCCTCACTTTCCAATTTTCATAATTCATTAATTCCTTTTTTATGCATTTTAGATAGACACTTCTGGAAAAACACAATTATTCAAAACAACAATATTATTGGAAATTAACTAACCTAATTAATATACTTCATAGTTAATATAACAAGCATGTTCACTAACCATCCATAAAGAGTTAGATTCATGGAATGCAGTTGGACGTAGGAACTTCATATTAATATTTAGCTAATATACAAATACTTGGAGTTTTTAATAATAATAATAGATGTGCCTCACCTATACTAAATATACATGACTTTAAAGTCTTATGGTCATTCTTCTAGAAATTATATATATTAATAAACATAGATATAGCTATATGGATAAAATACTTAAAAGATTATATAATTTTCATATAAAAAGAGAGTGAGAAATTATTTGTTTTCCTCCTACTTTACTTATTTTTCTAATAAATAGTTATTTTATATATTTAATAAAAAAAATATATTTTTTAGTTCTTTACGAATTAAAAGTCTTAAAATAATAATTTATTATTTAAGATCTAATTCAAAATAATCCCTACTTTTGAACTTAATTTCATTTAAAAATATATTATTTTGAGTCAAATCTTGAAAAATATAAGATTACTTTAAAACTTTTAATTCTTAGGTGACAAAAATAAATTCAAAAGTGAAAAATTATTTAAGACTTTTAATTTATAAAATATCAAAATGAAACTAAATAAAAAATAAACAACGAAATTGATATTTTTCCCATTTATTAAAAGATTATATATATATAGAGACACACACTTGCTTTACTTGGACCTACAAGAACATGCATCATTCAAGATGAATGGATGCGGATACATTGAAGGCATTACAAGACATACAGATTTCTTAGATTGAGATTGCTAATCATGTTTGACAAAAATATAGTTGTTAGTTAATGATCATATTTAGCTCCGAAAGTACATGTCATATATATATAATCTGATGATTTTTAACTATGTTTTATAATTTGCGAAGAATCCTTTGTTGGTCCTACGTGCCTCAATCTATGGTTCGTGGCAGATGCATAATTGCCCAAGATGCAGTGTACTCTTTCAAGAGGTCCTGATGTGGAGGGTCCATTAACCGTTATACTTTCATAATCACTACCAATGCATATCCCTCCAATAATTAAATTTAGGGAAATAATTTGGTTTTAATTATTTTTAAATTAAATACATCTTATTGTATTTAATGTGACATTTTCCTTATTTTTGTAGTCAACAATAATTATAGAGAAATTAGAATTGTTAAAAAAGATTTGGCACATTTGGTTTGACATGTTAAACCTATTATTTTGGTAGATTTTATTAAAATTTTTAACTTATTTAACATAAATAGTTTAAACAAACCATGGCCACATAACTATAGGTAAACGGCTCAATTTGATGAATTGGACACACTTAAGAGTTTTTATAAAGTTTATTTTATAAAAAGTTTAATATCTCATAGTCTTAAATAGCTTTTATCTTTCTTTCTTTTTTTTTTTTGGTTTTTAAATGTTCATTATTTGATCAATAATGAACCAAATGAATGAATTTTTTGTATTAGAATTAAATATTTGATTCAATGATTGAAGTTTTTTTTATGTTTTAAATATTTTTTTAACAATTTTTTTATATTTTATTGGTGGATTAGCCTACCTAGTAGACTAAGTTTAGAATCTTGATTCACCAAACTAATTAAAATAGGTTAAACAGGTTTACCCATTTAATCCACTAACCTACACAGGTCAACTCATTTAATCCATGGACCCGTTTTGATAGCTCTAAGATAAAAAATAACTTGTTATTGAAAATTATTCTTTGAAAAAATTAAATATTTGGTCCTTACACTTTCACTTGATTTTCAATTTGGTCCCTAGAGTTTTTATTTTTTCAATCAACTCCTCACACTTTGCTAGCTTTTAAGGTTTCATCCCTACCGTCTTGCTCTGTCATCACACCATGAGAAAATCATTGAGTGGGAAGACGAAAGCTTAGGTGGAATATGATAAGTCTAGGTAGATGCCAAATAATGATGCGAGGTGGACTCAGCTTGTTCTTAAACACAAAATTGAAGCCCTACCATTTGTAACTCTCGAATAGTGGTTCACAACTGTAATACATCAGGGGGGGCTTCTTCATTTAGGGTGGATTGGTCTGGAGTGCATCACAGTTTATGGTTGGGAAAGTGATTTCAAGTTTGGCTTTTCCCATGGAATCTGAGGCATTAGGGGGTAGTTAACAACTAGTTAATGGCAAGTTTTTCTCTCTTATAAATACCAAGCATATCTTTGGGTTACAAAACACAACAATCAAAGCTTCTCTCCTCCTCTTTTCTTGCTAGCTTATGCTCCTAAGTTATCTCTTAAAAGGGTCTGTTTAATCTTGGGGGAAATTCGTGTGTTCACGAAATATTCCTAAGGACAGCGTTCTTCAACGTGACTCAGACCACTTATTTCCCAACAATTTTAGGAATATGGACACCATCAATGCTATGACCAATACATCTGATGATTTTGCATTATCACCTACCACTGCAACCTCCACTCATGGAGCTATGATTGTTCCAATCATGTCATTTATTCCCTATGCCAAGCCATTTCCAAATATATCAAAAATTCAAGTGTGTGACAGACAAAACTTTTGAAGATAGCAAGAGCTGATTTTCTTTATTTTTGATATGCATGGAGCTGCTTCAGCCCTTACTAACGCAATGTTATCGTCAACATCTGATGCAAAAACATTGGACCTTTAGACATATACAAACAAGGTATGTAGACATACAATAATTAGCACTTTGTCTAATGATTTGTTCGATGTGTGTTACACATACAAGGAAGCAAACAAAATTTGGGAATCAATTATTCTTAAATATACTTCCAAGGATACTAAAAAGCAAAAATTTGTTATAAGCAACCATTACAAATAGGAGATGACTGACAAAAAAGACATCAAAATGCAAATCAATGAATATCACAAACTATTTGAGGAATTTTGAGTTGAGAAAATCAACCTTCCTGATGAGAACGTTACTAGCATACTGATTGAGAAGTTACCAAATTCATGGAGTGATTATAAATAGCAACTTAAACACAAGCAAAAACAATTGTCGCTCGCAAATTCAATCACTCACATCATAATAGAAGACAAAAATTGGAAAGAACTCAAAGTTATAGAAGCAAAGGAAATGACTACAAAGGTAAACTCGGTACAAGAAAAGCTGCATAAATGAATGTATGATAAAAAGAAAACTAATTACAAGCCTAAGCAATATAATCCCACCTTTAAAAAGAAAAGAGTTTGTTTTGTCTATGGGAAGTCAAGTCACCATGCTGCTTAATGTAGGAAGAGAGTAAGAAATGACAAGCCTCCAAAGCCAAATGTAAATTTGGTTCAAAAAGAAGACATAATTGCTGCAGTCATTTCTCAAGCTCTCATGGTAGCTAATATCAAAGAATGGGTAGTAGACTCTGGTGCTACTAGGCATATTTGTATAAAAAAATATGCCTTTGCCTCCTACACTACAATGGGAAATGGAGAAGAACATGTATACCTTAGTGATTCAAGAACTACAAATGTTCTTAGAAAAGGTAAGGTTCTTTTCAAGCTCACATCAGGTAAGACCTTGGCCCTCAATAACGTGCTACATGTACCTAAAGATTATAATGACAAAGAACAATGTTTTTGTTGGCAAAGGTTATTGTAATCAGGGACTATTTATACTCAATATTTCTAAAATTATGAATAAGAATACATCTTCTTTTGCTTATTTGATTGACTTTGTAGATTTGTGACATGCTAGATTAGGACATGTTAGTATCTCCTACATTAAGAAAATGTAAAATCTTAGTTTAATTTCTAGAATTAATAATACAATTTTAAACAAATGTGAGACTTGTGCTAAGTCTAAACAAACTAAAAAGTCATGTCCTAATGTATAAAGAGAAACTGAATTACTCAGTTTAATTCATATAGACTTAAGAGACCTAAAACAAACAATAATTAGAGGTGGGAATAATTATTATATAACATTTATATATGATTTTTCAATATACACTAAGGTGTACTTACTTAGACATAAAAATAAAGCATTTAACATGTTTCTTTTATATAAAGCTAAAATTGAAAATCAATTAGATAAGAAAAGTAAAAGAGTGAGGTCAGATAGAGGAGGTGAATATGTATTATTCAATGAATTTTGTGAGAAAGAAGGAATAATTTATGAAATTACTCTTCCTTATTCTCCTAAATCTACTAGAGTAGCAAAAAGGAAAAATAAGACTCTAAAAGAAATGATGAATGCTATGTTAGTTAGCTCTTCAACTCCAAATAATCTTTGGGGTAAGACTCTGTTATCTGCATGTCATTTATAAAATAGAATACCTTATAAGAAGAATGATAAAACACCATATGAATTATGGAAAAAGGTATACACCTAACTTAAATACTTAAAAGTGTGGGGGTATTTAGCTAAAGTAATGTTACCTAATCCAAAAAAAGGAAAATAAGCTCTAAAACTTATGATTGCATGTTTGTTAGATATGCTAAGAATAGTGCTACATATAGATTTCTTGTCTTGAAAAGTGATGTGCTTGATTCTAATACCATGATAGAGACTAAGAATGCTGAGTTTTTTTAGCATACTTTTCTTTTGAAAATTGATAAAATTTCTAATGCACTTGCATTCACACGTTCACCGATAGTTAATGAAGAAAACATTAAGAATTCACTTGAGAGTTTAAGAAGAAGCAAATGACAAAGGAAAGAGACTTCCTTTGGTGATGATTTTTATACTTATCTTGTAAAAAATGATCGTTCAACTTATTATGATGTTATTGCATCTCCTGATGCACAACTTTGAAATGAAGCAATTAAAACTGAAACTAATTCTCTTATAAAAAATAAAACATGGATTTTGGTATATTTGCCTTCAGGAGCAAAGACTATAGGTAGTAAATGGATTTTCAAAAGGAAATATAATCCTAATGGATCTATTGATAAATATAAAAGCAAGATTAATGGCAAAAGGTTTTACTCAAAAACAAAATATTGATTATTTTGACACTTTTGCTCCTATTACAAGAATTTCTTCTATTAGAGTTTTAATGGCCTTAACCTCAACCTACAAACTTTTTATTCATCAAATGAATGTTAAAATAGCTTTTTTGAATGGTGATTTAGAAGAAGAAATCTTCATGGAGCAACCTGAGGGTTGTGTTGTCTTAGTATAGGAAAACAAAGTTTGCAAACTTTTCAAATCCTTGTATGGATTAAAACAAGCACCAAAATAATGGCATGATAAATTACATCAAGTTTTAACTAATGATGGATTCACTATTGTTGAAGTAGATAGATGTGTGTATACGAAACTTAAGAATGGTGATTGTGTTATTATCAGTTTATATGTAGACAATATGTTGATCTTTAGTACTAGCATGAATATTGTGAATAAACAAAAATTTTTTCTAGCATATAAGTTTGATATGAAAGACATGAGTAAAGCTAAAGTGATTCTAGGTATTAAGATCATTAGGAATGATGAAGGTATATTGTTGACACAAGAACATTATGTTGAAAAATTATTGAGAAAGTTTAGTCATTATAATGACAGACCGATGTACACTACACATTATCCTAACATTCTACTAAAGAAAAATAAAGGGGAATCCATTGCTCAATGTGAGTATGCATATAATATTGGGAGTCTGTTGCATTTAATAAACTTCACTCGACCTGATATAGCTTATGCAGTGTGTAGATTAAGTAGATACACACATAGTCCAAATCATGATCATTGGGCTACGTTGGTTAAATTAATGAGATATTTAAGAGGTACCATGAATTATAGTATCATATATAGTGGATTTCCTACTGTATTAGAAGGATATAGTGATACTAATTGGATCTCTGATTCAAATGAGACAAAATTCACTAGTGGTTATGTATTCACCCTTGGTGGGGGTGCGGTAACTTAGAGATCAGCCAAACAAACTATTATAGCAAGATCCACTATGGAGTCAGAGTTTATTGCTTTGTAATTGGCTAGTAATGAGACAGAGTGGTTGAGAAATTTCTTAGCTAACATACCATTAGGAGTAAAACAAAGTCCTTTTGTGTCAATGCATTGTGATTGCCAAGCGGCAATAGCCATTGCTAAGAATAAAACTTTCAATGGTAAAAGTAGACATATCCTTTTAAAACATAATGTGGTTAAGCAGCTGTTGAAAAATCATATGATATCATAGATGAATCTAGCAGATCCTCTGACAAAACCTTTAGCAAAAAAATTAATCCTTAAAACATCGAGGGGAATAAGACTTAAGCTAATTTGAAATTAATAGTGATAGTAACCTAACCTTTGTGATTGGAGATCCCATGAAGAAGGTTCATATGGGTAATAACAAGTTAACTGTAATTCTGCTAGCACTACTAATTATTGTCCCTTCCTATGATGTGAGAAAATGCCAGAATGCATTGATTGGAAAGATAAGCACAAAGCTCTTAATGATTTTTATATCCTTTGTAGGTAGTGTATTCATTTTAAATACACTTGATGAAATCGCCTGTATGAGTGTGGAGTGGGGCGCTCCTATGAGATCTTGGCAAATCTCTAGAGCACTCATGAACTGCCAAGTGCGTACATGGCCGATTAAAGTGCAAAACCATGATAACAGCAAGAATTGTGGGGGTTGTAATATGGCTAATAAGATCTCTAACTTACAAACAAGAGTTTATGGTTCATAGAAGTTTTAAACTTCACCATAACTCTGTGAGTTACATCTTATCAACCTAGGTCTGGTTCATAGTCTAAAAGATATCAAATTTGAAACTATTACACTCAGTATTTAACCTAGAGATGTCTTTCAAACTAAGTTTTTTTTATTCTTTTGAAATATGTGGGGGATTGTTGAAAAATATGAGTATGGTATTTCCAAAGAAGTCTCATTTGGCAGAGTGAGATCTTGTATAACATTATTTTCCAACAACTAGTTAACAGTTAGTTTCCAACAGCTAGTTAATGGCTAGTTTATAACGGCTAGTTTTTCTCTCCTATAAATACCAAGCATATCTTTGGGTTACAAAACACAGCAATCAAATCTTCTCCTCTCCTCTCTTCTTGCTAGCTTCTACTCCTAAGTTATCTTTTAAAAAGGTCTGTTTAATTCTGGAGAAAATTTATGTGTTCACAATATATTCCTAAGGACAACGTTCTTCAACGTGACTTAGATTATCTATTTCCCAACAGCTTAAACAAAAGACGATGAAGAGTATTCTGTCATTGTAGAGGGCAATTGGCAACATACATGGCATGGATGGCACAAAATCCTAGACATAGATTCCTTCGGTACTCAAATTACAGGGTAAAGTATCCATATCCCTTGTAATTGTTTCAATTTTTGGTGTTGTAGTTTGCAAAAATGGGTGCCAAAATAGGTATCGATATGTGTACTAATATGTAGTGATACTGGTGTTGATATGGGATTTGATATGTGTGCTAATGTAACACAACTGGCTTAAGATATGTAGTTGAATTTGACTAAAGGATATATTTTCATTTGAAATTGAGATGTAAATGTGGGAATTGCATTTGATAGAGCTTGAGTTCTAGCCTACAAGTGATAGAACCTTTATTAGATTTACTTGGTCTTCAGGTGCTTTGTTCTTTTGTTACAACAAATTGTTATTATCAATTTATATGGTAGTCTAGTTATTAGCATAAAGGTTTCCTATTAATTTGCCTCATATTGCAATTCATGCTATAGGGATAAAGTAAATGACCTTATCTTAGACTTATATAGTTCAGAATTTTTAGTTTTTTATGGAATGATTTTAGGACCAAGTAATTTTTAAGATCACTAGTATAGCTGCTTGTAAACTAAAATGAGATGGTCTGCTGCATACATGCTAATTCCAGTTACTATGATTTGTTTCTCATTTTTCTAACAATTTCCCCCTCTTTCAATATGCTATCCAATCTTGTTGTTTCTTTTGGAAAGCAATTTGAGTGTATCACAAATATCCATAGCATAAACGTGAAGGCATATAAATATTACTGATGGAAGGGTACCTCACATGCCAAAAGTGAGTGTTGATTACATAACATAAGGGAAATGGACTCCATTGAAGTTAAATAATTTAGTCAACAACTTGTATCAACTGAATCTATTGTAGATAGTTGGTTTTCATATCCGTAAAAGAATAGGATATATATAATACTGTACTTTTGGATATATGTAATATTGTTGTTGGTGAATGTATGAATATGTTTTCTTTTTAGTTTAAACGCTGTGTAGTTTCCTTAGTGAACGTATGAATATGTTAATGCATAAGTCTTTTTCCATGTAGGAATCTTGGAGTTGTGGATTCCTTGATTGGCTAGATGAACCATTGCTTAAGCACATACGAAGTTGCTTAAAGGGCAGCAGAAAGCTCTTGCAAGCTGCAAGTGAAAGTTGCATAGCCTATTTGCCTAGGTTGCCATTGGCTAGAATAGTTGGTGCATTGCCATTGTAGCATACTATGTATTTAGAACCACCTCAGATGTAACTATACTAGGCCATTTTAGACTGTAAGTGTAGGTGTAATTCTTACTGATGTTGGTTGATGTAGTATTTGGAACTACCTTAGATGTTGGTGAAACGCAACTGCCATTTCCCAAAGACTGCCATTTGTAAAATGAATTGTCATAATCAATGGCAAAGGAATTTATGTATCATTATGTTGTTCTTGTAAGTTCTTTCCTGGTCTATATTTGAGTTGTTACTGGAAGCACATCAATATATCAATTATCAAAATCTTTATTTTGCCCATATTCTCTCTCTCTCTTTCCGTTTTGTGTGCAATATGAGAAGCATGAGCTGAAAACGTGTGGTTAAATGTTATGAACTACTATAATTTTATACTTGCGTCTTATATTAAAAGTAGGGAATTAGATGAAAGAACTTCTCAAATGAGACTAATGTATACAAATTAATATTAATTATTAATTTGAATATTTTATATATATATATATATATATATATATATATATATATTATAATGGAATAAATTATATATAAATTATTATAAATTAGAAATTATTAATATAATATTAATTAGAATATAAATATAAATAAATTATTAATATAATTATTTTTAATATATTTTTATATTTAATATATTTTATTATATATATATATAATATTTTAATAATAATATAATAATAATATTTATATATTTATGATATTTAAATTTAAATTATTTTTTATTATTTATTTTATTTTTAAATTTTAAATAATATATTTATTATTTAATTAATTTAATTTTTTTAATTAATATATTTATATTATTTACATTAATATTATTTTAAATTAATATTATTTAAATCTATTTTTTAAATATATTTAAATTTATATATTTATTTAAATTTATATATTTAAATAAAAATAATTATTATATTAATAAAAGATATTAATATATATTTTAATATTAAAATATTAAAAAAATAGAAAGGATCTGTTTTTGACATGAAATGGATATATCCATATATCTCTGACTTATATTTTTTAGACTCTCCAACTAGATAAGTTAAACTTAAGAAGAATAATTATCCTAAAAATTCGTATTTCTTTTCCCTCAATTATATTTGGGTAACTATATATTTTGACATATACATTATGGAAGGATTTCTCCTATCATTTTTATCAAATGAATTGTCCTCCATTGGAAGTAATCATCTCTAATAAAATGCAAACAACACGTGTGGGGACCATATATTTGATATCTGTATTTTTTTACAGTGTTCAGAGACCACATCATCAGACAAGCAACAGCCAAACTGTACATAAACAATCTTTGGAAAATACATAGATTTCATACACCAAGTACAGTAATTTTACAACATCAAGTCTTCGAAAAGTACTCAACCGTTGCACCAACATCTCTAGACTATATAAGTTTATTACAATGGCATTACATAAACCCACAACAACTATATAAGCACCCAATAATTTCACCAGCATCTTAAGACTAACTATTCTGCCCTATGGCACCACCCATTCTGGCCTATGGTAGCCTAAGCGAATAAGCAACGCAAGTTTTACATGAAAAGCCATAGCAGAAGCACTATCATGAACCAAGATATGGCAATGACAATTTTTTATGTCTTATTTTGCTGCTTGTAGTTTGCAAGATCTCTTTTCTAACCTCTTTTCAGTTCTGGCATCAGTTCGTCTAGCCAATGAAAATACATGCAGCTCCAGGATTCCTACAAGTTCAACGAAAGCACAGCTTCAAATACCAACAAATGAAAGTGATGTACAATTTCTTGTAAATACAGTGCAGCCAATCAACCCTCCAATAAACACTGTCATTTCTAAACATGAATGTCAGCCAACCATAAATCCAGTATATAAAAGAAGCTCTCAAAAATATCTTGTACTGATAGTGTTATTTATCAACAAGAAAGTCAGCCACCATTAAGCGAAAATATTCATAAATACAGAACATGATCTTTTAGAGGCAACCACCATTGCTTGTCACATGTAGTAGAATGCTATTAATAATAATAAAAAAAAATGGTGCGGCTAATTCTCTTTGAAAATTGACATTCTTCTAAAGTCACTCTACTGCAGCTATATGAAACTGAAAGATTACTTGGCATATGAAACTTCTGACTTCGGATAATTAATTACGCAGAATCTTTTACTTCTTATGCTCATTAATTAAGCTTTTTTCTTGTTGGGATTCTGCATGTATATTCTGATATGGCTGCCATTTGATTCACCGTCTGCTTATTTAACGAAGGGAAAGAAATACTAGAAATAAAATCAGATCATTAGCTAAGATAAATTCTGTTTCTTTTTCATTTATCTTCCAATTATAAATCAGCGTATTTCTTCTGAACATGATTAACGCATACTGAAATGACTCTCATAATAGAGTAAAAGCATGAAATTATAGTCATAGATTCAAAAGAAAGCCCATTACAGTCATTTCACCGAAAATAAGTACAGAAGGTGTCGAACGAGTTACCAGAAATTATGCAGCGATAATAATAGTGCACACATTTTGGACACTGTTATAGTAGTTCTTGACGACAGGGATAGAAACTTAAATGGCTTAAAAGTATGGGGAGTGATTTGAAAAAATTTAAAATATAGGGACTGATTTGAAAATTGAGGTAAACTATTGGGACCAAATGATGAGTTTTCCCTTATTCTTTCTTTTAAGGTATGCCACGTGAATCATGTTAGTGTTTCCAATATTTATATGGTAAAGTTTTTTTAGACAAGAAATTATGTAGGATGATTCATAAAACGAAAATATCTTTGTTGTGAAGGACTGTACGTATTTCAATCAATTGCAATATTAATTGAGCACTGTACCTTTTGTCCTTAGATTTGGGCCAACTTTTATTTTTCCTCCACAATATATTAATTAATTATTTTGATCAACCCCTCCTACGTTTTTTTAAATAAGGTTGAAAATACTGCAACAATAGAAAAAGAACTCTAAAAATTTAAGATTAATGAAAAAAAAAAAAAGTAAAAATTAAGTAGGCCATCATTTTCATTCGGCCTCATCTTATGGAACTTGCATGGAATTCTATAACTCCAGGTAGAGAAAGAGAGAGAGGGATCTAAACGATAGAATCTTCATAATTCACAAAATGTTTAACATTAATTACCAAAATTTTTGCATTAGTGGATTTCTCTTTTGCCTACTTTCTTATTCTCCATCACTCATTAGAAAAATAATCTAACAATCATGAAGGGGCATAATCATTTTTATTTTTAAAAGTTACTTAAAATAGTAAAATTGAATATAAACCATTCATGAGGCAATTAAGGTTAGGTCTAAGGTGTTTGTGACCCTCTATTCATCCACGTCTTGGAAATGTGTTGGGAGTTTCCTTGTATCAATCTAACTGCTAGCTATAATTGTTGGGGCATGAAGTACAGAGACATGATACATTATCTTCTTCATTTTAAAATTTTACTATAATTTCAGTGGTTGAGTGAAAGGAAACTGTCACCATCCTTACCCAAATTTCCTTTTGCATCAAAAAATTAAATGGCTAGCCTTACAATTTGTTGAGTTTGGTTGTCACGTGTGAATTGGTTAAATTATTATTTTAGTTATTTAATATTTTTTGCTTAATGATTGATAATTTTTATATATAACACCTATTTAAGCATTTCAAATGAATGTGAATTAATAATGTCTTTGAATTATTAACCTTGTACCTTCTTTCTAATGGAGAAGTCATCTTTTCAGACAGTTATAAAATTCATTTATCACTGCCAATGCTATTGAAATACATGCCAAAATTTTTTTGGAATTTTCCCTATATATGATCTCTTCTTACATGTTATTATATGCCAAATAAGTGTAGTACAACGGAAATTATTGATCGTTCTGGGTAACTATTTATTTAAAACGCAATATATTGGAGTTTGTTATTATTTTCCTTCAATTGATTTTCAACCAGAAGCTTTGAAATATATATAACAATTTTATTGAGGTGAGCTATCACATGCATCTTCTGTGTTTTTTTTTTTAATTTTGCCTCTTGGATCTTCTGGTTTTATATCCATTTAGTGATAAATGCTCGCAAATTATGGGCCTATGGTCCATTGGCCTGCTAACTATAGGGAGGGCATCAATTGTAACAGGCAAAAAGCTGTGTAGAGTCATACTAAGAAGTACAATTTTATTTTGGTCCCTTGCCTATGGAATTTTTTTTATTTTAGTCCTTCATAGAATTTTTTTATTTGGTCCCTCATAAATAAGATATTTTTCAATTTATTCCCCCATAGAATTGTTCTATCAATTTGAAGCTTCACAAATAAAATTATTATTAATAATGTCCTTTATATTATTAAAATTAATACATTTTTTATGATATTATTGATAATAATTTTATTTTTGGGAGACTAAATTGAGAAATATATTTTTTATGAGAGAAAACTTATAAAAAAAAACTTTATAAGGAATCAAATTAAGAAACATCTTATTTGTAAAAATGTAGGACTAAATAGAAAAATATCCCATATATGAGGGATCAAAATAAAGTTTTACTCAATATATTGAGTTCCTTCTATTATGCAAAAACAAAATATATTAGTAATGAAATTCTTACATGGTGACAATTTCAGGTGGTAAAAACCTCCAACACATGTTTTAGTACATTGTTATTCATATTTTGCACGTCTAACTAATATAAAGAAGTTACCTAGAAATTTCTTTTAACAAATATCAGTGACTTCTGGTGGACACCCCTTTAAAGCATGATTGGCTAAATTTCGTGTAGCAACGAAATCTTGTCTGTCACTAAATAGTTTTTCTTAGTAGTTAACCCATAATTCGAATTTGCTCTAATTCATTAAATAAACTATATATTGTTAAATTGTGTAATTCTTTAAATTTAAACTGATAGATAAAAAATTAGTAATTGTGTATAATTAAAAATTCAAATTTTTTTATTATACACAATTACCAACTTTTTATCTAACAGTACATATTTAAAGAACTATGATAAACAATTTTTTTAATATACTATAGCAAATACATATTCAATAATAAACTAACGTGTCCTTTTTATTTATATATTTTTACTCTAGGGATTCATAATATGTAAGAAAGTTTACCTTCAACAGTGACTTATAGTGGGCTAACTCTTTCTTGAGTGACTAAATGACGAATAATTTCAATCACAGATCAAAATACTTCAGCACAGGGCAGCCCTTGTAGCTAAATTTTTGTTATATCCGTGCTTCGTGGTTATAGTGCTTTTAAAAATTAAGAAGCAAAAATGTTTATTCCACACCAAAACTTAAAGGGATGCTTGAATGAATGATTTGGGATGGATTAGTGGTATAGTTAATTTAGGAAAAATCATTATCCGGGAGAATTTCTTTTATAAAATAAAATGACCAAAAAAAAGACTCTACAACCCTTGCTTAATTAAATTTTTAAGGAAGCTTTTAAATAATGGTAAGAAAACTATTCCTTTTCTAAACTTTGAAACAATAAAATGTCAAATAAATTTTTCTTTTATTCCTTTTTTTTTTCAATTCCATTTTAGAGTGATTCTCTTAATTCTAGTTCTTTTTAAATTCTCAAACATAGTTCAAAGTATCTAATGTTACATTTGGATGAATGGTTAAGGAATGAGTGACAAAGAATAGAATGACTAAAATAAGTTAGACTTATATTAAATTTTTTTTTTTTTTAAGTGGGATGGGATGACAGATAAAAGACACCAAGACCTCTTCTTATCATTCAAAATCTAAATTTTGGTGTCTATTCAAATTGGGAGGTCAATGATAGAATAGAGTGGTTTAAAAAATTAAATTACTAATATACCTATCGTAATAAATGACTATTTTAATTGTTATAACTTTTATAATTTCTATTAATATAAGCATCACTTCTCTCTTTTGTTTTACTTAACATTTCAAAATAAAAAAATAAAAAAAAGAGAGAGAATGAAAGACTTTATGATGTAGATTAGTTTAATATTTTTTTTATTTTTTTTGTCAACAAATTTTTTTTTTTTTGACTTTTTAAGTTTGTCTTTTAAAATTTTTGAAGTAACATAAATATTTTGTAATAAATATATTAAATTAAAAAAATAGACAAAATAATTAGTAAATAAAAAAAGAAATATGGATAGGAGAATAATATAACATTATATAGTGAACAATAATAAAATTATTAATCTTGTATTTATGTTATAAAAGATAATATTACAAAAAATAATTAATGAGACATTTCATTTCATTTATTTTATTGTAACTTCCAAACAAATTTAATAAATGTCTCTTCTTATTTTTATTAAAACTTCCAAACAACATATTTACTCAAATCATTTCATTTCATTTCATTCTCTCTTCAACTTAAGATATAAGTTCTCCTTAGATATCAACATAAAATGAAACTTATTATCAACCTGGACAATAAAGAAATCCAATTCAAAATGAACTTCTAGTAAAAAAATAGACTATAAGTAGTGCTACAATTAAAATTAGATAAACTAAATCAATATAGCAAAGAGAAAAATATATAATTAACATAATATTTTTGCAGGTTCTAGATTTTCAAAAATATATGGCAACAAAAATGAGTTTGAATCCAAGTAATTTAAGAAATAAATTAACACTGAAAATTTAGAAGAAAATTAGTAAAAAATAAAAAAGATCTCATATATTATTATTATTATTTATTTTTGGTCTCTACATATACACGTGGTATAGTTAATTTAGTGGAATAATAAAATAAATGATGAGATAGAATTGTGTCATCTTTAGTGTATTAATAATTTTGAGTGCATCTAATTATAATATAAAAATATAATTATAATAATATCAATAAAAAATAATATTATTATAATTATATCCATTCATTATAACTGAATGATTTTACTTTAGAGGAATTATTAATTTGGGATAAATTATTATTTGGGAGGATTTTTATGAAATAAAATGGCAAAAAAGTTTCATGACCTTTTTTTATCATTTAAAATATATTTCTTTTTTATTCCTTCAAGTTAAGAAGTTTGAAAGAGAATGGAATCATTTTCCAAATATAATGACAATTATACTCCAATAATAACAAAATATCTCGTTAGAGTTTGGTTAAGAGTAACATTTTAAAAAAGGATATATAAGTCATTAATATTTCTTTAATTTTTTAATGTCTTCGTTTTTCTAAACTTTACAACAATAAAATATTACATAACTTTCCATTTAATTCTTTATTTTTTTTATTTCATGCTACAGTGATTCTCTCCATTTTATTTCCTTTTAAACTCTCAAAGATAGTTCAAAGTATCTAAAAGTAAATCAGTTCTTAGATATCAACATAAAATGAGACACTATTATCAACCTGGACAATAAAGAAATCAAATTTTAAGATAACTTCTCGTAAATAGAATAGACTTTAAACAGTGCTAAAATTAAAAGCCAAAATAAATAAATATATAGCAAAGGAAAAGGATTGATTGCATGTGAACAAAATTATATTGCATCGCTTTCCAATCATTGACTATATGTCTGAAACTGTAACACGTCTCTCTTGCGCCGTCGATGTGCATAAAAGATTAAAGTAGAACCACGTGGGTGGCCAGGGTAACACTAGAGAAAATAATTATTTGAGAGATATTTTTGATATAGAATTAAATAAAAAATGAAATACTATAAGACTTATCATTGTCATTCAATTTTTATTGTTTCTTCCAAGTTAATAAATTCGAGGGAGAATGAAATTGTTTTTAAATAAAATGACAATTATACCCCAATGATTTCAAATAAAATTACTTGGTTAAAGTTTGGTCAAGGATAATATTTAAAAAGACAACTTATAAATCTATGCGTTCTATTCATCTTTTACGTAACTTCCAAACTCTCCTAAAAAACTTTCTCCCTTCATTTCTTGAAATTTCAAACAATATAATTAAATGACATATGACTTTATTTTATTTTATTTATTGCTTTAACATTCTATTTTATTGTAAGTCATTTTATCTCTTACACGTCCATAGCTCACATTATTTCAAAGCATCAGCGTAACATAGAAAATAAAACATAATTATCCACACGGACAGTTAAAAGAAATCCAATTTAGAAAAGATCTTAGTAAATGGAATGGACATTAAATAGTGCTAAAATTAAAACTAGCTAAACTCATCAATAAAAGCAAAGCTATATATATATATATATATGAGTACGGTGGGAGAGAGAAAAAGAGATATGTGTATTGATTCTGGAATTGCGTAGTTTTTTAATTTAAATTAATGAATCAAAATTTTAAATTGTATGTAGTTAAAATTTAAAATTTTTTATTATAAGCGGTTACTAAACTTAATCTAAACCTCAATTTGTATATTTTTTTAATATTAATGATGAAATTCATGTATTTTCTAAGAAATATGAATTAAAATTAATTCATATTAATTTGGAAAATAAATTTGTACTGCCTGCCTGCCAACTTATGGAAAAAAAATAAGTATTAAAAAAAATTCATACACACATTTAATTTTTTTTTTTTTTGAATAATTTCTCTTTTATTACACATGACACCATGCTAGAAACGGATTCGTTGTGAACAACATTATATTGCATCGCTTTCCAAGATAGTAGCAACCATTGACGATAAGTCTGAAAGTGAAGCATCATCATTATCTGGCATGCTATAAACTCAATCACAGCCGTTGATTTGCGAAAATGGTTAAGGGTTGTCCACGTGGGTGGCTGGGGTAACACTTGCCAAATGGATAACATTAACATAGAAAAGACCTTCTAGGTTCTACTTCGAATATTGGAAATGGAGTCTGTCCCGACATCTGATACCACCATACTATATTGCTGTAACTGTCACTACCCACCCCTATTGAATTTTGCCGTAACGCTTCGTTGCCGACGCCCAAATTAAGCGTTCCATGTATTTTCCCCTACTTCGTCTAGTAGTTTTCACTTTTCACTTCAAATTTTTCTTATTCAGTCAAACACGTCTCCTTAATGGCACTCTTAGAAAAACTGTCAGTCCATGGGTGATGAACTGGATTCACACGTTGTCTTCAACCTCTTTTATGCCCTTTAAGGCTCTATCAGTTTAGAGAAAATCTATGTACTGTTTTCGACAAGTCGTTGTCATGTTTCTATAAACGTAGTGTTATGTGAAGATATTTTGAATGAGTTAACAATATATTATAATTTGTTTCAAAAACATGCTTTTAAAATAATATGGTTTTATTATTATTATTATTATTATGGTCAAATGTTGATAATGGATGACAACGTTGTTCTCTGAATAGTTAGTTACTGTGGTTGCACACTAGCACTCCAATTCCAACGGCTGTGATAATGGCTCTAACTAAAAGCCACGTACTCTGCAAACACCAAAATGGTAAGATGAGACGCAGGTTTTAGACTTAGGGCTTTTAAGGGGTCGATATTGGATCAGAGCGTAGTTTCAATCAAATAAATGATATGATTAGATTTTTAATAATGATTTGTAAAATTTGTAACCATTTGCAGTTATATTTAATTTTTTGATCATATACAATCGTTGAAGATAAATTTTAGTCAATAAATTTTAATTGCAACTGTAATTAATGTTCATCAACTACAATAAATCCAGGCTCGATTGAATCAAATGTGAAGGCGGCATCGGCTGAAGAGATGAACTGTAGAAATCTATTTTTGTTATCAAGCTTTATATCACTTGGAGTTAAGGGTTAAAGTGGTAATTTCAATAGGCACCAGGAAGTGAGTCAGTTGATTGGTTTTCTATAGAGAAATTGTTAAAATGTTATGGTATCTTGGTATACATTGTTAGACCCATTACACGGTATGATCGGTTTAACTCAATACAAGTCAAATTTTACTTAGTGGAAAAGTAATTTGGCAGTCCAGGCAGAGCCAAATTTCTCCAAGTTAGTACTTATTTTTAGGTATTTTCAGATTTTGTTTGAGTTTTTTTTTTTAAAGTAATTTTATAAGTGCACTCTTCTGCTGTATCCAAACACGTTTAAAATTTTCATAAAAAATTCTTAACAAAATTGAACCCATAATGTTGAAGACAGGTCCAATAACGCATCACTACGTAATTTCTTGTCCATTCCGTTATTTTGGTCAACAAAAGTTAAATGCTTAAGTGAAGGATCATGCTAATTGCCAAACAAAAGGAGCCCAGTTACTTAACTAGAGGTCAATTACATACAACATGGAGAACTTTTCTGTAGAAAAACCCAAGTATAACAAACCCAACAGTTGATAGATTTTACATCATATTTAATTAGACCATCAAAAAAATTGTTCACAAAGTATAACTGTCCCTGGAGTTCTTGGAACATATACTTAAACCTACTCTTATTTTTATATATACTAAAATATCTCATAAAATTTTGTAAATTCTACATTCCCACTATTTAGATCAGAACCAAAAAAATTTATGTTGTAGTATCAGTTTAGCTTTTGGAGAGTTATCCCAAAATGGATCAAATTATTGAGAATTTATACACAAAGTGTTAGGAGAGCGTAAAATCATTGAACCAATTCTGTTAGCAGAAGAAATGATATAATATAAATTAAAATTGAAATGACAGTGAGTGAGATTTGCTTCCACTTTTTTTGACAGCTTAAACCCTATGTAAAATTGCAAATACTTGCTTAATTCATAATTAAATTTTGTTTATTAAATCTAAATGCATTAGGACATTGGACTCCTAAGGTAAAACCATGAAATATAAAGTGATGGCAAGACAGTCAAGACATTTCATATTACCAAAAAGAAAATAACTGGAACAAGGCAAACTCAGAGGATAATGGCTCTCCGTAGTCCTCTGTTCCTGTGCCACTAACAGCGTCTTATGTTTAGGATAAATGTAACTAAACATAATAGTCTTGTAAAAGAAAAAAAAATACTATTTTGTTAGCTTAGAAACAGTCTACGCAAGAAAGAGAAGATGCTTCTGATTTCTCTTGAAGCTATAATGAATATGATGGATTCTCAGTGCGTGGAGATTTTCTTTTGAGGTAACAGTTCAGAAGGATTCTCTTCTACAAAAGGCCTAAAGAAAATTCTGATTTGCCCGGCATATGCCCTTTCCTTAAGAGCCTACACTCTGTTCCTTTTCTCGAGTGTGAGTAGATGAGTAGACATCCTCCTCTTCTGCTTCACTAATGCCTGTCTTGTGGCACATAATAATGGTACTATGAACAGTCTATTTTCAAGTCTCTGTTCTCGAATATTTTCATATCCAAATATAATATGCGTTCATCCCATTAAAAAGAAAAAGTAAATATGATTTTAAATTAACTTTCAAGAAATGATAGACTTAACCTAGACGAGAAAAATGTGTACTAGACTGCCAAATCCTATCTTAAAAAATTCTAGGCATAGGCATTAGCATCCTTCTCACTTACACGTGTCGAGTAATAGCTAACCCCATCTTGAGAAATTCCCTTGACGAGTATATATAGGCATTGGCATGGGGACACACTCTCATCATTGAGAACCAGTTCATATTTTCTCTTGGTGTAGCTTAAACCTTGTTCTACTCTATACCTTCACTTTCACAGCTATATTATTATCACCCACCACACAAGCTTGTTCTTGCTGTGTTACAGAACCCACAAGGACACTAGCTATGTCTGCTGTTACAAAGAGAGATAAGTTGGGTTCCAATGAAGAAGAGAGTGAGCTGAGAAGAGGCCCTTGGACTCTTGAAGAAGACAGCCTTCTCATTCACTATATTGCCCGCCATGGTGAAGGTCGTTGGAATATGTTGGCCAAAAGTGCAGGTACCTCAAGAAGACATTCACTGATTGTGAAGTACCTGTCTTAAAGCTGAAACAACTTTTGTAACTCAATCATTTTGTTCAGTTTTCGTTGCGTCCCTTTCATTTTTGTGATGTCAGATTTTGCTCTAACATTTCAGGATTGAAGAGGAATGGAAAGAGCTGCAGACTCAGATGGCTTAATTACTTGAAACCAGATATCAAGCGAGGGAATCTAACCCCACAAGAGCAGCTCGTGATCCTTGAACTCCATTCTAGGTGGGGTAACAGGTAATGATCTGTTCACAGACCTATCATATTCATGCAGTTTTTCCAACACTCGCATCAAACACTAGAGATTTTACCTACAAACTTAACATACTTTGTGTTGCTCATTTTTGGAACTAGATGGTCAAAAATTGCTCAGCATCTGCCAGGAAGAACTGACAATGAGATCAAGAACTACTGGAGAACAAGGGTGCAGAAGCAAGCACGCCAACTTAACATCGAATCTGGAAGCAAGAAATTCATCGATGCGATTCGGTGTTTCTGGATGCCAAGATTGGCTCAAAAGGTGGAACAGAAACAGAACTCTCCCTCTAGTACCTCCTACTCTTCTTTCACAGACACGAACCTTCAAGTTTCTCCAGAATCTTCAATGATGTCACACAACAGCTCTGTTATACCTTCTCTGTCTACTCCATCATTACAACCAGCAAACCATTCCAGCACCCTCTGCTCCATCCCCAGCAATTTTCCCTCTGATTCTATGCAATTCTCGCAGCTTCTGGAAACTTCAGAACTTCCAGCAAGTCCCTGTTATATGTTTGAGAACAATGGTTACTACAGCAATCCAAATCAGGAAAACTTGTGGGTGAATAATAGCAATGGCTGTGAAATGGATGGTGTGAACCTGCAGGAACCAGTAGTGTCAGGGATGGGAACTTATGACATGTTGCAGTTTGATTATTGTCAGCCAGCAGGAGAAAGTGAGTGGGTGCTAGGAAACATGGCAGATGCTTTATGGAATATGGATGCTATGTGACAGACAGAACAAGCATTCGAATGCATCTCAGCGTTTTTCTGCCATGGGATGGCCAATCAGAGATTCATGATATAGTTATTTTTAATTCCTTAATTGTCTGTTATTACCACAGTTTTAAGGTTCAAGCTATATTAGTTAAAATTATTAGGTAATTTTGAGTCTAAACAAATGGATCTACCCATTAGAAAAAAAAAAACACATGTCGGTAACTATGTCAAGTATTGACTTCCGATATGCTTACTTGCATGGCTTTTTATGATTAACTTAAGGATCAAGTTTATTAGTTTTGGAGATGACTTTTATATGACTAAGGCAATGTATTTTGGATGTTATATTAATCTCTCCTTTTATTCCTTTTTTTTTTCTGAACATAAATGAAATTATTTGCTCATTCAAACCCCCTCCGTAGTCTCAGCTCAGAAATTTATATCCAAAATTGTACGAAGCGAATGAGTGTACGAATTCTCTGCACTTGATCCTAAATGTAGGTAAATTTAATAAAATTTGGATAATAGAAAAAAACTTAATCATTCAAATTTTAAAAATTGTTAAAAAAATATTTAATAATTATTAAAATATAAAATATTAAATAAAAAATTTAATAATTCAAATCTTTAAGATATAGTTTGATTTTTTCATACAAAGAATTCAAATCCTAAAAGTTTATATATAAAATTAAATTTAAATATTATAATTTCCCATTTCTATTATTCTCGTAAATTTTAAGGAGTAGGCTTCGTCACCTATAAGAGAAGGGACAAGAAACAAAGGTAAAGTCACATCTGACAATGCAATGCATTACACATGTAAAATATGTAGTTGCGTGAGTTAATAGAAGGCCATTGCTATCATCAGGAAAGTAAAAATTGATGTTTTTAACTATTTGGGTCCAAGTACAACCGCATGCAACAACTGGTGGTTAACTATAAAATCATTGACGGGGACCCAGATGTGTCACATCTCAGCACTTCAATTTTTGAACATTGTAACATATAATCGTAAGAAAAAAAAATGCCTATGTAGTCAAGAGTGGTCTAACAAAAATACTATATGTAAGAATTTTTTCAAAAAAAGTTAGTATTTTTATTATGTTAGAATTAGACGAAAGTAGTTTTGGGTTAGCTTAACTTTTAAAATTTATTTTAATTAAATATAATTTTGCAAGATCACTATTTTAATTGAAATTTTTTATATAAAAATTAATTTTTTTTATTAATTCTATTCATTTAATATAAAAACAATTTTCTTTTTATGTAATCGACGCTTGTAAGACAAAAGTGATTTTAAAAAAAATAAAAAATCAAAGTTAACAAATTTATTTATAAAATAAACTTCTATTTTAATGTGCAAATAAATTTTAAAATTTTTTAAACATCAAACTAAATTCATTATTAGTGTGTAGCAATAAATTATAAAAAAAAATATTATATGTTAGTTTTTTTAATAAATATGATAAAAAAAATACTTCAAAAATATATCATAAATTTTCTTCCTTAAAAAACTGTCTTCACTGGCAATTCTAATTTCCACTCTCCACGTTAGCTACCTTATGTTATCTGATGAAACAATCAAAAGGAGAGGAATATAAATAGATATTGTTCCAGTCAACTTGTATGCATCATAATATCTCAATTAGTCTATCTTTAATCGAAAGTAAATCGATCACCACACTCAACTATTTCCTTGGGCCAAAGAAATTCAATTGAGATACTGCACCACATTTAAGTTTGGATATTCATAATTTGTAAGTAAACTCTTCCGATCTAACCTTCAAATCTAATAATATTATACAAAATTTAAATCTACAATAATGCACCTAATTATATATATATATATATATATATATATATTACATGATGTTACGATTCATTCCAAGATTGACACATGCATCCTCTTAAATTTTTTGCTATTGAAGTTGATAATAAAGATAAATAAAAACAAAGGGAGTATGTCTAAAGTAATAGATGTTATTTAAAAAATTAATACTGCTGTTAATTTTTTATAAAAAAAAAAAAAAACTGAGAGATGCAAATCTCATTCATTACAATTCCATTGGTTTAAAAGAAGAGAGCCATCTGTCAAGAATGAAACTTGGAACTACAGTACATAAATTGATGGAACGGCACTAAGACATCACATTAATTTGTGACAGCTTGGGAAAGAAGAAATTGCATTATAAGTTAAAGTTGAAGTCAATAGAAATGTAAATAAGCATGTGCTTAAATGCCACATTGGGTTTGAAAATTCCAATCACAAAGTGCTTTAATTCTTTGGACTCTCAAATTCCTTCGATGAAAGACATGCATGCATGCTTTAGTGAATAGTAAGCTTAACACGTGCACCAATTAGCTTCGCACACGACAACATTGGAAAGCTTTCACCAACGACTCTGCAAGCAACTGAAATAAAATTGGTTAAAGAAGCATGTGGTACAAACAGTGGATCTTGTACTACAAGTTAAGATGTATTCTATTTCAATCATATGAAGAATGACCATTTTGCTATTTAATTAATTAATTCAATTGTCACGTTTATATATTTTCTAATTAAAAGCTCAGTTTGACTGATCCAGCTAGTCTCATTGACCTTCAAATAGTAACTCCAACCAAATCCATTTTGCCATGCTTAATTAGCGCCAGCTGGACCAAGAAAATGGAATTGTTATATATATATATATATGGTAGTATGTTGAAAATTTTAGTGCTATATAAATATTATAATTCATTTGTTATGAATAAAACAATTACCGCCTATAATTTAAGATTCAAGTTGAACATGATTTAAGACTACATTATGCATTTGGTTTTTTTCCCAAAAAAAAAATAATGGATTGGATTAGGTGACAATAATATTGAGTTATTAATTAGTACTAATGAAACCGAAAATGAACTCAAAGAGAAGGTGTTCCAAAGAGGGAATTTTGTTAAGCCTTCTTAATAGGCTCATTCATATCTATATATGTAGGAAGAAGTTTTAATAAATCATATAATATACAGTCAATTCCTTGCCAAATAAATATATTAAAGGATCACACTATCTGCAACATTCATTTTTATTGTGTTTTTACATTACATGTTCTTAAGCACTCATCCATTTCGAAAACTTGTTCCCAAACAGATGCTGGCAATGATGAAATTCCTTGCAATTATCTTGAATGTATACTTCTGGTATTATCTTGATGATAAGTCAAGTTTCGAACGTAATTTCTATTATTTTTAGTATCTTTGAATTTCAATCTAATAATTATAATATATAAAATGGAGTAAATTATATTAACTTCTTATAAAATTTAGTTAAATTATATCTGATATTCCACTCATTACAATAATATTATCGGGGTCTCTTAATAATTGATATATATATATATTACAAAAAGTTTTTATATCGTCTACTTTCTGTCAATAAAGATAATTTCTTGCAAAATAAGAGTAATAGAGGCTGTCAAGAAAATTCCATTTTAAAAGGAATACATATTGTACGAAAAATTAATTTCATTGACAAAAATTAAATTAAAATTTTTTTTTGCAATTTATATCAAATGACAAAAGAGCCATTATATATATATATATATATATATATATATATATATATTAGTTTTTAGTTTCAAGCTACCAATAATTTTTGCCTAATCCGTTTCAAGTGATCAGTACACATTTTAAGATCGGAAAAGGATTAGTTGTAATTAAGGATCAAATGCACAAATTTAACAGATATTATTGAATAAAATATGCAAACTTAATAATTCAAAACAAATTTAATAATTTTTTGACCGTACACATTCAAAAAATTTAATCTATTGATTTAAATTTTTTATACTACCCAATTAAACATCTCAAAATTAACAGAATTCCCGCTTTCCACCGTGGCAAATCGAAAAGCAATCGAGCATGCGCATGAGGAAGAGGAAAAGAAAAATGATCTGATTTGACACAAGACAGCTACATGTATCTGTGAATAGTACAGCTTTCTTTGACCGATTCTTCTACGTACAATCCCAGATAATAATGAAAGACCTGCTTTACTTTAAAGTTGTTGCGCTCTCCGTTCTTTGTCTGTTCCATGAACCAGCTAGACGAAACCACGCCCCAAATCATTGAACCTGAGCTAATCATATATACAACTTCTGTGATTAATCGTTCAAAGTCTTCCTGAGAAAATATAAATGGAAGGGTCAAAGAAGAAAATAATGATTGCCACGAGACAGTGTATCATTGGCTGGTTTGGTTTGGAGAAAACCGCCATTGGACATAGCAGTTTCTTTCTTTCCCAATTTTCCTTTTCTGCCAAACAAAGTACGTAGTTTTATGTAAGGTAAGGATAGGGATATGCTTGCTAATTAACGTCAGGCTTACTTGTTTGTGATTGTGAATGGTTCTTTTACTAAACGTGCTCATTTTCAGCCACTTATTTAGTCCACAGCATCATTTATTTCCACTTCTTTTTTACTTTTCTTTTCTAGAGCTTTCTAGCTATCTAGCTAGGCACATCTTTTATATGTAGATAACTTGAACAATCTTTAAGTGTCTTCACACGTGAGAGATTCTATTTTTGAATGATTCTATTGAAAACTCTTACTCTTTTTGTAGTTTTTAGTAAATTGTACTAATTTTTTTTAAAGATTTGGTTCAAGTCTAACTGATATTTTTTGTTTTAAAAAAAAATCATAATTAGCTTACCTGTGTATTGTAAGAACTTAGCTTTCTTTCTAATATATTTTCTGCCAAAAGTTAATTTTTTGTATATTATAAGACTTAATTGTGTTCTTAATATGTAGCTAATTAAGTTGATGTTAAATTCTAATATGAGCAATAATTTTATTCATAATTAACAATAACTGAAGATTAACATGTGTACATTCCACGCTAAGGGTTCAAATCCTTATCTCTATTTGTTGAATATATTAACATACCAAAAAAAGGAAAGTGAAGTAATATTCTAGTAAAACTTTAATTATTATTAGCTTAATATCTTTGGTGTAACTATAAAATTAATTGTATTAGTGCAATCACTAAATGACATATTAAAAAGAAGATATGTGACAATAATATATCAAAATTTGTTGTATTTATATTCTGACCTTATTTATGAACTCAAAAAATTTTAAGACTTCAATTTACTTCTCTACTTTTTATTTTTTAAGTAACCTCACAAAATATTAGTTTGTCAATAAAAAATAAGAATAAAATTAGATAATTAGAGAATTATTGAAAAATAAAAAAAGCACAAAGGTGGATTAATAAAGCTATCAGTTAATATTTTTGCATGGATATAGAAAAATAAAAAGTATGAGTAAATTGAAAATTTTAAAGAGAATTTTGGGATCATAAATAAAATCTAAAAATAATATAAACATAAATTATTTTAAATTATTACTCAATTAACATAATATAATAGATTTTTTTTTAATTGTGATATATAATAATTGTATCAATGTAATCAAATTATACGGCACACTAAAAAGTTTTCCTTATTTATTAGGTCACTGTACCCAGTGGAAGTGTGAGCTTAATTTCATGTTACGACCATGATACAGTGGAGGATGTTGTTTTATGTTATTTAACACAATGTGATATCAGCCATTTTTAAATAATAAAAGTCTTTTTTAATAATTCTTTTTAATTTATGAATATTTATTATATCTTTTTATTGCAAAGAGCTAAACCTTTTTATGTGCCAAGATCCTTCATACGGTGCTTAGTACAAAATCCATATATATGAGAATAAAAAAATTTTATACCAATTTTCTTCTAAAAAAAGTGTCAACAATAGAAAAACTACATCTTATGCTATTGTCATTTCTCGTAAGGGTGGCATATATGATTAATTGTGTGGCGCAACATAACACGTCAAAATTATTAGAAGAAGTTTATATGAACGACTTGAACTTTGTTCTTTTGTAGTCATAATTTGACCCAAAAAAGTAATTTGACGTACGACTTACGAAGCCCCAAAACAAAACATGAAAAATAAAAATCGTAAAAAAAAATAATTAAAATTTTTAAATAGCTAAAGCTTCATTTAAAAAACGATTTAAATTTGACTGAAAAATAAACCCAAAAATTTTTGGTAATTGGCCTAGATATCAAGCTCTACGTAAAATTTTCAAAATGCCATTATGAATCGAATTATTTTACTTGTACCTAAAAGTAAAATTACTCTTTTAAATCTAACGTTTGAACTTTTAACTATAAATCTATTCTACATAAAAAAATTTTACACGTCATGCCACGTTCAATTTGATAAATGAGCTAGCTTTTGGTATATATATATAACAGAGGAAAAGGTCGCATCTGAACATGTGCCCAGTAACTATTAATGTGAACGAGAACCTTTGAATTATGAAAGAGAGATAACACTGATAGAAGAATATGAAAAGATAATATACTCTTCACTTCCTACCTACTTTCTATCAAATCAACCTCTCACTTTCTCACCGTCAAAGCATAAGCGTCCAGAGACTGAACTCCCTGTGAAGAATGAAAGCATTCTTTGCTTAAGATTCATGGAAGTGTGATTTTTGTTTCTCTGATTGGATGTTGAAGCACATAAATACAAAACCCACCAACCCTACATCATCCTATAACTTAATAATTGCATTAATTTTGTGCTGTCATTAATAAGTCTTTGTCTGGGTTTTCTAATTTGACCAGATTACAAAAATAAATCAATCAGAACGTGTATTAGTCACTACACTATTTAATCGTCACTTTACTGGGAAACAGTCTTGAAGAGTCATTATATTGAAAACTAAACCTTCCACATTTAATTAAGACACTGCCTAACATTTCTTCAACTTAGTAATAACGTTGATGGCAAATTATAAGAAAAATATAATTTTAATCTCTCATTTTAAATTAAAATATCAATTTAATCTTTTAAATATTAAAATAATTATCTAAAGATAAAAAAGTAAACAAATTTAATCGCTATAGGGGAACATATTCGTCATTGGAGGATTTTTTAATTTTTAAAAAATTTATCTTTAAAGAATTATTTTGATACTTTTCATCTTTAGATAATCAAATTAATTTTAAAGGATCAAAATTGTATTTTTCTCATAGAAATATATTTGTTATGTTCTTTCACTATCAATGTATGAAGTTCACTTTTGTTCATTAATTTTATTAAATATTATCAATATTTTTAACTTGTCTAGAAAACTTCATTGAAGATTTTCATAAAATTACATACCAGAGAGAAAACATGGATGATATTTTAAAAGCTGAAGAAGGAACTTTATAAAAAAAAAATTAAGAAAAATGTGGCATTTTAAATATGCTGTAAGTGTTCCATATATGAAAGTAGATTGAAGTGAAAGGCACTGCATCACCTTTGGCTTTCGCTTTTGGTACTTGCACCAAGTTGATTAAAAGTATGATTTGATGTTGATTAGCTTTATAAGCCAAGCCTTAAGGAAAGCAAAGGAGATTAGAATATAGAGCATGTGGTCCTTTTTGTGGGATCATGGTGAGTAAGTGCTAAGGCATATTATACTTTAATTTAATTCTCTACCTCATGGAATATGATTCATACTAAAGATGTCCTGAAGCCAGAATCGTATAGGCTGCAACAGATTGGAATCTCATCCCCAAGAGATCATAAACGGCTGATACAGAAGACAGCGATGGAGCATTTTCCACTAGCTGGTTCATCATTTCTCGATCACTAAATGTACTTGATTTTTAAAATTAGATTTTACAGAGGAAAGTTACATGATGTGGTCTAATAGTGACAGATTTTTAAGTTTATGAAAAAATCTTAGGTTCAACTTTTTTGTACTGTTAGATGTAAGAAAAACCCGCCAAATTCCAATATTATATATTGATTTTAATCAGATCACTCATGCGAGATTATAGTAAGCAATGTACTAAATCTACCCAAATTTGATTTAATGTAACATGTGCTTATAATTGTTTTCCCTCAGTGTAATCTATCAAAAACTGATAGACAAATATAAACAAAATTTCTCTTCCAACGACTCTCACTGAAGTGACCTGTGAGCTGTGACATCCACCTTTGAAATTTTGCCTCCTTAATGAAAGCTATTGTTGGGGATTCATAGGTTGTATGTACGAAAAACACAGAAAATACATAGAGAAGGCAGTGGTATATGAACAAAAAAAAAAAATTTTATTAGCATGAAAAGGAGGTGAGCGGGAAATTTATTTGAATAGTATCTATGATTGGAAGTAACACGAATTCCATTAAAATATTTATAAATCAAAATAATTAAAAATAAACATAAGCGTGTAAAAATCAACCTTCCCTGAAAAAACTACTTACACATATCAATATGTAAGTAACTTTATAAGTTGTTTATAACCAAGATCTTCCAAAGAAAATTTTTATTCATAACTCATTGCATGATTTTGCTATGGGCTAGGAACAAGTAATATAATGAATAGCCCCACATTCAAAATGACTTCAAATTTGTCTTCTTAAGAGTTCATCTCATAATTTCTAACATCAAAGTTGTTGAACAGTAACAGAAAACAGCTTCTCTACTTTGACTTTGAATAATAGAAGTTTGGTATTTAGTGAAAGACAACTGAAAAAGACCACAACTAGACCCAATAATTTAGAAGCAAATGGAATCATGAAATAGTCCAATATATGTCTCTATCAGACATAAACAATAAACAAATTCACCAGAATAACACATTAACTGGTGATCATTAGAAACATAAGATGAAAGAGAATACCAATAATAAGCCAAATGTATTAACAGTAAAAGTAATAATTCTCTGAAAGCTAGAAATTTACTCAGATCAACTTGAAAAGCAAAAACTTGGAAGACTTGATTTTTCAGATAAATGTTAGACTACTATGCTTCAGGAAATTCAAAACTACAACGATAAAATCCAAGAGCAAAATGGAGGTCAAAACACTTCCTCACCCTCCCAACTCATAAAAACAATAAAACAACAAACTGTTAAAATTACATGATTGGTAGTAAGAAGATACATTTAAGAACAAATACAATGCTACAGAGTTCAAAATACAAATTAAAAAACTGAGTGTAAATATAACCAAGGAACTACTAATTGCTTTCTTCAACGAATTTACACGACCAAAAGGTCCGTAAATACCTCAGTATTACAGCGTATGTTTGTACATATAAAAAAGAAAAAAAAAAACTAATTCTATATCTTTTTCAAGTGATATTCGGACAAGTATTACCAAGACCTTCCTGCCATATCAAAATTATTTCTCCTAATCCACAATAAAATCCTATTTCCCACCTTTACCATAGCTGTCTTTTAAGGTCACCGTCCGATTAAAAACAAGTTTCTCAGGAGTGGAGTCCTGGTCGACCACAAAATAACCTGAAATTGCAGATACAATCATTATAATTTATAGTAACAAGGACAAAAAAATTCTAGTATCTAGCTTCATGCTTTCATTAGTGTGCCCATACTCGTGAAGCAAGAATAAAGAACCATGAGAAAGAAACCATCAGGCCTAAACAAACTCTATCTAACCATGACACTTTTCCCCCTCACCCTCCCTTTGCCCTCTTTCTCCAAAAATACTAATTTGCCATTCAAAACTTTGTATTTAGTTCTAAAGTAAAACATTTGTGTTGCATAGAGTCAGTACCCTCATTATAATTATTCTAGAAAGGCTCTGAATAGTTTAGGTTGGGCGCTGATCCATCCAATTTCCTGACTCTATTGACACAACCTCATCAATATCATGTAGAGAACTACTTTATTTGTTTTTGCTTTATCGTTTGCCAAGACCAAGCAAGGGAAGAGTATTATTTATGTTATTATATTATAATTCAAATATAAAGAATCAATAGCAGGTTGCCAAATTTACCTAATCTTTCAAATTGGAACCTCTCCCCAACTTTTGCATCTCGTAGTGTATCCACACCATATGCATTAGGAATTACCACTTTGGAATTGGGGTTCAGATCACCAAGCCAGTCATCAAGTTCAGCCGGATTCTATTGCATTTATTAGAATAAACATAGCCAGTCAGCACTAACAGAAAGCAAGAATAAACGGTAGAAAGTGGACTGGGAGATAGAAGATGGCCAACCTCTGATCGGAATAGCTTTTCAAACAACCTGACATCAATCTTAAATGGATCAACTCCAGGTGAAGGTTGAGGAACCCAATGAAGAACACCCTATGCATTAAGATATATTCATGATAAACCAATATTATTTTATAAAACCCTTCGAAGGCATTATTATCTTTTTCCAGCAGATTTAACAAAACAATATACCTTAGGCTTTGTCTTCTTTGAAGGATCATACTCTGCGTGGATTTCTAAAATAGTCTTATTGTCATCAGCTAGAATAACTTCAGTGCACTTTATAGGAAAAGCATATCTGCACAAAACAAAGATCTAGAATGTTGGATCTATAACTTCTCATGTACAAGGCAAAATATAATCTGTACCTTCTACTAACCTGAGTATCACAGATTTGCCGGGAGCAAGGCCATAATAATCTTTGGAATCTTCCATTCGAAAATCTGAACTTTCAATATATACAACATTGGGAAATGGAATCTAACGAAAAAAAAAAAAATCAGTACTACTGTAATATATAAAATTAAAAGAAAAAAAGTTGAGGACACAAAATCATATTGAATATATGACAGTGATAAAGATTAACATGGTAGGTCCATTAGACAGCAAACCAGTGGACAAAAAATTAGTTTCTTCAAACAACAAGGATGGTATGCTAACTTAAAACACTAATACTTCCTACAGATATTGGTTTCTAGAAAATCAAGTTCACCTTGTAGAAAGCAGATGCATCATCAGATTTAGCATCAGGCCATTTCTTTGCCTCCACCTCTATTGTTTTGTTGGCTTCCAGGTTAGTAATAACCACCTTAAAACACAATCTATCAGCCTTTAGCTAATTGAAGTCAAACATCATCCTCTAGAAAGAATGCAACCAAGACACATACCTTGAGTGGATGTAGGACAACCATAGTGCGAGGAGCTTCCCTGTTCAGTTCTTCCCTAACATGATACTCAAGGCGTTCCACAGATATTAAAGTGCCATCACTGCATCAGAAGGAATTTTTTTCACGAAAGTAACCATTACTACTTCAAAATGTCAGATCAGGTATGCTTTGAAGTTTGAAATGCATAGTAAATATTCATGTCTTGTACATGAGCAGCAGTCTTTGGTCAAAGCTTCACATGTGCAATTTCACAACACAGCAAAACAAATGATAACTCATGTAACAAAACATAATGCACATAATTTAACAAGAAAAATAACTACAAAGAGCAAACAAATTTCATTATGTTAAGGCATCCCTCATTATAAAGATAATCAAAATATCTAAGCATCTTTCCTTTGATAATGAAAAGCAAATTTCTTTTTTTCTTTTTTAACTTGTTATATACATAGTTCTTTATTTATTTATTTACTCAGACCATACTTGCAAAGTTAACTACAATGATGCCATCTTGACTGATTTGTGTTCTACCAGCTTGTAAACAATTTTAATCATATCTGTCTTCAAAAGTTTTTTTTCTTTATTATTATTTCAGATAAAACTTCAAAAGTTTATGGTAACTTCAACTTTCACCATTACTCTATAGGAGTCAGGGGGTCTTTTGTTCTTTGTTAAACTTTATCAAAATTCCATTCCCCAAAAAAGGTTTATCAACAAATTCATATGATTTATCCTCTAGGCTTTAGATTTGTTGGTGAATATCAGCATTTAGCATTTCCTGTACTAGTGTACTCATCTCAACTAGATAGTAATGAAAATAAATAAATAACATTCACATTATTTTTATTGCTGTTTTTTTCAAAATGGGGCAGTGGAAAATAAGGTAGATGAAATTAGCTATATTTTCAATAGTCATAACAAGGAGGTAAATAGAGTCCTTCAATGTTATGGCTTTTGCTTAACAAGAGAAGATTTTGCAAAGAAGGAACAAAAATATAGCCATAATACAACATTCATTTACTACTGTAGTGATAGTAACAATCCCTGACATCATTTCCAAGACATGATTAATAAGCAATTACAGAGTGAGTGTTGACAAGTGAATATACTGTTTGTATATTAGACTGCAAAATATCATAAATTTACATCACAGCTTGAATTTGAATATTATTCTACACAACCATTATAAAATTTCTACCATAACATTATCATCAAAATTAACAACTTAACACAAATTCTGAAGTCTGGACTAATTTTTTTTCAAAGCAATAGCAGGGTTCTAATAACTTTAAGGTGCATTCTATTTGATCTAATCATAAAAAATGACCAGAAGCCAATGGCAGCAAAACATTCAAAATCATGCAAACATAAAATTTCAAAGAAATTGGTGTATTTCTTTGTGCATTCATATCCTACCTTCTAGTGATTCCAATTCCTCGAACAAAAGCATTAATTGCAGTTGGAGTCACACCTCTACGCCGCAAACCAGCTAGTGTCATTAGACGGGGATCATCCCAACCATCAACCCACTTCTCCGTCACAAGACGATTTAGCTTTAACAACAATACATAATCAATAATTAGGCGCACAACAAATATGCATTCTGAACAAATTTTTACGTGGTCAATGACAGTTGCCTCACCTTACGCTTTGACATAACTGTGTTAGAGACATTCAACCTTGAATATTCCCATACATAAGGTTGGTAGAGGCCCAACACATGCAATAACCAATAGTATGATGCACGGCGTGTCTCAAATTCAAGTGTACACAGCTGCATGGAAGGAGCATAAATTGGCTAAAAAAACATAACCCTTGGCAAGATAATAGATCACAAATATGCATATTTTAAAACCATAGCATGAACTAGCACAAACACTTGCAAAGATAATTGATTATAAGAAACACTCCTAAAAAAGCATAAATGAAGAGCCAATGAAAAAATATTAGAACAAAAGAGCTATCCAATCCCTTGTGAATACATAAAAGAGACTCCCATGGGAAAGACATGAGTATGAAGCCCTAAGTGAAACCAAAAAGCAACTCTATCCCAGAGAAGGTGAAGAGGAAGAAATATCTAATTGAAAATACATGCATTCCAACCAAAACAGCACACTGCCAGAAAGAAAACTCTACACATTATTACTCAACAAATCCCTGAAGCTCTCAAGAGTCTGGACAAACCCATTGCCAATCCAAATGCCAATACTATATTATGAAGCTGCAATGCAACTTCCAAGTGCAAAAAAAGATGAAAGTTTTGAATGTGCATATAGGAGCAAACCAGCCTTCCACAAATGTATTTGAAAAATTATGATTACAGTATAAGATTTTGACTCACTTTCTCAATATATAAATATCTTAAATTGTAAAAGTACATCAAGAAAAATTGGCGAAAGGGAACTTACTGAATGTGTGATGTTTTCAAGAGAGTCCACAATGCAGTGAGCATAATCATAACTGGGATAAACACACCACTTGTCTCCAGCATGTGGGTGAGGAGTAAACTAGAGGCATAAAGCATTTGCACCATAAGATTGCATGGTCTCTATGGAACATTTAAGCTATCATGTCAGACACATTTGGTTGTGCACTCACCTTAATACGGTAAGCAATGAGGTCATACATATTGTAATTATCACTCTGCATGTCTTGCTTCATTCGAAGTGTTGCTTTTCCTTCTTCAATAAGACCACTTCTCATATCCTCAAAGAGTTTCAACGATTCTGCAATTGGTCTGTCCCTCCAAGGACTGTTCAATTTCTTCTCCCTATACTCCTTTATCTCCTCTGGTGTCTAAAACCAAATCATTCAATCGCATAATTGGTCATGGCAATCAAAACAAAATGAACTAAGAACATGTCATAACATAATTATCTTCTCCTCTATTAGTTTATACTTGTTACAATTCTTTTGGTAAAAATTATTTGGTACCCATTAATTATTCTGACCTAGCTGAAAATTTTATGCGAATGAGATAGCCACAGGAAACTGCCAAAAAGCTAAGAAATTATGCTCTGGATGAGTCGATTGGAAGCTGATATATGTATCTCATTTACCCACAGAGGGATGGGACCAACAAACCACTTAACAGATTACTATCACACATATCTGTTGTGATACTGTACTGAGATGTTGTATTACTAACCTGATGATCAACATATGCATGACCCCTTCTTATGAGCTCCACAGCTAATTCATACAGTTCTTGGAAGTAATCACTGGTATAAGTGATCTGCATAAAGTGCAAATCTTTTAAACAATCAAAAAGTAAGGTGTACAAGTGACATCAAAAGAGTTGTTACCGATGTAAACTACCATACCTTCAATGGTTCCCAACCCATCCACCTCACAATTTCTTCAATGTGATCAATATATTCTCTCTTTTCTGCCTCAGGGTTTGTATCATCGTACCTATAGAACATAAGAAATCATACTAAATGTTGATTCAAAGAGTTGATGGAAGCATTCTAGATATTTTATATAGGTCTGTAAAAGCAAAACGTGAAAAGCTTTGATGTGGAAGGTAGTAATTATGACATGTTAAACATTTCATTTGCCACATATGAATTAATCTTTCTTTTCATCATAAAATTGTGTAAGGCGAGGAACCTAGTCATCTTTCAGGTTTTAATAGAACAAAATTGAAACAGGCGTGAGTCCAAGATTGGGTAGGAGTGAGACATGATTCCCACTCCTTTAGGAGTGGGCTCTCTACATTAAGAATGGTCGAAAAATAGGCCACATGTTAACAGGCATAGCATGTCAGTCATGTAAATAGGCCACTTCTTTTTGTTGGGTTTTTTTGATAAAAGAAATTTATATTAGAAAGAAAAGTTTACCACAAGCTGGAGGAAAAAGAACTCCTCAAACCAGAAAATACAAGAGAAACCACAAACAGAACACATTAACAAAATCCTTGCAATGCCTAATAGTATCGAAGAGTTGCCCAATCTCTTTGTTCTATCAAAATGAATACATAGAAGGAGAAGATATGCCCTTGAAGATGTTCTCTCTAACCAAAAAAACCACATATTCTCATGATTTACACATTGCCACAAAGTTATAAAGCACTGATACTTCAAAAATAAAGCTGTGTCATATCCAACACTCATGTCAAATACAATATGACAATTCAAATTGCATTTAAACACTACAATATCTTCTTGTGTTGCAGTCTCCATATCATTTTGTGTACCACATCCATCTTAGTATCACTGCCTTTTGCCTTTTGTTTTCCTTATTACAAATAAAGAGAATTTGTTCTCCAGTATTTAGACACACCCAACTCTAGCAATCAGTATACCAGTTATAGTGCTCCTAAATAACCCAGCCAATCCTCCCCAGACAGTATATAAAACTATCCCTTTTTTTTCCTTGCCAGATGCATGACTAAAAGAATCAAGTAGATATAACTTAAGCAGAAATACTCAATCCAGCAACAAAGAGATCTAACAGTTTTTTACAAGCAAATAATGCATCTGAGTCAGAAAACATCTCAATCTTTGAACTTTAAACCATGGTAATCATAATCTTACAATTCGTAATAAGGTCATAAAGCCAACAATATCAATTGATAGCTGAATCTGAAATAGTTTTGGATCGTACTATTCACATGTTAATCTTACAGTTTGCAACAAGTTACACAGCCAACAATATGAATCAATGGTTAAATCAGCTATGAAGCATGTGATTCAAGCTAATATAGTAGAATAGTATGACTTTGCAAGTCAAAAATGTGAAAAATCTATGAATTGACATGATAGTATTGTATTGTTGTTAAGTAATATCTATGCTTTTTATTAAAAAAAAGAAGAAAAAGATCATATTTGAAATTGTTTCAAGAATTAATTACTTACAAATTACATGACTAATAAGCTTCTGTATAACTTATCTTGACTATTTTATACATATTATAAAGATATGCATATGTCATATTTAACATTTCAAGTTATTTTTACTTGTTACTAAATCTTACGATTTAATACATTATATAATTCACAATACAAAAATATACTTTTCGATTCACGATTCGTATCACTATTTGATTACTAAACTTTAAACTAAAATAACGAAGTCGTAAAAAAGGGGGGAGTTGTAAAGAAACACCAGTAACACAAAAAATATATAGAAGGAATTAATAGCAAAAATAATCACCTTAGGTAGCAGCCTCCACCTCTATCTTTTGCCAAGCCAAAATCAATGAACATTGCCTGAGAAATGATCAAGTTAATAAGAAGTATAAATATATATTAATCAGCCTAGCTATGCCTATCATATTGTAATACATATTATGTACCTTGGCATGACCAATATGCAGGTATCCATTTGGTTCAGGTGGAAAGCGGGTCAAAACACTCCCACCACCTGCTTTTAAGTGTTTTTCCAGAAGCTCCATTTTATCTACGAGATGCTCATCAAGAATCTCCTTTTTAGCTTTCAAGTGCTTGTCAAGAAGCTCTTTTGTATTGCAACACCTCAGAATACTACCATTGCTAAAAGGTACTTCAGTATGCACCTGAAAAATCAAATATAATATTCATGCGCTGCTGCAAATATCAGCTAATATTAGTAGAAAATTTAATGTTTTACCAGGAAACCTAGCATCTAGAAAAATTCATAATCTTGAAAGTCTTGGATTCATCACAAACTGCAAAAGTTTTGATGTATTTATAAACCACACCACTGCATGGATACTATCACATAAAGTGATAAACAAGCAGTAGAACAAGTGAGGCATGAGTTCAAAATATGAACATAATAGACTTAATATGAATTCATAATTAGAATAAGGTAATTATATACCTTAAAATTTTCCTCTGGACTAGGGAATATTAAATATGGATTCAGATCTTCTTCAGATAGCTTTTCTGGAGTAGAAACAGCAGCTGCCTTACCCTATGTAAGCATGTAAGCAAATTTGCAAAAAACCTCCTCTCTCCATGTCATAAAAAGTAAAGACAAAATGGGGGGAAAAGAAATTGCTAAAAAAAATTCACCTCCACTTTAGCAGGCTTCTCTTTCTTCTTTTTCACAGGTTTTTCATCATCTGCAGCTGTCCTTTCACCAAGTAGCTCATATAATTTAGCATCCATGAGTTGCTGTGACATAAGTAGAACAATTTAAAATACATATAAAAAATTATGAAATAAACACACTGGTTACATATCATATTAGCTTTATTCCATAGCCATCATCACCTTGACAACTTTTGCATCAGCCCATGGAAGCCTCCTCCGCACATGCCCTAGTAATTCACCAACTAGCAAGACCAAGAAAGAGAAATTATTATTAAAATTCATAAGTTCTGAACAGATCTGTAGTTTGAATTCAACAGGAAAGTTATGACTTATCCTCAACAGCCCCAGAATAAACTCTAAAACCATCATTTATTAGCAATAAAATAGATAAATAAAAATATAATAATGGGTGCTAAGAAGGGAACAGTTAACCTCCTATTCCATTTCCATCAATTTATAAAACTTGCAAACAAGGGTAACAATCCCTTGTTATGATGTATCTTTTCACCCCATTCATTCTCTTCCATCTAAATTCCAAACAAAAGCTTAAGCAAGCTGAGATCCATGGAGGCTCCATCACCCTATGCATCGTCACTCATAGGCCTTGCACAGTAACAAGTCAGCTTGGATGGGATGATAATCTTTTTCAAGCATGTATAATATATCATTTATTTAAAATAGGTTACTTCTGGAGAAACAATTACTCATGGAAGCACAAATTCACGTGATGTTTGTGGATATATACCATGAACACAAGTATGAGATTAAGTTAAGATTAAGAATAGACATTTTCCCAATAATTCAGAAACAACATGAAGGTGAGGAACTTCTGACAGTCAAAATGATACACAAGATTTCACAAGAGGTGTTACTATTTCCAGTTTCAGTTTTGATGAATTATTGTTTGTTGTTACATGGATTGTCATATATGATTGTTCTATTTTTTATTAATCTGAAAGAAGTTTCCATTTTTGGTTGGACTGCCGCACTAGTTTCACTTTTGAAAGCTAAAGATCAAAGGAAACCAAAAGCTATTGGTACTGGCCAGTAGTTTGTGAGCTAATGTGGCAGGGAGACAAGACAGCATCATCTCTTGTCAAGTTACATTCAGCTTCTATTTTGAACCGTGCTACATGACTGTAAAATGGGTATCCCAAGCTAAAATTAATAGGCAAAATGAATTATACACAGTATGCAATTTAAAAGTGAAATCATACTTTATCACAGGAATTTAAAATTTAAAGCAAGAAATTCAGTTACATAACTAGGTTAGCATATGAGAATGGAGAATTTGAACACCTACCATTGGTTCGATAGCGTTGCTCCACAATAGTAGCCTCATTGCCTTCAATAACTTCATTCACAGTTTGGTTGATTTCTTCCACTGAAACCACAACACCTGCTCGTGGATGTAAAGAATTTAGAAACATCAATCAACACTGAACCAGCACTCAACATTGAAATTAATTATAGTGAGAGAAAACAAAAACAATTAGCAGCATATCTAGGATACACAAGTTCTCACAGTGAACCTGAACATGCATATACTGCCATATGTAGCATAATAAATTAAATAAAAAATTAAGGATTGAACACTACTGTTTATTTTATGAAATATAGCTCTTTCAACCATACCAACACCAGAAGCTTCTTCAAACTTCTCCAAATTAAGATTCTCCGGACCTGTAGCAGAAAGAAATGATAGTGCTGCATCTAACTGCGCCGTTGTTTTTATCTACAATAAAAATGTTTGTGATAAGTGCAATATTCCAGTGTTTAAATTTATCTAAGCTAACCCATCTGCAGTAGATTTCATGACAAACGCTTATCAACTAAAGTAGTGAAAGATAACATGGAATGAATGACATTATCTAAGCCAAGCATAGAACATTAGACAGCAACCAACTATTTATTCTGCACACCTTTGATGAAACAACGTATTGCAGCAGTGCTGGGCGATGCACTAAGGCATTTGCTGGGTACTTCGTAGCAACCTGCCACATAAATTTATGGCAAGAATGATTTCAATAAATATTGATAAAAAACAACTAAAAACAAAAAATTTTAAGTCGGTATTATAGAGTTCATATAAAACATGATGCAAACATTTCTCCGCGTTTTGCTGCATACAGAAACAAAACAGAAACAATTTTCCCAGTAATCCAAACAAGGAAAATCAACTGTACCCCAAAAAATATCTTACCGTGTACAGTAGATTTCCTACAGTCCGATCGCATCCCTCGGTAACACCAGCCTTAAATCACCCAAAAATACACAAAATGTAAAACTAGTCAATAAATGAAGAACTTCTAACATTCCCGGAAGAGAATATAAATAGAAATTTAGTTCCGAAAAATTTCCTTCCATCATTAACGAAGTCTCCGGTCCAAACAACGAGGTCGATTACCTCATTAATGACAGCAGTGAGATTGGCTGTGACTTTATTGTTTGCAATTGTGTTTCGAGCCGTCCGCTCGTCTAAACTGATCTTCAGAAATAGCTCCAAGAACTTATCCTTATCGGAGTTGTCCTCCTTAGACGGCATTATCTAACATGCAGGGGAAAAAAATCCCCAAATGAGCATAGATGAATATTTAGGAAAATACCCAAAATTCTAAAATCCAAGGAAAAACGAATTGCATTATCAAAGTTCCTCCATTTTTATCAACAAGGTCTGAACAATGATCGAGAGCTAACTAAGGGATTAGTATTTGCATGTTATTCAGAAAGTGTAGATTTAGAGGGAGTAAACCAACCTCAGGTTCCAATCCAAGAAAGAGAGCGTGACTCGGACAAGGAGGAGGAAGAGGGCTTTAGGGTTTTAGGGGTTCCGATTATGGCACAGTGGAGGCTGCCTCGGAAACAGAGTGAGAAGGAGAATCAGCGGGCGTTATTAGCGTGTTTGCGTACGAGAGATTCCTCGTCCCTTGGTTCTTTTGTTTAATTCTATCCCGGATTGAATTTTGACATCTCTTCTTCAACTTGGGCTTCAAGAATTGGCTAGCTTGGGCTTCACGCATATGGGCTTTCATGCTATGCAAGTAACGGCATTGGAAGAAAACAGGACAAAAATTCTGTCGGTCCCACACTCCTTTAAAAATTCAAATTACTCCTTCACTTGGTCAAAGTCATTCAAGTTGGTTTCGGGTGATGCCACTATCAAATAACCGCTTAGTGTCGTATTAAATGTTGACGTTGGATGTTAACAACTGAGCTAGATCCAACTTATTTACTTTCTCTACTCTTTAAAAAAAATTTCTCCAATAATATCACAATTTAGATTTGACAAGTATGAGTATGATCCAAGTTCATAAACAAGTGCTAAATAAGTTGAGAAGTTTGAATGGCACACGCTCAAATTATAAAATTGATAAAGAGTGGTAAAACATACAAATAATAGCAAGAGCCTAAATAGTGCTTCAATTTGTCTACTATATAGATAATATAATTTTCTTTTTCTTTAATATTAAACAATTCAAACTTGGTTCAAATTTACTTTCCATTTCTAAATATGTAGCCTTGGAACTTTTCTACTTGAGGTTATATGAAATTGAGAAGAGATCTATTACTATAGCTTTAAGTTACAGCACCTTATTGTGCCTTCATCTCAGTAGTCCTTCCATCTAGCGGCTCACCTTTGGTCATATGGAATTCTTTCAAATTCAAAACATCATTCATTTACGACATGTGTTTTCTCCTTCTACATGCCAAACAACCATTGTGTTTAGATTCCTTTAGCCTTGGATAAGATGAAGCCACAGTCCCCTTTTCTGATATGCTACGACAATTTCCTTCCTAATTTTTGAACTTATTGTAGTATTTGAGAATGTCCTTCCATGATTTGTATCGATTCCAATCTTTGTCCACGATTTGCATCGATCTCAACACACAGGTCACCGCCATCTCCTTTTCTCGTTGTGTTTGATGCTCATATGCTCCCCCCAAACCCCATTGTCTATATCAACTCATTTCCAATTCCTTTTTATGAAGACTCAATTTTCAACACAAAGGTTCGAGATAATGTATCCTGTCCTTCACTTAATTTAATTTTTCCTTTTCATGCTGGTCATTCCTTTTTACTTTAATTCTATGGCTTCTCTTTGATTATTGTAAATAATGATAATGTAGTCTTGCTTTTTAAGAGTTATTTTGTCTTTTTAATAATGTATTCCTTGTTATAATGGTGGGAGTTGAATATGTTGACACTAAGACTTTATGTTATAAGTTTTGATGATAACAAATATGTAGCATATGAGTTACACATATAGTATTAACATGTGGTTAATTGATTAATCAATAACTTGCCTTATAACTTTCAAAGAAGTCATATCTCATATGCATGATTTTGGAAATCATTTGCAGCTTTCATTCCAAGTTCAGTAAACATTTTCATTCCAATTTGCATTCCATTAATTTTTTCCTTTATCTGTTAAAGAAAAAAGTTAATCCTAACATGAAAAATATGGTTGGAATAGAGGTGGGTGGCCCTAATAACCAAAATATCAAGGAAGATAAATCTGTCATGGGCAATGATCATATTTTTGTTACTTCACCTAGTGATTTTGTTAATTGTTGTGAGTAAACTGTCATGGTGCAACTATACATTGCCAACAAGTAGTAAAGTGTGAAAAAAGTATTGTCCTCAGGGAATGCTAGTTAATATCGATGTTAATTACTAATGTGTACATAGTTCCCTAATCCAAGCAGTCTAATATTCAAACAAAAAGTAAAAATAATGGTGATAAATCAAATTATGCAAAGCTTTAAATGAGATGAAAATCAATGCAAAATGCTTCCCAAGGATAATGGATTACTAAGACACTTTAATTGTGAATCAGTTAGTATTCTAACTTAAACTCATTGATTTATGAAGTAATTTTAGCATTGAATATCATTATAAGAATCCATCAATCCATTATAAATTTTATCATTTCAAATTAATTTTCTATATTTCTACAAGAACGATTTAAAGAGACACATTAAGCTTAACGAATTACGACTCTGCACGTCCAATAGGTTTATGTCTATTCTAAAGGCAATTTGAGTTAAATTCAACAAATAATTTAACATTAATCATACAGTATTTAATCATATAACTAAATTTAGGTTTTTCTTTGAAGAATCCTTAAATCCTCAACATAAACTCTAGTTGATGGTCAATTAACAAGGGAACAAATAAAATTTAAATCAAATAACTTCGTAAACAATGAATTTTAAGTTAAACAAAAAAAAATTCAACAATCTACATGTTTAGGGTTCACAATCTTATTGAAATAAAGGCTTAGACAAGCATACCCATGATTACAATTCAAAACAATTCAGAAAATATAATCAAAAGAAGAGAAAGAAATGAAAAACTCTATTTTTTAAGCTTTAATTGGCTTCCTTTCTTGAAACTCCTATTGATTTGCCTTCCTCTAGTAGAGTCCAACCTTTAGAACTTAAGAAATCTTCTTCTATTGCTTTAGAACGTCTTATCTTGCCATGAAACAAAAAAAAAACATTTTATATCGCCCCCCAAATGCCAAAAGAGTAGTATACCCTTCATTTGTTGCATCCTAGCACCTTAGCACCAATTCTCTGGTTAGTGTATGCATTTAGGCACCTTGGCTCCAAGTCTCCAGACAAAACACTGTTGTTGGCATCTTGGCACCAGATCATGGCTCCTTGGTGCCAAGATGAGCCACTTGTATCAACTTCAATATCTTGGCTATAAATTCACCCTCAGACATCAAATTTCATCAAACTACCACTTGTTGAAAATGTCTTAATGAACTGAACAATTTGCCATGAACTTGCCATCTCCAAATTCTAACATTTATGGGCCCAAAAGTTACCTCAAAGTTGTTCACCTACTTGATATCAAAACCTTCGTTTTTTTCCTTTGACAACCTGGGTAAGATATAAGTCACATTAATAGCTCACCAATGACTAAAATGCAACAAATAAATATAAATTAACACTAACTAACCTAAAACCTCAGTACTAAAGATACATCCTCTAAATTGACAAGAAAAACTCAAATTTAAACTAAAAACAACAAAGTAGCACAATGAAAGAGTATGAAAATGATTCGAATAACTCTATTTCATATAGTTATCATTAACCATGTATGGAATGCCCAAATTGTTCCTAAAGCCTACTTAGTACATTGCATTATGTTGGAGATTATTATTAATATGATGATAAAGTATTTGTAAGATGTTACTTTATTAATAATTGAAACTTATAAGTTAAAAGCATTATGACAAATTTTTTTTAATCCAACTTTGATCTTTGCCACTTCAATATGGTGCATTTAAAGTTAAAATGTGATTCCTTTCCACAAAATATAAGTGGGCTCAGTATTGCTAAGTATAATAATTAGAATAATGATATTCCTTTGAAACTAGCTCATCAATATGGTGGATTTCATATAAGCGAGGTTGGTTGAAGGTGAGGTTTGAAGCAACAATGTAGAACCCAACCCTAGTTGATAAGAGTAGCAACAAAATCTAGTGGCTACCAAGAATTTTACTAACTCTTTATTTCTTTTTTTTTTTTTTATTATTGTGAAAAATGATAATGTATTGCTTTTCAGGAGTTATAAAACAAATATTACATCTTGTTCGTCCATTAAAAATTGTCACTTCATACTCCTTAAATATGCATTCATTGAGCCAAACCATGTGCGAAGTATTGGGTTATTATACTTTAAGTTTGTTTACTAGTGATTTTCCTAAGTTGAAATAGTAAAGTCTAAAAATTTTATCTTCATTGTCCCATATGTGAAGTGTTGGATTTGATTTCAATCTGTAGTTTCCATCCTTGATTACATGTGTTCTATTTTAATGTCTATATAGATCATTCTACTGGAGATGAGCTATTCTGGTTTAAGCAAAATAAATAAGTATTAACATTGCTATAGATCTTGAAGGAAAAAAATTGTATTTACATTATTATAGCAGATTAAAAGTGATTATAAAGGCAACAAAGTAAGCAAAATGGAGCATAAGAAAGGCAAATGAAGCAAAATGGTCATGTGAATTTGTACTTTCAAATGTAATCTTTATAAATTCCAATGTTGTCTTTGTAAATTCAAATGTAATCATTGTTCATGAGACAATTACAAAAATTAAATGCTATGTTCGTATTGTTGACAATTACAAAATAAAAATGGAAATCTTTGTTCTTGCCACAACTTAATTGTTGTGTTATCTTTGTGATTAGCAATATTTTGTACTTGTCATTGGCTCTTGTGCCTACAATTAGCATTTGTAAAAACATCACTGACATCTAAACCTCCAAGGGATTGTACAAAGGCTTCCATTGACTCCTACATAAGGAAACAAGGAATGTGAACAACAAAATTTAATACATCTATTAATGAGAATAGCTGAAAGAAATAGGAACTTCCATTTTGTTATGCTTTACCATTAGTAACTTAGTAAAACTAAATTGATTGTACTCATAAAGTGTTGGAGGTGCTGAACAAGACATTTAGCACTACATTTAACTTGATGATTCACCATCTTGCGAGGAATAAAAGAAATTTGTAAGTATATAAATTACAAATGGAACTTAAGCAATTGTACAAGTATAAGTTGTAATACCTTATATTGTTTATTCTATGAATAGCCTCTTGTTGGAGGTCTTATTCTTCTCTTAGCATTGATGACTGGAGTTCAACCCAACCCATTATGTGTGTTTTTTTCTTTAACCCATCACGCTGTTTCAATCCCTTTAGTTATGTCAAACCCTCACATATCGACGTTGTGCCTATGTTGGTATCATTGGGCAAACTCTACTCTTGCAAGCAGACCTCTAACACGTGATTGCAATGATTGTTTATACTTTTATCTATAAGTAAGTGTAAGGATTCATAAGTAGACACCTCATATGCTAATTTGACCATTTTAGAGCAAAGTTGCCTATACCGTCAAGTGCTAGCTAATTTAGGGTCCTTGCCAACTTCATTTCCTTTCACATCATGCACAATACCATTTCGTGCTTCCTTTGTCCATTGCTTCAGGATATATTAGTAAGGAATTTGCTTAACATCCATCATAATAAAAACTTTCAAAGCATAACAACAAAGAACTCTAAAGGTTTTAAACTTTCTACAACTGCAAGCAATGGAATTTTGAATAGGGTCATATGAGACTTTCTATTCTCCTTGTATATTTTCCATGGTCACAACATATTCAAACACATTATTTGATTCATTCATATGATTTATGTAGACATATCAAATTCTTTCTTAAATAAGTTAAAATTTGTTAAAGTGTACTCAAGTGCACATTGGTTCAATATGGGCAAATAATTAGACTTCAGCTAAGGAAGCTTATGTTAAGCCTTATAATTATTCTTCAACTCGTTATACCATTTCTCATATACAAATTTCTCGAATATCTTGAAGAATTGCACGATGTTCACATTTGGTTTCATGCTTGATTGAAGTCTAAATTCAAACTCTTAATGAGTTTTGTGCTTCTCATCCTTATTGTGAACGCTTGCTTCATGTAACATATTGTCCATTTTTCTTTTATTGCATACATTTACTTCAACCATAAATTTTCATGGACATCCAGATTTGCGAGCAACTTACCCCAAGTTGCCTTATATAGAGATTCATTTACATATACTTTTTGAAGTTAGTCAAGAAATATAATCTATCTTTTATTAAGTTGCCAAGGTGTTTAATACCATTTTGCATTAAATTTCATGTATAGAGGTTGTGCCTACTTTCTACCATCACTTCACTTAATGCCTTTTCCATTACTTGGTCATGATGAGAGAAAACAATAGCTTCTTTTGGCTATGTGCCCCTAAAAATGTCTCAAACAACCACTTGAATGACTCAGTTGTTTCCATTATACATTAAAGTTACTCCAAAGATGACAGTTTGCCTATAATGGTTGAACCCTAAAAATAAGGCAAGTGGTCAGTATGCACTGTTAGTACAATATGTTGTGTCTAGAAAGATCATGTCCTTAAAATAACTATAAACAAGAAGCATGAGTACATCATGTTGAGCCCATTTGCTAAGAGATCAATGTTTTGATGATAACAACACAAGAAGAAAAGTTTTCTTATGTAATAATTAGGTTGTAGGTGTTTTCAATGTTTAATCATGTCTTAGTAATTTTTGGTTAATGATATTGAGTTGATAGGAATTAATTAAAATGAAAATTAAATCTTAGGTCTTAACGGTTGAGAAAAGCTTATTTGGAAGCATTTTGTCAGTGAACAATCGATTGGCCATTAGCCAACAGTTGACTAGTCACCTTCTAAAAAACCCTCAATCAGCTGCCAACCTAAGCCTGATCGACTAGGAGCTCTCTGTGAGCGAGCAATCGACAGGTCACATGTAAATAGTCGACTGGTCACCTTTAAATTAAGCATACGTAAACTTCCAACCTTGAGACCATTGACTAGTCAAAAGTGAGCAGTCAACTGATCAATGGCAAAGAAACCATAACAAACTTATAACGAATATATTTTGAAAACTCTCTTTTCCCCACTCATTCTCAATAAATCTATTGGACCTCAATCTATATAAACTCGACCTATAGACTTTGAAATAACAACAAAAAAATTCAAAAAAGTTTATATCATTTTGTTTTCATTTACTTATAAGCTTTATATTATTTTAATGCTTCATTGTATTATTTACTCTATTCAGAGAGTTATTCATATGTGATTATATCTTTCTTCTAAGAGAAAAGCTCAAGGAGGTTTCTTAAGAGACTCAAGCTAAGAAAGGGCTTGGGTTCAGGGGGAGTATATCCTTGAGTTTTTAAGGAGGTTCCTTGAAAGAGTCAAGCTGTGAGAGCTTGGGAATTAAGGAGAGGTTCTCCTTGGAATTGTATTCATCTTCTAAGATAGTGAAAAGTCCCAAAAGGTTGCTTGGGGACTGTACGTAGGCTTTGGTAGATGCCAAACAAGGATAAATCTCTGTGTCCATACTTCTCCTTTACTTCTTTTACATTTTACATTCATTGTTTGATTTTATCATCTCTACTTCTAAAGGAGTTTTACATTAAAAATTTTATAAAACTCAATTCACCCTATTCTTGGATTCTAGCCTTGCTTAACAAGTGGTATCAGAGCTTGGGCTTTTGACTTAAAGACTTAATTACCTTAAGAGTATAAATGGCTAGATTTATTGATAATGTTTTTCCTGAAAGGTTATCTATTACAAAACTCTCGGCTTCAATGGTGAAAATTTTACTTATTGGAAATTAAAGATAAAAATTTTCTTTGAAGCTATTGATATTGACCTTTGGGATGTTATTGAGGAAGGTCCTTATGTGTTTATGAAAGAAGAATAAGGCAAGACCTTGGTTAAACCCAAAAGTGAATGGAATGAAATAGATAGAAGAAAAGTTCTGTTAACCAATAAAGCCAAACTTATTCTTACTAATGTACTTAGCTAAGAAGAATGCTTTAAAGTATCAAATTATGAAAGTGTAAAGGAAATATGGGAGGTGTTAGAGATAACTCATGGGGGAACCTTAGGAGTAAAAAAGTCTAGGATTCATAATTTTATACAACAATATGAATTGATTAAGATGAATCCTAGAGAAACTATTAAAGAAATGCAAATTCATTTTATTTACATTGTGAATCGTTTGGTAACTTTAGATAAGACATACTCACAAATTAATCAGGCTTACAAGATCATGAAGACTCTCCCTATGGAATAGCAACTAAAGGTGACAGCAATTGAAGAAGCAAAAGGTCCATTAGTAAAATTAGTTATTGCTCTTTTTGGAAACCTTCAAGAACATGAGCCATCGTTGAAGTAGCTCATTGAAGAACAGGATATGAAGAAAAAGGGTCTTGCTCTTAGAGCTTCATTATTAATGCATCCAAATGAAGAAAAATCTAATGATCACTATCTGGATGAAATTGATGAAGAAACTCTTAGTCTCTTCGTCAAGAAATTTGGGAGATTCTTCAATAGCAGAAGAATAAATGGAAGGAAACTAGCTAAAAGAAATCAAGAAACCAGAGAACTTCCTATCTACTATGAATGCTAAAAACTAGAGCATATCAAATAAGAATGTTCTTAATTTCTAAAGAAACAAGACATCTCAAAGAAGAAGAAAGGAAAAGAAAAGAAAAAGACTTACTTGTCAGTTGCTTGGGGAGAAAGTGATGAGGATTCAAAAGATGATGATGAAAAAGCCAACCTTTGCCTTATGGCAAATGAAGATGAGGCAAGCTCTCTCCCTTCATATGAAGAATTACGAGATGTTTTTGATGATTTACATACTAAATTTCTTAGGTTGGTAAAAGCCTTAAAATTTTCAAAGAAAAAAATTCTATTTTTAAAGGAAGAGTTAGAAAAGAAAAAGGAAGAAAATAATTCCTTACTTCAAACAAAAGATTCTTTTGAAAAACAAGTTGTGAAATTCGAATATGATAATACCAATCTAAAAAATAAACATATTTCATGTGATTGTGAACTTTTACGAAAAGAGAAAATTGATTTGATAAATACTCTTGCCAAATTTTCCAAAGCAAATGATAACTTGAATATCTTACTTGGCAAACAAAGATGCATGTTTGATAAAGCTAGTATTGGATATAATCCTAAGAATAGACAAAAATATTATAAGAACTTCTTTGTTTTTTCTGTTATAACCAACACTCCATTTATCACTTGTTACTATTATGGCAAGAAGGAGCATGGATCATATTCTTGTCTCTACAAAAGTAATAAAATTTTAGGAGGGAAGAGAATATGGGTTCCCAAAAGAACAACTAACACTCAATGACCAAACAACACTTGGGTGCCTAAAAATGAGACCTAATGCTCCTGCAGGTATGTATGAAGGCTACCGGAACAAAATGGTACTTTGATAGTAGAGGCTCCAAACAGATGACTGGAGACAAATTCAAGTTTATTTCTCTTCAACTTAAGAATGGAAGGAATGTCACATTTGTAGGTAATGGACAAGGAAGAATCCCAGGTATTGGAAAAGTTAGTAAGAACTCTTTCACCTTTATTGATAATGTACTCCTTGTTGAAGGTTTGAATCATAATCTTCTAAGTATCAGTCAATTATGTGATAAGAACAATAGAGTTATATTGATTAAAAACACTGTCTAGTTGAAAATTTAGATGAAAAGAGAACCATACTAATAGGACATAGGATTAATAATGTATATATTATTGATTTAAATGATGTTCCTCCTACAAATTCAAAATGTTTAATAAGCGTAAATGATGATAATTGGTGATGGTATAGGAGGCTTGCTCATGCTAGTATAAGTCTATTAAATAAGCTTGCCAAAAGAGACCTAGTAATTGGATTGTCTAGATTTAAATTTGATAAAAACAAACTATGTGATGCATGTCAAAAGGGAAAACAAGTTAAAAGCTCATTTAAGGCAAAAGGAATTATCTTCACAACTATATCACTGTAATTACTTCACATAGATTTATTTGGACCTTCTAAGATTATGAGTCTTAGAGAAAATTATTATGTTTTACTAATTGTATATGATTTTAGCATATTCACATGGACACTTTTTTTATCTCACAAAGATCAAGCCTTCAAATTTTTTTTGAAATTGGCTAAATTTATTCAAAATGAACAAGGTATGACCATTGTGAGAATAAGGAGTGATCATCGTGGAGAATTCAAAAACAATCTATTTATGGAGTTATATGATGAAAATGGAATTGAATATAACTTCTTTGTACCAAGAACTCCCCAATAAAATGGAGTTGTAGAAAGGAAGAATAGGACTTTAGAAGAAATGGCTAGAACCATGTTAAATGAAAGAAATCTTCCTAAATATTTCTTCGTTGATGCAGTAAACACTGCTTACTATGTCATGAGTAGAGTTATGATAAGGCTCATATTGAAAAAGATTCCATATGATCTATACAAGGGAAGAAAATCAAATATTTCTCATTTGCATGTATTTGGATGCAAATGTTTTGTACTAAATAATGGAAAAGATAATTTAGGTAAATTTGATGCTAAGTCTGATGAGACAATCTTTTTAGGATATTCTAATAAAAGTAAAGTCTATAAGGTATATAATAAAAGAATTATAAATTGTAGAAGAATCTATTCATGTAAATTTTGATGAGTCTGATCCTCTTGAGCTAAGAAAGGCATCCTCTGAAGAAATTCCAGTAAAATTCAATGATCTTACAATAAAAGACAAGTAAATAGCTCAAGAAAATAATAATGAAAATGAATCCATCAAAACAAAAGAACAATCCTCCTTGCAAGATGAAAATGATCAAGAAGAAGAAGTCAGCAATGAGCTATCAAAGGCATGGAATTTCAAAAAGGATCATCCACCTAAGCAAATAATTGGTGAAGTTTCCAAAGGGGTAACAACTCAAAACTCCCTTATAAATATATGTAATCATCAAGCTTTCTTGTCCCAAATAGTTACAAATGGAATTGATAAAGCATTGAAAGATAAATATTGGGTTCTAACTATGCAAAAAGAATTAAATCAATTTGAAAGGAGTCAAGTATGGAAACTTGTTCATAGATGTAATAATCATCTTGTAATTGGTACTAAATGGGTATTTAGGAATAAGCTTGATGAATCTGGAGTTGTTACTAGAAATAAGGCTAGGTTAGTTGCAAAACGTTACAATCAAGAAGAAGGTATAGATTATGATGAAACCTTTGCACCAATAGCTAGACTGGAAGCTATTTGTATGCTACTAGCCTTTACATGCATAAATAATTTTAAGTTGTAACAAATAGGTGTCAAAAGTGCCTTTCTTAATGGATACATAATAGAAGAGGTATATGTTGAACAACCTCCTGGTTTTGAAAATTAAAATTTTCCAAATCATGTATTCAAATTAAGAAAAAGCATTGTATGGTCTTAAGCAAGCCTCTATAGCATGGTATGAAAAATTAAGTACATTTCTCATTAAAAATAATTTCTCTAGAAGCAAGGTTGATACAACATTATTCTTTAAAAAGAAAAAGCATAATATATTAGTTGTTCAAATTTATGTGGATGATATCATATTTAATGCCACTAATGAAAAGCTATGCTAGGAATTTGTTGAAATGATGAAAGGAGAGTTTGAAATGTCTATGAAGGGGGAGCTCACATTCTTCTTGGGAAAATTAAATAACAAGCAAATGGAACATTTATAAATCAATCTAAATATGTCAAAAAATTACTTAAGAAATTTAGATTTGAAAATGTTAAAACAAAAGACACTTCTATGGGATCAGTTGCTAAGATGGATGCTGATGAAAAGGGACAGTCATATGACATCTTAAAATACAGAGGTATGATTAGATCTCTTTTATATTTAACTACAAGTAGACCTGACATTATGTTTAATGTATGCATTTGTGCCTAATTTCAAACTTGTCGTAAAGAGTCTCATTACTTAGCAGTAAAGAGAATATTTAGATATATTGTTGGTACAATACAAATAGGTCTGTGGTATCAAAAAGGATCCACTAATACTTTGATAGGATCTTCAGATACTGATTTTGTCGGTTGTAATACTAATAGAAAAAACCCCAGTGGAACATGTCAATTCTTTAAAAATTCTCTCATTTCTTGGTTTAGTAAGAAACAAAATAGTGTAGCATTGTCCACTACTGAAGTTAAATATGTTGTAGCAAATAATTGTTGTGTTCAAATCCTTTAGATGAAACAACAATTAGAGGATCTTGGGATATGTCTTAAAAAGATTTCAATTAAATGTGACAATACTAGTGCAATTAATCTTACTAAGAATCTCGTCATGCATTTAAAGTCTACACATATAGAAATCAGACATCGTTTCATTACAGACCATGTTCAAAAGAAAGATATTAGCCTTGAATTTACCAAAATTGAATTTCAACTTGCTGATATATTCATTAAACCTCTTTCCTCTAAAAGATTTTCTTTAATAAGAGGTGAACTTGAAATGGTTAATCCTAATGAGCTATAAAATGAAGAATTAAATTGTTTCACCATTTGCTTAATGAGAACATTCATTAACTTAAGCATCGAAATGGTTTTAATCTATTTTACATAATGTTGGTGATGAATTTCTATGATTTCCACTTGTTTGATATAATTTTTTGTTGAATGTTTGTGCTTAGATTAGTTTTTAAGTAGAGTAATATTTATAAATTAAGAAATTTTGCTTGTAAAACTCAAATTGGTCACATTTTTAAGTGACTAGTCGACTGTCAAGGTGTGGCCAGTTGATTGGTAGAGATCAGCGAAGTGACCAACAGCTCAAAAATAGAAGAATAGTTGACTAATGGCTCTCTGTAAGGGAACGATTGATTGCTAACAAGTAGGCAATCAATTGGGCACACTAAAAGGTCCGATAATCGACTGGTGGTAAGTAACCAGTTGACTGGGAAGGTCCAAAGAGTAGCTTGTGAAAATACAGGCCAATAGTCGACTGCTTACTAGTGACCAGTCGACTGGTCGATGATAAAAATTGCTATTTAGGGCAAACGAACCCTAAAAACTTGCCATTTCACTTTTCTCTCTAGCCGACTGCTCACCCCCTTTCTTGCTTTTCAATTTTTCAGCCAAATCTTCACTAAATCTTGGTGATTTGTTTCAAAATCCATTAAAATCACTAATTTAACATTGAAACCTAGGGTTTTATCAGTTTAAAATGGGCTTTTTTGCTATTTTCCTTTTCAACCTAAAATTTTGCCCCCTAGTCTTGATTTCTTACCTCTCAACCTTCTCTTTTGCAGCTCTAATCATCAACCATGGCCCAAAGACCAACTGCAAAACATACAACAACCAAGAACGTCTCCAGTGGCTCATCATCTAGTCCTCTCCTCTCTTTTCTTCATAAGCACATGAGGTGACCTTCATTGAGAACTTCCAACAAAGGGGACTTCTTTCTAGTAGGTATGTGCATCTATCATTCTTGCAAGAAGAAGGTTTTAGGTTTTCAAATTTATTGGCCAATGTTGGATTAAACTTTTTGTTGACTTTGAAATTGGATTAGAGCCCTAAGGTTATTAGGGCATTTTATTCTAATCTCACCTATAACCCCACAACCTATCTCATCACTGCTGAGGTCAAAGGTTCAAGTATTGTCATCGGTGATAAGACATTAGCTAACATTCTGAACCTTCCCACACCTACCAAGCATTACTTTATTGATCACCTAAACTCCCTAAAGACTGTGGCTGGCTATAATAAGTTAGAGATTATGAATTGGATCAATAAGGCTATCATTGACAATCCCAACACTCCCATAAATGTCAACGAACTCTCATTGGAGAATTGGTTATTGCATTACATCATCGCTCACTACCTGATCAACAAGTCTAGTAACTTTGCATATCTCAGTGAGCTAGAGATGTTTATGATGAAGTAAATTCTGGATGGCGAAAGCTTTAGGCTTTCTTGGTTGATTACACAAAGGATGGCCATATAAGAAAGAGGGAATCTTTATTTGATTTTTTATTTTTACAAGAAGAAGAAATCATCTTAATTGTCATATGCTGCCATCATAGCCACCATCCTTCACCATGATAACATTTCACCATTGAAGGATGATGTGGAATCCCCTTTTCAGATTGGATGAAATAACCTACAGAGAATGGGATTTATCAAGACACCACAAGGGGAATGGGTTAGGAAAGCCCAAAGAGTGCTCAGGCCACCACCTTCACTTGCTGCTGATGTGCCTCCTCCTACTTCTTCACCTTCATACTTAGCTCCTACTGAGGAATAACCCTCTTTTCATATGCCTTCACCTACTGTTCCCATGCCTCTATTGCCTTATGCTTATACATCCATGGGATACACACCTACTCAGCTTGAATCCATGGTGATTTCGAAGCCTATTCTCCTAGCTAAGATTCATGTCTTACATCAGAAGATGGATACCTTTAGCCTTTAGATGCAGAATATTTAAGAGATCGTGGAAGATATAAATGTTAGGCTTGAATGTATTAAGTATTATCATAAGAAACATTTTGATTTCTAGGCATTTAGGGTGTAGCTTGGTTCTCTTCCTCCCTTCTTCATATGACAAAGGGGAAGAGAATGTAGGCATTAGAATGATTTGCTTTTTGTGTTTCCTATGATTTGCTTTTGTGTTCTTTGTTTGAGTTTGAACTTTATAAATATTTGCAATGATTTTGAATTCAATAAAAGTAGCTATTTTGATTATGATTGATGTTATTTACTGTCATTATTTAATACCAACTACATAAACAAGGAAACCATTTAAAAACAAAGTGAACTTATACAAAGACAAAGGAGATTGGCTTGAAAACTTTTTTTTTGTGAAGAACTAACATTTGCAAGGCTATCATTATAAAAAAAAGAGGAGATTGTTAAGCCTATTTGCTAAGAACATCATCCATATTTTTTTAAGATATATACAACATATAAATTTGAATTTTTCATGGTTATATTCAAATATTATATAAATTAAGTTTTCAAGTGTTTACAAAAATTAAAATTTTCAATCATCATACCTCAAAATAGTTAAATTCAGGTTTGATAAAAACAAAAACAAAAAACAAAAATACATGTTATGTCAAGTTTGTTCCCTTAATTTTTGGTCCTTTAATTTTATTTAAAATTTCCCTTCATCAATTAACTTTATTAAATTATAATTTTAGTTCCTTAATTTAGCTCCAAAAACTACTTGAATATTTTTTTTTATTTATCTCTTAAAATGAATAAGCTTTATCAGACATAGTAACTTTTATTTGGAAATTCAATTATATATCTTATCCTTCCACAATATAAATTTATTGGTACTTGGTAGCCAAATTTCTTTTCTAGCAATCCTAACTTGTAATTAATACAAAGCTTAAAATTAAGGAGCCAAATTAGAACCAAATAAAGTTAAGGGATGAAAGAAAAACTTAAGGTAAAATTAAGAAGCTAAATTGGAACTAAATAATATTAAAGGCTCAAAGTGAAACTAAATAAAATTAAGGGATCAAAGTGAAACTTTAAATAAAATTAAGGACCAAAAAGTGTATTTTTGCCTAAAATTTTTTAACAATATATATATATATATGGAACAACCACACATGCTAGTGGATATCTAGGGAATTCATAACACAATTTTAAAAGAATGTATTTAATATGTTGCTGCAACTAATACAAAGGCATCAAGTTAAAGACTTTATGATTGACTCTGTCGTAATCGACCTTTCGACAGAAAGAATAAAAAGGAATTTAAATTGATTTCAAAAATGAATCTTGAAAATTAATTTACTGAAGTTGCCACCAATATTTTTTACACAAAACTTTGGAGAACCAATTTAAAACAAAAAGAAAAAGCAAAGCAATTTGCGAAAATAAATATAAGTTTGGGAGTTTATTTGAGTGTGGAGAAGGTATTAGGCACCCCACAACACCCGTCCATGAGGACGGTTACCTTAAACTAGTCAAATGAAATAGGATCTAGCCTTAAATTTATTTCAATTACCCTTTTGTTGATATGCAAACATGTTAAACAGAGAAGACAAAAATAACAACAATGAAAGCAAACAAATAGATATCTATAAAGGGTGTACTTGACCTAGGATGAAAACTTGGTGCCTACGTACTCTATAATAGGGATCAAAGTCCACATAGTTTGATTATAAAAATGTGTCATTTAAATGGTATTTTTTATTTTTGAAAATGAAAGCAATAAGATGAAATTAAATTGATTTTTGTAAACATAACGAATCTCAGATCTGGGTGGTATGTTTTAATTCATGAAATTAATGTAACTTCCCTTTGATTGTTCTCTTCTTTTTCTCCCTTTCAATTTTTTTTGGGTTTTTAGAATCAGGATTTTTATTTTAATTTCCAAAGTAAGATGGAATTATGATGGAAGAGGATTTTGGGATTTTTGGATTTATGCTTTTAAGGTTTTTTTTTTGAAACTAGGATTTTTGTTCTGATTATTCAAGAGGTTTTTGGTTTATAACTGGTAGGCAAAGTAATGAACCATTAATTACTAAATGTCTGTGGAGATTGAGGTCTCACATGACCTTATTGATTAACTCCTAAATGCTTGTGGAGACTAATAATCTCACACAGCAACCTTTAAGGAAATGGTAAAATTAATTAATTTGCAACTCAAAAATTATTTGATTTCATTATTGTCTGCCTATTCATTTACAAAGTATTTATTCGTTTATTTAGTTATTTCAAAATTTGCGTATTAATTTTTTAAACCTAAGGAAACTAAGGTCTCACATGGTCTTTGCTTGTTAAATTCGAGTGCTTGATAAAACTAACAATCTCACGCTGTGACTACCAAATTTAAGAACTGAAAAATTAATTACTTAAGTGCTTTGTCAATTATTTATTTTGAATTTTCTAAAAATTGAATGTTAACTTTTAAAGTCTAAGGAGACTAGAGTCTCACATGGCTTTTACTAGTTAATATATATCATTTTTTTTAGAGCGTTAGGGGACCTATGATCTCACATGATGATTTAAGAAGTAGAATAGTCACATTGTGACTTATTTTATTCTTGTTGTACTTTTTTGGAAAGCTATATTTTTGCTCTTAAAAGCCTGAAGGAATTAAAAGTTGATTTCTAACAACTCTATAATTTTTTTTAAGTGTTTGAAAGGATGTGAAATCCCACAAAGCCAAATGGGCCAAATAACACTTTTTTATATTTATTTATAGACAATATTATTCACATAATATTTTCATGACTCAAGACCCAAATCAAACAAAGTCAACAATAAGTAAAAAAAAATAAACTACTACTACTACTAATAGTAATAATTATAGAAAATAAAGAAGAGAAGCAAAACTTGAAATATGAATAATAATAAAAAGAAAATAAAAAGGACAGGAAATAAGTAGCTACTTGACAACACCATAAGATGATTAAGTAATGGCACCATTTAATATTGTTTGGACATACACTTCATCATCTCCAATTTACCGTTCTGCCATTATAACCGTACCAAGCATCTAGGGATTTAAGGATAAATGACAATAATAATAAATAATAATTAAACAAACAAGCAGAAAAGCATTTTTTTAATTCTTGGACGCAAGGAAACTAGGCTTTGTATAAGGTGAACAAACTCACAAACACTTAGAAAAGCAACTTCATTTAGATCATTCACACTCATCTCCTTCATGCTAATTCATCAAGGACCCTTTTTTCATTCCCATAACACAAGAACAAGGTTGCTAAATCTGCCTTTCACCCCAATGAAGACGAGAGAGAGACAGAGAGCTTACTTGCACTTCGTTTCACTCTCCAACTTTTCCGCTGCTCTACTTGCATCACCACCAAACAAGGACCTCTTCGGTCACTGTCTCTCCTCTAAAAACTCTTCCCTCGGTACCTATCACTCTCTTATAACCCCAGTGAGCTTCTCCTTGGCTGCACCAGTCTCCTTTTCCTGCGAACTCCTCTCTCTCAGTCTCTTCATATCTCTTTCCTCTCAACATTGAGTTCATATGTCGTAACCGACTTGCACTTTGTTTCACTCTTTAACTTTCCCATTGCTCTACTTGGAACGCCACCAAACAGGGACCTTTTTGGTCACTGCCTCTTCTCTAAAAGCTCCTCCCTTGGTACCTATCACTCTCTCATTAGCCCGGCGAGCTTCTCCTTGGCTGCACCGATCTCCTCTTCCTCGTGAACTTCTCTCTCTTGGTCTCTTCACATCTCCTTCTTCTCAATGTCGAGTTCACGTGTCATAACCTACTTGCACTTCGTTTCACTTTCTAACTTTCCTGTTGCTCTACTTGCACTACTACCAAACAAGGATTTATTTGGTTTCTGCCTCTTCTCTAAAAGCTTCTCCCTCAGTACCTATCAGTCTTTCATCACCCCAGTGAGCTTCTCCTTGGCTGCATTGGTCTCTTCTTCCTTTGGAACTCCTCTTTCTCGATCTCTTCACATCTCATTCCTCTCAACGTTGAGCTCAACGTCTCCCTTTTTTTTCTTTCTCTATTATTCACGTTGCATGCTCCTATTCATTTCGTGGTTGCTCTTTCAAACCTAGCACCCTCGTTTTTCTATTCACGGGTTCGTCACTCTCGCCCTGCCAACCTCTATTTTATATGCACGAAAACAGGGCCTTATCTCCTTTTGGTTATGTCTGCATTCTTCTTCTTGTGTTTCTGCTCTCGCTCTTCAACTTCTCTCAATCATTTTCTTCTCCTCTAGCTCTACTTCAAAACTCCAAACCGGCGCAAATCCCTTCCCACTCTCTAAACCCACGTGCTCTCTTTTTTCTGCCTTCCCTTTCTCTTTTCGGCTCCTCTCTCTTTATCAAAGGCAACGGTCAAAAACTCTCCTCTCTCCCCCCTTCTCTTATCCCTTTGTGCTTCAACTTCAGCTCTTATATTTTTTGGATAGCACATTCCCTCTAGTGATGTCAACTCTGGGCCTTCTTTGTCCTGCTTCCAGCTCTTAGGGTATAAGGAAGTCATTTCCTTTGAGTCATTTTTCATCCTTCCTTCTTTTAGATTTACTGCAACATAGTCTCCCTACATCTAGTCTTCCTTTTTCATTATATGCAATAGGTGTAGCATGTTCCCTTTTCTCTGCATCCTTCTTTAGCTTCTCTACTTATTATGATTATTATTTTAAAATAAAAATTTGCTTCCTCTTAATTTTTATTTGTGTTACCTACCTTGTATTATTATTATTTCAAAATAAAAATTTGCTTCTTTAAACCCATGATTTCCACTAGCTCATTTTTTTCATCTCCATTTTCTTGTCCCATTTTTGCTTTTTGGTTAAAAAAATTTAGTTTCCAATTTCATTACTTGATTTCCTAAATTTTAATTATATTTTATCTATGCTTTCTTATATTTTCTTTTCATAAAAAAATTGGGATGGTTCACATATTCAGACTTTAAAAAAAGGCGTTCTTTTTCCTCAGAATCAGTGGCTGGTCATCTTCTTCCTTTCCTTCCTTTTCTTCCTGTTCTTTAATCCACCGTCCTTCTCGTTCAACTTTAGGGCATCAACAATGACTTTTTTTATTTTTTATTTTGTGCTTCTTCACCTAATGAGTGCGTCCTACAATTTGGTAGATAATTGTGCCAAGTTTCCTAAATCATAGCTGCTTGCCATATCGTGGAACATTATCGAAAGCTTCAACGCGGGGTCGTTTGGCATGTAAAAGGAGAAAACGCAAGTCATAAAATGGATGATGTTTTGAATCTGACGGGATGCCACGTGGCCAAAGGTGATCCGCCGACATGGAGCCATAATAGGATGTTGTAACTCAAAGCTACAATAGTGGATCTCTTCTCTATGAAATCCGAGTTGAACCCCAAACTACATCGAGCACGGATTGCTTGTTATGCATGTAAGAACATCAGCTGCGGCGCGTACAGTAGTTTGATGCACAAAGTTTCAATAAAATTATATTTTGACTTTAAAAATTTTCAATTGTTTCACTTTAATCCTTGTAATATTATGTTTTGACCTCTGAACAATTTAATATCCTACAAGTAAGTCTTTATATAATTTTTTAATTTATATACATAGTTTCTCTTTCGTTTCCGTTATTACAATATTCACATGCTAATACTCTATACTAAATTTTATATTAAGATGATAATAATATATATTTTAAAAATAAAAATATTATTGTAAAAAAGTTAGTATTGCTTTTACATTTATATTTAATTTTCTAAAATACATATTATTATTATTTTAGTATATAATTTAGTGTAGTATTAATCTAAAAATATGACACCATTTTGTCAAACTTCTAAGTTTAAACAAATTTAATCTTTTTCTATTTAATAAAATAATATCTTATATCCAAATATTTTTTTATTTTTTTTTCTAATACTTTTTTTTAAAAAAAAAATGTATACTTGTAAAATATTATTAACATTGCCGGAAATGTAAGTGCAAAACGTGAAAAAAATATTTTCATGTCTTATGGTTATATTTCGGATGTGACAAATATTATAAACTATTTTTTCATAACAATAAAATTTTATATAAAAGAAGTAAAAAATATTTATGATTGTATGTTTTATTTTAATATTATTTAATTAAATAGTATTTATTATTATATACAAATGTAAAAACTTAGTGTGCACCCAAACACATTGGCGTTTGGGTGCAGAACAGCCCCTGCTCAACAGAAAACCCTCACTCGACTACTTCCACACTTGTTCACTATATATTTTTTAACCTTTATTTATTTTTCTCCTTTTCATATTCATAAAATGTTATAATTAATTAAGTTTATTAAATTTTTGTCATTAATTTTTATTAAAATATATTAAATATATTATTTAATTATAAAATTATATACTTACATAAAAGTCATAATATATTATATTTTAATTGATAATTTTGATAACAAAATTAGTGTTCTCTTTATTAAAAAAAAAAAAAAGGGCAAAAGAAAGGAAAAACTAAATAACATGAATGTTATTAATCCCCACTCAACACCAAAATTGTGATAAGAAAGATTCCACCAATCAGATGCTTTTGCATTTGAACCTCCAAGCATTTAACATATCTTTCTTCATTTTTTATATTTATGGTTAGACAGAATTTATTGCAATTTTATATATCTACACTCATTGAAAACAGTTCCTTGCAATTTGATCCCTAAACCTTCTATTTTTATACCCTTTTAAATGATTTTTTTTAATTGAGTTTACTACATTATTTGTGAACTCGATTCATAAATACGTGAAAATTATTAATAAAAAATTTACAGTTGTAATAGTTGAAAGCGGAATTAAAACATGTAATTGAACATGATCACAAATTAGGAGAATAAATAAATCAACAATTTGACCTGATGAAGACGACATTATTGATCTGAGAATTGGTTGAGTCTAATAAGTTCAACCCACAATGCCCAAGAGCGTTTCTTAGAGTGTTTTGACGGCAGAGAGAGAGTGACAAATTTAATGTATATATCAAATTAGGGTTTCAGTGTGTTATTTATAGGATTTTATTAAATAATATAATTAATCAATATTATTCAGTAAAATCCTCCAAAATCTTTAAAACAAGTTTAAATTTAAATTAAGCCCATAAAATCTCTCTCTGGATAACAATCTTGGATTAGTAATCTGACGGGATGATTACTAATGCTCTTGGGCTGTGAGTTGGGTTTCTGCCCAGTGGGCTTGTAAATAATCGAACCCATCACCGATTATCCACACATATTAAAATAAAACCCAATCCATTCTCAGTTTATAAATTATAACATTAATTGCCTAATTAGAATTAACAAGGTACTAATCTAATAAAATAATTAATGTTAATCCATATAATATTAAAAATATTCTAACAATCTCCCACTTGGATAGCATTAATTACATTATTAGGTCAATAAACAAATACTTAATTAGGCAATTAATATTCACATAAACACATGAATATGTGTATATTTATAAACCATATAAAATTCAGAAATGAAACTACACACAAAGATCGGGAAACAAGTGATATTAACATTGTTATAAATTAGTTTCAATATCTGAATAGAATGGAATACAAAATGACATTTAAAGCATCATATTACGATGCAAAAGTCACTTTTATGACTTAACGCTGAAATTTGGTGTTAAATTGCACCACAAAAGCCCTTTAAGGACTCAACTCATAAATTTGGTGTCAAATTGCACCACAAAAGCCCCTTAAGGACTCAACTCATAAATTTGGTGTTAAATTGCACCACAAAAGACCCTTAGGGACTCAACTCATACTCCCACTAGATCAAGGCTACATCAAAACTCAACAAGACCCATATGAGTTATACAATTTGAATTACTCTTATGGGTAGGCATTGGTCAATAGATTCGTCATCATACGCTCACTACAAATGTGAACCATGTGAGTCTGAGATAACAAAAAATTCAGAAATGAAATTATGGATCAAGGATATTAAATCCGATAAGGAAAGCATTGTTATAAATGCCAGCAAAATTTCAATTCTGAATTATATCTAAAATTTTGGCATAACCAAAACATTGAATCCGATAGGGAAACAAATGTTATAAGTGCCAAAATATGCCAAGGTGTTCCTTAAGAACACAACTCAGACTCTTACTAAAACAACACATCAAAATTTAAATATACCCAAGAGTCATATATTTCTAAAACTCTAATAGGTTTGTATTAGTAAACGGATCACCTAAAATGAGTATGAGATATACAGATCTTCTCTCCAACAAACAGGAATTGACTATCAAAATTTGATATAACTAAAATTCCTGTAACTTTGAGAGAAACGTATAATAGAGTCATGTCACAACAAAATGGTCAAGACTTAAAATATACACATGACGAAAATTGATTTCCTTGACCATATTCCTTAACGAGTAACCATCACAAAACTAGCGACATACTCTTCATTTATATATATATATATATATATATATGGCAGTTGTAAATGTCTATTTGACACTTCTCAACAAAACAACTCCTTTAAAAAAAAAAAAAAAACATCATATAGATGTAATCAGAAGTGGGTTCAAGATCATCATAACTGTCTCTGTAGCTTTCTAATGATCATGCCTAAAATTACTTAAATATATCTGCCAAGCACACCAACATGGAAAAAACAATGTTCAAACATGTGCACACTTAAGTCTAATTGATTCACATGGAACTTTGCCCATCAAAGTTCTCTCTTCATCATTTAGGATATAACGATTTAAGCAACCTATCACCTGCACAAGTGCACAAGGAGTGCAAAAATACATATCAAATTTATTGAGCACTCGTTCAATATAAGCTGCCTGAGACAAACCAAGAATGCCACAAGATCTATCACAGTGAATTTGAATTCTCAAAATAAAAAATGATTCACCTAAATCTTTCATATCAAAGTGGCATGACAAAATCTGTTTTGTCTCATTTAATAAGCACACTGAGTTATTGGCTAATAAAATGTCATCCACACACAGCACATCCTTGTATAAGTCTTCATCTGAGATTACAGTGCCTACATAGCTAACTGTAATCGAACTTCCTTCCAATCTAAGGATGGTTTATTATTTTTATTGCTTTTCTTAAGTCCATATGGTTTCTTGCCATAGGCATTGCCTTCACTTTTCTTTCCTTTTCAATTTCATATTTCCAGCCTTGCTGGATGGACCATGTGAAATATAATTCACTAATTATAAGAATTCACCTTCTTTATTGATTCTTCCTCTTGGGTCATTTTAGAAATCATATGATTAATAGACCACTCTAACTCTTGGGAATTATAAGTGGTTTTCAAGACCCCATATTTAGCAGAAAGGGATTAGAGAACTCTATAAACTAGGTTGCTCTCATTCAAGTCCACATCTAGGATTTCAGCTTGTTGTAGCAGTTAACAAGCTTCATCATGTGCTCACACACTCCTGACACTTCATCATAGTGAGTGTTATCTAGCAAAGAGAGATAATAGGCCTTTTTAAGTCTTATCAAACTTCTTAAATTTCTTATTGACCGCTTTGAGATATTCAATTGTGGTGTCCTTCTTAGGAATACTTTGTCTGATAGCCTTCTTAATTGTATATTTAATGACAGTTAGACAAATTTATTGGACTGATACCACTGTTTATGGTAAGCCTTGTCAGCAGCGCTAGGCTCAGCGGTGAGATCAGCTAGCTTAGGTTCTCTCATACCTAAACCTCCCTTGGTGATCACTAGATACATATCAAGGGATTTAATCTAATTATCGTAATCTATTTTGTTCAGAGTTTTTCACCATAAATAGTTGCAAGAACAGAGACGCTGAGGAAAAAAAAAACAAATAGGAAACATATAATTATGTTCTAGATACATAATTATATATATAACAAAGTTTCTGTAACAAAACTCAGCTTCAGCAACTGTGTAACAAAATACTCATCATATCTTACCTAAGGGCTTGGACTATGATAAATCAAGAAAACTCATACATACCAAGGAAGCTCATTATTGAGAGAAACGACACAAAATACACCCACAATTTCCATATCGATAGGATATAAGAAACCATGAATACATCGATCAGCAAATCGCCACTGACAAGCCACAAATAGGCCTTATTCACAAAATTATATTGACAATGTCACACCGATAGGGCATGTCCATTATCAACATAATATTTACATACACTCTCTCTAGTGAACTTATCACAATATTCAAACTCATCCCTGATAATGGTAATTAAATTATGCAAAAAAGTGTTGGAAATTAAATGACAAATATAAAATTTATAAAAGACATATCACCATGATTGGGCCCACGATAGGCGAGCATATAATCAATAGGCATATGTGAACTAAAGTCATTACAATTTCCATGCACAACATACTCCTTTTAACGCATGTGCTTAAATTAGGAATAAAATCTAATAATTAATGCAAAGAAATTAATTATAATTTATTTACATATAATCAGGGAGAGTGAACTGAACATATTGTTCTATATTATGTCTAGTCTTTATATAAAATTTTTCATGTCAAAATTCTTATCTTAAGCTTGTTATAGCTTACACAATATTTTCCTAGATATTTCAAAATATTTATCTAACCTCAGTCTTTTCTAATTTGACTCTTCTTAGACCTTAAATGGGCTCATGGAAGGTTATGGTGACAAAATTTTAAGATAAATGACCATAGGCCAAAAGAGATTGGTTATACAATATTATGGTGTGTTTTAAACTCAATTATATTGTCACACTATAGCCAACCCTTTTTACCCTTACATTACCATGAAGACCATTCAAAAAAAAAAAGGAGAAGGAAAAGGAAGAAGAGAAACTAGAATATGCTAAATCATGTTACGAAGACGAGATTAAAGAAAGGAAATTTAAAAAATTTCATAGTCCATCAAACCGTGGCTCTGATACCATTTGAAAGCGGAATTAAAACATGTAATTGAACATGATCACAAATTAGGAGAATAAATAAATCAACAATCTGACCTGATGAAGACGACATTATTGATCTGAGAATTGGTTGAGTCTAATAAGTTCAACCCACAATGCCCAAGAGCGTTTCTCAGAGTGTTTTGAAGGCAGAGAGAGAGTGGCAAATTTAATGTATATATCAAATTAGGGTTTCAGTGTGTTATTTATAGGATTTTATTAAATAATATAATTAATCAATATTATTCAGTAAAATCCTCCAAAATCTTTAAAACAAGTTTAAATTTAAATTAAGCCCATAAAATCTCTCTCTGGATAACAATCTTGGATTAGTAATCTGACGGGATGATTACTAATGCTCTTGGGCTGTGAGTTGGGTTTCTGCCCAGTGGGCTTGTAAATAATCGAACCCATCACCGATTATCCACACATATTAAAATAAAACCCAATCCATTCTCAGTTTATAAATTATAACATTAATTGCCTAATTAAAATTAATAAGGTATTAATCTAATAAAATAATTAATGTTAATCCATATAATATTAAAAATATTCTAACAATAGTAGCTCCTGAAATATGCATAACAAAATTATGTATAAAAATAAAGGTCCGTTAAATTTGAACATATCAATTTTGACAAAAGATAAAAATAAAACATAAATTTCACTTAAATAATAGGCTCTGCAACGTCTATGTATGTCTAACAATATTAAATCCATTTCCAGAGACAATTAAGATTACTCATTGGAACTCCAATCCCAATAAATTCCAAAACATGAAAGCATTTATTCAACTTCTGAGGTTGGAGTGCTTGTGAAACCTTGTACAAAGTTTCAATCCATTTATTGCCAATGTCTTCTCCTCCAGTCTCTTTCTCTGTCCTTTTGGCTCAAACCACCAATATAAGCAACTGTACCCTGCACTGTCCATCATACTTTCAAATTGTAAAAAGCTTTGCCTCTTGTCCTAAAGATTCAGTCTGTTATAACAATGTAATCTTTAGTCGTGAAATGGGCAATTTGCTTAGACAAGTCCTAGAGATTGTGGTACTATATAGTCCTCCGCTAGAGAGTGCCAAGTCATAAAACCATACAATGCCCTATGAATGAGGATCATTTTAGGCTATGTGTCTATTGTCCTCCCAATGGACCCCACATGGCATGCTTCATGAACATGATGGGTCATCAATTATCAACCTTCATGTTCTCACTAACGGACAATGCCACCACTTCTCTATGCTTAGTTCCACATCAAAAAGTTGGGAAATTGTCCAAAAGCCTATTAAAAAATAATGTCAACAATAAAAGACTGAACTTTCTATCCAAGGATTAGATTTGTTCAAACTGAAAAGTATAATATATATTTGTTATTGTTAATTACATTCCAGAATCTCGCTAATTCTTTATAGGTGTGTTGGTTTTGATTTCACTGTTTTTTTGTCGTTGTTCTTGATCTTAATGATTCTTCAGGTTTATATATGCACTGGTGCAATAGTAATCAAATCTTGCAATTAACACATGCATGATGCATCCCATGTTTTCTGTTTTATGTCTCCTGCAAATAGAATTGTGATTATTAATTAATTATATCAATCTTGGTCTAATCATGAAGGAGGGCTTATAAAACTTACAGTAAAATTATAAGACTAAATGAGACTAACCCAAGACAAAAAAAGATATAACTTATCACTTCTTGCTATTATTTTTAAGCTTTCTAAGTAAAAGATGTAAAATGATAATTTCCAAATGAACGTGATATTTGATACGCAGATTTCTAAGGAAGTCCCAAAACAAGCAACGATAAAATAAAGATTGAAAGTGTGGTTTAAATTTTCAAAATCTAAAGTATATTTTTACAAGAAAAAGGAAAACAGATTTTGTATGGAAACTGAGACAGTTTATTCTCATTCAATACAATGTGATTTTCAAATTCATATGTAATGGTGAAGTCTTTCAATCATATTAGTTTCAAGTTTGCGTCTAAAATCATTATTTTTGTCGTACCACAACTACATTAAATCACATAATGAATTTTATCAAAAGGCTACTCTCTGCATTCATAAAGTATATATATCCTGTTTTGAAAATTCTGTAATATCATGTTATTTTCCTAAAACTAAAGCAACAAATGACCTCCCATTTCCACAATTCATTTGCCTTTTTAACTCTTCTCATGAAGTAAAATAAAGGAAAAAAACAATAAACTTTAAGATATGACTTTTTTTTTTAATTATTTTCTTCGTTTTTAAAAATTTTTTATCATATAAAAAAAAAATAGACGTAAAGTGAATAAAGTAATAGAGCCTACTTGAGCGGCAGGTTCCATTGCAATGTGTGGGAGTAATGTAAGAGATTTGCATTCATTACAATGGAGGGTGCGAATTACGTTAATTTTGAAGAGCCTGATTGCTTTGTGTAAAAAATTTTAATAGTCAAATCGTCAAATTAAATTTTATTACCGTATACAATTAATAAGTTATTCAAGTTAATTCTAAACTATTAAATTTATATATTTTATTTAATGACATATGTTAAATTAGTACATTTCTATCTCAAATACTGCTAATTTTTTTTTCTGTCATCTGAGAGTTGAAATATATCTCAAGCATAATAGAAAAAATGGGAGGAAAAAACTGATAGAAACAGTAAATTTCGGTATAAACTTCACTTATAAAAAGCAGTAAACTTCACTTATACACGGTACAGGGTACAGTTAAGTCTCCACTTATAAAGCTTATGGTGGCTCTCTTTCTTTCTCTGAGGCACTCATATACCAATAGCATAGGACACTCCCCGGACACTCCGATAGCTAAAGCTTCTTTGGAAACCCCTAAAAGAGAGATCCTTTCGTAGGCTTTCGGTGATTATTTCAACAGTTTCTTCCTCTCTTTTTACTCTGCTTTTTCGCTTTACACTTCCACAAGAGATTGTAAAGTAAGAAATATATAATCCAACCCCAAATCCTAATCATCCTGCTCCTCCATAATTGTTCCTCCATTTTGGAAGATGCTCCAACTCCTACCTTAGACAAAACCGCACAACCCAATGCTAAAGCTGCAATTTCTGACTTTCTTATACCGCATTATTCAACATTTCTACTTCTCCTCTCTGTGTCTCTTTCACTTCCTTTGACGCTAATTCTTCAAACCCATTTTCGTTCCCATTTCAACCAACTCCATCGCCTCATAAATTTTGAAACTTTTTCGCGGTTAGTGCTTCCCCTCAATTCAAGAATCTCTCTGTTTCTCAGAAACAGAAATAGGTTTTTCGTTTCCATGGCTATAGATTTATGCTCTGAGATTTCCAGCGCAGGAATCAGCCCTCGAATTTCCTTCTCACATGATCTGAAAAATGCAGAGGATGATGACGACCCACTTGAAGATCACCGTCGCCGGCGATCGGACTTGTGCCTCTTGGACTCCAGCTCCGACTTCGTTTTCTGCATTTCCGATAATGGGTTAGCTCAAGAACTCTCTTCGGCCGACGAGCTCTTCTCCAATGGCAAGATCGTGCCCATGGGAGTTAAAAAATTAAAATTCCCGAATGCTTCTTCTTCCGATAAAATCCATCAAATTTCAGAGTCTGTTGTTCGTCCTCGTTCTGAAACTTCGAGCACGGGATGTACGGAGAAGAAGAAGAGGCTCATAGAATTCTTAAACGAGGAAGAAAAGCCCCCATCCAGATCTTTCTGGCAATTCAAGCGTAGCAGCAGTTTGAATTATGAAGGCACTCGTGGGAAGAGCTTGATTCGATCATTACAGTTTCTATCGCGAAGCAATTCGACTGGTTCAGCTCTGAATGCGAAACAAACTGAGATTCAAAAGGAAGCACAGAAGCAGAGGTTGCAGAAACAATCCTCCGTTTCAAGCAGAAGGCCATCGTTGTCGTCATCTTCTTCTTCTTATTCAACGTTTTCGAGCTCAAATACATATTATTTCTATAGTTCGTCTCAGAGTCCTTCGTTAAAAAAATGTGGATCTTCTGGTAATGGGGTTCGAATCAGCCCTGTTTTGAATCTACCGCAAGCGTATATTCCCAAAGCATATGTGGGTTTCTTTGGATTTGGATCACTTTTCTGTAATGGGAAGATAAAAAAGAAGAAATAGAAGATATAGTAGTTTCTTTCTTTTCTTTCTTTTGAGCTTTCCTCCATATCGAATCCTCAAGTGCAGATGGGTTCTGCCGTCCATCATTTTGGCTTAATGTACTTTCATGTGAACTGAGGCTATCTGTAAATTTAGTGGAATAATAAAAAATAAAAATAATTAAATGCTATATTTGACAAAATTACGTGAAAATATTAGAAATTTTTAGATTGATCCATAAAATTCTCTCTCTCTCTCTCTATATATATATATATATATAAACTTGAGATGGAAAGTTCTGCCAAACATTATTCCTAAGCCACATTTGCATGGCTCTGCGTGCAAATTTTTTTTCCTTCATCTACTGCCTTGGCCGCAAAATCTTTTCTTCTTTTCTTAATTCCAGTGCATTTCTCACTCCTAGTTTTATGCAAAGTAAAAAGAACTTTAGGAAGATTTGAAATCTTTGTTTTATTTTATATATATATAAATATTAAAAAATATAACCTACGGAGAAAATAATTTTAACACTATACTGAAAAAATGTACATATATTATAATTTTAAGAAGAAATATCTAAATAATAGTTATTTATTTCATGTTCTCAATTTTAAAAATTATAGACAATTAAATGTACAAAATTAAACTAAAAAACGTTTGATGCATATTTTTATAAAAATCATTAATTTCTTACATACTTATTCATATATAATTAATCGGATTATTGACAACTCAAAGTAAAATTCTTAAAGTTACATGGAAGTGTCATAGTGCTATCGGGATGGACAGTGAGAACTGAAAGCTACAGTTGATGGCTAGGCTTGAAAAGGACAAAAAGAAATCATGCATAAAACTATATGTTTAAGGCTAAGGAGACAAATAAACAAGGTATCCTTCTTTTATGGGCTCTCCCATGCTCTTTCCTACTTTTTTTATCTTTTGAATTTTTCTGTTAATAATAACATGTGACTGCTTTTTGTTCTTTTCACCATTGATTGAATACTTGCTTTTGGGGTTCCATTTTTTCGTATGCCCATAAATTATAAATTGATTTTTCATGGGCCCCCCAAATTTGTTCTTTTTGTTCTATGTTGTGGCAAAAACAAAACAGTTCAGTCAAAGAGAATATGTTGAAAAAAAAGAAATCTATGATTAAGAGATTAGCTTGGTAATTAATCTACACTCTTATAGATATTAATAAATATTTGTTCTGTACTTGTTTATAAAGCTCATCATTCATAAGCATGGCCCATGGTTGAGGACACAATCTCATCACTCAAATGACTATGTTGAGGATTAGATTCTTTGGTATTGAAGGAAGATAACTTTTAAACAAGACAATGGTCGTTTGCCTAAGCAGATAATCTAAAGAATTAAGATCAATTAAAAAGCAACAAATTAAATTTGATGAAAATCACATTTAATTCTACATCTACTTCCTAGTTGATTTAGTTAGGATTTTTACTAATCAATGTCAATACTTTTACAAGTCAACCTATAAAATTGGATACAGCTTATAAGCTTATAAATGGTTCCACTCTAAATTGAATTTTTGAGAGAGGAACAACTCTTCAGCCCTAATCAAGCACACACTATACCAAAAAACAATTTTAGTGGCATTTAATTAATGGCAAAAACTTTATTGCCAATAATAGATTATTAAGATACAATCTTCGTTGGCAAATAGCCATTAGTGAAAAATAGTGCATATACTAGCAATTGATTCCTTTTGACAGTAAAAGGCCTAATTAGTTGTAAAGGTAAAATTTCACCTCAAACCTTAAACAATATTAAAAAAAATTCTATGCGCACCCTACTGTCATCCCTCACTCTGGATGCCATTCATCTGTGTGGTTGGGTTTCTCGGGTTTATTCATATTTTGGTTTTGTTGATTTCACTATGTGCTAATCGCTAGTTTTGCTGTGCTAATTGCTGGTTTCGCCGTGCGCCTTTCATTCAAGGTATGCGATTGGGTTTCTGCAGTGTTGTGCTTCTTCGTAGGTGTCTGCAGTTTTGCTCTTGAATATTCAATTTTTTTTATATTTATATATACTTTTTATTTTTCTATTATATTCTATTTATATTTATTAATTATTAAAATACTATTTGAAATGCAAATTAAATATTAAATATTTATTAATTTATGTTTATATATTAAAACTATTATTAACTTTAAGGTGTTGCGTAATTTTTTTTATTTCCGTGGCTCATTTTTATTCCATCACAATTTGCATTGTCCATTTAATTTTCAAATTCCTTCTTCTGTAATGTGCTTCTTCGTACTTGATCTTACTGTTCTATGCACTACCATGAATCATGCTATTCCTGAAATTCTGCTTGATATTGATAGTTCATCTAAGCATAAATCACAATTTGATGATGAGTTGCCAAGTTAGGTTTTAACAATAGAGGAGAGCATTGATACAAATTTATGACTCGAAAGTTCATTTTCAATAATAGATTCAAGTCAAAATTCACCACAATGGGGGGAGTTCTTAGAAGAGTTTGACTTGTATCATATAGTTGATGTTTTACATCTTGAATGGGATTTGCTGACAGATTGTCTGCTAATTTTATCGATTAATTTGACTCTAGTACTTGTTTAAAATATTTGTATGTCCATAAAACCTGGCATGGGGAAGCTAGTGGATCCGTGGACAAAGGCATGGTTGCTTGGGTTAGAGGCCACAGGTGTTTGTGCAATGGAGGGTGACTGAGCTGACATAGAAAGCAAAAGACACAGAGAAAGAGAGAGTGGTTTTGGAGAGGAATAGGGGAAGTGGGGGTTGAGATAGATATATAGGAGGGAAACATTAGAAAGTTTTAGAGAATCTTACCCCATCTTTATTTGCATGACACTGACATGCACGAATATTCCATATGTTTAACAAAGTTTGACACGAATTCACACAGTGAAAGAGAGAGAGCACGTGTGTGCCTGTGCATAAGTTTTTAATGAAGGACGCATCTTGCGGTAATAATTTAATCATTAATAATGATGTGATTACTTATTTAATCACTAATAACATCTCCAACAAATTGTTAACTACGTTATCTATATGAAAATTTCCCAATTAAAGATGTGATTACTTATTTAATCATTAATTCATTTGTAATGATAATATTTATTAAAAATTAAAAGGTCTACTTAATTTACAATATATAATAAAAGCAGCCCCTCATGTTTCTTGTAAATGGTGATTTGAATATTTTATGTAGGTTTTTCTTTTCAATAAAAAGCTCGACATTTAAGAAGTCGAGCTATTTATGGTTAGATTTTCTGAGGCTTATCTAAACGATCCTTTATTATCACGCACAGGTTTTGAAATGCCAACATATGGAATACGTGTATAACATCTTCATGAGGCTGCGCTGGATTTAGCGAATCTTAATTAAACTTAAAATTTATAATACACTTGTGATATTTGTTCTTTTGCCTACTTTTCCATTAGTTAGAGAGATTGCAAATGTGGTCCTAGATAATTCTTATGTGAATAGCTCTATCCCTTGACTTTCCTGGTTGTACATGTGTGTGAGATAATAGATTTACCTAGTTTAGTCACATGTAGCAACTCAGTGAATTTTCTGTTCAAGTGAGATGAGCTAGGTGATATGTCAACTTGGTGAAAGGGATATTAGAATTTTTGAGCTTAAATTGGTGTGTTCATTTCATGAACTGATGCATTTGTCTGTTCATCTTTTTAAATTATTAATTTTCCAGTTTCCTTATGTGTATTTTCTCGGCACACTGTATAAATTATTTGTCTATTTGTATAAACATTGGTTACAATTCATACATTGCATTAAAAGGAATAAAGGATGGAGTAAGCAAATATAGTTATAATATTCTATTGAAGAATTATTAGTTTTTATCGATATAGCTTTCAAATTTCAATTGTTTCCTTGAGTCATTGTGTTGCTTTTGATACTTGTTTGCATGTTGGGATATAATGGCATTAATTTACAGGAATTGAGCTAGTGAGTTGTTAAATAAATTCTGAGCATCAATGGGGTCTTTGATAAACTAATTTTGAAGCCTACATGTTATACCAAGCTAAGGTTAGTTTTCTTCGCCTTGTACTGGTTTTGGCTCCTATTGTGGTTAACCTAATTGATGTTTTCTTGGAACCTTTAATTGAAGAGTTGAATGAATTATGAGATGTGGGGCTTGAAACATATAATGCCACTCTTAAGGAGACATTTCAATTGCAAGCTGCACTCATATGGACTATAAATGATTTTCCAGCATACAATACTCTATTTGGATGGCGCACATATGGTCAATTTGCATGCCCATCATGCAATATAAGCACTCAATCTAGAAGGCTTAAACATGTTAAAAAATTTTTGCTACATAGGCTATCGGCATTTCTTGAAGCCATGGCATAGATATTGAAATAAAGTAAAGTCATTTGATGGGGTAAAGGAATTAAATAGTGCACCCTGTCTAGTATCTGGTTCATTAATTCTAAATTAAGTTAGAGGAATAAAGCTCACTCTTGGTAAGTTAAGTGAGGAGGTGACTGGGGTGATGAAAACACACAAAAAAAAAGGAGTATTTTTTTCAAGTTGCCTTATTGGGAGCATAATGTGGTGCACCATAAACTTGATGTGATGCATATAGACAAAAAATATGTGTGATAACTTGATTTACACATTGTTGGGTCATGGTAAAAAGTCAAATGATACCATAGAAGCTTGGTTAGACTTTATGGAGATAAACATACGACTAGGCTAATGGCCTCCACAATGAGCTAATGGATGAACATATCTACCAACTACTTATTTCACAATGTCCTAAGACGAAAAGAAGTTCTTCTATTAAGTACTAGAAAATGCTAAGTTTCCACATGGCTATGCATCTAATATCTCATACTGCATTCATAAGCTAAAAAGCATGCTCCAGAAATGAATGTGATGATTGTTACTTGGGATGGATTTTTTATAATTAGTTTAGATATATTTTGTATTCATTTGGTTGGTGTCATTTGTTTAAATGGCATTCTTTATTCTATTATTCCAAGTCATACAGTATGATCGATCTTCAAATAATTGCAAAACTGCTTTTCATGATCAAGCATAAGAGTTGAAGAAATGATTACATTCATCATCATGTATTGTGACTCAATTTGATAATATTAACTAGTTATAAGACTTGGGTTTGCAAAAAAAAAAAAAAACTGGTTATTAGACTTATTGTGAATTTTTTTGTATTTTGTTATTGACACTCGTGATGAAATTAATGACTAACAATTATTCTTTTAATTGTAGATTTAATAAAATTTGTTTTTAGAATAAATTTCCTTATGCTCTATTAGAATTATTTATGTCATTGTTATATTATTTATGGGGCAAATATAGTTGCATTGGAAGAGTATTTTTTTTTTTTTCTAAGTTTTACCAACAATAAAGAGGTCTATCAATTGTTGGTATAAAATAATTATTAAACCAGTTTTAGCAGCGGTAGCAATTGCCAACATAAAATAGGTGCTATGAGTTCCTTTTTTTACCGACATTAGGAAAGGTTGCTAAATGTTGACATTTGTCAATTGTGGAATCTGTCTTAATGGCCATAACAATAGTCATTAAGAAATTACTGCAATATGACCATCTTTTTAGTGCCAATTAATTCAATCTTTACCAATCGTTACTATAATAGACCGTTAATTTTTTATCGACTGCAAATACGCCAGCCATTTATTAATTTCTAACAAAATGTTAAGCATTGCCATTGATATACAAAATAATACTCACTAAAAATGTGTTTTGAGATAGTGACACAAAGTTAGCTTAGTCACGCAAAGAAGAATTTTGTATATAAAGTATTTAGCTGACAACACACAACAGAAAATAATGTATTTTAGTTTGCTCAAGAAAGATGGATGATTCTTCACGCAGAGAAGGAGCAACTATTTATAGTGAAGTTTTTCAATGTTAAGAAAATGACTAATTTTTGAGCTTGAAGTAATGATTTCTCTCCTTAAGGTGATGAAGATAAAAGCATACACAATTACATGTTGGTGCCTTTGTTTAGTTGAAAAGAGTTGGGATGAGCAATGCTGACAATGATGATTTGTTATAAAAAGGCTTTTCACTGTTTTTTTTCTTTTTTCCAATTGGGTTGGATCTTCACTTTAAATTAGGCCCATAGTTATTTATAATCTAACAACAATCTTTTTCTCATATAATCTGATTAAAAAATATTAATTAGCCTAACCAATGAATTGGACATAAAGAAAATAAATAACTAAAATATATTTTATATCAAAGTACATAGTAACATGAGCCAACATGTTTCATATAAGGTAAAAATGAAAGAAAAAGATGATACGTAAGTTATGAAACACTTTTATCAAATGTGCTAGTAGTCTATAGAATAAATTCTTCTAATGGCTCAAGTCACATGCATTTACTAGTATTTGAGCATTACATTATGGTATCAATTATAATCATGCAGTGTAAGTGTACTGCAATGTTTGCTTGGGGCTAAAAAAGAGGTGCAAAATTGGTACACATGTTAGAAGAATTAATTAATTTTGAGTTAGCATTAATTATTAAATTAGTTAATATATTATATTTTGGATAATATCAAGGTATTTGGCTATTTGAATGGATTGGGTCATATGATTTGATAGCTCATTATAGGTTGTGTTATTAATGAATTTAAAACAATAGAGATCCCAATTTATGCTTAGTTCTAAAGCTAGTTATTCTATGTATACTAGCTAAGGTTTCACTTTTAGTTGAAGAACCCTTTTGCCAACCTTTGGGGTAATGTGAGTTGTAGTCTTTTCTTATTGTAAAGAAGTTACATATGTGTCAATGGATTGCAACACAATTATAGGTTAGATCTAACTATCGTATATCAATTTCTCAATTTTATTCTAACACTACGTAGATATTGAAATTACATAATGTGGTGGAATGTTAATACTAAAGGTTTAACACAACATAAAAAAAATGGTTTTTGCGACGGTTTTTTGATAACTTTTGTAAGGGTTTCGACCATCGCAGAGATTTTATGACAGTCAATAAAAATGTTGTAGAAACTACCGTCACAAATGGAACAACTACATTTTTTGTTAATCCTTATAAAAGTTGTCACAATGACATGTTCTTGCAACGGTTAATTAACATTCGTTAATTTGCTACAAAAACATGTTATTGTGAATAAATTGTCACAGTGGAATGTCATAGGCGCAATTTATTTTAACCGTTGTAATGTGTGTAAATTCTTTTGGTAGTAATTTAAATTGCCATTGATAGGTTTTTTCCTTTAAAAAAAATATTTTTTCTTTATTTTTTGTCTAAATTTTTTTAAACCAATATCCTGCAAATATGAGAAATTTACCACCAATCACAACAATACAAATTGGTACTCAAGTGAAGACAATAATGCTACATTATAAATACCAATTAGTTACAAAGTCAAACATCTAACAAGAGTCAAGTCCACAAATAGATTCTAAATACTTACAAAGTCTAATAACAAATAGTAGTAAGTTGTAATATAAATTGGAAGTCATCCTAATTAGTTAATTATTCTAACTAAAAGGACTTGACGATTGACTTGTAGGTGGATTTGCACTGTCTTGCTCACTAGGTACCTAACAATTGAAGATAAAGTATGATAAGCAATAAATTGAATAATAAAGATAAAAGAACATTACAACATATAGTTTATACAAAAATTAAAATTTTATAGAAATATCATACGTGATAGTATTAATGTAAAATCCAATGGCAAATCTCCCTTGAAATTTTTGAGGAAAAAATACATGATTGCATTTGTACGTTGTTGTTCTGCTAACACCTTATCCAATTAAGTTCTTTGTTATGCATATCACATGTCTCTTTTGGTCATCTTTGCCCTAAATGATGCAATTTCATTTTCCAGCTCATGGTAGGAATGCCCAAGTGGTAGAATCATGCAAGCATAACGTCTAAACACTTGGAACGGGTGAACATCCATTCCCATTCCTCTTGTAAATATAATTAACATTCATCCAACTAAGTTAATTTGGAAGGGTTGTTTAGATTTGTATATTAATGGTGGAATATTAATCAAGCCACTCCTTTGTAATATTCTTATCATGAAGCACATATTTAGATTTTGTTATTTTCAGAGAAAGTCTTAAAAGATGAAGAAAAGATCGAAAGAATGTATATCACAAAAAAAAATGGTGACTTTTTTAATGCTTTACTAGATTATTAATGAAAATAGCATTTTCAATTTAGAAGAACGGTCGATCAATTGATTTGGATTATGTATGGGCCACAAATTAAGCAATAATATCAAATAAAGCCCCCTAATACACTCAAGAATAATTCTACTCGTGTCAACAAAAATAAAAATATACAAAAAACATAACAAATTCAAAGATATTTTATACCAACAAGCTAACGCAAGATCACAGAACTAATATGTGTAGCATCTCAAGCCTTGAATGATGAGCTATTATATAACATCAGTATTATATGTTCCATGCAGTACTATATATAAACTTAGTAAGCTAGCATTTAAATCAAATTTCAAACTCTTTCTGAACAATATATATTTTGTTTGTCGGAGTTTGATTATGTATCTTAGATTCTAAGGTTAGATAAGTAGATTACTGTAATAGTAAAAGCAAATTGAAAAGTAACTGAAAAGCTTAAGAAGCACAAAACTTCACTTTCCTTGGGGGATTTTGTCTACTTGATTTTCTTACATTTGGACTGTGAAACAAGAGATTATGCAAAAAAAACACTACAAAGTGCAAACCTAATTGAGTATAGATTACTTTGAAGTTTAAGAAGCATAAAAATTTCACTTTACTTGTGAGTTTTAATCTACCTAATCACCTTTAATTTCCACTTTCAAACATAGTATTATGTAGAAAACCTACCACAAATACAAACAACAATCCTTTTGAAACAGAGCTTAAATTCAACCAACAAATTAAATAAAATACCAAAAGTCAAATCAATTAGAACTTCAGAGTTCGTTTCCCCAATCAAAGTTTCATATTTAGCTTAGTTTAACAAAAGAACAATATTTATATTAAAAAAAAAAAAAAGGAAAAAAAGCGTATTAACAAAAAGAAAAAAAAAAAAAAAGACAACCTACTTTCACAATAGACGGAAGGCTGAAAAGTGTGACTGGTGGCAAGATGGGTTGATGAAGGTCTATTGGCAATAGAGCTCCCAAGCAACAACCTAAGGTGATGGCCTTCATGGGTAGAGTAAGCTGTGTGACACTCATTGAAATGAGGAAAAGTTTCAAATGGATGAATAAGGGGATTTGATATCTCATCCCTTTTTAATGGTTATAACAATAGTCAACAAAGACTGTTGTTATACCATGACCTGACAATGGTCATCAATGATTGTCATTAAGCATGTATGAGGTCAACTCGATCGAGTAAACCTCATCCTAACAACAGCCATTGGGGGTCATTGTTAACCCATAATCTAACATGGTTACTGTTGATCTTTGTTAGGCCCATTCAAGTGGATTTGGGTTTAAATCCACTCAAGTGGTCGTGGGCTCTAACAATGGCCTATAATAATTGTTGTTAAGTCCATGTGGCCTAATGACAACCAATGTAGCCATCATTATCCTATAACCTATCAATAGTCAAGTCCACTCGAGTGGATCATAGGCTAGACCCACTCAAGTAGTCATAAGACATAACGACGAACCATAAGACTGTCGTTAGGTCCATGTGGCCCAAGGACAACGGTATTTAAACCATCATTATGTCTGCTCTAGTAAACCTGAAGATTAAGTCCACTTGAGTGGACTTTTGGTGGCTGGTATTGCGACAGTCAAGCATTGACCATCGAGATGATGTAGGCTTTACAATGGCCATTTTGATCGCTGTAATATTCATCCCTTACGACTGTTATGTTTACCCATCGCAATGGTGGTGTTGCAATAGCATTTTTTTTTTGTAGTGTAAATTGTATTAATCGATACTTTCACTAAGAAATAGCTAACATGAAGCATATGTCAAGTGATTTGAGAGAGGATTCCTAATACATTGAAGGGTAACTCGCCAAAGTGAAAGACGATTAGAGTGGGCCTATTTTTCAAAGAGATATGCAATAATATCTCCCATGTTAAATAAAAAAATAGGACTAAAAAAATGATATTTAAGACATACTTCTTATATCAGTAAGCTAGTTGTGAGAGATACGTTATTTTGTGACTCAAACAACGTCATTCAATACTAAAAAAATTTCACAATAGTCTTAGTAAGAATCATGCAGAGTAGGTAACAACATTGATATTATAGAAAATGAAAAAATGTTAAGACAAAAAATTTAGGGCAAATCTAGTGAATATTTGGTAAAATGGGAAACTCATATAAGTGAGAAAGTAAAGCCAATCAAAATGAAACTTGTATTAATTACATACGATATGATATAAATCCCCTCCACAATGAGCCTGAGTTTATATATATGCACAAAATTACATGTCGTTTACTGCTGCGATAATAAAAAAGAGTTGATAGTCATTTACTATTTATAAAGCACGATGAACAAAAACATGATAGCCTTCAGGTCTGCAGGTACATTGGCTTTCTTGACGTCTTATACTTCTTGACTTTGAGTAACAACATTTAAATGGCCTATTAATTCTTGGACGTTGAATAATGTGATCTACATTGCCACGTTAAAAGCTATAGCCATTTCACCGTTTGGCTATAAATGATGAAAAACTTACTTTCATAATAGTATATTTAACATATGTTGTAGTAGATAAGGTGACTTTCTTATGTTGGGTTATAACAAGATTAACTTTCACTTTCATACATTCTTTTATAAAAGAATTAAGTTGATTTTGCTATGAATAAAATAATCATGATTTGAAATTGTTATATATTAATTCAGTAGATCTAGTTGTGAATAAAAAGGTTGAAACAAGAAAAAATTATAATGGAACTACTTTTGTTGGGTTTAACCTAAGTTTTTACAAAGTAGATTTTCTTTTGTTAAAGAAAAAAAAAAAACTATTGTTAACCTTATGAATTTGGAATAATTCGTGAAGGGCAACATTAGCCCAATTAAAGATTTTGTCTATGGAACAACTTTAATCTCCTAGACTTGAAAACATTGTAACAAATTTGGTGTAGTAGCAATCTTTAAGAATACAAACTACAAGCCTAAACTCTCACTAAAAATATGAAATTTTCAATATAAGAAGAAAATAGCTCCCACAATAAGGTATGAAATTTTAATTATGGGCTTCGTGCCTAACCTCAAGACTTTCCATTTGCATTTAGGCCGATCGTGGGCCAAAAGGAATACAATATCGGGTCAAGCCCAGATCCAGATCTGATTTATTTTCATTTGCTCTGTTACCAAGCGCACAAAATCTTCCGTTGGATTTTGTCTCTTTAAGCAGCGAAGACACTGCGTTCGTCTGAAGCAAGAGCGAGACTTTAGGTTTAACTTTTTTGTGTCTTGGCCGTTGAAATTCGCAAGAGGAAGAGTTCAGAGTGTGTGAAGGGAGGCGGAAAGGGGGCGTTTTTGTTGGCAATGGCGAAGGAGAAGGAGAAGGAGTTCAAGGTCTACAATTCGATGACTCAGCAGAAGGAGATCTTCAAGCCTAATGTCCCTGGTAAGGTTGCTATGTACGTCTGTGGAGTCACCTCCTACGACTACAGCCATCTGGGACACGCTCGCGCCGCCGTCAATTTCGATATCCTCTACAGGTACGCACCAACTGGGTCTGTGAATGTTTGTGCTAGTGTATTTTGAAGTGGGGGGGGGGGGGGGGGGGAGGAGAGGGGGCGAAAGAGGTATCTTTGTATTAGTATTTGACAGGGATTAGGTGAATATGATCTATTTGAGCTGCTTTCTATCTGTTTGTGTAATACATCGTTGATCAGCAGAAAATGGAGGTACTTTGCTCCTCGTTGGGCCTGTTATTTGATTAGCACTTATAGAGAAATTAATGCTGAATGGTGAAATTCAGTGCCATGGATGAACGATTATCCTGCTGTACAAGACAGATCTAATATCCATTGATTTCCATTATATGTCATTCTACGTAAATGGAAGCCAATTGATAAATCAATTTAGTATACTTGTAGAATTTTCCTTGTATTTCTACTTTGGTAAATTTTTAGAACTGACTTGGATGCCCATTATATGACTTCGCTTTAGCATATAAATTTATTAGTAATTTGGTATTACCTATTGAGATGACTTGAAGACAAGTGGCGAGGTAATTATCGCATGTGGAACTAGCTGTTATAAATTTATTTGTGCCATTAAAATTAGGGATTTAGTATATAAATTTAAGATGGTCATGTTGACTAACTGATGTTATTTCTTGGCTCTTGCACTACTGTTGTCTATGTGAAGCTTTTTTTGTTTTTTGGGTTTTTTTTTTGGGGGGGGGGGGAGTGTTGGTGGTGTGGGTTTGTATTTAAAGCTTAATGTACACATATGATAACAAGTATGTATAGCTTTCGTGTCTTGCTTTTCATGGATAACTGCAGACTTTCCTTCCCCAATTGACTACTGTTTACAAAATTGACTGTGTTGAGTGGATTTACAATGCCCACCTGTTTTTACTATTGTCCTTTATAAATGTTGTCACTTGTCATAATATTATATTTAGTGTTACTTTATGTCTGATGTTGAGTTAGAGTGCTTGAATTTTATTTTTTTTTTGGCTTTTTTTAATACTTGTTGTTCTGTATTTACTTATAGTAGATGTCAAAATTGAGAGTTAATTTGTGGTCTGTAAGCATGCTTATACTAAAAGTTTGCAGATACCTTCAACACTTGGGCTACAAAGTAACTTATGTGCGGAATTTCACTGACGTTGATGACAAGGTGAGAATTGATATGTTTAACTTGCTGGTGCATTTCTTACCGCAGTATCTTTTAGCTTTTGTTTAAGACTGTCTCTGAGCTTCTCTTATATTTCTATTTTTTTCCCCCTTTTGAAATTTAATCATATCCCCTTCTATATCATTTTAGTGAATTGCTCTTATTAAAATTTTTTTAGCTGGACTTGGACCCGTACTGATATAAGATTATGATATGAAAGTATAAAAAGATATGTGTTTAAAAATATGATTTGATACAATTGAAATGATATTCTCATGTTAATAGAGCAAAAGCATGTTAATTTAATAGATCATGTGGGGCTGTGGTGTCGCTGTATTATATGGGTATATTGCTTGTATATATAAATTATATTGACAATAAGTCAATAACATAATAAGCTAATGTATGGGCTACAACATATATGATTGATTGTCTAATCTAGTGTTATGTGACTGAAGAGGATTTGTTGAATCAACATGATTGAAACTTATGGTAGAGTATCAAATTTTGCAGGTTTGAGAGGCTTATACTAATAAATTATTCAAATATTAGTTTTCTACACCATTCTATGGTCTCAGGCTGTTGGCAAAAACTCGTAAATTTTTTTCCCTAGTGCTGCCAGATTTCTTAAATTTGACTTTATTACCAACCTTTGATGATCAAATTTTGTTTATTTGACTTCCTCATTATCTTAGTAACTTTTTATAATGTCGAGGCGCAGGGATGTGCCACTTTCTTGGTCTTTCATTTGTTATGAAATCTTTGTTTAGTATTATTTTATATTGAAAATTTTTCTTCTCATTGGATTCAGATAAGTATTAGGCCTGAATTCTGGATGACTGGAATTCTCACTATGTGGCCTTACGCATTAATGATCCACTGACAATTGGGCTTTATGTAACTGTCTGCTCTGTGATTTTAAATGTATGAGTTGCATCACACTTTGTGATATTGTTCAAATGAAGTATTGAAATTGTTTTTGTTCTTGCTCTCTCTTTATCACGTTTTCTTGTTATTATGCCATTGTTCCTTTTTTATTAGTGATAACTCTTACTGTTAGAAGTTTCATCCATATCATTTGTCCTGTGGAATTTAGGCCTTCAATTTATAATTTCTTACCTGAGTTTCTTATCCTGTTCTTCAGTGCTTATTTTTGTCAGCTAATAGCAGAGTTGCTGCAGATAATTAAGCGAGCAAATGAGATTGGTGAAGATCCCTTGAAATTAAGCAACCGTTTTTGCAAAGAATATATTGTTGATATGAATGATCTTCAGTGCCTGATCCCCACACATCAACCTCGAGTTTCTGATCATATGGAACAGATAAAGGACATGATAAGTCAGGTTTAAAGTTGCTACTATCATAAACTCATTAAAGATTGGTTCCTTGAGGGAGTGTAACACAATGACTGTATTTTCTTGCCCCTCCCTTTTGTTTTGATGAAACTCTAATGCATTTTAAGTTGGTTTTTAATTTTATTTATAAACATTGTGTGTGTGTTTTTTTGTATGAATTACACAAATGTGTTTATATTTTTGGACCTTTTCTTTTTGGTCACATATTAAGATGTTCCTTCTTTAATTTTCCAGCACTGGATATGCTATATGGTAATTTAATTTTATAGTTTGTGTATGAGGAGAACCAAATGGAGAATAAACTTGATGTGAAAAAAAATAAAATAAAATAAAACAAAAGGAAAATGGCCAAGCATTTATGTTTATAATTATATATTTGGCAAAGGCAGGTTTTGGTGTCTAGGTGCCTCGTTGTTTTTAAAGTTGAACTGGAAAGTTATGGATAATGTTTAATCATTTGATGATTTATGACTCTCCATTATTTCATTACTATTTTAATATTAGATATAAATGAAGTAGATCTATCATATTTAGCATGAGAAAATATAAGTAATTATTGGTGCACATTGTCTTCCATAAGAATATACCTTCATAAAACAATGATTGACGTTTTATTAAGCATGGGTATGGCAACATTCAAGTTGTACCTGTACTGAGCATTTATTGGTACATCTGTTCCCCATCTCCAACTAACTTCTAGCTCTGGATTCTGGAGTTTGAAAGTAAACCTTACTATCTCAATGAAAATTAGAAAAAAAAAATAAAAAAGAACTAGAATACAAAATTGCGTGCACAACTCTAATATCATGTTTCTTTGGCTTTTTTTCTTTTCCCTAAAATCAAGTTATATGTACTTTGAGTTCATATCAGGAAACTTGGATTATTATATGAACATGGGTATGGAAACATTCAAGCTGTACCCCTACTGGGCAGGTATTGGTACGGCCCCACCTCCAGCAAACTTCTAGCTTTAGATTCTGGAGATTTGAAACTCGACCTTACAATCTCTACCTTAAAACTTAAAAAAAGTGTACAGAGAGTTGTGCCCCTAGTTTTAATATCATATATTTCTATGGTTTATATTTAATGAAGTTATATGAACTTTGAGATTATAATAGGAAACTTCAGGTTCTTACTTTAGTTCATTATATATCACAAAATGTTCATTATCTATTCTCATTGTTGTAAGAATTGTTATATTCATTCTATATAATGCAGTATATATTGCAATACCTGTAGTTATGTTATTAAAACATTAGCACATTCCATATACATGGACTTATATTTTAGAGATTGAGAATGATGTTATGGAAGCATTAAAAAGTGCAATTAAAAAACATTAGTTTTGTTGTGGTTTGTTTTCCTCTAGTTTCAAGGAATTAATATAGGATTCAGGAGGATATTTTATTCTGCAGATTATCAAGACTGGCTATGCATATGAAGTTGATGGAGATGTTTTCTTTGCTGTCGAAAACTTTCCAAGTTATGGCTGTTTGTCGGGACAAAAGCTAGAACATAATAGAGCTGGGGAACGAGTGGCTGTCGACTCAAGAAAGCGTCATCCTGCTGACTTTGCGTTATGGAAGGTATGAGGACCTTTCCATTTGCTATAAACACATTCAGGTTAATATCTAAATGTTTCTTATTTTCTAACAAGTAATAATTGCAGTCTGCTAAGCCTGGTGAGCCAAGTTGGGACAGTCCATGGGGTCCTGGAAGACCCGGGTGGCACATTGAATGTAGTGCAATGAGTGCTCATTATTTAACTTTCAAATTTGATATTCATGGTGGTGGAATTGATTTAATCTTTCCACATCATGAAAATGAGATTGCCCAGAGCTGTGCTGCATGCCTAGAGAGCAAAGTCAGTTATTGGATGCATAATGGTCATGTCACTAATAACAATGAGAAGATGTCAAAGTCCTTGGGTAACTTCTTCACTATTCGCCAGGTAAGTAATAGTTGATTATTATTTCGTTTATATTCTTAGAACCATCTACATTGTAGAAATCTTCTATAAAGGTGTCTATCTTGCAATTGAATTATTCTCCTTTTTGCAGATCACTGAGCGGTATCATCCCATTGCTTTGAGACATTTCTTGATTAGTGCTCACTACAAATCTCCTCTAAATTACACAGTCTCACAACTGGAAAGTTCATCAGATGCTATGTATTATATATATCAGGTAAGGAGCACTTAAATGATCTGTATCAGAAAGGTTGCATCCATGCTTAGTTAGTTTACTAGCTCCTTGCTAGAAGCTGAGACAATTCCTTTTGCATTTCGTAATATGAAACTAAATTTTTATTCTTTGGATCATTAGTTTCTCGTACATGTCATGTGTTTGTATGAATGTCTTTGATAATTTTTATACCCTAGGGTAGCAAGACTGATGCACAAGTTGTTACTTTGAGTTAGAATTGCTAGTGTTTCTTTCCCGGATAATTTATTGTTTTTTGAAAGAAGATATTTTTTTATGTTCTGTGATGAAATTAGATACCTCTTCGCTCCCATGTCTGTGTCAGATTATTCTGATGGCCTACTCGGGAAACGATGGCTCTTACCTGATATGTAATGTGTAATTATTGGCTGTTGTTTAAAATGAGTAAAAGAGTGTAACTAGCATCCTGGTGTCATAAAACAGAGTTGTGTTAATTAGGGTTTGGTGGCAGTCTTGCGTAGGAAAATCCTTGTCACTGCTAATTGCCAATTGATGTTCTGCATAAATATATTTTCAGTTCTACTACGATTTGGATTTTTGATCTGATTTGTATTTATAGATGTTTCTAAAGCAAAGGCTATGTATGATGCTACACGTATGATGTCATAACTTCTGGGAAAATTTTCAGAACTACTTTCTTTTAATTATGCAATGTGCCTAACTGTGGGAAGAATCTTGTTGTTGCTGTTAGACTCTTCAAGATTGTAAAGGTGCTTTATCATCATCTCAAGAAGGAGGCAATGAGCAGAACAAAAAAGGACCTCGAGTTAGTGAGTCTGCCATGAATTGCATTAGAAAGATGCGAGAAGAGTTTGAGGAAAAAATGTCAGATGACTTGCAAACGCCTGTAGTACTTACTGGTGCTTTCCAAGAGGCCTTAAAATTTGTGAACAGTTCTTTGAAGATGCTGAAGGTATGTGTCCAGAGTCAGTTTCTTGTATGCCCAGATGTCACGTTTCTTTTCCTATATTCTGTGAAATGTGTCTGTAATTTACGGAATATGTTCTGGGTGGTTTCCAGAAAAAGATACAGAAGAAGCAGCTTTTAGAATTGTTGGAATCTCTAACTGCAGTCGAGAAAGAAGTTAGGGAAGTCTTGGACGTACTGGGATTATTGTCCTCTTCTTCCTACGCTGAGGTGATACATTCTCTGCATACTTATATCTTTCTATAATGTATAACTCTAGAGTTGGCTTTTCATTAGGATGGCCATTGAGGATTGAAGTTGATAAGATTTGTTATTTGTTAACAGGTTCTGCAGCAGTTGAAAGACAAGGCATTGAAGAGAGCAGGACTGGTGGAAGATGATGTGCTGCGTTTGATAGAAGAGAGAACTCAAGCAAGGATTAATAAGGACTTTCCCAAGAGTGATAAGATTAGAGCCGATTTGACTGTAAAAGGCGTTGCCCTCATGGATGTGGGCAATGAAACAATTTGGAGACCATGCATCCCAACTGAACCACTAGCGGCTCAAGTTCAACCAGAAAAGAGCTTACCCGTGGTTGAAGATAAACATCCAACACCTCCAGTGAATCAAAAGGCGGAATAGCTGCCTATCGAGTGAGAAAGCAATGTAGCTCATATATAAACATAGAAGGAGCAACCCAGTTTTCTTCCTTTATAGCGGTGATTGTTACAGTACTTAGTTGTAATTTTTGAATCACATTGATAATTTTGTAACATACAAGGCTTCAACATTGTAAACAATTCAAGGCTACGCACTGTAGCACAAAAACATTTTAAATTTTATCTTTTTCCTTTCTTTTATTGAGACCCCTAGGGTCCTGTTCCTGATAGATATTTGGCCATAATAATTCGCCTAAATGCACAGGGATCTGGGTATATTATACTTTGCTTCGTACTTCTATAAAAATAGCTCTAGCGTTGTTCTATATCTCATGTTCAGTTGACCATGGATGAATTCTAATTCCGAGGTAGCAGTGTACTTGGAAAAGCAGAGGTGTTTCTCTTGGTTTCTTTCAGGAACACATTTTTCTATAAAAAAATCCCATGGATGGTGTTGGCAAGGGTGGTCTTGAAGCTTCATGAGCAATTAGACGACATTGAGGATATGAGGTGTCTCTGGCTTCGGGGCAAGACTAACTGCTATATCAGTCTGCAGTAGTTGGCCAAAACAACAAAATATAACGTCTAAACTGGTGAATGCCCGATGAAAATATAAAATATTTCAACATTTTGGTAACAGTATCTGAAGAAGAATGTATAGTTTGAATCATCAGACTGACAGTTTTCTTTTAAGCGCACAACTTATAACTATTGAGGCTATGCATCCACGTTCAGAATACTCGTAACGTTCCTACTATTTAAATTGTCTCTGAATAAATTCTGTTTTTGCAACTTTTATTTTATATATCATGTGGTGCAGCTGATTATACTGGTAACATTATTATGTGACACGTTAAGAAGAATGCATATGGTATTAATATGTCAAAATATGTTGATTGAATATCAATTTAAAATAATTTATTATATTTATATTTGGATCTCAATATTTTTAGTTTTTGTCAATCAGCCCCAAAATTTTTTATAACATTTTCAATTTATTCCCTTTATTTTTTATTTTTCAGTAATTCCTCACAAAACATCATTTAACAAATCAAAAATATAAATAAAATAAAAGAATTATGGAGTTATAGGAAAAACAAAAAATGTACAGGGACAAGTTAACAAGTTACAAACTAAAATTTTGGTGAGTTATTGAAAAATAAAAGTAAAGAGAGTAAATTTGAAAATTTAAAAAGAATTTTGGATTCAAAAATAAAATCTAAAAATAATATAGTCAAAATATAAAAATAACAAGTTATTTTAATTTGTTATACTATCGGCATAACCTGATACGTTATTGCCATGTGTATTCCTCTTAATATGCCATCCAATAATTGCATTGACACAACAAATTTTATAATTGAAAACCCAAACAAAATTTATTAAAGTCACTAGACATGATCTAGTGATAAAGAGTATCGGTAGAAGAAAATCTTAAACTCAAACCTCTTGGGAAAAAAAAATGGAAGCAAAATCCATTAATCATATGCTATCATCTTGCATGTCAGATGCACCACCAGTGAAGCCCAGTAGTCTTGTGCCGCTATATAGTACTGTAGTTGTCTAACATTTTTTTTGAGAAGGGACTCCCTCATGTTCTGGTAGAATATGCAATTAGATCTGTTTTTTTTTTTTTTTTTTGTATTATATTATTAAATTTTCACTTTGAGAATAAAAACATGACTTTCATGTTTTTACCGACACAAAAAAATCTGAATTCAAAATGTTTTACTTGAACCGGTGATGACTATGACTAGATCAACCAATTCTAGGACTAGATTTGTAATACCCCTATTTAAAAAAAAATTAATAAAATATATTTATTCTCATCTTAAATATTTTATCACCACAAATCATTCCTAATATTTGTACTAAAAATATTTTATCATAATAATGACATATTTTATCCCTATATAATTATTTTAAACACCTACTCATACCCACTAACCAATTTTAATTAAATTAATACCTAATTATTCTCCACAAACACTAATCTATTATCCTAATTATAACCACTAATTCCACTAACAATATTTTTATACACAATTACAACTTCTAACTATCAGAAGACCTAAAACTATATCCAAAACAACTGCAAATTTCCTTTTGCAATGTCCAGTATACTCTTCATCATTGTGAAAATTTTCCATCAGCAAACTGAGGCTACTCTACCACCGCGAAACTGAGGTTACTCTACCACCGCGAAGGGTCGCTGGCGTCTTCTCTCAACAACTGCAGCTCCATCATCATGTTCCCTGCTGGTAATGGTCATTGGTTGGCCGGAAATTTCAAAATTTTTTGGCGGTCCAAAGAGAGAAAATCTGAGGCTTTGAAACGTGATTTTGGTGTTTTTTTTTTATTCAATTTAATTTAGGGATTCAGTTCCATGATGTTTTTCAGCCCTTTATCCCTCATTTACATCGATCAATTTGGTCTCATTTGCTTAGAATCGAAGAACCCTAATTTCAACACTATTCATATGAAAAAGAGGTCAATTTGAACTTAGTTCAAGTTGTTTCCTTCAAATTGAGTTAGAGTTACACTTCATAAGTGAATTTCACACCTTTCTCCCTTGAAATTACTTATTAATTGTGAATTTTAGCTTTTAGATTGAAAAACCCCAATTTAGGGGTTTAGGGGCAATTTAGGAAATATGTGGTATTTGAGTTTTTAGGGCTTCCTAAATTTTTCTATGCACCCAGGGAGTGATTTATAATTTTTTGAAATTTTAGTTTGAATTTTAGAATGAATTTATGATTTTTCATAATTTTTCTAGATGTTTCATGAAGAAAAATGAAGGAAATTAGAAAGAAAAAAATTAGTTTGGCTTGATTAGATAGCAATAAATATTATTTGTGGTTAAATGAAAAATTTAGAATTTATTAGATGACTTCTAAGTGAAATTTTTATAATGATAGGTGTTAGAAATTTAATAAGTGCATAATAGAATAATTGAATAAAACAATAATAATAATAATAGTAATAATAATAATGATAATAAGAATAATAAAATAAAATATAAGTCATAAGAATTTTGAAGTATTATTTAAGAAAGTAGCACATAAATTTAATTTCCTAAAATTTAATAAAGAAAAGGTAAATTAGATAAAGATGAATAAGGAAGAATTAATTAGGTTTATGACAACATCAAATAATTAAATTATTTATGAGTACTGGATGTTAAGAATATTTTGTTTAATATTTTAGGTGACTAAAAAAATTGTCAATAAAGAAATTATAATTAAGGATAGAAAGAGGTTAATATACTCCTCTCAGATGAATTGATAATCTTAATTATGTAAATTATTATTTTGAATTATAAATTTTGAATTTTGTATTATTAGAAATATTGAAATCTGAACTTTGAAGTGGTATGATTTTGAAATTTTTGATATTTATACATGGATATTTATTTATTTTTGAAATATTAGGAATGTATCCAAAACAGAACTTTATAGCTAATAATAGTAGACGTTAGTCATAGTGCACTGCGATTAATAATCTGATATGGTTAGGTATTATGCCTTTACTACCATATTTTGTTTAAGACTTATAACCATTATGATATTTACTTTGAGCCTATGGTTGAATGAGTATAAGTTATGATATGTTATTATTAGTCTTGGGCTAGCTCTGTATTATGTAATTATGATAGGTTTTGTAGGAGATTCTCAAATGTATATTGTTAATAATTATTCTCCATTTAATATTACTAAATTATAAATGTATGACATCTAGTTTTAAATTTTGAAAGACATACCATCGTAAGTTTGTACCATTTTCTACAATATTAGAATTATCATCTCACTGAGTTTCCACTCACCCCGTTATTTAACATTTTTCAAATTCCAGCGCCAAATCAGAACATCCACCTTGTGAATTTTAATTTTGGTGATTAATTTCTTGGTGAGCTTAGCCTACTATTAGAGCTATGATTTTTCCTCTTTTTTATGATTTTATTTAATCGCTCCCTTGTGTACAAGTTAAATATTTAATGTATTACTATGTATGTCAAAAAATGTCTGTATAGAGAGTTATGAGTTCTATATTTATTTAATGTAAATATATATAAGTTCTACTGATATATGAATTCGGACAAGTTTACGAGGATAAAAGACACCTTATTCCCATGTTAGTCACACCTTACCCGCTGACAGGATTCCCTCATCTTATATACTTTGGCAAATAGAATACGATAATAGTTTGAGGAAGCCACAGACATCCAACATACTGATTTCCCAAAGGTTTTAGACTTTAGGGCATTCACAACTCACAAACACCGTTCATTTTATGCCCTCTGATAAAGCCCAACTGTCTGTAGCCCATGTGCTGCATGCCTCTTGGTATGAAGCAGAATAGTATCCTATACCACCAGGAAGATGCCCGCTAGTAGGGACACCCACACATCTCTTGAAAACGACCAAGCATGCAGGATTTTCCCACATATGTTACCGCCATTTGCGCTTACAAATATTGCTATAGAAGATAGAAAAATTCTGATATTTAGTTTTGTAATAACAGGTAGATTAACTCAATCATTAAAAAAACTATACAAACATAATAAGCATATTTTTTAGGGAGATTTATCAGTAACTTACTCATATTTTGTAGATCAAACCACTTAAAAGTTTTTTTTTTTTCCTCAAATGCTATATTTGATTAGAGTGACTATGCGAATATTATCGTTATTGTGAAGTCATGTAGTAGTGAGACTAATTAATGGCTAATAATTGATGTATAATTTTATAATTAATTTCATTTATTTATCTTTATGTGGACCAAATTTCTTGAAGAATCTTTCACTTCAATGCTGATATATAAATCTAAATGACTAGTAAAACTACCAACAGAGAGAGTATTGGTGCCCACAGAATAACCCTAGAGGCCTAGAGTTAGCCCTCCATTGGATGATTGGAGGGGAAAAAAGCTCACATGATATGAAATTTAGTGGATGTGTATGGCTCAATTTTTGGATCCTTTAGGTTGTTGTACTAAGATAGCAAATCATGCCAGTCATTAAGGCAGTCAAAGTTCTATAAGAAGAACAATTTTTCTGGGTCCCATTTTTTATTGTGAGAAAAATAAAAACCGATCAAGTCTAAGTACAAGGAGAACCTAAGTTATCTAAAAGCATATTATGTAGCAAACTTAACCTATAAGCACCGCAAACGTTTGTCTCCAACTTGACAAGCTTTTGGAACCTAAATCTCCCAAAAAGTTTCAACAGTTTTGCTGTCTTCTTCCTCTGAGCCATGCGATATGTCGTCAGAACCTAAAATATCTCAAGCTTTATCGCTTTATAATATTAGATATGAATCTTATAAAATATTCGGCTTAATTATTTATCTTTATTCATAATTAATTTCATTTACCAATCTAATCAATCATGTAAGAATATGTAATCTCCTTCCCTTTTCATTTGATAGAGGAAAAGAGAATAAAGGAAATAAATATTGGATTGAAATATCTTGCTTAGAGAACCGATATATATAGCAGAGGAATCATTTGAGGATAAGACAACTATTGCTCGTTCTCTCACGTTCACATATGATGTCACGTTACAGCATCAAGAAGCCAAGGACTCGTAGAAAAAGCATCGTGCACTGCAATATTAGATATGAAAGATCATAATAGAAAATTTTCAATCTTTTTTTCAGAAAAAGGATAGATTATTTGATTACAAGAGTATTCCTTAAAAAGCTAAAGATGCATCAGGAAGCCGAATCGCTGCCCTCAAGTTATATACATAAAATAGTTTACATCTTTCAATATTTTAATATATGAAGTGGAGCTCACTTCTGAGTTTGAAATAATTATCATATTGATCTAAATATCAAAATTTAGAAAAATTAAATAACATTAATATCTAATTAGATGGGAATGAGATTTTTCAATTAATACATGACAAATGTATAATTACTCAATAATGGCATAAGAATTGCATAATTTAATTTAAAACTTATATAGTTAATTGTAATAACCATAAAATATGATTACAAAACAATATACTTATTATATTTTAATTGAAGAACAACACAACAAAAATATAAGAATTTTTTCTTCCATTAGATAACACATAGGGCATGACTAATTTTTTGATATATTGATAGAGTATGATAATGTTAAATTGATGCAAAATTTTATTAGTACGATCTTTATGATTAAAATTTTTAACTTTTAATCCAACATTGAAATTTTGTTCGAAATACATCCCACACAGTTACTGATCAACAGCGTAAGATATATATTGATCAATACAGAATTAATCATTATATATATATATATATATATATATAGTTAATTTCCAAATGGTAACATTAATTAGGCTTGGCCCCATAAACTTGATCGAAGGCAGCTATTTATATAATAAACCTTGTAAAACTAAATTTTTTTTTTCATACATATAGTGAGAATTATTATTCCAAGTAAATTTTAAAAAATATGAATATAATCTTAATCCCAGTATTATAGATTTTGAAATTGTTTAAGATATAAATGAAATATGCCTTTAATTTTTAAATTAATTATCAATATAACATATGTATAAAAAACTTTGTAAACTTGAAATATTTTTGTTAACACATCTAGCTAGTTAAAAAAATAGCACATGATATTTGAGTAATAACTTATAAAAAAAGTGTATGGAGACAAACTAGTTTTGAATCAAACCATGGTACTCTGAATATAATAAACAAAAGTAGTTTTCTTTTATTTGCATTGGTGCTAGAGAATTAAGTCACATAGAGCTAGGAAGAACATATTATGATTTCTAGCCTTTTCAAGTACAAAATCTTCTTGGTAAAGAAACATTGTTATAAGATATAACACACATGCACGCTCAGAGAACATGGCCTTCTGACTTTTTATTGTGGAAAGAAAAGTTGAGGCCAAGCAGATCACCTAAAGTTTAGACACCTCCAATTAGCAGCGACAGCTTAAACAATCATATATATATATATATATATATATGAAGTTTCTGTAAAATAAAAAGTTCATCCTTCATTGATTCAAAATGTGCGAAAGCGAAAATTCAAACTGGTAATTATTCGAAATTTAAAGTTAAAAGCAAGTTAAATAAAAAGTTGTGACGCACCCACCACCATTCATTCTCTCTAGAAAGCTGGTTCTGAATAAGGGTCTTTCATGAGTGTTAGTACGCGTTGTTCTGTCATCGTTGCCCTTTTTCGAACTTTCGAGGTCTGGTCGACCAAAAGGCAACCACAGCGTGAAGCAGTTTTCAACGTTAACTTTGAATTTTCTGCAAACAGAAAATCCTAGCCTCTATTGTCATGGGTTTCAAAACTCGCTTCTTCAAATAAAGCAATCATAATGAAGCATGTCTAAGCGACTTTAATTTTGTTGCTAAAAGGTTAAATGATTTAGGTTGATCATCGGGGTGAATCATTGTTTATGAGCAATTGGAAGGAATATACTTTTTCTCATGAAAGTGCCTAATGGATCTTATCATCATCTTATAGATATTGAGCTCTAGATATGCTAACCATAGATATAAATCTATATATATATATATATGTGTGTGTGCGTGTGTGTGTAGGCACCACAAGGTAATCAGTGGAAGCTGTGTAATCAATTTCTGATATAATTCATGGGTTGCTTTTGATCACTTGTGTGTTACTTTTGGAGAACTTAATTATTAGGGTTTGTTTATAGGATACATAGGCTAATGCTATAGCCTATAAGCCTATAATAGCTTAGTTAGCTACCTCTAAAACACTGGCATTATGTTAGCATGGGACGGCTAGCCAATCAGTTTCATATATGTTGAGTGGAAATAAAGAAAAGACAAATAGACAAGTTTTAGCTCGTTTCAGTAAATCATTAATTGATCAACTGATAAAAAAAATAGAAAAATATTAAATGGTGGTAACATATTTATATGGTAACTGTACTAATTGTATTAGTCCCAATTTAATTATTTAAAGAAAAATATGAGAATTATTAAAAAAATAATTTAATTAAGATTAATACACTATATTAGTTAGTCAATATTTTTTTTAAAAGAAAACTACAGCTAACACTAAAAAAGGGAGAAATTCTTTGAAATTAAGATTTCTTTAATTTATAAAAACCCTTAAATGAAGCCATCAATTATTAGAAATTATGTCAATAAAAAAATTTCAAAAAAGTTTCATTTCACGGAACAAGCAAAGCCTTAATTTTTATTGGTTTGAAATAACAAGAAAACTTCCCTAGAGGGTGACTTGCAAGTGTGAAACATAATAGAGTGTTGAATGAATGTAAAGATAAAGTTGAATTGGTGATTTACAGCTAAATATAAATTGGCTTTTTAGATCTCAATCTTGGATTTTCATAGCTCCAAACCAATTATAAGGGTTCATACTATAATATGACAAAGCTTGATCCAAAGAGGAAGCAAACCTTTTTCAACTGAACAAGTTTTCAAATCTATCATGATGTTACTGAACCATCCTTTTCTTTCTTCCCAAGATAAAACCAAAACTATAACTACCAAGAATTTCAAACTTGGCAAATAAGAGAATGAAAAAAAAAAAAAAGGAAGAAGAAACAAAAGTATCTTGCAGCCACATAAAATATATCAAGTATGTATTCGTATTATATATATATATATATATATATATATATATATGTATATATGTATGTATGTAAAACAATTGAGTGGGCAAATATTCCGTTGGGTTTTCCATGTATAAACATAACAATATAGGGTGGCAGAGCACCGACCTTGCATGTGTCAAGTTATAATTCCATTATTATAATAATTATTATTGTTTTGGATTTCTGAACTTCACTATTTAAAGAACAAAGGGGCAGAAGTTTTGGAAAATCGCACCACCCCTCCCCTACATTCATGTTAATGTTTTTTTCTCGTTAGACAAATAATTTGAGGGTGCAAAAAGTTGCAAAGAACAATCTTACAAATTGGTTATTACTTAATTAAGCTTTACCTTATATTTATACCTTCAAATCAATATCACCGAAATATGCATAATATATAGAGAGCACTGAGTATATTTTTTCCACAATTTGAGATGCTTTTTCTCCAATTGCACCTCAGCTAAGTACACTTTTTTCAAAGACTTCGATCCATTGATATGTATTCATATATACCGTAATTAATACATAACCCCAAATAAGGCTTCTCAAGTCTCAACATTTATTGGCTGCCAAACTTTCAACAAGTTAGATATGAAATCAGATTTTTAAATTAATTAAAATGTTATAGTCACGATCCAATCACATAACATCAAATTAGTGGATGCTTGCATTACATACATGTGGTTGCAACTAAAGGTACATAATGCAAGTTTTTAAATGGAAAACAAATTCAAAATGCCACTAGAGGTGAAGGCTTTCTTCCATTACGTACACAAGGTGAAAATGACCACATAACCAGTTTGGAAAAAAAAAAAAAATCAGATGTAGTTTATTAATTAAATTAGTATTTGCTGTAAAGTTATTTAATTAAAGGATTTTTTTTTTCAAAAAGCTGATAAATTAGTAAAAAAGAGTCTACATAATATACTCTTACTCAAAAAAAATCTAATACCAAACATTTAATAAGTTGCATATAGTATTGTAAATTTGGATTTTTTTAATATTTATTAGAAAATGTATGGATTAAATGGTTAATATTAAAGAAAATGCATGATTTATAGTTCAGATTGAAATTAGAGACTTTACGTGGTTGAAAATTTCAAAATTAGACTACACATAATTCAAGTTTTTTAATTTAACCATCTAGATTTAAGAAACTGCATAATTTAACAGTCAATAATTCTTTTTTAAGAATTGTTGGAAATCCAAATAAATATGATTATAATTCATATTCTAATTTGTCAGATTATTGAAAATTACTGACTTTTCAGAATAAAAACAAAATGTTTGAACTAATAAATGGACCTATAAGTACAAAAGTTGCATTGTGGTAAAGAGAGAAAAGAAAAGAAAAGAAAATTAATTAGTCTTTGTGGTACTAACATTGGTAACCAGCTAGCTACCTCTGATCACGTTACCATAACATGATATGGCGCCAATCAAGCTCCATTTATATTTATTTGTGTGGGTAGGAAATGAAAGAAAAGAATCCTAATCTAACCCATACTTTTCCCAACTTTTCTTCTCATGTGTCCTCCTTCTTTACTTCTTCACTGTGAAGCCATACGCCGATTCAAAAGTTGAAAGGAAAATATTGTTCATATATATGGTTTCGTTATAAGTGTTTGAACGTGATGGCTCAGCTATATCTCTAACAAAGTTTCATAAGGTCCCAGCTAACTTGGGCTTGCTCATTCTTTTTTAGCATGCCAACATTTAATTAATTTGATTTTGTTAGCTAATATTTGTAAGAAATGAAAAGATGGTTCAACTTACTTTGTTTTTTGTTTTTATTTTTTTTCCATTTATATGGGCTTATATGAACTTTAAACTAACAATAAAGCTTCAATAGAGGGAAAGTTTTATCATTTATGTATAATATTAGGGTTGCAAATCCACATCGAATCTTATGTTCAATGAAGTAAAGCTGTGGGGATAGAGTTAGAATTTCTTAGTTTCTTTGCTCACCAATCACAAGGCATCAGATTATTATTTTTCAAAAAGCCCTAAAGAAGGAACGGAAAAACTTTTCCAACTGTACACAAAGTTTTCAAATCTATCATTAGAGCCATCCTTTTCTTGCTTCCAAGAATCAAACCAAAACCATACACAAGTTTCAAGCAAGCAAATTAACTATTACGAAAGAAGATGGAAAACCAAAAGCATCTTCCAACCTCAACATAAAGTCTCAAGTATTCACATATCAATATATATATATATATATATATATATATATATATATATATATATATATTCCCTCAAGCTGCCTTGTGGAGATCAACTCCACCAGATTCCAAAAACCAAAGCTTATGGCTCTGCATAGAGGTAGATGATATCATCCACCTAAACTTTTGTTATATTTTTAACAATTTGAGTGGCAAAAATCTTGCTTTTGGGTTGGACATATATAGATGAGGGATCTCAATAATGGGTGGCAAAAGCACCGACCTTGCGTTATCTTAATTCACTTAAAATATTTTTCTATCTCTGAACTTCACTTTAAGTTAGCAAAGGACAATCAACCAAAGTTTACTGAATATGCCACTCCCGGACAAGAAAACCCTAAAAAAGTAATTTTTCTTTTTCTTTTAATATATTTCTATTTGGTGTGTCTTAATCTCATTGATTCATTAGTGCTTTCTTGCTGTGAGTTAGATTTTGTTTTCGGTGAAACCCCGTAAGCTTTTTCATAATTCTATTTAATTTAATTGGAGAGTTTAGAAGCATGATTTTAATTTAATTAAAAGAAAATTTCCCTTGTTGGAAACTGTAATTTAAAATTTTGATTAGAAGTTAGCCATATTGTCAACTTTTTCCTTGAAAAATACACTCTCAACTTCTTTCCATGTGTTTTGGAAGAACATGAAAGATTATGGAGTTTGACTCATAACAACACTACATATATATATATATATATATATATATATATATATATATATATATATGTATAGTGTGTATATTATACCATCACGGCATGGGGTAAGTTTAAGCTTTCAAGAGATCACTAGAAAATCTTGGTACGATTTTGTCTCTCAAGTCTCAACTTCTTTAGAGGCAAGAAGATTATATGACTAACCAAAGGAATCCGTCAAAAACAATATAATTAATATTAAGGGAGAAAATATTATATATAGTTGTATAATTTATACTACTAAGAACTCATGTTTTCAAGGCTCGAGCTCTCACTGGTTGATTTTTAATAAAATAATCATATTTGTTTAATAAAATGTTTAACATTTAATTTAATATTACACTCAACCTCTTAGTTTAACCTTATCAGAAGAAGGTCCTTTCCAATAAATGTTGGCATGTTCACTAGTCCTACCAGTCTTCATATTAGGAGACTGTCTTCTCTTACTTGAATTCTTTTTCTTGTACAGCTAGTAATTAATGGCATTGAAGCAGATCAACCATATTGCCCTTGTAAGGCAAAATAAATGGTTATTTTTCAATAACTAACTAGCTATGAAATTCGTGTTACACTAAATTCCAGAATCAGTATTAATTGTAGCACACATATACCATGTATATTCGCCTAACCAGTCACAATCACCACTCGTTAGAAAACTGTTTTGTTAAGTTTAAAGAGAGTTAAGAGTAATTAGTTGGTGGTTAGTGGAGATATATAGTAAATCTCTTAATCAATATGTATGAGTTCAAATTGTCTTATGAAACACTTTTGTCAATGAAAACAATTTTTACTTATATTGTTGGGACAAAGAACTTATTGTTAAATAAAATTCAAAAACATTATTCTTATAATATAAATTAGGATTTTGCTAACAATGTCTTTAAAATACATGTCAATAATTATTTATCACACGTAATAAATGATTCTTATCCATTGAAATTAATTTGTAAATGTTTATTATTATTACTATTAGATACAATAAATAATTTTTAACTAATTTTATTAATTAAATATCATTTATTATATATGATAAATTATCTTTAATCAATGCCTAAACCCATGCCATTTTACCACCAAGGGGACTCTTCTCCATTTATACCTCTCAAGTACACTCACAAGTCGTAAAGACTTTTGTGACCTTTACTCATCATGTGAATACAAACTGTGTACCATCACTCCAACTTAGGAGAAACACAAATTCAGAGAACCTCTCGAAAATTGTCATAAATTTTTTACATTAATTGTACTTTTATGTATGTCCTATCTGTTCAGACATTACTGGTACACTCATAAAGTAATGCTACTCGACTAGATTCAGAGAAAAACACACTTTTCTTTGTTTTAATTTGTTTGTAATCAGCCAGAAAATCACACTTTTGAACTACCCATTAAATCACATGCACTACAAGTCATTGGTTTGGTACATTATCAATGATCAAATACCAAGCACCTAACTTTATTCTTATTAGAAAAAATACAAATTACAAGCATTATTGTTAATTGCTCTATGCTTATTATATATATAGCAAGAATTGATTTAATTACTTATTTATGTCAGTACCGTGGTACACAAGCCATGCTTGCTAGGTTTTGACACTGATGAGTTGTCAAAAGCTTCAATCCATGAATACAGGTCGGATTTGAGTCCCTTCCCCATTCCAATACGTTCTAGTCATTATCAAAACATAACATCGAATTGGTGGATGCATGCTTTCATTATATTTTCAGCTGTTTGCCAACAATTAGCTAAAAGCAAATAAATTCCCCATATAAACAAATTGAAAAGCCTATTTGTCAATGCAAATATTGGTGAGACTGAAAATTATTAGTAAATAACTAGTTTGATTGATTAAATGGTTTTTTTCTTTCCTTGTTTAATTGTCTTCTTTGTCATATATGGGGTTCTTGAAAATTTGAGAATAATAGTGTTAGAACCTATCAATGGAGATGACCCATATGTACAATACTGAATGGCCATTGACTGCAATGTCTACTAATTACTAAGTGAAATCAGTTGCTTTGCAAAAAAAAAATAATAATAATAATAATAAACAAATAAATGTGAAAATGTACAAGATGTGAAGTGAGCCAAAGCCCATGAAGCTGAAGCAGCCAGCCATAAGTGGAGCTTCAGACCTGAACCTATAGAAAAAGATGGATACAATTTACTTTAGAGCCAAGCCGAGCCGAGCCATCATGGCGCAGCCGGTGCAAGGCTAAGATGCAAGTCCAAGCCCAATGCTTCATCGAAATTGGGCCCAACATCCCCCTTGGAGAACCTACTCAAGGAAGGCCCATCAACCCGCCCGTTGACCCGAGCCAGTAGTTGCGACCCCACGGACGACAATGCAGATGACGAATCCCCTGCACCGCCGCCATAGGGTACCATCCCTGCACCCGCAGATCTCCCTCCCGTAATACCCCCATTGGTACTGTTATAATTCACAGCGTTATTCGGCGACGACGGAAACACACAACCGTGCGACACTGACACGTGGAACGGAGACGGCGCGGCACGAGGCGGCACGTAGACCCACGATGGCGGAGGCGCCGGAACCACCACGGGCCCTGACGGAGCCAGGAGGTGCGGCGGAGGGGCGAAGGCGGAGATTATGGGGTTCCGCACGAACGAAACGGCGGCGTTGCGCGTGGCTTGTAACTGCGCCCGCTTTAGCTGCTGACGCTCCTTCTTGTGCGCGTTCTGGTGCCCTCCAAGCGCTTGAGAATTCGCAAACTCACGGCAACAATATTGACACTCGTATTTCCGGTCACCGGAGGAGGGAGGGAACGCACCACCAGCAGCTCCTCCTCCACCGCAGCCTCCTTCGCCGGAATCCGGCGATCCAGACGGGGAAATGGGTTTGGCTATGGAATCTGATACATCTTCAAGCAGTTCATCTTCTGTGTCTTCGTGAACACTGAAGCCGAAGAGCTTTAAGCGCGTGGTGGGAGTAGTGGAGTTAGTTCTTTTGGTTTGGTATTCAATTGGATCCTCCATAGTAGGGAATTGAATTGAGAAGGAACAAAGGGTAGTGAAAGTGTGAGACAGAAAGAGGGATATGTGGGGGGATTATATAAGTGTGTGTCAATACTATAAGGAGTTGTTGCATGTGTTGTGGGTCTATTTATACTTAGGATTCAGTAGTGAGTTTTGACAAAATTTATATACAAATAAGTACACAGTGAAGAGAGAGAGAGAGAGAGAGAGAGAGGGAAAAGGGTGGTTTGCGGACATCCCAAGGAGAAGAGAAAGTGTGTGAAATATGGGAACACGACCCGAGAACACTCAGCTCAGGGGACCCAAGGGATTACGTTTGTCTCTTGCCAGTTTATATGTTAAAATTACCAAGTTGGCCTTCTGTCTCAATTATTTGACTAAAAACAAGCAGTTTCTGCGAAAGCAGCGAGATTTGATAATAGAATAACACAAATGGATTCCTCTTATTCATTTTGTAATGAAATATTGATGGAGGATTGGATTATTGAGTATGTGGTGCATGTGAGATGGGAGTATGGTACGGGTTGAAGCCTATAAAAAATTATTGGCTTTGGATCACAACCATAATATACATGACATTGTTTTTTTCTGCTACGTTCCTTACCCCTCACAAACCATTATAGTACATAAAATTATGGGTGTTGCTGGATGCTGAAGGGCAACTGTTGACTGATGAACTTAATGGTGTAGGGGCAATCAAAGCCAATTTTAAATAAATAAGCATATATGCAAAAATAGTAGTACAAATGGACCCATCACTTAGTCTATCAATTATCACCCAAAGCCATCGATGACCATTTGATTTTCCAACCAACCAGTGGAGAGAGAGAGGGTGTCTTAATGCAATTAGGTTTGAAAAGTTGAAGGGATATATATATATAATTATATATATGTGGGATATTATGTGGCACTTGGTTCCACTCCCCTGATGCAGTTTGAACTTGGCGTAAGATGGCCCAATCAGAAGCAGATTATCAGATTAGTATGTGAAGCAACTAGTGAGCATTTGCTACAAAGGAAGAAGAATCTGCTCAGCTCGTCACAGTGATTGACCCACTTCAATTATGACACGTACTAGTGTCACCACTTTCCTCTACCATTGGTTGAGAAAACCTACAAAGCAAATGTCCCATTATCGAAACCAGAAAGGTTTTTCTCTTCTTTTTTCTTTCCTGGGTAGTTTTGTAATCTCGTATGCTTCAGAAACTTCAGAAACTCAAATGACCCATTCTGATTGATAGTGGAACGAACCCCAACAAGCCACCGTGAGGCGTGCTGCCCATGTCTCTGCTTCCTCCACTGGCTGCTGACTCCACCCACTCCTGCAGGATGATCATATACAAGAATGCTACAAAATTATGAATTTTCTAAATTTTGAGAATTTTAAATATAGATGAAAAATTAATTAAAAATTTAATAGTTTAGATTTTATAAAATTGATAAATATTATTTAATATGTATTAAAATCTGAATAATTAAATAAAAATTTAATGGTCCAAAATCTTAAATAAAAAGTACAAATAAAAAGAATTTGTATTCACAAAATTGCACGTAGAAAAATTGTATTTTACCTCTTTAATTAATTTAAAATTTAATTATAAATTAAGTAATACGTAAAATTATAACTAGCAAATCCTCAGTGTAATTTGAAAGTATAACAAAATAACTAGCAAATTGATATATGTAGTGTTTTCAATGAGACAGGTTTTTATATTTTAAAATTTTAGTTTAAGAAAATAGTAATATAATTTTTTATAAGTAAAGTAAATGAATCTTGATTTTTTATTATATTATAAGTGAAATTTATTTTAAAAAATGTCTAATACGAGTAAACGTGAAAAATTTTAAAATTGCATTTGAAGTTCCTCAATTGCATGTCCCAAAACCTAACATTGAACTTCCCCTTCCATTGATTTGAACTAGTTTAGTTATATTTACTTTCAAATTTAGCTTTATTGCCTGTCTCTAATACACACATTCTCTCTCTCTCTCTCTCTCTCTCTCTCTCATCTCTCCCATTACATCAATTTGTGCCTTTAGCTCAATCTTAGAAGCCGACACCCTCACCCACCATCGACACACACTTCTCACTTTCTCTCTCTCTCTCTCTAGAAAAAGTCAAAGCAGCCCTACAAGCAGAGAGAGCTCTTTCTTAGTATGAAAATGATGGCATCAAGATCCTAAACTAGGAGATGATGATACTCAGATCTAACACCGTTAGTCCCACTAATCACTGCTTCATGGCCCACGTGTCAACATCATGTTCACTCTCCCATATCTCATATTAGATATGTTTGTTCCACATTGTTCCAACCTTGAACCTCCTCTCTCTCTCTCTCTCTCTCTCTCTCTCTCCCAATATAGCCATGAATCATGATGGCATTTTCGTCAATAAAGTCAACACAAGAAGCTCACCTTATGCTTAATATTAGATCAAATAATTATAAAGATATATATATATATATATATATATTAGAAGTGAAAATTGTACATGTTATAAATAATTTAGTCTAATTATTTTTTTTTATTAAAAAAAGCTCACCATATGAAAACAAAAAGACGGCATGCACCTTTAGTTAGATAACCTGAGTTGGCTTGTTTGAAAGGGCAATGTAGTGGATGACATGGAGATATTGAATACAATGTTCAGGTGAGTTTACAAAACTTAGGGTTAGGTCCCCACCATTACGTGTTTGATGATGAATAATTGTTTAGGATGTTTGCGTGATTGACGTTGAAATCTATATATATTTCTAAACGGGTTTTCTTTCTTTGGGAGAGATCTCTGCGAATCTTACTAACTACGAGAGTGTGAGAGCTTTTTGGGGTTTGTAATATCCCACTTAAAAAGCATAATAATTAATAATAATCATAATGGTTAATAATATTTAATGTATATCATACTTAAAAAAGCCACACCTTCAATTCCAAAGTCTTCATCGCAACTCCTAATGTGCCCCACCTTGTTCCCCCTCTTGCCTTTAAACAATTAGTCAAATTTTCCCATGTAAGAAATCCAAAAATCTTTGTGAATCCCCATGATTAGATCAACTTTGGAGTGAAAGTTCACATTCTTTTTTGACCGTTAGATTGGATACTTAATTATCATTATAGCATAACCCCCAAGTTGCCAATCCATTTAAACTAATTAATTATATATGCTTGTTGTAAGTACTATAACATGGGTAAATAAAAGGTCAAACCAGTTAATCATCATGAAAGGCAACCGTTAACTTGTATGAGTTTTTTCGGGGCCTGCTTTCTTGATCTTCAACAATAATCTTCTCTTGACGGTGTACAAAGTTATAATTGTTTAGTTCGGTACAAGTACAATAACAATTGATCGAAATCCAGTAATAATTTAAATGTAATATTAGTGTTAATATAGTTAAATAAAAAGAGTTTGCTAACAATTATACCTTTTTTAATATTTAAACGTATAATCCAATCACAATTTTCACAATTATACATATGATGATGTTCAAAGTAATTAATTAAAATAAAATTTTAATTATACAAAGTAAAAAAAAAAAATGAAAGTATGCAATAAAAATTGTTCTTAAAATTATTATTGTTATTATTATTATTATTATTATTATTAACTTGTGATGAGATGTGCGTCATCACATTAGAATCTTCATATCCAACATCATTTATAAACATATCAGCCAATAAAGCATTTCTAACCTTATATTTTCTTGCTTTAGGGTATTCTATTTCTTGTCAACTTGTGAGCAAACATATACATGATGGTAAGTAAAGGTCTTTCTATCATCCTTTAGGTGGGTGCATGGGGCCGAAGGATTAAATCCATTAATATTATATCATTTACAGGGTTACCGGAGGCACCAAATAATAATGCATGTATCACATCATAAGATACATCTCCCTTTCATTAATTTAGAATAATTTTTTTTATATACAGCTAAACCTAACATAACATATATAATTATAATATGCTTTGTTATGTAAATCCAATGATCTTGCTCTTGTGTCCTTCTCACTCCTGGCAAGATTGGGAAAACTTATGGGACTCCCAAATTGATAACATGTACACTGAATTGACAGTATTTTTTTAGTAAAACTCTATCTACATATAAATAAAAAAATTAGACTTAAAATTGAAAAAGGTTTATTGGGATAAGAGTAAATAATTCTAATGAAAGACATATATATTTGATATGCCATAATTCAATCTATATCCAATAATTCATGTGTAGTGTGATTCATAAAGAGTTAAAAATAGTTCATGTAAAGAGAGTTGTTGGGACCAGTGGAGGCCAAGCAAAACTTGTACCTTCTTTTGGCTTCATCTTTCTGAGTTCTTTGCCTTCCATCAATGGTTTTAATCTTTTTTCAAAAGCTCCACTTACTGAATCCTTGTTTCTGTGGTTAGGTTATTTGACAAATGGGGAATTAATTTGAAAGTCATATATATATTCTGGCCATATGGAGTTATAACATTGGCAGTCCAATCTAATATGCCTGATTCATGCATCCACCGAAACTTGTGAATTGTGTTTTATTTAATAGAGATCAAATTAAATTGCCGTTTAGAGTAGGCAGAGTCAGTTTAGGGTTTTGAGTCACCCTCAAGAATAGTATATACTAGTTAGGGCTATGGATATATGTGGATAATAATTAATTACGCATTTGAACCCTCCTCGTGTCTTCAGCACAAGCATGGGGAGAAACAGATTGAACAATAAATATTTAAATAAAACAAAGAGTTAAGGCAGGTTAAGTTGACATACGTATATTAATTTTTAAGTATTTAAATTACTTCTAAAATATTTAAAGATAAAATATATTTAAAATAAGAGTAAACTTCCATTTAACCCTGTGAAATACGTATATACTATTAATTTAGCCTTTAACTATAGGATTATTATTGTTATCTCACTTCAAAATTTTTTTCAAGAAAAAAACCATCCTCATCATGTATATATATATAGGGACAAATCTAAAAATTAATTCCAAGAGAGATGAAAGTTTTCAAATCAAAGATTTGAACTAATAAAAACAAATTTTACAATATAAAAGAGGCAAATTCTTATAAATTAAAAAAATAAATCAAGAATATAATATAAAATTACACATGCAAATACATATATATATATATATATATTAAATTTTTTATATTCAAATATTTTACAAATACATTTTGAAATTTGTAAAATATTAAAAATTTTACATACTAACCCCACCTAAGTGAAAAGGTAGAAAAAGAGTTAAAAGAAGAAAGAATGAATGTATCAAGAGAAAAGGGAGTGGGTTAGCTATGAGGGTTGAGTTATGTTATGTATAGTTTGAAAATGGATAGACGACACATGATGGTTTTTCTCCACTGATGTAGGGTGACACACGGAAACAACGACATCTCATTGGTTCCTCACTGTTCGAACCAACATATGTAGGTCCCACCCACATTTGGACCACATGTGCAAGTTTTGTGGCACTTATATTCTACCCCACATGACCAAATACTCTTTTGTTTGAATTTTGGTTGAGTGGTGATATGAGAATGACACTTTTTAAATAAAATTCTTGTCATAAAAATTTTAAAGAAAAATTATACTTTTAGATCTTATAGTTTAATTTAGTTTTTAATTTGGTCCTTATAATTAAAAATTTGGCAATTAAATCCTTAGAGTTTATATAATTTTAATTTAGTTCATGTCATTTTATTTTTATCAATACTTTGGCATATGTGAATTATTTTTATTTTATTATCTATTATTATCTTTTTTATTATCAAAAATCATATGTACCTAGGGTGTTAAAATAATATGCAATAAGTTACATCAGCAAAATTGAACAGAATATTAACAATAAAGAATAAATATGAAAATTTGTAAACTTAAGGATTTAATTACAAATTTTTAAATTATAGGGACTAAATTAAAATTTTAAATAAAACTATAAAGACTGAAAGTATGATTTTTTTTTTTCATTTTTAACCTAAATATAAGATGTGTAAAATTTCTCAAAAAATTGATAATGCGATATCAAACTATATATATATATATATATATATATATATATATATGTATATATATTTGTATATTATTTTTATTAAAAAAATTTGTCTATAAAAAAAATTATCCAATCACACTTTACATGTGTCGTTGATTCAAGAACAACTGTCATCTTGACAATTAATTTGCTTTTTAGTGGGAACTTGTTGTAATGGTTTGCACCACCAATTTGTGAAAAAAAAAAAAAAAAACTTTTGAAGAGCATTGATCATGCTTTCTTTTGTTGTTGGTGATTGAAGTGATGCCAATATTATCAACTAAGATCGCCCGAATCGTGATTATGGCCCACCAAATTGTGCTTATCAAGGAAAACCCACCAATGAGACCATAAATTACAACGTATAATTAGGTGTTATTAAGAGACATGATACTAGAAGCCCCGTTAACTTTCTAATCATCTTTTGTTTGTTTTCGCAACCATTACTTTGGAACCATCCAAAAAGGATATATACTATGTGTGAGTGTGTGTGTATAAAGAGATAATATTAACCCTCTCAAAGTCCATCTATATATAATAATATGGCTTAGTTTTTAAGTTGGAAATCCCTTTTATGGATATGTTCAAAGCACTTTTTTAAGCACTCCATCCCTTGACACTTTGTGGGAAAGACTCGATTAGCCCCTCCATGTACTCCAAGTGACACTATTTACCTAATTCATTTTTATAACTCACAATTCCCTCCCTCTACTTTTAATTAACAATTTGGAGGATAGGTGGGGTGGAGTTAGCTTTAAGTCATGTGAAGGGACTAGATCTCTTTCTCTTTCTCTCTCCTAATTATTATATACTATTGTTAATCAAACAATAATAATGTACAAATATTATAAAATATATAGGTTCCATTTATCAAACATTATAAAGGCATGTTAGCATATCAATCACATTATTCTATGAAATTCACTTCTGGCTATATATTTAATATTCTAATTTTACAATTAAATTGATATATTTCTATTTCACAAAAAAATTTAAAAATGTATAAGTATCTACTACTAAATTCTATAATAAATATATAACATGTAATTTATTTAAAAGAGTCAATCAAATGATATTGAATTATAACAAAAAAATTATTATAAAATAAAATAATACAAATCCCTAGCAATTACACTTGAGTTTTATTATTTTTTAATAATAATAATAATAATAATAATCTTTGAAATAATCTAATCATGCTGGAGCTAAGCCAGGATTGTAATCCAGCATTGATGACAAAGAAAAGAAGCAATTATAAATTGGCATTGTGGTGTTGCTGAGTATAAAATACACTTTTGGAAGGTCCCGTGAATTGAGATATGAGAGGGAGAGAGGTTTGGTCAATCAATAAGACAAAAACAAGTGCGTGGTTTGTTAATAAAGTGAGAGACATTTAGACGGCTATATATATATATATATTGAAATTAATACAAATGGCACCCACATTACATAAAACCCAAAGACTTGCATTCTTAGGGGACATCTTCACATGACATGACAAAACTAATTAACTTCATGTCAAAACAAACACTCTTAGTTATTCCTATTTAATCATTATAAAGTATGATCACTTCCCTTTCCATATTACATGCACACAGTTTGATTAACACCGCATGCATGCCCACTAAACTGTTTGGAGTTATATATATATATATTATTCACAGATTGTCACTTGAACTTATCTGGGTTATATATTCTTTGCTTTTTCAATAATATTCCTTCCTAACACTATTCCAAACTTGGGCTTTGCTTTGTTAATATTGATGCTTCAACTTCCTATATTTAGATACAGAGTTATTTAGTTCTTGAACTTAATTTTAGGTTCCCTTGTTTTCTTCTAGGTAGGTGAGGATATAGACTAAAATTTTATTTGAATCCTTCACAAATACATCATTTTTTAAGTTGATCTCCACTAAATTTTTGTTTACACTTTGGACCTCGTGTTTTGAAATTTATGTAACCTTTTTTTCATATAGTAGGGACATTTTAGAAACCAACTTGCATTAATATCATATCTTTTCTCCAACAATCTTAAAAACACATTTTCATCGGCTTAATGTATTTAAAAGTATAACTTCTTTATAAGAGTAACATATATATATATATATATATATATATATATATGTAAATGGCCTGCCTAACGTTGCTAATGAATATAATGACATTTAATTATGTCTCATCACAAAAATTGTGTCATATCACTAAATTTGTTGACAAGGTTAAATTAGAGAAAGAATTAGATTGGACTAATTTTAAATTTTGATAGACCAAAATGAGAGAATAAAAATTTGTTAGAAACTATTTGAGAATCAGTGCATATGTAGAAAACCAAACTAGTATTTTAATCAGGCAAGGACCAATATTTAATTTTCGGTAAACTTTTCTGTTTTTTATTCATTTTGATATAGAAGTCCATTAGTCTAATTAATATTTTTCATTTTGGTATAGGGTTATACAACAGATAATTTTTTAAAATTTTTGCCACTCTGATGAAGACAAACCTCGATTCGGATAAGCATATAATCAAATATTATAATAAGCTCTGCTATATCTTTTTATATTTAATCTATTAATTCTTCTGTTATTTTCAAAAGCAGCGTGCTTAGGGACAGTGGATACAGTGAATATATACAATGCCAGGTGTGATAGAATTAACAATTTGACATAGAACTTAGTCTTATCGTATAAAATAAGAGAACTTAAATTTAATTTGAAGCAAAATAAATTTCAATAGAAATCGCATAAATTAAGGTTCCTTTGTCGCCAAACTAAGCTGTCGAATGTAAAAACAACTCTGCATTAGATTCTCATACCATGATTGAACGAGGAATCTCCCTTAATAAATCCACATTTAGGTTCATATTGAGACCCCAAAACGAATTAATATAATTAATGTACATGTGGGACTTGGTACTAGAAAAGGGTTTAAAGCATTTCTTAAAACCTACGTGATGTGCTTGTTCTAACAAAAACAAAAAATAGTAAAAAAAAAAAAAAAAAAGGTAAAGTTGGGATCACTAATTAACAAATCCTTAATTAGACTTTGCCAGAATTTGTCTATTGGGAAACTCCAAGCAGACCTTAATGATACCCTAAATTATTAATTTAAAGGTCTAAAGTTGAGATTGAGATCATGTTAAGACAAGCTTGTTTAGATTGCAAGAAATATTGGTAGTTAAAGTAAGTTAACATGTGTGCATGAAGTAATCTCAAGCTTAGATATTTTGGGAGTTTCTAGTAAGATGAACAATCTGCACAATTTGAATTTTCTTTTAAGGTTAGGAATATGGGGTACCATTCAACCTTTATGGTACTTATTTGTCAACAAAGCCATGTGTTGTCAGTGTTCAAAGTTCAAAGTTCAAACCAATCTAAGCGAAAATTAAGTTTTAAACTATTATGGCAGTGAATGCTGCAGCACTTGCAGGTTAGGAATTGAAGGACAAAAAACTAGTCAACCCCAAGTCACAAGGGTAAGTAACAAGAGTGAAGAATGAACCTGGATTAGGTAGGAATTTTATTATTCGTCTCAAGTTAAAGTTTGATCCCTGGACTCAGTCTATTACGTTAATGATACTTCATAATAAAGAAATTGAAACTTTCATACAATGAAGTTGTATTAGATGTACTTACACAGCCTCGTTACTGAAATTGACAAAGGAAGCATCCTTCAGGGCTGGTAGGTTAACCTTTTCATTGTAACCTAAATTGTAAGGCTTAAGCATGAGTATTTTTTTCAAAATAGTGATCTAGCTGTAGTTGAAACTTGTCATAAGTAACATCACGATGACAAGAAATGAATGATTTAACAGTAGGAAAATTTCGTCGAGGGTGTTTCTTGATCAGTACTGCATGATATTAATATTGCCCTTCGTACTGGTTTCACAGTGTAGGCACTTTCCCACACAGACTCTCATTTTCGCTATGTCTCAAAGACACCGTATTATATAGAATGAAGTTAGATTATCTTTATGGTGAAGTTGATTTTCTTTAAGCAGATTCTGGTTTAGATTGGGATAGACATCCTAACACAAGTAAGTCAAACAATCTCATTTTCTGCAGTGCAAAGAAGCAGCCTATCGTTTCCTCTTATGAAGAGCCAAATTAGGTTCATTTTTTTGGTCAGTAAAAAGCCAAGTTAGCTCAAACATGGAGCAATTGCATTCACAAAAACTCTTGGGCCAAAGTCCAATAAATTTTGAAGTGGTGGGTTTGAATTCAAACTCCATTTCAATTTAACATAGGATCAGTATAAAATGTTTGGATGATGGACCATGTATATATTCTATAATATGAGAAAAAATTAATAGAATATATTTGAATTTTTTAATAAATAAATAGTGTTTTCGCTTCAATGAGCTCTAAAGTTCTATGCTCAAATTAGGATCATTTGTACAATACAAAATAAAGGACGTATCATCTAAGAAATCACATTTTTAACATTCAATCTGTTGAGAGAGAAATTAAACTTAGGTGATAAACGAAAACAAAGAAAAATAAAAGAGAATAAGAAATGAATATAAAATAAAAACTAACAACTATAATTAAATTAATTATATTATAATCAAGTCAATTCCAACTAACTAGTCATAAAAATAGAAGTTCCCTATGTATTTGCTTATATAAGCCCATACAATCAAACACAAAACTCACGCTGAAGTTTAGAAAGTTGGGCTAAACATTAACAGCCCTACACAGAGAGACAAATATCAATACAACCCAATAACCCACCTAACTGTTAATCATGCTCATACCCAAAGATGATGAAATTTCACTTCCCTCTCGACTGTGGAGGCAAGAAGTGCAAACCAAAATTAGAGTTGCTTCAATTTTAACTTCATAGCCGCAAAAGGTGAACACAAGGTCATCTCCAATGATAAAATCAATTTCGTGTAAGAAAAAGGGACAACTGAATTCTCTGATAGAAATACTACACAACTAAACATTAACTCTTTGAGAAAAAAAAAAAAAAAATCTCCTCATGACCATTCTATAAAAAATCCGAGAGCGAAACTAGTATATTACGTTTTCATTGGATAAGTTGCCGGCCTTGAATTTGATAATGAAGAGCAACAAGGCTAAATAAATAACTATTTGATACAAGAATGAATATATCATTACAACGACAAAATTATGTATGTTCAAAAAGCTACAATAAGAATTATATGATGTGAGTATCCAGGGAAGACAAGAATATGGAAATAACAGACATATACCTTGGAATGCACCACAGTACCAAGGAACAGTAACACAAAAAACCAGTTTACAACCTTGGTGGAACCAAGATAACGATGAAAAATGAGCAACATGGACTGCAAGTGAAACATTTGCAGGCTGCTAACCGTGATTATACCAGGACTTACACTTGAGCTCGGATTCATCCAAACAAGCCACACCAAGCACCCTTTAAATTAATTTTTCTTATCAGAGCCCTTAAGATTGAGGTTAAACCATTTCTTTTTGCCTGATTTATCCTTGCCATCTAAGCTTCCATCTTCTCCAGGGCTTTCTACCCTGGAATCTTCACCGGTGATTTTGCTACTACTTCCATTACTTAAATTACTACTGCTCCCACTAATAGAGATTGACTTGGCGACAGTGAAGGTAGAATGGATGTTGTCTCTTTGTTTCAGAAGTTCATCCACCTGAATAGCGAGTTAAACTTAAAAAATCAGAGTCCATAACACACAATATGAGGAAAGCTGACAGAATAATTGAATGGGAAGTTGAACTGTTGGAGATGTCTTGAGATGGGCATAACACATTACATCCAAACGAGCAAATTTCAGTTACCTTCCCTCTTGTTTCAGAAATTATATGAAACTACAAGTTTTAGAAATTTCATAATTTACTACTCAAAGAAATACCCTGTTTAATTTTTCACTGAACAAATGTACACTCTCACAGCCTCCCATTAAGGTGAAACCAGATCATGGAAGTATACTTAGGTTTTAATATAAGGGGGAGGTCATGTGTATTATTCAAAAATGGCAGGGGACATTGTTAATTTCTCTACGCACAATTAGCCTCTAGAATCATTTATAATTTATCATTACATTTATTGGTTTCCAGATGTCTCTTTTAGAATCTATAAGTGCATTCAATGCAGACTAGCAATAACAAAAATTCTACTTATTTCTGTTTTGTTCATAACTTACTGTCGAAACCCTGACATATTTTGAGAAAGAGGATAAAATATGCTAAAAATACCTCTCCTTTTTATGTGAGAATTGATTGCTTCTTCCCCTAGGTAGGAAGATTTGAGTTGTTCCTATTCAACAAGAAATCAGTTATCTATAATTTGCCACTTAATATTGTGCATTTTCTGGCTATTCTAAGCAAAAAATTAAAATCAATCTGGCTTTGTCACAATCCAATAGAACAACTATAATCTTTCCCTAATGTTTTCACCTAAGCGGTGAGCAAATTAAATGGTAAAATGAATGCATCCAGAGAGCCCTTTGTATTGCTACTGTAGCACAGGGTACAAGAACATACTGACTGTTTTTCTCGGGTGTATCTTTCAGTCACTTCTTGGTAGCGTGCTAATGCCTGAAAAAAGAATTGAGGAACGATATTTTAAGTACCTTAATACATACTTTAAAACACCAATGATTTAAGCTAACAATAACCTTTCTGTATTCTGATTCAAATTGGCGCAAATCATTCCTCTTTCTTAGAATTTGAGCTTCAATGTCCTTGAGCTTTTGCGTGGTATCCTCATAAGAAGTTGCACAAAGTGCCTCAATTGTATAGGTAGCAGTCTTAAAGAAGTTATCTCCTGGATAATATTAAACTTCAATCAGTGTACATCTAACTCAGTTTACATTAATAAAATAGTCCAATTAAGCAAAACGGCAATGAGACCAAGAAATTATTCAGACCATAAACAGCAAATATATGAGTGCCAGGCTTCAATTCTGAGACTTCACAAGGTTGAAGACCTTCCAATCTTTTGAAGAAAGCAGCTTCAGGATCCTTGGCCATCGCTAACTGCAACAGAGTACTGAAAGTGATAACACCACTTTCCAAACCCCCTCATAATAAGGAGCAAGGGAAAAAAACGGGAAAAAAATTAAAATGCATTGGACATATGTGCATACTGCATTCACAGTTGAATCCATTCTGTACACTTGAAAATGTAAGAAATACATGCCAGCAGATGTCACCTTGCCAGTCTTCTCACTATCTTCCTGTAAAAAAATACAATCTATATAAATTCAATATCAAATAGCCTTAGAACAATCTATTTAATTTTCTTACATTCAATTATCATGGCAATTTAAATACATGAATAAGAATAGATATGGTGAGGAAGCGCAAGTGCAAAGCATTTAAACAGAGAGCAATCCATCTCAATCTGGATGTGGCCAGCATATGCATGAGAACTTGCCCACTTTCAGCATTTGAATACAATGTAGGAAGCAAAAGGAAAGAGAGAAGGTTCGATACTCAATATTAAAATATAGTTCACTTTTAGTAGGGGGCTAACCATCATAACGTAAGGCACTTAAATATCTGGACAAAGTTTAAACTGTAAAATTCATCACAGTTGTGTATGCTTCATTTGGCTTTCTGCAAAAATTAAAAGAAAAAGGAACATATTGATATTTTTATTGGATAAACTTAGATGTGATTCATAAAAAGAGCCCTGAAGTCCCATAATAAATCTCTATCTTGGAGTTCAGTAGCTCTGAATTAACTGGTACTTTACTAACGAACCAACATAAATAGCATATTTTTAACTCCTGAAATATTTTTAGGAATAAAAATGTTTTATAAGAGAAGGAAGAGAGAATTCTAAAGTCAATGCAAATCTATTAGGATTTTTGAGAATACAATTAGAGCAAAAAGGAAGGGACTAAACACATCATTGAAAGACTCAATTATGGTGTGTATATAAAACTGACCCTTTAACCTCCATCTATACTAATACTATGGACCACACATTTATTTGAGGAAGTTTGGGCGCACTACAAGACTTTCCTAAATTCCCAATACCTCTAACCTAGGACTTTGAATATGAAGTACAGGTTAGAAATCTTCCTCTAGATATCCAATGATTAACATCCTCCAAAAATCTAGCACCAGCAATTGCTAGAATCATTTCCAGAAAAAACAATAATAACCACCTAGCTATTGTAGAAATAACTAAAGTTGTGTAATATCAAGCAATCTTGAGTCATAAATGCTTCTCTACCACAAATGAAACCACAGAACTAGTCTTTTTATAGTATTTAAACACTATAAAAAGATGTCATGGTTTCATCTTGGCCCCAAAATTTATACAAACTCATAGAACCCGATATGTTCTAAAGGGTCACATGAGTTATTTAGCAGGGAGGAGATTAGTGAGATCTGATGAGGTGTCCAAAGGGATGGGAAAATTGTAACTAACTAGTCACATGGGCCATGAAGTGCAAGAGAGAGAAAGGTAGGCTGATGAAGGTGCATTTTAGAGTGATTTGCAAGGCAGGGAAGACAAGGAAGATTTGCACTCAGTTTGGGAGAGACTCTAGCCTCTTGAAAGCAATAGAACCTGATGGACCCATGGTTATTGGGGTTGGGTCTATGGAAAGATATAACAGAAAGAATAATGGATCTGATGAGGTGTCACAAGGAGGGACAGTTATAACTAACTAGTCACATGCATTAGGGGGTTGGTGGAGTTTATTAGATAGGTCCGGGAGGGAGAAAAGGCAAGAAAGATTTGGCATTTGGCTTAGGAGAGTTTCTGGTCTTTTGAATACTAGAGAACCATTTTACTTTTCTGTTATTTCCTTCTTTAGCTATTCTACTGCTATATCTGCTATTCCTAGTGAGTTTGTATTTTTGTTTGGCTATTATCTAGAACTATACCTCTTTTTTATGCCTATTTTTGGGCCTAGTCTACTGATCTCCATCATTTTGGTATCAGAGTCAATTCAATTCAGGGTAGGAAAAGGGTAGCAAAAGCTTGGAACTTGTGAAGAAATTAGAACATGTCTTGATAGGGATGAAGAGTGAGATAATCAACAATATGGGACATAATGAAGGATTTGTACCAAAAGGTTGATCAATTAAGGGAATATGTAGATTTTAGACAAGAAAAAGAGAAGGACGGATTAAAAGGGGGACTACCAAATGGTCTGTCCATTGAAGTCGATTAGAGCAAAGATATTCAAGGAAATTGAAAATTGCACCAGTTAAAAATTCTGATGAATCAGTCTATGTCGCATGCGAGGATAACCCAACAGAAGAAATTACAGATCCAATTGAGGGAGATAAGGCAAAATTCATAAACAAATTCTCGCCTTTATTGCCAAAAAGAGAGGGAGATTTGCGAAGATTGGCAAAAGCAAAGGTCATAGGGTTCTTATTGATGCTAAAGGGAGATGATGAAGACAAAGAAAACAAACAACTGGTGTCCATAATGAGTCTCGTGCAGATGGCGCGAGGGGGGAGTTCATGAGTGGAGAAAAGGTTGACCTAGCATATGACCTAGGAGGCATTGTTAAATTTGAGCCAAAGGGAGGAAAGCGTGCTTTCCATAGGGTTGAGGTGTTTTCAGCATAAAATTGCAGCAAGACTCGTCAATTTTCAATGGTAAAAGCACCAGAAATTTTCGAAGTTGAAGAAGGGTAAAAGACCAGAAAAGGGAAGCTCGAGTGCAACAATAACTCACGTAGCTTGCCGAATGTTTTATTCCTCACCATCAATCCAGAGAAGTTCAAAGTTGTATTCCTAGAAGAAATTCCAGATGATGCAATGAAGCTAGCCTTTGCAGTTTCTAATGACGTTTAGAAAGAGGCAAACAGGAGAAATGGGTCATGTTCGACCCATGACCTAGCTGTGATTAAAAGAGCCACTAAATTAGGCATTGATGGGAAGTGGGTTTTGGATCAGGCTAGAAAGGTTAGTTAGGGTAGAAGTCCAAAGGTGAATGGAGAAGGGAATTTGACTGGGTCTAATGGTTTTTTAGCTCAAATCAGGGTTTGGGCTCAATCTTCTATAATGTCTGGATCCACAACCCAGAATTCATGGATTAATATGGCTTATGAAGAAAAGGGAAATCTCCTACTAGAGAGAACCCAGGAAAACAGGTTAACCAAGGGCCCAAAGTGGCGTGAAATTGGCACCCAGTGGTCAGAAGTCAATGAAGCCCTTGACCCAACCCAGAATCATGAACTCAGGTCAAACAGTCATCTTGATTTGCAGAAGAAAGGCGATACGAAATCCCAAGATAGCATCCCTATATCTTCAACGAATATGGAGGCAAAAGTAGAAGAGTCACAGAGGCAGCGATCACAAGAACATGGGAGCAAGTTTTGGCTTATGGTGGAGTCCTAAAATTGCATTTTCTAGCTACCCGAATTTTTGAAGTGGTGGAAACCATCATGACCCACACCAATCAATTCAAACCACTGATTCATTTGAACGGAAAATCAAGGGTACCAAATAAAAGAGAGCTGGAACTCAACGCAAACCATGGCAGAGCTCAAATTCAGCTGTTATTAATGGATTGTGAAGAGGACAAGGAAGGTAAAAGGGCAAAAGTACTCGTGCAGAACATTGATCTTGAGTGATGCGTTAGGAGCACAAATGGATGGGAAAAACAGGTGAGTAAATTCCTGCAGATATCCAATGGACGAACACCGACCCTTATTGCTGATACTTGTGCCCAATTTCATATAGATGAGTTACATGTACTGGCTGTGCATAAAACACAAGTAGCTATACATGAAGCACCAAAGTTGAAACGCAAAAAACAGTGGGTGTTCCGCGAAGCCAGCAATCCAATTACACATCCTACTTATTCTTGTGACAATCCACCAAACCATGTGTGCTTTGAAGACAGACGTGTTGGTGTTTCCATTGCTTCAACACTCAGATTACAATGCAGTATAAATAAAACTGCATAATATCTCTATGCCAACCCAAGTTTGAGAGGATATCAACTAGACATCCCTGCACATCCCTCTGAACCTAGTCAGTTTGCATTGAAACTTACAGATGGTGTAAGTATATATTTGAAGGATATTGGGCTTAGTAACGAAGACAATGCAGAGGTAGTTCAATTTAATGAAAAGGTGGCATTTAGCCTATATTTCATCTAGATATATGAAGGAAAAATATCTACAACTATGAGAAATGATGAAAGAGGAGAGGTGGAGCAATTAGCTTCACCACGGCAGTCTTCTTGTGATGTTGACGAGAGCCTTTCAATTATGATAGGAGCTCGGGCCTCAAGGGTGGAGAATAGGGATGTTGAAGACGCTTGCACTGTTGGTAGATGGGTGCAGCCAAAAAGGCCAGAGAGGGCACTATGGAGGCATATTTCCCTCCCCCTCAATCCAGTGGTAAAATACTGTGGCAAAGTAGTTGAAGTCTCTACTTTGTTTTCTGAAAGGAAAACCACTGTACTTAATCTGCAAGAGAAAGTTAGCAATATGGGGTTGCCTTCTGACATTACTCATGTTGGTTTGGTATTGGTTGACGGGGTGGAGAGGGACAGCAACAAAAAAACAGTAACCTTATTGAGACTACATGATCGAATTGCTCACACGGTTTTTGGTAGCAGCAGCTGGTTCTTACAGTGGCTCCATTATGATTGCCCAGCAACCATGGCCATGTTAACAGTGAAAGAAGAATACATTGTACCTGATATTGGTTTTTCTGTCCAGTTTTGGCAATCATATGTAGGATTGGGAGATGCTTGTTTTGGTTTTTGAAGGAGGCAAAATCACAGTATTAATGGAAAGAAACAACCAGTTCCTACTTCTAATTCCCACCTTGAGGGCAAGGTGAAGCTTTGAGGGCAGGGTAATGATGGACCCATGGTTATAGGGGTTGGGTCTATGGAAAGATATAACAGAAAGAATAATGGATCTGATGAGGTGTCATAAGGAGGGAAAGTTGTAACTAACTAGTCACATGCATTAGGGGGTTGGAGGAGTTTATTAGATAGGTCTGGGAGGGAGAAAAGGCAAGAAAGAATTGGCGTTTGGCTTAGGAAAGTTTCTGGTCACTTGAATACCAGAGAACCATTTTACTCTTCTGTTATTTCCTTCTTTAGCTATTCTACGGCTATATCTGCTATTCCTAGTGAATTTGTATTTTTGATTGGCTATTTTCCAGAACTGTACCTCTTTCTAATGCCTATTTGAGGGCCTAGTCTACTGGTCTCCATCAGAACCCCTTTTCTTTTGCTGGTTTCTTGTTGGTTATTGCTGAACTGCTTTCATTCAGCCATAACCAACTTTTTTTGCCATTTTTTATGTAATTCTGCTGCTGTATGGTGCTCCTTTTACACTGTTCATCTTGTTTGGGGAGGAATATTTTCTTCCAAGTAAGAAGATACAGTGACAGTTCCATCACAAACAACCAACAGTAATTGGTCAGATCAGTTGTAAAACGTTAAATGAAGAAGGATTGGCATTATATATACTACCTGCAATGCCAAACCATAGCCACCATTTGCATCATGTTCGAAGTAGAGCAACTGCAAAATCAGATTCCAAGATTAGAAATCAATACCATATTACCCAGAAGCAAAATTGCAGGAGACGGGTAAAAAATATTTAATAAAATAATTTATTAAAGTAAAGTCATTATTCACACCTTGAATTTGCTTTGTGAAGTTGAAGTAACTCTTACTACAATCCCTGCGTCAGCTTGCTGCTCATTTATTGTGACACCAAAAAAATGAGCACATTGTTTCTCTACCTGTGACAAATTGTAACATTAGCAGAAGAAAAACACCACCAGTAAGACTATTGTTTGCTCCATCAACATAAATAAAGTAAGAACCTTTCCACTAACTGATGTTCCAATAGGAAGGGGTCTGACAGTAACTGTGCCATTCAGGGCTTCTTCAAGAACATTTGCTGAAATGGTAGTCTTGATAGGGACACCCAGCTTGCTTTAATCAAGGAAGACAAAAAAAAAAAAAAAAACAAATCAGAACTAGACAATTTTGAAAATCTAGTGTTATGAACTAAATGCCCACCTGAATAAAGCAGCAAACATCGTGTTAACAGTACCAAGATTTGAGAGATCAATTTCCATGTCCAAGCTATCAGCATCAAGTGCCTGACAAGAATTAGCATCAAATTCCGAATCTTTAAGAACGTTAAACATCAAAAAGGAAATGCGTAGGAAAGAGTACTGAAGTAGAAGGAGGTGAAAAAAATCAAGTAACATGGCACATGCATAACTGATACGAGCCACATGATCATATAGATAAATAAACTATGCAAACCTTACCTCAAAGAAAATTAGAAAAAAAAAAAAAAACATGTAAACCAATAGTAAGAACTTGAATAATGCCAAAGCATCCAAAATATTATAACAATGGCATGCCATGATGCAGATAAAAAAACGCTAAAAAAAATTAAAAATTAGTGGCGAAGATCACTATCTACCAAAAGGATGCAAAACATAAAATTAAACAAAAATAAAACATGTATACAAATTTCTTCAAGTTGTGCATAATTCAAATCATAAGTTCATAATAGATACTCAAGGACCCAATGCAACACAGTATGAAGCCCAAATGGCATGCTCTCTAGGGAAATTGTAGCCAATTAGTCAGGTGTCAGTTTCTTTTTTTTTTTTTTTTTTTACTCCCTTTTTTCCTTTTGACCAAGGGAAGGACGGGGTGGAGAAGGTGCTACATTAGATCAACTAAATTGAGCTCCAATCTATCGTTTCTCTCAGTTTCTCTTTCTGTTTCCTCTAATCTCTATCCTTTTTTCTATTCAAAGACCAGAAACTCTAACATGGTACCTTAGGAAGCAAAGTTGGGGGATCAAAAAGATGTCTGATAAATATATTTGAAGTTCATTGGTGTCAAGTTCGATCAGATTGAATCTTCAAGCAATAGTTGAAACAGCCAACATCCTAGCTCTGAAGAAGCAATAACTATTAAAGAATAAAGACTATAAAGTTATGGATGGGCTCAACAATCAATTTTGATGAATTCTACAATTTTGGTTAAACAAACTATTCTTGTTTCTATATTCAATATTGCAGCAAACATAGAGGAACAAGAAAAGAAAGATACAGAAAACAGAGCGTTGAATTAACATGATGAATGATAGGAAGAAAGGGACCTCAAATCCTGCACTGTCATATTGCCTTCTCTTCTCTGGATCAGATAAGATATTGTACGAATATGCAACCTCTTTAAATAACTCTGAAGCTTCAGGATTGTTAGCATTCTTGTCAGGGTGGTATCTGTCAGATGAATGGAGTTAATATCCCATTTTAAATGAAATATGTAAAAGATGCCACACATCGTCATCATTGTTGTCATTCTTATCCAGTAAGTAATTACATAAAGTCTTTGATTTCAACATACTGCAATGAGGAAAAAATAAAATCAAAAATAAAATTAAAAAGACAAAAGAATCAAAGTATATACTCATATCAATATGGCTCTAATTGATTTGTTCATTCCCCCTTCCTCCCTTTAAGAAGGAAAGCAAAGGAAGACTCAACAATACAATCAATTTAAGTAACTAGTCTTCTTTTCTTACTCTATCATGCATTTTTACCTTGTAAATCCACCATGCAAATAAGAACTTGAAAGACAAGTAGACTACATCAGTAAGTACCATAAGCTAGATAGCCGCTATGAAGGATAACTTTAAAAATTCTGCAACATGCCACTTTTAGATCCAGAAACGTTACCTTTATAGGACAATATTTATCTCCCTTTCAATATTTTTCAAACATGAGAGTGAAGTATTGTATTTGGCAAGTATCAGAGAACATCAAGAATTATGCAAGTTGCTCCACGTATTCAGTCTTTAAGTCAATGCAAAATGTAATATGAAAGCCTGATGTAAATAAAGTTCATCCTCATTGAAGAAGATTATCTTACTGCATTACATTAATAATTCACCGAGCAGGCCTCTTCTCTATTAAGATCTTATGGCATGCAGAGAAGACTGAGAAATAACCACTCCAGTGCAGAGGAAATTAAGTAACCAGAAAACAAAGCAAGAGTTAAGGTTTTAACTAACTTCAAAATCCAGGCACCATTAAGACCTAACAGTGCATGTTAGTAAGAAAGAGTACCCATCGATTCTGGAGATCGTAAAAGAAACATAATAGCTTTCAGAACAAACAGAACCCCATGCATATAAAGTTCGACAGAAGACTAACACAACCAAAATTGAAAAGATTTGGACAAGATGCTACAAGCAAAACATACTTGAGAGCGAGCTTTCTGTAGGCCGTTTTTATTTCCTGATCATTTGCGTCTCTTGACACGGACAATACCTCATATGGGTCTCGTCGAATTGATGGGACAGAAGGTCCATCCATCTTGGAACCCGTCCCCATTCCCGCTGTCGACTCCTTTTTCTCACAGAGCAGCTAAAACAAGTTTCCCCTTTTGGTTTTCAGAATTTATTGTATTCTTATCTTCTTCAATTACCGAAATCTGCCACCGGAGATTTCAAACCCAAACCACCAAACGCAGAACCAATAACAGAAAAACACTTCCCACAGGAGAAGACGACACACGATTCAAAGCGTCATTGGGTCGCTAACATTTTCCTCGAAATGTCAAAAAGATGAAAATTTATCAGCTGATGAGAATTGAGATCTTGCCCAAGCTGTGTGGTCAAATTTACGAAGGAAAACAAAAGGGCGAGATTGGGCCTTTTGAATTTACAGAGTCAGAAAGAGAAAAGAAGAAAAGACCGTGTGAAAGCCAGAAGGGCCATGTAATTGTACAACTACGACGCGATTGTCCAAGAAGGCTTTCGCCTTTACTTTTTCATTTTCTTCCGTAGATATTGTTTACTCTGTCCTCCCACCTTCTACAAAATTACGTCATTTTCTATAGCTAACATAACAGATCAGAATCTAATGTGTATATTAAAAAAAAAAATTCTGCTGGCCAAGGAAACTTAGTTTTTCTGTTCATTATTGTAATGTTTTGGAGCTATTATTTAATTATATAATCTGCATAAATTATTAGAACATAACATTTCAATTAAATTCTAAAATATACAAGAAATTTTTGAAAAGTAAAAAAAAAAAAAAGGAATATCCAGGGAAGAAAATAGCTACATATTATTTTTATTAAAAATTTGATATAAATTTTGTTTAATTTGTAATTTTTTTAACAAAACAACTTATTGTAATTAGTTATATTTTTTATTATATTCTCTAATTAAAATATGAAAATGTATAGTATTTTAATAATATTATAATAAGTGTATATTTTTGTTGTTTATTATATAATTTTTTAATTAAATCATATATTTATCATGTTATTATTAAACATTTTTATTTTTTTGTTTTAAATAAAAAACTTAATCACCAAAATATAAAAACAAATTGAATTTTAGTTTAATCTTTATAACATCTATAAGTTACTTGACAGAAAAAACATGTATCCCAAAGTGGCAGATATTTAAAATAAAAATTTGTTATTTTGTAAAACCAACATTAACAATAATTTACTATCGGATTTAATAAAACCAGTATTAACTATGCCCTTAGTTATACATGTTTTGGGACAAAAAAATTACGGTACCAATAGGTTTTTTTAAAAATAATATAAATTAAATTTATATACAAAATACAACCGACAAAATCACCTAACACTGTGTTCACGTAGTATTTGTATATTATATATTTAGGTCTAAAGGTTTAATTAAAATACTGATTGTATACATTTAATAAGCAAAGTCAGAATTTTTCTTGTTCATCCCACCTCATATAAGGGAACTTTAAGTAAATTTTCTAAATATTTATTGCCCAATGTAATGAGACAAACATAACACAAGAATAAAACTTAAGTAGGACAAGATTGAAGCAAAAGCACCATGAATGTCTCTTTTGAATTATTCTTCAACTTGTCAAAAACTTCCTTCGATCCCTCCAACAACAACTTTCTCAAGTCCTTCATCTTCCTTCCTTACGTTTTCATCATATATGAAACACACAACGTCATCTCTTCCTCCCCATCACCCAAATGTAGATGTTGTTTTGTGCCACTGCTCATCGACTTTCTCTACTCTTCATCATAAAGTCCATTTCATCATCGACAAACTCTATTAACCTCCTTTCCATCATCTCGTCACTTCCACAAAGTTTCCATCAGTTCTACAAGTGTTGTCGTGCATCATCACAATCGTTCAAGTCGTTTCCAAATCTTCTATCTAAACATTTCAAATAAAAAATCACACATCGCCAAAGACACCATCATGAAATTGTTTAAGCATCACCATCTTTCCACTAAACTCTTTTTGAAAACTCCATCTTCCTTAATCAACCTTGTTTCTATCTCAAAAACTCTCTCCACCTTATGTCTAATTCCGCTCACTCTTGTTACCCATCCTATAACGATCATTCCTTTTCCTAAATATGATTGACCTCTTATCTAAAACCCTTATTGTTCACATTATCCTTCTTCACAAAACCTTGATCCTTTATTCTTGCCCCAAGGACAATGAGCCTCTTTCCTAATACCTTGCTTTCTCTGTCCACAAGACAAAGGCCAAAGCTGCCTTTCTTCCCTGTTGGAAACTGCTATTTTCACACTTCATCCTCTACCCCTATATACTTATGATCTGCTATCTGACCTCCTTTTTCTCTCTCCTCATACCATCTACAAACCTTTCCCATCTATTTCTCATACCCTCTTCCCTTAAGTCATTGTAAAAAGTTCTTGCACACTAGACAAAAGCCTAAGTTTGGTTAAACCCATCCAATGATAAATTACTGCTTTAAGCTTTGTAGCAAACCTCGCATTATCTAACTTTTCTTAATTCTTAAAGGTTAACTTTCTCTCCTAAGCCCACCTTCCACAATAAAACGAGCTAGTCTTTATTCAGCAAATATTTCTCTTACACCCCATTTATGTTATTGGGTGCCTTGCATGTGCTGAAATTGAAACCTTCTAAAACTTTCGTTTTGCTTGTAATTTTAAAAATATCTTTACATCCATTATAGTTTTGTTAAGGCGCACTTGAAAGTTCTTAAACAAAAAACAAACTCGTTGGTTTGCTGAGAACAAATAAATAATGTGGAAAAACTTATGCCTTCAACCATTGTTATTGATGTGAATATAGATGTTTCTAAGCCTTTGTTTCTTACTCTCTCTAAGATGGTGTGTAAGTTTCAAGTGATGAGAAACTAAGCTTAGGGACTTATATTTATAGGAAAACTTGTGGCAACCACTCCGTTAATGGTTATCATTAAATAATGTAAGTGGATAGGTAATGTGTATGGAAAGATGAAAGTTTAGAATAATGGGATATTGCACTAAGTGAATGGATCACAGCTACGATGAAAGTCTATAATGATAGGTTGTTATACCTAACAAATGAACCATATCTAGGAAAAATGAATATTATAGGTTGTTATACCTAACAAAATAGACCATAGTTAGAAAAAATTAACATTCTCTCACTTTGTCCATTACACTCACTAATTTCAATATCCTCTTTCATACACATTCTAAAAGAGAAAGTCTAAATGCACAAATCACAAAAATAAGTCATCTATAAGTGAGTATTACCTTTTATGTATCATAATGCATATCATTTTCTCATCCTACTATAACTTAATGAATAAGTCATACGCTTATTCTGGGTTTTCTTAATGTTGTTTATTCTCTAAATATAAATGTGCATATAAAATGAGAAAAAAAAACTCATATTAAAATAAATAAGAGCTTTATTACAAATTATGATAATATACATCAAATACATAATGTAGAACCAAGTCTCATTCTAGTTACATGATCCTTAAACTTCATAGGTGGTATGCCTTTTGTTAAGGAATCAGCAATCATTAACTCAGTTCTTATGTGTTCAATAGAAATTTTATTTTCCTTGAAACGTGCCTAAATGACTAAGTACTTAATGTCGATGTGTTTACTTCAACTTTTACTTTTGTTGTTCTCAGCCAGAAAAATTGTAACTAAATTGTCGCAATATATTCTCAATGGCCTTGAGATAGAATCCAAAATTTTAAGACTAAAACTCTTAAGTCATACACCATCTGAAGTTACCTAAAAATAAGACACGAACTTAGCTTCTATAGTATAAGTAACAGTTAAAGACTATTTTGTGCTCCTCTAAGACATAGCTCCACTAACAAGTATGATGTTGATTTTCGAGAGTTAATGGAACTGACGAAATCTAAATCGGAGTAGCTAACTACCCTAAGGTTCTTAGTCTACTTGTACATTAGCATGTAATTTTTGGTACCTTTGAGATACCTTATAACCTTATTTGCAACTCTCTAATGATCTATCCTTGGATTATTTTGATGTCTATCTAACATCCTAATAACAAATGCAATGTCAAGTCTTGTACAAATCTGAGCATACATAAGGCTTCAAAAAGTTGAAGCATATGGAATGTTACATATATGTTCCCTATCCAAATTGTTTTTCAGGCATTGGTTTAAGTTGAAATTATCACCTTTTACAGTAGGTGCTACACTTGGTGAATAATCTTTCATTTGAAATCTTTCTAAGACTTTGTTAATATAGGTTTCTTACGACAAACCCAAAATACATTGAGTTTTGTCTCTATGTATCTTAATGTTAATGACATAAGATGCTTTACTCATATCCTTCATATCAAAATTCTTAAAGATAAATTGTTTCACCTCATATAAAAACCCTTTTATCATTAGTTGTAAATAATATATCATCCACATATAACACATGGAAACATATTTTATTTCCACTGACCTTATAATATATACGTTGATCTATGACATTATTCACCAGTCCAAATGAGGAGATAATTTCATGAAACTTAAGATATCATTAGTAGGAGGCTTGTTTCAATCCATATATGGATTTCTTAAACTTACAAACTAAATGTTCACTGGCATTAGAGGAAAATCCTTTAGGTTCTTTTATATATACCTCTTCTTTGAGATCCCCATTAAAGAATGTCGTTTTCACATATATCTAATGTAATTCCAAGTCAAAATGGCCAACTAATGCTAATATAATACAGAGGGAATTCTTCTTTGATACAGGAGAAAAAGTCTCCTTATAATTGATTCATTCCTTTTAAGTAAATCATTTAGCTACGAGTTGTGATTTATATCTCTTGATGTTACCTAATGATTCTTTTTTGGTCTTAAAAACCCATTTATAATCAAAGGTCTTTGAGCCACTAGACAATTCAACGAGATCTTATACTCTGTTAGACACCATAAAATCCATCTCATCCTTTATAGTATTAAGCCACAAATCAGATTCTTTACAGTTGTTAGCTTATGAAAACGTTTCAGGATTATCTTTGGCTCCTATGTTATAGTCAGACTCTTGTAGGTACACAATATAATCACTAAAAATTGATGACCTCGTAATCCTAGTCAATCTTCTTAATGTTGATTTAACATTATCTTAAGGAGCATGTTCTGCAACTAGTTGCATAACAAATTTTTGTGGCTGTTACATAACTGGATCAACTAATTCATGGTCAATAGTTTGTGGTTCCTTGATGATTGGATTTTCAACACCCATTTGCACCTAGGGGCATGAATTATAACCAATCTATTACTTGATGTGGGAGCTTAAGTTCTTAATTAATCATTACCAAAATCTAAGTTTTGAGTTTGATCACTTCCACTGATCAAGTCATTCTCAAGAAATTTAGCATTTATTGACTCCACAATCCTAGTGCTTTGTGATGGACAATAAAATCTGTATCCCTTAGATCTTTCGGCATACCCAATAAAATAGCCACTAATTGTCCTTGGGTCTAACTTCTTCTCTTATGGATTATAAATACACGCCTCAGACGAGCATCCTTATACGCGCATATGTCTCAAACACGATTTCCAACCTTTCATTAATTCAAATGGTGTTTTTTCAACAGCCTTGATTGGAACTTGGTTAAGTATATACATAGCCATCTTAAAGGCTTTAGTCTATAAGAATTTAGGAAGCTTAGAGTTACTAAGCATGCTCTACACCATGTCCAACGACATTCGATTTCTTCTTTCAGCAACATCATTCTAATATAGGGAATCAGACATATGTATTAGGCAACAATCCCATGTTCTTGAAGAAACTTCGCAAATGGACTAGGTGCTTATCCATTTTTAATGTATCTACCATAATACTCACCACCTCTATCTGATCTCATTATCTTAATTTGTTTACCACATTGTTTCTCTATTTCTACTTTAAAAACCTTAAAGGCATTTAATGCCTCATTTTTATTATTAAGTAGATAAAAATACATATATCGTGAGTAATCGTTAATGAAGATGATAAAGTATTTTTGACTACTTGAGTCTATATCTAGACTACATATATCCGTATGTATGATTTCCAACAAGACAGAACTCCTTTTAGCACCTTTCTTGGTCTTATTAATCTGCTTACCCTTGATGTAATCTATACAAGTATAAAAGTCAGTGAAGTCAAAAGTATTGAATATTTCTTCTTTTACTAACCTCTTTATCCTTTCTATTGAGATATAACTAAGTTTCCGATACCACAATATAGAATAATTTTCATTTGTAACACATCTCTTCATACCGATGCTACTAAAAGCATGCATGGTTTCATGTAATGAATTATCTTGTAATTGAATTTAGAAAAAATCATCACAAATTGTACCATTTCCAACATGATTAAATTTATAAAATAACTTCAGCATATTACTTGAAAATTCAAAAGAATATCCCAATGGTACAAGCTTTGAAATAGAAATCAAGTTCATAGAGAAACTTGGTACATAAAAATTCTTATCCAAAATTAAAACAAAACCAGAATTCAAAACCAATATGCACAACCTCAACCAGTGAGCCCATCTTATTTCTTGAGTAGATGTATTGCTCACTTCCCATTGGCTTCCTTTGGTTTAGAAAGCCCTGTAAGGTATTTGAAATATGGATTGTAGAACTAGAATCAATCCACTATGTGTTATTACTAACATCTACCATATTATATTCATAATAAAAGAATGAGATTGAGTTACTTTTCTTTTTAAGTCAGGCCTTAAATTTGTTCCAGTCCTTCTTCATGTATCCTTTCTTCTTGCAGAAAAACACTTAGACTCCTTCTTAATATCATCTTAGATGGGTCCTTTACCCTTCCATTTTCCCTTGGCTTATTTCTTGTCTTTCCTTTGAGTTGTCATATGTACACTTTCTCCCATTTCCGCTAAGAGTTTTTCTTCCTCTTGAATACACATAGTCATTACTTTATTGATTAACCATTTTTGTTTATATGTGTTGTAGGAGATTTTGAAATGCCCATATAGAGACAGTAGGGAATTCAAAATGATGTACACTAGGAAAGAATCAAGAATTTTAACCCCAAGTGTTCTCAATTAAGCCACAATATCCCTTTTCATTAATGATTTTCAACAAGTTATAGACGCTCTTATGCTCTCTTATTGATCCACTTATACTATCAGATATTTTAGATTTGATATACATCATGCTGAGGTGATTAGATCACTCTCAACGTTCATAAAGAGTTATTGCAGATACACTGCTAATATTTGTAGGTGTACGAGTTTCATCATTTCTAATGGCATAATCAACGTCCATCCACCCTAATTAAGAAGAATTTTCTCCTTCCAAATCTTATAATTATCCCTATTAAGTTCAGGAACTTGAAAATTAGAAATGTTAAGTGGTTGAAAAGCTGCATAAACATTACATGCATATATCAATAATTAAGGCAACGCTGAAAAATCCATATAACATGTTCTATTAATGTAAAAATGTAAATTAAACATGAGTATAGTAGCAAATAAAACTACATGTGGGCTCTACTAGCAAATAAAACTGTGCATGTGAGTTAAGTTTTATTTAATTAGAATCATGTATAAATTATGATGAAACTAGCAAATAATGCTCCATTTCCTTAATCTTTATGTGTAAATTAAGAAAAGGAAAAATTCACTATCTCATCCTAATTAATCATATATGTGACAACATTCCTGTGTGATTATGATTACGACATTGAAGATAATTAATTACATCTTGCTATCATTTTTCTTTATGTAATTTGATAACTTAATGTATAATTTTAGAATAATTAAATGTGTTGTGGCTAAATTCTAATTATGCCAAAATTCTACAAATTACATGACATCAAAATTTTCTTGAATGCTTGTAAATGACCATGCAAAATGCATAAATAAGTAATTTTCATAATGAGATTTTTAATCAATTAATTAATTAGTCAACAAAATGTGACAAATTAATTAATTAATTATCCATTCATTTAAAATTTATCCAAAGATGCCATAGAATATTGCTTAAAATTATGTTTTACGAAATTAAGCATTTAATTAAATGGCATAAAATTCAATTTCACAAAATATTAGATAAAATATCTTCAAATATTGACCAATAAGACTTAAGTTGCCTAAAAATAGATTTTTTTCAAAAAAAAAATTGAGTAGCACTGAGTAATAATAATTCAATAAATATATTTGAAACCAAATCAATGCATAAAGACATGTCTTAACTCAGTGGTTGGAACATTAACTTTTCTTACCTGGAGACACAAGTTTAAACCTTGGCTCTCCATATTTTCAATTTTGACAAATCATTAAGCATAATGGATCAGTCCCTAATTGGACCATATAGCTCGAGCCCATCAACGAAATAAAAAGGATCCAAAAAATAGCCCAAATCCAAATCTAGGAGAGAAAAAAGAAGATGCTGAAATGAAATGAGGTAAAACACATTGTCCTTCATGGAAAAAGGATGTAGCCACATACGAATGTCAAAATGACTTGTAGCTAGGCTCATCCCCTACCTCTAGATGAGTCATGTGGATTCAAAACTGACCCAATTCGGACCTAAATCGAGACCTAGCCATTTTTTGCAATTTAGGGCTTCTTTTTTAGCGTTTCAAAAGCCAAAATCGTTTAATTTTTCATGAGGATCAAGTTTATAAACTTAAAATCGTGAAAAAATGCAAAAATATTATCAACTCTAATATGAAATTTTTTTAAAATTTTAAATTTTGCAGATAGATGTTTAAGGGCTATGATATGACATGAAAGTTCTTAAACATACAAACAAACTCGTTAGTTTGCTCATAACAAAGAAATAAGGCAAAAAAATTCATACTTCCAGCCATTGCTATTAATGTGAATATGAATGCTTTTAAGACTTTGTTTCTCACTCTCTCTAAGATGGTGTGTGAGTTTCAAGTAATGAGAAACCAAGCATATAGACCCATATTTATAGGAAAACTTGTGGCAACCACTCCATCAATGGTTACCATTGAATAATGTATGGAATGATGAAAGTTCACAATAATGAGATATTACACTTAGTGAATAGATTATAGTCATGATGAAAGTCCATAATAATAGGTTGTTATACCTAACAAATGGACCATAACTAGGAAAAATGAACATTATAAGTTGTTGTACCTAACAAAATGGACTATAATTAGAAAAAATTAACAGTATTAACATGTAAAAACTTAGCTCTTTATCAATGGTCTAAGCCTATCACTCAGCCAACTTCACTTGGCATTGTCACGACACAAAATTATTGGTCATGACCAGTTCATAGGCTAATCCAACCTATCCTAAGAAGCCTAAAATATTCTTACAAAATCTATAATATATTAATAAAATGCATTAAACACACTTTATAATATAATTCAAAGAAAATTTTTGGAGGTTACCTAAAATCTGACAGCACCTCTCCAAAATTCAATATTTTCCAAACTTGTAAAATTAGTCATATTTCAATAATATCACAATAATATCAATAAGCCAATTTAATAAGCTATCAAATTCTACATTTAGTATAGTATGGGAATAGCATACACAAGGCTTAAACACTTTACAATATTTATAAACCTAAAGCAACCCGACATATAGTAGCCAAAATCTTTGAGTCAGATATACATGATGATTAACTCAAAATGACACATCAAAATGTCTGAGCGACAAAAAAGTCCTAACTTACTTTATCACTTACTAATCTGTAAAATTTTAAAAAGATAGGTGTAAGTCTACCTCTGAGTTAATGAATACATAAATTACAAAGTAAGTGGAAGGGAAAACAATAAAGGCATTAGAGTTTTTAACAAACATTTATTTAAGTAAAGAAATAATTTTAGATAAAATAAAAACAAAATTTCTAAATTTTATAATTTTGTATAAAGTGGGTATCAAGGAAAGAACCAAGATCATCATACTCATATTCCTTTACCAAATATGTTTTAACAATTCATAATGCATCCCTTCACCGGATAGGTATCAATGTTTTATACCTGTATCTCTTCATCGAATACGACTTGTATCCCTTCTCCGAATACATCTCAATATTCATACTTATATCCCTTCACCAGATACATCTCAATATTACATATCTGTATTCCTTCATTGGATACATCTCAATAATTTATAATCGTATTCGTTTACCAAATACTTCTCGATAATTCATTTCAACAAGGTGCACAAAGACCGTTACCCCTGCTAACGGCTACGGGTTCTTACATGAATTTTCATTCATCTTTTAAATTATAAAATACATTGAATATAAATAAATTGTGTAAATAGGATACATAAATAAATAATTTTATTTAAACATATTTATTAGCATAAACTAATTTAAATAAAAATAATCTTGAGGATAAAATAAAATAAAGAGTGGTTAGGAGAGAAGTGACAATAATATAAAGGATAAAAAAGGAAAATACAATAATGCAACAATCACATAAAATAAACTTAGATAAAATACCAACATGAAACATGTAGATAAAGTGAAGGAAGCAATTATAATTAAGAATTTTACCATAACCTTTCTCTTTCCATATAATACTTCTTCCATATATATTTTAACCTTCACTTTGCACTTCTCATATACCAAATGCTTTTCATAATAACAATAATTTATAAAATTTAGTAATATCATTTATTATTGTGTTATTTTATATCCGTACATATTATATCATATATACGTAGTTTAAAAGTTTAAAAGAACATAGATTTATTTCCTCATAAAATGCAGAATATGGAATAAGGAAATTGAAAGTTGGACTAGAAAATAAAGACATTTGGTAAAATGAAAAGTGCTACTTTGCTAATTATACACTCATTAATAGGAATCGATAGTAGAGATCTCTTATTTTCACAGCACAACCCCGATTGAAGAGATATCCACAAATCTACCTCTCACACAAGTTCAAATATAAATTTCCTACAAAATTCTTTTTCCATGACTCTCTTTCTTTTCTTTTCTCTCAAGTTTGAATGAGAAAACTAAGAAATGTTCGTGTTATTTATAAAAATTTTCAAGTTATTATGCAGTTCTTATTTGGCACTATGCAAATAGTAACCAAATGTGTTTTGTCGACAATTTATTGTGCAAAAAAGCGTTTTGCCAACATTTACTATGCAATGATTAAAATTATATTTTTTATCTTTAAAAATATTTTTCTTTTCATTTTAATCCTTAATAAGAGTTAGAATTATAATTTTGTACCCTAAATACTATTTTTCCCTTTCATTTTGGTCCATAAAATTTGATTTTATTTTTATAATATTATTCTTAAAATCTATACATATATATTTTTGCATTATTACAGGCACAATATGAAAACTATTAAAGGAATTCTCGTAGATGAGTTTCATGGTCCATTTTTGGCTAGCTATTTGCCTCCATTTTCCCTCGTTGGTTGTGCTTGGATAAGTTAGCCTCAAATCATCCACCTAGTATTTACCCTTTGCTATCGTGTAATACCTATAAAATTTATACTCAATAGGGAACTTAGTTAGAGCTAAATAAGGATGCAGATAAAATTTTATCTGATATTGTAAGTATGTATTTAAGCATTACCTTGTGCATTTTTAGCATTTATAACCTAAAAAAGTACGGTAACCAAGTATTTGTGAGGAAAATTTTGATATGATAAAAACTCCATATTTTCCATTTAAAATATTTTAAATTCTTAATTATTTCTACTAACTCCGCCTAACTTATATTATTGCCCAATTATACAACTAACCTCCACTTATAATATTTTAATCCATAAAATTATTTACTAATTATGCATCAAATCCCATTTTTCCCATGCCTCCCAGTTTTTCAGTTCAAAGTTCAAGCCTTCCTCCTTCCTGTTAGCAGCTACTCCAGTTCATCGGTGAGTGACTGACATCCTCACCGGCCCATCCCTAGCCACCGACGGCCTCCTCACCAGCCATATCGCCAAAAAAATCATGTCAAACTACCTTCATTGTGAAAATTTTTCTTCAGCCAATTGGAGCTTCCTCCAACCTCATTCCACCTTGCTGGTGACTCCTCTCTGCCATAGCAACACTGTCGACCAACCAGCAACGTTCACCAGCGACCAAATTGCCAAAATTTCTCCAATTTTTCGGTGGTCCAAAAAGCCACGAAACTAAGCTTCAAATTCATCAAAATTGGTGCATGTTAATCTTATTTAACTTAGGGTTTCACCTTCTACAGCATTTTTACACCTTTTCCCTTATTTGCATTAATCAATTTGATCCAATTTGCTCAGAAGCGAAGAACCCTAATTTTGGCACTGTTTATCCAAAAAAGAGGCAAATTTGAGCTTAATTCAGGTTGTTTACTTCAAATTGAGTTAGGATTACACTTCCTAGGTGAATTTCGCATCTTTCTCCCTTGAAATCACTGATCAATTGTGAATTTTAGCTTTCGAATTGAAAAATCCCAATTTATAGGTCTAGGGGCAATTAGGAAATTTAATGAAATTTGTGTTCTTAGGATTTCTTAAAATTTGTTATGCACTTAGGGAGTGATTTAGAATTTTGGGAAATTTTATTTTGAATTTTACAACAAAGTTCTAATTTTTAGTAACAATAAATATTATTTGGGGTTAAATGGAAAATTTGAAATTTATTATATGACCCTTGAGTGAAATTTGTGTGATGGTAGGTGTTAGAAATTTAATAAGTGTATAATAGAATAACTGAATAAAATAAATAATAATAATAATAATTATTATTATTATAATGATAATAATAATAGTAATGGTAATAATAATGATAATAAGAATAATAAAATAAAATATAGGTTATAAGTATTTTAAAGTATTCTTTAAGTGGCCCATAAATTTGATTTCCAAAATTTAGAAAAGAAATAGGTGAATTGGATAAAAATGAATAAGGGATAATTAATTAGGTATGTGACATAATTAAATAATTAAATTTATTTGTAAGGATTGGATAATAAGAGTATTTTATTTAATGTTTTAGGGGACTAGAAAATTTTCAACAAAGAAATTATAATCAAGAATAGAAGGAGGTTGGTATACTTCTTCCAGGTGAATAGATAATCATAATTATGCAAGATATTATTTTGAATTATGATTCTAAGTTTTAAATTATTAGAAATACTGAAATATGAACTCTGAAGTGGTATGATTTTGAAATTTTCAATATCTATACATGGATGTTTATTTATTTATGAAATATTAAGAATGTGTCCAAAACAGAACCCCGTAGCTAATGGTAGTAGACATTAGCTGTAGTACATTGTGATTGCTAATCTGATAAGGTTGGGTATTATACCCTTACCACCATATTCTATTTGAGGTCTGGGACCATTATAATATTTACTCAGAGCCTATGGTTAAATGAGTATATGATATGATTTGTTATCACTAGCCTTGAGCTAGCTTCGAATTATGTAATTACGACTAATTCTGTAGGAGATTTTCAAATGCATTCTATTAATGATAAATCTCCATTTAATATTACTAAAATATGTTTGTATGATATTTGGTTTTAAATTTTGAAAGACATACCACTATAAGTCTGTTTTATTTTATTTTATTTTGGGTGCAATATTAGAATTACTTACTCACTGAGTTTCTACTCACCCCATTATTTAACATTTTTCATATTCCAACACCGATTCAAAATAACGACCTTTGGAATTTTAATCTTCGTGATTAATTCCTTGGTGAGCCTAGCTTATTGCTAGAGCTATGTTTATCCTTATTTTTATGATTTAGTCCAGTCACTCCCCTATATACAGGTTAAATGTTTGATGTATTATTATGATAAGACATAAAATGTCTATATGGAGAGTTATGAGATTATTTAATGTGAATTATATAAGTTCAACTGTTATGAGGAATTCTAATGGGTTCACAAGGATAAAGGACATTTTATCCTTGTGCCAGTCATGCCTTATCGGCTCAAGTCGTGACATATCACTTTTATACCATATCTTCCTATTAGGCCCCTTTTATAGGGCTACACATGGGCCAAGTTGGCCAGGTTTTTACCCAACTTGGTGTTATTTTTTCCTTAAGACCTATATTAAAAGGACTTGATATATAACTAGGTTTGTCCAGGGCAATTTAGATTAGGGTTGGTTTTATATTCTAAAAAATATTCAAAGGGGGAAGATAAATCAAATTTGAGATAAATAGATTACAAGGAAAGAAAGAGAAGAGATCTAAACTAAAGGCATGAAAGGAGGAACATTGAAATGAATGGAAGAAAAGAGATTAGGGCCAGAATTATAATGATGGACAAAAGGGTTAATAGAAACAATGACAAAAACAAAATTGAGAGAAAGGTTTACGAGAAACTGATCTCAGAAAGGGACAAAATAAAGGCAAAAAAAAAAGATGAAAACAAAATCAACAGAAATGGGGTGAGGCATGACCACAATTGCACAATTTGGAAGCTCAATCGTAGATATGCTCATCTCTTCCTCAATTTCCTTTTCCTATTTACCTTTCAAGGTTTGACAAGGAGGCACGAGCACGTCAGCACGAGTGAAGGTAGAGTAGATAGAGAGAGATAGGATGAGGAAGGCGATGATTGTATGAGCATTAAGAGAGATGAGATGAGACTGTGTTGGAAGCTAGCTGTTGTACATTGGGTTGTTTGGAAAAAGGTAAGGATAGGGTAGGTTTTTGTTAACATATTTAGGCCAAGCCAAGTTGAGGTGTTAGCCTAAAACCTTACCTCATTGTGTTGTTGGCTTCTTTTTTTTTTCATGTGCTTAACCTAGGCCCAACACATTGGGACAATCCATGTTTACCTAATTATTGGATTAGATGAACAATCCTACCTTTATTTACATACCTTGTTTATGTTTGTTTTCTTTTAAAATTAATAAATCCCTTGTTGAAAAAGAATACATTTTTAATAAAAGACAAACATAAAATGTTAAATGATATGACACTTGTACTTAAAAATATTGAGTTAATTATTAGGGTTCAACAAATTTTAATCTTAAGTGAATCAATTGAATCCAACTATATTTGATAAAAAAAATGACTTATTAACTAGAGGATTTAGCAAAACATCTTACTATTTCATATAGCTAGCTTAGCAGACAAGCCAACATTAGAGGCCCACAGTTTGGTTAGGGGCTCCATGTACTTCCCATTTGTTGATTTAAATAAAGTTTAGTTCCATGTTTAAAAAAAAAAAACTAAAGGATAATTATACAAAATTTATTAAATCGGTTAAATGTATTAAACCCTAATGTTAGATATTTAATACAAATGGACAAACTAACTAAAAATTCAATGAGATTTAAGTTTTGTAATTCATATATTGATTATTTGATTAACTAATTTTTAGTACAATCGTACATGTTTGTGGTTAAATCATATTTAATGTTTTTTTTTTCTAAAATACTATTGAATTGAATTTTGTTGTTAAAACTATTTATGTTCATGATTTAGAATATTGAAGAAACATTTAATCTTGAATTTTTGAAATTTTACACTATTTTTTAAAAATGAAATTAACCATCCAATTTAATTTAAATATAATAAAGGCTGGATTTGATTGTTTTACTAAGTTATGACCATTTTATTTGATTGGTTTGATGAAATTTTTAGTTACATATCATATCCATTTGGTTGGTTAAAGTGACCAATAACATGTTTGTCTTAAAGTTTGAAGAGTGTAAAAAAAAAAATTATTTACATATTTAAATAAGAAATTATTTCATAGACAATTTCATTTTGATTTAACATTATATATTTTTTAACATCACTTTCATTTTCTAAATTTGTACTTTCATACAAAAAAATGAAAGAATTTATTTTGGTTGGATAAATTGTACTAATAACAAAGTTCACTTTCTTAAAAATTTTTAAACATAAATGAAAAACATGTAAATTCACTTTTAAAAAAAATCAAATTTGTTAGAGAAAATTATCCAAAATAAAATTTGCATTACGAATCAACTAAATATAATCTAACACTACTTATAAGATATTATTGTTGTCCTTAAAACATGATTAGCCTTTTTCTTATGCAGCTCTCTAAACCGTAGCTCTCTCAATAGTTTCTACTCTAATTATTTTTATTTTTTAAAATATTAAATTTAAATTCATGACTTTAATTAAAAGAGATGAAAATAACTGAAAAACTGAGTTAGGAGTTACATGTTAGGTGTAGGCTGACCGATCATCAATTATATTTTTTATTTCCATTCTTATTCTCCACATTGGGGAGATTTTTTCTTATTTCAATTCTTTATGGGGATACAAAAACTTTGAATTTTTTTTATAAAAATTAAAAAAATAATATATATATATATATATATATATATATATATATATAAACTTAGATTTAAAGTTCAAGCTCATTGTTTATGTTATCTAACAAGCTTTAATTAAGTTCATAAAAACTACAAATTTTTATATAACAAGCTTTAAAATAAATCTATAAGGTACAATAAATAACTCTTAATAAGATAAATTAATTATGAAAAAATTAACAAAAAGATAATTAAATTTAAAATAAAAACATTTAAATAATTCTAAATTCTATATTTATCCTAAATCTTAATTTATAAATAATTAATATTATTTTTCTGAATATTCATTTCATATTCTCTATTATAATGTGAACGCAACTCTAAAGTATTTTGAAAATAATCTTACCATGTTATCTAAGTTTTAAAAAAGTGGAAGACTAATATGTAATTAATAGAATTATTTTTTAACTAAAACTAAATTTTTAACTTTTAATTATTATAATTATAAATAACAAGTGAAATACAAAAAATATATTAGTATATATATAATAAATATTTATATAAAATTGATAGGAACGAAATCACAGGGCAAGGGATATGATCTTTATCCCTACCCATTCTCCTTTTGGAGAGAATTTTGCCCCTATTCCTATCCCAGGAAAAAAAATTTCTCGCATTTAGGTCTCTAAATAGAATAGTTCATATGAAAATTGCCAAATTTGGAGACCTATTACTAGGTAGAGGATATAAAAAAAGTTACCCATTTTATGGAAATAACAACAGTGATTAATTTAATAAAACTTTGCTAGTAATCATCACTCTACTCCATTACTGAGTGTAATTTGTTCCTTTTTTTGGTCTTTTGGAGCTATAATTCATAGTCTTTGCAATGGACTTAACCTTACCTTAACCATAACTAGTATACTAAGGAATGCAACTGATATTATTTCCAAGACAGTTTTTTACAATAGTTAATCTCTTATTAATACCATAATTAGTTGGACATTAACTCCCTAACTAATTATGGTTATTGCCAGCTAATATTTGTTTCCTAACTAACTCATTGTAACAAAGACACCCCCTTCCAAAGATCCTTGTCCTCAAGGATCAGTTGAAATATCAAAGTTTGGATATTGCTGCTTAATGGCAACTAGTGGCTCCCATGTTGTGTCTTTTGGACCTGTATGTTTCCACTGGACAAGGACTTGAGTTACTAGTAGATTACCCTTTTTCACAACACATCTTGCTAAAATTCTAACTAGTTCCATTATGAAAGAACCATCGTTAGCAACAATAGGCAATGTTGTAGAAACCACCTCCTTAGTTCCATCATGTCTCTTAAGCAATGAAACATGGAAAACGGGATGTATACAACAATTTGCAGGCATTGCTAGTCTGTAAGCCATTCCTCCAATCTTTTCTACTACTTCAAATGGCTCGAAATACTGGGCTGACAGCTTATGAAGAGAGTTGTTAGTCAAGGTACTTCTTCTAAATGGATGTAATTTTAAGTATACCCATTCTTCAACTTTAAAACTTCTCTTTGATATCTTCTTGTTTGTTTGCAATACCATTCTACTCTAGCTTTAAGTAAATTTTACTGAAGCCTCTGAATTACAATCTTTCTTTCTTTTAATTCAGTATTTACACACTGATTATGAGAGTCTCTCTCCATATATGGTAAGTGTGTTAGTGGTGGTACTCTATCATGGCCTCAAATGGTGTCATCCCAGCTGAAGAGTAAAAGGATGTGCTTTACTATAATTCAGCCATTGGTAAACATTTGACCCATTATTTAGGATGATCTCCTATCATACACCTTAAATAACACTCAATTAAATGATTAAAAACCTCCGTCTGACCATCAGTTTGTGGATGGTATGCAGAAGAGTATAACAATCTCATTTGTTGATGCTTAAACAGTTCTTACCAAAAGATCCCATAAAAGATTAGATCTCTATCTGCTACTATTGACTAAGGTATACCATGTAATTTGATGACATTGTTATAGAATAGACGAGCAACATCTAGTGATGTATAAGGGTGTTTAAAAGCCATAAAGTGAGCAGGCACCAAAATGACTATTTTATTGTAGGAATTAGGCAATCCTACAATAAAATCCATTGTTAAATCTCTCAAAATAGTGGTCGGTGTGGGTAGTGGTTGTAATGAGCTAGGAGAAGTTAATGTTTCAACTTTAAACCTTTGACAAACATCATATTGTCGAACAAACAACTGAACATCCTTTTCCATACCTTTCCAATAAAACACTAAAGATAATTGCTTGCAGGTAGGTGTAACTCCTGAGTGACCACCAAAACGGTTGTTATGAAAGCTCTTAAGAATATCCTCTCATAATAGCACATCATTTCATACCACTACCTTCCCTTTCCTTTTAAAAGTATACAGATCCCAAGTAAACTTCTTAGATGTTGTAGGATCAGACTGTAATTCTGTAATTAAAGAACACAACTTATCATCTTCCAACCATGACTCTTGCATTCGTTTATCAAGACTCGAAAAAATAAATGTAACCACAAAACAAGCTTTATTTCCTTCCTTCTTACGCCATGACAAAGCATCAGCCACAACATTTTTTGACTTTTCCTGTATTCAATACTATAATCCAACCCCCATAATTTGTGAATCCACTTATGTTGCTATGGAGAAATCACTTTTTTCTTTAACAAGTATTTTAATGTTAAATGGTCAGTTTTAATCGTAAAATGATGACCTTGTACATATTGTTTCCACTGTTGTACTGCAAAAATTATAGCAATCAACTCCCATTCATAAGCTGATAGATTCCTCTACCATGGGCCAAATGTTATGTTGACATAAGCTATAAGGTGACCATTTTGTGACAAGACAACCCAAATCCCTTCATGTAAAGCATTAGTCTTGATGGTGAACGGTAGTGCTCATAGTCTCCTTTAAAGATTCAATGGCCCTGTTAGCTTCTAGAGTCTATAGAAAACTAGAATTCTTATTAAGCAATGTTATTAAAGGCTTGCAAATAGATCCATATCCTTTAACAAAACAACGGTAATAGCCTGTAAGTCCTAAAAAACCTGTAAAGATTTAAGGTCTCTAGGAATAGGTTAGGACTTCATTGCTGCCACCTTTCTAGGGTTTGCCTTAACACCCTTTTCAGAAATTATATGACTCAAATAGTTTATCTATCATGCTCTAACTCACGCTTACTTCCCTTGGTGAATAAGGCATGCTATCTCAGTACCATTAAAGCTTCTATAAGGTGTGTTAGATGTTCATTCCAAGTCTTGCTATAGACTAAGATGTCATAAAAAAATACCAATATACTCTTTTGAAGGTACAATAAGAAAATAGAGTTCATAAGACCTTAAAATGTTATTGGTTCATTAGTAAGCCCGAAGGGTATTACCAAAAACTCGTATATGCCATTGTGAGTTCTAAAGGTTGTTTTGTGGACATTAGTTGGGTTCATTAATATATGGTGGTACCCAGCCCTAAAATATAACTTGGAAAAATAACTAGCTCCTTGCAATTCATCCAGGAGTTCTTCAATTATAGGAATAGGAAACTTGTTCTTGATCATCTGATTGTTGAACAGCCTATAGTCGACACAAAACCTTCAAGCTCTATCCTTCTTCTTAACTAATATGACAGGAGCAGTAAATGAACTAGAACTCAGATGAATAATCCCATTATTAAGCATTTCTTTAACTAATTCTTCCATGGCTATCTTTTGAGCAGGTCCATAACGATAAGGCCTCAAACTAACAAGTTTGTGATCCTTCAAATGTATGCTATGATCAAATGCCCTGGAAGGGGTAATGTTTTTGGAATTTAAAACACATCCTCAAATTCTTATAACAAGACCTGCATTTCTCTTTGCTGATGGACATCTAATTCTAAATGTTTCCCTTTTGACATATCTAATTGCACCAAAAATATTCCTGGAAAGTAAAAAATTTACTTCCCTTTAGTTATTTCATCAGTTACAGAAATCTTATGACACCTCATTTCATTGATTTTGTATTGTTGTCCATCTAATGAGAAACTTATAGTATGATGATGATAATCAAATGAATCTTTCCCAATGAAGTTAACCATTGGACCCTAAGAATTGCATCATACCCCCCCAGGTTCATCACATAAAAATCAACCAAAAATTAGGTGTCTTACATATTCCAATTCAGTTGTTTACAAACATTGGTCACCTTAATTTTTTCACCCCTTACTACAGAAACTTGGATTCCTATTGTATAATCCATCTTTAAACATAGTTTCTTTACTAAGGTAGTATGAATAAAATTATGGGTACTCCCTGTGTCAACCAAAATAGTTAATGGCTGGCTCTTTATAACTCCACACACCCTTAAAGTCAAAAAATCATTTATCTCATTAATAGCATGTACTAACAGCTATGGCGTTCTATTAGCTTCGCTTTCTTCTTCTTCATTCTGGTCATCTTCACCTTCCTCAAGGCCTTGTTCCCCTACATGTATCATAATGGCTTAGGTAGATTTACACATGTGATTAGTGGTGTATTTATCATCACACCAATAATAGAGTCCTTTTCTTCGTTTCTCATCCATCTCCCTCTTCGTAAGTTGCTTAACAATCTTCTCAGGCTCCTTCTCAACTGATTTACTAGTATTTGTCTCTTCTGTCTTATTCGTCCCTACAACAACCTTAGAGTATAAAGAAAAGGTAGGTTTATAGCTTTTGAACATCACTCTCCCTCGTTCTTGCATTGCGCCTACTGCATCTTCCTGTAATCTGGCTAGATACATAGTATTGACTAAGGTGGCTAGCCAAAACATCCTTACGTAAGCTTCAATACCCTTAAAGACAAGCTAATCTACATCTCTTCTAGTAATACTACTTCAACTAATAAATCTTTGAATTTTTCTTGATACTTAAAGAATAGTGTCATCCTGCTTCAATCTTTTCAACTAAGCTAATAGATTATTTTTTTCATATCTTCAAATCTGACACCAATTGTAGGCATTTATTCTTTCCAAGAAATTTCACTCAACCTCCTAGTATATATGAAGGTTTGGTGCCATTGCAAAGCACATCCTTCTAGGTGGAGATTGACCATACAAATCCTTTCCTCCATTGGAGTGCTATCAACATCAAAAAACTAGTGGTAATAGAAAGACCACCCTTCAAAATCGTTGCCATCAAACTTTGGAAAATCAATCCAGGAGTATTTCGTTGGAAACGTGTACCTGCCAGAGTGCGACGGCTAGAAGTTCCCGAATTAAGGTTGATGCTCTTTGGCTGAGCCTTCACTAGAATTTGATCCTCCATTGCTATTGTTCATCAGCATCATAATATGAATGATCTTTGATGCCATATTGGTGACTACTCCTTCCAACTTTGACAGAGAGCCTTAAATCTCTCCTACTTCTGCTCTGTTCTAACTGACCTCGTGTTCTAAGTCTTTTTGACAATCACTAGCCATTGAACATGTTTCCCTCATCATCATTATGTTCATTAGCTCTGATACCAAATTGGTACAATGCAACTGATATTATTTCCAAGACAATTTCTTACAATCGTTAATCTCCTATTAATACCATAATTAGTTGGACATTAACTTTGGAACTCATTATGGTTTTTGCTAGCTAATATTTGTTCCTAAACTAACTCATCATAACCCTAGTTGTCAAACTCATGAGTCAACTTGGTTGACTCACTGAGTTTACGTTTTCAAGTGACCAAAATGATCTAACTCAGACGTAGACTCAGAATCACCATTAACTCACTTAGACTCGCCCATGACTTGCACAAAATTGCTTGACCCGTTGATTTAGCGAGTTTTGACCGAGTTTGGATCAAGCCCAATTTTAACCTGAGCTTGTTTAAAGAAAAACAAATTGGGTCAACACTCAACCTGCCCATTTATGAAGCCCAAAACCGAAGCCAGCTCCAACTGGAATGCCCAATTGCCTAAGCTAAACACATAGCGCAACAAAAGTTCTGCATCTTCCTTCACCTTCTCCCTTTGACTTCAACAAACCCATGCCCTATCAAAGCAACAACGGTGGATTAGAGAGCAGCAGCGGTGGTTGAACAATTGAGTTTCATAGTTGAACAATCACAGCAGCGATGGTCGGACTCGGACAATCGCAACAATGGTTCACACAACCACAGTCATTTATGATTTGGAGTTTCACTACCTCATCGGAGATCGTCCTGTCTTCTGTCACTGAAGATTGTATTGTAAGTCCCTAATCAGGTAATCCCTCCCTATTATAAGACAACTCTTCTATTGACAGAGGCACATAGTTGAAAGTTGAGTGAAAACAAAAAGCTGAGAGCCTGAGACTAAGACCAAATCGTCATTTTCATCATTGTGTGATTTAGTCTTGTTAATGTTATTGAGTGTCAACATATCAGACAAGAAGATTAGTTCCTCTGTAATTATTTTAACATGTTTGTATACCATTGTTTGTTACTAGCTTCTGTATCTGTTTGAGTTTGATTGATGACTGATGAGATTATGTGAGCTGGAATTCAAAACTCCAAAGGTTTCTAATGTGTTAGTTGCAATGTTTATATTAGAAAAATTGATGATGTTGCAATTCAAAAGACTCAATTTGCAGACTTTGTTCCAACTATTATTAGTATTACTAATGTAGTATCAAACTTTAGTCTATTGGGAGATGGAACATGCCTGAAGTAATTGGCATTTATAACTTCAGGAACTTAATTGTTCTCTCTAATTGCAAATTGCAATTAAGCTAAGGAGCTCAGCTTGCTTTTGTGTTATATGCTAAATGATTTTGTGTTTGTTATATGCTCAGCTTGCAATAAAACTTATCTTTTATTCTAGAAATATGCAAGAACCTATTACTTGAATAAAGATTCATTAGATGGGAATATTATTTTATTTTATTTAATCAGTGTGTGATTTTGTCTACAATGCAATGGGATTCTATGGTGTACTAGTTATTTGTCCTAGTAACATAGTGATATGGGGAATAGGCAATGAAATTTCATCCATGTCAAGTTGAATAGTGGCCTTTGTCGTTCATGCATGGGGTTATGTGATAGTTAATCATCATGCCTTCTTGTTAATGTTATGTGATAATCATCGTGCCTTCTTGTTAATGAGAAATATGCAAACTAGAGATATTTGCAGCTTAGCAGTAAGTAATAAATAATCTGAAAGTTTGAATTCCAAAATTTGTTATGTGGCTTGCTAACTTTTTATTAATGCCATTGCTTGAATCTATTTTGTTTAACGGCTTCACGTTGGGATGCATGTTATCCTAATCTAATTTTAGTATTTCTGCCATTTACATAACATCTTTTAGTTGGTGCAAGGAAATATGTCTTTTAGTTGCTGGAAGGAAGAATTTTCTTGGTAATAGGACTGATATTGGGTGGAAACATGGAATTGATATTGGTAGGGATGGTAAGAAGGTTCAATGTAATTATTGTGGTAAAGTTGTGAGTGGAGGGATCTATAGGTTTAAACATCACTTAGCTGGTACTAAAATTAATGTTGAAGCTTGTGTAAGTGTTGGAGATGATGTAAGGGCAACAATGTTACAACATGTGATTAAGGCTAAAACTTTATCATTTAAAAGAAAGAACCAGTGGTTAGATGTTGGTGATAAGGAAGCTCAAAGTACCCAAGCACAAGCTAACACTCAAGAGTTTATGAATTTATTGAGAGGTTTAAGAAAAAATAGTAATTAGGTTGGTAGTTCACAATCGACCATTAATAATATGTTTAAGAAAGATTTGAGGAAGGAAGCTTGCCAACAGGTGGCAAGGTTTTTTTTACACAAGTGCCATTCCTCTTAATTGTATAAAAAATCTTGAGTTTATCAAGATGTGTGACATTATAGGAAAATATGGCCAAGGGTTTAAGTCTCCTTCCTATCATGAGATTAGAGAAAGCTATGCTTGACGAGTTTAAGGAAGAGCGGAATAAAGTGGGTTGCTCTATTATGTCTGATGGGTGGACTGAGAAAAGACGTTCTATTTGCAATTTTTTAGTCAATAGTCCTAAAGGGACAGTGTTTTTATATTCACTAGATACATCTCATATATCTAAAACTACTGATAAAGTGTTTGTCATGCTTGATGAAGTTGTTGAGAAGGTGGGAGAGAAGAATATTGTGCAAATAATAACAAACAATGCTGCAAATTACAAAGCAGTTAGACAAAAGCTAATGGAGAAAAGGAAACATTTATATTAGACTCCATGTGCAGCTCATTGCATTGACTTAATGTTGGAGGATTTTGAAAAAAGAAAATGGAGTTGCATAAAGAAACCATAAGTAGGGAAAGAAAAATCACAACTTACATTTACACAAAAACAATACTCATTAGCATGTTGAAAAATTTCACAAAAGGGAGGGACTTGATTAAGCCAGGTGTAACTCGATTTGCCATAACTTATTTGACAATAGGTTGTATTTATGAGCATAAAGTAGCGTTGATAAATATGTTTAATTCTAAAGGATGGAAAGATAGTAGATTTTCTTATACCAAAGATGGAACAGAAGTGGCAAAAAGTATCATGGATAATATGTTTTGGAAGAACATTGTGACTTGCTTCAAAGTTGTTGCTCCTTTCATTAAAGTTTTTTGCTTGGTAGATTCTGATGAGAAGCCAGCAATGGGATTCATATTTGAAGCAATGGAAAGTGCAAAGGCGAAGATTAAAATGAACTTCAATAATATTTTTAAAAGGTAAATAGAATACCTTATATTTGTACTAATTAATTTTGTATATATATGTTTCACTTTATAATTGAGCATTGCAGATACCAGCCTATATTGAATATCATCGATGAAAGGTGGGAAGCTCAATTACATAGGCCTTTACATACAACTGCATATTACCTTAATCCCCATTTTCATTACAACTGTGACTTCAAAGCTGATTATGGGATTAAGCAAGGATTGTATGATTGCTTAGCAAGATTAATTGAAGATGCTGAGGAAAGAAACAAAATTAAGTTCCAACTTACTGACTTCCACTATGCAAGAGACATGTTTGGGCGTGAAGGGGCAAAGTCATTAAGAACAAAAATGTTGCCAGCAGAATGATGGGATGCCTATGGAGATGGATGCCTGAAACTTCAAAAATTTGCAATTTAGATTCTCAGCTTATGTTGTAGCTCTTCTGGGTGTAAACGTAATTAAAATACTTTTGAGATGGTAAGTAATTATATTTGATTTGATATAAAACTATAATTTACTTTGTTTTTTCATTTTGAAATAATTTGAATATGTCACTTGAGCATTTTTATTTTGTTTAGATTCTTACTAAGAGAAGAAATTGCTTGCTTCAAAAGAAGATGAGCAATTTGGCATTTGTAATGTGCAATCTAAAGTTAAAAGGCAAGCAATCAAGGAGAACTCATGAATATGACTTTGATGACATTCATTCTGATGGTGACTAGATAACTGAAAGGAAGTGAAGCGATGTTAATGTTGAGAACGAGGAAGATAATGATGATGAGGTTCTTCAACCTCTTATGCCCATGGTAGGAATGTACGATGATTTTGTGGTTGACCTTAATCCTAATATAAGTGGTGAACCTTCTAAAAATTTGGCATTAGTTGATGACTTTAAAGATGAGAAAGAAGAAAATGATGGTTGTGAGGTAGGTAATAGAGATGATAAAGGTGAAGACTCTGGAAATGATGATAATATAGTGAGACTTGAAAAATTATAATGAATTTTTATTATTAATTTTGAGACTTAGTGATGTTGAATAAGAATTAATATATGGTAAATTTTTATTATTAATTTTGAGGTCTAGTTATGTTAAATGAAAATTAATGTATGGAATTTATTAAAATATATTTGTAGACTTGAATAATAAGTATAAAATTATAAATTGTGAATTATATATGAATGTTATTATTAGTATTTTTTTTATATAATTATGTTTAATGAGAATTTTGATAATAAATATATATAAACTTTTATAATTATATATTACGAGGTTACCCAAAACGAGTTCACTTATCATCGCGATTTTGACCACCTTTGATCGTAACAATAAGTCTGTCCTAACGCGAATGGCTACTCTATCCCTAACGGTCAACTAAGCCTCTGCCAGAATGAGCGCAAATCTTTCCTTCTGCTTCAACTTTGAGCGGTGGGAAGCAATAGTTCGTAACTCTGCCCACAACTACCTCCTTTGTCTTTCCACCTACTTACAGCACTGAACTCATTACTCCGTCTCTCCCTCGTTCCACCTACTTCGCCCTTCAACCCCAAATTTTCTCTAGTATCAGACATCTTTAGTTATTGCCCATGGCAACTCACAAGCTTGCAGTGATCCTCAAAAACCCTCTGAATGACGACGATTTTCTGCTCGTGAAACAGACACGCCCACCGAAATTTGATCATGAGGAGTACGATTCTTACGTCGATTCTGATCTATGGGACTTGCCTTCGGCTCAATTGAGCCCGCTGCAAGGGGAATCCGAGTCTCAGGTCGTAGTGGAAGTTAAAGACTCGCTAGAGGAGATCAATTTGAAGGAATTCGACATTCGTTCGGCTCTTAACGAGGTCGTGCTCGACTATGCAATTTTTGTTTCCCATATTTTGATGGTAAAGTTTGCGTCTTTTGGTTTGTTATTAGGTCTTTGAACGACTGGGGTTTGGGGCAGTAGACATGGGAGTGTGGAAATTCTCCAAGTATGTGAAGGAAGCCGCATTTGGACCTGGTTTGCCCATTCAAACGGTCTTCATCACGGGAGCATTGGCAGCCGCGGACAAAGACTTGCCAGGTTTGCCTGCCTTCGATTTTGTTGTAATTGACACAAAATATGGGCTTCTGATTATATCTTTTAAAGAAGATAATTAAATGGCCTTACAGGCTGACACTCGTATTTGTGCTCATGCCTTGTATGTTCCTAAATGGAGATGCTGGTCCATCCTGCCTATTTGCTGTGTCGAGTTAGCTTTTGATAGAAATTCAAGTGAGAAATGAGTTGCCGAGAAAATGAAAGTTATCATACTTTTACAAGACTAACAAGGAAACATAATGTTCGGCCTTTTAGTAGCCAATGTAAAACTTACATGCGTTTGTATCTATTACTTTATTAATTAGCCTTTATTAGAGAAATATCTAATCACTCTCTCCCTTTACTAGTTTTTGGATGATGCCTCAATAGAACTCTTAATTCTCGTTGTGTACAAAAGTTTTCTGTAATAGAACATTGTGTCAGAGTTTTTAAAGAATAGAGCGAATAAATGAAAGTTCTCAATATATATCAGGTCATATGTACTATGGATTTTACAGAAAGTAAATTTCAAATAGAAATAGGCAGACTGAGAGAGCTGTCAAAAATTTGATGTTTGGCAGCGTATGGTTGACTTCTCTGGTGTTGCAGGAGACCAGTTAAATATGAGAATAAAAAAGGAAACATAGGAGGGAAATAAAAGGAAGGGTGGCAGGATGGAAGAAATAGAGCAAGATGTTTGGTTGATACATTAGGAAAAGTGTGAGATATATGGAACCATTCATTGGTAAGGGCAGTGCCAGTGAATATGATGCTGGTCATTCATTGTGCTGACATTATGAGAGGCATGAACTTTCTCAAGTTCCGCACCACTCTCTTTTCTTTTCCTTTATTTTGAGTGGATGGTTCAGTGAGTGATGTCCAAATGGAAGAAGGGAAAGTAAATTTTGCCTTGCAAAAGTTTTGGCCATTGACAAGGCCTCGATGTTATCATACCATTTATAAGTGACACAGGTAGTTTAAATGAATTGCAATCTATTCAATTGGCATCAATGTGTTTGCTTCGTTTGGTTTTTAACTTGGCTTTGGTTGTTCTTTGTCTTTTACATGTTATATTAGTTTGTACTTTGTTGTAAACTTGTAATAAAGTTTCATCAAAATAAACCTAGTATGTTGACGACAGATGTGACTTATTCTAGAATTCCATATGCAGATACATGTAGATGGATGTCTATCCAGAGCTGTCTTAACTGGCTTTTGGAAGTGAAACCATGTGGTAATCGAGTTGGACCATCAGTAGTTGTTGGTCTTATAAATGACTCATCATGCTCTGCAAAGTGGAAAGTTCCTCCAACCTTAAGTTATCAGGTTTGCTTTCTTCGAATTTTGTCTATTTTTTCAGGACAGGGTATATACCGGGCATTGCAATTTGTACATATAGAAACAGTCATGTGGTACAAGCTAAGCTTTTGTAAATTAGTACAAGAATTTCAAATGGCCTGTGAGTCACTTTTTCTTGATCAAGATTAGAAGTAAATTTCTTTCCAAAGGATTAAGGAGTTCAACCTCCCTTTGCATTGCATTGAGAACACTCCAGAAAATAAGAAAGAAAATCATTCATTAATTTTTTTTTTTGGTGGTTTCTTTGTGCTTGCAGCTGTACAGACTCACATCCTTACCTACTTCTGTGTGATGTTGATAGGATAAGAATGTCATCCAACTGAGCTAATTGTTGAAATACCATGTGTAGTGCTAACACTAGGCAAAATTCTCAATTGAGATTATTGCTGCAGTTTAATATATATGTACGATGAACATGGGAATAGGAAGTTTTCTACCCTTGAATTTATGGTGTTTGCATTTTGGTGCAAAATGAATATTTATTTTGTTTCACAGGAGTACCCTCCTGGTGTTATACTTATACCTATGGGAAGTAGGACAGCTAAGCCTTTTCGCACAACAAACTTGGTGGTATTTGCACCAGAAGTTGTTCCAAGTGATTCTGGGGATAAAAATTTTATTGCATGTGGAGATGCTCTAATTGTTGATCCAGGATGTCTATCGGAATTCCATGAAGAGGTAAAAAAATAATTTGGTTATAATAACTTGGGATACTATGCATTCATATTTTTGCAATATATCTTATTTTTGGGCTCTTCTCCAACTCCTATTTTAAATTCATAAATTCCTTATAGTACTGTTTGATTGGCTCAAAGTACATTGTTTGCAAGACTGATGGCATCCCATCATTCCTTGTGATTCTTCATCCTTGAACCTAATGCAACATGAAACAACAGAAAGTCTTGTATGTTTTCATTTAGGTGATAATTTTTTTAAGCTTATATACCAGTAAATATGACTGTTGAGGGACATTGAAAGTTATATTTAGTATTTTTTTGGCCCATATGATCATATGTTACTTTAATTATATGAAATATGAATCCATCCCTCTCTCTGCAGATGGCAGATAATTTCCACATCATCTAATTTTAAAGTTTCTTTTTTTCCTTCAATTAAATCCTAACATATTGCTGGCTTAAATTATCAGCTACTGAAAGTTGTAACTGCTTTGCCGAGAAGATTGGTCGTCTTTGTCACTCATCATCACCATGATCATGTAGATGGTAAGTTTTTGCTAAAAGTATGGTGACCTGTGCTCTTTTGAATGTAGATTAGCGATGCAAGTGTAGATGGTAAGGCAACTATCTTTGCTCTCAAGTCTAACTCATAAAATATTACTTTTTCTCAGTTCTGCTGGTGGCTATTGTCTGTAATGAGTATCCTCTTCTAGTCAGATACTTGCATGACACTATAATGGATTTTACCTTATGACTATTTTCATTCTTTTTTTTTTTTTTTTTCAAATTTTTAATGTCAGGTCTCTCAGTTATCCAGAAGTACAATCCTGATGCTACTTTGTTAGCGCATGAAAACACCATGCGTCGCATAAGTAAAGGTTGCAATATTAAACTTTTAGTTTCCGTTATCATTTCAATAGACTTTAATGGTGACATGTTGCTTACATGTGTAATTTTTTTCTTAGTTTGGTAGTATTAACTTAATAACCATGCTATTAGAAATTTGTACAAGCATTTATGCTGAGTACTGAATAAATGAAGTATATTAGCTTTCAAAATTTTCCTGTTAATTTTTTCTACAATAAATATTTTAAATTCATTCTGGACTCTTGGCAGTTAAATTATATATGAAATTCTGACAGGACTTTATTGTTGCTACTGAGTTGTGAATTTTATATTAGATTTTGTGTTAATTTAACTATTCAAGTTAATAAGACATGATATTATTATTAATCTCCTTGCTCAAATTGTTTATGATACTTGTAGTTCTTAAGTTGTCATCTTTTAGTTTTTAAATTTTGTAACGTGATGTAGTGAATATATAAAGTCCTCCATCCTCTTAATATAGTATTGCATGATTACAGATGACTGGTCACTAGGCTATACCCGAGTTTCTGGAGATGAATATATTTACATTGGTGGTCAGAGATTGAGAGTTATTTTTGCGCCGGTATGATCAAATGGATTTTTGTCCTGGTTTTCTTCACATGCATAATCAATTTTATGAGTATAGCATGTTTGAGTGTAGTATTTTTGGTATCTTGTGATTGTTGGATTTTGTAATTACTACATTTTCTGGACCTTATGTAAATATGATGATTTTGTTTGATATGTATGACTAGGGCAGTGGTACTTCCGCTCCTTTAATTTAAACAACACTTTACATGCTAGACAACTGTAGATGGAGTGAGTTAGCCAAATTGGACAGGTGGCAAGTGATCTGGGAAATTGGGGATTGGGAGGGTACTTAATGAAAAGAAGGGCATGGAAAGCAAGAGAATGAGAGGCTATTTAATATTAAGCAGGATTATGGGAAGATGGTGTGGATGATCTAGGTTCATCTCTCACTGTGATTTTTGTATTATGATTCCTCCGTCTGACATTCTTCTGCTACTCTGTCATTTTACTTCCTTTGCTATAATTTCTCTTGCCTTCACGTAACTTGGTTCCTCTACTATTGTGTTTATTGAATAACACTGGAGTAATTTTTTCACCCTGACTTCTTTTATTATATAGAAGTTAGTCTGACTACAACTGGTACAACAACTTTAAAAAAAATCATTTATAAATAAAACCTGTTCCATGTGCTTTATCTTTGCTTCTAGTCCAAAGTGCTTTTGCACGAAGGAGTTTGTTAGCATTATAAATCAAAAACCACTTATGGGCCTTTTTCTAATGGTTAAACCTGTACGTTCATTTGGTTCATGACAAAATTAAAAATTAATGGTCCTGTTGCTTTTATGTTTTCAAATTTCAATTATCTTTTTCCTTTCTTCTCTTCATTTTGGATATCTGTCCTCCTTCCTTGTAATCTTCTCTTTCCAGTAATCATCTTCTGTAAAATATATATATATATATATATATATATATATATATATATTTCACTATAAAATTACTTCTGTCGTCTAATGAATATGACAATCTCTCCTATTCAGGGACATACAGATGGTCATATGGCACTGCTTCATGTTAACAGTCATTCACTGATTGTTGGTGATCATTGTGTAGGGTAAGATTCTGTTGAAAACCATGAATCATGGATTAAGCAAAGAGCAAGGTCTTGCTATTACATGTACATAGACATACACTTTTGTTTTTAGTATGAATTTATACATATTTCAATGAAAGTGAGACTGGCCAAAAACATTTGAATGCCTGGTCTGAAACAATGTCTCAATGTGAACTGTTCTTAATAGTTCACTATGTTGTAGAATGTATATTTTGGCATTGCTTTGCTCAGTTTGGTGGATGAGGGACATTGTCTTGGTACTAGTTTATTCTAATTTTTAATTGTCAAAGTAACAAGAAAAACACTCTTAGTCCCTCACTTATTACAAAATTGTCATTTTGGTCCTTCACTTATTGAAATATTTAAGATAGTCCTTTATTTATTAGAACATGTTACACTTGGTTCTCCATTTTTCAGAATATTACCAAATTTAATCTCTCTACCAAACCCCAAACCCTAAATCTGAGGGATTAAATCTGGTATTCTTTGTGAAAAGTGAAAGACTAAGTATGACATGTTTCAATAAGTGAGAAACTAAAATAACAATTTTATGACATGTGAAGGACCAAAAAGATACTTTACTCCAGAAGTAACATTTGAATTGCTGGTCAAACAAGACATAGATCATGATTTTGGCTTAAGCAGAGATTGAAAGTAACAACTTCAGTTGAGTTCAGTTATGGTATCAAGCTAAAAAAAAAAAGGCGAGGAACAAGATTATCTTCTGTGTTCATATTGTTAATTTTGAAGTTTTAACTATCTGACTTGAATTTTGTCTGTGTCTTTGTCACATTATCCGAGTTTTATGTTCCTCTTCTCAGTTCCAATTATTTAATTGATTTTCTTTATCTTCTGGATCTTTTTAGTTAGCCATGTAACATAATACTTCGCTTTGTTTCAGCCAGGGAAGTGCTCTCTTGGACGTTACTTCTGGTGGAAATATGACTGTAAGTGTGAATAGACCTAGTAATGTGGGATTACCTCAGTTATTGTCATTATATTGTGGAATATGCAGTGTTCTGCAATGCTACCATCAGCTTCTCTAAAGTGTATGAGCACACTCACTGCACTTTAGAGAGTGAAGTGCAGTCAGGCAATTGTTAATAAAAAAAAAAAGATATAGTTAGTGGTTAAAATTTTTATTAATTAAATTTTTTTTACAACATTACATTGCTTTAAGAAGATTCAACTGAATGATTATTTTACCAACTGTTATGTATATGTACTATCTGTAAATAAAGGATATAAATCCTTGCACTGTTATTTATAAACATGTAGTTGTATATATTGCTGCGTTTACTTCCACTTCGTACTTAGGCTTATAGTATTGTGCACATAATACTTGCTTGTAGCCTATAGGCCATCTTTCCTATATAGCAAGACACATCACTTGTTGGATTTTAAAAACTCAGACTTTGGAGCACTTTAGTTTTACCACAGCTTTGAACTTTATACAGACGTTGTGAGATTTGTACACCCTAGCCAAAAGTAAGCAATACACTCAGTTTATATGCTCCGATGAAGCTAGGAGCCCCTAAGGGGTCCCTTAAAAGCTCTGATGTCAGCTAGGTGCTCAACTGTAACGATTCAGTGCCCTAGGGAAACTGCAACTGCCAGTAATTACCCAGAAATTGAAGGAATTTTATCAATTTTTATTTGATCTCCACCACGCAAAAGTGGGGAAAATAAAAAGCTTTTTTTTTTTTGGGGGGGGGGGGGGGTGGTAGGGAATACTGCATATTTCACAAAATTTACATAATTACACATTACATGATCTCCACTTTGATGATGTATTGTTATTTGCAGGAATACTTCCAAACCACTTACAGATTCCTGGAGCTCTCTCCGCATTCTTTAATACCAATGCATGGGAGAGTAAACCTATGGCCAAAGCACATGCTGTGTGGTTATCTCAAGTATGAATCATCAATTATCTTTGCTGTAATATTGAGGGATACAGAGAGTGAGGAGTGGAATTATTGTGGTCTTCTGTTAGCCAAATACTTTACCTTAACAAATTCAAGTAATTAATATAACAATTAAAGTTCAGTTGTGAGGAATGTTATTTGTTATTACAGGAACCGTAGGAGCAGAGAAGCAAATATGTTGGCTGCAATTGAAGGTGGAGCGAGAACAATGTTTGACATAGTAGCAAAAGTATATTCTGATGTTGACCGCAGGGCTTGGATTGCTGCATCATCAAATGTGAGGCTCCATGTGGATCATCTAGCCCAACAAGAAAAGTTACCAAAGGTAATTATTTCTTTCTTTATTGCTGCCAGCTAGCTATTTTTAACAGATAGACAACCATACACAAGAATGACTTAGTAATATAACAAGAAGGTAAAATTTTGAAACTCCCAACATAATTTGGGATTTCAGTACTGCCCTGCAACTGCTTATCTAAAGTTTCTTATTTATGATCTGCCACCTGGTTTTAACATATGGTTGAAGTTGGTGGGAAATTAGGTAGAGGTCAGGTTCAAGTTGTAATAACAACTTCAAATGTACCAAAAACAGGAGCTATCCGTGATCCATGAAATTGTGATTCTACCCTTGTGTGAGAAAGTTGTTCAGCAAGCATGTATGAATTAATGGCATGTTCCAGATTAAGTAATACATACACAATTTCTGTGAGACTCTGCAGGATATCTCTCTAGAAACTTTCAATTCCAGTTTGGTTGCACTTGTTGACATGGTGGGAAAGCTCTGATTGGCCTACTGACTATCCATTAGCTTCTATCATTATGTAGATTCATATGCAGAATTCATTATCTGCAATGAAATAGCCCTTTAGCTTCTATCATTATGTAGATTCATATGCAGAATTCATTATCTGCAATGAAATAGCCCTTTGAAAGCAAAACCTTCATGCAATAATTGTATAAGACTCTTGTATCATTATTTGATAAAAGAATTGTATGTTATCTCTGCTGTTATTATCTAGTGTAACTGACAGACCATACTACATCTACCTCCATAGGATTTTTCGGTTCAGAAGTTCCAAAACACCTGCGGGCTGCACTTTCTATCTCGATGGGTATTTGCTTACATTACTGGTGGTTTCCATATAGGGAAACCTCCATTTCTTATTGCTGGGGCTGTGGCTGTTGCTGGCTTTGCTGTGTTCTACTCAGTCAAAAAGCAAGCTCAGTGACTACCCAAGTTGAGACTAAAGAATCAGAAACCTTTAATATTGGAAAGTGTTTGTTAAGCCGCAAGGCTTGAACTTGATGATACAAAGCAGATGCCACTAACCAGACAACGATCTTGACTAATAGTTATGAAATTGCACTCATCTTTTATAGCAGGCTGCCATCCTTAGTCTTTTAGATTAAGTTGAGTCAATGACATAGTTTTAATTTCCCTTGCCTTTACTCTACTCCTCAGGTTGTATGTAATTTAGAAGGGTAAATTTTTTATAAAGTTTTATTCTGTATGTATTATTAGTTTGTTAAGTTCTTCAATAAAATAATAACGTAGCAAAGGTTTTTTATATTATCTTTAGTTAAAAGCCTTATACTAAATGCTTAAAAAGTGCATTTAATTTTTGTTTATTTAAAAATGGCAAGATCTAAGTTACACACGCATTTTGTCAGTCAATTAAATTATAACGTGTGATTCAATAGTGCTTTATTGACCTTTTCAAAAATGTCTCATCATAAGTCTTTTTAATTTTTTGGTCAACAATGTCTCATCATAATTGTATTAGTGAAGCAATCACAGAAATTACATCTTGAATTTTCTCTTTATATAAACAGTTCTTTATTATTATTTATTTAGGAAAGTAATTTGACCAACGTGAAATGGACTTTCTAGACAACATAGTTGACGAACATGAACTAAAACCAAGAAGGCACAAACCTATTATTGACTCAGAAAGTCAGTTTTAACCATGAATCATAATAGTTATTTCATAAAAGTTTGATATTGCTTTATACTTATCTCATTAAGAATTTGTGCATACAAAAATTATGTTATACTATTTATTTCAATGGTTCTTAATTTCATGATTTATGTTTGAGCTATAAATATTGTGCCGAGATATTTATTAACACTTTTAAAAGATTTTATTTTTAACAAAATTAATGATGAAAATGAAATTACGAATTTTTCATAATAATTTTATTATTATTATAATTAGTATATGAGAAGTTTAATTACTTTCAGTAATAAAATGAGATTGGTTTAAATCAAATATATATCATCTTTAGAATTTCAATTACATATATATTATTTTATAACTAATTTCGTTGGTCCAAATGTAAGCAAGAAGGAGGCATGGGCTACGAAATAAAGTTGAAGGTCTTCGTGGAATTCTTTATCTTCTAGATTACTCATTAAAAATTATTTAAAAAAAAAAAAAAAAGAAGGAATAAACTTTGCCCTTCTCAGTTTTTAGGGAATTTGTTTTTTTTTTTTTTAAGGACAGTAAGGGAAAAGAAATTGAGAACGTCCATTTTGTTATTTAATTAATTTCTCTTTAAGCTTGTCCTTTTCTTCTCTTTCTACCCGGTGGAAGTGGACTTCTACAAATCATAACTCAATTTTCTTCTTTAGATTGGATTGCTTCTTGATGTTATGACCTCTTTCTGCTTCCTTTACACCTGGTGAAAATTAAAAGACATTAAGAAAAAGTGAGCATAAATTGACATTAATAAATGGGCTTTAAACTATTTACATTATTCAATAATTTCATGTATTTGAATATAATTTCTATAGGTATTTGAGATATTGACTAATAATGTGTTTAGTTTAATATTTAAAAATTATAAAAGTTTTTTACTAAAATAAGATAATTTTTAAATATAAATTACGATAATATAAAATTATGTTTAATCAAAATTAATTCTAAAAATTAAATTGATAAAAAAGAACCTTTTCTCCATTCCAATTCAAACACACTTAAAAAAACTCTTAATCCAACAACAATGTATGATCACAATTTTAGTGAAGATGATGGATTTTAATAATTATAATATTTGTTTGAACAAGATAGAGAAAATACGCTTTTAATCTTTCATTTGTTGAAATATATTACATTTAATTTTTTATTTTTAAAAAAATTATCAAATTTAGTCATTCACCTAAACTTTAAATCTAAATCTAAATGATTAAATCTAATATTTTTATAAAAAATAAAAGACTAAATGTGATATTTTTAAATAAGTAAGAGATTATTTTTAATATTTTAATGAGCAACAAATTTAAAACGATAATTTTATAATAAGTAGATGATAAAAATATATTTCACTTGAATAAGATGTAAGTTTTATTTTATACTTAAAAGAACCGTATTAATCTGCTACAGACTGATTAAGATATGCGATTGTTCTAGTCATATTAATTTTGACAACGTAAACTAAATCATTTAGGCATATATCCAGAACAGTTTTTGTTCCGCATTTCACTCCCATAATTAGTCCGTTGGTGTTTCCATTTCTGTCAGTTACCACATTTTCCAAGTCATGGTCTTGGCTTTTATTGTTAGAAAACGACCAAAGCTGAAAAGTCATCAATCAATGTGCTTTCACAGAAAATATTAGCGAATAATAATATATTTATATAATATGATATGTTAGTTTAATTAAATTATAATAAAAAATAATATTAGATTAGTTAAATTATATAATTTTTTATTATAATTTAATTGAATTAATACATTATTATCACGTAAATATATTATTATGGGCCAACATTTTCTCTTCACTTACGCGTGAGGTTTCTTCTGAGTTTCCAATTTTGTGGGCATGTAACAACAATCTCCGGTCGTTGCTAGAAGAGAAGAAAATTCGTTGGATACATTTCTTTGAGTTGTGTGGAAAAATTAGGTAAGAAGATTGTGTTAGCGAAACGGCAACTTTAATAGTCAATCTTTTTTTTTTTTTTACTTTTTTTTTTTTAGGAAATTTAATAGTCAATCTTTTAGTAGCATGATATTAGTGAAAAATTAACGTGTTCTATAATCAATGGTTTACATTTCAACTCTTATTTATTTTTCCTTAAAAGATCAAATAAGATTTTACTTGAATTTAGATTTGTTACAATTTTAAAAAAAAAACTGCACATGTTGAATTATATTTTATTTGGAATTTAAACTATTAGATAAAAAATTAATAACGTGTCAAAAAAGGATTAGAAAAGTAAATTTTTTATCACGTATGTTTGTCAAAATTAATTTGATAGAACAAATCATATAATTCTTTTAATTTTAATTATTAGATCCCTATGTTTTCTTTCTAAATACAATAAATTCATATTTGACTTTATGTAGTATTTATTGACTTTGGGTAAATCGATTTACAAAAAATGAGTTCGTTAAATTAATTATAAATAAATTTATAAAATGTTATAGATAAGTCCCATTAAAAGTTATATGGAACAAAATAACGTTTCTTTGAAATTGACTGCACCTTGTTATTTTTTTCCATGATAGTTTACTAAAAAGTTGCATTAAATTATAGTCTAATTTTTTTTTTTTTTATTGAGATACCTTATATTACCTTACAAAATATTTTCAATTAAAATAATATCTAACATATATTTTATAGAAGGTATTTTGGTAAACCAAATTAGATAAAAAAAAATATTTTTCAAAAATAACAGATGGGGTAATTCACTTTAACTTTTTCTCAGAAAAGTATCCTTATCCATAGAACATAAAGAAAAAAAATTATATTATTTGTATTGATGATGCTATTTGGAAAACACTTTCGTTTTGCCAACAATATATTGTCATTTATAATTTTTTGGTGTGAAAAATAAATTGAATTTTGAAAAGACAACTAGACAAGGAAACAAAAAAAAAACGGGTTGAGAAAGAATAGGGTAGCTGTTGCTACAAAACGCAATAATTTGTCGTAACATGCAATCCGTTGTCCAAAAAGTCCACAGAAAAACGCCGCGTCGTTTTGGGACGCACAGTAACACTAAGTCGGTAACAGACAGCTCAGGGTGATAACAAAATCTCCATTTCTTTGAAGTTTCAACAAAATGTTTGGCTGTTCCATATCAGTTTTATTTTCCATCCATACGTTTATTTTCTTTGTAATTTTAACCACAAATTATAATTTTAATTATCTTATTATTTTTTATACAAAAAATCTGCAATTATTTTTTAATTTTAAAATTTACAAAAAAAAATATTTTTTTTAAATTTTAATTTTAATTATCTTGTAATTATCTTATTAGGTAAAATTTTCAATTAATTAATTATCAAGCTTAGTGAGCGAATTTAGAGAAAGATTAATCCTTGGCATTATTTTAGTTTTTTAATTTCAGGAAAATTTAATATTATAATTACTTAAAATAACATTGACGTATTTTTAATATATTGAGTGAATTCAGTTTTCTATTGGTTCTACAAATACCAGCAAAAACTCTTTTTTTTTTTTAATAATTAATTGACAAAGCTGTTATTTTATATTTTGGCTTATGAAATTATAAATATATAAAGTGGGACTTGAAAAGAGAAAGAGAATCAGAAAACCTCCTTCTCCTACCCGTTGGTCTTCAAAGCCATCATCAGCTCCATCCATCAAACGCATGAAATTTTCTCTCCCTTTCTCTCTCTGGACTTTTGAAAGGTCTGTTTTTTTCTCTTTATCAAACTTTCAGTGCCTATCACATTTTAGATCAGTTTTTCTCTAGGTGACCCTAATAATTTCTTGGAAATCTAATTCAGTTTCATAGATATTTTGATTAGAAGAAAAGCATATTACTGATAACGTTTTTATATCTTCTCCTTAAAGTTTTCTCATCACTGGAAAAAGCCATTGGTAGATCATACATCAGTTGTACCAACTGATCATTCCCATTATTATAACCTTTGCTGGGAAGAAAACCTCCTTTTAAAGTCTCTTTGATTCCTTATTATATATACCCATATAACAAAACACATAAATATTCTTTTCTTTTCTTTTTCCCCAAACAAAATGAAGATCTCAAATTCCCAATACTCATTAAACTCTGTTTCCAAAATTTTCAACACCCAATTCCAAATCCTCCATTTTCTATCCTACCTCCTTCTTTTAGGCTGCGGAATAACCCTTGGAATCATCATCACTTTCTATCTCAAAGGTTGCAACTTTAGCCTGCAATTGACTCAGCTCTCAGTCTCTGAAATCCCACCTCCACCATCCCCACCAAGAATTACAGCAAGGCCTGCAATTTCCAACACGAATCACGTGGACTTTGAGAAGTTCTTAAAGCCTCCACTTGTCATGCACGACATGGATGATGTAGAGCTCCTATGGAGAGCTTCAATGGCTCCCATGATCCAGGAATACCCTTTTGATCGAGTTCCCAAAGTGGCCTTCTTGTTCTTGACGAGGGGTCCTGTGCTTCTGGCTCCCTTGTGGGAGAAGTTCTTCAAAGGACATGAAAGGTATTACTCAATTTACGTTCATTCGGATCCCACCTACAATGGATCAGACCCCGAAAGTCCAGTGTTCCATGGTCGGAGAATTCCCAGTAAGGTTAGCTCCTTCTTTTCTCTGTTTCTCTGTTTCAATGCTCCCCTGAATTGTGAATATGATTGATGAATATTGGCTTAGATTATTGAAATGAAGCTTAAAGCTTTGAAAAATCAATACACAAAACATGATGTTGATAGTTTGATTCTTGTAACATTCATTTTAGAAGAGTCCGACCCGATCCTTGCTTAATGGAAGAAGTAGATATAAAACAGAGTAAAACAGAGGGAGGCATATGATTGCTTCATATTTGACATAAAATGGATTGGGAGGATGGGGTAAATATGATGTTTGAAAATTTACAAAAGCAAGGAGAATACTTATTAATTTTATTGAAAAGTTATAATAAAATAAGTAAAGTAGAATTATTTGTTACTTATTTTTTTAATTTTATTTTTGTAATATAATTATATGACTAATAATTTTGTTATTATTTAATATGTATATTATGTAATTTTTTTATTCATATTTTTTTATTTTATTTACTAATTATTATATCCATATTTTTTTTTAATACATTCATTATAAAAAATATATATTGTTTTAAAAAAAATTTAAAGACAAACTTAAAAGGTCAAAAATAAAACTTATTGACAAAAAAATTATAAAAATTGATGAAATTAATCTATATTGTAAATTTTTTTAATTCTCTTTTTTATTTTAAAATTTTAAGTAAAAAAAAATCATGACTATAATAATAGAAATTAAAATTGTAATAATTGAAATTAAGTATATTAAGATAAGGTTATATTAATAATTTAATTTTTTAAACTACTTTATTTTATTATTGACTCTCCCATTTAAAATGATATTAAAATTAAGGTTTTGAAAAATAAAAAAGTATCTTAGTATCATTCTCTTTCTATCTCATTCTATCTTAAAAAAATATTTAAATATAAATTTAATATATTTTGCCTATTCCATTCTTAAGCGTTCGTTTATCAATAATCCATTCAGACGTAACTTCGGGCCGGATACAAGACATCCTATTGAATATTTTTCCTGCAAGTACGATTGGTAAAATATATAGTCATGGTCATCTCCAAGGACGGGGTCCGACCCTGCATCTCAATATGGTATGCTAGTTTTCATCGATACAATGGATTCGATGTCTTTGGCAAAAAATTGATTACTCAATGGCCACTTGTCCCATTTGAATCGCCAATTGGTAGTTCCATTTAAAAGGGGTACCTCAACTAGAACTACTCAATGACTGCTAACAAATATGTTGTCTTCCTATAGTAGTTTTTAGTAGAAAATATATAATATTTGATCATTTGTTTGTTGTAGAATAAAAATTTAATTACTCAAATTTAAAGGTAAAAGAATAATTTATGATTGTGTGTTATTATTAATTATCGTGTTTGATTATTGATAAAAAATTTAAATTATTCATTTTTTATTAAACAGTTTTTATTTTATAAAAGATCTTTTTGGTAGCTTAAATTATTGGAAAAGATCAAACTCAGGTTGTCTCGCGTTTTTGGGAGAGAGGAACTTTCAATTAAGCTTTCCTCATGCTCTGCGGTAAATTCGAATTAAAATGACAATGTTTATACTAGGAAATACTTAGTACGATTTTGTCTACAAAATTGTATCAAGTCAATAAAGAAAATTTTCAATTTAGGAACTTCCATTAAGCTTTGCTCATGCTCTTTGATAAATTCAAATTAAAATGACAATATTTATAGCAAGAAATTCTTAGACTGATTTTGTGTACACAAATATATTAAGCCAATAATATATTGACATTTCAGTGTGTTAGATATATGTTAAAGTGATATCTTTCTCTACATGTTTAATTATCTGTAAATTTATAGTGTAATCTTTAGTATTAGTACACTTATATTAATTTATATAATTTTTTTATATTAAATATTAATTTAAAAAATAATAATATTAAAATTATATAACTACATTATAATTGAATATGTCCAAAAAATTTATCTCAATTTATTGATAATTAATTTACTCTTTTACGTCGACTTTAGTTAAATTTCTTAGACAGCTTTTTTACATGTTTAATTGTTTGTATGCCTTTGTAATTAATTTAATATTTTAGTCTGAGTCTATTTTTTTTTTTTCTTTCACATATATGTGTATACTATATTTTGAACAATACTTAAGTAAATTTTTTAGATATTTGCTATAATTTTTTTAAAAATAACACGTGCTTTTTATTAAACAGATAATCATTTTATATTAAATCTTTTGCAAAATTTATAAGTAAATAATATAGACATCCCTTAAGTTCTTACTGAAATACGCTCTATAAAAAAATTATGGAAGAAGGTACTGTAGTTTAAGAAAAAACATGTATTAGGTTAACGAAGAATTTTTCAATCAATAATTTAATTGGACTGAAGTATAATGTAACTTATAATTTTAAGAGAAGAATACTCACACACACACACACCACATATTTCACTATCATGCTTTATAACACGCACTTAGGAATTGTCAGACATCCTCGGATAAATAATGTTTATCATATCACCTATAGATCATATTCATAAAAATCTCAGGCCAATCATGGAAATCATATATTACATTATTTACTCTTAATTTGTCTTGTGTAAGCAATTTTATGTGGGATTGCATAATTGCTTCTAATTCCATGAAATGGTTTCAATTATAACTAAATTCACTACCTAACAATCTTCATCAAAAACAAAACGCAGAAAGTGGAATGGGGAGGCGTGAACATGATAGAAGCAGAGCGTCGCCTGCTAGCGAACGCCCTCCTCGACGTCTCGAACCAGCGCTTCGTCCTCCTCTCCGAGTCCTGCATCCCTCTCTTCAACTTCTCCACCGTCTACGCCTACCTCCTCAACTCCTCCCTCTCCCACGTCATGTCCTACGACGACCCCTCCGTCGTCGGCCGCGGCCGCTACAGCCTCCGCATGTTCCCCCACATCACCCTCCACCAGTGGCGCAAGGGCTCTCAGTGGTTCGAAATCGACCGGCCTCTCGCCATCCACGTCGTCTCCGACACCCACTACTTCCCTCTGTTTCAGAGCTACTGTAAGGGCTCCTGTTATGCGGACGAGCACTACTTGCCCACCTTGATGAACATTAAGCATTCGGAGAAGAACTCGAATCGGAGTTTGACTTGGGTTGACTGGTCCAAGGGTGGGCCCCATCCTGCCAGGTTCTTGAGGACTGCCGTCACCCCGGAGCTGTTGGAGAACATGAGGAGCCACAGGTGCGAGTACAATGGGAACGACACCAACGTTTGTTTTCTGTTTGCGAGGAAGTTCTTGCCTGACACCTTGCCCAGGCTTCTCAGATTTGCTCCTAAACTCATGCATTTCTGAAGAAGCATATAGTATACCAGTAATAGCTACAGAAGAAGCATATACCAGAGTTGCCACTAAACTAAATCAATTATTTCATTCATTCTTTCATTTTCATTTTCTTTGAAATTTAGTAACTGAGATGTTTTATGGGGTTGCATACCTCCATTTAGAGATCAGAAAATATCAGAAACCGTAGGTCCTCAACATTAAAGCATGCATATAATAGCATAGTGTATTTATTTAGTTTGAGAATTATATTACTAATTTTAACATTTCGTTGCACATATGTATGAATTATTTTGTTGAATTATTTATTTGTTGTTATGAACGAGAGGCTTAATCAAAGCCTAATTAGAGACAAGGACCACTATCTTCTAAAACCAGTTGAGCTCAACGCAGAAAATGGAATTTTATGCTGACATATGGCTTATCATATTATCGCATACTATATTTTTTGTTAAATATGTTGTGTCACAGACAAGATTTAATGACATAATGTGACAAATTTCAGAAATAACGTAAAAAATAAAATGTTACGTTTGTGAAACTTTTTTTTTTTTGGTTCTTTTACCTATTCCTTTTTTTTCTCTCTCTTCTTTTACAAACTTTATAACAAATTTTCATGATATATTTTAAAGTATCCATATTCAAGTTCAACAAATATTTCAAAATATCAGGATATATATGAAGCAGCACAGGACCAAAATACCCATGATCTAATTGGTACCTGAAAAAGGTGAAGGTGGCTGTGCAGAAAGCAAAAGCATAGCATATTGCATTTAAATATCTTCCCATGGTCAAAAATGGCATCTCAAAACAAGCCAATTCAGTTCATGCCATTCATGATTGAACTAAATCCAAAGAATGTCTTGGCCAACCAGTGCCAGAATATGCGGATCAATAATTTTAAGAAAGAAAAGACGTTACCTTTAGCTACAGCTAGGATATAAATTAACAAATTATCATCTCATGGCGTTACTGGCTACCTCCGCATGCATCTTCGGACAAGGACGGCGAATCAGACACCGAGTCCAACGTGTCATGACACGGCGACACCTCGACGCCACGTATGTCCTCAATCATCTTGACCACGTGGCTTATCCTTGGCCGTTGATCAGGAGCGACCGCAGCACAAGACATGGCAATCTGAAGCAGCCCCACCATTTCCTCTTCGATATCCTTGTACCTCATGAGCTCCAGATCGAACACCTCAGCCGTCCACTCCTCTCTCACCACCGACTGGACCCACCGAGGTAGGTCCACGACCCCACCGCCGGGACCGCCGGCGTCCACCACGGAGGGGCACTTTCCGGTGAGAAGCTCCAGGAGGAGAACGCCGAAGGAGTACACGTCGGATTTCTGGGTGTGTTTCCGACCGTCAAGTGCTTCCGGTGCACGGTAGCCGTTGGATCTGGGAGCCGAAGCTGATGTGGCTGGGCTTGCGAAGATGGAGAGCCCGAAATCTGACACGCGTGCGTTTCCGTCCTTGTCGATGAGGATGTTTGAGGATTTGATGTCACCGTGGGTGAGCTTAAGGGTCTTGCATGAGCTGTGAATAAAGGCGAGACCTCGCGCCACGCCGGCTGCTATTTTGAGCCTCGTGGTCCAGTCCAGAGGGGTTCGCCCGGGTCCTCGGTTCCCTGTCGAATATACCAATTCACCCATTAATTTTTATAGAATTACGCATTTGCCACTAGGATTTAAGGTTCTGTTTTGGATTATTATATCATCTTATATAAGGAAAGGGCCCTACTTAAGCACTTTCTTGGTCATATTCCATGGTAAAGAACAAAAAGCAAAAGAGGAAGATAAAGAGACTTGCTTGTATTTTTTTAATGGGTTATGTTTAAAATAATTGTACAGTGATCCCAATTCCCAGTTGGCTATGATTGTGCAGCTTCTGCCCAATTTAACAGTTCCTCTGTTTGTAATATCTAGAAATTCTATAAAGTAAAGAAATGGAAGAGGCAGGACCTATCGATGTTCCGAGAGTCACATGGACCAGCTTCAGAGTTTAAATCAGCCTTATATGGACCCCACACATCCTGCTAGCTCGTTTGATACAGATACCGTTCATGGGGTACCGGGTATATTGTTTATCCCTGTTTGGCTGCTAGGAAAACGTGGGGAACAAAATATCGAGGTAGAGGCCACTAAGCCAACCGTCTTCAATTACGCCTCAATTGACACCTATTCTATTTTTTCAATGAGGTTCCAACATAGCACGGTGCAGAGTCTATAAAATAATAGTATAGTGATCAATTCCTAGATGGTTATGATCGGGCAGCTTCTGCACATTTAATAGTTCATTTGTCTGCAATTCCTAGAAATTGTAAAGCAGAAGGAGAACGACCGCCCGAAGTCCTCATAATATTAATGTCTAAAGCAACCATCTATAATCAAATGGTCCAACTTCAGAGTTTGAAGCCGCTCTAGACGGACCCCACATAACCTGCTAGTTTAATCCAGATAGCCTACATTGGTAATTAGGATTTGGGAGGTGTCTCACGCTGTTGGGTCTTTGTTGGTGCCTGTTTGGCCGCTAGGAAAATGTGGGAAAGCAAATACATTTTAGGTAGAACCCACTCAGCAAAGCAGTACTCTTCAACTTACTCATCACCTACCGGCAACTAAAGAACAAAAATTGAGCAGTAGAGAACTGCAAATGGCTACTATATTATATTACCCACTTATTTGTCAGCAGCTAAATAGAAGGATTTCATTTTCAATCATGAGTGTGGAAACAAAAGAACGTACCATGAAGGAGCCAAAACAAGCTACCATTGGTCATGTAATCATAGACCAGCAACCTCTCCTCTCGTGCAAAATAATAAGCTCTCAAGCTGACAATATTGGGATGCCTTAGCCTTCCCAATATTTCCATGTGCTGCTCGAACTCTCTCTTCCCGTTAATCTGTGCGTCCTTTAGCCTCTTCACGGCAACGACATTGCCGTCATCAAGAACAGCTTTATAGGCCGTCCCGAACCCACCTTTCCCCAGCATTTCCGCAGAAGCTCGAAGCAAGTCCTCTAGCTCAAACCTCCTCACCCCTTCGAAGAATACCATTTGACCCCTCTCGAATCCGGGTTGGGATGATGGGTAAGGGCTCGATGAATACACTATCTTCTCGCTTTCCAGAAGATTCGACCTTTTTCCCTCTTTCAATGTCGCCGTGTAGTTTCGACAGAAATAGCAGTAGAGAAGAAGGGACACCACGGCCAGAACCAAAACATCGCCAACAATAATGGCGATTAGAGTTACCGGGCTCATTTTCGGAGCTCCGTTATGGTGGTGGGTGCTGTTAGAAGATGTTCTGGGCGCGGCTTCGTTCGCAGGCATTGAAGGATTGCTTCGCGGCATCACCGGCGATGCAATGGCTCCCTCAGATCCGGGTTTGCTCGGGACTACGTTAGTATTCTTACATTTTACCAGTGGGGCTCCGCATAGAGACGGGTTTTGAGCGAACGATGACTCCGGGAAACCCGAGAGCGATTTAGGTACTTCGCCGGAGAGTCGGTTACCGGAGACGTTGAAGTCTTGCAGATTGGGAAGGTTCAGAATGGTAATGTGGCCGGAAAACCGGTTCTCGTCGAGACGGAGAGTGAGAAGGTGGGTCAGATGGTTGACTGTCGCTGGAATGTTCCCGGACAAGTTGTTGTGAGACAGATCGAGACGGTACAAGCGGAGAAGCGACGTAACTGACGCCGGAAACGGACCGGAAAACTCATTGTGAGACAGAAACAGAAGCTTCAGAGCTGTGAAGTTGGACAGACTCGGAATGGGACCGGAGAAACGGTTTCCCTTCAGGCTGAGAACTCGAAGCTCAGTCAGAGAAGTTAAAGGTTCGATAGAGCCATGGAGATCGAGATTTTCTAGAACGAGTCGCGAGACTCGATTCTTAAGGCAAGAGACGGAGTCCCAGGTACATGGGTCGATGCTGGAGTTCCAGGATGAGAGCCTGTTGTGTGTATCAGAAGCGGCTTTGAACGCCATGAGAGCTTCTAAATCTGGGTTTCTGGATGCTTCAGCGAGAAGAAGCAAATGAGAAGCCAAGGAGAAAAAGCTAGCAAGTAGAATGAAGTAAGAGGGTACCGCCATTTTTGCTACTGTAGATGCAGAGACAAGGTGCGAGGAAGAAGAAGGTGCGAGTGAAGCGAGGGAGAGGAACGAGGTTTTGTTCTGTGTAATGACTTGTGAAAGAGGGGGCGAGTAGCTGTTACGGAAAGACTTAAAAGTGTTAAGTGTGTAATTAATGAGCAAATGAAGGGCTTAACGGTAAAACAAGGCAACATGCCAATAAATTATCATTATTTGCTTTGTTGACTGCGTTTAATTAAATATTATACGAGTTCATTTTGGAGAAAAAGATTTGCTGCGAACGGGAGGTGGAATGGTGCGAGGCCGAGTGAGAACGGTATTGTAGATTTTATTTTCATTTGTATTTGAGTGGTATAAAATTTATTTTCATAAAAACTTTAAAAAGACAAATATTATTTTGATCTATTTATTATTTAATATATAAAAATAGAGTAGACTCAGAGTTAATGAGAAGTTTAGATTGAATAAATTTTAAATTATTTATGTGATGAATTTTTATATTTTTTATGTATGTAATATAAATTTTTTGAAGTGTGTAAATTTTTATAATTAATAAAATGAAATAATGAAATCATTCATTTGTATAAATTTTTTGTAGTTAAAAAAATAATTAATTAATTAATTAACTATCTCTTAAATTGATAATTTTTAAAATTTTAAAAATTTTTTAGAATAAATGTGAAAATTAATAAATTATTCTTTAAAAATTAAAAATCCTTTGAAGTAAATATGAAAAATAATAAATTAACTAATTATTTTTTAGAAATTCTTTAAATTTTGAATATTTTTTAAATGAACAAGAAAATAATGAATTAATTTATTAAATAATTTTTAAATTTTCAATAAGAATTATAAATATAAATTAAAATAATTTATAATTTTAAAAAAATAATATATAATTAAATAGTTTACGATAGTACCTTTTCACTTACTCAATTATTATTATTTTTTTTTAATTTCACAATTAATTTTATGAATATTTTTAATTTATTATTTTTATATAACAAGATATTATTAAATTTATTTTTTAATTGACATTTTATAAATACCATTAATTTAAAATGTATTAGAATATAATAAGATAAACTAATTTTTTTTTAAGGTTTGTTTTATGCTTGTGCAAATAAACTAGTTACATTTTGACTATGTCTCAATTCAGTTGTTTACAACTGGTTTATTTTAAAAAAGTTCTTCATATTTATCAATATTAAGAAAATTATTTCTTTTATTAGTTTACAAAAGTTAAGTTGCAAAATTATTTATTAATAGAGGGGCTAATTTTTTAAAATATAAAAAATATAAATGACTATTTTGAGACAAGACAAATGTGAAAGATCATAGTAAGATAGGGTCAAAATGTGAGATATCAAAATAGTTTTTTTTTTTATTTTAAATTCTGAAACTTATATTTTATAAGAAAAAAATTTATAATAACTAAAATTTGTTTATGTACATCGTACTAGTTTGAAGTAGGGTAGATGTAATATACTTAAATATGGATTTTTAAGATATGCATAAAACTTATTACATTTAAATTCAAAGTAAATATTATAAATAATTATAAGCTATGTATATTTTGCTATTACCTAAATGCCAATGAGGAGCTGAAATTCTTTTATCCTTCAATTCAGTCAAATCTCACATCATTTTGTTAAGCTCAAAGGTCATACAACGTAATCAGAGTCATTTATCGAAAACTATAAAGCTAAGGAACATCTTCAATTGAGCTTCACTTTATGTGACACTGGTTAACTTTTAGCTTTCAAGTACCGATTCTGCTGTCTTTTCTGTTCACAAAAGAATGAAGTTGCTAAATTAACGACAAATTCAAGAGTGAAACGCAGAGAGAGTGGTGACGGCAACATGTAGAAGCCCACACTCCTAATCGCCGTCTTTCTAGAACTTGCAGAGACAAGAGACAAGCCGTGTTTGGGCCCTTTTATACAAATATTACCCCAGAAAGACAAGTAACCCAATCATAAACCACCTTTCTAATTATCTTAAGATTTTTTTTTTGAAATGTTTAATTAATTATCCCAAGATGTTGCACTCCATTCTCTCTCTCTCTTTTTTTTTTTTTTTTTTACATTATATATAGCATGAGGTTATATATATATATTAAAATACTTTTCTAGTATCTCAAAATATCTTTTTGTCATTTACTTATTATAAAACTATTATTTGAGTTCCTCACTTATTAAAATGTCTAAAATAATATTTTATTTATTGAAAAATATTACATTTGATCCCAAAAATAGATTCAATGGGGCATCGGGGCGGTCGCCCTTTTAATTTTTAAAATTTCAATTTTTATATATAATATTATTTTATATTTTTAATTTGATTCTTTAACTCATAAAAGTTAGTCCTTATTATAAAAATTTATCTCCCTTGGTTCAAATGTAATACCTATGAAATTTAAACTCCAAAGGGATACTCAATAGGGAACTTAGTTGGTGATGCAGATAAAAATTTATCTGAGATTGTAACCAAAGAGAATACATAAGTCTTACCCAATGCTTTCTTAATATTTGTAACTCAATCAGGTATGGTAACCAAGTATCTATAAGGAAAAATTTGATCTAATAAAAATACAATATTCCCCACCTTAAATATTTTATTACCCCTAATCATTCCTAATATTCCCACTAATAATATTTTATTACAATAATTACATCCACTTTACCCACTAACCTTTACTAACAATATTTTAACACCCTAATTACATCTTAAAAACCATAAGAAATATCACTCCATTCGCGCAACAACATCTACATTGCGTCTTCACTATGCTGTTGGTTTCTCTCATTATCCACTGCTGCACGCTACCAGTCAAGCCTCATCAGTGGTCAACTGGCAATCCAGAAGCTCTGCCGACCTCCCAACAAACTTCACTAGCCACCACATCGTCGAAAAACCGTCAAAACTCCAGCGAACAATATAGCACAATTTGAGCTCCAAATTCATGAAGTTAGTGTGCTTTTGCTTCGATTTAGCTTAGGCATTTATTTTCGGCCATTTCTCTCTCATTTACACTTATCAATTTGGTCTTTTTCCTTTTATGCAAGGAAGTGATGAAATTGAGCTTAATTCAGTGTAATACCATCAAATTGAGTTAGGATTACACTTCATAGGTGAATTTTGCACCTTTCTCCCTTGAAATCACTGATCAATTGTGAATTTTGGCTTTCAAATTGAAAAACCCCAAAATTTGAGTCTAGGGATAATTTTGGAAATAAGTGAAATTTGAGTTCTTAGGGCTTCTTAAATTTTATTATGAATCTAGGGAGTGATCTAGAATTTTTGAAAATTTAGTTTGAATTTTAAGATGAATTTCTAATTTTTTGTAATTTTCTAGATTTTTCATAAAGAAAAAAGAAGGAAACTAGAAGGGAAAAACTTGTTTGGCTTGATTAGATAATAATAAATATTATTTGAAGTTAAATGGAAATTTTGAAATTTATTAAACGATCATTAAGTGAAATTTGTATGATGGTAGGTGTTAGAAATTTAATAAGTGCATAATAATAATAATAATAATAATAATGAAATATAGGCTATAAGTATTTTGAAGTATTATTAAGGAAAATAACCTAAACATTTAATTTCTTAAAATTGAGTAAAGAAAGAGGATTAAAGTGGGTTGAAGACATGATTTGGTGATTTGGTTAAAAGTGAATAAGGAATAATTAATTAGGTTGATGTCAAAATTAAATAATTAAATTTATTCATGAAGACTGTATGATAAAAGTATTTTATTTAATGTTTTAGGTGGCTAGAAAAAATTGTCAGCAAAAGAATTATAAACAAGGATAGGAGGAGATTGATATACTCCTTTCAAGTGAGTAGATAATCCTAGTTATGCATGATATTATTTTGAATTATGATTCTAAATTTTGAATTATTAGAAATATTGAAGTCTAAACTCTAAAATGGTACAATTTTAAGGATTTTAATGGTTCACGAGGATGAAGGACACCTCATCTCTATGCCGGTCACGTCCTATTGACCTAAGTCGTGACAAAGTGGTATCAAAGCTCAGTTTAGAGGTCCTTGGTATGCCTGTATCTTGTGGAGTAAGGGTTCCCAGTGGTACCTTTGTTATCATTATATACCTGGGCATAATCATAATTGAGTTTCTGTTAAGGATCTTATAGGGTATCTAATGTCATTTAGCTGGTCCATTTCGTATCTTATATTTATAAAAGTCTGTAATTCAGGATTTATTGTTGAATAAATTTCTTCTTGTTGTGAAAGGACAATGTTATCTAGGTCACATGTCATCGCTGATTAAGTCATAGAAAAGGCCTCTGTAGGGGCTATTGTTCAGCTTGACATACCACCCTCTAGTGGTCAAGGTAGGGGACGAGCACGTGCGTGAAGTGCTAGCAAAGCTCATGCAAAGGATGGACGAGCAGTCAGGCCTCCCATTAGAAATGTTGTAGAGGAGTGGGTAGAACCTTCTCAACCTTTTGTTCTTACTAATGTAGAATTAACAACCAAACTCTAGGGTGTTCAGAGAGCTATAAAGAGTCTTACAGCCCTGATAGCGACACAAATGGCTGGCTATAATATCCTTTCTACCATTGTTCCCCCTACAAAGCAAATGAGGGCTAGAGAACCTCAAGATGGAGCTAAAGAGGGTGGTAGCAGAAGAATTCTAATAGAATTCATCGAATTCAAGACTCACATTTTCACAAGGATGGATAATCAAAAGGACCCTCAATAGTTGATTGATGACATTGAGCAAATATGTATGACACTTGACTGTCCTGCAAGGAAATTAGTCACTTTAATTGCCTTCTAACTAAAGAAAGTTGCTAGATTATGGTATGAATCACTATTGCAAAGAAAACCATCCAAGTTGCCTCCTCTCAAATGGGAATAGTTTAAAGAATTGTTTATGGAGCGATTTTTACCCATGAGTGTCAGGGATGCTCGTGTTAAGGAATTCGAGAGCTTATGGCAATTCCCTGAGGTATCAATTAATGAATTTATCATCCAATTTATTGAGCTATCCAAGTAGCCCCTCATTTAATTCCCACTGAGAAGGACAGAATTAAACGGTTTATGATGAGCTTGATGAAGCCATTATTCAGGCTTATGACACCTCAGATCAGTCAATTTACTTCCTTCACTGTAGCGACAGATTGTGCCAGAATGATTGAAATGAAGGATATGGAAGATAATACAATGTAGAAGAAGAGGAAGGCAAACCTTCAAGGAGTTTTACGATGGGTGGATCATTTAAAGGACCTAGGGCATCAGGTCCAACTTAAACTTTTTGGTCTAGCCCAAAATCTTCAATTCAAATAATGGCGAGCACTGGAAGACACAGGGAATTCTAGGGACTTGAAACTTGTGCCTCAATCTAACTTAGCACAGAATTCAAGAGGTAGACTCCCTGTTCCACTTGTGGGAATCTTGGTCCATCTCCAGGGCATGCTTTAAATGTGGGCAGGTGGAGCATATGATATAAGATTGCCCTCAAACCTTTTACAACTCTAGCCAGGGTTCAGTACAACCATCTAATTTTACATATAAGAGACCCAGGCCTCAGGGTGCATTCTCAGCTCAGGGTGGCAGAGGAAATGGTGGTAGAACTTCTTCCGGTAAAGGTCAGACATCCTTTGGAAAGGGTCAGGCACGAGTATTTGCTCTAAATAAAAAAGATGCTTAACCATTGAATGCAATAATTACAGGTACAACTATAATATGTTCTCATGCTGCTCATGTGTTGTTTGATCCTAGTCCTACTCATTCTTTTATGTCCCTACATTTTGCAAGATTGATTGGCAAAGGTCCTATCAAATTAAAGGGTTCTTTGATGTTAATAACTTTGTTAGGAGAATCCACTTTATTTAATCAAGCATGCAAATCATGCAGGATTACAATTGACGACCATGAAATAATGGTTGATTTAATTATTTTAGCTATGACTGACTTTAATGTGATCATCAGAATGGATTGGTTGGCTTCCTGTTATGCCACCATGGATTTTCATCTTAAAGTTATAAGATGTGAATTCCCAAATGCACCATATGTTATCTAAGGCGATCGTACGGTGACTTATAACAATTTGATATTAGCTATTGAGGCTAAGAAGTTGTTAAAAAAGGGGATGTCAAGGCTACTTAGCCTCAGTCCAAGACATATAAGTAGTAGTTTCAACAATGCATCAAGTGCCGGTAGTCAATAAGTTTTTAGATGTATTCCCATAAGAATTACCTAGACTACCTCCTGATAAAGAAATTGAATTTAGCATTAATATACTACCAGGCACCCAATTGGTCTCTATACCTCCCAATAGAATGACACCATTGGAACTTAGAGAATTAAAGGATAAGTTGCAAGATTTGTTAGACAAAGGCTTTATCCACCCGAGCTCGTCACCATGGGGAGCTCTGGTTTTGTTTGTAAAGAAAAAGGATGGGTCCCTCAGGCTATGTGCGGATTATAGGCAGCTAAATAAGGTGAGTGCAAAATAAGTACCCTTTACCTCGCAGCAAGCTTCACAGGCCACCACATTGTTGGAAAACTAGCAAAACTCTTGCAGATAGTATAACTCCAAATTCATAAAATTGGTGCATTTTTGCTTCGATTTAGCTCAGGCCCTTTCTCCCTCATTTACACTGATCAATTTGGTCTAATTTGCCTCATATTGAAGAAACCCCAAAATCACTATTCATTATGGTACTGTTCATGTGAGAAAGTGATGAAATTGAGTATAATTCAGAGTAATCTCATCAAATTGGGTTAGGATTATACTTCATAGATGAATTTCGTACGTTTCTTTCTGGAAATCACTGATTAATTGTAAATTTTGGCTTCTGGATTGAAAAACCCCGAATTTTGAGTATATGGGTAATTTTGAAAATAAGTGAAATTTGAGTTCTTAGGGCTTCTTATGTATTATTATGCATCTAGGGAGTAATTTAGAATTTTTGAAAATTTTAGTTTGAATTTTAAGATGAATTTCTAATTTTTTGTAATTTTCTAGATTTTTCATGAAGAAAAAGGGAAGAAATTTGAAGGGAAAAATTTGTTTGGCTTGATTAGATAACAATAAATATTATTTGAAGTTAAATAAAAATTTTGGAATTTATTAAATGACCCCTAAGTGAAATTTGTGTGATGGTAGGTGTTAGAATTTTAATAAGTACATAATAGAATAAATTAAATAATAATAATAATAATAATAATAATAATAATAATAATAATAATAATAATAATAATAATAAAATATAGGCCATAAGTATTTTGAAGTATTATTAAGGAAAGTGGCCCAAAAATTTAATTTCTTAAAATTGAGTAAAGAAAGAGGACCAAGTTGGGTTGAAAAGGTGATTTGGTTAAAGGTGAATAAGGAATAATTAATTAGGTGGGTGTCAAAATTAAATAAGTAAATTTATTCATGAAGATTGTATGATAAAAGTATTTTATTTAATGTTTTAGATGGTTTAAAAAAATTGTCAACAAAATAATTATAAACAATGATAGAAAGAGATTAATATACTCCTTTTAGGTGAGTAGATAATCCTAGTTATGCATGATATTATTCTGAATTATGATTCTAAATTTTGAATTATTAGAAATACTGAAATCTGAACTTTGAAATGGTACGATTTTAAAGATTTTAATAGGTTTACGAAGATAAAAAATACTTCATTTTCGTGTCAGTCACGTCCTATTGACCCAGGTCATGACATCAAATCTTTGATCTAAAGATTTTCACCCTTTTAGAACCAAATTCAAAATCAGTTTGTACTTGGTCCTGTATTTAAAAAAAAAAATCAGATTTAATCCCTTAAATTTAGAGTTTAAAATTGATAAAGAAATTAAATTTAATAATTTTTTTAAAATAAAAATTATATGACATTTTTAACAAATAAAAAATTATTTTAAATATATAAATAAAGGATCAAAATAATAATTTTGTGACAATTCTTCAATTGTAAACGATTAACCAGATTGCATAAAAAGCCACTGGTCAAAGAAAATGATGAAACTGTGAGATTGCTGAGCCCAATATCCACATTTTTGTGGTCAAGAAAGCGTTAAGGCATTGACCCGAAACTATAAAAAGAAAATTGTTGAAAAGATTTTAAATTCAAACTATCACATCATATTCATGTAATTTAACCCGTTTCGGATTATATCCAAATTCATCTTTTAAAAAATTAATTTTAGACTAATTCAAATTACTTTTTTTAAGTGTCATAGATATTTTTATAATTTTAAATGTATGCAGTTATAATGTAAAAAATATAATTATATAATATTAATTTAAAAATAATAATAATATTATAATTATATGTTTATATTATAATTAAATGTATTAGGATACAAAGTACAGTAAAAAAAATTTTTTTTAACAATATAACAAAATTTAGATATTATCCATTTGATTTTATTACTAAAATCATAATATAACTTAAATTAACACAAGAAAGAGAAAACTAAAGAGACAACTTTAATTTGATTAAAATTAGGGTGACTCTTTCTTCAATAAATTGAAGAAATAGAATTAAACTGAAAAGTTAATTTACCACGTGTACCTAAAACTTTTTCACTCCAAAAGAACAGAATTGCAAGTTGCAGCATTGATAGTCCAACTAATAGATTAAATTTTCTAGAAAGAAGAACTATTGAGGTAGGACACATACTAACAAACGAGTTCCATCATATTAAAAATTAGAAATAAACTGCGATTGAATTGAAGCTGCTGGAGATAATTTTTACAGCTAAATACTCTCAAAAACACTAGTAGAGGAAGATCTGGAAGGTGAAGAAAGAATGTGCAATGGTGGTATTTCCAAGGACTCCATGCTTCCTTCCATCATATCCACCACTCTTTTCATTGCTGGCCGATTTGAAGGGTCAGTCTATATACACCATAAGGTCACTATTACAATTTTTTTAACTAATTTCTTATCATTTTCATCCTTAACACACTGTAATTTAAGCTCTTGATTTGATTTAAGACGCTTGGGAATCTAATGAGGCATATATATCTCATATGAACATTCATTATTAACATTGATTTTCCGCCTTCCTCCAATCAATTCTGACACCGTCATTCCATAAATGTAGACATTAGATTTATGGGATATCCCACCAAAGTTCTTAGAAAATACCTCAAGAGTTATGTATCCTACAGTTCCCCTTGCACCTAACAAAGATATGATACTATCTTCTTTCAGACAAATTTTAGCGAGTCTAAAATTTGAGATCTTCATAAATCCTCGTTTAGAAGTATGTTGTGAGGCTTTATATAAAAAATGCAAGATTCTAGTGATACAACCTCTGTGCAGATACTCTAATCCTCAAGCAACACCAATGGCTGTATTGTACATAGCTTTGCAAGTCAATCGGAGATTGAGCTTCGTTGGATATGTACTTCTCTAGAGATCCATTAGGCATATACTCATATATTGGAGCTCTATTAGAACCTTCCAAACGGAATCCTAGTAAGTTAACGATATTGACATGAGAAGTCACACTGATGCTTGCAACTTCATTGATGAATTCGTCGCCCTTACCTTCCAGTTCACTTGGAACCTTCACTGCCACAGGACTTCCATCACTTAACTTCCCTTTGTATACGCTTCCAAATGTTCCCTGACCCAACTTGCTTCTGAAGGAGTTAGTCATTTTCTTTACCTCCAAATAATTGTACCTTTTGGCTGCAAGGTGTCCATATTCTTCAAGAAACTTCTCAATTATTTGGTGGGTTGGGTTTTCTTTGCTGCAAAAGCGTCTTCTCCACCAGAAAGCCAAGACCAAAAGCATTCCTACTGCTCCAGCTGCTGAAACGGCTGCAGAATATACATACACACACAACAAAAAGGAAAATAAGTTAGAATCCTCTTGAAAATAGAAAAAGAAGAAATTGAAAAGCAAGCTTAGATTTGGTAAATGTGATACCTGCTGGCACTACACGAACGATCTTTTTGGTTTTCTCTGTAAAACCACAAATAATAAGAAAAATACCATCAGGGGGCATAGCCGTAGAATCATAACAATTTGACCTATATGAAGAATTCAAACGCTGCAAATTTATATTCAAACAATATATAGTACCAAGTATACTATCAACATAGTACCTTTGGCACAATAAAACCTGCCCTTGGAGTCAAGTCGACACTGTCCTCCTTGAAGATATTAACACTCAGAACAATCTGTGGATAACTGCACTTCGATGGATATAACATCAGATGAGAAATCAAAAGGGTCTTCGAGATCAGGCTTCAGAGCTTCAGTGGTGTTTGTGATTGGGAGGTGAACAGTTGAACATGCTTCGAAGGATCTCCTGAACTCTTCATCATCAGAAACTGAAATGCCATAGAAGATATCTTCATGGCATACTGTAGACTTGGAGAAGGATTCTAGGGGGCTCATATGGAGGGTGCGGTTGCATATGAAATAGGTTACACTATATTTTATTTGAAAAGAAGCAAAAACAGAGTTTGCAGTACAAGGAAGATTGTACGAGAAGACCTGACATCTTTTTGTTAGCAGAAGGTCGTGGAGATCATCGTCTTCGACTTTAATGGTAAACTCGTCGAGGTTAACAACATCATACCATGTTTCATTGTTCTTTATAACTTTCATGGCATTTGGGTCATCATCATCACAGCCGTGTATGGTCAGTAAGCCACAGTCTGGGCGATCTGAGGAGGTGAAAGGGAAATGAATAGTCCCCAGATTTCCAGGGCACCTTGGATCGTACCCGACTCCATCTCCACCCCAGACGAGTTTAACAGAGTATAAAAGTAAGAGAAAGAGAAAGCAAAACACTTGAGCTGAAATCATTCTGAATTCACCCAACAACCCAACGTAAGCGAACTAACATAAAGTGGAATGAACATATGGCTGTCTGGAAATCACCGTTCAATTCAATTCCACGCGGATTTTTGTAACATTGGAGAAATGTTAGCACAAGACAAGGGCAGAAGACTTGAGCAGAATTGGTAATGCGTTCCTAAATTTTGAACAGTGTTTGTTGACTTGGAATTAAGCACAGATACGTAATTGAAGGAAGTAAGCACCAAACAAATAAAGTTTGCACATAAGTCTCTGTAAAATTACATATAGCCTCCTTAAAAGAAATGTAGGAAATGTTTGAATTTTGTTCTAAGAAATAATTTGTTTGTTTCTAAGAAAAAAGTATAAAAAAAATTGTTTGATAATGTTATTTTATTAATTGTTCTAGACACCTGAAAAATAAAATTTTTTTTAAACTACTAAAAATAGAGAACATTTTTTAGACGTTTCAGCCTCTTTTGTTTTGTTTTTTTTTTTGAGAAAAAGAAATTATTATAATTTTAATAAAAAATTATGTAAATTTTTCATAAAACAATTTTCATTCAAACAAGGATTTTTTTTTTTTTTTCTAAAAGTCCTGTTTAGATATAAGTTAACAAAATTGTTTCAAGAACAGCAGAAACATAATATAGAATCAAACAGGCATAAAGTATCCATAGACCACATTAAAATTACATATGGCCCTTACACAAATGAAATCTGCTTATAAGGCCCTATAAGATTAAATTTCAGAACTTTTCTGATGTTCCAGAACCTCAACACCACTTTTAATATATTTGGGAACTTAATTTATATGTTCTTGGATATTAATGAAAATTAGAAAATAGTGAAATTAATTTGTAACCTTTGTGAAATTTTGGGATAAAATCCTTATACCGTGTTATGTTTATTTTAATAATAGAAACTGATAGAATAACTATTGATAAGTTTTGGGTTACAGGTTAAGTGCTCGATCTAATAGACTTGTAAGTAATTCAACCTATCACAATTACTTATAATTAATTTAAATCAAATTCATTCTTAATTTATGTCAAAATTAATTAATTAATTAATACAATAAATTAAACTAATAATAAATTAATACTAATTCACAACATTTATTTTTAAAAATTATTTCAACAAAAGACTATAGCTGGTAATGATCTAAGCATCCAACCTTACTAATCCAATTGAGACGAAGCTGATTTGTTGATGCCTGAAAACTCAGTCCCCAGGTTCTCCACTAGCCTTAGCTTACTGGAAGACAAAAATTTCATTTTGGTCCCCCACTCATAACCCAATCTCCATTTTGGTCATCCATTCATCTAGAATTCTAATATGATCCTCTACTAAAAGCAACATTAATTATATCAATCCCTTGATTAAATATCTATCCCAAAAAAGTTGATGTCGAGGGTAACTATTGAGATTGACCGTTAGGATATGAGATGGAAAAGATTTAGCCTAATAAACAACATATCAGCTACATGGTCAGCAATCTTACATGGCATTTTTTTTAATAAATAACATGCACGGATTAGAATCAGAGACGCTAAAAGAGAGCAACAGAGCAATGGAAATCCTCCTAATAATTGTAGAGCTAGAATAACAAATGCAGTTTTTTAATGAACCATATTCTCTTCTTGCATGTGACTGACAATATTCCATGAGTGTGTGAAATAAGTTTTTTATATCAAAATGTCTGGGTCAATTTTTTTCATTTTTTTTTTTTATGATTATATATAAGTTCTTCGTTTTTATTAGTGACAAAGCATTCATCACTAAATCACAATGGTCTGTCAAAAATTTGTGACAGATGTTATTCCAATTTCAAATAATTTAGTGATAAAATGGGTTGAATTTAGTGATGTAGTGTCTGTCACTAATGTTATGAGAGTTTCTATCACTAATATAGTGACAGGATGACCGTCACTAATATAGTAATGAGCAAAATTGTGTCCAAGCTTATGATGGACAAATTTGTAACTAAATTCAAAATTGATGACTGATTTCCTTATTTTGTGACGGATATTTCTGCAGGTGAATCAAACTTTTTTTTGTAGTGTTCTTACCTAAGAAGTGGTTGTTGAATGATTTTAACATTCACATGAAGATAGTGTTATTATTGCAACTTGTTGATTCTGAATATCGCATCACATGTTAAAAGTTAATTTAACACTTGATTTTTTTCTACTTATATTGAAATGCTTTTTTTTTTTTTTCTTTTTTGCCAAAAAACATGTGTTTTATAGTATAAGTGATGATTCAAGATAGTGTTTATCATGTTGTTTAATCTTATGCTAATGAGGAAGAAGGCATAGATGCATCCTCTCTTATCCCTTTGGATGATGGCACTCCAGTTGACTTTGCTACAAAATGAGGTTATTCAGTACCGCGTTGAACATCATAATGCGATTTTCACTTATGCAAATGAGACAGTGTGGAGATGAATGACTATAACCCCCTCTTTAAGCCTTGGATCCATTGACATGGAATTGTAGATATCATAAACTCTAAGTTTTTTCCTCTAACCTTGAAGATTTTCTCTCCAATCTAGTTAAGATCATCATATTAGCAGCTATAATTTAGAAGTTGGTGAAGACTATAATGTTGGGGAAGGATTTTGGATGCTACTGCAAAGTTGAAGTGATTAAGTTATTCTGATTTTCATAGTTCAAGATTGTTTTTGGTCTTGATTTTCCTAGACCTTTTTCTTTATTTTACAAATAGGAAAAAAAGCAAAAGGGTTGTACTTTTTTATTGATGTCCTGCTTGAGAAATTGGATAAATACACTTATTACCATGAAAAATTGATCAATATTGATGTATAATTGTGGCTTTTAGCATGGATTGATAATGATATATGATCATTGCTCATAGTTAATGAATAAAGAACTAATCTTACCTTATAATCATTTTGTATATGTGCAAGAAAAACTAGATATGAGCAGTTTGACCAGTATAGTTGAAGTCTTTCAAAGGAGTTTTGCTTTTCTAAGGGGTATCTTATAAGAATGTCAATTCCAATTTGCTTTTCTTATTATATTTTTTAGCTGCACTTTGATGACAGTATAGATTTGTGTAAAAACTATAAGGGGCTCTCATGCAGACATATAAGATTTATGGCAAAAATAGAAAATAAACCTCATTCTATGCAAGTTTTGTAAGTTTTGTTCTTTTCATTTAATCTAGGCTTAGGTTGCCTTGTGCTTGATATACACAGCCTTAATCATTGAAGATTGAAGGTCAAAAAGAACAAATGAAAGAAAATATGATAGTTTCCCAATGACAGATGTTTTTTTAAATTAATCTTCACTATTTAAGCTATTTTATGTGATGCTCTCTTTCATTTTTAAATAAACAAAATCAAATCTAACGAGATTTCACACTAAACAAAATCAAATATTAACCATCTAGTTAGTCACTTTAAAGAGGAAAAATCTAATAAACATTCACAATCAAATAGACGCAGCTGTCCAACGTAGACAAAATGGTAAGAAGAGATGTCACTTGTTGCTCTAAATCTCAAATTGAAAATGGAGGGAAGAGATGGCAATAATTAACTCTATATCACAACAAATCAAATGTTGTCAGTAATGGGAATGGAATCTAACCTTGCTACAAAGAAGCCTTCAAGTTTCCCTTTCCTTTCTCGGCAAGCATAAGATTGTGTGTCTTTCATCGCCACAATAGATATGCTTTTTGTAGTAAAGTGAGGTGTCAATGGCTGGAAAGATGCAACGACGGTGAAAGAAGGAAAAGGACGACGGATGATAGGCAACACAGAGGAGAATGACAATGAAGATGATGGAACTCTAGGAGAAGCTTAGTTAGGTGATCCATATGGGTAACATTGCTTCTCGAGTCAGGGTATTGGTATATAGGTCGGATAATCAGGAAATAAAAAGGGGTAAGTTGGAATGCAGATCAAGATACTAATGTGGTGTCCGTCTGGCTAAATATGTTTTCATCTCTGATCATAATGGTTCACTTCAGCACTTAACCCTCCATGTCAACTTTTTTTAGATGGCTATTTAATTGAAGGACTAACTTGGCTAACTTTGCTTTAGGTGGAGGACTAGTTTAAATGTTTGAATGAGTATGGGACCAAAATGGAAAATGGGTTATGAGTGGAGGACAAAAACTTCATTTTTGTCCTTACTAAAATGCAATGTTCATCTTACATTAATTCATCAACAATAGATATCCATCTGATGCCCCTTGCTAGCGAGGGGGATCAAGCAATTTCTTAACCTACGAAAAAAATATATGTTCATCTTACATTAATTATTTAAGTGGTTTTATTTTAAATTTAATTTTTCTTTTGTTAAACTTATTTTCTTTTTTCTTTTTCAAAATCAACTTACCTTATTAAATGTCATCTATTGTAATTTATGAAACTTAATGTAATAAAATTTATTATTTGAATATTTGTAGTTTTTATGAACTTAATTAGAGCTTGTTAGATAATATAAATAAGGAGCATGAACTTTAAATCTATTTTTTTTAATATATATATATATATATATATATTATTTTTTTTCTAATTTTAATATAAAAATTCAAGGTCCCTATGGGGAATTGCGGGGAATAGAAATAAAAAAAAATCTCTTCAAAAATAGGGAATGGAAATAAAGTAGAGGATGTAAATGATAATGAGAATGGAAAGGGAGGAGGCTGGCCCGCACAATTGTTATCCATAGGTCCAGGAAAGTGATAGAACTCTGAGATTGGTGAGCCCAATATCTTAAGCCTTAAGATTTTGTAGTCAAGAAAGGATTAAGGTATTGACCCAAAAGTAAAAAATGAAAAAAAAAAATATTTAAAAGATTTTAAATCAAACTATTACATTATTATTTAAGTATACAAACAACTAGTTGATACACGGGCATTTGAAAAAAAATTAATGTAATTTGCTATATGCTTATGCATTATAATTTGAATTGATTAATGCATTATCATTTGATGTGTCATGATTTTGAATTAAAAAAAATGAAAAGAATTGAATTTAGTAATTTATTATAAATTGACATGTATTGATTTTATTATATGATTTGTAATTTAATTTATGGAATTTATTATTTGATTATTACTAACATTGATAGTTGATACTATATAATAAGACATGATATATTAGAGAATCGAAATTCATAAATAATGCTAATAATATTGAATAGTTGTACATATAATAATAATTGTATTAGATAATTTATAATAATACATGCGCATTAATTCATTAATTGGTGTGAGTCTTCAACAAAGGAATTAATTAGAAAAATTTATTAAATTTATTGATTCACATTCGTGAACATTAGACATTTAAAATTTTGAATAAGTGCACATTTAAATATGCATAATTGAACTAAATTGATTAAAAATACTTATTATTTAGTTGATTGAAATAAATTAATTATTTACATATTTTGGTAAAGAATAATTGATTGATGAAATTTGTGTTGTTGTCTTAGTACTTTATTAAATTTATTCCATTCACATAATACGTACAAATAAATAATAAGTAAAGGAAAAATTTTATCATAATGTATTAAATATACGTGAGGTTATACCATAATATTTTTAGTCCTTACATCTATGTTAATGCATGATTTTAAATGAAGTTAATTATGAAAAAAATGAAATAGTCTCACTGTCTACTTTATTTTCTCTGGCTTTATTATCACTGTGTTCTCATGGGTGCATCCTCCCATTACTCCACACTTATGTTTTCATCAAATTTAATCCATTTAATTAATATTTAATTCTTTATTTAATATGAGATACAGACAAAAATAACAACTGATGATAAAATACATAATGAAGTTTATTTATATATATTTTATGTAGTAGAAGAGAGAACTAAGTCATTTTGAAGTAAAAGTAACTTATCCAAATATATAACAATGTTATAAATAATTAGTATATATTAAAGTTAACATACAATATATATCATGTTTTAGTAATTTATTAATATATGGTTATTAGCTCATAACCATCCATGAAGATCAATTAGTGTGAATTTTTAAAGAAAGAATTGATTAGAAAAATTTATTAAATTAATTAATTCATATAAATGAACATGAGCCTTTTAGATTTTTGAGTGAGCGTACATTTTGATAGTCACTGTTAAACCAAATTTATTGAAAATAACTATTATTTAGGGGATTGAAATGAATTAATTATTCATGAACTTTGATCAAGAGTTATTAATTGATGAAATAAAATTAATGGTATAACTAAGAAATTAAATTTAATTCATATAATCAGCATTATTAGTATATAAAATACCTGTAAAAAGAATTAATCAAATTAGCATGATCATGATAAGATGACTTAAACAACCATATTCTTTTCATTTAGTAAAAAGAATGAGAATTTATATTATAGTCCAAAAGATTACAAACTACCATAATATTTAAGGAGATTAACACTAACTAATCTTGTGTGTATATATACATGTGTGTGTCTATGATTTTGTATCCCACCTTCCACATTTATTTGGTACAATATTAAAGTTTGGCTCAAACTATAATGCTAATTGGTCTAAGCGCTATGATCTAAACCAACTCTTTGATTGAAAAAAGCTCATTTAATTTCTTTGCTTGAAATTATCATTATAGAAAGTCTAAAGATATTGAATGGAGACAGAAAATGTAATTAGAGTAAGAACATGCACCAAAGGAGAAGAAAAATAATAACATGCATACATATAATGTATTTGTATAGTTATCCATTTATTAATGATTCAAAATAATTGAACTATAATTTTGTGATTGTTGGTTAATTCGTATAACTCATAAATTATATAGCTATAATGAGATAGGAACCAAAAAAGCATTACAACTCTTTATTTTTTAAAACATATTATATGTTGGTGATAAAAACCATATAGATACCAAAAAAAATGAACTAATAGACAAAAAACAATGGACTAATACATGCCAAAAAAAAAAAACTCATGTCATGAATAATTGAATTTGACATTAATTTATAGGCACATAAAATAATGACTCTTGACTCTTGATTATTATATAAAAGTTATTAAATATAACATTAAAATCAATAAATATAAGTATGTTAAAGACTCATGTAATTTGTTTTTTGGAAGATTGAATTTGACATTAATTTAAGGACACCTAAAACAATGACTTTTAACTCTTGATTATTATATAAGAGTTATTAAATATAATACTAAAATCAATAAATATAAGTATGCTAATGGCAGTTGAAAAGTTATTTGTATAAAGTTAAGAGTTTCATCAACTAAAATTTAATCAACCGAAATTTATCGCCACTCAAACAAAACTTTCATGTTTATAAGAGTCTCCTTTATTTATATATAATAAATAATATATTAGACTAAATTGCTTCTAGAACAAGGTGGACAGTGTAGTTTATTATGGAAATGATAATATTTCTTAAATTAATAGTTGAAGGGCTAAACTAAAAGAGGCAACTTTTAAATTTGATTAAAATTAAGAGAATCTTTCTTCAATAAATTGAAAAAATAGAATTAAACTGATAAATTAATCTAACATGTATACCTAAAATTTTTTCACACCAAATAACAGAATTGTAAGTTGCAGAATTGATAGTCCGACTTGTAGATTAAATTTTCTAAGAAGAAAAACTCTTAAGTTAGGACATATACTAACAATCAAGTTCCATCATATTAAAAATTAGACAATAACTAAGATTGAATTAAAGCTGCTGGAGATAATTATTACAGCTTAACACTCTCAAAACTACTAGAGGGAGATCTGGGAGGTGAAGAAAGAATGGGCAATGGTGGTATTTCCAAGGACTCCAAGCTTCCTTCCATCATGTCCACCACTCTTTTCATGGCTGGCCGATTTAAAGGATCAGTCTGTATGCACCATAAGCCCACTATTACAATCTTTTTAACCAGTTGCCTGTCATTTTCATCTTTAATACACTGCAATTTAAGCTCTTGATTTGATTTGAGACGCTTGTGAATCCAGTGAGGCATATATATTTCACTTGAACATTCATCTTCAACATTGGTTTTCTTCCTTCCTCCAATCATTTCTAACACCATCATCCCAAAACTGTAGACATCAGATTTATGAGATACCCCACCAAAATTCCTAGAAAACACTTCAGGAGCTATGTATCCTGCAGTTCCCCTTGCTCCTAACAAAGATATGATACTATCTTTTTTGGGACAAATTTTAGCGAGTCCAAAATCTGAGATCTTTGGACAGAAATCCTCGTCTAGGAGTATGTTGTGAGGCTTTATATCAAAATGCAAGATTCTAGTGCTACAGCCTCTGTGCAGATACTCTAATCCTCGAGCAACGCCAATGGCTATATTGTACATAGCTTTGCAAGTCAATTGGAGATTGAGCTTTGTTGGATCTTTCTCTTCGTATATGTATTTCTCCAGGGATCCATTAGGCATGTACTCATATATTAGAGCTCTTTTAGAACCTTCCAAGCAGAACCCCAGTAAGCTAACGATGTTGACATGAGAAGTCACACTGATGCTTGCAACTTCATTGATGAATTCTTCGCCGTTACCTTCCAATTCACTTAGAACCTTCACTGCCACAGGACTTCCATCACTTAACTTCCCTTTGTATACACTTCCAAATCCTCCCTGACCCAACTTGCTTCTGAAGGAGTTAGTCATTTTCTTTACCTCCAAATAATTGTACCTTTTGGCTGCAAGGTGTCCATATTCTTCAAGAAACTTCTCAATTATTTGGTGGGTTGGATTTTCTTTGCTGCAAAAGCGTCTTCTCAACCAGAAAGCCAAGACCAAGAGCATTCCTGCTGCTCCAGCTGCTGAAACGGCTGTAGAATATATATATATATATATACACACACACAAAACAAAAAGGGAGATAAGTTAGAATCCTCTTGAAAATAGAAAAAGAAGAAATTGAAAAGCAAGCTTAGATTTGGTAAATGTTATACCTGCTGGCACTACACGAACGATCTTTTTAGTTTTCTCTGCAAAACCACAAATAATAAGAAAAATACCGTCAGGGGCATAGCTGTAGGATCATAACAATTTGACCTATATGAAGAATTATTCAAACAATATATAGTACCAAGTATACTATCAACAAAGTACCTTTGGCACAATAAAACCTGCCCTTGGAGTCAAGTCGACACTGTCCTCCTTGAAGATAGTAACACTCAGAACAATCTGTGGATAACTGCACTTCGATGGATATAACATCAGATAACAAATCAAAAGGGTCTGTGAGATTAGGCTTCAGAGCTTCAGTGGTGTTTGTGATTGGGAGGTGAACAGTTGAACATGCTTCGAAGGATCTCCTGAACTCTTCATCATCAGAAACTGAAATGCCATAGAAGATATCTTCAGGGCATACTGTAGACTTGGAGAAGGATTCTGGGGGGCTCATATGGAGGGTGCGGTTGCATATGAACATGGTTACACTATATTTTAGTTGGAAAGAAGCAAAAACAGAGTTAGTAAAAGGAAGATTATACGAGAAGACCTCACATCTTTTTGCTAGCAGATGGTCGTGGAGATCTTCGTCTTTGACTTTAATGGTAAACTCGTCGAGTTCAACAACATCATACCATGTTTCATTGTTCTTTATACCTTTCTTGCCAGTTGGGTCATCATCATCACAGTCATGTATGCTCAGTAAGCCACAGTCTGGGCGATCTGAGGAGGTGAAAGGGAAATGAACCGTCCCCAGATTTCCACAGTTAACTGAAAGTGGGCACTTGGGATCGTACCCGACTCCATCTCCCCCCCAGACGAGTTGCAGAGAGTATAAAAGTAAGAGAAAGAGAAAGCAAAACACTTGAGCTGAAACCATTCTGAATTTACCCAACAACCCAATGAAAGCGAACAAACTTAAGTGGAACGAATCTTTGGCTGTTCTGAAATCAGCGTTCAGTTCAATTCCGCGCGCTTTTATGCAACAATGCAGACATGTTAGCACAAGACAAGTCAGAAGACACGAGCAGAATTGTAAATGCGTTGCTTGACTTATTGAACATTGTTAGTTGACTTGGAATTTGTCACGCCAAGACCAGAGAAAAGAAACAAACTGAAAAGCTTTAGGTAATTGCAAGGAAGCACTGATATGCCTGAAAAAACAGCCGCATCGCTATCGTAGGGATGAACAAAAATTGACCCGAACGAATACACACATCCAGTATCGATACATGTATTTCACGCTGGCATATGTATCATCGACATTTTCCTCTTTGTCCAATACATTTCAAAACACGCTTGTGCCTTTTGAATAATGCCAAACAAATTTATGAATTGTCTTATATCCGTACTTACTCTGTATTAATTGGTTTCTAATTTAAAAGTACTTTACAGGCTTCACATTTTAAATGATTAAAATTAATATATTTCATCATTAATTTATAGTATCATTTGAGCAAATTTTCTTCTAAAACATCGTTTTAATAGTCATTTGGGTTTTTGATCTTTTAATGATCAAGTCATTAATTTACTCTAAAATAAATGAAAGGGGCCAAGTGGACCTTTCCAACACAATGAAATTCCAAATATGAAAGCTTGATAAATTTGGCAAAAGACACAGGTTTACTATCAAATTTTGTGATCAACTTAAATAAATATCTCAACTACTCGGAAGTTTTTTCTTTCTTTATTCCTTTAAGCAATACAAAAACAATAACACCATACAAAAGAATCTACCTGGTACTGATCTAAGCATCCAAACTTACCACAGAGACGAAGCCGATTTGCTGATGCCTGAAAGCTCAGTCCCCAGGTTCTCCACCAGCCTTTGCTTACTAAAATGCAATGTTCATCTTACATTGATTCGTGGATATTAGATATACATCTGTTGCCCCTTGATAGTGAGGAGGATCAAGCAATTACTTGACCTATGAAAAAATATATGATTACAGCTAAATGAATGATGGCAGCACAAAGAATAGGGATGAAGAAATCAGTTGAGAATCTATGACACTTTGACTCCACTAAAACGTTTCCCCTCCATGGCATCCTTCTTATCGCGACAATCAGCACATAGAAAAGGACCTTGCCATGGCTTCGAGCTGGTGGAGAAGATGGAACCAGCATGAACAGAGATGCCCTCGCTAGGAGCAAGATCAACTTGGCACACGGCGCAGACAAAGAGACCGGAGGTTGATTGCCCTGCGTTGTCATCATTCCCCAGTCTGCATGAAATAACCAGACAAGTGTTAAATATATGAAAAACTGTAGAATATGCACACTCTTAGAGTTTGGTAATAGACATCCAACAGAGAGAAAAGAAAAAAAAAAAGTAAGCTAAATCTTCCATATATACTATGCTTCTGGTCAAGAAGGCACTTGCAATTACTGGACATATTTTGAAATTGGCATATAAAGTCATATTAAGAAAAGTATCCCAAGGAGAAATCAATGAGTACTATCCATATTTCATAGGCTATGGCAAAACAGACAAGTTCCTGAAAAACAAGAAACATGATGACATTTTCAAATAATACTATCCGATACATTATTCTTCATTCATCATCAGTGGTAAGTTCTCTGACTCTAAGACTCAACTGGACAAAACTAAATCCTCGAAGTTCAATTGCTCAGAATTTAATTGAATTGAAATCTTCGAGCTTCTCTAGAGGTCATCCAATCAAATCTTTTTACGTTATCATGTAGTCAGTCAATCTTGATCTTGATCCACAGAACTATACAAATTATTAGCTAAGTAAATTCTTTGTTTTTTCGTATATGAACAAACTTAATGAATAAGAGAAATAATTATCAGCTCATTCTAGCCCAATAAACCTACGGACAAATACAAAATCTTTGGCATATAGTATTTAAAGTTTAATCCATTATGACATCATTCGAAACCAAAAGGCAACTTTATAGTATATATTACAAATAATACATGCATTAGCTTCCATGATGAAATACTTGGTAGTAAACCACCAGTGAACCACCCACCTACCTTCCAGTATCTTTTCTATCCTTGTGAAACAGAACCAGAGAAATCAAGAAGGAAAATGCATTCTGTAATATTTTGATCATATTACCAAAGTATATTGGAGAGTGCATATAGAACTATTGCAACACTGGAAACGTGACTTAACAAAGCTAACAGAATCAGAAACAACGCTAACAGACTCTGAACAACTAAACTATTTTTACAGCTACCACTCTTAACACCAGGTATCAACTAAATATTACCTCCCACTAACGACATCAATATGCAGAGCACTGCCCTGAGATTTTAGAAAATTTATGAATTGAGATATTGTCTATAAAAGAGAAAGATATTACCTTTCAGCAAGCATAGCCGATCCTTCTTCGAACAGTTCCTCCACTATATTTATAGCTGAAAGCTTCTTTGACAGCTTACCAGCCGCATCACGAGACCTCTTCCTGAAAAGTAGAGCCCTCAACTTGTTCTGCTTTTTGGGGGGAGGTGGGGGTGGCGATGCATTATCCGGTGGAATTACGTCAACTACTATGCAAGTTGTGTCATCCTTTAACCCTCTTGTTCTTAGTGCTTCCTGAACAAGAGTAACAACATGCAGAGTAAGCTAAGACAAATGCTAAAAATGTTCTGCATGAACATTCTGTCAAATCAAAAGAAAGAAGGCACGTTGATTTAATTTTGAACAGAACTGGCAGGTAGCATTATAATGTACATTACCTTGACAACCTGCCTAGCAGCAAGTTCAGCAGGCAAACCCCTACAAGATTTTGCAGCCATGTCTGAGGATAAAGCATCCCAGATGCCATCAGAAGCAATGATGAGCCTCCCACCAGCATTTGATAGCTATAATATATAAAGAAGTCAGGTTTCATCATGAAGACAGACCTAGCAATATGGATGCATAGGCCTTATAGTTAAAGCTGTTGGTAGAAGAGATTATCTGAAACCAAATGATACCTTGACTTGTTTGACATATGGTATTGGAACTATAAACTCTCCAACATCCATGTCTCCTATAGACCTAGAAAGGCATAAACCACCTGGCCAACAACGGAGGGGACCAATCTACAATGAATTTATAAACACAATACAGTTAAAATGATAGTTGAAGGATGAGCAAATTGTAAAGTCCTAAGTTGGATGATGAAAAGAAAGCAAAAACAAATAAATGACTTCTCTGTTTTTAATTTGTCTCTTTCAAGAAGACGATGGTAATAATGAGAGAAGCTATGCTCACCTCTGCACCACCAACAATGCTCAGCCTCCCAACTTCACCTCCACTAGCTGTAACACGTTCCCTCCTGCACAAACAATGCTACTAATTTGTGATCATGTGCAAAAAGGAAGAAAAGGTTAGCAACAGAGCCGTAGAATTAAAAACATACTCTTCAATATTCTCTTCAAGCCGATGATCAACAGTTAAGTTTGTAACAGCTCCACCCTGAGTGTCCAATATACAACGGGAATCGCCAACAGATGCAACTGTTACAGTCCATCTATCAACTATCACGAATGTAGCTGTGGTTCCAGATGTTTCTCCTAAAGAAAACCAGATAACCAGACATACAATTAGTGAAGAACAAAGTAAGACTCATCCTCCTTTCTGTAGTTACTTCCTCTTCATTAATTCTTTCTTTAAAAAATATATATAAAAAAAAAAAGGCTAAATTTCACACCTCTGCTCTGGAATTCCTTGTCAGTCTTCACAAACCCAGCAACCAAGGCCCGAGGTAAGGCTTGAAGCCACTCGTCCCGTCCAAGACCTCGAGGAACCGCGCTCAACACATGATTTAACAAATTCTCCCTGCTGAAAATGGCTGCAGCATTTCCGTTGTGTCCATCAAAGATCTGAAAATTGGAAGAAAACCGTGACTATCTAACATATTAACACACTTCTATAGGAAAAGTTGGTGCTGTATCTAAGAGTTGAAAAGTTAAAGGAACAGTGAAACATACTGCGAACACAGAAAATGCTGACGAGGGATTCCCAGGTACTCGCTGACAGTCGGTCTTAATTAGAAAGTAATCCTCCCCTTTCTTAGACTGAGCAGCATGCCCATACCTCACAGTGGGCTTCTCCATCTTCTCACTCTTCATCTCTCGGCTTAACAATGCAGCAAGAGGCACAAGATCATGATGACGCCGCCTCCCTTCACCAGAGGCCATGTCTAGCCTACCGGTATCTTTCTTTGAGACCCAATAATTCAAACTATCTAGTCTCTCCTTCTCACAAGCATGTCAGAAATCCGAACTTAATAAACTGTACTTCCAGCCCGATCAGAATAAGAAGCAGAGGAAACAAAATCCTTCCTCAGAGTAACACCAAACACTAATTCGCACGAAAACTCAGAATTCAAGCTTTTTTGAGATCTACTCTGTCCAACTTGATCTGCATTTATCACAAATGAAGTTGTCAAGCTACGATCTAAGAATTACCCAGCGATATCCAGCAATAAGTCAAATAGAATTCTATACTGCAAATACAATTGTTCATAATGCGCTATACATCAGAATGCAGTCTGTAATATCACCCGCTTAGGCCTCCGTAACCTTTTTTTGTAAGGACCATGGAGCTCCAATGTTCAAACAGTAAGCATGGTTTATTTTTAAAAAATGAAGGAACTTTATGCTGGGTTCACAGTTTCCACAACAGCCCAACAGAGAACAAGAATTCCAAGCACTAGAATTAAAGTAGGCGAATTACCCGCTGGAATGTCTAGATGCGCGTCCCGCGCAAAACCAGAAGCAGATCTGACTGCGACAGTAAGCAAAAATTGAAAGAAGAAGAAGCAAGATATCAACACGGTTACGAAACGCGTATTGAAGACAAGATATGAACTGTAAAACCCAATAATCTAAACCCAAAATCTTCACCTAAAAACCCAATTTCTAGAGAGAGAAGTATTGTAGGCATAAAAATGGGAAATCATTGAATATTGTGAGACCAACCCAAGTCAGTTTCGGAACAATTTCCTACGACAAACACTCCTGCAAAGATTTTTATTAATATATATAACCCATTTCCGAACCAAGCATGAAAATGCCGTGGGATCTCGGTATCTAACTAGCTTCCATACATTGAAGGAAGAAAGTAGCTTTGCCTACTAAAAAGCCTTCCGTCGAAAATCCTACATTCTGTTTCTATTAAAAGTCGGTTTATTTAGCCTCTTTTTTCCTCTCTTCCCTTTCCCAGAGGGATAAGTTGCAACCCGATGATTTTTGTTTGCGGGAAAATTTACAGTGAGCAACGACAAAGCAAGGAATAAGTAATATTAAATAAAAAGAAAAAAACTCAATTAGTTGGGTGTGACAAAGCGAGTTGAATTACCTACTGAGACCAATTTTCGTCAAAAACAAAGTGAACCGATCGAATCGGTATAATTTAGCTTACTTGAAACTTGAAGCAGAAAAAATCGAATCATGAGAAAGGATACGCAAATTGGTTTGGCATGTTTTACCTTTTTATTTTCCACTTAACTATTTAATTATTAAATTTTTCCCCTTCACTTATATTTTTAACTCATTATTTGTAATAAATAATATATTTTTAAAAAAATTAATTGAATTACGCTGATACCTCTTTTATTTAAAGAATCAATATAAAACCCTCGTTTAATTTACATTGTATTGTTAAAATTAACTTTTTATGTAATATATTTATTAAAAAAACTAAAAACATTTAATTAATTTTATTGTCATATTAAAATTAAATTACATTTTATATTAAAATTTAATATTAACTTAATTATCTTTATTGATTCAGATTACCTTAAAATTTAAATTTTTATATAATCAATTAAAAATGATAATAACATAATATATATCAAAATAGTGGAAAAAATATATAAATTTTTAAGAAATATGTCAAATATCATATAAAGAAATCTAACAAATTAATATTAGTTACTTCATTACTAAATTAGTTTGAAAAATAAGATAAAAACAGAATGAAAAATTATGCTCTTAGAATTCATGAGTGATCACTAGGTAAATTTTAAAGATTAAATTGTGTAAAAATATTAAAGAATTAAATTGTGAAGATTCTTTTTTTTCTTTAGAACGAAAATTACAATTTCCCACACCAAAAAACAAAAGTCGGGGGAGGGGACCACATGAAATAAGAGTGGAAGTAACAAACAGAATAGGAAGAGGAGGAAGCATGGGAAGTGGTGAAAGAGGAAAGCGACACGTGGCGGAGGGTATGCATATGTTTCAGGGAGAGCAATGATGATGTGCACAACGGTGCACTTGTTAGGGTGCACTGCACTGCACTGGACCACACTTTAACTTTTTTCTTTTTTCTGTTATTACTGAAAAACGGGTCCGGGTGGTTCCGGAATTCGGGTTTGAGGGTTTGGGGACCACACGCCATTATCATTTGTCATTGTCAACGTCGATGGAGAACTCAAAGCAATAAAAATCATGATCCCCTTTCCAACCAGACGGTGCTTATTTTTCTTTTCTTGGAGGATTAATGTTGAAAAACATGCTAATGCGAAAATTATATTATTGGACAGCATAATTTAATTTTTAATTTAATTCAATTGTTACTATGATATTCTATATATATATATATATATATATATATAATTCATTTTAATTAAAAAATAAAATAAATTAATTCATATATAATTTTTTTTTGAAAAATAACATAAGAGATTAAATTCAAAATTATTTAAATTTGAAGAACCTAATTATAAATTTTTAACTAAGAAAAAATAAATAAAATTAAAGAGACCGTATTATAATTTTTTTAAAATTACAAAGTGAAAGATAATTTATTTTAAAATATCAGATTCCGTATATAATTAAAAATAATTTTTTATTTATTTTTATCAATAATTTATTTGTTATAATTTTTTTAAAAATAAATCATTTCATTATCGTGGTATTAAAAATAAAAAATTATAAAATTAGATTAACGCTTTAAACATACTGTTTATGTAATTAACAATGACCACTTGAGAACATTCTTGCATTTATTTATCTGTTGTCTGAAATAAATGAAAAACATTGTGAGTAATAGTTTTTATAGTTTAACTCTTTAAATAAAGGAATTAATTGAAACATTTACTTCGTTGAAATGTTTCATTTTCTTTTGTTATTTGATCATCTCCAATGCTTTAATATATATATATATATATATAACCCAAGAACAACAAACTATAAGTTACACTGCTTCATGTCAAGTGATAGGTAGCTTAATCTTTTTTTTTTTTTTGGGTCAGTATAGGTAGCTTAATCAAATAGTGTTCCAATCAGTTTATAAGTTCTTCAATTCATCTATCTTTATGATTATATAAAACAAAAAAATTTGATTCGAGCTGGTATTAGAAATTTTAATTCCAAAAAAAAAAAAAGGACAATTTCTTGGTGGCATCATTCTGAAGAATTAATTTAGGATTACAAGCGGATAATGAATATTTCTAGGATCATTTTTTTATATGTCCTTATGTCATATGCTAAGCAAGGCAGGTACACGAAGACAAGAACAGTGGAAGACATTGTCAACACCATAAATTTCTGCAAATATGTTAGGAAATAGAGGAACAAGTTCATGCAGCTCAGAGGCCAAATATAGATTAAGGTTAAAATTTGAGAAGCATGTGCATGTGATTGCATGAGTAATACGTTGATCCACATATATTGTGTTGGATAGCCCTGTTAGGCCTATTTGATTAAATAATTGAGTTTCATAGGCATCCTATGCTGCATAATCAAAATTTAAACAAGCTAATGAGCAATTATACCTCTGCTAATTTATTAATTAATATGCTCAACCTGTTGCAGATCTGAGAAAAAGGAAACAAACAAACAAATTATGATTGCCAAACGTAATTGCATAGCAATAATTAATTTATTGTAAGATTTACAATGATTTCTTATTTCATTTTGGTGGGAGTAAGGAAAATTAGTGCTGTATTTTATGAACATATTTTGTGTAATACGAATTTTCAAAGACTAAATAAGTTGTTTGAACTCTTTAGTCTTTGTATTGATGCTGATTTATCTTATTATAAGTCTAATTAACTCCATTGTTGGTGTATTTCTTGTAAAAATTAACTTTGAAACAAAATGCTTCAATTGATGACTTTGGTTGTTAGTGAACAAGAAAAGCCAATGGCGACTTTTCTTTCCTCGCTCCAAATTAATATTTGAAAAAACAAAAGGTTAAGGATCAATCAATTATTTATAATATTAAACAAAAGAAAGTTTAAAAATAAAAAATAAAAATTTGATATAGACAAACTCAAATTTTTAGTAAAATATACAAATAAGGGAGAATAAATGAGGACTTTTTTTTTTCTACCTTTAAAAAGCATGTCCTAGATATAATTAAAGGCTGACCCATTATCATTTACAATTAGATTCAATGTTATTTATAAGATATACTAAAAAAAATGAGTAAGAACTAACGGGCAAAACTTTCACACGAATGAAAATTTTGAATCATGTGTGTCAAATTTATTAACAAGTTTACATATATTAAGTCAATACAAGAATCCCTCAACTTGAAGCAGCTCTAACTTTTCATTATTTTGATAATATAATGATTAAAGATCCAAATTTAAATTCATATGGAACTAATTTTTCCTTTTATTTATTGTTTTTGTTGCAATAGAGAGTAGCCACAAGATAAGCATATATATTGTAGTGGCTAGCAATGGCTTGAAGTTGAGAATTTTAGAACATAGAATCTGTATTGAGATATGTACTGCGTCTTCAATCTGAGTCTGATGCATATGGAGGCATCATTTTCATAAGGACACAATAGAATACTATACTAATCAAGTGGACCAAACAGGATTGGGAAATTACTATATATATATATATATGCTTATTTGGAAGCAATAGAGAAAGCTAGCTGGAGTGCTTTATTTCTATTATCTTTTTTGTGTGTAGTTATCAGAAGCACGGTGTGGGGGGGGGGGGGGGGGGGGGGCACATATTTATGTGGCTGCTGTGCTATGCCAATTAGAGATGACAGTGAGACAAAGCATTTATTATGGATTTCTCAACACAAAATTCAGAAGTGGATCCATGGGAAAATATACTTGATATGTTCATAGATTTTTTAATATAAAAATATTGGGTTCTGTGTAGTCAATTTTTGTTATCAGAATTTCAATGGAAAAATAGCAAAATGAATATTTTTACATGGTAACATCACATGATTATTATTTTTTTAAAATTCCTCCAGCTATTATATATTCAAGGTTATGGCCTTCATAGATTCAAAATGGCTCCATCCATTAAAGAGTTTGAAGGTGAATAAAAGAATACAAGAATATAAATTTAGAGTTACGAGTAAGAGACTTATATTGATATCTTAATTGCAGAAACTTATTGATATCTGGTTGGGATCACTAATCAAATGAGATACTCACAGTGTATTGGGTGTATCTCGAGTTTTTATAGCCTAAATCTCCTCTCAAAGGCGATTGTAGAATACTCCCAGATATCTTATTCAGAATATCTCAAGTCTTACACTCTAATGAGTTATATTCAACGTACACTAATCTAGTCCTATTTATAGAAGGCTAGTTAGAATTAAGGTTTAATAATAATTTTTATAATTACTATTTTACCTTTATTTAATAAGCACTCTTTATAAATGCACATAATATAATATTTTAATAGACTTATTTTTTAAATATTATACGATATTCTAACTTAGTACTATGGTTATATTTTAAAAAGTTATATGCAATGAATGGATTGACATAACAAGTTGCTTTAAATATAATATTGCTCGAAATAACTAAACACGAATTATTCTAAATAATTGTTTTCTATGACTAAATGAAACTACTAATTAGATAGTTAACATGATTTAATTTTTAATATAAAAAATTTGGGTCATTTTTTGTTATTAGAGTCTTCAATGAGAATAATACAAATAAATTTATTTTTCATCATATTTTTTTAAAGTTTAGAATTTAAAATTTAAGGTTTAAGTTATTTAAAATTATAGTCATAACCCAATCCATTGAACAACTTTATGATTATATTTTACAATTTCATATGCAATGAATTGATATAACAAGATATTTTAATAGTATATCTTAGAAAAAACTAAACACAACAAATTACTTTAAACAAACTATTTATATGACATTACGAAATTACTTGATTGAATTATCATTATTATTTATCCTTAAGATAAACATATATATAATATTATTAAAGCAATAGAACAAAATAATTAACATATCATAAAGCAAACTCAATCTACTCATCAAATATAAAATTTAACATTGTTCATGATTTATTTTATCATGTATAACCTCGATCTACTTGAACAATAAATTCTTGCAAAATATGAATTAGATGGAGTAGGTGAGAGAAAAAGAAGAGTGTCTTGGGGCAGTTCTTAGCAACTTTGGAAAGTGACATGAGACAGTATGGTGGTTATCCTAAAACAACAAGATGACAGAGAGAGCAAGTTGGCAACTCAAGCACTTTGTGCGTTGTAGCATCATCAACCAACCGACAATAAAAAAAAAATTAATTAGTTTTAATATATTTATTTGGCAATTAATTTAGTATTTTGATTCTAATAAAATTATTTTTTAAATAATTTTTAATTTTAAAAAAATAATTTTATTAAGACTAATACACTAAATTTATTAAAATATATGTGTGTTATATAATTAACTAATACTTTTTCAACTAATAATATTATAAATTTCAACCCAATTTATTCCACTACTTTTTTTTTTTTAACACACGCATATGGGGAGAAAAAAATATTAACTATTTTTAATCCTATACTAGTAAGAATAGGGTCCATCTTCTTTGTGCCCCATTTTTACCATTATTGCTTTTGGCTTTATGTGATATATGGCACTGAGAAATGGAATTTAACATATTGCCATTAAGAGCTGTTTGTACTATTAGTATTTAGTCCCATGCACATCAACTATGTAAAAGGATGAGGATGAGGATGAGTCTTCCGTACTCTGGAAGCGATGTTATTGTGTTCTCACTGGCTAGTAAGGTTACTGTCATCTGGTAAATTGTACAGTTCTAAAAATTGGGTAATTCTAAGTATTTTAACAATTTTGTATTATTTTTGTCAATAGAAATAACTTTGAACAATTTTGTAATATTTTTAATTTGTAATGAAAACTAAGCTAAAATTAAAAAATAATAAAGCTATTAAGTCATTCTCATTGATTTCTTGACATCATAAAATTATGCAAAATATAAGTAAAATAAATTTTTAGTAATGAAACTGTTAATTGCTCTAATACTTAGTAGTTAGTATAATTAAGTTGTAATAAAATAAATTACAATATAATTAAAGGACAGATATTAAATAATAAAGTTAGTTTTAGCCACATATAAAAAGGCTATAATCATTAGATTAATATATATATATATATATATATATATATATAATAAATTCTAGCAAGTTCACGTAATGAGGCAGATAAATTAAGAAGTGAGAATATAAGTAATTTTTGTATACTCTTGATGCACATATACTCAATAATCAATATCAAATTTGCACATGTACAATTTAAATTTAAACTAATTGAGTGTATGAATATGTGCCCCCAAAAAAATAATTCTGGGGAAATGAACAAGAAGGTCATTTTAACACATAGGTGAAATATAATTGTGAATAGATAATTCAAAAGGTCAATTGCAAGTTAGGAAGTTAATTTTAGAGGTGGCTGAGAATCAAAGCATAATTGAACACTGAATAAAGAGAGAGTGAAGTGAGACAAGAACATATGTGAAGGAGGTGAGAGTGATGGGAGGAAGGGCACAATCTCCAAGCTGTATATATGCTGGTGTCTATTTGGACATTGACAACCTTCTACCAAACCCTGAAGTTTCTGAGAATTCCCAGACCAATTGTAGATTTCTTGGATCAATCATCTTCATGCTCTGAACAAAAGCAATATAATGTTCTTGGCAAGCACCACCGTACAGGCTGGGAGGATGGGCCTCAAAGCCCTGTTTGAGAGCCCAGTTTGCTCCTCTTGCAGGGAACACACAACCACTGCCTGCCGCTTGGGTCCCACCAATTTAGATGGCATATCCTTTTTATTTATTTATTTATTATTATTATTATTATTTTAGGGAATATTAATGACTACAAAAAATAAAGCTTTCTAATTTAGATTTTGACAGATTAGTTTATTTTTAATTTAATTTTAAAAAATAATATTTTAAGAGTAACATATTTTTATCTCTCATTTATTAATTTGATTAGTTATTTATTTATCAGTTTATTTATAATTTAATTATTTATTAATATTTAAATTAATAAGAGATTAAATTAAAAATTAACTAATAAATTGACAAAATTTCACTGTGATTTTTCCTTGGAACATTTATTCATGCTTTGATAAGAATGTAGAGTCATGGGCTTTAATGCACTTCATTATGCCTTGTGCAATTTCAATGAATGCTTTTAAATGGAATTGGGTACCACGCAGAAAATGCAGGTACTTTGAATGAGCACCAGCTTAACACATTGGTGAGTTTTCTTCCTGTTTGATATTCACTGCAAGCAGATGAATATGAAATTTATTAAATTTTCATGGACATTTTAATAAAAATAAATTTGGCGGCATATATATATAGGCTTATTTTGTTTATTTACTCTTTTTTTTTTTCCTTTCTCTCTGAATACATCTTACATTCTAATGCTAGAGTTGAATATATCATATATTCGAAAAGAGAAAGATAAAAAAGAAAATTGACACTATTTGCATTTTTATTATATCCTATTTTTGTGTTAATTTCTTTTAAACGGTCAAAACCCTACGTGTCTTTTAAGTCTTTTGACTAATTATGTTTGGTTGCTATTCTCTTTCCGGCATTCATTTCTTAAGCCTTTAGGCAATTTTCATTACGCGTCTAGAGTCAAATCAAGTTTTCTCCAATGAAGTTTTTTTCAATAAAAATCGATTTTGGTAAATTTCCTCCCGCAAGTTTAAAAATAATTATACTGATATAATTATTATATATCACACTAAAAAAAATAACAAATAATAATAATTTATTTATTTATTTATGTATTACACATGCCTTAACAAAATTAATTTATATTTTTATATATCAATGCATTTCAAATCATTGAATCTATTAAGAAGACATCATTATAAAAAAAAAATATATTTAACGTGTGAAGCAGCTGTCATTGCTTTTTTTTAAAAAAAAAACTTTAAAATATCATAATATAATGAAATCATATTAACTATACTTTTGAATTATTTAAACCATTTAATAAAACATTCAATTTTATATCATGTTCATATATTTTAACTTTAGGCAATGCTAAGTTATATTTATAATCTCTTATTATAAAATTTAAGAGACAGTTAATTATTTAATTTATTATTATTTTCATTTACTTTAGAAACTATTCAAATTTTAAAGAATTTCTTATTTAAGAGATGATTTATAAATTCATTAATTTTTTCATTCATTTCAAAAATTTATCAAACTTCAAAAAATTTACAATTTAAGATGCAGTAAATTAATTTGCTAATTAATTATTTTATAATGTTTCTTGTTGACAATAAAAAATTTATTAATTTTTTTGTTAACTTTAAAAAATTCTCATATTTCAAAAAATTTTCAATTTAAGAGTCAGTTAATGAATTCATTAATTAATTACTTCATAATTTTTTTGTTAACTACAAAAAATTTATGCACTTTAAAAAAAATCTCGATACATGTTAAAAAAAAGTGAATAGTTATAGCACAAGAAACTAATAGTATAATCAACTAAGATTTTTCGTCAATCAATAGAATTCTTATATTGAAAAAAAGTCTACTTTATTTATATATAATAAATCTGTCATATTAGGTTGGTTGAATAATAACATAAACTAATTTTTTTATATTTATATTTTGTTAGATTTTTTCATAAACCTAAAATTATTTTTGAAATTTTTAATTTACTCCCTTTATTTTGTTATTTTTTAATAACTCACACAAAAATATTAATTTATAACTTTATTAACTTACCCTTATACTTTATTTATATTTCCAATAACTCCACAATTCTCTAAGTGTATTCTTATTTTCAATTTATGAACAAATATTTTTTGGGATTACTGAAAGATAAAAATTAGATGGGGCAAATTGAATTTTTTTCTGGAAAAGTTTTGGATTTATAAATAAAATATAAAATATTAAGATCAAAATATAAATATAACAAGTTACTTTAAGTTGACATACAATCTGCATATTTTGACATATCAATAAATATAACTTATTGTATATATGTTTTGACCCCGTTATTTGTAAATTTTATTTATGAACCCAAAATTCTTTTAAAAATTTTCAATTCACTCTCTTTATGTTTTATTTTAACTAAAATGGGTATATTGAATTTTTTTTTTAAAAAGTTTTGAGTACATTAATACAATCAATTTTATAGTTACACGAAAAATAATGCCACACATTCATTTGGGATTATATTGGTTTAACTAACTGTTAGTCCCTTAATTGTTTTTTATTCCTTTTTTTTTTTCATGTAATTTTAATTTGTATCATGTACTTATATGGAATGTTATAAAAGTTTATATATAAGTTTATTTTTAATAAAAAAATATTGAATGACACAAATTGGAAATTAAAAAAATTAATATTTCAAAATTAAAAGAAATTAATTAATTAATTGAGGAATCAAAACCACATTAAAATTGAATTTAGTTTTTGTGATAGCAGCCGCTAGTAACTTTCAGATATATCAGGTACTATCGTGTACGATACAAAATCTAATCAGTGAACTATTCTTTTTTTTTTTTTGGTCAAAATCAATGAAGTATTCAGATCAGTGCATAAATTAGTATAGCCCGTTTTTTGTCGACTTCGAATCAGGTGTTGGATGATACACAACTCTACAAATATGAAGTTACGAAAATTTAATTGATTTCTTACAATTCTCTTATGAAGGTTTTTTTTTTTTTAATGAAAAAATTCAATTCTCACCGATTCTTAATTCAAGTTTATAAATTTATTAAAGCAAATAACAGCGGGTGGAAAATATAATATTTTATTGTTTCCATTAATTTTTTAAGTATATGGTATTATATCAAAGGAGCATGCACGTATTGAAGTGCAAAAGCATTATAAGGTGGTTCAAATAAAAGAAACATTATTTTAATTATAAAAGTTTACAATTTTAGTGAATTTGTAACTAAATATTTCAAACAAACACAATGATATATGTCTATTTTGGATAAAGCCTGATTCCTTTCAAGTTGTTCGAGTGTATAGGTAAAATTTTCTTTTAGTCTTCGTTGGCATAAGGAATTGGAATTAGAAAGCATAATTCTTTCTAATTCCAATTTTATTAGATTTGGAATTGAATTAGAATATTAAAATTTATGTTTGGGCCATATAAGAAATTAAAATATAAAATTGCAATTCCATATTAAATTTTAATTTTATTGTGTAAATGATTGATAAGTAATATAAAAAAGTATTAGTATATATATATATATATACATACATATACATGTAATAAAATAATACAAAATTAACGTTTCTTAAGAAAATATTTTTTTATTTAATTTTGACGAGATAAAATGTTTTTTCATAGTAATTATAACACCACATCCTTTAGTATATAATAATTATGTTTTCAAAAAATTATTTGACTCAAATTTAACATATGTGTGCACAAGTAACGTCCTCTCATGAACATAATTATACATACATATATAATGTTATGTTATAAGCACACATGTCTGTATGTGCATAGTAAGTTTCGTACTATGATATGATATTGTGTTTGTGTATGTATACACATATACATAAATATGATATAATCTCTTAAGTGTATAATGCCATGTTACATGCTTATGTTTGCATGCATGTATGTATGTACAATATGCTGTTATTATATGTGTGTAATATTGTATTTATGCACTCACATACAAGTATATGTATATATGCAGATATGCATATTTATATGTACGATGTCATTGTGTTACATAAATGTATATGTGTATGCAATTTTGTACTTTTTTTATTTATAAATATATATAAAATGTTCATATGCGTTTGTATAAGTGTCTGAACAATATTATATCAAATACATTATTTTATATCTTTTGAAATTTTACATGTTAGCATGTGTTTATGTGTGTAATATTATATTATGTATTTTTATATATAGGTGCAGTGTCATGCATAGTCATTATATATTATTTTTTGAAATTGTGATGTATAAATGTTATATATATTTGTATATGCATGCAAATATGAAATATATGTCATATCATATAAAGGTATAAACATTGCACATATTATCTATATATATATGTTATATTATTTTAATTATTTATTTTTATTTTATTTAAATTAAATTAAGTTATGATTAATCTTTAAAATATTAATTTTACATTTTAATTTTTAATTTTTTTCATTTTAAATCTTAATTTTTCTATTTTCTTAAAAGTAATTTTTGTTATATTTTTTAATTTTAAAAAAAAATGAAATATGACCTATTCCAATGTGACCCATTTAAATCCTAACTGGGTTTCGGGTATTGAAAAATTGGTACAATCATAAAAAAAAATGAACTTATTGTATTGGGAGTAAAAGAGTTACACTTCAATTTTGAATGTTGGAATTATAATTTTTTAGGTTAGGGGTAAGAATTGGAAATGTCTCTTATTTATTATTTTTCAATTCTATATAGGTGGTCCATGGAATTAGAAATTTAATTTTATAAGATCAACCAAACAAAATAATCTAATTCCAAGTCTAATTCTTGACGTTAAACAGGATATAACTTTACATCTCCTTAAATTCAATTATTATTATTTCTTGGAATTGAATAACATTTATTAACAGTACAATTAAATTTAATTATTGAGTCGAACTTTTAAAAATTAGACTGAAATTTAGGCAAAAAGAAGGGCAATAATTTGGGGCAAAAAGCAAGCCTGAACTTGTTTTTTAATCGATTTTTTATGTTTGGGTTATATTCATATATTTTGGGTCGAGCCTATCGAGCGAAATAAGCTTATTTAAAGTCATGATCAAATTTATTCACTATTTAAGACTTTAAATAAATAATGTACATAATTATTGTTATACATAATTATTGTTACTAGTTACTGTATTGGCATAAATCCTTTAGGTAATGAGTATTAGTTTTTATTTCTTTATTAAGATGTTACATTACACTACATTTATTTTTAAATAATTAGTTTTTCCTTGTTTTAAAAAATATTAATTTGGCTTTTTTAATCGAATTTTTTTATTCAAACTTTATTTTTTTAGATCAAATTTATTGAATTAGGTGAACTTTTAAGTTATGATCGGTCTAAGTGCCATCAACCAATGTTAGATAAAGTTAATGAATTCTTTGTCACTCTATATACAACAAAATTAAATTGATTATTTTTTATAATTTAAATGTTTTATGTTATACAAACTAATTTATATTTTTATTACTTTTCTTAAAAGCAAGTAAACTTGAACCCTCTTTTAAATTTGTAATTATTATTTTTTGCATTATAATATTCTAAATTTTTATTTTGAAATTTAAAATATAGAAAAATTTCAATTAACATTTCAATAGTTTTTCATAGGCAAAATTAACTATCAAATTCATGTCAAACCAACAAAGATGGGATTGGATTAATTGATCATGATATTTTGATTGGAATATTTTATCGATACTCTTAATTTAAAGTTATAATCCCACTTACAAACTATTAGACTTGAGGTAAATATATATATATATATATATATCGATACTCAAGTCTAATATTGCTGGATTGTCAAGTTATAGTATTAGAGTAAGGTTTGATTAGAATGGACAGAAAACGATAAAAATAATAATTATAATGCACATAAATGAAATGAAAAAAATATGATCTCATAAGAGAGAGTAAATCAAATTATTGTTCCTTAACCATGATAGTCGTAAAACATAGTGAAAAAAAAAGAAGCAAATCAAGAATGATAATTACTTATAAAAAACTAAACGAAATAGCAGTAAAGAATAGGTACCAAATGCCAAAAAGAGAATTATTCTCAATCTTATAAGAGGAAAACAAATATTTAGCAAATTTGATTGTAAGTTAGGATTTTTTCAAATAAAGTTAGAAGGGAATAGCAAAAAATATACAGCTTTTACTACCTCAGAAGGATTATATGAATGGAATATATTACCAATAGGTATTCATAATAGTCCAAGTATATTTCAAGAACATGTGATGAAACCATTATTACCAATTAGAAACTTTGCAGTAATATATATAAATGACATTATAATCTTTTCAAATAATGAGTAAAAACATGAAAAACACTTATTAGAATTTATGGAATTAGTAGAAACCAAAGGACTAAAATATCTCGCCTAAAAAGGCATAATTAAGAAAAGAAAGAATAAGATTCTTAGGTCATTGCATAACAAAAAATTGAATAGAATTACAAGAACATATAAGTAAGAAAGCTAAAGAATTTCCTAAAATAACTACTAAAAAAGAATTACAATCATTTTTAGGAATAGTTAACCAAGCCATAAATTTTATCCCTTACTTATTAAAATACACAGCAAAAATATCAAAGTTAGCAGGCAAAAAAACTTAGTGGCAATGGAACGAAGAAGCAAGTAAGATAATAAAGAAAATTAAGTTACTTTGTAAAGATTTACCAAAATTAACTATTCGAATCAAAGAACCAATAAAATAGATAATTTATACTGATGCATCTGACAATTATTGGGGTTTAGCACTTTATCATGAAAATCATGAAGAAAAAGAAATAATTACTAGATATGCAAGTGGAAAGTTCAATGATAGCCAAAGTAAATATTACTCAAAGTAGAAAAATTTAAATTACTAATAGTTAATTCTCAATTTATTATAAGAATTAAGAATACACAGGTAAAACACTGACTAGATAGAGGAATTAGGACGACTAAGTTATCAAATAAAATGTTAATTAAATGACAAGCTGATTTAGCTCATTATGATTATGAAGTTCAATATATTAAGGAAAACATAACTATATTGTTGATTATCTTAGTAGAGATGGAGTCAAAGACAGATAAATATCAACTAAATAGTCCTCAAAATAAAGATACTAATAGCCAGACAAATATTAGACAAATAGTTATGAGGCTCAACATCATCGAAATGAACACCAATATGCTTCAAGCACAAATGAATAGTCAATTAAATAATTTTGCAAGCTCAATAAGTTCTTTAAGCCAATCAATGAGTAATGTTATTACTCAAATGAATAACTTAGAGGAACATATAACACGAATAGAAACACAAGTAATGCCTTTTCCTTCGCCTAGCCCACAAATCCAAAAAACCATTTCTAGTCATTCTACACTAAATAAACAACCATATTTTTTAGGTATTACCTAATCCACAAAAAAAGAAAAAGCCCCGAGAATGATGAGGCCCAATACACTAAAAAATCAATAGCCAATTCTTTAAAAGCCATCCGAAAACAAGTCTCACAACCAAAGACCCAAGCCAAATTATTGGAACAATACCAATATTTGTACCTCTTTGTTGAAAAACTAAATACCCTCCAAATAACTACTGCTACCACCATTAGTTACATTTCACATTATGCTATCAACAAAGCTGTCATTTATAAAGGCACTAGTCCTGCATTAATCTAAAACCTTTCAATTATGGTTTAATCCATTGTATATATCCATCCCATGATCTCCAAGAAATCAACTTATTACCTAAATCAATCCAAGAAGTAGCCCAGCATTATGTAGGAATAGTGACTTAATATATGATCTATATCAGATGTTACTCAATTGTAGCTTAAATAAATTCTAACAAATATTATGCTCTAATTAATCTTATTAAATTTGGGACGACAAAGAAGCCATTTGACTTTGAAGAATAAAAAAAAGATGTCATAGACCTAGAAGAATTTGCAGCCACTTTATCCAAAATATAAACCCAAGAAATGGAAAGCATATTTGTCAAGATAAATAGAACAATAACTTGTGACACGACCCAATAGACATACTTTATGGGCCCAATAATATGCATATACTCAATAGGATGAAATAACAGATAAAGTAGGCAATTTAGCCTATTATATGACAAAGTGATGACCAATAATTTTGATAATATAGAATCCACCAAAAAGAGAATATACCAGTAGATAAGAGAATATCCTACTCATACGTGTAAACATTGTAAAAATATAGACAAAATAAATAAATTTGAAGAAGACATTGATGACCCTCCAACTTAAATAAACATTCTTGAAGACTGGAAAAAAAAAAAAAAAAGAGAAGGAAAGAAAAAGAAAAGAAAGAAGAGACTTAAAGTAGCTAAAAGCAGCTGAAAGTAGCCAACAACCCGAAAGAAGAGACTTAAAACAGTTGAAAGTAGCCCACAAAGCAAAAAGGAAAAATAAAAGTAGCAAAACAAAGGACTGCCAACATGAGAAAAGGATAATAACACATCAACTCAACCGACAACAAGAATCTAAAAGGAAAACAATCAAAGGCACAAGGATATGACGAAGTAGCAATGAAGGTGACTAAAGATAAGAAGGAATTGTAAAATAGGAGAAGGTTAGGAATGCCAGCCTATATATAGCCATGTATTTTCATTTTAAGATCAATATAACTCAAGCAATTGAGCATTAAGAGCTTTCTTGAGTTTTTTGAGTGTTCAGCCTTCTTAGTCTTGTTAAAATATTTTTAATATTATATGGATTAGCATTAATTTTACTATTAGATTAATCTCTTATTATGACTAATTAGGCAATTAATATTATAATTGATAAACTAAGAATGGATTGGGTTTATATTCATTATGGGTAATCAGTGATGTGTTAGATTATCTACAAGCCCACTAGACAGAGACCCAATCTACAACCCAAGAGTATTAGTAATTATCTTATTAAATTGCTAATTAAGAGTTAATTACTAAAAGAGACTTAATGGTTTTCCTTTTTCTTTGAATAATGAAATAGGAAACTATTTTAAAAGATATCTGAGGATTTTATTTTAATAATATAATTAATAATTATTATTAAAATAAAACCTTATAAATTACCTTGTTAAATGCCCTAATTTTGAAACATTACGATAACTCTCTCTGGTGGTTGTTTATTCTTAGGTCTCTCTTGGGTATTATTGTGGGTTAACATTTGTCTCTAACAGAACGCAATTAACACTATGTCGTCTTCATTAGGTCAGATCTTAACAAGCTGAAATCTCCATATTCTATGTTCATGTGATAATTATCTCTCCTTATTTTGTGTTCATGTATTATGCAGAATTATTACATGACTTCAAGTCTTTCTCTCAATATTGTATCCCAAATAGTTTATCAATAAAAGTAATCTTCAAATAATTTTGAGTCTATCATCTGGAGTTCCCAGGTTCTTCATCAATATTCATCCAACAACTATCTTAGCCAATTAAAGGAATGTAATTCTAAATTTTTTATAAGAAATTAAGGGGATTATTTTATGAAATTCTAGTCAAACATATTAGATTAAGCTATGACATAAGTACACCTCTGGTAGGAAATGAAGGAAGGTAGTGCTGCACTAAATTGAAGGGGAAAGGTCGTGCAACTAAAGCATTGTAAAAGACCTCTACATGAAAGATGGTAGAGTTCCTTCTATCACCCAGTTTAATGTCGATCAAGGATTAAGCTAGCTTTTGAATGACATTATAGAGAGAATGTTATGAGTATGAATTTACTTGCTAAATTAATACTTGATAATATGAGTCTACCACAGTTAAAAAAAAAAAGTTGATAATATGATAGTATAATCATTTGGTTACCAGTTATGTCAATTGCTATAAAAAAGTTCAATTATGTTGTACTTTTTGAAATTAATATTTTTATTAGTTATTTTTTTAAAATAAATGTTATAATATAGAATTTGTGTCACATCCCAATAGCCTAAAATGTGACCAGCATAGATGATGATGACAAGCCCCGCACTTGCAAGCCTAAAACATGTAATTCAAGACGAATCTATCAAGATTAAAGAATCTAAAATCTACATCCTAAATTTCTCATTCATTAAATTAAGTTTCATGATTAATGCAAGGGTTAGATTCTATAGAAATTTCAACAATCTCTCTTGTAAATAGAACCTCTCAAATTTTCTATAGTAACCTATCTACCCATACAAACAAATAAAGAAAGTTTGGTTCTCAAATAACAAAATACTCAAGATCCAACAATTGAAGGAATAAAGGAAACTTGCCTATGGTCTAGTGGAGCAATACCAAATTACAAACTTAACAAAAATGAATTTAAAATAAGTGAAACATAGATTGTGAAAAATTACAAGGCATACCATAAAACCCTAAGCCACCCACGCCCGAATGATTAGTTCATGGTCAAAGTCGCTATCGAAATCCTATAAAAATATCAAGAAAGGTGAGTGGAGACACTCAATGAGTAGATAATACTACATATATCGAAAAAGGATAAGCCAAAGGCTTTAGAGATTTTCGCAAGCAAAAAGAAACTTACCATACAATCCATTATGAGAGAGAACTTAATGTTGAATATTAATCATGCAAATAAACACAACAACTATGAATGGTCATGAGAACAAAACATGATCAAATTGCTTTTTTTCCTTTACGAGTGAATAGAACAATTTCCTAAAACAGTGTAAGAAACATTTAATCAAAACCAAAATTGAGTACAAACACTGAGACACAACTTGCAAAGATAACTACAACATGTGAAACGTATTAGTTTTAGTAATCAGAAACCACCAACATAGAGCACATAGCTTACGAAGGGTAAATAACCACAGATATAGAGTGCATAGTTCATAGTAATCATTAATGTCAAAGGCAAAGCACACAACTTGCAAAAAGTAAATAACCACAAATGTAGAGCATATGACTTATAGTAATCAGTAATATCAGATGCAGAGCACACAATTCTAAAGGGTAAGTAATCACAAATATAGAACACAAAGCTTACAATAATCAATAATATTAAATGTAGAGTACACAACTCACAAAAGGTAAATAACCTCATATATAGAGCACATAACTCGTAATAATTAGTCCAAATCCGTGTGTGATGATTGACATGTGGGGCTAATATCACCCCTAATACCTGGGCTTTTGTTTATGGTGCACCAAGGCTAATATTTACTATTGTTAGCTGCAGGGTTCTATACTAGATTGCTTTCTGAAACTTTATTTTTATGATGTTATGTTATAAGTCCAAATGAAATAGTGTTGTGCATCTTTTTCAACAATTTAAAGTAACTTATAATATCATAGAACTTTACCAAGCTTTTCATTCAAATATTTGTGTATGAGTACGTCCATTTGAGTTTTAGATAGAATTCAAATAATTCAAAACTTGAAACCATTAGTTAGAGTAATGTCTTTTAAAACTCTTTGTCCAAACAAGTGAAATATTCAAACAGTTTCCAATCATAGAACAATTAGTAGACAAGTCAAACAGTTCAAAGATGCATATCACTTTAAATCATAATTTCATATGCAAAAAACAAAGAAGCTTGTCCCAAAGGCACAAAATCAATAACAAATAGTCATTTAAAAACAAAGAACCAAGATGGAAGTAAAAAACAAGTATAGACAATAATATTTACTCATCTAGTAAAATTTCACTATGAATCCTTAATTCTTCTTTAATGCCAGTTTACCAAGTTGCAAAGAATTATGATGACCCTATAAAGCCAAGGGATACAACTTTATTATTTCAAACTTGAAACCCCATAACCTTAACAAAATTTCTTTCATTCATCACTAGAGACAAATTTTTTATCCCAAAACAATGAAATCAACTATTTGAGCCAAGCTCAACACTTTTAACCATACAAAATATGACTTACAATAGCTATATTTATAAAACAACTAATTCCTTAAATGCTTTTTACTTTGTTTCAAAATTTGTTTCCTTTATAGTTGTCGTGCAACTTCAACATAGTTTCCTGAACTTCATGTTTTGATATCTCAAGCCATAGAAATATTTTCTACAACTTCTTAATAATTTCGTTCAACTACATGGACACTTAATGTCATTTTTTCTCAATTCTTATAGCATTAGCAAATAATCCATACACAACTATACTTATCATCTTACATTCACCTAAAGAGGAATTTTCCACTTTTTTGAACATTCATACCACAATAAATAAATACATTGAACATAAACTCACTACTCAACTTCTTTCCACATTTTCATCATTTTCCCACACTATACACTATGCCATTATTTTCTTCACCATTCACCCCTACTCTTCATATACAAGCATCCTTACATATACTTAAATATATAGAACCCCAATTCTTTGCAAACATTTCATTTTTCTCACTCAATTCATCCTTTAATCTCAGTTTAACTAGTTCCTTTAGCATAAATCTACAAATCATATATTCTTAATAACACAATGAATTAGGAATGGGTGAAATTTCACCATAACAAGAATTACCTCACCAAGCTTATCTCCCTATAGTCATCCACATCTTCCCGAACACTTATTGATGGTGAGATAAGGCAAAAATTGCAAAAATTACCGAAAGAACCCTAAGAATGCAGCTAAAAGAGAATATCAAAATTTAGTGTTAAAATCATGCTGCAAGTTTGAATAAAATGAGGAAATAGGATGGAATTTATATAAGGAAGAAAATGCATGAGCCAATTTCGTCAATTTCTCACTAATCCATGCCTAAATTACGTCCTTTTCATCTGCCCTAGCATTGTGTTGAGGAACGATGATGCTCATCACATTGGTTGATAAGTTTTCAACCAAGCCACATCAACAATAAGCTGACAGTGACAGGTAATGGCTGAAATGATGGACTCCGATGTGTGGAGGTGAGAACAATGGCTACATACTGCTGGCCAGTTTCTTATTGTGATAGAGAAGCTTTTGAAAAAGAAGGGAAGGAAAGAAAATAAACATGGGATAATTTTGTCATTTCACCCAAAATAAGTGCCATTTGTCATCCCAAAAAATTGGTAAGAGAAAGTGAGACCTAGCTATTGTGCCAGCCTCATTTTTAGGATTCATTCATACTGAGTTTATATTTAACCATTATTAATTCTTGTTATTATTTTTCTTTTTAATAATTCAATTTTTATTCCTAATATATCATCTTCCTTATATTTTCCCCAGCTAAGATGTGAATGAAATTTCTTTCTTACAAAAAAATTTACAAGTATTACAATTTTTTTAGTTATTATAGTCAAAGGATTATCAACCTTTGGGTCCTTAAAAACTATAATGCCTTTTAAAAGAACTTAACTAATATCATTGTTTTATTAATCTTGAATTGTCTCAAATTGTAGATAAACTATGGCTCTATGGATAATCAATGATCATACCCATGAAATCATAGCAGCATCTACAAGGAGAGCTATAACTTTTGCTAGTGAGACAATGTTATATATTGGTTGTTACAAACATAGGATTGGATTAAGTTGAACTTAGATGCATAGGTTGGGAGGGTTCATGACCATTTGGGAAGATGCATTCAAATCAACTTTTCCAAGTTCCAAATTTAATTATTGGGTCTCGCTTTTAAAAATTGAATTTCACTTTGAGTTAAAATTTGAGCTTTTTTCTTATCGAGTTTTTTTTGTCATAAATAGCATAATTAATTGTTATTATTATTTGTAAAATTATATATAATGAAGTTATAAATATAAATAAGTTGTTGTTTTGACATAAATCTTTTAAAAAAATGATATTAGTTTTTATTTCTTTACAAAGATGTCATGTTATATTAAATTTTTCTTACTAAAAAATTTATTCAAGCTTGAGTCAAACTTGGAAAAAGAAAAAAACAAAAATGACCCAATTTATAAAATGAATTTTTTAATTAAATATTTTTTGTTCAAATTTATTTTTTTTAAAATTAGATTTATCAAATTGATCAAAATTTTTAAGTTATGAAAAGATTTTTAACGAACTACAAACTCTTTAAACGCTAAATTATGCGCACATTCTTGGGTTCAGAAATAGCTTGGATGGATAGTTATAGAAAGTTGGTGGTAGACTCAGCCTAAAAAATGTACTTCACTACACGGGTTGCAGTAGCAAGAGAATCTATAGTAAATTTTGGACAACTGAATTAAGATTTAATAATTTAAAATTTATTAGACAATTTTTAATAAATAATTTAGTAAATTTTGGACCATTAAATTTTGATATAATAATCCAAAATCTACTAGTTTGAACGAAATCCTCTTCACTAGACATTATCTAAAAGGAAAAGTATTACCAATTATGGTTACAAGGAGTTCAAATGTCTTATAATAATATATTTTTCTGTAAAATTTATAATAGCGTATATCTAGAGTTTGATTTATTTATTAATAAATTTTGACTATTGAATTAAAAATTTTATTTTATTTGTCAAATTTGATTATTTTTGATAAATCTAATTTAAATATAAATTATTAAAATTTTCATAATAATTAATATTAACCGTTAAATTTTATTAACAGAATATTATTGCAGGAAATCCGCATCATTGTAGCAACTGAAAACTATTTGCTTAGATATATATTGTTAGTATATAACAAGTGAAACAATCATATAATAAACAATTAATTTTATACTCTACCAGTTTAAATCAAACTGACATAGTGTAAAATTAATTTTTTATTTAATTTAAATTTGAACTCTCCATATATGATTTAAGTCTGAAGTGTTAGTACTATCCAGACGATTTGGATATGGACATTTAATTTTACACTCTACTAGTTCAGAATGAATTGGTTTCGTGTATTGCATTGGGGAGTCTCTTTACCCTTTATGATTTCTTCGTAGTTTTCTTCTCTTCTATTATAGCCTAAGAATTTCACTTTGTTATATATATATATAAAATAAAAAACACTTTTTAATCTTTTATTTATTAAAAATTAGTTATTTTGATACATTACTCATTAAAATATTTAAAATAATTATTCACTTGTTAAAAAAATTATATTTAATTACCAAATTCTAAATTTTAATTTTAAAAGATTAAATATAATATTTTTTAAAAGAAGTGAAGAATTAAATGTGACTTTTTTAATAAATAAAAAATTAAAATAATACCTTTATAATCAATGGCTGATAAAAAAAAGTGTTTTACTCTCTCCGTATATATATTTTAAAAGTTATGATCCGGTATGGGTGCCGTGAAAAGCTATTTTTTCAGAAAGGGGGAAAAACTGCCTTTAGTTTAGAAAGGGTGAAAAGTAATATTTGGTTTTAAAAGAACTTCTTTTTAAAAGCAAAATTGGTTGGTGACGTTTTTGGTTTCAAATGTTGTTACAATTTCATGGAATGACAATGACAGATATATGCTAAAACTTTTAATTCATTCGATAAAAATCTAAAGAACGTTATATCAATTTGCTTAAAATAAGTAAATCAATTAAATGTGTTATTTATAATATATTTATAATTTGGAGTATATCTAATTATATTATAATAATATAATTATAATAATATTGACATATAATAATATTATAATTATATATTATAATTGAATGTATTAATTTATTTATAATTTTGAATGCATAAAAATTTTATAAAAATTAAATTAAAAAAATAATATAAAAATAAAAAGTTAAGATTCATCAAATTAGCAATTATAACATTACGTATAAAAGTAAAATTAAAACATGTATTTTCCCGATAAAAACAAGGAAATATATATAAAAATACAAAAAAAGAATTTAGGAAGACGCCTGGTTCGAAGTTCAAACAGAGTCAATTCATTAAGTGGCCGAAAAAAGAAAAATCAGAAAAACAAATTCAGCCCCAGAGATTCAAGGTTCTAGTATTGAACCAACTAGTTCTCCAATTTTCGGTATCAGTTACGCCGAAGACTAAGACGACGACCAGAAGAGAGGGAGGAATAAAGGATTGAACAAGTTCGCATACCCTTTTGAAGTTTCAACTCTCGTAAGGATTTCGTAGTTTCTTCATCCCAAAGAGTGTATTACACGTCCACATCGTTCTTGGACCAGTTCGCCGCGTAAACCCTTTGAACAAGATAAGCCGACATTTTATGCTCCAACTTCTTAATAGTTGAGGGAATGTTATAAAAGAAACATGTTCATGACGATATCCCATGAGAATTCTCTACTTTTTCCGATCAGTGATTGAGAACTGCATTCAATTCATTAATTAGGAGAAATTCCGTTACAAGGGCATCTTAATATGAGTAGCAATGGGCAATCGTCCGACAGTCAGAACATCAGAGACTTAATCTCCAACGCCGGTGCTGGTGCTGCCGCTGGTAAGCTTTTCCTCCTTTAGCCCCTTTTCAAATTTGATTTCAGTTGGATTGGCCTGTTGTTGGTTTCTTTATCTTTTATTCCTAATTCTCATTTTTGGTCATTCCTAATAATCACTAGCACTTATTTTTTGGTACTAGTTTGATTGGTGTCTCTTGTCACAGTTATGTCTTATTAGCTAGAATGTTTGAGGGACAGTGTAAAATATGCTACTGGATGATTAACTTGATAGCATTGCAGGGGCAATAGCGGCTACATTTGTATGCCCATTGGATGTGATCAAAACTAGACTACAAGTTCATGGTCTTCCCCCTGGACAGAAAGGTATGCTAGATACTCCCCCACCCCCCCCCCCCCCCTTTCTATAAATGTTAGTTCACTTTGCTATCAGAACAGACTTTGGATTTATTTTGTAATTACTTAACAGTTATAGACACAATTACTGGGCTCACTGGAGTTGAATTTAAATAGCTAATAAGATTGAAAAGTAGTGTCAGAGTTTAGAACATAGATGGTTGGCTTAAGTTTGTAAATATGACACATAAACTTTATTCAGCATTTCAATATCAATACATTCTGTCATACATTTCTTGAGTGACAAGCTAACTTTTGTTGTTCTCTCAGGTAGTGTTATCGTCACGAGCTTGCAGAATTTAGTAAGAACTGAAGGTTTCAGGGGAATGTACCGTGGCCTTTCACCAACAATACTAGCATTACTTCCAAACTGGGCAGTGCGTTTGTCCTCCTGTTGCTTAACTAAATCTTTATGCTGTGATCAGCAATCAAAATGGCAAAATGCTAGGTTCTGTAAACTGGGGATTAAGATTTATTTCATATTATGTCTTGCTCAGCATCAATTTGTTTTACTATCTTATATCAAACAAACTCAAACAAAGACGAGCCATAGTCCTAGATTTTGGGGTTACATGGGAAGCATTCAGAGTAAACTACAATCTCCATATATTTTCCTATTTGTCATGCAGTCCTCTTGGGCCCACATTCTTCACTGACCTTCTGTAAACTATATTGCTCATTATCTCAAGCTACCAAAATCTAGGTCTCCCTTATTTCCCTTTTAACTTTCCCTTTCTCCATATACACATTGTAATGGAACCTATATTAAGTTCTGTCTCCGCCATTTCTTAAATCTGGAAGGATGATCAGGTTTTTGCTTCTCTTTCTGGGGAAGAGTGTCAATTAAAAGCAAGCTCTTCGGCCATATTCTGTGTTTACTTGTTCAGAAATAGGTGCCTATATTAATCATGTATAATTAGTGTTGACTGTGATTGAAAGTGGTTTCATATTTGTTTCCTCATTGGCTACTTTAATGATTTATTTTTATTACGTAAAAGTGTAAAACCTACTGAGGTTGGAAGAAATAACATTAACAACAACCATCATTTAAATGACTATCTCTTTGGATCTTGCTGGAGGAATGTTTAACTCCATCCCCCCTAGCAGTGGAAAGTATCTGTTCTGCACATGTTCTTTCACATCAGCGAATGACAAACCAACTGAATTAATCTCTTGCTTGCATTTTATTCTTATCAGACTCTTTTGAAGCATTGATTGTATTTCAGGGAAAAATAAAGTCTAATATCAGAAGATGAATACTCTTGCTAATATTGTTCATTTATATGTTTGTAACAGTTGCTATTCATATTCTTCAAGTGACAAATTCTTGCTTCAATTGTAGGTTTACTTCACAGTTTATGAGCAGCTAAAAGGCTTGCTTCGTTCACGTGGTAAAAATTATGTTAATGTTGTGTATGTATATTATGGTTTCTCTTGAGTTCCTAGAAGTTAGAAGTATTTAAATGATCATTTATTTTTTATTATTATTTTATTTCTGATTTTGGTTGTGTCTCAGCCTGAATTGATATTTGCTGGATTGACTTGATTTGTCTATAACAGTGTTGATTGCTAAATTGTAACAGATGGTTGCTACCAACTTACAACTGGTGAAAATATGATAGCTGCTGCTGGTGCTGGGGCAGCCACGGCAATTTCAACAAACCCATTGTGGGTTGTTAAGACCAGACTCCAAGTAAGTTAGTTCTCAGTCTTGCAGGCATGCATACAAATCTTATTCAGTTATTTTACTTGTATCAATTTAATTTGATTTCCTTAGCTATATCTATATGTATCCTGATTGATTAGGCTTGAAATCTGTTGTTCTTTTGTGCTTTAATCTGTATCCCTTGGCTACCTCTGTCTATTTTGATGAACTTGAGTGTTGAAAAATTGTTAATCCTGTAGTATATTAATTTATTGATAATTGCTCTTGTTTTTAAGTCTCAGAAACAACCAAATTTTAATTCTGAACACTTTTAGGTTCAGCAGTAACCCCTTTATTATACATGATCATTTTGTGATGTAGTATTGGGTCCTTTGCTATTAACATGAACTTCTAAACTATTCCGTTTTACTAAAGTTTGATGTTTGGAAACTGAAATCTCAAGTTACAGCAAATTATAAGTTGTATGGTTTGCCTACTCTTATCCAGCTAATATTATCCATTTATCCTGAAGGTTCCTTATAATTACATGCCACGGATGGTTTTTTTTTTTTTTTTTTTTGGATATTTTGGACAATAATTCATGTCTTTGTCTGTAACTAATAGACACAGGGAATGCGGCCTGATGTTGTCCCATACAAAAGTGTTCTTTCTGCTTTGATAAGAATTACCCATGAGGAAGGCCTGCGAGGACTATATAGGTCAGTTTCTTCATACTCACAATCAGCTTGATATCTTTTGGGAAATTAACTATGAAATTGAGGGGCTAAAATTTATATCTATCATTTTTTTGTAACTTGTTTGTGTGGGTGTCTGTATTTGCATTAGGCATGTGCCAATGAACAATTGATGACTGTCAACTTCATAAAACAAAGCAAAGAAATTCTAATATTGAAGAGATGAAATTTTCTTTTTCGTTTTTGATGGTGGATGAAATGTAATAATTAATTCTCATTCTCAGTTTGCCATCATATTTTATATATTATATTATAGTGACCCAAAATATTATACTAAGTAGCAAATGACTTTACTAAATGTTAGCTGTTTAAAGGAAAGGAAGGGGGGGGGGGGGGTGGGGTTGGGGAATGAGGTTCACTTGATTTGTTCAGTATGCCTTTCATTAAAAAAAGAAATAAGAAGTCTACATTAGAAAAGCATAGCCTTTAGCCAAGATCTGCTGATTCATTCAGCAAGAGAACTGTATGTGGTAAGACTTTGAGTACATATCAAGTACATAACATGGATTGATTTCCTATTTTGGATTAAAATTATGATTGAATGTTAATCAGTTAAAGTGAAGTGAATATCAAAAAATTGGCTATCTTGTATAAACTGTGGGTGATCCATAATCATTCAAATTTCATTATGTATCTGCTTCTGTTTTCTGTTTCCCTGATACCAAATTACCAATATAAGTTCAGAAGCCCTGCGCATGGAAAATGCTGCACAGAATGAAATCAGTGATTCTATTCAAGAAAAATAAATAAGAAATCAACACTTGATTGACCTGAGTCTGCTCTTACATGGAGTGATGGGTTTCTCTTATTTTCGGGTATTATGATTGGGGGTTAAATCTCTTCCCTAGGAGATCTTAAGGGGAGTGCTCCCTAACATTGCCTGTGTATTTAGGATATTACTTGCAGATGAATCAAATTTTAATTCGCAAGAAGAAATACTTTTTCTTTTTGCCAATTGAGCAAACAACTTTAAGTAGTTATATTAATTTCTTGTTCTTGTGATGCAGTGGCATTGTGCCTTCATTGGCTGGCATAAGTCATGTTGCAATACAATTCCCATCATACGAAAAGATCAAGTCATATATCGCCAAAAAGGGTAAATATAATAACTGTAAATTGTTTATTAATCAACTTGTCCTTGGAAGGAATGGATTCTTTCCTGTTTCCTCATGTATAGATTGCTTATTTAACGAAAATTTCAAAAATATTTCAGAAAACACAACCGTTGACAAGTTAAGTCCTGGAAATGTTGCCATTGCATCTTCAATTTCCAAAGTATTTGCCTCTGTAATGACTTATCCTCATGAGGTATGTCTAATCTTCTCTGGCTAAATTATAATGGGAGGAAAGTGCAGGATGTTTATTAGCACACATTTTTTATTTTGCATGTCTTTGTTAACCCTTAATCGTGTTGCCAGGTGATACGATCCAGGCTGCAGGAGCAAGGACAGGCCAAAAATATCAAGGTCCAATATGCAGGGGTTGTTGATTGTACTAGGAAGGTGTTCCAAAAAGAAGGCCTTACGGGCTTTTATCGCGGTTGTGTTACCAATCTATTACGAACAACTCCATCAGCTGTTATTACATTCACCAGTTATGAGATGATATACAGGTTCTTCCATCGGGTTGTACCTCAGGATAAGGGGTTTCCACAAGGCTATCCTAAATCCAATGACTTTAAGAAGCCCAAGCCAGAAGACAGTGACATAAACTTTAAAAAAGGCCCCGTGTTATGATTCTAATGCAGAGTACGGGACCTGGTTTGATCTCTAACCTTATGGAGGGAAGCTTGTGCTCGAGTGGAATCTGCCTTGGCCAGGGTTGTGGGCTCTAATACCTACTGATATGAGTCTAGTGGGAGAGCCGCCATCCAAAAGCTAACTTATGAAGTTAGAGTCTCCTAGGTACATATAAATTTTAAATTAAAATCTTACCCAGATTGGCGGTGATCTCCGTCCCATTCCAGCGAGAAGGCTCTGTCAGTTCTTCTGGGAAATAAAGAGCGGCTAACGTGACGTTGATACTTGAAGTTATCTTCTTCTTTCTCTATTTTTGTTATAAACCTAGTGGCTGAATATGTTTTTTTTCTTTTCTGTGATGCAAATTCTTTATTTAACCTGAGTTGTGAAGTATGTTAGGCCCCCGTCCCCTCTATACAACGAAAAAAGGGGTGGGGGAGCGTAGTGTAGTGAATAAGTTTAAGGCAATTTTCTGAAGCAGAATAACATGGTCTTCTGTAACTAATTAGATTTTGGTTTCTGTCCTTCCCCATGTTGCTCTCTTTCCTATATCACTAATGTTATCAAGTTTATTCATTAAGTTACGATTGTCAAATTGTGATATATTATTATCTAGTTTGTATAGTTGTGTAATGTGATAAAACATGTAGTTGGTATCTTTCGGATCTCTTTAAACTATACACAGATTATTATTTATTTTAAAAAAAATAAAATATGATTATTATGCATTAAAAATTAAAAAACTTCTTTTAATGGTTTTTCACTCGTAAATCCTATCAATTCTCCTGAACATTTTGTCCCTTTTTTTCTTGAAATTTGAAGAAAAAGGAAATTGGGCCTGGAGCAGAAGAAGCCCAAAAACGTAGAGGACCATTCAATTTAGCAATAGCAAAACCACTTTGACGAAAAAACAAAGAAGACACCAACCCATGCTTTGCGAGAAGGACTAAAAAACCATCTAGAATCTTCTCCCAATTGCCTATATCCAAATCCATTTCAACTTGCTTCTCATTATCTCTTCTTTGTTTCTCCAAACCTCCATTTTTGTATTATAAATATTTATAATTTTTTTTTATAATGTAATGGCGCAGAAGTTCGATTATAACACTACAACTAGAAAATTAAGTTATTCATGTCAAAGAAGGGACAAATTTCCTTGGTTGGTGAATAACTATAGAAAAAGGAAAGAATATTTTTGTAATTGCATTTTAATATTTGAAAAATTGCATTAAAACCCTTTATCCTTCATTATAAATAGATAACTTCAAAACCTTATTTCTTACAATTAAGAAAGAAGCAATCCTATATAAAAAGAGTTGTGTGATATATAAAAAGTTGTGAGATTAATATTTTTCTATTAGCAAGAGATATAAAAATATTGTATTATTCTTGATATATAGAGAGAAGGTGTAACTTCTATTTTTCTTATAATGAAACTCTTTCTTCTTTGTCTGTGGTTTTTTACCCTATTGGAGTTTTTTTATAAAATTTTATGTGTCATCTCAAATTATTTGCGACAGTTTGGCTTCTATCTGGTGTTTATTTTCTCTACAATTGATATCAGAGCCTATTTGGGTGTGTTATTATCTACTTATCGTATACTCTACTGCCACTGATACAGTGAATCCTCTACATAAGAAAATAAGTAAAATTACTTTCACCCATTATAAGGTACTAGATACTATTCATATATACGGTGAACTATTCATATGTACAATTACTCTTCACAAAAAATAGTAGGAGCTATTTTTGCTCACAAATAGATTGTGATTGAAGCAATGACAGTGAAATTTGAGATTGAAAAATTCAACAGCAGTAATTTCTCATTGTGGAAGCTGAAGATAAAGGCTATCTTGAGAAACGATAATTGTCTTGCGGCTATCAGTGAAATGTTGGCAAAATTCACAGGTAAAAATAAATGGAACAAGATGGATGGGAATGCAATTGCAAATCTTCATCTAGCACCTGAAGAAGAGATATTGTCTAACATAGAGGAGAAGAAGACGACAAAAGAAATATGTAATCATTTGACCAAATTGTATGAGGCCAAGTCACTACACAACAAAATTTTCCTTAAAAGGAAATTATATACTCTGCGGACGTTTGAAACTACTTAAGTGACGGAGCACATCAACACTCTTAATTCTCTATTTTTTCAACTCACATCGTTGGGTCATAAAATGTAGGTGAATGAATGTGCTGAAATTCTGCTTCAAAGCTTACCCGATTCCTATGACCAATTCATCATCAACCTGAATAATAATGTTCTTATGAACTACCTAGTTTTCAATGACATTGCACTGGCTATTCTGGAAGAATAAAATAGACACAAAAATAAGGAAGATAAGTTGATTTATTCACAACAAGTGGAAGCGTTGGCAGTGATGAAAGGAAGATCAACAGAACGTGACTCAAGTGGGAGCTAGAATCGAGGTAGATCAAAATCGAAGAGTAAGAAGACTATCAGATATTTCAAGTGCAATAAAAAGGGACACTACAAATATGAGTATTGGCATTTGAAGAAGAACGAAGTGGCCAAAAGGTAAAGATACTAAGTCGTTAAGTGTTCAGGGATGCTTTGCAAGTGCCTCAGATGACAGATAAGTCTTATATAGTGAGGCAGCAACAATTGTTGAAGGTAAAAAAAGGTTCAGTGATATCTGGCTTGTAGGTTCAGTAGCAACGTGGTACATGACCTCACACAGAAAATGTTTCCACCAATATAAACCTATCTTTGGAGAATATGTGTTTATAAGAGATGATTGTTTTTTAGAGATTGTTGGAATAGCCACCATCAAACTAAATATGTATGATGGTGCGAGTGAAGGGTCTAAAAAAAAAAATATATTGTCTTTAAGAGGTCTGGCATGTGAAGGGTCTCAAGAAAAATCTATTGTCTTTAGGACAATTTGATAGCAATGGGTAAAAACCTCAGATATAAGATGACATTCTGAAAGTCATTAAAGGCGCACTTGTAATTATGAAAGTAGAAAAGATAGCGACTAACCTATATATGCTTAAAGGAGAAATATAGTAACAAGGAGAAGTCTAGGTTGCATTGGTTGATTTAACAGCTGAAGAATCAATAATATTGTGGCACTGTAGACTTGGACACATGTCTAAACGTGGATTGAAAGTTCTTGCAGAGCAAAATCTTCTTCCTGGACTCAAAAAGGTTTCTCTACTTTTTTGTGAGCATTGTGTTACAAGTAAACAACATAGGTTGAAATTCAACAACTCTAAAGAAAGAAGTAAAGCTATCTTAGACCTAGTGCATTATGATGTGTTGCAAGCATTGGTCTTATCCCTAGTAAGAGTAAAGTATTTTGTGTCATTCATTGATGACTACTCCAGGAGATGTCGGGTGTATCCAATAAAAAAAAAGGGAGATGTGTTTGAAGTTTTCAAAACCTTCTAAACGTGTTTGGAATGTGAATATAAAAAAAGGATTAAATGCATGAGATCAGACAATGGAGGAGAATATACCAATGATGAATTTCATACTTTTTGTTAACAAGAAAGTATCAAAAGGAAATTCACGGTGGCATACACTCCACAACAAAATAAAGTGGTAGAGTGGATGAACCGAACTTTGTTGGAAAGGACAAGGGCAATGTTAAAAACTACTGGATTAGCCAATTCATTTTGGGCAGAAGCAGTTTGGTCACCGTTAATAGCAATTGATTTAAAAGCCCCAATAAAGATATGGATTAGGAAGCCAATTGATTATACAAACTTCCATATGTTTGGAAGTCCAATATACATGATGTACAATGCCCAAGAAATTACAAAGCTAGCTCCAAAATTTAAAACATGCTTATTCTTGGAATATGTTAAAGAAATAAAGGTGTTTTTCCTGTGGGATCTCACTAACCACAAGGTTATAGTTAGTAGGGATGTCATCTTTCCTGAAAAGAAACAACATATACATGAAGGTGATAATACTTTAAAAGAAATAGTAGATACCACAACAATGCAGATTGAAGGAGGAGAAAATAAAACAAAAGTAACATATTCTTTTAAAGTAATACCAGAGTACGATGAACAAGAACATTATGATCTTGTGACTCTAGAAATTCGACAATCAACTCGGGAGAGGAAAGAACTGGTTTGACACTCAGATTACATTATGAAAGAGAATGTTACATACTGTCTACTCACAGAAGATGGAGAGCTTTCAATTTTTTGAGAGGCTATAGAAAGCTCAAAAGCTTTTCTATGGTTAGTAGCAATGCAAGAAGAAATTAAAGCCCTCCATAAGAATAAGACATAGGATCTTGTTCCACTACCAAAAGGACAAAAGGCCATCGGGAACAAATGGGTGTACAAGATCAAGAGAACTAATGACGATTAAGTTGAATGATATCGGGCTAGACTAGTGGTAGAAGGATTTGCTCGGAAAGAAGACATTGATTACAATGAGATATTTTCTCTAGTTATTTAACTCACAACCGTTCAAGTGATCTTAGCAATGTATTCTACATTTGACTTACATTTAGAGTAGTTAAATGTAAAATTTACATTTTTTCATGGAGATCTTGAAGAAGAAATTTATATGCTCCAATCAGAAGGGTTTGAAGAAAAAGGAAAAGAGAACTTGGTTTACAAGTTGAATAAACCTCTATATGGTCTCAAACAGGCGTTAAGATGTTAGTATAAGAGATTTGATTCTTTCATCATGAGCCTTGGATATTGGTAGCAGACCCCAGCATAGATCGCATCAATAAATTGAAAGCACAATTAGCTAAGGAATTTAATATGAAGGACTTGTGATCGGTAAACAAGATTCTAGATATACAAATTCACCAAAATAGAAATAACAAGAAGATTTGGCTTTCTCAAAAAAATTATTTAAAGAAGATATTGTGACACTTTAATATGCAAGATTGTAAGTCAATCTCTATCCCACTTCCTATTAATTTCAAGTTATCCTTAAGCATGAGTTCTAGTAAAGAGGAAGAAAATGTCTTGAGTATTGTACGCATTAGCAATAGGTAGCCTAATGTTCGTTATGATTTGCATAAGACCAAACATTGTAAAAACAATGGGAATGGTTAGTCAATATATAGAGAATCCTGGTTAAGAGCATTGGAATGCTGTAAAAAGGGTCTTAAGATACATTAAAGTTGCATTGCATTATGGAAGATCAGATTTCACCATCAAAAGCTATACTGATTTAGATTTTATAGGTGATATTGATAATAGCAAATCTACTACTGGTTATGTATTTACTCTTGCAGGCAGAGTTGTAAGCTAGGTTTCAAAACTGCAACTTATTGTGGCCACTTCAATGAAAAAGACACAATATATTGTAGCTACACTAGTTAGCAAAAAAGCAATCATCAGGTACAATGCCGAGAAGATTACATTATATTGTGATAATCAAAGTGCTCTCCACTTGGTGAAGAATTCGACATTCCTTTCTAAGACTAAACGCATACAAGTTCAATATTGCTTTGTTCGAGAAAAGGTGGAAGAATGAAGTGTGAATATGTAGAAAATTCGTACTAAAGATAACCTAGCAGATGCACTGGCAAAGCCAGTAAACACTGATAAGTTCATATGGTGTAGATCTTCTATTGGTCCAGCAAAGACGCGAGCAACAGGAGATGGTAAAGAAGGAAGAATGGTGTAAAAATTGATTAATTTTCAATCAAATTTTTAAGTGGGAGATTGTCAAAGAAGGACTCATTGGTTAGTGAACAACTATGGAAACAAATTTTCTTGGTTGGTGAACAACCATGGAAAAAGAAAAGAATATTTTTTGTAATTACATTTTAGTTCTTGAAAAATTGCATTGAAGTCATTCATCATTCCTTATAAATAGATAGCTTCAAAATCTTATTTCTCACACCTAAGAAATGAGTAATGCTATATAGAGAGAGAGAACAAGAGAGAAAGTTATGGGATATATAGAGAATTGTGAGATTAGTATTATCTTATGAGCAAGAGATATAAAAATATTGTATTATTCTTGCAATATAGAGAGAACGTGTAACTCCTATTTTTTTCATAGTGAAACTCTTTCTTTCTTGTCCATGATTTCTTACCCTATTAGGGTTTTTCCAAATAAAGTTTTGTATGTCATCTCAAATTATTTGTTACAGTTTTGCTTCTGTCTGATGTCTATTTTCTTTATAATTCACACTAAATGACTTTTTTACATAACAATATATTTCCTATTTTCAGGCACATTATTTATACTTTAAACTACTACTATCATAAATTTGTTTCAAAATTGGTGATTTCATATAAAATTAAACTTAAATGTAATTCTTTATAAGTAAAATCTTTAGTTCACTCACAATTTTGAGTACACCCAGTTATAATATAGAGACATAATTACAATATTTTGAGTTAATAATATTACAATTATGTTCATATATTATAATTAGATGTATTGATGTATTCAAAATTATGAGTATACCAAAGATGACACATTTTTTATATCTTTGTTATTAAATTTTTAACTAAACTTTAATAAACATATAATTTTTAATAATAATATAAAAGTATATACTTTTTTAAAGACTTATATACTTATATGGAAAAAAAATTATACACTTGTTGTGTCTTTATTAAAAAGATTTTATATTCATCATGTTTTAATTAAAGAATTTGATAACAATAATATAATTTACTTTGTTTATATTCTTTCCTTTCATATGTCATCATTCAGGAAATATTTATCATACTGTGTTACTTAAGAATCTATTATTATTATTATTATTATTTAAATTTTAACAAATAATTCGCTTTAAATTCATAAGTTTAGTTCAAAATTTAAAACTTAATTACAATAAAAAATAATAAATTATATTATCGTGTAAAATATTTAAAATTAGAGGAAATTTGAAAAATGAATCCCATTTATCGCGTCTAGGAAATTCTATGTACACACATTGTTACTTATATCGAGTAACACAATGTCTTGTGGATTGGCCTTTTTTTTTTTTTTTTTTATTTAATTTTTTCGCTAATGTATACTATCATTTTTAATCCGAATTGAAAGGTGACAAAATATCACCGGACTTTAAAAAAAAAAAATGATGGCCTCTTAACTGTAGTATTTCTAACGACAGCATGAGTATATTTCTCTCTCTCTCTTTTTTTTTAAATTCATGAACTCGAGGCACAGAAACCCTTTTGTGAACAAAGAGTTAATTAATTAACCGATGGACTTAAAGTATTGGTGTATGTAACTAATCCCAAGGAAAATAGGTAGGAAATAATTGTAAATTTCTGTCTACACTGAGCTTTCATGTGATGTTTGTCTTTAATGGGAGGCAAGACCAAAGTCATTGTTTGTTTGTGCATATTTTCATGAATCAGATCATGTTTGTCTTGTCTTTAGCCTTTTGGGCGACGTTGATTGTTCATGCTTTACCATATTCTTCTTCCACGTCATTTCCAACATGTCCCACTCTCCTCTCTTTTACCTTCCCACTATTACTTTTCATTCCTATTTTCTTCCTCAAAAGAAGAGGAAACACTAAAGAATGCCCTTTCCCTCATCCAATCACCACTTTTATTAATTATAGTTTACAAGATTTATTAATCATGTTTGTGTTTTTTTCTCAATTAGAAACTACTATACAGAATTTTAGGTTCAGTGGTGATCTGTTTTGGACTTGCTTTTTACTCCAATGTGTTGTTCGGAGATCTCAGTTGTGAAAAATATGCGACGAAATCTCCTTGAAAGATTAAAATTAATTTTCCCCTTCGTACTGCTAAATGTTTGGAAAACCAGAAAAGATAATCTAGATGAAAAAAGAGAGTTCCTAATATAAAGATGAGCAAAAACCCAGATTAATTTTATATTGTTTGGAATAGAACACATTTAGTATTTATATGTTACCTTGTGATAATGAGTTTATGAAGAGTCAAGAATAATAAGCATGCGCACTCAAAGCCAAAATTACATAGAACAATGAAAGCTCCCACCAATTGTCATGCTGCCTGTCTTAATTTACATTCGGATTACTTTGACAATTATGTTAACAAAATTACCACAACGAATATTATAAACAAGACAAGAATTTTTTTCTTTTATATTTGTCCTCTCAATTTAATCTTTTACATATCAATATTTTTAATTTAATTTTTTACAAATAAATTTTTCAAAATTCAATTTCTTACCAATAACATCATTATGAATAATATTCTTTATATTTAAATATTAACCTAATTTTTAAAAATATTAATAATAATTTTATTTGTTAAAGGATTAACTTGAATATATATATACACACACATGAGGAATTAAATAACAAAAGTAATTTTATAAAGAATGAAATTAAAAAAAATTAAAGACTAAATTCGAAGATTCTCTGACTAGAAGATCGAATTTTACTGGATATTGGACATCTAAAGTTCCATAATAAAAAATTAGCCAAAAAAAAAAAAGTCTCATTATTGAAAGGAAAATAATAAACCGAAATCTCCGCCGTATCCCACAGATCTGAAATTTTCCTTAGACAGAGAAGAGAAGTCCGATTCTAGCTTAATTATCTTAAGAATTTAGAAGAGGGCCACAGTTAAGTAGTTCTAAATCCCCAATTTAAAGAGAACAATACAGTTGAATTTGACTTCTGAAATTCTACATGGCTAGAAAGAAAAATCTATGGGGATCAATCGAAAGCGTTGAAGACTCTGATTTTGATTACTCTGGAATAGTCACCAGTACAGGGCGCCAAGCTTTCCTCAACAACGACCTGTAACGAAAACCCGCCCAACCCGGTTTCGGAGCCCCGAGTCCGTCTCTCCAAGTAATGGAACCCACGGCAAGATCCATGCTTCTAACAGAACCGAATTCTCTAGAATGAGTCTTCTCGCTCTCGCTGATTTCTCCCTCGCCTTCGTCGTTTGGAAGCGAAGACACGAAGAAGTCTTTCAGAGAGTTTCTCCGCATCGAATCCTTCCCCTTCTCCTCCTCCTTCGCCTCCGGCGAATCCAACAGATGCTTCAGCTGAAGGGGCGAGTCTCGCCGGCGAGGTGACCGGCGACTGGTGTTCCTGCAGAGGAGCATCCGCAGGGTGGTTTTCCGGCGCCGGAACTGAACCAGCGGGCTTGTCCTGGGGCTTCGTGTGGGGCTCTGAGCAACGCCGCATTGCATCGCGAGAAGCTTGAATTTCTGCAGCGTCGCCATTTCCCCGTGAGTCTACTCTCTCTCTCTCTCTCTCTCTATCTATCTCTCGCTCTCTATCTGTGGCTGTGGCTCTCGAATTTGTGTGAGTTGAAGTGACTTTGAATTTTATGTTCCGCGATGATTGTAATGGGACAGGGAATTGATTACTTCTTAGAGGGAAAATGTGATCTGTTTTGGGAATGGTTGCATCTTTGAATTCTTTTCTCCCGGCATATCATTGACTGGTTTATGCCCTTTATTTCTTTCTGTCTCTGAGATTTCAAAGGAAGAAAAGAGGTTCAAAAGCTTGAATGGCCAAACTAGAAAAAGGAAAAGCAGAGTAGGACTGATACATTTTCCAATGCGGGTTTATTTAAAAATTTGGAGAAATATTTAACTCCAGATTCTTGTACTAGTAAAAAATAAAAAATAAAAGGAAAAATTCTAGAGTCACACTCAAAGCTGAAAAAGAAAATAAGCATTGAAACTCCTCCATGAGAGAATCTACAAATCCATCAACTAACTATTTAAATAATCTAGATTATTTTGTGGATTGTATTAATTTAATTATTTGAACAATTTTATGTAATTATTAATTAAATAATTAATATTGACTAGACTGAGAAAGGATCGAGTTTAGGATTTAGACAATTTACGATGGATAGGTTAGATAAATCATAAATCTATTTGGATAGATAACTTACAATTCACAACCTATCATATAATTGACAAAGAACCGTGATATTAAGCTTATGCTAATTAGAAAGAATTTATATTTCATTAAATAATTCTCTCTCTCTCTCTCTCTCTCTCTCTCTCTCTCCCTCTCGTGTTATGTGCAATCTATCGTTTTAGATATTATCGTTCCAGCACTAACAAGATAAAAAATTAGTGCAGTCCAGGCCAAAAATTGCACTAAAACATCCACAAAACAAAACTATAAAGCAACCGACCCAATCATGAAAGTTGGATTTCTTTCCATAAAGAAGAAAGATAGTTTCTATGTCAAGAAACATGAGTTAAAATATAAAATAAAATAACAGCTAAACTGTCTAAAGGAAAATTAGGCATGGCAGATAAGATTTTTTAAATTAGCAAATTTTTAAAATTATTATTATAATTGAATTTTTTCAACAAGTTTTCTCATCATTACTAAGGGATATTAAATACCTCGAGGAAATCTTCCAAGCACACAGGGACGGAACTTAAATGTTTCAGCATATGTAGAAAGCAAAAGCAACTCCAAGATTAAAAAATTTTTCCCTTATGTTGTCGCAGTAAACTCAATGGGGGATGTGCATTGAATAATTATGGACTCATGAGCAATATGAAGGTTAATCATCCTCATAGCACATGAACGAAAAGAAGATGGTAAGACTCTTTCTAAACGAGCTAACGGTGGAAAGCAGGGAGACCACCATAAAAACACAATGGTTAAGAATGCTAGCTAGGATGATAGGATTTGAAGGACACGCAGAAAATAAATATTGTACACGTGAAGACTCCTTTTTTTCTGGAAATTCAATACCTCTTATTATAACCTTCAAAACCCGTCCCTCCTGCCCTGTTACTGTAACAAGGTGAAGAATAACGAATTAGATTTCAGTAATGCCAAACACGCTTCAAGTTATCTGAACGTTTATGTGACCAAAATGTGTAAGAACTTGAAGAAAACAGACTTCACTATCAAAGTTAGACATTTTATCTAAAATGAGGAAAGATAATTAATACATTAAGCAATGATTTTACTATTTTTAATAAAAATTTAGAATTAATTGATTGCTGAAATTGGAGAATTCGTAACCTGAAGATAATGAAGATAGTTTAAAAGTAACTCATGTAATCCAAAGAATTTCAGTAATTTCGTTATAAACTCAAGTCAGGACTATTATGAATTCTCGTAGTGACACGATAGATATTATTTATTTTATTTTATTTTATTTTATTTTCATGTTTACTTATTTAAAGTATTAACTTATTTTTGAGAAATTAATTAGCATAATGACAATAATAGCTCTGAAAAATGAAAATTATTTTTACATTTAAGAATTATTATTTTATAAATAGGAGTTTAGGCTGAGTTCATAATATAATCACTTAATTTGTATACTCTTATATTTGCCCTTTTCCCTGCTTTGGAGCTTTCTAGTTGGAATAAAAAAGGTAAAGTAAAACAAAACTTACTTCATCTTACATGAATGCTGACATAGTTTTATCACTCTTTCAAAAAATTCATATGGTAGAATGGCGTAGCAAACTAACAATTATTAATAATTGGAGATAGGCTAAGTAATTTTGCACTGACATTTGTTAAGTATAGTAGTATATTCACTTTTTATTTTAATGTCAGTGTTTGGTGAAGTCGCTTTCCCTTCAAACTGTCAATGACCTAACTCATTCCAATTCTGTGAGGTTTGCAGCTGTACGTATATCCCTGCGTGATATCTCGGCTCCATAAACCTCCAGAGGCTCAGCCTCATTCTTCCCACTTTCAATTCTCTGCAACATCTCCAAAACTTTATACATGGAAGGTCTCTGCTCGTTGTCTCTCTGCAGACATTGAAAAGCCAATTCTGCCACTGAAACCATCATCCTTTTATATTCATTGTTTGACTCAAAACCAAGCGAAGGATCTACCAGCTCAGTAAACTCTCTTCTTTGAATCTTCTTCAGGGCTAGATTTGCCAACTTAATCTCATCATTAACCCTAGTGGGATCAATAGCTGGCATAGATGATATCAGCTCAATGAGCACAACTCCAAAGCTGTACACATCACTCTTGTGAGTAAGTTGGTAGCTTTGTTGATATTCTGGGTCAACATAACCCATAGTTCCTTGGGGAGCAGTGGAAACATGGGAGACACCGTCAGATAACAATCTCGAAATCCCAAAGTCTGCAACTTTAACACACAAATTTTTATCAAGGAGAATGTTGTCGGTTTTGACGTCACGGTGTACGATGTCTGAAACATGGAGATATGTCAATGCAATGGCAATTTCTATGGCTATTCTCATTCGTAGCGGCCATGGCAGTGAACCTGGCTTAGCTAGATGACCATGGAGATTACTAGCAAGTGTACCATTTGGAATATATTCGTACACTAACAGTAGCCGCCGGCTGCGTGGTGAAGTGCATCCATAGAGAGACACGAGATTTCTGTGACGCAGGCGTGTGAAGACTTGAATTTCATTCATGAATTGTTTGACACGCTTCTTGTCACGCTTGTAGTCATACAGGCGCTTGACAGCAACTTCTCGTCCATCTTGAAGTTTTCCTGGTTGTTAAACATTAATACATAAGTTAGTCATAAAGATATAATATTAAAAAGGGCTTTCTTCTTGTCTTATATACAGAAAAAACCTTGAAAACAGAAATTATGTTGGTTGAAGAATGTATCATGCTCAAATGATTCAATAGATATTAATTTTTAGTAAATTTCCTCGGCATTTTTTTAGTTAGGTGAGGTGACTTTTACAAGCAACCACTGAGTGAAAAATGTTCTCCATAGATTATCACAACCAAGCATAAAAAAAATCTTTGAAATGGAGAATTCTAGGGAAATTTGAAGGGTACCCCTGTTAACCATTAGATTAAAGTAACAAAAAGTGAATTAAGCATTTGGTAACTCTACTTGAACACAAGATATCAGTGGCACTTGGATCCTAAAGAATTTACTGTTTGAAAAACATGCGTGGAATTATTTTTTGACAAAAACAGTCATTTTTGTTTTATGATCACTTATAGTGCAAGACCTGCAGAGGGAGAGTGGAAAAAAGGACTAGGGCTGGGGATGAAACTCAAGAAAATAAAGGCATTATCTATGTCACTAACCATAGTAAACAGTTCCAAAGCCTCCATTTCCAAGTTCTCGGGATTGATCAAAATTATTTGTTGCCTTTTCCAGCTTCTCATAGGGGAAGACAGGGACCCCAAAGTCACCAGCTGCACATTCTGGACTTGGACTCGGATAAATATCAAAATAAATGGTTTTTGACCGATTTTGTAAGCCGGAAGAGTTGTATCTTCTTTTGTTGCACAGGAGAAAAATAAACAAGCCAATTGCAATCACGCCTGCGCTTCCAATAGCTGCACCTGTAGGAGGGTAAGCTTTGAAGTTTTAATTAATCCTCGGAGCAACACAGCGATGGACAGTCAATTGGCATAAAAATATATAATTACTCTAAATTTCGAACAGAGGATTCTAAACTCAGATTCGTAAGCAACTCCAATATAAAAAATTCTATATCTGTTACTTGCAATAATACTTTGCATAAACGAAGTGATGATGTTGCGTCAATTAAAAAACAATGAGACTCTCTCTACTGGTGATAATGTTGGGAAGCAGGGAGGAGATCCCCATCAAGCACAATGATCGAGTATGATAGCTATGGTGATTGAATAAGAACGTGATATATTTCGGAAATGCAATACCTATTACTATAAGAATCCGATTCCGTCTCTGGTCCTCCCATGCATGAGCAGGAGGAGGCGGGGGCGGTAATTCTGTTTGGCATATCAACACAGTGAAGAACAACGAGTCAGGTTTCAGAAAAACCAAACACAACTAGATTATCTGAACGGTTATATGGCCAAATCTAATTGTCATAAATAGAAGTGCTTACCATAGTGAATACATTTTCCATCAGGTCGACATTGCTCTCCTCGGTTATGACAGTCAAGACAAGGCTCAAACACTTCTACTTCTATGAGTATTTCTGCAGTTAGTCTAATTTGGGGAATAACTGGAAGCTGGATAACAGAACATGCACTGAAAGAGCTGAGCAACCCCTTATCTGTGGAGCTAGGATCAAAGTAGATGTCGTAGCCAGAACAGCTATTATATTTGAAGTACGAATTAGGTACTCTGATGTTTAGGTTGTGGCTGCAGTTGAAGAGGGTGATATTATGTTCGAAGTAAAAAGACAACATAGAAGACGCCGGAGGTATAGGGAGTTTATAGTTGAAGGCACTGCAAGATTGGTGATCCAGGAGCTCTTGAAACTCATCGTCTTGAATGCGGATTTCAATTTTGCGATCCTTATAATCGATGCTTTCAATTTTGAACCATTTTTTGGTTTCCAATTGGAATTGGACGAGTTTAGGTGCGTGCTCTGGATCACGACAACCTTTTATGGGGATAAAACCACATTCTGGGAGGTTTGCGTCGGTGAAGGGAAAGTGAACTTCATCAAGATGTCCACAGCGAAAAGACTCTGGACAGGCTACTGAGAGAGGAACAAGAAAACAAGAGAGAAAAAGGAAACGAAGCAGAGAAACGGCAGCCATGATAAACTTGAAGATTTTTGCGGCAAAAATAGATGGATTTTCATAGGAGAACAATCTGCTTGGCTAACCAAAGTAGTAAATAAGTTCTGTTATTAATGGTCCATTGAATCAGTGTGCTTACTACGCCAGTTGACTATCAGGAAGACTTGGATTGATTGGCTTGGAAAAATGAGGTAAGATGAAGAAATACCCACTCAGCTTCCGCGAATTTCCGTATCGCAAGACTTTTAAATGCTTGACTCTTGAATCTACTGCTTGCGGTCCAAGGTCGTTTCCCTCCAGCTTGAAGTTTCCACTACGCCAAAAGACCAGTAACAATAATCAAAGTTTTAGAATGGAACAGTGGTACAGAATTATCCCTTGAAATTTATTTACTAATCATTTTTAAATTATCTTATTCTCCATTATGAGGTCAAATAATATTAAATTAAATTCTATTTCTTTTACTTATTATTAGCAAAAATCCAAGCTTTACAATCTCCTGTTAATTAATCAATTATATTCTAACAAAATACTCACTTATCTAAGATCACAAATAAATTTGATTATCGAGTCAAATTTTTAATAATCCAATTTGAATTCAAGTTAAAAGAAAGCTTGAAATAATATTTTAATCCAACTTTTATTTATATTTTTTGCGCTAAACGGCCAATATCTGAGTTAACGTATCTTGACCGATTTTGTAAGCCGGAAGAGTTGTATCTTCGTCCGTTGCACAGGAGAAAAATAAACAAGCCAATTGCAATCACGCCTGCGCTTCCAATAGCTGCACCTGTAGGAGGGTAAGCTTTGAAGATTTTATCAATTCTCCAATCAACCAGCAATGGACAGTCAATTAGCATAAAACTTGTAATTACTCTAAATTTCAAACAGAGGTTTCTAAACTCAGACTCGCAGGCAACTCCCATATGAGAAATTCTATATCTGTTATTGATCAAAGCCTTGAAGACCATTTAAATTTCAGCCATTTGATTGCATGGAATACTTACAAGCTCATTCATCGTATTAAATTTGATAATACTTTTTCATAAACGAAGTGATGATGTTGGGTCATTAAGAAACAATGAGACTCTCTCTACTGGTGATAATGTTGGAAAGCAGGGAGGAGATCACCATCAAGCACAATGATCGAGTATGATAGCTATGGTGATTGAATAAGAACGTGATATATTTCGGAAATGCAACACCTATTACTATAAGAATCCAATTTCGTCGCTTGTCCTTCGCTGGATAAACAGGAAGAGGCAGGGTCGGCGAATCTGTTTGTCGTATCAACACAGTGAGGAACAACGAGTCAGATTTCAGAAAAACCGAACACACCTTAAGTTACCAGAATGACTATGAGGCCAAATCTAAGAGTAATTGATCAAAGTGCTCACCATCGGCCTTACATGTTCCATCAGGTAGACATTGCCCTCCTTTGGAATAAAGACAGTCAAAACAAGGCTTAGATAGTTCTACTTCTACGAGTATTTCAGCAGTTAAGAATGTAAATAGGTCACTGGCCTTGGAGGTAGAATCAGGAGATTGGGATTTAACTGGAAGCTGGATAACAGAACATGCACTGAAAGAGCTGAGCAACCCCTTATCTGTGGAGCTAGGATCAAAGTAGATATCGTAGCCAGAACAGCTTTTATATTTGGAGTACGGATTAGGTACTCCGATGTTTTAGGTTGTGGCTGCATTTGAAGAGGGTGGCGATTTTGTTTACGATGTGAAAATACAGCGGCCTAGTGAAATTATGGTCGAAGGCCCTGCAGTCATGAGACGACAAGAGATCATTGAACTCATGGTCTTGGATCAACATTTGGTGATCGTCCGGATCGATCTCTTTGATCCTCCATCTTTGATGTCCCCATTGAAATTCTTTAATTCTATCTGGACGACCACAACCTGTTATGGGGATTAAACCACATTCTGGGTGGTTTGCGTCGGTGAAGGGAAAGTGAATTTCCCCAAGATGTCCACAGAGAAAAGACTCTGGACAGGCTACTGAGAGAGGGAAAAGAAAACAAGAGAGAAAAAGGCAACGAAGCAGAGAATCCGTAGCCATGTCAAACTTGAAGATTTTTGCAGCAAAATTAGATGGATTTTCATATGAAAACAATCTGCTTGGCTAACCGAAGTAGTAATTGAGTTCTGTTGTTAATGGTCCATTGTACACCAGGTGACTTGGACATTGACTATCAGGAAGACTTGGACTGATCGGCTTGGAAAAATGGGTAAGGAGAAGAAATTCATTCCGATTCAGCGTGGTGTCGGAGGAACAGTGTAATATGTAATTCTGGATGTTGGATATGCCAAAAGCCTATACTATCTCTTGCCCAAAGAATGGAGCTGCATATGTATATTTTTCCCTTTGGTACTGATCATGAGAATAACTTCCATTTAGTTGGACTGACTCAACATTAGTTTCCTGCCATGACATTGTTAATCACTTTCTTATCAGAGAACTTCTGGCATAAGTAATTACATCACTTGATGTAAGAAGAAAGCATAAAAAATGTAGTTGGAATCCTGTGTATTTACCATTCATGGAGGTGAACCTGACTGAAAATGGATGTTGAATGTACATAAATGAATATATACAATGAACTATGAAGTTTCATCTGTATCATTTCTTATAAAGTACATATTGCTAAGTATGGTGTCGTTTCTATGAAAAATAAAAAAACGGAGTGATTATGGCGTTTACTAATTGTCTATTTTAAAATTTGATTACTAATGAACCACAAGTATATGTGTCCATTTTTAGTAAAAGTATTTAAAAGATTAAGTATCATTCCCACAATAATAATGTGTTATCTTTATTATTCTTAAAGTTAAATTTTTGCTTACTAAATATATAATATGTACACAAGTATGATTTAATATGATTATTTACATATTTACACTAATGGCTTAGACAAATCCAATCCCTAGAAATCGAGTCAAGGATAATAAAAGTAAACAAAATACCTAAATTACTCTAAGACATATTAGGACCCATACTAAAAATAAAAAACTCAAGAATTGATGGGTGTCAAATTCGCCAAAAATAAAATGACATACTCTCAAATGAATATTGATTTTATTATATGATGAGTAGGGTCGAACCCACATAGATTAACAATTCTAATAATTAAAAACAACTAAGAACGACACATAAAAGAATGGAAAAATAAGGGGGTTTATCAAATTAAAAATGATACTAATAATAACTAAACCAGAAATATTAAACAAATATTTTCAAAGTAAGTAACTTAAAATTGAAGAAAATTAAAATGAAAGAAACTTAAATGAGAAATATGCTTTTAACTAAGGGAGGTAATGTATGATTTTTCTCAATTGATCTTAAGCATAAGTACGATACTAGACAAAAATCATCTTCTTTCTCGGTAAATGAGTATGGTTTCTAAAAGTGCTTTATCAACCTTAACTTTCTTAACCCTAAGTATGCACTTAGAATTTAATTAATTAACCGTTTTAAGAATGAAAAGCTATCATTTCTAACATACTAAAGCATGAAGTATATTCAATAAATTATCATTTATATTCCATTAATGCAAAAGAAAGTGTTCATCAATCCCAACACTAATTTTCCACTTGTATTGGTTAAAATAAACAATTACAGATTTACTTCAACCAATTGAAAGACAGTCAATTCTGGGTAAGATAAATAATGAGCTCAAATCATTCATCCACCTACAATGAAACAATTAAAATGAAAATATAAGTAACCAAGAAGAGAAGAAAAGACGAAAAAGTTAAGATAGCCTCACAACATTGAAGAAACCACATAAAATCCCTTAATTAGAATATAGAGTTTAGCTAGCCATAATTATCAACATCTTAAATTTGTGTTGAAACTTCATTTACACAGTTGAAATTCAAGTTTTCTCTCATTAAGTTCAGATGAGAGAGAGAAAGACAAAAGAAGAAGAAGAAAAGCCTAGATCTAAAAAGTGTGCTCTCCAAAGAAAAGAAAATGACATAAAATTTAAAATCCTTCAGCTCCTTTCATTTTTCACTAATTTTCCCTAATTAAAACATAGAAATTGCTCCCCCAAAACTATTTTGGAACATTATAAACTCTTTTCTATATTTTCCAACAACCAAGAGAGAGAAATCTGTTAGAGAAGATGAACTGCCCAATTGTTTTAAAATCAATGTTCTTAGCAGTGCCCACGACTTATCTCCCTGAATCCAACTTATCAGCAATGTAAGTCATGTCATTGCCCTATTTTGGCTAAATTTCAACAATTTTAATAATTTCACCTCTTTAACCTAAACATTTATAAATGGCTTGATTTCTTAAGAAAAACACTAAAAACAAAATCAAAATAAGACTAAAAATATGCCAAAATTACAACCTAACAACACTACACTAGATGAAGCTAATTGAGAGTTGCAGTAAGGATAAATTGAGTTATCAAGCTTATTATTAATCTTGCACCAACATAGTTCAATTCTATTTTTAGATAATTTAACTCACTAAGAGGTTATCTTAATTCTAGTTCTAATTACATTTAGAGGTTGTCTCCAAAAATTTAAATGCAATTTTTCCTAGAGTGCATTAAGATCAAAAGTTAAATCATCAAACACAATCTACTTAAAGATTGTTTCCCAACATCTAATTAAAATTTACAATATCTCAACCATTAGCCTTCCTTACAGGTTGTTTCTAAACATTTAAAGAATACTAATATTGAGGTGGTGTTATAAGTTGTAGAAAATCATTATGAATATGAGTAAAATTTGTCTTAAAAGTTGTCTTTAAACATTTAAAGCAAAAACACCTAATTCTCAATTAGTCATTTCATCAAACACTTTGTAGGCATTTGTCTTTATAACAAGAGATTATGAAAGAAATCAACAAAATAAACCATTCAATCCACTTGCAATCATATCAATTGACTAAAACATAAAAAAGCTCAAAATAAGAAACAATATAAATTCATTAATCAACCCATAATTACAAGAGAAGATAAATAATCTCTCTTAACATATGTGGATACAAAACCATAAAATCCCTACTCAATATTCTCAACAAATCCAACACAAATGTCAAATCTAGATTACATTAAGCTAATAGAAAGGAAAAGATGAAAACAAAAGAAGGAAAATAGTTGACAAAGACTTGCATAGAAGAATCCATGGAGTTTTAACCAAAGAGGTCCAAAGAGACCAAACATTAGCCTCTTCATCCAAGAGAACACCTTGGATGACCAAGAAGAAACACAAACCCTAACTTCATCCTCTACCTTTTTTTTCCTCAAAATAGCAAAAGCCCTTTTTTACACTTTAACAAAATTGCAAACATTACATTTTCTAGAAACTCAGGCACTTGGACACCCAAAGACAACTTAAAGACCCATCACATAAATCTGTGTGCCTAGGGTTTAGGGTTTAAGGTTATTAAATTTCTTTGGTGGTTTCTTCCGACTTTGAGTTTTCCATATGCTCCAACAAACTTCCTAGCCCTTTTTAATGTTTGATAAGCCTTCCAATGCTATCTTTAATCTCTAATTCCTCACTCTAAATTCTTACATTTCTTAAATCCAAGCAATTTTCCTGATACCATTACCAAAACAATACAAAGTCACTTAAACTCTTCACAAGGAGGTAAACAAATGATATATCATATAAAACATATAAAACTAATATCAATTGATCACTATTTTCAAAGAGTTTTATCCAAAATGAATGATAAGTCTATAATAAAATATATTCAAATTTAACATAATTAGGGACTTATCAAAAACTCTAAACTTATCTTTTTGCTTATCCCTAAGAAAAACTAAGTCAATCCACAAATGTTTCCTACCAATCAATCATTTGCCTCTCATGTGCGTTCGATAATTTCTCTCAAGAATTGAAACAAGGTTATATAACTAAAAAGAAAAATAAGTAATGCAACCCATCTTCTAATTTCAACAATTAATGAATAAATCTTCATCTTTAATTTTAGTAGCTTAATTATATGCATTATAATGGTTTATGCTAGTCAAACTACACAATGTACTTTTTCCGAGGAGCTTCATATGCTTATTCTTCTATTCCCTTTCCACTAATGTAGAATCACATAATCAATAGGTCTTTTTAGCTTGTAACTGGTTAAGGTTATCACAATAAAGCAGATAAGGGATAAAAAAGACAAATTCAAAAATACATTTTAGCACATATCTAAGAGCATACATCCTTTACACTTTCTCTTCTTTTCCATTCTTACTTTTCCCCTTTAATTTTTTTACACATGAACACCCCCTAAACTTAGATCATTTCGATTTATCCATTTTTTTCCCTTTAGGTTATCTCTTCTATATTATTTTTTGTTGTCAATTCTTCCCCTCATCATTGTATTTCTCATGTCTCTCATAAAATAGCAAGAGAATATAACAGCCCACATTCTAATTTTTCATCACTCCACATTCTACCACAATTAGCTAAAAACATTCTTTTCAAAATAAAAATAGCTACTCAAATATTCTCTTGAAAAGGGTAGATCCTTGTTTTTCATGCTAACCGACAAAACTATCCAAGTAATCAAAGAAAACAATTTTGCATTCACATGCATATATAATTCAAAGCACAAAGGGATAATAGTGATAAACATTGAAAGAATAAGGCTTAAATACTCAAATTAATCCAAAAATATTTAAATCATTTTAATTGATCATACATTATCTAGGATTTGCCTCAAAGGAATATTAATCAATTTCTAGAGTCCTAGGTTCATGGCATTTTATATAGTTCAACCCCATAAATTGTCTAACACAAATAACTAAGCCTTTTACATGGGATAAGTGTGCAATTGATTTCAATAAGTATAGAAAAATAATCCATTAAAAATTAAACTTATCCACAAGATACATTAACATAAATTTTTTGCAATTCATACACTTAATCACAAGTAAATTCCTTATTAGTATCCAACATAACAAAAGAGACAAAACCAAAAATATATATATATATATATATATAGCAACAATTTCAGTTATAAAATTTTAAAATTTAAGGATTTTGGATAAACTTTTCTATAAATCAATAAATAATTAATTAACGCTAACCTCAAAATTCAAAAATCTTGATAAACCGCAAGTATATGGATCAATTTGTAGTAAAACAATGTAAAAGATCCAGTATCATTCCCATGAGGATAATGTGTTATCTTTATTGTTCTTAAGATTAAATTTTTGCTTAGCAAATATACAATATGTACAAAAGTATGGGTTAGTATGATCATTTACATATTTATATTAGTAGCCCAAATAAATCCAGTCATTAAGAAATGATTCAAGTATAGTAAACAAAATAATTAAACAAAATTGATATTCTAAAGGGCCCAAACTAAAAATAAAATACTCAAAACACTACTTTAGACTAAGAGTGATCAAGACTTGGCCCAACCTTGCTTGACCTGATCATTTCGAGCTGGATCAAGATCATTCGAGCCATAGGGACTGGTCCATTATGAAAGGACCCAATCCTGGGCCATAACATTGGCCCAGCCCGGCTCGACCATATTTTATATATATATATATATTTGGTATTTTTTTAAAGAAAAGAAAAGAAATAGCAACTTTTTTGTTTATGTCAAATATATATCATTTTTATTAATATATGATATCTCATTTACTATATACAAATCATAATTTTCATTTTTAAAACTTATTTTAAAATTTAATTAACAAAATACAAAAAATTAGAAAAATCTGATGACCTAACCCAACTCGGTCATGTCCCGAGTCCACCATGCCACATTTTGTAGCCTGATCATAACCCTGGGTCAGGCCATAAGTTGGTGTCCAACCCGGCCCGCCCTAAGGTTTTAACACTCATACTCTAGACGAAACTAATTAGGAGTTGAAGAGATAATAGATTGAGTTATTAAGTTTATTTTTAACTTCACACCCACGTAGTCCAATTCTACTTCTGAGTAGTTTAACTCACTAATAAAATAAACCTAACACTAGCATATATCCAAATTCTAGTTTTAACTTCACTTAAAAAGTCAAAACTAATCAATTTAAGTGAAAGCTTTCCTAAAATGCATTAAGGTTTAGAACTAAATTACTAATCACAACTTACCTAAAAGTCAAATCCATTTAGGTAGCATTACACTATCCTAACCATTAGGTTCCTTTTAAAATCGAAGCAATTTAATGGAAACTAATCCTAAGATGCATTAATTAACCTATTGGAAAAACACTAAGAATTCAAGAATGAATTCACCATAAAGTCAATTTCAAGCAGTGAAAGAAAATTACATCTAATTCCTAATTAAACATTTTATTAAATAGCTTGTGGGCATTTGACTCCATGATAAGATATTATGGAAGAAATCAGCAAAATAAACTATTAAATCCACTTACAATTATATTAATTGACTAAAATATTTAAAAGCCCTAAATAAGAAGCAATATATATATTAATAAATCAACTCACAATTACAAGACAAAAGAAATAATTTCTCTTAACATATATGGATACAAAACTATGAAATCCCTATTAGGGGTGCACAAACCCCAGGTTGGGCCAAGTCACTGTCTAACTCAAGACCAGTCCCGAGGTTAACACTAGGCAGAATTTTTTATCCCAGGCTTAGTGGACCTAGGACACTACCAGGCCAGGTAGAACGTCTTTGGGCTGAGTCGGGTCTATCTAAAGGTAAGTATAATAAAATTTAAAGCTTATTATGTAACAAATCACTAAAAAATTAAGAAAAGGGGAGAAAAGAACAACAATATAAATTTAAAGAGCCCATAATGGATACGTGAACATGATCATGAATTCAAAAATATAGCCAACCATGCAAAACTAAAAAAAAAAAATCAATGAACATTAAAAACCAAGAGATAAATCACTAATCTGCAACCCTTCCAATCTTAATAAATTCTTCTCTTATACACACAGCCACACACATACACACAAAGAACAACAAAGTAATGGAAAGGGAAAGAGAAAAGAACAAAAATTTTTTAGCACAATAATAGAATTCATTCATGAATGAACATATCAGTATGCCAAAAGCAATGATGAAATGAAAGAATAAGCATTAGTTTGTTCATCACATGCATTATATTTATTTAGATATCTCATATTTAGCATGTTGAATGTAGGAAATTTAAACCTTATTGAACTCAACAGTAATCTTTACCATGCTTTGACGCAGAGCAGTCATCTTAAAATTCATCTAAAGCCTTGTGTGATCATCCATAACTTTATCAAATTAAAAAATCAGCCCATTTTTGCTTTTTTGCACATCAATCTCCCTGCTTTGATGCAAAACAATCATCTTAAGATTCACATGAGGATACACAAAAGTAATAATAATTATCTAAAAAAATTCTACACTAGATTTTGGAAACATACCCTCTTGAATGAAAAAAAGAATCAGGATGGAAGCATAAATCTTTCAGCCTGCGAACCAGGTTAAGGAAGTATTTTGAAACTAGAGGAATTGTTATGAATTGATAGAGTATGCCAGCACTAACTATAGAACCGTGCTTGTATTAATGTATATTATAAAAGCTACTACACAAAAGCATGATTTTAAATAAGAAAAATAGTATACCATTGTAGATGTTGAGAGTTAATGCACGTATAGCAATCTTAATCATCCTTTCCTCATGATAAGCAAACCTAAGAGCTTTAGTATACAAGGGAAAGGAAACTACAACATCCTATAGTTGAATGGAAATACAGAAAACCACAAAAGCCTTTAGATGAATTATATTTAAGAAAATATTTTACCTTTGTCAAAAGCATAACCACGAGATAAATATGCCTGCTGTTAAATCTAAAAAATAACAATGGGAGAGGGAAAAAGAGAAAGAAAAAGAAGGATATACTCATTGCACATTCCAGGAGTTAGGCTAGTCAATAGATAAACACTAACTCTTATAATACCAAGTTATTCAATTAAATTGCATTACAAGATCCTACATTACAAGTCCATAACAATAACATCCAAATGATATTCAAAATGCAGCTTTAGCTTATCGCCATACACAAAAAAGAAATAGAAACATTGTAAATAATTAGTTCATATCATTACATAATCCATAGACGAAACTTGTATTATCGGATAAAATATGTCAATCAATGGTCATAGCACATCGTGTATCTATTACACCTAAATCTTTAGAAGCATTTAAAACATTATACATTGTACCTTGTACTATAAGTAAGAGAAGGTAGGAAAACATAAGTAAAAATAAAATAAAGTGGAAATAATGGTTTTACCAGATTTAACGCTTTCACAGTCCCCAAATTAGTTGAAATCACGATCATTGAAGTTAAACACATGGGGGATAACCAAATTTAAGTGCAAATGAGGGTCTAAGTCATTTTGGGAGACAAAGAGCTCCTAAACACATTTAGCACACATCCACTAGTGCTGAAAGCATATTCAGATGCCACAGTTGACACAGGAACCGCTAAGACATCACATGCAATCTGAGATAACACTTTATACTTTGTGGTGTTGTCCTTCTACCATGAAAAGATATCAAAGGAAGGACCTGTTTGAACTAATTCTTGTTCTATATACCTTTCCAACTTAGTTTTATGTTTAAAAGAACTTTTGTCTTCTTCAACACTTCCCATTTATACTTGCGATTTGATAGGCGACTTGTATTATCAAACGTTCCACTCTCCAAAGTGGTTTCAATTGGATCTTAAACAATTCTTTTAGAGTAGTGATGCCACATGCGAGCTAGTGCCTTTTTAATTTTGTTCTTCATGGCTTCACACACAATAGGATCATAGTATAGATTGTCAAAAGTAATATCGACATAGCCAGTATTTTATCTTGGATCAAATACCAGCCTTATTACTAACAAAGGATTCATATTTTCTTATCTCCCCCAATATTTATCATACTTAGCCTTCATATTCTTTGCCATCTCCCTTATAACAAGCTTCAATCCAAGGTGTTTGGTGGCCTAACCCGACAATCGCCCTTATTAAAGTGTGCAAAAAACTTATCATTACCATCTTCCATCTATTTAAACACCTTTTGAAACTTTATAACACTATCTAACATAAGTCAGGTAGAATTCCACCTAGTTGTAGCATCCAAGTAGAGAAGACTATTTGATTCTATTTTCTCTTTTTCAAAAAAACTTTTGAACTATTGCAATCGCGCAGGAGAAGATCTAACATACCTCACCACCTTCGAATAGCGGTGATAAAGTTATTTAAATCCTTCAAACCATCATTCATAACTAAATTTAAAATATACGCATAACAATGCATGTGTATGAAATCTTCATTACAAACTAACCCATTCCAATTTCGTAGTCATTTTTTCAAATACGCAACAGCTATGTCATTGGAGGTTGCATTATCTACAGTTAGTATGAATACTTTTTCGATTCCCTACTCTAACGAACATTTCTTAGTCACCTTTCCTATCATGTCACCCCTATGATTTTCAATAGGGCAAAAATTAAGGATTTGCTTCTACAATCTCCATTGCTTATTAATAAAATGAGCTATGAGGCACATGTAATTGAGATTTTGCATAAACGTCCAAGTATCTATGGTGAGACAAGCATGGAAATATGACCTCTTCAAATAATCTTTAAGTTTCTTAGACTCATCAAGATAAAACTTGTAGCAATTCCTGACAACTATCATTCTGGAAAGAACTGGAAATCGTGGCTCCAACTGGTTGCAAAATTCCCTAAACCCTTCCTTTTCAATAGCTCGAAACAGTATCTCATCCTTAATAAAATACCTAGACAAAGTTTTGCGCCACAATTCCAAATTGTAAGTATAAGAGACTAATGTTCTCAGTTGACCTCTTTCACTTGGCCAAATATATTGCAACATTGTTTATATTTTCTCCTCAACCCTATTTAAATGCTTCTTACACCTTAACAGATGTTTTCTTAAGGAATTTGTGTCATGTTTGTTCCAATCACACGCATATGAAGTATCACAGTACTTACAAGCAGCTCTAACATCCCCTCTAGTCTCTTTTATAGGGAGTTTAACAAAGTGTTCCCACACATCTAATTTATTTATGGGATTTTTCCTTTTTCCACCGACTAACATAGAATCTGCAACAGGTTCAGTGGTAGAGGCAACAGCAGCAGTGGCACTACTAGTGATACTATTACTAACATCAGAAGGGATGATTGCTACATTGGTTGGAACATTACTACTTTAAGATGCACCTTCTCCATAAGCTAGGGTTGGGGTTGAGTGAATTGTTTATGTCATCTAATTATCATTTTGAACACATTATATTAAAGTAGAAGACAAGTGACTAATTCCTTAACTTGGACAATTGATTAATGCCAACCATAACTTGGACAATTTATTTCAATCAACACAAGATGACAACCAACCATAACGCAATAAATACACTAATTATAACTTATACAAGTTATTTTAGTCAATATACGATGCCAGCCACCTATAAAAGAATAAACACACTAATCATAACTTACACAATTTATTTCAGTCAACTCCTTTATATAAGTAATCATCATAGATGGATTCTAAGGTATACTTGATCTACCAAAGATAAATAGGTCATTCAAACCATTACTAGCTTATCAAATTTTCCAAAATGTAGATAAGCTGATCATAAGAGATTATACACTAATAACAATTTTCATGCATAAGGAAGAAAATAGGTTGTGTAGATACTCCAACCACATTATACATATGTAGAATATAATTTTTATGCATAAAAAAGTCTCGATGCAGAGGTGAACTAAAGAATTAAAAGAAATTATTACATTAAAGTAAAACTTTGTACACATAGGCACTCATATAGACAGTGGAATACATGGATATCTTGTTGTATTTAATATGTGTTGGACATAGACACGATTTTGTTTTTTAAGTGTTCGTGCATCATAGATTAAAACTTAATCCAAAATCATTATGTTACAAGAAGGATATCATTTCCTAATTGATTGAATATAAATCCTAATGAATCTCTAATAGAGTTATGATCCCTATACAATAATGTTATGAATGATATTAGTAATATAAACTTCAGTGTAGTTGAAATACCTATAGAATGCAATAGTCCAATTCTCATACCTTCACAAGCGCAGAGGATGCAATTGAACATGCAAATTTTGCAGCTTCAGCCTTACTGTTTACACCAATCACAATGACCTACAAAATGAAAGGGGATTTGATAATTCATATTAATGCTAAGCATGAGTGAGTCAAATTTTTGTGATAATCAACCCCAATAGAACTTCAAAGTCTAATTACCTGTTTAATCGAAACAACTCGAAATTTTCCAAGCCCTAATTAGGATCATCGATAAATTGAAGAACTAAAATGATGAACCTGGAAATTTCTGTGCAGAAGAAGTCGTTGGAGGAAGCTTGAAAAGGCCTATAGTCACAATGACACAACACACACTATCAACTCTCATAAATAAGGAAAACAACAAGACTGATAGAGTCACTCACTCACGACAGACAGAAGAAACAACATCAACTGATGAAGGGCAAATGGCGACAACGACAAGCATGGAGAGATGGTCAAACGAAGCTAACCAATGACGAGATTTGAGAGGGAGAAAGCAGAGACGCAGCAGAGACGATAAAAAAGAATAAATGAGGGCAAAGTTGTGAACGGAGATTCAAAGAGAGAACATAAAAACCAATAAAAAAATATTAACCTTTTTATTAAATAATATAATTATTATATTACTTCTAATATATAAATATATAATTATTTGAAAATAACTAGACCAAACCGAGTACATTGGCCATAATATCTCACTTAGACCCAACCAGGCCTGGACCCCCTCAACTGAACTCTTTCTGTCATCTCAACCCGCCCACTTTCTGACCTGGACCTACCAATGAGTAGCCATAATCCCTACTTAATATTCTCAAGAAATCAAACACAAGAACAAACAACAAGCTATGATCTAGATTATATTAAGGAAATAAAGAAATAAAGACAGTGAAAAGAATAGAATAAGACCTTCATGGAAGAACCTATGAAAGTTTAGCTAATGGAGGTCTAAGGATACTAACCTTTAGCCTCTCCTTCCAAGAGATAACACTTTGGAAGACCCAAGAAAGTGAAGGCTCCTTTGTTCTCCAGAGAAGAAACTCAAACCCTAGTCTTATCCTTTTTTTTTTTATATAGAAATACCAAAAGCCCATTTTTGTACCTTTAAAAAAAATCACATTTTCTAGAAATTCATATGCCTAGACATCTAAAGACAATAGGCAAGCACCAAAATATCTCAAAGTTAGGTGCCTAGGCATCCAAATTGGTCTCTTAATGCTGTCTTAGTATTTTGGGCATAACTTCACAATCTAATGTTAGATTTTAGCAAATTAATACTTGTTAGAAATATCTCAACAAAATCTACAACTTTGCGTAAAATAACCATCTTCAAATTCTAATATTTTAGGGCCCAAAAATAACGTCGAAATTGAGTGTTCACTACCTTAAATTGAATATCATCTCAATTTTATTCCTTAGCTTCTTCCAGTTGCCAAATTGTTTGTGAAAGCCTTTCAAATATCCTTGAATCTTTATCTACCATGCCTCTAACTCCTCATTTTCTTTTCATTTAAGTAATTTTCCTACAATTTCCATCAAAATAATGTGAAATAAGATAAATTGAATGCATAGAAGTATCGGAGTAGTCAAACCTATAAAATACATGAAATTAACATTATTTGAACACTAAATCAAAGGAATTTCTCCAAAATACATGAAAGTTCGAAGTAAAAATAATACAAATATAATATAATTAAGGATTTATCGAGTACTGTTATATTAGAAAATAACATCTATTTTAACAAAAGTTGCATATTTTCTAGATATGATTTCTAGCACAATTCTTCCATACTTTTTTTTTAAAAAAATTTATTATTTGTAAATTTTAAAATTTTTCAAAAAATTTTCATAAAACATAAATATAACACTAATATTTTAATTTTTTTTGTCTATACACAATACATCATCCTATTAAAGTAAAGAAGAACTGAACAATTTTTAGGCCCCATGCCTTACGATCTATTTTTCTTCAAAATGGTATTGTCATGTTAGTATCAACATCTTAAAATTTTAAACACATATTAATATTATTTTAGTGTATAATATAGTGAAATGTTAGTGCCTAAATAGTATTCCATTGAAGCGAGTTATACTATAAAATGTGGGGTTTAATAGTTTTGTTTTAAAGCATTTTTTCTTTTCAGTAGAATGGTATCTTGTATAAAAAGAATTTTAAATATTAATATTACTTTTATAGATTATAATAATTTTGTAAAATAATTTAATATTTACCAAAACTTAATTTAAAAAGAAAAACTTGTACTGTACACTTGCAAATGTTGATCCATATTCATTTTTTCTCCGAAGACAACATTGATCCATTGATTGATTGGTTCTTTTCAAGTCTCTTCGATATTTAGGGGCCGGAGGTTCAATAGCTTGAATGATCTATATAGGATTAGGATTTAGGTTTTAAATTAAAAATCAGTACATTAAAAAAAGGGAGAAATTTGTTGATGCCTATGAAGTTTTACACTAGTAAAAAAAATAACTCTTGTTACACTAAGCATGATAACAAAAAACAAAAACATAAAAAATTCCCCAATGATAAAACACTAAAACCAGTCGACTAACAAGGTGAAATATCAATGCAGACCGAACCCAAGAGTTGCCCTTGTAACAGCTTAAAGAAACCATAAATGTAAGGCAACAGACCTGTCATCCTGCTATTTCTTAAACTAAAGATTACAATAAAAGTATATTGACCTTGTATATGTAAACCAAGGAATACAAGTTATGCTTATAGCTGCCCTGTTTCCTGCTTCAAAGCTGTATATTTGAAAGCATGGAGTAAAATTCACCAGCACGTCAAAGCTGGGTAAGTCGAACAGAAGAATGAAGAAAAACAGAAACTCACTTCATATACATATAGACATTCCCTCAGCCGTTGACATAACAAGGGTGTGCCTTATAATAAATCATCCTATGAGCAATAGTACAAAGTACATGAGAGATGATAATATATTAACTCACTCATTCTCGACTGAAGATTGATGCTCACAAGACTCTATCATTCTTTCTGGAAATTCATATAGTAAGGAGTATCAAGTGTTAACCATTGGAATTAAGCTCATTAATCATGCACTGACATTATGGCGTAGTATACTTAATTTCCCACTTATGATCATTGTGTTTGGTGAAGGCGCTGTGGCTTCAAATTCTTCAGCGATCCAACTTCATCCCCATACAGAGAGGTTGGTAGAGATACATGCATCCCCCTGTCTGAAATCCCAGCACCATTAAACTCCAGATGCTCAAGACCATCCTTCCCAATTTCAATTTTCTGCAGCACCTGCAAAACTTCATCCATGGAAGGTCTCAGTTCCTTGTCCCTCTGCAAGCACTGAAAAGCCAACTTTGCCACTGAAACTATCATCCTCTTAACCTCATTATCTGACTCAAAACCAAGGGAAGGATCTACCAGCTCAATAAACGCACTTTTTTGTATCTTCTTTACTGCTAGATTTGCCAACTTAATCTTATCTGTACTCCTTGTAATATCAATAGCTGGCATAGAAGATATCAGCTCAATGAGCACAACCCCAAAGCTATACACATCACTCTTGTTAGTAAGCTGGTAGCATTGGTGATATTCAGGGTCCAAATAACCTGGGGATCCTGCTGGAGCTGTGGACACATGAGTGACAAAGTTGGGGAACAACCTTGAAAGACCAAAGTCTGCAACCTTGACACAGAAATGGTTGTCAAGGAGAAGGTTGCTGGTTTTGACATCACGGTGTATGATGTCACAGGCATGGAGATACGACAGTGCCCTTGCTGTCTCTATGGCAATTCTCATCCTCACAGGCCATGGCAGTGAACCAGGCTTTGCTAGATTGCCATGGAGATGACACCCAAGAGTTCCGTTTGGAATGTACTCATAGACCAGCAGCAGCTCACGACTGTGACGCGAAGTGCAACCATAGAGTGACACAAGGTTTCCGTGGCGTAGGCGTGTGAGGATCTCAATTTCATTCTTGAATTGCTCTACGCGTCTGTAGTTGCGCTCGAATAAATGCTTGACAGCAACTTCTCGTCCGTCTTTAAGCTTACCTAGTTGTTGAAAATCAAACCAAAAGATTAATTATCATGATATAAATTAACATGAGCTTTCTTCTGTATCTCGTAAAAATTTGAGTTGGTTAAAAATACTTACATGGACAATAATACATTCTTTACAAATGGTCGTGTAGTTAATTTTTCTTGATTATCACACCAAAAACAGGAGTATTGTCTATCAAGTTTCAACTAAGAAGAATGGGAGCTTTTGACAGATTAAACTCTCATCTTTATTAACGGAATAAAGCATTTTTTTCTGTGTGGCTTACCGTAGTAAACAATTCCGAAGCCTCCACTTCCAAGAATTTTTGATCGATCAAAATTATTTGTTGCTTCTTCGAGCTCCTCATAGGAGAAGACAGGGACCCCAAGGACATTACCACTCACAGGGTTTGTATTTGAGAAGTTATCAGATTCAATGTTTCTTGACTGATTTTGTAAGCCGGAAGAGTTGTATCTTCGTTTGTTGGACAGTAGAAAAATTAACAAGCCAATTGCAATCACGCTTGCACTTCCAATAGCTGCACCTGTAGGAGGGTAAGCTTTGAAGTTTTAATTAATCCTCGGGGCAACACAGCAATGGACAGTCAATTGGCATACAAATATATAATTACTCTAAATTTCGAACCGAGGCTTCTAAACTCAGATTCGTAAGCAACTCCAATATAAAAAAATTCTATATCTGTTACTTGCAATAATACTTTGCATAAACGAAGTGATGATGTTGGGTTAATAAGAATATGGTGAGACTCTCTCAACTGGTGATAATGTCGGAAAGCAGGGAGATCGCCATCAGAAACACAATGATCAAGTATGCTAGTTATGGTGATTGAATATGAACGCAATTGCTTTCGAAAATGCAATACCTATTACTATAAGCATCCGATTCCGTCTCTGGTCCTCCCGTGCATGAGCAGGAGGAAGCGGGTCTGCTTGGCATATCAACACAGTGAAGAACAACTAGTCAGGTTTCAGAAAAACCAAACACAACTGAGATTATCTGAACGGTTATATGGCCAAATCTAATTGTCATAAATAGAAGTGCTTACCATAGTGAATACATTTTCCATCAGTTCGACATTGCTCTCCTCGGTTATGACAGTCAAGACAAGGCCCAGACACTTCTACTTCTATGAGTATTTCTGCAGTTAATTTAAAGGGGGTTTTAACTGGCATCTGGACACGAGTACAAGCGTTGAAAAAGTCGTTATTTGGCCAGATAGGACCAGAGTAGATGATATCGTAATCATCACAGGCTTTATAAAAGGAGTACTGTTCATGTTCACTGTAGCTGCACTTGAAGAGGGTGATATTTTGTTCGACGTAAAATGACAACATAGAAGACGCCGGAGGTATAGGGAGTTTATAGTTGAAGGCACTGCAAGATTGTTGATCCAGGAGCTCTTGAAACTCATCGTCTTGAATGCGGATTTCAATTTTGCGATCCTTGTAATCGATGCTTTCAATTTTGAACCATTTGTTGGTTCCCAATTGGAATTGGACGAGTTTAGGTGCGTCCTCTGGATCACCACAACCTATTATGGGGAGTAAACCACATTCTGGGACGTTCCCGTTGGTGAAGGGAAAGTGAATTTCCCTAAGATGTCCACAGTGAAAAGACTCTGGACAGGGCCAGGAAAGTGAGAGAGGAAGAAGAAAACAAGAGAGAAAAAGGCAACGAAGCAGAGAAACGGTAGCCATGATAAACTTCATGATTTTTGCGGCAAAAATAGATGGATTTTCATAGGAGAACAATCTATTTGGCTAGCCAAAGGAGTAAGCTCTGTTATTAATGGTCCATTGAATCAGTGTGCATACTACGCCAGTTGACTTGGCCATTGACGATCAGGAAGAATTGGATTGATTGGCTTGGAAAAATGAGGTAAGATGAAGAAATACCCACTCAGCTTCCGCGAATTTCCTTATCGCAAGACTTTTAAATGCTTGACTCTTGAATCTACTGCTTGTGGTCCAAGGTCGTTTCCCTCCAGCTTGAAGTTTCCACTACGCCAAAATACCAGTAACAATAATCAAAGTTTTAGAATGGAACAGTGGTATAGAATTATCTCTTGAAATATATTTACTAATCATTTTTAAATTATCTTATTTTCCATTATGAGGTCAAATAATATTAAATTAAATTCTATTTCTTTTACTTATTATTAGCAAAATCCAAGCTTTACAATCCCCACAAATTTACAGAATTAATACACCCCATTAATTAATCAATTATACTCTAACAACACACTCATTCAGCTAAGCTAACACACATGACACAGGTTTAAAGTGACTAAATTATATTTGACTGAGTTTTATATATATATATATGTCGCGAACTTTATTACTATCTCTCTAACTCTTTTTTTTATGTCTGTTCATTCTCTCTGAATTATCTCCTTCTCTACTCCACATGCCTCCTGAAGTACATTAAAAAATATCAGATCTGCATGGCCTCAATATAAGGGATTCAATTTTCATTTATATAAATTAATAGTGTTCAGAGAAGAGAAGTAAAATCGTAGAACACATAAATTTTTTAAATGAATTATAAATTTTGAAAAGATAGATATATTGACTAAGTCCATTATTATAATATATATATATATATATATAATATGTTTGGTAAATATTTTAATTAGACCAAGTTGTAGCGTATTTAATTCTTCATAATTGACTAGATTTACTTTTTTTTTGTAAATTAAATTTAACATGTTAAAAGAAAATATCACAGCCAATGATATTTTAATATAAATTGAAATCGTATTAAAATAGGGTGGACTAGTCTTCATGGTATAGTCCGAAGTTGTAACTAAAACCCCAAAAAGATAAAAAGAAAATGGGATAAAATGATATTTACGAGTCTGAGTCTGTATTTAATTATAGTCAAAAACGAGAAAAAGAAGACATTGAAATTTGAAACCAAGTGAAAGACAAACATGTGGTTAGACCTGGTCGTGGGTCGAACTTTAAACTGTGTTCTTTTTTAGGTGTTTGGGTCCTGAGCTTAAATTTAAAATTTTTTTTATTTTAAGTTCAGGCTTGGTCTAATAAAAAGTCTAAAAAACTTGGTCTAGCCTAATTTTTTTTTTTCTAACAAAACATTATTTTCTTTTTAATAAGAATTTTTTTGTACAAAACATTATTTTCTTTTTAATAAGAAAAAAAATTATGTCTACTAGAAAAAATTTAGTTAAATTATATAATTTAAATTAAATTATTTTTCATAATTATTATATAATTATAAGTAAAATCTTATAAGTTAAAGATATAATTAATTGACTTAATATAAAAAATAAACAAATACATCTTCTTCAAAATAATAAATATATATATATATATATAATTTAGGATGGGTCAAACTTTGAGTCTGACCCATTTTTTATTTAAATTTAAAAATTCGAGCTTAGGTTGAACTTTTTAAATTAGACTCAAATTTATTTTTTTTCGAGTGAATTCATCATATTGGAGTAGACTTTTAGACGAATGATCAAGTCTATTCGATGATGTGGTGTCATGTACGGCGTGATTCTCGTCGTTCACTTGAGTTTCATATGCAATCTATATATAGCTTTTATTAGAAAATTCAGATGCCTTTCCGTCATTTGTGTTCACATTTAATTTCCCTGAATCTTCAGATTCTCATTTCTGGGATCTTTCTTTTCCCTTCCTTTATATCCTCTTTCTCTATTGCTTTATCTTCATTTTGTTTGCCCCTTTCATAATTTAGCATTTCGTACAATATGGCTTATTCCTTCTTTTCTTGTTTCGTTTTCTCTTTTTCCTCATTTTGTTTCAGCTGTGTGTACCCCATTTCATTAACTCTCTAATTGTACCAAGTAGATATAGTTCTCTCATACAATGCTTGCTTACCTCTCATATTTTGTCAGAAAAAAAATAAAGTTATGTTATATAAAGATGGGTCATTCATTTAATAGTTTAGATTTACAAATTAAAAATATGAATATATGTGGTCATATTAATTTTATACAAATTTAAACAGTTAAATTAGTTTAATTTTATTGAACATGATCTCATATTTTTGTTAGAATATGAAGGAATTTGAATTGATTTTGAATGTATCATCATATTAAATATCATGGCATTTAAAATTTTATAATGTTCTTTTTATACCCCACAAGCATTAATGTAGCCTTCTTAGTTGATGCAGTTTCAATGTGCATGATATAACATGACATGAACCATGTCCACATATAACTAACTACTACAAATTCTGTAGCAAACAGATTAACCTTTGGGCATATAAATTTGTGAGACACAATAAGATTTAGGGGATTTTTGTCTATATATAATTGATAATTAAGATGAAAGGAAACTCTAAATTTAACGCACATATATAGCCAGGAAGGAAGATAATTAACAATGTCGTAATTTTGCTCTAATAGACCCTATTTCAAAGTTAAACACCTAAAAGTTAGTTGAAACTTGTCAATTAAAAAACATGATAATAACATTAACAGAAATACAATAAATTTTTGTGTGTTGATATGGAATTCAAAAATTTGCCTTGTGCTTAATATGCATTTATATTTGACACACTCTGATAGACCACACACAGACACACACACATACATATACACACACACACAACTTCATAACTTGTGAGTATGTAATGGTTACTTGATGGGTAAGTTGTAAAAGCAAGCTGCACATCAAACACTGACTTTAGGAGTGGTAGAATCACTTCCCCATTTCTCAGTCACGCTGCTTGGTGAAGACGGTGACTTCATAATATTCAACAACCTAGTCTGATCCCTCTTTAGTGAAGCCACTGCTTGTAGATGTATATCTGCTTTACTCTCTGAAATTCCACCATCCTCACCTTCTTCCTTGCCACCCTCAATTTTCTTCAAAACCTCCAAAACCTTGTCAATGGAGGGCCTCAACTCCCTATCCCTCTGCAGACACTGAAAAGCCAGTTCCCCCACTGCAACCAACATTTTCTTGACCTCACTGTCCTTCTCGATCCCCAAACAAGGATCAACCAGCTCCTCAAATTCACTTCTCTGAATCTTCCTCACTGCCAGATTCCCCAACGTGATCTCATCTGTATCTCTTCCTATATCAACCGCTGGCATAGAAGATATCAACTCCATAAGCACAACCCCAAAGCTGTACACATCACTTTTATTCGTGAGCCGGAAGCAACAGTGATACTCAGGGTCAAGATAACCCGGGGTTCCTTGTGGAGCCGTAGAAACATGGGACACATCGTTGGGGAACAATCTAGAAAGCCCAAAATCTGCAACCTTAACGCAGAAATTGTCGTCAAGGAGAATGTTGTTGGTTTTAACATCACGGTGGATGATACCAGAAGCATGGAGGTAAGCCAGCGCGCTTGCAGTTTCTATGGCGATTTTGATACGTTTAGGCCATGTCAGTAACGCAGGATTTGCTGTGTGGCCGCGGAGATGACTGGCAACAGTGCCATTTGGAATGTATTCGTAAACAAGAAGGAGCTCACGGCTCTGATGCGAAGTACAACCATAGAGGGAGACAAGATTTCTGTGCCGTAAGCGAGTGAGGATCTCAATCTCATTCATGAACTGCTCTACTCGCTTATGGTAGTGATTGAATAGATGTTTCACTGCAACTTCTCGCCCATCTTGAAGCTTTCCTGCATGTTAAAAATCTGGGCTTTAGTGTGTGTATGAGTTATCGACTAAACAAACCAGACCATGAACCTGAATCCCCAAGAACACAAATTCAAACTAGAACAAACATGCTGAGATGAGAAAAATTCATGATTAGTAAGGGAAGGAGATGGAAGAGAGACCATGGTAGACAGTGCCAAAGCCTCCATCTCCTAGTTTTGTGGAGGGGTGGAAATTGTCGGTAGCTTCTTGAAGCTCCTTGTAGGAGAAGATGGGAACCCCGAAGAAGAGTCTGCCACTGTCTGGGTCTGTGTCTGGATCATTGCACGTATTCGTTGATCGGAGTTGGACATGTGACAGAGCTTTTTTCCGTTCGTAGTTTCGCAAGCTGAGCACCAACCCTATTACCAGAATTGATGCTCCAACTCCTGTAATTGTCCATGGTTAAGCTTTAAATAACTATCATTCTAAAACTCTTCCTTTTGAAAAAGGGAAATTTTCAGCTCAATTTTCGTAGACATATTCTCATTTTGGATTTCGAGGGAAAAGAAGGGGGAAAAAATCTTTGAGAATACGTATAGTTTTTAAAAATAACTAGGAAATCATTATCATATTAAGTCTTCCTGATGAATTTAAGTAAAATATATAAGAAAATAAATAAATAAATCAGACTTTCTGCTGTAAAAAGTAAATTAAATTACCTATTCCCAATCCCAGCTTCCAAGCCAACACACCTGCTCAAGTTAATAGAAGCATTGTTTACTCAAAGTAACTAGTAAGACACGAAATACAATACGTAAATCTAAATGTTTGGGTGGCACTTTTAACTAAAAAGAAAATAATTATGAAGGATTGGCTAGTATACAATAGTACTCGTTTTGTAAAAGCACATTAATTTTAGTCCGATCTTATTTGGTCCTTGGATCTTAATAGTGAAAGTTAAACTAAAGTTCCAAAAGTATAACAAAATTGTTTCTAAAAAAATCAATTTGTAAACATTTCAAATGAATATATTATGGATTAAATCTAAAATTAAAATTGAGAAATAAAAATATGAAAGAAGTCGGTTTGTCTAACCTGACCGATTAAAGCTTGAAAAAAACACAAGATTAAATGAAAAAATATATATATATAAGGCACAGTTGTGAAAAATAACATATCATTCTTATTCAGATTTGATCTTTTAAGAGCAAGTTGAATAAAGCCAACAAAAAAGATAAACATAGAAATAAAGAAGTTAGAGGTAAGTACCGACATATATACGTTACAGGAAACTCGTGTCGGTTATACCCTAGAATTTTTCACACTAAGTCGTATATGCATACCTCTGGATTTGGAACAAAAAGTGCCTCCTTTGTCATCAAGTCGACACTGGCCTTGTTTACCAAAATAACATCGTTTACAGTCATCAGAAAAATGAAATTCAATGGGGAATTCGGCAGCTACGAATGTAAATGGGTCCCCCGAAAAAGCAAGGTTAGTCACTGGAAGCTGAACCCTCGAGCATGCTGCTAAAGCTGGAGGATTTTCTTGATTCTGAGTTCCAAAGTAGATCATCTCATTCTTACTCTTAAAACAGCCTGTATAGTTTAAAAATTGCTTTGGAGGGCTACCTTGGTGCTTGCTATTGCATTTGTAGAGGGTTATATTATTTCTGATCTGAAAATAGCCCAAGGCAGACCTGGGAGGAACACTAATATTATGGCCGAAGGCTTCACAGCTACCATTTGCCAAACTACTTTTTAAATCATCGTCGGTAACGAAAATAGCACATTCGTCAATATATCTCACTCGAAGCTTTTCATTCTTCAATAGCACAGTTTTAGGTGCATTGGGATTAGAATCATTACAACCATGAATGGCTAACATTCCACAGTTCTTGCGATGGGAAGTGGTGAAAGGGAAATGAAGCTTGCCCAGGTTTCCGCAGTAAATGGTAGAAGGACAGTCTCCAGAAGCAGCAGAAGAAAGACGAAGCACAAGGTCAGAAAACAAGAAGAAGATGGGAAACACATAAACGGGTGGAAGAGGATTCATTCTTCTTGAATCCTCGCTTGTTGAGCAAAAACTAGCAGTCTATGCTTCATGCAATGACTCACTAACCTGATGGTGCTGTTCCATAGGGGAATTATGTGCGTCAATATATTTTCCAAAAGGAAAACAGTTGGAAGAGCTAGCTTGCTACGGCACTTGACTTTGCAGTATATACACAAGTCTATCTAAAAGCATATACGTGCTTCACACGGACTCTTGCTAAATAAATTAAAAGAATATTTATGATATATCAATATCTATCTGATTAAAAAATAATATTAGGTCATTAAAATAATAACATCCATATTCATTTGACAGTTAATAATAATTTCAAATAAATAGTACCGAGCATAATATTATAAATAAAAAAATTTTATACTCATTTTCAATAAAATTAAATATCTAAATACTTAATTTAATATTTTATTTTATACTGCTAATCACACTCACATTCAAGTAAGTCTTTGTATTTGAGTGTAGGGCAACTTTTGGCCCCGCTCTCCCCTTTCCTCCTCTCTTTACTTTTTCTTCATTTGGGTATGGAGAAAATTATATTATTTAAATGACATGATATTACTTTTTCTTCATTATTTGGCAGTACATATGACAAAGTCCGAAGATGAAAGTGGCACACATGTTTTTCTCAAAAATAATGTGCTTCACGGACTCTTGCCAAATAAGAAAAAAAAAAATGATATTTATGACATATCAATATTTACCTAATTAGAAACAGTATTAGTAATTTTAAACAGTACCGAAGATATATATATATATATACACACACACATATATGCCGAGCTGTTAACATATTAATAATTGGCTGTATATATGCTAAAAGAATTTTAAAAAAAAATCGGGAATTTTATTTAACTTGATATAATTTAACGAATATGAAAGAGAGAGGAATGAGACATGACGTGCATGTCAAACAGGGAAGGAAGTAATGCAGCCAAAGGCACACCCATTGACTTGGAAGCTACAGAGGGAAGACTTGACTCAGTGTTCCATATGAGCCGTACAGTAGACGTCCAACACAATGCAACTACTAGGAATATTTATGTATTCCCAACGAAGACTGGATAATAATACTATACGTGTGTTAAAGGAAACCAAGTTTAGATCTTAATTATGTTTAGATCTAGAATCAGACAATACGAAGATTTTTATATTGATTAAAATATTATTTTAGTCATTTATTTATTAATTAATTCTGAATTTTGATTTTATTAATTTCTATTCATATTTTGATCATTTACTTATCAATTGATTATTGATTTTTTTTTTCATTTTTAATACTCAATTATTTCAATTCTTAATTTAGTCATTTTCATTTTGATAAAATTAAAAGACTAAATGTACTAGTTTAATGATAAGTGAAGAATCAAATTATGAATGAATTATATTGAGAATCAAAATTAGTGAAAAATCAAACAAAAATTAATTAATTAATATGAGACTAAAATAATATTTTATTTATTTAATATATGGCTTTGGAGCTCTCAGAATTTTCTTCCTGTACTGTCATGTTACATTATAACTGCCTCAATCATCATATTTTTTTATTGGTTTAACATTTTATTAAGAGATAATTATGGGGTAAATTCTAATGAGTTATAATGATGGTGTTTTATATATGTTGGCATGATTTTACTTGCCATAATGTTATAATTATTTGACATATTTCAACAACGATTAGAATTGAATTTAATTGACCATAATGAGATACTTGTGGGAAAATTTGATTGGTAGTCATAAAGTTATTTTGTTATCCTTTTAATGACCCAAGGATTGTTTATTGGTCATTAAATATTTCTATGGACGATATTTTAGTCAAATATAACTTCATTATTGGACTAAAATTTATAAGGTGATAAATTATATTTGACTAAGATTTAATTGTGGAAAGAAAATTCTATTTTATATTTTCGGCTCTAACGCACCCAAGACCCATGAAGACAAACCGATCAACACGGCCTGGAATGAATGTTATCTTATATAAGACTAATATGATTTTTAATCTGAATCTGCTTGATATTATTGGAATTTGGAAATATGAATATGTAACATAAAACTAGTCAATACATGCATGTCCTGATAATTAGATTTATTGTATTTTCCTGCAGGCTTTCGGATGGTATTTTTTTTTGTATTTCCTTCTATGACTCGGTCAAATTAATAAATTTCTAACCTTTAGCTACTCTGACTTGGGTTTATCTATTGCCGACTAGCATTCCAAGTCTTGTTACTAGTCTGTCTAGTTTCTTTCTTTCTTTTTTTTTCTGAGATTTCAAAATGGAGGAAAGAGATTCAATGGCTTGAATGGCCAAAACTAGATTGAATTCCTTCAATTTCGATCTATCAGTTTTCTCAATTTTTGGGGAAATTTGACTTCTACGTTTTGAGTTTATTTCTATTTTAATTTTCATATAACTTAAAGTTTTAAAATAGTCATTTATTTTTTAACATAGTTTTATTTTGATCCTCTACAAATTAAAAATTTTAAAATAATAATTTACTTTTTTAAATTTGACTCAATAATTTTCTTTAATTTTATTTAGGGAAAAACTACTTTGAATTAAATCTTAAAAAGTAAAAATCATTTTGAGAATGTTAATTTGTGACCAACTGAATTGAAATTAAACTCAATAGTGGATGATCAAAATGCTATTTTTTTCAAGGAATATAAATACAGAGTCAATGAGTTTCACTATATTCAAGTGCGACCTACCAAATATATATATATCACCCCTAAAATTAAGAAAAATTGAGGATGCCAAATTAGGAGAATTTCAACTCAACCAAGAGAGACAAATGGACAACATAATAGAAATAAACTCTTTGCATCTGAGAATTTAAATGCAGGTGAATATAATAAAATTTAATATTTTATATTTAAAAAAACAATTAATAACTGTTTAATATTTATTAAGATGAATTTTTGAATAAAAATTTAATGGCTATGTAGGAAATTTAAATTCTCAAATATACTGAGAAATCATATCCCAGCATAATACGAGGTGGAGTGGTAAATTTCTATCAATAAAAATATCAATATATAAATAAACCAGAAATTTGTCAACGTGTTAGGATCCCAATTCAGAAAGCGCATATTCATCCTTGTCCACTGGCACCATGAATCTCTATATGCTCAGGCTCATCATTTCCTCTTTCAATTTTCTGCAGTGCCTTCAAAACTCCATGCATGGAAGGTCTTTGTTCCTTGTCTCGTTGCAAACACTGAAAGGCTAACTCTGCCACTGAAACTATCTTCCTTGTAATTTCATTATCTGTCTCGAAACCAAGGGAAGGATCTACCAACCCAGTAAACTCTCTTCTTTGAATCTTCTTCGTGGCCAGATTTGCCAACTTAATTTCATCAATATTCCTTGTATGATCAACAGCTGCCATAGATGATATCAGCTCAATTAGCACAACTCCAAAGCTATATACATCACTCTTATTAGAAAGCCGATAGCATTGGTAGTATTCCGGGTCGACATAACCTGGGGTTCCTTGTGGAGCTGTGGAAACATGGGAGACATCACTCGGGAACAATCTTGAAATCCCAAAGTCTGCAACTTTAACACAAAAATCATTATCAAGGAGAATGTTGTTGGTCTTGACATCGCGGTGAATGATACCAGAAGCATGGAGATAAGTTAATGCACTTGCAGTCTCTATGGCAATTTTCATTCGCACAGACCATGGCAGGGAACCAGGATTTGCTTTATCACCACGGAGGTGACTACTAACAGTACCATTTGGAATATATTCATATACCAACAACAGCCCACGACTGTGATTTGAAGTGCATCCATAGAGAGACACGAGATTTCTGTGGTGCAGGTGTGCGAGGATCTGAATTTCGTTCTTGAACTGTTTTATACGCCTATGGCCACGCTTGCTTTCGTATAGACGCTTGACGGCAACTTCTCGTTCGTCTTTGAGTTTACCTGATTATTCAACATTAATGTATAGTTCGCTGTATAAAAATATTTCTTTAATCTATTTAACTTGTATCAAGTGAAAAGGCAGTGTGAGAGTGGCTTACCGTAGTAAACAGTCCCAAAGCCTCCACTTCCAAGTTCCCTTGATGGATCGAACTTGTTTGTTGCTTTTTCCAGCTCTTCATAGGAAAAGACTCGGACCCCAGAATTGACATTTAGGCATTCTCGGTTTGTGTTTGAGTACATATCAAAATATATGTCTCTAGATTGATTCTTGAAGCGTGAAACATTGTACCTTCGCATCAAGAGTACAACAATCAAGCCAATTGTAATCACAACTGCAAATCCACTAGCTAAACCTGGAGAAGGAGGGTGGTTAGGCTTTGAACTTTTGAGCAAGCCATAATGTAGCATTAACAGTCATTGACAACACAAGATTTTTATAATTAGCATGAAAATTACAAAATCATTTTTTCATTAATCAACTCAATATGGAATGCATTGATTACTTGTAAACTCTCTGACGATATGAAAATAAATAATTCTTTTAGAACAGGTAAGAATGTTAGGCTAGTAAGAAATTGGCGAGACTCTTTCTTAACGTGATCTTGTTGGAAAGCAGGGCCATCAGAAACAATGGTCAAGTATGTTAGCTATAATGATTGAATTTGAATCACATGCTGAAAAGAAATATTGGAAATCGCAATTTATTTTAGAAATACATCAAATACACTACCATCCTTTAGAAGTCGTTCCTTATGCTTTGTTACTGAACAAGGAAAAGAAAAGGGAATTAGATTTCAGAAAAGTGAAACACACCTCAAGTAATTTGAATGATTATATATGTGGCTAAATTTGATTCTCATGAATTCTTGAACTTAAGAGTTCTGGTTTTGGTTCTGGATTCGAGTAGTCATTAGAGTATGTTTCTTGATTCGAATTGTCCATCATCAGCACCATATTTTCGTTTGTAATATTGCCGTCAAATGAGCCACCCAATTATCAGAATGAATGGAACTCCAATACCTAAACCTGTACTAGTATGGAAGCTCAAACTTAAACATTTGAAGATTTTCACTTCTCATTATACCAATAATAGCATATTAATAAACATGTGGCAATCTCTTCTTTTTAAATGAATGAAAATTTTGTGAACTTTACCTAGTCCCAGTCTCGGTTTCAGAACCCTCCTCTTATTATCTGCAGCATAAGACATTATTTAGAGTAAGCAACAAAGTATCAGGTTTATAAAAGCCTACAGCAAATGACTATAATGTCACAAATTCAGCTGAATGTTCAGCTTACTATATGAAACAGCAAGAATCTCAGGCTCCGCTTTTACCATGGCGGGAAAATCATTTGAGTAAATCAAAGACACAAAGTCTAGTCTACAACCATGCCAGCTATTGTTAATGATTTTAAGATTTTAGAACAAAGCATAAGGAAAAAAGCTTTCGGACTGAAATATCTTCACAATTCTGGGTGGTATAAGATGCAGCCTATGTTATTGGGTATTTAGAAACTAATATACTAAGTACAAGCATCTGATATATCAGCATTAAGATAATGGTGGACCAAAAGCCTGGTTAGATAGTACCTCCATGGCAGTAAAAGATTTTGTTGCTGTCAAGTCGACATTGGCCTGCTCTGTCATAGTGACACTTGCGACAATCATCAGATATTCGTACTTGAAGAATGACCATAGAAGTTACGAAAGTAAAAGGGTCTTCAGTATAAGGCAGGTCTTTAACGGGAAACTTGATAATCGAACATGCGGATTTTAAGCTATGGCTCTCATTGCTCTTTGGAGATGGAAGGCCATAACAGATTTCAGAGTCACTACAGGCAAACTTAAAAAAACCAGCAGGAGTTCTGACATGGAGGGTTCGGTTGCATTTGAAGAAGAATCCGTAGTTTGTGATATTGAAAGAAGCCAAAGGAGAGAAGGTGAGAGGAAGAGTGTAACCATTACTGAAGGCTTCGCAGCTTTTGTCTCTTAAACGTTCATGGAGCTCCAAGTCTCTGATAAAAATGATAGGTTCAGTCGAAACAGAGTGACTGATGCCAATAACCCCGAAGAGTGTTCCATTGTTGGTACCTAGAGTTTTATTTGCCTTGGGATCACCGCAACCATTTATTGCTAATAAGCCACAGTCTGTGCGTTCAGTGGTGGTATAAGGGAATTGGATCTTGCCAAGATATCCGCAGTCAAATGAGGTTGGACACTCAGCTTCATGCCCTTTTTCTTCTATAGCCACGAGAAGAGGAAGAAGAAACGAAAGCAAGAAGAGGACCCTAAACGCATAAATTGAAGCCATCCTCAAATGAACTCGGACAAGAATCTGATTCTCTAAGTGTGTCCTAATTCACTATTTCCTAGTAATATGTCATATCTTTGGACTGCTTCAAAGACTTGGTGATGGTTTTTGATGAAAGATAAAGTGGGCCCAGGTGGCAAAAAATCACTAAAAATTTTCCGATGATCAGCCTTTGATCAAACTGGAAAAATGTATTAATGTGCATATGGGCAAACTAATCACAAGACCACTCTACCATAATAAACCGAACTTCAAGTTTTGCCTGTTGACTAGCAGCAGAAAGACTTGACTCTTTAACTCTTCAAAATCCTTCTTTTGTTTCTATTTTGATCTTTAATAAATTGAAAGTTTTAAAATAATCATTTGCTTTTGAACATAATCTTATTTTAATCCTTTACAAATTAAAAATTTTAAAATAGTCTCTAACTTTTTTAAATTTGACTCGAAATAATATTTTTAAATTTTATTTTAAAAAAAACTATTTTGAATTAAATCTTAAAAAGTAAAAACTATTTTGAGATTATTAATTTGTGAACAATCAAATTAAAATTAAACTAAAAAATAAAAGATCAAAATGATATTTTTCTCATGGATTATAGATACAAAGTCAGTGAGTTACACTATATTCAAGTGAGACCTATCATTCAAGTGAGACATATTCTTTCTAATATTTATATCTCTCCTAAAATTAAGAAAAATTAAGGATGCCAAATTAGGAGAATCTCAACTCAACCATCAGACACAAAGGGACAACATAATGGAAATGAACTCCTTGCTTTTGAAAATTTAAATGCGGGTGAATTTAATAAAACTTGGACCATTTAATAAAAATTTAATATTTTATATTTTAAAATACAATTTAAATTTGAATTTTCAAATATTAAAGAAATCATATCCCAGCATAATACGAGTTGGAGTGATACATTTCTATCAATAAAAATATCAATATATAAATAAACCAGAAATTTGTCAATTTGTTAGGATCCCAATTCAGAAAGCACATATTCATCCTTGTCCACTGAACAAGGAAAGGAAAAGGGAATTAGATTTCAGAAAAGTGAAACACACCTCAAGTAATTTGAATGATTATAAATGTGGCTAAATGTGACTGTCATGAATTCTTGAACTTGAGAGAGGGAGAAGGAGAGAGAGAGAGAGGCTAACCAGGAGCACATTTCTGCAAATGATCTCTATCAGGGCAATGGCATAGGAAACTGTAAATCTCTGCGTCGAACCCACACTTCCCTCCGGTCGCCTCACACAAGCTGCAATTTGATGCCGTCCACTTCAAAACGAACCCTCTTCTCATAACCTCTCCATTAATCCTTCCTGTATTGTCATCTTCCATCTTCGTCTTCACCACCCCACCATTACACTTCTCCAACGCAAACCTCAAATCTCCACCCTCATCTGTCATGGCCAAAACAGAATCCACTTGGTTTTCTGCAGAACACCCAATTTTGTACTCCGAAAACCTTTCCGGCAGCGACTCCAAGTTGCATTCGTACACCAAGAACAGGTCCTTCTGGTTCGGAGCAAAATTGAATCTGTTTTCGAGAAGGGTGAGGTTGTGAGTACGAGGAATTACACAAGTTGTCCCGTCTGATGATGATGAGAGAGCAGCATCGGACACCCGAATCGACTGATTGGTGTAGAAAATTTCATGGACGATGTAGTGGGTGTCGAAGAGATTGAGGATTGGGAAGTCATTATTGGGACAAGAAAGGCCGAAACCAGGAAACCCGCAAAAGGATTCTTGTCGGCCTTCGATGTAAAAGGGGTAGCTTATGCCGTGATGGTTACCGCAGGATGTGGGCTGACAAGCTTCAAACTTTGGGTTCAAAGATGAACACAATATGATTTTGGCTAGCAGAGAGGACAAGAAGAAGAATGAGAAGAGCTTTTTTTGGTTCATTTGGGATTTTTGCCAAACTGGGGCGACACGGCAGGAGAGCGAGGGAAAGGAGAAAGAGAGGAAGAGGCTTTATTAAATAATGAGAGGAAGGATTTGAATGATTGAGTATGACTTTTCAGAGTTCAAAATCTCACTCCCAAAAATGACGATGAGGCTGTGAAATTTTTCCTCAATGCTTGATAAACTAATACAAAACAAACATGGCAAATTAAGAAATATAACAATCGGTTAAATAAAATATATCTACAAATGACTTTAAGCTGCTATGCCTTCTTGTTAGTGATATAGCATTCAAAGTCTTTCAATTTCTTGTATTCTACAAATGTCACCAGGGATGAACTCTCTTTTTGGATGATGTCTTAAGCCACTAGTTTGTTTAACGTGAAAAGTGCATTTTCGAAATCATCTTTAGAAGAGACCAAGTCTATTTTGCAAACTAAGAAATATTGTTACATACAATGAAAAAAAATATAAGTGTACTTAGAAGGAGAATAATTTTTTCAGTACATTGTAACAGAAGTTGCATATTTTTAAAATGTAATTTAATACTTGAAGGGTCGACGGAGAAACCTGATTACATTTTATGTACAATTTGTATCTCATTTTTTTTTTCTCTCATTTCATTTGATTTATTCGAACTATATATGCATTTTTCCTCATCCACTGGCATGAGGCATGAGCATGATGATCAGTATAATATAACCTGCCTATAAACAAAAAATACAAAGCTGGACGAGAAAATCAGGATACAATTTGCCTCATCTATACAATCCTCCTGAAACAAGAATATCAAATCAACCACTGACGTTGGGGGTGGTAGATTCACTTTTCCATTTATCAGTCACAGTATTGGGCGAAGGAGGAGGTAGCTTCACCTTCTTCAACAATCCAACCTCATCCCAATCCGGCGACATTGGTGGTGGCGGTGGCGGTGGCGGTGGCGGCGGCGGCGATAGTGGCACTGGATTCAAATTACCACTATTCAAAACCCCACCATCTTCTAGATTCTCAATCTCACTTTTCCCACTCTCAATCCTCTTCAAAACCTCCAAAACCTCTTCCATGGAAGGCCTCAACTCCTTGTCCCTCTGCAAACACCGATATGCCAATTCCCCCACCGAAACGACCATCCTCTTCACCTCACTATCCTTCTCAATCCCCAAACATGGATCCACCAGCTCACCAAACGCACTCTCTTGAATCTTCTTCACCGCTAAACTCGACAAGTTCACTTCATCCTTACTTCTACTTGTATCAACAGCTGGTTTAGAAGATATCAACTCCATAAGCACAACCCCAAAGCTATACACATCACTCTTACTAGTAAGCTGGTAGCAATGGTAGTACTCTGGGTCCACATAACCAGGTGTTCCTTGTGGAGCTGTGGAAACATGGGACACATCGTTGGGGAACAATCTAGAAAGTCCAAAGTCCGCAACTTTGACATTAAAATTGTTGTCGAGGAGGATGTTGCTGGTTTTGACGTCGCGGTGGATGATGTCGGAAGCATGGAGGTATACCAATGCACTTGCAGTTTCTATGGCAATTTTGAAGCGTATAGGCCATGATAGAGACACGGAGTTGGATGAGTCGCCATGGAGGTGACAGGCGACGGTGTTATTTGGGATGTATTCATAGACAAGGAGGAGGTCGCGGCTCTGACGCGAAGTGCAGCCATAAAGGGACACAAGGTTCTTATGGCGTAGGCGTGCAAGGATCTTGACTTCATTTCTAAATTGTTCTACTCGCCTATAGTTGTGGTCATATAGGCGTTTCACAGCAACTTCTCGTCCATCCTGTAGTTTACCTGATCATTAAAGGATATGTTAAAGATTATGATAAAACTTTTCATGTTGGTTTGCTTAATAACTAAAATAGTTATTGTATCAAAGCCTTTATTTATTTCCCTTTACAGGAAAAAAGCAACTCCTACACTTTGAGTTGTGTAGAAATAATCCCTCAACTTTCAAAACGAAAAAAATAAATCCCTTAAATTTCAAGCAATAAGTTTTTCATTCTATTTTATAATCATTATGTCATATGTGACACTTCAGAAGTGAAAGTATTATATCAAAAAGATTTAAGTTTGAGAAATTGCAAAAAAAAAAAAAAGGAAGAAGAAAAAACATATAAAAGTAATGAGGAAGAGAAAGAAAGAGTGGAAAGGGAGAGAAGATATATCTGCTATGCTTGAACTTACAATTTTATTCATTAAAATTTTGTTTGTTTTTTATCAAAACAACTCAACAATAGGATTAATCAACCTCACTTATTCTCATTCACCTATAATGTTAATTAGTCTTACACTTGGTCTCGCTCAACTATAATACTAATTAATTTTATTAGCATTAATTAGTCTACATTTTTTAATGAATGTTATGTATATAAATACTCATATAAACAAAATGGTGAGAAAGTAGAAGAAATAATTTTTTTCCCTTCATTACATTTTCAAATATTGATTTTCTTTAAATAACCATGACTCTGGGCCATGTTATAATCTTAAAAAACTTATTGATGAATAGGTATTGCATTGTCTATATATCAAGACAAATGAGAGACTATCACGTTAAATTACATAAAACCATATATATAAAGTAGCATATGAAATAAGAAAGCTAAGGATAAAATGTCAGAAAAGCCTATTTCTTGAAATATGAAAATTGAGACAACTATTTTTTGGGTTTTAAAGTTAAGAAGACAATTGCAAGTAATTCAAAATTTAAAGAATTTTTTTATTCTCTTATTTCGATTAAAAACTAAATATCAACACATGAATAAAGCTAACCTTACCCTTCATCTATATTATAAGTCCGAAGAGGAGGCGTATTAGAATCTAAATCCATGTCTCAAGTTTTGGAAGCAAATGGACGTGCGTGAGTGAAAGGCTTACCATAGTAAACAATTCCAAAGCCTCCATCTCCGAGTACTCTTGTGTGGTCGAAGCGGTTGGTTGCATCTTGAAGTTCCTCGTAAGAGAAGAGTGGGACTCCCAAGTAGATATCACCATTTTCTGGTTCTGGATTCGAGTAGTCATCAGAGTCTATGTTTCTTGATTCGAATTGTCCATCATCAGCACCATATTTTCGTTTGTAATATTGCCGTCGAATGAGCCACCCAATTATCAGAATGAATGGAACTCCAATACCTAAACCTGTACTAGTATGGAAGCTCCAACTTAAACATTTGAAAGATTTTCACTTCTCATTATACCAATAATAGCATATCAATAAACATGTGGCAATCTCTTCTTTTTAAATGAATGAAAATTTTGTGAACATTACCTAGTCCTAGTCCTAGTCCCAGTCTCAGTTTCAGAACCCTCCTCTTATTATCTGCAGCATAAGACATTATTTAGAGTAAGCAACAAAGTATCAGGTTTATGTAAGCCTACAGCAAATGACTATAATGTCACAAATTCAGCTGAATGTTCAGCTTAATATATGAAACAGCAAGAATCTCAGGCTCTGCTTTTACCATGACGGGAAAATCATTTGAGTAAATCAAAGACACAGAGCTATTGTTAATGATTTTAAGAATTTAGAACAAAGCATAAGGAAAAAAGCTTTCGGACTGAAATATCTTCACAATTCTGGGTGGTATAAGATGCAGCCTATGTTATTGGGTATTTAGAAACTAATATACTAAGTACAAGCATCTGATATATCAGGATTAAGATAATGGTGGACCAAAAGCCTGGTTAGATAGTACCTCCATGGCAGTAAAAGATTTTGTTGCTGTCAAGTCGACATTGGCCTGCTCTGTCATAGTGACACTTGCGACAATCATCTGATATTCGTACTTGAAGAATGACCATAGAAGTTACGAAAGTAAAAGGGTCTTCAGTATCAGGCAGGTCTTTAACGGGAAACTTGATAATCGAACATGCGGATTTTAAGCTATGGCTCTCATTGCTCTTTGGAGATGGAAGGCCATAACAGATTTCAGAGTCACTACAGGCAAACTTAAAAAAACCAGCAGGAGTTCTGACATGGAGGGTTCGGTTGCATTTGAAGAAGAATCCGCAGTTTGTGATATTGAAAGAAGCCAAAGGAGAGAAGGTGAGAGGAAGAGTGTAACCATTACTGAAGGCTTCGCAGCTTTTGTCTCTTAAACGTTCATGGAGCTCCAAGTCTCTGATAAAAATGATAGGTTCAGTCGAAACAGAGTGACTGACGCCAATAACCCCGAAGAGTCTTCCATTGTTGGTACCTAGAGTTTTATTTGCCTTGGGATCACCGCAACCATTTATTGCTAATAAGCCACAGTCTGTGCGTTCAGTGGTGGTATAAGGGAATTGGATCTTGCCAAGATATCCGCAGTCAAATGAGGTTGGACACTCAGCTTCATGCCCTTTTTCTTCTATAGCCACGAGAAGAGGAAGAAGATACGAAAGCAAGAAGAGGACCCTAAACGCATAAATTGAAGCCATCCTCAAATGAACTCAGACAAGAATCTGATTCTCTAAGTGTGTCCTAATTCACTCTTTCCTAGTAATATGTCATATCTTTGGACTGCTTCAAAGACATGGTGATGGGTTTTGATGAAAGATAACGTGGGCCCAGGTGGCAAAAAATCTCTCTAAAAATTTCCCGATGATCAGCCTTTGATCAAACTGGAAAAATGTATTAATGTGCATATGGGCAAACTAATCACAAGACCACTCTACCATAATAAACCGAACTTCAAGTTTTGCCTGTTGACTAGCAGCAGAAAGACTTGACTCTTTAACTCTTCAAAATCCTTCCCTTGTTTCTAACGTACGCTACTCTATCTGAATTTCTTATCTGTAGCTTGTTGATTAATTATCAGATTGTAGCTATCAGGAAAAGATGGGTGGTTGTAAAGTGGTGGAAAAAAGAGCAAACGCAGAGAGCAGCGAAGAAAAAGATATTATCTAAATCTAGCAGCGACATGAGTTCACACTGCAGCTGCCTTGGGTTCGCTTTACTGACCAATCATGAGCTAACGAGAAAACGCGTCCATAATAAATGTATCTTCTATCTATTTGACTGCGTCAAAAATCATATCATAGACATAACCTCATTTCTAGCCACTTTACTCTTTCCCTGTCTCGAGCTGAACTCAATTCGGTCCGATATTTATTTTTTAATTGTTTAATTTTTATAATATATTTTTAATTTAATTTAAAATAAATTTTATTTATAAATAAATTTTAAATTATCAATTTTTTTAATTTTTTATTATTTTTTATTCCAATTTTTAAAAAATATTTTAATTATACTTTATTTCCTTTCAATTTTTTTTCATTTTTTGTTTAAAAAATTATTTTCACAAAATAATTCATATTTTAAAAAAAAAAAAAGACCTAATTCGACCTGCTCAATAACTAGGTTTAACCAAACTAGATAAGGTTAAATATAAAATCCAAAAAATAACCTGATATAAAATCTAATTGAATCTCCAATCGACAAAAAAATCAAACTTATCCTCACCCCTAATTTCAACCAAACTTTGCATATTTATCTGTTCATATACGCCATCTTATTAGAAAATCTTGTAATCCAATTTGATATCCCAAAGCCCAATTCACTTTCTGATGTACTATAGACTCAACCTGCATATATGCTTCTGCTCTTCAAGATTCAGCTTCACAAGCCAAAAATCCAACACTATGATGGAAAGTCTATTAATTTATAACCCTATCCTTCTCTAATCTCTTGAATGATTACTATAAATAGAACCAATGTAGCCATAATGTAGAAGTATACTACCGGGAAAATATGGGTTATCTGACTCTTCCAAAGGGGAACATGGAAAACGTAATCAGATGAAAAAAAATGGATCTAGAATGAACAAGAAGCATAGGGAAAGACCAAGAAAGTGTCATTTCTTAGACGTTTTCTCTTTAAAATTCTCATTCAATTGTCAACAAAATGCTATATTTTTTAATGTTCTACAGCAACGTTTCATAAAGTCTCCATAATCAAGTGAGACAGAATTTCATTAGCTTTAACACAAGTGATATGGAATAAACCAACAAGGAAAGTTCCCATGATAGACTTCAATTTGAATAGTCATTTTAATTAGACTAAACTGTGAAAACTTCCGATTGAAATTCCCATATGAAAATCTTTTTATGCTCACATATTTAAATCGCTGGAAACTTCTACTCCAATACTGACTTGCATAAGCATAAAACATCAGCAGTACACCTTTTCTGAATAGTGCATATTCTATTTACAAGAAATTGAGGATGAAAATATCCTCTTCGGCTTATGTGCTCTTTCAAGGCATTCTGAGCTTATTAGATACATAAAAATAATTATTTATATTGCTATCACACTGGACATTTTGAATTTTTCGTATATTTTATGCTCTGACTGTTTTATAAAAAGAAAAGGTTAAGAACTTAACTAGCTAGTTGAAATGTCAACATACCAAACATTACCTTCATATACTAACTCGATACTCCCCACATTTTTTCCCCTTTGTTTTATTTTTGTTTATTCAATATGTCCAATTAATTGGGAATTTTATTACAAATAATTAACAATGGTAACATATTTCTCTTTGTTTTAAAATTAGTATATACAAGAAGCATTAGATTTTCAAACAAAACAAAAAAAAAAAATGAACACCATGAAAGGGAATATACCATTCAAATTAAACTTGATGTCCCTGTCTGTATATGGATACAAATTTATTTTTATTTATTACGTGACATATTCACTACTGACTTTTGTTCTATATTTTTATGGCATTGTCACATACACAAATGTCACAGGGAATTAAATTACACTGTTCCGTAACAATCTCTACAACCTGCATGCGTACTCTTGCTATTAATTAAACCAGAAGTCTATTGTTAACTACTTTGAATTTTTACCTAGCTTCTAATATAAAAATAACTGTCTACTTTTAACTAATTATCTGTTGTTTTCACATATAGAAAAGTCAACGTTTGACCCTTCTTTTAATTTACTTTCTCTTTTTCTGTGGTGCAAGGAAACCTTAATTTGAAAGTCTAACAACGAACCATATAGCAATTACATTCATAAAGTAGCGAACACCTCTCTTTTTCATAATTTCAATATCTTACCTCTTAATATTATTGACATATAACACGCATGCTATTGAATCATTTCTGCATAACATTGATTTGACATATGTTTAATGACACAGTGTCAGTAATACTCCTAGTACTCTCCTAAGTTAAACCAAGTTTATGAAACACCGTCATCCTATCATAATAGTTGCAACTACTATGTCAAAAGCATCATTAACATTATCAGTCAGACTACCTAAGAATTTGATCAAATGGGCTTATCTTGTCACTATGTATATTCGTGTCTACCTCATGTTCTATATCTCTATTAAAAAATTATTGAACTCGAGATGCAGAGAGAGGCTAACTAACCAGGATCACATTTCTGAGCATGATCTCTATCAGGGCAATAGCATCTGAAATTGTAAATCTCTGCGTCGAACCCACACTTCCCTCCGGTCTCCTTACACAATCTGCAATCTGATGCCGTCCACTTCAAAACGAACCCTCTTCTCATAACCTCTCCATTAATCCTTCCTTTACTGTCATCTTCCACCTTCGTCTTCACCACCCCACCATTACACTTCTCCGATGCAAACCTCAAATCTTCACCCTCCTCTGTCATGGCCAAAACAGAGTCCGTTTGGTTTTCTGCAGAACACCCAATTTTGTACTTCGAAAACCTTTCAGGCAGCGACTCCAAGTTGCATTCGTACACCAAGAACAGGTCCTTCTGGTTCGGAGCAAAATTGAATCTGCTTTCGTAAAGGGTGAGGTTGTGAGTACGAGGAATTACACAAGTTGTTCCGTTTGATGATGATGAGAGAGCAGCATCGGACACCCGGATCGACTGGTTGGTGTAGAAAATATCATGGACGATGTAGTGGGTTTCGAAGAGATTGAGGACTGGGAAGTCATTATTGGGACAAGAAAGGCGGAAACCAGGAAACCCGCAAAAGGATTCTTGTCGGCCTTCGATGTAAAAGGGGTAGCTTATGTTGTGTTGGTTACCGCAGGTTGTGGGCTGACACGCTTCAAACTTTGGGTTCAGAGATGAACACAAGGTGATTCCGGTGAGCAAAGAGGAGAAGAACAAGAAGAAAAATGAGCAGAGGTTACTTTGGTTCATTTGGGAGTTTTGTCAAACTGCTTGTGGACATCGAGAGAGAGGAAGAGATAGGGGAGGAGGAGAAGAAGGGGATTGAATTTTTTTTATTTTTTTAGTACAATAATGAGGGGAAGGGTTTGAACGAAGATATAAGGGTTTGACCAGAAATTAAGAAGCGAGCATGCAATGCAGCCTCTCTCTCTGACAGAGACAGAAGTAGATGAGGATTTTGGATATGTACTCTTCTCTGCCTTCTAAGTTGGACTTTTTTTGAATGAATTGAATATACCCAAACCGGAAGTTTGCCTAGTTGAACAACTTGACAACCTCACTACTTTATGCCATTTATAGTTTTCACACTTCTACGCAGGTACTGTTTCACAATCTTTTACGCTTCCGCTTGTACCCGAACTTCTAGCGTTGTTTTTTTACTTATCTTGTTTAATACTTAATCTTGATTATGGTGGAAAATTCAACTTTTTACACTCAAAATTGAATTACGGATAAAGATAATTATTGAAAATTTAAATCAATAAGAATTAAAAATATAATCTAACGATTATAAATAATTTAAAAACTTAATCTAACAACTTAAAAATTTTATTGTAAAAATCCTTTATTATAGGAATTCTTGTAGAGTTTAACATTTATTATCCAAAATAGTTAAATTTTGATATAATTATTGAATATGTTAAAAGTAGTTTTTTTTTATTTAAAGACCTAATTTAGGATCTCATGACCTAATGTTCATATACATAATAAAAGAATTCCATTAAATAATTGTACAGAGCAAAAAAAAAAACAAAATTTAATCCCAAGACCTTTCAAAGTAATTTTAAAACTTTTAGTTTTTTATCATAAATAAATTAAGCTTACAATACTTAAATGTAATATTCTCAGATCTTTAAATTGGTAGTTGTTTTATTTATATTTTTATATTATTTAAATTTTTAATTCTTTCTAAGTAATTATTCATATATCATTTCTTTCTGTCAACGTGAAGTAATTTGAATCGAGTTAGGCTTGAATAGACTTTGACTTGAATGATTTGTGTTAAAATGATACGTGATTAAACGTGTCAATCAATTTTATAGTATACGACAAAAAATTTAATGATAAAAATTAAAGTAAAAATCATTTGAAATACAATATCTAATCAAAAAATTTAAAATTTAAAAATAAAATTATACACGACACAAAAAATAACCGAACGAGTCACAACGTAAATGGAACTCTCGAGTACTATTTATTTCTATTCTGAATTTGTAATATTCTTACAGTTAATTTTTCGTTTGTCTTGATCCAAGTTGGCAATAATTAGAAATCATCATAAAAATTATTCATAAATTCTCTTCTATTATTTTAAATTGTTTACTTGAAATAATTATTGACATAATAATTCTCTTCTATCCATATTTTTTATGTGTTCGTAATATTAGAGTGGTCTTTAAATATTGAAATTTAAAAATTAAACAAATAGTATAGCTGATGTCATCCAATACGTTCTCGATTCCTATGTCCTCAAGTGTCTATTTTATTCGGTTATTCTGAAGGAGAAATAAAATCATATTTGTCAACGACTTTCAATATTTGACCACTTAGAAAAGTGATTAAGGTTAAATGAACATTAATTCAAACAGACCATTTCAACTAGCTCAATTAATCACTCCATAATCATCACGTTTTTTTTAATACCTTCTTCTGTGTGCTGGTCTCAAAATTTCTATATATTCCCAATTAAATTCTCAGGCCAACTCTAAAATGGAGGTTTCAATTAATAAAAAATGTTTCCAAATTAAAATTGTGAAGTTGCGAAATTGCAAGTTATAAAAAAAAATATTTTGTCGTTAAACAATCAAACATTATAAAACAGTTATTTAGATGTACATGTGATCTTCGAATATATATATTCGACTTTTCATTAATTGCTAGTCACATTCCTCTTGATGATATGAGTTCCCATAACTCACATGTAATTCGTATCGATTATTAATTTATTGGCCATCTTTCTTCTTCTTCTTCATATTTAAGTTCTTTTTTTTTTTTTCTCAGATCTAACTTTGATCAAAATGAGACATTTTGAAAGTCAAAGTCAAATATGAAAACTTAAGCATCGAGCAATTGTGAAAAGAATATATATATATATGACAGCCTCTTTGGCTTTTAAATTTATTTCACATGGATTCTAACCCACAATTCATAAAATAAATAGAACAATATAATTTGGTGCCCCAAATTTGATCTTAAATTCAATTTAGTTCTTAAAAAAAAAAAAAGGAAATAGTCTTCCAAAGATAAAGCATTTAAAAAAATAAAATAGAAGTATTCCTACTATTAATTTGATCTTCTAAAAAAACTATATCAATTTATATCTTAATCGTTGGGAGATCATATCTTTAAATAACCAAATTAATATATTAACTAAAGTGAGATACCAAAATTAGAATTTTCTCTAAAATTAATAATTTTGTTAACTATTATTGCACCTTATGAAAATTATTCTTGGGCTAAGCCAGAATTATTTTGTGGGCTTCCCTAAACATAGGCATGATTTGAACTGGGCTTAGCCTCTAGTTCATGTATAAATTCTATGACTTCCTTCTTCAAGACCTGAAAACGAAAGACCCAGCACGTTCTCTAATTGTCTTTTTCTCCCAAAAGCTTCAATTTCGTCTATTTGTTCCATGTCAAGCATGAGTCAGAGTCCATGGCTCAAATTTCTAATAGAACAATTACATTATAAGACAGTTTGTATTGTAGAAGAGACTAGACTTACATATATTTCTTTATATTTTTATTATTAAATTTGGCAAGTGTATGATTTGATTAAAAAATTATTCACGCGTCATGTTTTAAATAAACAACTTAATAGCAAAATTAATATATACATATATATATATATATATATATATTTTTTTTTTTCTCTCCTTTCTTGAAATATCTTGGAGAGATTCTGGTTGTTTGTAGATATTTTAGTGCCAAAGATTGTGATTTGCTTGAGAGTTAAAGACCAATGGAAGTGCTTTTTAATTGGAGGAACAAGGTCGAGAATATTTCTTGGAGGAATGAGTGGGATTCTGATTTCTTGCCATTTGAAAAATTGATGCATTGTGAGGCCTTTTGTTTCCATCATTGTTTGGACAAATGTACGCATTATATGGTTGGGATGTGAGTTTTGTTTTAACTTTCTATGTATCATCCTATTTTGGTTTTATGTGTGTGCTATGCACGCTTTTGACATTTTTGTCATGTCAAGTTTTTTTAAATATTTTTCTTGTCTCATTAAAACGTGGGAAAGTGCCTTTCGAAAGTTTTTAATTATTTTACTTCTCTCTTTGCTTTCGTTAATCAACATATTCCATAATTTTCAAAGTATAGTTGGTGATATAAATAAAGTGTTAGAATATCGTCTAATATTTAGAGTTTAAATTTCTTAAGGTATTATATAGTGTTCACCCATAAGGGATGTTCATTAAGTAAGGGTTTAAAAGTAATTTTAAGAACTAAACCCTAACCCTAATTAACTTTCTATAAAAAGAGACTATATTATTATACGATAGATAAGACAGATACTGATATACTAAGATAATAGTCTATAGATACCTAAGACGCTCTGAGAGAAATACTTATAAAGTATTATGTAGTTGAATTAAAGAGAGGATTTAGGTTGTAAAAACATAAAATACACTAAATACACCATGAGTATCATTGCGGGCACTACCTGAGAACTTTCCTTCCAAAACTAATAAAAAAAAGGGCCTTCGCCTTCTCCATAAAACAAGCAAGAGAGAGAGAGAGAGAGAAAAGTCTCTCTCCACCTTAGCCAATGATGACACTTCCATGACTAGAAGAGCCTACTGTCATTATTACCAACACACCCCTTGCTAATCTCTCTTTTTTTTCTTACAAAGATCGATGAAGGGACGTACAAGGAGAGAGATGGATTCTCTCAGCCATTGCCACCAACAGGCAATGCTCGCACAGTTGACTACCTCTATCCCCACGGTAGCATTCGACATTACTCTACTCACCATGCCATACCAAGCAGCAAAGGCGGCGAGCAACTGGCAAGCTGTAGCAAACCAGAGGGTGGCGACGGTAGGGAGAAAAGGGAAGAGGGGGAAGGAAGAGGAAGAAAAATTAGGGTTTTTGATTTTTTTGGGTATTTTTAAAAAAAATTCAAAAACCCTAAACTATTTTTTGGATTTGAAACCTAAATTTTTTTTTTGTTAATGGGCTTATAGGGTTTGATCTGGGCTCATTACTAAAAAAATTTTGGTTTTGGGCCTCTAAAAATTTTGAATAAGAAATTAGCCTTTAAAAGAGTTTTTTTTTCTTTGCCATTCATTTTTTCAAGAGTTGGACATTGTTCTTTTAATTGGGCATGTGGCCCATCCAAAATAATAATTAAAGGCCTAATTGTTAAATTCCTAATTAATGAACATCTAGATATGTTCAAAAATATAAATTGTGTATTTATATTTTAGCCCCAAATAAATGCAATTAATTTTTTGTGAAAAATTAATTTTCCATATCCCAATAAATTTCAGTCAAGTAATATGTGATTATTTGTCATTATGTTAAATTGTTTTATTAAATTGTTTTGTCAATTTTCTACCTATAGAAAATTTTGAAACATAATGTTAATTAGCTTAACATTATGTATTTACTTGGGTTAATTTGTTTAATATGCGTAAGCCTTTACCCTTATATTATTATTCTTTGGATTCGTATATCGGCTGGAAACCTAGAACTGCAAGCTACTGATCCTAAGAGATTTGTTTTTAGATCTATATTTTTAGTTTAACAATGCCATGTATGGGATCCGCTATTTGTTAAAGCATTAATTGCATGTTTTAAGTATGTTGATTAGTTTAACATATTTATAAATGAATGTTAATTGGTTTAGCATTACATAATTGATTTATTAATGTGTTAATTGGTTTAACATGTTATTTAACAAATGTTAATTTGTTTAACATTTTAAAAACGTCATGATTTAGAATTTGTTTGTAGCATGATTAGGACACTTAGTTGTATTTTGATTTCGTTAATTTACACCTTGCATACAACCTTAAGATGATGATTGATACTTTGTGCTCTTTCAACTCCGGATTATGCATAGATTAATTAGCTTAATTATACGATACTTAGTGTCATAATTTGTAAGCATAGTGAACATTAAATCTTGCGTGTTTTTTTTATTAGCTGATCTTGATTCATGTTTGTCTTTCTTTTTATAACAATAATGACTATAGCTTCCAAAAGTATTGTTGCTGAGCTTAACAAGGAGTTAAAGCTAAATAACGACAATTATGAGATCTAGAGTATGAAAGTCCAGTATCTCCTGGAATAGCAAAAGGCTCTTGAGGCTCTCAATAATGTCATAGAAGAACCAGAAGCTGGAAACACGACCCAGCATAGGTGGGATCGTAAGGCTTATAACACATGGAAGAAAAAGAACTTCACTGCTCGCATTACGTTATTGAGCACTCTGGAAGATAACATCCTAAGGGAGTTAAAGGTCCACCAAAATGCTATGAGGCTTTAGAATGCTCTGAGAACAAGGTTCAAAACTACATCCGTATCCAAATTGCATTATCTGGAGATCAAATTTGACTTATAAGAAATGCCTAGAACATTAGATAAAGAAACATCTGAGGCTAATGTCAAATATGATTGCTGAGTTAAAAGATGCTAGAAATGTCTTAACAGACTAGCAACAAATCCAAGCTGTCTTCACTCTTTGCCTATTTTGTGGGAGCATATGAAAATGCATCTCACTCACAATGACATAATCATGACTTTGGAAGATGTCTGGAGACACCTTGAACTCGAAGAATAAAGGTTTGAATCAGCCAAGCCGATACCTGAGTTACACATGGCAACTTCAAGTGGAAGACGTAATTCAAAGAGAAAGAGCTAGGGAAAGAACAAAGGACGAGCTCAATCTAGGAAAAAGCTAAAAACTAATTAGTAAGGTAAAAAGAAGCAGTAAAAGGTGAATATAGCAAAAATTAAGTGCTTTAATTGCCAGAATAAGGGACACTATGCTAGTGATTGCCCTTATCCTTCCAGAAAGGTAACTTTACTGCTTATGCTAATGAACTTTGTATTTTTAGCTCTGTTATGTTTACTGTATCTTGTCCTGTGTAGATTGTAAACTTAGGAACCACAAACCATATAACAAGGGACCGTAAAGCCTTTGTTAACTTCCGGTGAGTTCCCTATGGAGCATTCTGAATATATATGGGCAACAATACTAAAGTTGCTACTAAAAGGATCAGAACATGCAAGTTAGTCTTGCATGGTGGTCAAGACCTGATCTTACATGATGTCCTTTATGAGCTTCAAATTCGTCCAAATGTTATTTCAGTTTCAGTTTTGCTTAGGTTAGGCTATAATTTGTATTTTCATGACAATTGTGTTAAATTAAGTTATGACTCAATTTTTTATGGTTTCAGTTATGTAACCGAATGTTTTATTTCTATGGATTTGGATGACGAATCTTACATTAATAATAATGTTAGTTTTTGTTTGCCTCTATGCATGATTATGATCATGATGTAAATATATGGCATGCTAGATTTGGTCATATTGTCTAATAAAGAATGCAATGGTTAGCAAAAGAATGTTTGCTTCGTGGCATTGAATGAGTAGATTTGTCTACTTGTGAATCTTGTCTAGCGGAAAAATCTGCTAAAAAACCTTTCGATAAAGCAACTGGAGTTGATTTTCCATTGCAGTTAGTTCATTTTGACATCTTTGGGCCTATGAATGTCAAGGTCAGGCATAGAGCGAATTAGTTCATCACATTCATTGATGATTATACTCGTTTCATTATGTCTATTTGATTTCTCATAAGTTAGAAGCATTGAGCTGCTTCAAAAACTATATGAATATAGTTAAGAATCAATTAGCCAATAAGATTAAGGCTATTCAAATCGATCAAGGTCGAGAATATTTATTGGATCAATTCAATAAATTATATGGTAAGAAAATGACGGTTAATCAGTTAACTATTCAAAGTACTTCACAACAAAATGATGTTGCAAAAAGAAGGAATAGAACACTCTTTAAGATGGTTAGGTCATGATGGCACTGGCTAATTTGCCAATCACATATTGGGGTGATACATTGATGTCTGCAATCTACGTATTTTACTGTGTGCCTACAAAATCAGTTGCAACCACTCCATATGAGTTATGGACTAGGCGAAAGTCTAACCTAAGTGTTTTGAAACCTTGGGGAAGTGTTGCTTATACACATGATTCCTCTCGCAAGTATGGCAAATTGGGCCCGAGAGGAAAAAAAAGTATCTTTATTAGATACTCAGAAACCTCAAAAGGTTATATGTTTATAGGTCGGTAAGACAGTGAGAATGTGACTAAATTCGAATATAGAAATGTCACATTACTAGAGAATGAATATCCTAAGAAATGTGAGGTAGGTCAAGACCTATTATTATTTGAGATAGATGATTATAATGCACTAGGACCACTTCATTCGAGTAGGAAGATTATAGCAGATGATGAATTAGTTTCTCATCAGCAACCTTCTTCGTCATTAGATGTGAATGAAAGTGTTTCTAAGTTAGTTGCTCTAAGTGGGAATGACCAAATGGATCTCATTCTAAGTGGAAATAAGATCATCGTTCTTTGTCTAAGTGGGAGCAATATATATCCAAATGGAAATAATGAAGCAATATTCAATAAATCATAAATGAGACATGGTTCACGTAAAAAGACTCTTTGCCCATTATATGAGATTAAAGGTGACAAACTTTTTACAATGCTCATGCAAATTGAAAATGAGCGAAGAAATCTAAAAGAGGTTATCTGATCACCTTCTAAGGATAAATGGATTGAAGTTATGGAAGAGGAAATGGAATCTCTGAGAGTCAACAATGTTTGGGAACTCATTGATCTTTTAGAGGGACGCAGGGTTATTAGCAACAAGTAGGTTCTCAAAATCAAGAAAAGAGACAATGACACGATTGAAAATTTTAAGGCTTGACTAGTAGCAAAAGGGTATACATAGCAGGAAGGAATGAGAAGACTTTTTCTCCTGCTGTACGATTTACCTCTATTCACTTACTTCTAGCTATAGTGGCTTGTTTAGATCTTGAATTACATCATATGGATGTAAAGACTGCCTTTCTCAATAGAGAATTAAATAAAGAAATTTATATGGAACAACTTGAGGGTTTCATTAAAGAGGACCCAAAAAAAAAAAGTTTGTAGACTTTTGAAGTCTATCTATGGCCTTAAACAATCTTCAAGGTAGTGGTATATTTGTTTTCATAATACGGCCATCTCTAGTGGTTTCACTATGATGAGTGAAGACAATTATGTATATACCAAAAGATCTAAGGACAAGTATGTGATTATGACATTATATGTTGATGACATATTCATAGTTGGAAATTATATGGAGCTTATCAACGAGGTAAAGACCTAGTTGTTATCTCGCTTTGAGATGAAAGATATGGGTAAAGTTGCATACATTATTGGAGTTAAGAATTCAAGAAATCATTCCAAGAAACTCTTATATCTCTTGCAAGAGAATTACATAAAAAAGGTTTTGGAACGTTTTAGTATGGAAAGTTGTAACTCTACTGACACTTCTATTAGCATAAGCCGAACCTTGAGTGCTGAAATGTGTCCTAAGACGCGTATAAGTCGAACTCCATACAGGAATGCAATCGGTTGTCTAATGTACGCTATGACGTGTACTAGACCAGATATCTGTCAAGTAGTTAGCTTGGTGAGTAGATATCAAACCGACCCAGGTCCTAAACATTGAGAAGCTGTAAAAAAGATCTTAAGATCTAAAGGGGACTGCTGACTATGTGCTCTGCTATCAAGGTAGCAGAGATTTACGATTGGTAAGATACATTGATGCTGATCATGGAGTGGACTTAAATGAGCAAAGTCTATCTCAGGATACGTTTTCTTACTCAATGATGCGTCATATCATGGAGTAATAAGAAACAATCCTGTATATCTTTGTCCACGATGGAGGCAGAATTTGTGCCTTTTCATTAGCAGCTTAGGAGGCTGTTTGGTTGAAGAGGTTCTTGGATCAATTGTTATGCAAAGCAGAAAACATTGAACCAGTGTTAGTATACTGCAATAGTGTGGTTGTGATTGCATACACCAAGGATCCAAAGTACCATTATAAAACCAAACATATAGATATCAAGTATCACTATGTGAAGGACATGATTGTACGCAAGATTGTGAATGTGAAGTATGTATCTACGCATGAGATGCTGACAAATCCATTGACCAAGCGTATTTCTAGAAATGTGTTTGTGAGACACGTTAGGTCTTTAGGATTGAGTAGAATTTAGCATACTTCATTTGTATTTTTAATATTTTCCCATTGTTCACTGACATAGATATTTTGATGTTCATTGATAATCAATATAGTTTGATTTCCATGCTTACATATATTCATTTGAATGTTGTGTACATTCTTATTTGTTGTTAAGTATGTCAAGTAGACAAAAAGATTAGCCTTATCACATAAGTAACCACATCAGTGTCTTTGTTACATTAAAGATGAGACAAGATTTTAAGAAATTATCAGAGGATAGTTTGAGAGCAACTATACTTAAAATCATTCAAGTTGTTTGATTGATGACATATAGTCATTATAATTGATTTGATGAAACAAGTTCATCATTTCTAACCTTCCTTAGTTGCTAGATGTAAGTTCAAGACATTGTGTAGATCAAATAATTGAGTTTTAGACTTATAATGTCTAAAATATCATATGTACAGGATTATTTGTGAGATAGACATACACTCCATAGGAAAAGGAGAAAAGTTGTAGCACATTTTTCATATTATGTGTGCAAATGTCGACCGTATGGGTTAACATGAATGCGATCTCAACTCATGATTGTGTGAGACTTTTGAACCTTTGCACTGGCTATATATTTGTACCCTTTGACTCTGATTAGGTACTTGAGATGCAACTTGGTGTTTGCTATCTTAGCGTGTTGCCTAAGGATTATGTGTAATGATTCAGTCTGACGGGACATGTCTAGGAAAGCAAGCTAAGTCTGTGTTGATAGAATCGTAAAAAGAGAAATATCATAAAGAGAATCTCATTGTTCTATATTCACCTGTATACCAATTATAACTTGTGTGTCATGATTGTGAATACAAGATATTATAATAGATGAGATCATTGAAAGATATTTGAATGTAATTCTTATAATATAGGATGCATACATACTTTATAATCTACATGTATGTGTGTTTTTTACGAAATGTTATATATTCATAACTGATGTATAGCATTAATACTCTCATAGTATGCTAGTCGTATGACCTACTTTCCCTGTATGAACGACTACAGATTATAAAGAGAAAGTATTCTCTTAATTACCGATAATATGTTTATTCAGTTTAGAGCATATGAGCATTCTCACTATGTGTGAGTAGGAGCTGTTAGAATATTATACAATATCTAGGGTTTAAATATATTAAGATATTATACAGTGTTTACCCATAAGAGGTGCTCATTAAGTAAAAGTAAAATAGTAATTTCAGGAATTACTACTAAACCTTAATCCTAACTAGCATTTTATAAAAGGGGCTAGGCTATTATACAATAGATAAGACAGAGACTGATATACTGAGAGAATAATCTATAGAGACTTGAGACGCTCTGAGAGGGATACTTGCGAGGTATTATACAGTCGAATTAGAGATAAGATTTAGGCTGTGAAAACCTGAGATACACCCAATACACTGTGGGTATCTCATATGATCATTGCTCCTAAGCAAACTCTGATCAGTTTCTATAATCAGGATAAATATGTAAGTCTCCTACCCTGAATTATCTATGAATGTGTTAATTATTTAATCTCTTCATAAAGAATACAAGTTGTGGGGTTAGTAATAGAAACAAACCAATGTACTACCATAAATTTAATTGAAGTTGTTTAAATTAAAATTTTATTAATGAAAGTATTAATTAAAAATGGTTTATTATACTTATTAATGATAATAATAAATATTTTATTAATTAAAAATTATTTATGATATGTAATAAATAATTTTTTAACAAGTGCTTTAGATCACATATTAATAAAATTTAATAGAATTATTTAATTATAATATAAGTAACTTGTCTTTGATCCGAATATTATTAGCTCATATCTATAGCACTTAATGGTAATATCAAAATATGAATTAAGAAAATAATTAAATACATTAAATTAACATAAATTTACGCATAGACACAAATGACAAGTTTTTAATTGGCTAATGATAAATTTCTTAAATTAAATTAGTGAAAAACACGTGGATCGTTTTCAGAGCACAAGCGCGTGTGTCTCGCACATGCCTTTCGCTTTGCATTATACACCTCATATTCGGAAAGCACAATAATTCTATACAAATATGAAGGGCCATTGCTTTGTCCATAAGGCTGTTTCAGCATATTTTACGTCCCAATTTGGTCGGTTCTTGCATTTATCTTTGACATAAGTTAATAAGTGCTTTCACATGATATAATCTGTATACTTGATTTAATAATTATTAGAATTAAACAAAGTTAAAAATTCACGTACATAAAGGATTATGTGTTTTATGTTTTTTTTTTCTTTTGGCCACTAAGTATTTTATGGTTTTTTTAATGCAGAAATAATTTTCATTTTTGCTGGATACTGATCGTATATCTATTGACTGGTAATTAATAATTCCAACTTAATTAATGTTTTTAATTCGACCATAATTTATGACCATTTTCTGTAATAATTTAAATCATAATGTATAGTACTTGTTTCTTAATACTACGGGAGAATATAGATTAGTTTTAACTGCTGATTATTCAATTACTTCCATAATTGTGATACAAATAAAATTCTTCAAGTGTTTGTTAATGAATTTTAAAAAATATGCATTTGCCGTCATTTTAATAAAAACAAAAATGTAAAGTCTGTATGAAAAAAAAAAAAGAATTTGAAATGGATTTGGGTATTCCTTGTAAAAACTTTCATCACAGGAAAACTGAAAAGGGCAAAATGTGAAGTCTTCAGAAAAAATTAAAACTATGAAAAGCAATCAAATTGGAATTTTTTTCCTGGTAAAAACTTTCATCGAATGACGGTGTTGGATTTATTCCAGGATGTTGATACTTATAATATTGCTTGAAGAAAAAGCATACCTACGCTTAGAATTTCTTTTTAAAATAGAAGTTCCACAAGAAGTTCGATAGTGGATTGCTTTCTACTTGTAAAGGTGGATAGATTGCCTTTATGAGTGACTTCTCACGTAATGATTGTCTTTTCTCTTATTAAAAGAATTTTTCTAGGCAAAATTATATTTAAATATGATAATAAGACGAAAATTTTGAAATATTTTTTTATAAAAACTTGAAGGTTAAAATAATTTTAAAAGATATGAAAAATTAAAATTTTCTTATTTTTAAATATTAAAACTTAACATTATGGGATTTAATATACAAACATATAATAGAAGGATTTTGGGCAATCCTTCAGAATACAAAAAATTAATCCCTAATTATCTACAATAATTTCAATATTTATATTATTTTATAACAAAAATTGTAGATTTATAATATAAATTATAACATTCTTAAATTTCTATATTGCTTTGGAATTTAAGGTTAGATTTGAAAGCCAGCTTAATTTGAGATTATAGAGAACATATTATGGGAAGCAGTTATGAGGAAACAGATCATCATTTGAACTCCTATATAAATTTCTAAATAGCCTTTAAATATATAAAATTTAAATCTTTTTATGAAAAGGAAAGTATATATAATGCGTAAGGTGACACAATGAAATAATTCAATTAATATAAAAAATAATAACTATTTTTATCAATCAATTATATTTGATCCTTCTAAAAAGTTATGCAAATATGAGTGTATAAGGATATACTCTCAAGACAGTTTAAAGAAAAAGATTATAATATTATGAACGTAGAAATAATATGCACCTTAAGTATGATATACTAATTTTAAAAGATAACATTTTATTAAATAATACTTAAACAATAATTTACAACATAGGTTCTCAAAATAACTAATTTAATTTCTTCAAAATTATAGTAATAAATTTACTAAAAAACATTATTTAACACTTCATAAATTTTAATAATTATTATATTGTAACTAAAAAAATACGATATTCCCAATATTATATAATCACAACAAAAATTTAGTTGTACAAAACTCATAACATCTCTAATGTAATTCTCAAGAAAAAAAAAAAAAAGAATTTGACTTATAAAATTAAGTGCATTCATGTGATGTGAGGGAACAGCACAATTGATCATGTCTCAAAACCTTTTCTTTAACACCATTATGTCCTGAAACTTATTCTATGTTTAGATGCATAATTAATGTGAATGTCTTTTATATCCTACAACATGGTAAAGGAAAAAGGGACAAATTATTAGTATTGGGAATTAAAGTCCTCTCTTCCCTAATTAAGCTTAATTATTGGTAATATTATCTGTGACTTATATAATTAATTATTATGATTTAAAAATAATGATGATATCAGTGGGATATATGGTAAATTGAAATGATGCATTTACGTCTATTTTAATTATGAGATTTTGACTTTAAATCCTCTTTATTTTCTATACGTGAATAAATTATGATGGTTAACAAAATAATCAGAACAAAACAAGAAAATATGATAATAAAGGAAATAAAAAAGGTGAATCTTTTGTGTTGCCCATTATGGTTTCTGTATTATCCACATTTCTTCTCTGATTGAAATGCTCATAATTGAGAATTCAGCTAGTTGCATATTTTTATTTGTCCATTAAAGTTGAGGCATCTGTCATGCACGTTCTTATCTGATAATGGTGGGACTTATTTATTTATTTATATTATTGTACCTTTTGTGTCAAAATAAATACAATTAATATAATGTCAACTTTTTTTGCGTTTCTTGTTGGCATGAAAACTTTGATTGACTTAATGTGGATTTGCTTGTTGTCCTAATAATTAATTTTATGATAAATATTTATGCTATAATTATTGTTAATATTAATTTTATTATTTATAATTTTGAGTATATAAGTGTACCTAATTATAATGTATAGATTTAATTATAATATTATTTTTTTTGAGTTGATATATTATAATTATATCTTTATATTATAACTGGGTATATTATACATTTAAAATTATGAATATATTAAATATGACACCTAATTAAATTGTTTTGTAATTAATTACCTTTCTTTTTACTGTAGAAAAGTAAAATTCAGTTTTGGGTTAAACATTATCGGAGTATTTTGAACATTTTTTCTACAAAAAGAAGAAGGTATAATAAAGATATTAAATATAGAAACGCTATACAAATGTGCAATTATGCTGCTAAACAAGAACTAAATCTATAGAATTTAATTCACCAGCTTTTGAAAACCTTTAGTATTCCTTATTTTGGGAAAAAAATATTGAATTTCATTATTTGATATACATAATGTTTTTGGCAAACTCCAAATATAATTTTTTATTTTTATATTCATACCATTATTGAAAAAACCAAAAAAAAATAAAAAATCGTAACCATGTGCTTAACAACACCCAACTCATCCTTGATCCCATCTCAATCAACAACTCAAATATCTCATTCTAACGCAACTAATATCTTTTTATTTATAAATTTAGTTTTTCGTATTGTTATATATACAATTGGGCACCTTCAATATCCTAAAGTAATATAAAAAAAATTAGTATGAATATAAATTAGGAGAAAAATTAAAGTGTATGTGAAAAATAATAAGAATATTGAACTTGCTATTAATTCTCTTAATTGTTTTGAATTTTTCAAAAATATTGTGATTTAATTAAAAATATTAGCGTTCACTTATGATAGGTCTTTGGTCTTTTATTTTCTTAATTTTTAATTTGTACTTTATTAGTGAAAAAATTTTATTGTGGCAGTCAAATAACAAAATCTTTCATCTACCAAAGTCAAACAAAACAAAGCGATGTGGCCCCACAACTCCGGGGATCCCATATGACTGTGATGCTGCGTTTCTCAGCGTCTCACCTTGATAAATTTTTCAAAAAATAGGGCGGCCTTTTATTTTCTTTATTTTTAATACTGGCGGCCTTAGAATTAGAATTTAGATTTAGAAATTCGAATTGGATAAGAAAAAGACAGCTTCTCCAATTCTACTCCCTTTAATCTAACCATACACGTGTCCTTTCCTTTCTACATAGCACACGTGTCTCAACCTCATCCCCTACCTTAGTGACTGATCCGAATGCCTTAGTTCCCACCAATCACAGCTCTCCTTTAGTCAATCTTAAATCCTCTGCAATGAGATAATGCCTCAATATCGCAACCGATCTCCCAAAAATACCCTTCACATAGACCAATCATTGCTCTCCACGTTCAGAACTTTCATTTTTATTTCGAATACAATTGTCTTTTCACTTGTCCAAAAATTGCCGTGATTGAAATGAAATACAAAAACGTAACGACGTCAAATTTTATTTTATTTTTTTAAATAATAATAAAGATATTGTTTTCTTCTTCGTGCCCATCCTTTTTATACAGAGCCTGGTTCGAGTTTTTTCTTCTTTTCGTTTCCTTTTAATGCTTGGCCTCGATTCATTTCCTTTGCATTGATTGAACACCCCATCTCTCTCTGTGAGCACTTCTGCTTTAGCCTCTGTGTGACTTACTCTTTTGCTCTTCGTCCCCTCCCACACCCACAGCACTCTTGAACCAGATCCACTTCCTGCTTTTTTCCTCCACGTTGGGGGTCTTTATTTAACTCTAAAGTTGCATCACCTTTTTCCTCTGGTTCCGATTCACAGAAAGTTTCATATTCTTTTTCTTTTTGTTGAAAACCCTTCCACAGCACGGATCCTCTGATTCTTCATTCTCCTATTGAATTGGTAACCGTAGATACATACTTGTTCAGTCTAATCAACGAAACTTAATCGGGATTTTTGACTATATGGTTGGGGTCTATTGGATTAGCTGAAAAGGCTGAATTTTCTTTTCTGCCTACTTTCCAAATCTTGTTTAGGTGGTATTCTTGTGTTTGTTTCAATTGGAAATAGGAATGCTGGGCACTGGGTTACAGTTTGGGCGTGCCCGCGGAGAGGATCGGTTTTATAATCCGGTAAAGGCGCGGCGGTCCATGAATAGCATGGAAAGTGATAGATTACGTAGAGCTCATATCGACGTTTCGGCGAGTCGTTCGTCGCCTTTGGTTAGAGAGAAATCGGTGGATTCAGTAAACGGGGAACCTGAGAATCGGGTAGGCTCTGAGGAGCCCAAGAAGCCGGTTGCCGTACCATCTTCCAAACCTGCGATGAAGCGATTGAGTAATCTTGAGCGGTTCTTGCTGTCGATCACTCCGTCTGTGCCTGCTCGGAATCAATCTAAGGTGGGTTTATTCAGTTGCCTATATGTAGAATCAGGTTGATGCTATGGTTGTTTACATTTTCTTTATTATCTTTTTGTAGTTTGTCGCTATTGAGAGTTGCTGTAACTGGGTTAGTATAGATAATGCATTTCGTTCTTGTATTAATTTTATTGTTGATGGAATCATTACAACTATTCTATGGTTTTGTTTTTGTATCGAACGAATCAATGGGTAATGTGACAATATGGTTGTAGATATGAATATCTGTTTGCCTTTCGTTTTAACTGTGAATTGATTATTGCAGACAACCATGAGAGGTTTCAGGACATGTGACGTGGAGTTTCAGCCTAATTTTGTTCTTGGCGATTTGTGGGAATCATTCAGGGAGTGGAGTGCATATGGTGCAGGAGTGCCTCTTGTGCTTAATGACAATGATAGTGTCGTTCAATATTATGTTCCCTATCTCTCTGGAATTCAAATATATGCTGAGACTATGAAGCCCTCTGCTAAGTCAAGGTATACAGTTTGTTTGGGTGATTTTAGATATAGGAATTTATGAAGAAAAATTGGCTATTTGGATGGCATTTGGTGTGAAATATTTACAACTGGATGCTTCTAAAATTTGGTTAACCTTTTAAACTTAATTCTCTGTGTGTTTTGTTTGTTTGTTTTCTTCTTCTTCTTCTTCTAGGTGTTGGTACTTAATGCCTACCTTTTTTCTCCATTTTGAGTTTGACATTATGCATTCTTGCTTTTGGCATAACATTTGTCCTCCTTTATATCTGTCTGACAGACTATGATGGAATTGGCTGGTACTGGAACTTTAAGTAGTACAATTGAATACGGCAATGTAGCGATTTGCTTATCAAAAACTGAAGTTATCATGATAATTTGTTGGCACATTTAGCTTGTATGCTAACATGATATGCTTAGTGAGGAAGTCATAGGGGTGCTTCTTAAAATTTCATTAAATTCAGTTTCCTTTGACTGTTTGATATTTGTTACCCCACTCAAGAAATGATAGATATCAATTTGGCTTTTCCTAAAGTTGTATAGCAACCATGATCTCTAATGATGATACTTATGCTGATGATTATCAAGAAAAAGGGCATATTGTACTTTAAAAGACAGCTTTTGGTGTTTTCTTCTGGCACCTTTCGTTGCTCATTGCTTTCTCTACTCTGCTTTATGCTTTCTCAGGCTGTTTTTGTTGTAGGTTTAAAGTTCTTGCTTGTTTTCTGCTTTGAAGCAGCAATTTAATTCAGTCTTTATAGATTTTGTAGATTTACCATGTGTGTACTACTTGAAAGGTGGGAATTGTAATGCAAGCCAAACAATAGGGCTGCTTGTTTTTTGACCTTCTTTTTTAAATCTTTTTAATAGCTGGGAATTTGGATCATGATGGTGTTGATGCTCTACTGTTTGTATAGATTAGCAATCTTCAGTTGCTTACTTGTTCTCTGACCATTTTTTTCATTATTAGGTCTATTCAGTTCTCTCTGTTGTATGTTAATAATATGATTCTTCTTCTCTTTGATAGGCAACTAGGTGAGGACAGTGACAGTGATTTCAGGGATTCAAGTAGTGATGCTAGCAGTGATTATGAACTTACAAGAGGATTAAAATACATGGGGGAGCAGAGGAATCTTCACCATCTGCCTGACGAGGTACCCCATTGGATGGGTAGACTATCTTTGAGAGATCACCATACTGTCCCTCAGGATGGATTTTCTAGTGATGATGGAGAATCTGTTAATTCTCAAGGCTACTTGATTTTTGAGTATCTTGAACAGGACCCTCCCTACAGCCGCGAACCTTTGGCTGATAAGGTGTGTAACCTCTCTCGCCCCTCCCATTTTTCTTGCCTTCCGCTGCAGTTTTACTGGAACAAAGTTTTTACTGTTGTAATCTGTTTTTTCTGTCTCTTATTTGTGATAGCCTTTTGATTAGACTTTCTGTTGTGTGTTGGGACAGATATTGGACCTTGCTTTTCGTATCCCTGAGCTGATGACACTTAAAAGTTGTGACATATCATCCTCAAGCTGGATATCTGTAGCCTGGTATTTTTTGTTTGCCTATGCTCTCTGCAGTACTTAAAGATGCAAAAGTGGCTGACCTGTGTTCGTTTCACTTGTAGGTATCCAATTTATAGGATACCAACTGGACCGACATTGAAAGATCTTGATGCTTGTTTTCTGACGTACCATTCTCTTCATACACCCATGGAAGGTAGGAAGGATTTCACTTCATTCTGTTGCATGAGCTTTTACTCCGTAGTAAGGCTTAAGGTTGATACTAATATTATGCAAGAAAGTTGATGATCTTTTCTTAGTTCTTATCTCTTGAAACGCATTAAATGCCATATTGCGTCATCGTCCTTTTTATGGCATCTAGCAGTTTCCCTTGGTTTAGATATATTTTAGGATCTGGATATTGTTATCTCTTCTTCCACTTTATATGTATTGGTGTATTTCTCACATCTTTTAAATTCTTGCTACTTGTCCCTATGTCATATTTGGGTTCTTTTACTTCCTTGGTTCACAATATATGAATTACAGCTTTTACTTAGGTGCAACTAATTGGTGATCTTTTCCTCTGTTTGCGTGTTGAGATGTATGAATGATTTCTGATGTGATCCTGGTTTTTCTTTTCCATTAAAATTCTTTACATGTTATTTGTGTCTGTGATAACCAGTTGTTCAATGTGTGTTTGCTTTAGTGGGACTGATTACATGATCTCTTTCAGGTTCCCAAAGAGCACAGACTCCCTTAGTGACGTATCTCAGTGAAATGGATGGTGTACCTAAAATGTCTTTACCTGTTTTTGGTCTTGCTTCATATAAGTTCAAAGGTTCTCTGTGGACTCCTAACGGTGGATGTGAGCGCCAATTAGCTAGCTCTCTTTTGCAGGCTGCAGACAACTGGTTAAGACTGCTTCAGGTCAGTCACCCAGATTTCCTGTTTTTCAGCCGTCGATGATGTTAAGGTGACTGTAACAGTTGTACTTTGCCATTTAAGATGTGGGCCCTGCCATTTCAGTACCAGCTTGGCCCATATATCTTATGTCAAACTTGATGGAGTCAGGAGTTTTATGCCAAATTGAAAGGAAAGAGGAAAAAAAAGAACAAAAGAGAAAAAAGGGAAAAGAAAAAAAAAAAAGGAAAAGAGAGTAAGAAAAGAAACATTACGATAGGCTGCCCTTTGTAATACCCCTCTGAAGTTTCCTGATATATTAAGCGAAGAATAAAAAAAAAAGGGAATAAAAGCATTTAAGCTTTAGGCAAGCATCTCTATTAAATGCTCCCTAGGGATGTAGTTATGGTGGATGGACAGATAAGAGAAGCTTCAGAAGTGCTGGCTGATGCCTGTCAAGAGATGGTTTTGTTGTCTGACAGCGTTATGAAGGCTCCACACGTGTTGTTTTCTGTTTTTTCCCCAACTATTTTTATGTTGGTAAAGTGTTAAAATAGAACAGGCTGTATTTTTTCTGTCCTGATGATCACTGTATAGGGCCTAGCTATAATTTATGGTGGAATTAGAATAGAACTGTTATGTTGCTGGAGTTTGGATTGGCCCGACCATGCATTTGAATTCTAGCTTTAACACCGGTAGAATTTGTTTTATACGGGTTTTTAACTTCTGATGCTAATAAAATTGTTAGTAGGAGTAAACTCAGTTCTGATTCATAATTCGTTCCAGTGTGGATGGTGATGATTTTGGAGAAAAAACTCTGCTTTTCCACATGAGATTTAGATGAAGTTCTTTAGTGTTGCATTAAACATGACTCGATCACGTTATTGACTCTTTGATCCTTTGGTTGTATTTTCAGTATGATACAAATATTAAAGATACAACAAACATGTGGATAGGTTTTTTGGAAAAATAAAGCATTGGGCCTGGGTTTTCATGGAAGCATACACTAACATCCCGAGGGTGGGTCTAGCCTATTTTATCTGTAGTTGTAGTTTATGAGACATTTTATCCGAGATAGGGAGGGGGGTATTTTATCGAGAGGTTAAAAACTTGCTTCCTTGGAGAACTAGCTCAAGTTACTCTTTCTAAAGTCTCTGAACATACTTGACCCATCAATTGGTAAAGGGACATTCAGATCATTGTGCCATTTCTAGTTGTTGCGCCCACCTGACTCAATGCCTTATTTGCCTACAGGCATGCAATAAAACCATTAATGATATGGTACATTTTTGGTCACCTTGCATCATGAAAAACCATGGTCAAACAAATTTAAGAAATCTTGTACCTGCTTGTTAATGAACTATTGTACATTTTTGGTCACCTTGCATCATGAAAAACCATGGTCAAACAAATTTAAGAAATCTTGTACCTGCTTGTTAATGAACTATTGAACCTTATTTAAAATCATAATGACGATAATCCCTTCATTACTGCTCAAGGATGGTAATATTTATATTAGCAATGAATAAATACGACAACTTATAAACTAGGTGGCCGATATAGTCAAAATTATATATATGTAACCTAAGTCAATTCCTAAGGTTTTTTAAAACTACTAGTTAGATACACACAAAATACGGGCAGTATCATCATTAGAACCATCGTATTTGTCAACCATCCATGAACTGCTCGGATTAAGGGAAATTAGCTTTAGTCACAAACCGCTTAACAATTAGACTAGTAAACATTTCTAGCAACTGATAAACTTTTCAGGATAATTCTTCTCTTTGGCACCAATGCCTCACTAAACTTTGGAGCCCTTAGCACAAATGCTGAGCAGCTAAGCCTTTTTTCGTGGGCGATTACAGCCTTCACAAATTCCTACATCATAACTGGAAACAAAACAGTAATATGCTTCTTTCTATCTTGAAGCAATATAAAATTTCTTGGTAGATTTAGTATACAAAAAATATGTAAATAAAGCTAATCGTGAGAAAACATATATTCGTATAAAGCACACTTGCGCATTTATTTTACGTGTTCATGTATACCTAAGAATCAATAAGGAAATGAACATGCATAAAAAAAAAAAAAAATTGCAGGTAACAAAATAGTTTCATTTCTTAATACAAATACTTCCTGATCCTTTGGGTATCCTGGCTAATAAAAATCATCACTACCAGCTGGGTGTCTCATTCTCTCTGGATGAAACTGAAGACCTACAAGAACCTTCCATCTTCAGCATCGTAGGCATTAGGATCATAAAATCCTTCAACCAAACCATCTGGAGAAAATGCCATTGGAACAAACCGCTGTGCTAGTCTCTTAACACTTTGATGGTGAGAACTATTCACCAAGATCTCCATTCTCCCGTCTCTCTGTGAGTCATTAAACCAAGCATGTAATGGGTGTCAGAAATTATTGGTAGTAGCTGTTAGTACAAGCGTGTAATATAAACTGAGTCACATTATAGAACGTCGTTTTTTAAAAATATTTCATCATACATAAGTTTTTCTCAGAGATCAAATAGACAAAGACCTCTTTGAGTAAGTACTCAAAAACAAATACTAATAAGAGGAAAAGATGATCTTAGAATGTGTGTTCGTAACGCAAAAAAGGATGGAATAAATAATGGTTGGGCAACTTGCCCATGGGACATCTCAAGTAAGCGGGTATTATACCTGGTAACGTTAGTGGCAGCAAGCAACAATAAGAACCAATTTACGATAAAGATCAAACAATATAATTAAAACTAATGTTAAGAAAACAGCAGGATTTTAACCATGATTTGGTAATCGAAAAATATATTGATAAAAATTTATTTTTTAGATAGGGTATTAAAATTAATTTTCACAAACAACTAAGTCACACAATTTTATCATGCACAATGGTAGAAATAAATTTCAATTTGAACTATGTTTGAGTTTATTAGTCCAAGTTTATATGCGTGAGACTTACTTGTTTTCTAACTTTTTATGTGACCAATATTGCATATTATTATATATGCATTACATTTTCAAACAACGTAGAATTTCTTTTGAAATACCTACATGGTTAGTTCTCTATTACTTTTATTAAATGGCAATGCCCATTGTAATTCTCATAGTTTATATGAGCAACTCTATGAAACAGGACACCCATTGAAGATCTCCTCCTCTACATCTTGATAAAGGGTACCCTAACATGAAACATTGATCTGGGAACTCCTGCCTTGCATATTGCCAAATAGGGTAAGTTTCTCTCAAGGCAAAGCTTGACAAACTTTAGTTCAATGGAATCTTTCTCTTTATCAATGGAAGTATCACTTGGGTGAAGTTTCCTGATGTGATCAAGTTCTTCTAATTAAGCCCAGATGGTTCTGCATTGTAGAGGGAAGGACCAATATCCTCACCTTTGTAAACGAAGAACTTCATGGAAGGGCTCAAAGCTTTGAAGGAGAGTGTGAATTTTGCTTACTCTTGAGACATAACTGGACTGCTCCATATCTTATGATGAGATTTAGATGGTACTCTTGAGCGGTTTTTTAACTGTAATGCACTAAGAGGAGCATTTAATGACTTAGATCCGCTGAGATCATTGTTTCTTACCCATATGCTTAATTTTCTATTTTTTAAATTCACGAGTTGAAAATGTGATAATTTTGTCTTTTTTAGGTTATGTTGATGGCAAAAATGAGATATATTTTGTCCTTTTTTTGATCTTGTAAAAGACATCAATGTGACATAAAGTAGCTCTGAAATTTTTTAAATGTATAGATGGCAGAAACATGATACTTTTTGTCTTTTTCTAATCTCGTGCAAGGCATCAATGTGACTCAATTGACCTTACTATAACACGAGAAATTGATTAATAAAGATATGTTTTCCTCTAATCCTTTAATACCAGTTGAGACAATTCTTACTTTTAGCCTAAAAAAATTCAGTTAATTTGCAATGCAATCCTTATATGTAGAAAATTTGCATTTAAATATAGTTAAGGGTGTTAAAATTATGTAAGTAGCTTTGTAGTTGAACTAATGTACTATCTCTTTAAAGTTTTGGTTAATTTTCAATGCAGGCCTTATATTTAGAAATTTGTAATTAAACCTCATAATTTTACTAACATTAAATGTAGTCAAAATCATTAAAATTATGTAAGTATGTTTTTAGTTCAATGTATAATAATCTTATAATTATTTAAATTTTAAAGATATGATTATAAAAACTTTAAAATCGAAAAGCACAATAAAAAATGAGGGAGTATATGTTGTAAATGTTTTGTGACATATTTCATTTTAAAAATAGATAAAGATTGATTTATGCAATCATAAGAGTTAAAAAGCATGAACGGATGGAAAATGGAAGTCTAATATTAAAATATGTGAAAACCATTTATTATATATATTAATTATATAATGTGCATGAAATTAGGCCAAAAAAAAAAAAGGTCACATGAAATAATAAAATAGGATAATACATATAACATCCATAGATGTTTAGAATTTAAAGTTAACAATACATAAACCAAGCAATGGATGATAATGTATATGACCATAATATTAATGAATATAATATCATTCATTGAAATAATGACTTCTAATACTACACTGAGGCCATTATCTAACCCATTAAGGTCGTTGTTATGGCGGTTTATCTTTTTGACCTTGCACATTATCACCCCGTTCATCTTCTTGCACATTTTCACCCTCTTCATTTTCTGGACGTTGGTCATAGTGATGTTTAAGGCCAGTTAGTGGGGTACATAAGTCCTATTGTGGTGATTGAATAGGAAGAATAGGCTAGTATGAAGTGTAGAAGCCTAATTATGGTTGATGGAAAGAGCCACCTAGTTCAAAAGACCCACTAACATACTTGTATGGAATGTTAACGGATATGAAAATAATGTTGTAAGAGACCCTAAGCCAAATGTTATAGGAGGTGGTGTTTGACAAATGTCTAATGATGAATCGCGTGCAGTGTATGAAGATTTAGGTGGTGTAGGTTCATAGTATGATAAATTGGCTTCTCCTAGATCAATAAACTGCGATGGAAGTGGAAAGGAAGATGGTCCGGCTTCAGTTCCTCTTAAATGTGTCTACATTTGTGGCTAGGAGTATGATGATGACTTGACTACTTAGCTGGCACAGAGGAAGATTCTGTAGTAGTGTTACCATCACCATCATCATCGGCATCCTTTAGGGGTTGAATGGAGGGGTTTCTTGCTAACATGAAACAATGAGCTCATTTACCCCTACTAGGCTTTGGAATAGGTGGCCTTGGTAATTTAGTTGCCTGGGAAGTAAGTTGGGATGCAATCATGTCTTAGTGCTCATTAAGGGCACGGAGCATCGTGCAACAGTTACGCCCTATTGCATCTCTAAATTAACCATAATCAAAGGTTGGGGGTCTTTAATACTAAGTTAATACAGACTCTTTACTAAATCAACCTATGACACACGTAAAATGGATAAGAATGTCTCATTTTATATGAGTAAAATGCAAATAATGTAGGATATAATGAAGTATCATTACCATAAAACCTAAGCTATCGTTAATTGTCTCAGTGTCTGTGTGACATTAAATATAAGACAAGATTTAAGTGAAATTATCAAGAGGATAATTTAGGAGCAACTATACATAAAATCATTTAAGTCGCTTGATTGATGTTATATGATCATTATGATTAATTTGATGAAGCAAGTTCATTATTTCTAGTCTACTTTAGTTGCCAAATGTCAATACATTGTTTAGATAAAAGAACTCAGTTTTAGATTTGAGTGCATAAAATATCACTTGTACAATATTATTTGTGAAATAGACATACATTCCATAGGAAAAGGAGGAATGTTGTAACACATTTTTTATACCATGTGTGCAAATGTTGACTATATAAGTTAACATAAGTGCAATTTTAACTCATGATTATGTGAGACCTTGAGTCTTTACACTGACTCTATATTTATACCTTTGGACTTCGATTAGATACTTGAAATGTAACTTGGTGTTTGTTATCTCAGTATACTGCCTAAAGACTATGTGTAATGATTTAGTTTGATGGGACATGTCTAGAAAAACGAACTAAGTCTATATTGATAAGATTGTGATAAGAGAAAATTCATAAAAAGAATCTCATTATTTTGTATTTACCGATATACTAGTTATGATTTGTGTGTCATGATTGTGAATACAAAATATTATGATAAATGAGATCATTGAGAGATATCAAATTCTTATGATCTAAGGTGCATGTATACTTTATAATCTACATACAGGTGCATTTTTGACAAGAGACTATATATTCATAATTGATGTATAGCATTGATGTTCTTATAGTATGCTGGTCACATGACTTACTTTTCCTATATGAACGATTACAAATTATAACGAGAAAGTGTTCTATTGATTTATTGAGAATATTTTTCTCAAGTTTAGAGCATATAAACATTATCATTATGTGTGAGTGAGTGATGTTAAAATATTGTATAATATCTAAAGTTTAAATTTATTATATATTGGATAAGATCCAAGATTAGATCTTTTAATATATTATATAATATCCACATATAAACTGTGCTTATTAAAAGTAAAATAGTTATAACAAGAATTATTATCAAATTTTAATCCTAATTAGCCTTTATAAAATAGGTTAGCCAATTTTATATTACTATTTTTTTAGCTAATATTTAAAATAAGAAATTATATAAATTAACATGAATATACATTTAAAATTATTAGTTCAACACTTAAAAATTACTCATGACCATTCATTTCACTCTATTTTTTTTTTATTATTAGACATTATATTTCATTCTCTCTCAAATTTTCATGGATGATGTAAGATATTAAAAGATAATTTAAAAAAAATAGTTCAAAAAATAATTGAGAATATTCTCTCCTCTTAAAATAAAAAATATCTCCTTTGTTTTTACTACGACATACATGCAGAGAAAATCAATAAAGCAAAAGGAATCAGATGAAAGAAACAAAAGCCGCAAAAACAGTGAAGGGAAACCGGAAGACCTGATTCTCCGACACGCCAACCCGGGTCCAGCTGTTACTTTTGTCTTTATCCCTCCTTTGCTTGGTAGTAAGTGAAGGGGTCCCACATTCAAACGCGCTCGTCATATGTCGTTTTTGTGTCCACCTACGGTGCATCATGGCGATGACTCATCATTCTCCCATGCGCTCGCACGCACTGGATCAGAGTCCCCCGGTTTCTCATACTCCAATCCAATCATGACCAGCTCAACTTCCCCGCCTAGAGCAAAACAAATTTTGGCACCGCCGTTTCAAAAAGAAATGAGCTTTTTTCCCTCATCCCCACAAATCTGTGATTATTTTATTAAAATCATTCATCTAATAATTTGTTCCACACTTAACTTATTAATTTTTTTTCCTTTCACCAATTCATACCAACCTCATTTTTACCAAAATTAATATATATAGTTATTAATTTAGGCTTAAACATGTAATAATGTTGAAATAAAGAACATGACTATTTTTTTTTTACCTTTATACTAGTTTATTTTCTAATTAAATTGCAATGTCAAAATAGTTCTTTAACAATTTAATAATAATAAAAAAATATCTCATTAAGTCAAGGATAAGTTATTCATAATTATTTTGAGAGATTATTTTTTATTATATTCAACTTTTTAAAGAATCATTTTGTTATTATAAATAAGTGAATGAGATTGTGAAGTAAAAAGTGAAGAACTAGAACAATGTCTTTTATGAAATTATATATTTACATGTTATTAGATTCTATGAAATGTTTGCAATGATCACATTTTCTGAATACTGGAAATGTTTTAATATTGATGTTATATGTTAAATGACAATTAATAACATCAAAATAATGAAAATATTAAATATGGAATATATCCAATTAATTCTCCTTATAGATAGGGCGTTATCTTCTTTTTTTTTTTTTTGTCATTTCAAGACGTTATCTTAAAAATAATTAAAATTTAAAAATAAATTTCATTAGACGCATACTTAAGATAGAAGATTATATATAAAAGATTAGGTAAGTTTGCTTTTCAAAAGTATCTTGACCATTTTGTATGTTAGGTTTGTGACAGTTGTAAAAAATAAGCACGTAATTTGGATGATGAGCAATCATGTGACTAGTGGATTGATCCAAAATATGGATCATGAATTTATATAAGATCGAATCGCATTTAGTAAAATATTTTCGATTAAATTTTTATCAAATGTTCAATTAGATTCTTATTCGTGATAATTTATTGACAGGTATTCTCCAATGATCAAGTACCCAACCTGATATAATTTATTTAATAATTTTGGGTGTAGGAGATACGTGTATGCATGTAGTTCACATACATTATATTTGCATTTTTAAATTATAACTTTATAGCAAAATGGAAAATTCAAATACACAATTAAAATAAAATATCTAGGTTCACCAAAAAAGAATAAAATATCTATAAGTCGAAAAGGAGGGAAAAGAAAAGTGAGGGGCCGATTATTCCATGAAAAGCCGCAAAATGAAAGAGCGTGGGAAGGTGAAGAGAGAGAGAGTGGATTAAACATATGTATCAAGCAGCAACATCAACGCACAATAAAGTGAAGTGAAGTGAGAGAGAGGGAAAGAGAGGGACAGTGAGAGGAAATCATGGCCGTTTCCGTTCCAATTTTGGCCGTCATCGTCTCCCTACACCTTATCGCTTTCGTTTTGGCCGTCGGCGCCGAACGGCGTCGTAGCACGGTAACTTCTTCCCTTTCTCTTTATCTCTCTCTCGCCTACTTCTGCGTGTGCATTTGAGCTCCGTGGAACCTAACTACTGTTTGTGTTCTTTGTATTTTCAGGCGAAAGTGGTGCCGGATGAGTACGACGAGCGGACCTTCTGCGTCTACGGCTCCGATGCGTCCACGGTGTACGGTCTGGCGGCGTTTGGGCTTTTGCTGGTGAGCCAGATGGTGCTTAACGGCGTCACCAGATGCCTCTGTTTCGGCAAAGGGCTTGTCACTAGTTGCTCCACCACTTGGGCCATCTTCTTCTTTATTTTCTCTTGGTAAATCTTACTGATTTCTTCCTCTTCAATCTTCATTCCTTCTCGGCCCTTCAAAATCCAGGTTCCTTTATCTTTTCTGTTTTTCCCCTCTCCATTTGCAAGTTCAGCATCTGCATCTGATCACCATATATGCTTCTCTATCACAGATTAGAATCAATTAGCTCCTATAGCATGATACAGCCAAGAATTTATTATGGAAAAAATGGGTAATCAGACGATTTGGGTAAAATCCTTTAGAAACGGAAACCACAAGAAGGTGAATACTTTGAAACTAGTAAGTGGAACTTAGTCAAATCACTTGAGGGTAGTAATTTGCGCTTTAGAAATATTAAATTCTTAGTATTTATTATTTAATGATTAATAACACTGTCAACTGAGCATAGTAGTGACATATTGTGGCTGTATTCGAGAAGCTACTATTGATAGCTGAGGGTTAATTTCAATAGGTTTATTTAGAGGAAAAAAAAATTGAATCGCTTTCAAATTGGTGAATGGAACTCAATTAATTTACCTGTGGGTTGCAATTTGCAGTTGAACTGAGTTAATTTTTTCTTCTTGGTGCTATTGAGATTGGGTTGAATAGAAATGGAATGTGAAAACTGAAATGATCTTTTACACGTAAATATTAGGATTACTTTTGTTGGAGCAGAGGTATGTTTGTTAGCAGGATCAGCAAGGAACGCGTATCACACAAAGTACCGAGGGTTCTTTGGCACAAACAACTTATCTTGTGCCACCCTCCGCAAAGGGGTTTTTGCAGCTGGTGCTGCCTTGACATTGTTATCTTTGTTGGCTTCCATTTTGTACTATTGGGCTCACACTAGGGCTGATACTGGTGGCTGGGAGAAGCACCGGAATGAAGGCGTTGGATTGGCCACTTCCAACTTCAACCATCAGCGACAAGGTGGTGAGTTTGAAAAGGCCTGAAATATGGGTTGGTTTACACAATTTTGGTGGGTCCTTTTTTTTGTTCAAAAGAAGGGATGGGGGCAAAGATTTCCAAATCCTGAAATGTTCAGGTTGTAGTAATGGGAGAATGTATAATGTTGTGTTATGGTATACTGCTTGAAACGAGATATATAGATAGTATTATGGTTGTTCATATCTCTCAACTCTAGTTTTATTGTTTCTTCATGTTATCTTTTAACAAGTTGAACTCTGCTGTCATTATGTACATTTTGAGATTCTCATTCTATTAGTTTAGTGACTAAGGTGAGTATCTCAATAGGCATATAATGTTAAAGTTCCACATCTCATAGATTGACCTTTATAATTTGAGAGTTTGCTTCTCCGCTTTTGGCACTTTGCTCTATTAGATGGAATGCATCGTGTATTAAAAGAGAGAGAAAAGAAAGTGACTAAAAAGTGAGAAGTGGACTCTTATATAAAATGTCACTTGTCGTGGTTCTCCCTTTCTCTTTCGAATGCATGTGAATTTGATTAAGGATCCATGGTGTGATTGATGGCTGGTCTTTGAGGTTTATTTCACTCATGGATTTGTCAGATTTGTCAGTTTAAAATTTTACAAAAACAAGGTAGCACCTGGCTGAGCTGTTCCATTTTGTCCTTGATTAATAGAGTTCAATGTGTATTTTAATTTTTTTTTTTGTCTTAATAATATGGTGATTGAATTATGAATTAAAAAATTAAGGCAAAATTTCAAAATATTTTAGTAAAATAGTCAGTTTTTGATATTTGTTTAAAGAAAAGAATATACTTTTGTGTTCCCTATGCTCTTGTACACCTTAATGTTCTTGCTTAATAATTATTAAAATGAAGCCTTCTAAGAAATTATTGAATTAAAATTTATATTTGGTGTAAATTTAATATGTCTTGTTAAAAAAGATTTGTTTGAGCAAATGATTTCAGATATTATTGGTTTAGATGTGTTGTTGTAACTTGTAATGATCTTCCCTTGAATTGGTATATGATATTGGAAATATGAGTCTCCAAGATAAATTAAATAAAAAAATAATATTATTTAGTTTAACCTCATTGTCAAGTCTAATTCTTGACGGTGAAGCGGCTTATTAGTATCCAATTATTTCAATCTGAAGTCAGTTTTATCGGTAGCACTTAACGATAAAATGAAACGACACAACTGGGGTAAAGAAAATTAGGAAAGTTGGTACCATATATGAGAGTTCGATAATGTTAAGGCAATAGGTTTTTTGAATTTTTAGAAAATTACAAAAAAAAAAAACCTGTAAGAGGTGGGTTGTAATGTACTGACTTCCGTTACATCTATCATTTATATTCGTCTTTCTTCATAAATAATAAATAAATATAGTTTCTTCTAATATTTGTTAGTGGGCAAGACTTTCCTAATTTAAATTAGAGCAAACTTAATTAAATTAATCTAATAAATATTAAAAAAATGCTAACACACGGTATACATGATGTCGCTTTTGACTTTTGATACTAAGATGGTTTTTTATTGAGTCCAAGTTTGTTCTCTTAAATCACGAAGACAAAATTGGTCTTAAAAAACCAAATCAAACTCTTCAACAAACTGAAGAATAAAAATAATGTGATTAAGGCTACAATTGTCAAGCCCAGTGCTCCTTTCAGTCTCTAAGTAATAAGAAAACTACATTTATTATATATATATGTGTGTGTGTGTGTTTGTGTCTATAAAGTCATACAATATTAATTCCAGTCATGACCAACAAACAGAACGATAAGCAGAGGCACCTTCCCCCTTATACAATAAACAACAAATTATATCACATACACCAGCACCAATATATATATAATATAATATAATATAATAAGACAATTTTCAGACAACCTTGGCAGAAATTATCCACCTTACCCACCTTAAAAAAAGTGTCACTTGATAACTAGACATCAAGATACATTTTTTGAGGATCAAAATAGACAACTTCTATAAACCAAGTGTAGGTTATACATATAGTATATATAACTGAAACACAAATTATTAGTAGGGTAACCTAGCAATTGGTAGGGAGGGGAGAGCCACAAGCATCAGCAACCTTCTAGGCATTGGGAGAGCTGACAAACTTCTCAAAGGCTAGGGTACTTTATTTTGGAGCAGCAATCTGGTGTGGCTGGGCTTGAGCTGTAGAATGCACCTGCATATGAACTCAGTTCCATCACATTACAGGTCACTTCTTCCATTGCCACTTCTTTTGCAGCTAGCAGCACTGCAAGCATAATGCACAGTGCCACATAAGAAATCTTCATTTTCAACAGACAGAGACAGACACACAGAGATATGAATACTAAGAGAGAGTAATGTAAACAGAGAGATGGTGCAGAAGGGCATGCAGCACTTTTCACTATTTATAATGTGAAGAGCTGTAATTTAGTTTGTATAATAATGTTTTACCCTAAGCTTGCTGTAAAAGACATCAATGGTGGCTTTTTGATCCACATGCATTAAAAAATTTAAGACAAAAAACAAAATCCAATACTATAAAAAGTATTATATCCATATATTACATTTTTATTGATTTAGAATATATTATTTCGAGACTCTGTCAGAAAAAAGGGGACTTGAAAAGAGTTCCCACTTTTATTTTTTTAAAAAATATGGAGCCGAAGAAGTTGATTCCAACTTTTCCAAAATAAAAAGCTACCAAAATAGTGGAAAGACTTAAGGGAGGGAAGGAGAGAGAGTGATAGAAAGGGAGAGATGGTGGTTTTACTAAATACAAAGAAAGTATAAATTTTGTAATATGAAAATATAGGGTGTTGATAATTTCAAAAGGGGATAGTAGAGTTAGCAGGGGGGTTTGAAATAAATTTTTATATAGATTTTGTTTGATGAAAATAAGTAGATTAAATAAGTTAAATTTTAATTACATATAAAAAAATTATAAGTATATTTTATATTGATATTATTTTTCATTAACTTCTATTAAAATTCGTTAATATTTAGCCATATTTTTAGAGTTTAGCCCATTTCATAAAGGTTAAATAAGATAACCAGAAAATAAAGTTAGATTAGACAACTGCCATATCAAATTCAAACAGTTAATTACATATAAGAGACTTTCACATTTTATAATTGTTTTGAATTATTATATTTTTTGTCATTCACTTATTATAAAATTATTATTTTAGTCCCTTATTTATTAAAATATTTAAAATAGTCTCGCACTCATTAGAAAATATCACATTTAGTCCTATACTTTAAAAAAAATACTAGATTTAGTCTCTTAGATTTAGGATTTAAAATTTAGTAAAGAGACTAAATTTGATAATTTTTTTTTTAAAATAGAGGATTTAGTATGACATTTTTCAATGAGTAAGTAATTATTTTAGATATTTTGATAAGTAAGGAACTAAAATAATAATTTTATTAAAATATAATTCATTTAAAAAATATTTTTCTATTTTGAAATAGTCATATACTACTAATATATTTATCTCTTTCTCTCTCTCCCCTTCCCTCCCACCCTTAAGTTTCTCCCACCATTCTGGTAGCTTATTATTTTGGGGAGTCGAAATCAACTTCTCCAACTTCTTATGTTTTGTTTTTTGGTTTTAAATAAAAGTGGGGACTTGAAAGGAGTGTTTTCAAGTCCCCTTTTTTCTTACATAATCTCGGAATAATTTATTTTAAATTAATAAAAATGTAGTATATGAATTTAATTATTTTTTATAGTATTAGATTTTACTTTTTTCTTAGATGTTTTAATGCACGTGGATCAAAAAGCCCCCCATTGGCTGTGTCTTTTATAAGATGTCAATAGCATCAAAATGGTGCAATTACTTCTAGTCTCCCCCTTGGCGGTGCAATTTGCATGTGAATGATTTTTTTTTTTTTTAAAAAAAAATTTGTTAAATTATTCAATATTAATAAATTTACAAGAAAACTATACTTTAATTTTTTGTAGTTTCATTTATTTTTTTTATTTGGTCGTTAATGTTTAAAAGATTTGTAATTGAGTCTTTACATTTTAATCTAGCTTTTACTATCAAAATTCAATTAATACTATGTTAAATTTTGTTGATATAATTGTCTCTGTATTATCTTAACACTTAAAATATGCATAATATATAAAGACAAAAATAGATAATAAAATAAAAATAACTCACGTATAAGACAAAATATTAGTAAAAATATAATGCCATGGATTAAATTAAAATTTTTTTAAACTCTAAGGACTTAATGACAAAATTTTGAACTATAAGGACCACATTAAAAATTAAGTTAAAACTATAAGCACCAAAAATACATTTTCCCCCTAAATTTAATTTATACAAGAATTTTTAATTTTTAGTCAAATTTTTAAGGAAATGAATTATGTGCCACTTGAATGTTATAGAGGGGTATGTTAGTAAAATAGGAATTAAGAAATGATAAATTGATTTGATCTAGCCAAGACAAATAAATACTATAATTTTTACTCAAACATAAGATATTTGATATATTTAATTGTTTATTTATAATTAACTTTCTTTACTTACTCCATTCTTTATTAATGAGATGGTACTTCAAGATTATGTAAAATTTCATTTGCTTTTTCTTCATCGACTTGGGTTTAGTGCCACCATTTTGGAAATATAACAAGTTAAAGCTCTTTTTCAATTTATTTGGGTGCAGATTGAATTCGATGTAAGAGCTCATTAAACACGTAAATAGATGCTAATTTAGATTTAAAAATAACTAATCCTGTTTATACTCTGATGCGTAATCATATAGTTTAATTCAAGGAATTGACTTTATATATGTATATCAATAAGTACTTTTATACGTTTCTTAAATATATTATTGACAACATCAGAAGGAGGGGTACTATTTGAATCTTATTCTTTGTCCTCTTCAAATGTGGCTCTACGATTTTATGAGAAATGAAGGACGAATTGTTAAGGAGTTTGGAGCATAGTTGCAGATTTATTAAAAAAAAAAAAAAAAAGCAATTTAGTTCTTCTATTTTTTTTTTGTAAAATTAATTTTTGTCCCTTTATAAAGTCATCCCTATAAAATTCAATGTTAAATCTGATAATTAACTAATTTAGATGTTATTTATTAATTTAACATCATTTTCTCACACTTAAATTTGGATTCCATAGCATTAAAATTTTAAATTTGAACTAAAATAGGACAGATACAAACTTATATCACTTTAAAAAATTGAATAATTAAATTACTTAAAGGGAAAAAAAATTAAAGCTTTTATAAAAATTAGAAGAACCAAAAATATATATTGTTCATAGAAAATAATAAAGGGAATCTTATAAACAGAAGAGAGGATATACTAATAATTTAAATACAAATAAAAATAGTGTCAACTTTCAAGCATCCATAGAACCAATCATACTTTTTCTTTCAATTTTTTTTTTTAAATAATTGAGATCCCTCATGATAGATATGTTTGTGCACATCTCAATTAATCAAACTATTCATTTCTTTGTATCTACCACCAAAATCAATAAGCACGTGACACAGCAATACTTTACCATTTCAATAGCATTTAATTGAGGAGTATCAATGTGGATGAATGGCCCGTGAGCACGTGAAGATAAAACTTGAAGGCCATGGCGAAGTCATTCCTTTCCTTCATTGTAATGGGTTGGTTTCTTTCATACAAAGCCTAGATTTACCACCATCTCTTTCTATGTATATATATAGAGGCCTCATGGAGGCTCATGAATCACAACCAGGTCTAAGAAATTGCTTCATTGAAGAGCATAATCATCAAGAACACCACACTTTAACGCAGTTTCAGTGACTTGTTTTGCAGCAATGCCAGCTCGTTCTAATGAAGCTTCTCCTCCAGCAAGGTTGTTTGGCCGTCAGAGGCCATTCCACACCATCCTTGGTGGAGGAAAGGGTGAGACATTTTCTGATTTCAACTTTTTTTCTCCTTTTGCTTTATATTTTGGACCACAATCTAACATGATTAACGATGTTGAGATGTTATAGCGCAAATAAGTAGATATTTTTTACAGCTCATACTTGAATAATTAAACACTTCAATTTTTTTTTTTCATGTATCATATCAAACAACTGATAAAAAATACATATATAACTTTACTTATGTTTATTTCCATATTCAATGTACTTAAAAATTACATACAAAAGTATGAATCATCTGCCGTAACTATTATTATTGCAGATTTTGCAATAATAAATAAACACCGCTCAATATATCTACTAATGAATCTGATTGTTAGATTAAAAAAATTATATTTTTACCGATTTCAATTTCTCAAACTTATCGATTTCAGTCATTTTATATATTTTACAATATATAATGTGCCGTACTTTAGATTGTCTCAAGCCTCACAAAATAAACTCTAGGGAATTTGGATTAGAATTTAAATGAAATCGATTCAAAGAGGCCCCACTTCTTCTTCTTCTCTCTTCGATTACATAGGGTACCATACTTTAGATGATCCGAATCCTCCACAACCATAGTGAAACCAAACTCTCCATTTTGAGCTGAGTCTCTTTCATGCAAGGCGGGCACCTTCCTATTTATGGGGAAAATATTATTTTTATTGAAATTTTAATAGGCCATTATGCAACATCTAATATTGAAATTTTAAAACAACTGCAAAATGCAACAAGTGGTGCATTTGATCATATTCCATATACCAAAATGGAAAAGAATCCTTCTTGCAAAGTGGTTCTTTATAATGACACAGTTGAGTTGATTTTGCAGTTGCTGATATATTGTTGTGGAAGGACAAAAAGTTATCAGCTGCAACATTAGTTGGGTTGTCCATCGTTTGGTTTCTCTTTGAAGTGCTGGAATACCATTTCTTTACTTTGCTTTGTTGCTTCCTCATTTTCATTATGCTCTTCTTCTTCCTCTGGTATAATGCTGCAGGGCTAATCACTTGGTAATGTAAATCTCATACTCGTAGTAGTGATAAGCACAATCTTCTTTTCTGTTTGGGAAAAAACTTTTTATAAATAAAACTTTGTTAAATTTTCTTAAATATTTTCTATCAAGTTTTCTTCAATAAAGATATTAGCTGTGAATACTTTTTAAGGCAAGTCAATAATGTGCTTCTTTATTAGAAAAATAACTACGTTATTTTAATTCCAAACCCTGATAATAAATAGTTGAAAAAAAGCTTAAGTCCTATCCTTCTATGATCCATAGAGTGCATATTAATATGTTGTATTGCAGGAGTCCTCCATGTATCTATGAAGTTGGAATCTCGGAATCCACTGTTAGATACCTATTCAAGAAACTCAACTGGTTCTTGAGGATATTTTTTGAGATTTCAACTGGGAGAGATCTGAAACTCTTCTTTGTGGTACTTAAACCATTTTCAATTTCTCTCTCAACCACTCTCCCCAGTAATTCGGAAACTAACATCAAGTTCTTGAATTTCAGACAATCATTGGTCTCTGGATCATGTCAGCTCTTGGGACTTATTTCACCTCTCTGAATCTGTTATATATCAGTAAGTCACAAACTGACACAATTATCCCGGCAAAGTCATCAAGCTTCTTACATAGCCCTAATTGATCTGCTATTTATTCTTCTGCAGTGTTTCTCTGCATGGTGAGCCTACCAGTTATGTGTGAGCGGTATGAACATGAGGTAAACTATCTAGCAACCAAAGGCAACAGAGACTTGAACAGATTGTTCAGGACACTGGATTCTAAAGTTCTCAGCAAGATTCCAAGAGGACCTGTGAAAGAAAAGAAATTCAGATGACTGTTTAAGCTGAACTCTCTTTAATCTGCACAAAAACTAGCTTCGAGCATTATCTGTTGCCTGCCTCAACTATGTAAATGTGTTAATAAATTATACAATAAAGTTTGGACTTATTTCAATAAAACATTTGGGGCATGTAATCGAAAGTCTTAATTAAATTTCAACATCTTTAATCTTTCATATAAGATTTTTTCCAGCGATTAAAGTTTACTATTGCAACTAAAAAATCTCACAAATTACTGTCAAATATGTAAACAAACCTCACTTTTAAAGTAGATAAGAAAAGGGAAAAAGAAATCACAATTTCACAAATCCAATGCAACAAATACTTTTAATTTATGAATTATAAAGGGCATCATCTTAGCATCTCTCTTCCAATGGAGAGATTGTAGTATACAGATAATACATCAATTGACGCTTTAAACCAATAGGACAGAAAGTTAATTTGACGCATACTGCATGGAAGACCTAACATGAAACTGTCAAACTACTAGCATTTTCCATTGATCTAATGCCCAATTCTAGTGGTGCACAACATATAGCCAGAATTATCCAGTTGCCGAAAATACATCTACGCAGAATGTACTACAAAGTACTCAAATAATTTTAGCACTTTAACTCTAGGCAGCAACTTTCTTTCTTAATAATGTTTCTTCTTATTCTTCATAAGAGAATATGCTCGTGATTAGCACACTGAATCAGTTTTGATCTGTACAAAAAATTAAATATACCTTCCGTCCAGACACATGATTATTCTTCAGCTATAAGTCATGTCACCAATGACTATACAGTGATCTTGAATCATCAAGATATTCACATTCCACTTCTTTTCCTTATATCAGTGGAGGACATATCCACGTGGAACTGTTCAGCTGGAATGGAAATAAACATGCCCTTTAGTTCCTCAGGAACATCAAAATCCTCAAGAACCTGCAACATCATACAATGATTACACTAACATTGAACATAATAAGAAAGCCAAGATCAAAAAATGCCTCTTAAATTATGCAAGAGTACCTTGAAAGTACCATCAACATTCCGACCGCCCACAAGGAAGGTGCATCCTGTTTCTTTACAACCAATAAGTATCTTCAGCATCTTATTGTAATCCCCATCATAGTATTTAGGCTGCGTATCATAAGGAAATTGAAGATATAGGCTAATCAAAAGTAGTGAAGTAACAAAGAAAAGAAAATTACAACTGACAAAGTGAAGAATTGAAATTTTAGGAACTGAATTGGCCACTTCATATCCCCTTCAGACTAAATGGCTCAACACTAACAGTAAAGCAACAAATCATGGAAACAAAAAGGAGACATCTCCTGTCCTCCTCACTTCCTTTATTACTATTATTATTATTTTTTTGTCCTGAGTCTTTACCATTTTATATTCTTGTAAGGATATTTATGGTTCTAACCAATCTTTGTATTGTTTCCAAGAGGCTATCAACAAGACTTCACATTTTTCTGTCATCATCCAAAAAACTTTTTCAGTTTACCACCTTTAAATTATGCTTGTTAAAACATCAAATCTGCTACATGGATCCTTATTTAGAAGTAGTCAATATTGGTCAGAAAAACCCCTACACCTATTTACTTGATGTAGAGATGTAACCTCTGCTAACTCTTTTGCTAATTTAACCTCTTCAATACTTTGCCGTACTCCACTCACCACTGACTCTCTTTCATCTCTCCATGTTCCCCTTGACTTACTTTCCCCTATCTAATAATCGAAGCACAAACACATCTTATGGCCACCAAACTTCATCAATTTTCACTAGGGCATATTTTATCTTACTCTATGTCTCTCAATTTTTTTTTTCTCAACCAATCTTTCACCAATATAACTTATCCACCTGACCCCAAAACTATATAATGAAAATTATCAATTTAGTGGTACATGACATTCAACTCCTGAATGTCCAAACATGCATCAACACAATCACAATTGGGTTTCACAAAACTGAGATGAGTCCATGTTCGGCAAGTCATGACACACATAGCATAGGACTACAGACTGAGCAAGAATCATATAGAAGACAAGACAGAGTCAGATTTCTCTTACCGCATCAGCAGTAAGAAAACTATGTTTTCTGAATAATCATTGTTATGAGTTAATAATGTGATTTTTTGCAGCAGCAAATGCATGGCCCAGTTTCTAGAGATAATATAGAATATCTTGCAGGATAGGAACATAACATAGCACAACACAACCTGCTCTACAGCATCAGGCAACTTCTATAGTAAGCATGCCAAGCATTACTGAAAAAACAAACCATGTAGTAAAAATTCTTAGGACATGAAATTTTGAAATTTGTGCAAAATTTATACAAGCAGTATGTGATTTCATACATTAATAAGCCTCACTGCTGTGTCAGCACCAATTACAAAAGCACTGCCTGGAAAAAGTTCGGCCTTCTTATAAAAATAAGGTTGATTGGATATAATTACTGACTTTCCTGCCAATGAAGTAGAAAAAATCATTACAACTTTAAATCATACAGATAGCAATATGAAACAGAATACTGAAAATAGTCTTCAGCTTAGGTTTCATAGGAGAATGGATGAGAGTTAAAAGCTAGATCATATAAATAGCATATTTTCTTTTAAAGAATATTTGTTGCAGTAAAAAATCTCCATGCATCACCAAACAAGCTTTTTATAAACTTTGACCTCAACAAAAACACACGATCCCTATTCATCTTGCCAGTTATTCATTATTATAAAGCACACGGTATTAGTTATACCCTCTCTCTATGCACGGCACCCGCATCAGCTAATAAGTAAACACAAACACACTGGGCTATTTTTCACAAAGTGGAGGCAGAGTCCATCATAGATTAGTACATGAACAGATATCTTCATAAAAAAAATGTCTTAAGAACCTAAATAACTTTTCAAATAAAGAACCTCCAGGAATAGTAAGGCAAAGGAAGCTCACCAACTTTTTCAAACTGCTTGACACGATACTTGATTTGAGACACCGATAATGGGGGTTTGTCCGCATTGACTGCAGATATTTCAAAGCATGGATAGCCACCGCCACAAATGCTGCATGGATATGTCCTTAATGAGTGAAATGAAACTACTGACGGATACAAAGAAATTTAAATGGATTGACATTTATAAGCAATCATATATAGATTTTGAAAAAACAGATATAAATAGATGAATTAAATTTTATAATAATATAATATAGTGTCAACTATACACCATCAATATCTAATTAGATACCGTATCAGACAATTTTAGCATTGACAACATCAATTTATATCTAAAAAGAATAGCTTATTGTAATACTTCAAGGTTAGACTTGTTTCTTTACTCAAATACTTGCAGGTTTTTTATAAAAATTAAATTATTCAACAACTAGTATGAAATTATATGAGCAAATATTAATTTTGGAAAATTATTATCACACTAACCTTTGAAAGGCACATATTAAAATAAGCATATCAAAATAACACCAGTGAACATTTGAACCAAGGATAATATGTCCTAAGATTAGAGTATTTTATTATTAATATGAGTAAAAAAATTCCAAGAATAACATTGAATGGGAATAAGCTTGCTTACTGGGTGGCAACTTCCATAAGCTTGAGATGCCCCTCATGTAAAGGATTAAAAGAACCAGGTAGTATTATTTTTCTTTCTGCTGATGTATATGTTTCTGCAAACAAAAGAAAAAGAATGTCATACCAAAAGTTGAATTTAATTGTAGTCTGTAACTCTCTTAAAAAACTTCTCAAAGTTTTGGTCATACCATTAGAAAATGGATACAATTTAAAGCATATTTGACCATTTATTAGTTGTTCTAATTCTTGATCTTCATTAAATTGCTTTTCACTTTCATCAGATACATCAGATTCAGTCAACTCAGAGATAGATGTTGCAGGAATTTTGCATGCGTTTGCAATTGCCTACAACCAGAACAGAGAAGATGTGAATAAAAGGGGGAAAGAATAAGGAGGGAAGAACAAAGATTTTGAAACAAAAATGAAGCAAGGAATAAACTAAAGTTTTTCCTGAAAAAGAAAAAAGCAGTTTTGCTGCCAAATATCTCCATTCACATTATATGAGAACTCCATTGATCTTATACATGATATGGAAGAAGATATATATAATTAAGCAAATAAAAGAGAGTAGCCCATAAGTGCAAATAGAATGGCAAACCATCATATTAACTAATAACTACCTCCCTTGCCACTCACCTTGAGTAAGAGATGACTAGAAATTCTTTCCTCTTCTTCTCGAGTACGCAACCCCTAAATTAGAACAGTAAGAAAAATAAATAAATTTAAATACGTATATAAATAATATTATGTGCCATTATAAAATTCATAGGTTCAGGATCAAAATAATGAATATATATAACACTCAGGAGGATACCAGTACCTTGGTCAAAGTCACAGTTGACATCCAAAGTCGGTCAGCTGTTCTTGTTGACATATAAAATCTATAAATGAATATAAAAGAAGAAACTGAGGGATTACAAGATAAAAAAGTTATTTAATCTGGAATCACATTTAGTGAGAAGGGAGAGGAAGCACAGTCTGGAAAGTATGTCTTGAAAGAAAATGAGACCAATTTACAAATTCTAGCAGCCATACAACATATCTGCATAATACAAAGTGAATCCAAAGCTAAAATAGCAGTAATACACTTTTCTAACGACAGTTGAGCTTAGCATGAAATAAGTCAAGATTTTGGAGTATCTTTCATAAATGCCCATCGATACTCACTGCTGCGGCTAAGGAAAAGTATATAATATGATCCTCACTGGAAGTCAAGAATTAAGAACAGCTGGCCAATACTGAGCAAGTCCATGCTCTGGTAATAGCCTGCATCGTGGTATCTAGCCTTTTGTTTGTTCCAGGGTTAACTGAGTCGGTTGCATCTTCTGTAATTTTAGTTACAATGAAACTTGATAGTATTTTTTATCATCTTCTAGATGAATAAGTCTTGTATAATAGGCCTAGCTTTTGAGGGGGGAGAAGCTTCTTATTCTTCAAATATGTACTTATTTTTTGAAAATGAAGCATTGGGCCGAGCCTTATTTTAAAATATAAGCTGATTTCAGATGGTAAGAGAAGCAATTTTTTTGCTGTGTAAAAGAAACAGAAAATTGAAACTTTTCCTTGGAAGTAGAACTGCCAAAGTGGAAGCGGAAATATCCTCACTCATAATTATTGAATAACACCTAGCCATTTTTCACTTAACCTCTACCCTCACCAAATCTACATGTCTCTTATAGTGATTTGACACTAAAAAGCATTTTTTGAAAAAAAAGATTTGCCAAACACAATAATATTGATGAAACCATTTATCAAATAATTTTACCAAACACAAACTGCTTCTTTCACATAGTGCTTTTTATAAAACTCCATTCAGAAAAAGTAATTACAAAATGAACAGGAATTCACAGCAACCCCAAACCTGGCTCTTATAGATCCTCAATCATTATTTTTGTGGGTTTAATTGCTGACCAAAAGGATCTCACAGCTTTTTTCTTTTATGTCTTGAAATAAAAAAAAAAATTGATCTTCCAAGCCGTGCACATTGTTCTTCTGCCCAACCACTAAATTCTTATATCTAGAACCCTACAATCATTCTGCAGATCCGCAAACTCTTAGTCTACATATACACACATTTCCTCATAAACCAAAGCACTGAAGATGAACGTCACTATAGGGAGAATAACGCATAAGGGAAAAAAACCAGAATAATGAAAAATTGATTTTATAAAAAATAAGATCCAGCAATTGCAATACTTAGGTTCTGGTAGAAAGGAATGAAGGTTGTCAAGATTAATGTGTGGTGCTAGCTTAGTCTCGCAAGACTAACTAGTGAACTTATTGCCATAAACAAGAAAATAACTGCATAGAGGGAGTACCATAGTTGTATAAAGTTCAAATTCTAACAACTTATGCCAACAAAGATTAGAGTCCCCAAAGGCAATAAACCCGCAAATTCGCAACAGCATAGTAAAGTCATTTTCTGACCAATGAGTAACCTCTTTAAAAGTTAAGCAAAGCAGAAAACCATTAAAAGCTTTGCCTGGACTCAATAGAGTCCGGTATATCAACCAATTTTGTAGATAATATAAGATTAGATAATACCTGTGCTCCCCAAGTTTTGGACGCGTAGTAGCCAAAGAACCAGTGAAACCCACACCAACAACTGGGTGTCCTGATGAGGAAAACCATATACATACTTATAAGCATGTCCAAATCATCCAATTCATACGACACTGAAATTTTGGCATATCACTTAGCAATATTAAAGAAGAAACAGGTTGGTATAGGTATATTTTGTAAAGAACGATTATCAAATTTTGACTGGGTCTGAACTCTGAACCCAAGCGCAAAATTTTTATTTCGATTAGTTAACCTGGTCTGGAGAGCTTAAGAGCACGATTGTAAGCCAACAAAGCCATCTCTTCAGCAGTCTGTTGGCTACAAAACTGAGGTGGAATCTGAAATAACAAAGACAACAATCACAAAGTAGAATATTTAAGAAACATAACTCGGTTTGCTCAGAAGAATAATAAAAAAACAGACCTTGCCAAGTAACTGGATCGTGGACATCATGGAGTAAGGAATCACAGCTTCAAGTACTGTTTTTGAAGCACCAGGAACTGAAAGCAACGAACCAAGGACCTGATCACGTTCAATACGACTGCGATTACTACTGGGTCAACATTGATCATCACAAGTACAAACTAACAAACAGACAGATAGAGAGAGGAGGACCTGAGAGGCTCCACCGGAGAGATAGATGACGGCCTGAAACGGGCTTGAGTGTATGGCTTCTACAACGGCTCGGATGCAAGCGTCCGACATCGTCCTCCTCGGGTCTCTCTTCAGCTATCAATGATCTCAGCGGAAGATAAGACAATCACTGTATTGCCGTTTGGCGAAAGCAGATTTGCAAACGACAGGTATACTCAGCTTGTCACGCCGTTTTGGTATAAAGAGGTCACCGGCTCCATTAAGCAGGTCAAGCCCTATTGGCTTGGACTGAACCATACTCCACATTATCCAACCAACTCATTATCTTCCACTATAGCCTTTGCTGGCCCAAAACGATATCAATTTTGTTAAAGACAAAATTTTAAAAAAACCTATGGCTATAATATCTTTTAGTCCCAATATTTTTACTCAATTTTTTTAATTTGGTTTTTTCGTTTAAAATTTTTTGTTAAATTCTTATAATGTTCTCTCCAATTTTGCTTGCGTCGCCAATTATTTGCTATCTTGAAATTTAAAATATATATATGATTCAAGGTAATTCAATTCAAATCACTTATAACTTGCACCACACGTCATCATATATATATATATATATATATATATGTTATTTTGATTTCATCATTTACTTTTCCTGTTTGCTGGTATAAATTATAAGATACTCGAAGTGTCATGACATTACATATTAATCATGTCAATAAAGTTAAAGAATACATTAATAAAATTTCAATGACAATAATTAATTTTAAAATTTTAAAATTGTAAAGACATAATTATATTACAGGAATAAAATAAAATTTGAGTTTATTATAAAGATCAAAAGTATAATTTAACCTTAAAACTCTTTGGAGTCGAATTTCATACAAAATATTCAAGTATATATTATTAATTGTTTAAGTAAGATAGAAAATGTGAATTTATATATTATGAGTTTTTTTAAAAAAAATATTTTTCAACATGATATCTTTTGATAATAACTAATTAAAAAGTACACTATGTTATTTATTTTTTATGTTGAGAAGAAATGCTTCATTCCAACTTAATTATGATGAGAACAATTGAGAACATAGTTCCTAACTTGGAGACAATGAAAATTCAAAGAATTTCTAGCCATGCACATGAGAAAATCACTTCCAAAGAGTAGAGTATTTCTACATTCCTAGATTATACTGTCCAACTCAAAAGCATCCTTAATAGAAAAGTTGATGGCCATTATAATATTTTGGACATTAGAGTAAAAAACACCAAAAGAGTTCAAGTTGCATGAAGCCCACTGGATTGCAGTTCTAAAAGCAAACACTTTAATTTTGTTTGCTTATTAAAATCCATCGTAAAAACCTGTGATTAAGCATGTAACATCTATGTTTGAGTTCTTAAATATTATACTATATCCTGATATTCCTTTATTTGCGAGCGTGGCCCATCCATAAAACATGACGATTACCAACCTTCACTCCTTCCAGGTTTAAAAGCTTCAGGGATGTTATCAGAAGAAAGAATTAGATCCTTTCTATTTGCTTGTGTCCATTTCGCTATGAATCTTTATGCTTTACTGACTAAATTCATATCTCCCTCGTCACTGCTACCCCATACCTTTTAGTTTATGGTGTTCCACAATAACCACAATATATAGCATAATTGTTCTTTCAAGTCCACAGGGTAGTTTAAGAGAACATATTGGAACCATTCAGAGAAGCTATGAATAGCAAAGTCATTTCCCATAAAGCTCCATTCATCCTAAATTCTTCTTGCACGAACAAAAATGATCAATGCATGGGAAGTATCTTCAAGTTCATTATATAAAGGGCAATTTAGATTAATGTTAGTACCTTTATGTCTTAAATTGGCATGCACCGATATTAGTTCTCTACCTCCTTTCCATAAAAACTCATTCATCTTTAGAGGTATATCCAAGCTTCATATAATTCTCCACGGGAATTCTATGAGGCTTGGTTATAGGTTTAAAATTGATCTATGGGCTATATAATATGCTGATTTTATAGTACAATTCCCCTTTTTGTTGTGATGTCATATTCTCTTATCTCTCTTACTGGTTATACTAATGGGAATTTTAAGTATAGTTTGAATATCCTTATTGTAACTAACCTTTCGGCAGAGAATGAATAAAAAGTGTTTAAAATTGATTCCCAAAATTAATCTTGAAAATCAATTTATCGGAGTTGCCACCAAAATTTTTAACTAAAAACTTTAGAAAACTACTTTTTTTCAAAAAAAAAAAAAAAGAGGCACGGTGGTCTACGAAAACAAAGATAGGTTTGGAAGTCTATTTGAGTGTAGGGAATGTGTTAGGCATCCCACAACACCTGTCCATAAGGACAATTACCGTAAATTAATTAACTGAAGTAGAATATGATCTTAAATTTATCTTAGTTACCCTTTTATTGACATACATGCTTCTTAGATAGAGAAGATAAAAACAATAATAGTGATAGCAAACAAATAGATATTTACAAATGGCATACTTGACTTAAGATGAGAACAGGAGAGTTCAAATTAAACAAGTTTTTGTAAACAAAATGGGATTGAGATTTTGATTTATATGTTTTAATTTACAACAACCTGATTAATCTAGCTCTCTTGATCTCTTCACTTTCTCTTTTTTATTTTTGTTTATTTTTGGAATTTTAACCTTTATCTTGAAAATGAAATGAAATGATTATGGGATAAAATTTTTAGAATTTTTGGGAGTTTATGTGTTTTTGGAATTGAAATTTAATTATAATGAAAGAAATATTTTTGAATTTATTTATTTTTTAGGATTTTCAAAATTGGAATTTATAGTTGAAATTAAGACAAAAATAAAACCATTTTTCATATTTTTGAATTTATATGCTTTTTTGGTTTTTTCTAATTTTGAAGGTGAGATTATGATTAACGGGATTTTTAATTAATAATTCAATTATATATATATATATATATATATTCTATTAGAATTTATTCTGAACTTTAAACTATAATAAAAAAAATATTTCTATGGTTTTGAATTTATGATCTTCGTACTAATTGTTACTTTTTGAAATTTTAATTTATTTTAATACTTAAAGTAAAACTAGAGTTAAGAAAAATATTATTAAGATTTATAGTTTTATAATAAGTAGGGCAAACCTCCCTATTTTTTTAACTAATTTATTTCAATATTTCAAAGGTTAATTTTTAAAACCTGAGGAGACTCAAGGTCTCACACAGTCTCTACTAACTATCCTTTGGGTGCCTGAGGAGATGAGCAATCTCACGCGATAGCCCAAAATATAGAATAAAACATTTGGGAATTCTTAAGATTTTATTTTCACATTTTTTAAAAATATTTATTTTTTTCATTATTTATTTATTTATTATTATTATTATTATTATTATTATTTAATAAGCATGCACTAATATCCAGAATCTATGGAGATTAAAATCTCACACATCCCTAAGCACTTGAGGAGAATAATATCTTCATACGATGATTTTATAAATAATGGAAAATATTTAATTAAAGTATTTATTTTTGCATCATTATTATCTTTAAAACAAGTATGTATTAACTTTCAGGGTCTATAGAGATTAAAATCTCACACGACTCCTAAACACTCGAGGAGAATAATATTCCTACACAATAATTTTCTTAAAACCTTACTTATGGAACCAAGATGTAATAAAAAGAAAATAAATAAATGAACAATAAATCATAAATAAAAACCTAAAGGAAAAAAAAATATATAAGACGCCATGTACAAACCAGAGCACACGATCCTGGACGTGGAAAGAAAGAAAAGCATATGGTGCATGCAACTCACCTCGCTTCTTCTCAGCCTCTCGCCCCTCACCGTCAGTTCTCCTTCTCTGAAGCTTCTCCGGTGGCCCTCTTCTTCTTCTTTGGCTTTACTTTTCTTTCTCTCTTCAGCCCACCGTGACTCCTCCTCTCTTTCCTTTGTTTCGGTTTCTCTTTCTCGATTTCTAGGATTCTTCACGGTCCTTTCAATAGCTTTTCCTTCCTCCTCTTAGTTCCCACAAAAGCATATCAGCTCAGCCTTACTTTGTGTCTCCTTCCAACAACTCTCCTTTCCATCTTTCTCTCTCTACTTCTCTCTCTCTGTTTGTCTCACCGTGGTTACCTCCGTTAAGCCCTGTTTTTGGCTGCCAAAACAGAGTATTTTCCTCAATTGGCTTTCAGTTTCGTTCTTTCTTAGATTGCTTTAGGTCTTGTTTTTTTCTCTGCTTCAGCTCAGTTTTGCTCCTTCTCAGCTTCAACTCTGTCCCTTACCACTTCTCGGTTTGTTTGTCTCAGCTTCCTCACTCTTTACTCGGTTTGCTTCTCGTGGTAGGTCTCGGTTCTACTAATCTCGTGCCCTTGGTTATACTCGTCCGTGTCCTCGATTCTACTTGTCTTAGTGTTCCTTGATTCTGCTCATCTCAGTCCCTCGCTCTTTCTTCTCTCTTCCTCCCTTCTTCTTCTTTATATATATTGAAGTTCCTCTATCCTCTTTCTCTGGTGCTGTTTGTTTCCTTTTTTTTCTCCTCTGCAATTACTGCCCCTCCCCTGAGCCCTTTGTTCTTAACATCAAAGAAGACTTATGCATGCATGTAGCTCTCGTCATTCTCACGCTCAACACCCATTTGCTCTTTTGTTTCCTTGAGCCCCATGACATGCAGGGTTCATTTTGGTGCAAGTGCTCATAGTACAGTGATAGAGTTGCAGTAAGCTTGCAGTACTTCAGGGCTACTTAGAAGGTTTTTGCTCCTGCCACCATAATGATTCTTGTTGTTTTGTTATTAGCATTGTTTTATAAATATATACATATATATATATATATATATATGTATATATATATATATATATATGTATATATATATATATATATATTTTATTTAGTTATTTATTATTTATTTATATTTTTTTATGAACTATTATTATATATGTCTATATATTTTGTTTTTTATTTTGTTTTGACTTGTTACTTTACTTAATTATTCATCTAATACATTTAAGAGGTATTCTAATTTCCTCCTTTTTACTTTTTTAAATTCTTCATATTTGATGGTGAATTTATATTTTTTGTTTTTAATTCTATTTTGCTTTTTATTAGTTAATTGTTTAATTAATCAATTAATTAATTTTTATTTTGACCATCCTTATTTATTTATTTATGAGATGAGGTGTTCACAGTTGCCCCTCTTTACTTGTCTCTTAAGTTTGGGCAGCGAGTATTGTGAAAAGATGGCCCAACCTAAGAGCAAGTAAAGATGTGAACACACCCTTCCTCATGCACAAGGGAAGGCAAGTGAAAAAAGGATCTTATGTGAATCTGAATCTGGATGGGACGGTAGGTTGCCTAGGCCTGATGTAAGGCTTTGGTAGAAGATGTAAATTGCCCTGGACAAGATATAGGACTTTTGCGGAAATGTAAATTGCTTGGGCACAATGCAGGACTTTTGACGGAAACGTAAATTGCCTTGGACAAGATGCAGGACTTTTGACAGAAATGTAAATTGCCTTGGACACGATGCTAAGACTTTGACAAAAATGTAAATTACCCTGGACACGATGTAGGATTTTGATAGAAATGTAAATTGCCTGGACATGATGCAGGACTTTGACAGAAATGTAAATTGCCCTGAACACGATACAGCGCTTTAACAGAAATGTAAATGCTTGGACGCGATGCAAGATTATTTCGTTGATTTGAAGGGAGGTATTTACCGTGCATGGAACATGCTATCACGTAGCGCAATGCATGCACCTGTGTGAGATGCATACCATTGTGCTTAGACTGTAGCATGATTCAACTGCTTGCTAAGCTTGTCATCTTTATGACCATAGTGTTCCTTAGAAGTGAATAGATCCAAATTCTATCAGGTTTTTATCCTCGACATTTATAGCTATCAAAGTGGGCCAACCCGACCCACTCGAGCTGACCCACCTGAGTTGGTGGGTTAAATGAGTCAGCCCGTTTAACCCACCATAAGGTGGTGGGTTGAAAATCTCAACCCGCCCCACCTGGTGGGTTAAGCAAGCTAACCTGTTTAACCCACCAAAAAATTATAAAAAATAAAAATAAAATAAAAAAATTATAAAAATTTAAATGTGACTTTTTTTAAACATATGTCTTGTTTAATCAATCAATTTTTATATCAATATAAATAAACAAAAAAAATAACTAGATAAAAACCAAGTTTAAACGAATTAAAACAAGTATAGTAATATAATAATTCAATGATTCATTAATAATAAGAATATGATTATAAGTAGAATATTTAAATCTAGCAAATTACCAAATAATAGAGACAACACAACACATACATTATGGTTAATTTTTTTAAATAGAAAAGTGCAATAAGCTGGAGCACTAGACTGAGTGAGTGAAAAATTAAAAAAAAAAGAAAAAAGGCAAACCATTTAACCCGCGAGCTGGCTCGTTTAACTCGCGGGTTAAACGGGCCAAGTTGATAATGGGTTCTCAAAGAAACTCCTCAACCCAACCAACCTCTTAAGTGGGTTAAACAAGCTCGACCCGATGGGTCGAACCCATTTTGACGGCTCTATCGACATTTGAATCGTTACCTTGTGAAACTTCAGGGTGATTTTTCTTGAACAATAAAAATACTTGTGCCAAGGAGGGGTGTGACTCTTTTGGAAGCGCCTTTTGGTCATCCGTGAGATGTGATGTAACACATGTTCGTGCATTAAATGCATGGTACATATGTTTTTCTTCTCTAAAACATGAATTCTGCACGTGGGGTGGATGCACGAGCAAGATATATGATGAATATGGAGAATCATGTATGCATGAGATATGTTGGTTTTTGAAGGATGAAAATTTCATTCACTTTGATATATTCCAAAATAATGCCTATACCTTGGGCGTTATAAATAAAAGAATGCTACACGAGTGTAAACCTTTTACCCTTTTACTTTGGAAATTGGAGGGGTGACATATTAAGTTATAGTTTATATTGGTTGGAAAGAAAACTATATTGCCCAGAACCTAGCTTCTTTTGTTGTGACCTTGAATTCGTCATTTCAATAGCCAATGGTTCGCACAACTTTATCTCTTCGAGTTAACACCTGGCAGGCTTAGTTTCCTTTCCTTACAGTAAACCAGGGGATATTGAAAATGCTTCAATCTCTTTTTACGAAGTAACCGATAACAAAATCAGAAATGCCAGGATGCGTATATGTTTCACACTTTAAGCTTCGTCCCAGTAATTGCATGGAAGCACTTATTTTAAAAAAAATCATGGGTGTTTCCGAAATGCATATCATTAGACAATATTTTGAACAAAATTATTCACTTGAATATTTATTTTGCATATTGAATGCATGGAGCAATTATAAAGGCGATATGGTTATGTGGAAAGGAAAAGAGTAATAGGAAGCAAGTCTTTAAAATGAGTAAGCGACTTGATTTTGAAGATAGATCATATGGCTCTAAGGAAAGTGGGTTATAAATTGAATACAAATGCAAAGGAAAGCAAAAATGGCAACTAGAATGACTTTGACTTTTAGCTCCAGGTGGCACTAGTCGTTTGCGCCTGGTGTTGCCATCGGATACACATATTTTGAAACTGATTAATGAAGACAATCTCTAAAGATCCTTCCAGGTAGGCGATCATCTATTGCCCTAACTTTTGCTTAAGCCGCATTTTCAGGTTTTTGACTTAACAAGCCCCGATTATAAAATCTTCTTTCTTTCTTCTTTCCTTTTTTCCATCATTCCCATTTTAAGCAAAGTATTTCTTTACTGCATCAGAGTTAACTGGCCTTCGAAGCTCTCTTCCATCCATATCGACAAGAACCAATACACCTCCAGAGAATGTTCGTATCACCACATATGGACTTTCATACAAAGGTGCCCATTTGCCTTTATTATCCTCCTGATTTGGGAGGACCTTTTTCAGAACCAACTCCCCTGGCTTGAATTCCCTGGGATGAATATTTTGATTAAAGGCCCTTGCCATCCTTTTTTGGTATAGTTGCCCATGACACATAGGTACTAGTCACTTTTCTTTGATCATATTCGGTTGCTCGTATTGTTTCATTACCCTCTCACTCTCCTCTAGGTTGGATTCTATCAATACTCGGAGAGAAATGATCTTAACTTCAATTGGGGTGACTGCCTCCATGTCGTATACTCAAAAGTAAGGGGTTACTCCTGTGGATGTTCATACTGTTGTGCGATACCCATGAAGAGCATATAGGAGCATCTCATGCTAGTCCTTATAAGTGATGGTCATCTTGCTAATGATCTTTTTAATATTCTTGTTTGCTGCCTTGACTGTCCCATTTATTTGTGGTTGGTAGGGTGCAAAATTGTTATGCTTAATCTTAAATTGTTCGCATAACTTCCTAATGTCAGCTCCGTTCAGGTTGGGAGCGTTATCAGTGATAATCCTTTCTGGTATACCATATTGACATATAATGTTCAATTTCAGAAATTGGAGGAAGACCTTTTGGGTAATATTGGAGAACGAACATGCCTCTATCCATTTTGTGAAGTAATCGATGGCTACTAAAATGAATTAGTGTCCATTAAACGCCTTAGATTGATGGGCCAATCACATCGATTCCCCACATCGAGAATGGCCAAGGTGCCACCAGGTTGTGTAAGGGTTGCAGTGGAGCATTGATCCTATTGGCAAACGTCTGACACTTATGAAATCTCCTCATGTAATCAATGCAGTCTTTCTTCATGGTTAACCAGAAGTACCCACACCTTTGAATTTGTCTAGTCATGGTATGGCCGTTAGCATAGGTTCTGCATGTCCCCTCATGAATCTCTGTCATTATCCTTTGTGCTTCTGATGCATCCACACATTTGAGTAGAGTGTTATCCCATGACCTTTTATACAACACTTCTCCATTAATGAAGAAATTCATCACCAATCAATGAATGGTCTTTTGCTCATTCTCAGATGCCCTAGTCCGATATTGCTAATTATGGACATAATTTTTTATGTCATGGAACCACGGTTGCCCATCGCTTTCTGCCTCCACATTTAAGCAGTAAGTTGGGGTGTCCCGGGTCTCCACCCATACTGATAGCACATTAACTCCACAGTCTAGCTTGATCATTATGTCAAGGATAGCCAACGCATTAGCAAACTAATTTTTATCATGGGTCAGATGTGTGAAGTTTATCTCCTTAAACTTTGACATCAATTCCGTTAGATACTTTTGGTATGGGATCAGTTTGGGATCTTTAGTTTGCCATTCTCCCTTTACTTAATAAATCACAAGGGCTGAATCTTTAAACATGTCAAGATCTTTGACACTTAACTTTAAGGCAGCTTATAAGTCATTGACACAAGCTTCATATTCCGCCACATTATTCATGCAATCAAAACTGACCTTGACCGCCACTGGATATTATTTACCTTCGGGTGATGTTATCACAACCCCTAGTCTACTGCTATGTACAGTAGCAACCCTATCAAAATACATTATCCACTTAACCTCATTTGGTTCATCTTTTTCCACTATCATAATATCCCCATCTGGAAACTAGAAATCTAGCGGTTGGTATTCATCCAAGGGATTAGCTGCCAAATGCTCGGCTATAATGCTGCCTTTGACTGATTTGCTAGTTATATAATTCACGTCATATTCTGATAGTATCACTTGCCATTTTGAGACTCTTCCTAATACATGAGGACTCTCAAAGATGTATTTAATTGGATCCATCATGGCGATCAGCCACGTGACATGGTATAACATGTATTGTCCCAATCTCTTTATGGTCCACACGAGGCCGCAATAGGTCTTCTCAATTAATGGATACCGCGACTCGCATTCATTGAACTTCTTGCTTAGGTAATAAATTGCCTGCCCTTTTCTTCTTGATTCATCATGTTGTCCTAACATAACACCCATGAACCCTAGTTGGATCGTTAGATAAAAGATAAGGTGTCGCCCTAAAGTATGTGGCACCAAGATAGGGGGACTTAGAAGGTATTCTTTTATCCTGTCAAACACCCGTTGGCAAGTCTCGTTCTATTCTCCTAGTTAGTTCTTGTGTAATAATTTAAATATTGGTTCACAAGTGGCAATTAGGTTTGCAATGAACCTAGCTATGTAATTCAAATGCCCCAAGAACCCTCAAACTTCTGTTTTCGTACTAGGTGGTGGCATGTCACGAATTGCCTTAATTTTATCAGGGTCCACTTTTATTCCCCGCTTACTGACAATGAATCCTAAATGCTTTCCTGACGTGGCACCGAATACGCACTTACTTAGATTCAACCGAAGTTTGTACTTTCGCAATCTTTCAAAGAGCTTCCGTAACATAGCCACGTGACTCTCCCTTTCAGCTGATTTAGCGACCATGTCATCCATATATACCTCTATTTCCTTATGCATCAAGTCATGAAACAGGACCACCATCGCACATTGATAAGTGGTTTTAGCGTTTTTAAGCCCATAGGGCATTAACTTATAGCAAAAAGTTCCCCATTGAGTGATAAATGTGGTTTTCTCCCTATTCTCGAGGTACATAGGGATTTAATTATAGCCAGAGTACCCATCCATGAAGGAATACCTGAAGCTTCTTGCGGTATTATCAACCAAAACATCAATGTGAGGTAAAGGATAGTCATTTTTCAGGCTAGCCCAATTTAAGTCCTGATAATCGATGCACATCCTTACTCGCCCATCTTTCTTTGGCACAGGGACTATGTTCACGACCCATTTGGGGTATTTAGTAACTTCTAGGAAGCCAACATCCCATTGCTTTATTACTTCTTCCTTGATTTTGATGGACATATCTGGGCTCATCTTTCTTAACTTTTGTTTCTTAGGTCCCACATTAGAGTACAAAGATATCTTATGGGCAGCAATTTTAGGATTTATCCCTGACATATCTTGATAAGACCAAGTAAACACATTCATATATTCTCTAAACAAACTAATCATTTCTTCCCATTCTAGGTTATCAACTATTTTAAACTCCTTTTTATCATCATCGGTCCCCATATTAATCACTTCGACGATTTCTTCATGTGGGATGATACCCCTTTCCAAAAATTCTATTATTTTAGCAAAGGTTCGAGATATATCATCACTATCATCAGTTTCTGAATCATTTATATCTGCGACAACATAAGGATCATTCAAACAGTGCCTAAGTACTTCTGCTTTAGACAGGAGTTCTGAGGATTTAAATTCCCTGGAAAGTGGGTAGAAAAAGGCAAGAATAAATACGAAAAGGCAGGATTTAAACAAGATTTTGACAAAAAGATTGAAATTGCTACATTCATTCAATATTCAAAATAAAGGTCAAATCGTTAGTCATTATAAAACTCTTAAAATGATATTCAAAGTATTACTCTAATGACATAACATTTGATAACATTTCAGATTCCTAATTGTTAAGTGTTTTTCCTAGCTCATCCAGCTGGATCCATATGGCCTTCGCTTGTTCTCCTTCCTCTTCACTTGCCATTATGATTGGGTCACCCGGGTGTATTATCCCAGTAGAAGCAGGAAATGTTTCTCGGATATGGGGTATTTTCGCTTTTCCTCTTGGCTTACCTTCCTTCCATTATGCCCTTTGAACCTCTATAGATAGCTCGTATCCTAACCCTTGTCATATCAAATTTTCAGTCAACTCAACCGGCTCCCCTATGCTTTGCAGCTTGGCGCCCAATCCTTTTCCTTTTTGATACCCACTATTCATCATGATCTTGGCCACTACTTAATTGACGTCCTTGGTAGATTCCTTTACTCTCGATGGGTTCTGATCAGCTCCTTTCGTAAAGTTCCTAGCTTTTAACACTTCTAGACTTTGGTAGGAGCTGTCTTCTACCTCTTCGGCATTCTCAATGTAGGACACCGTGCTTGGCTTGCTAATGATCATATCTTCTTCACCCTTTATAGTGATGAGTCTCCCTTCATTAATGTACTTGATCCTTTAATGCACGATTGATGGGACTGTACCAGCTACATGAATCCAAGGTCTTCCCAGAAGCATCGTATATGTCGCGTCGATGTCCATGACCTAGAACTCGATGGTAAATAAATTCGAACCTATTTCCACCGGGAGTTCAATCTTTCTAATTACTTCCCTCATTGTCCAATTGAAGGCTCTCACTACTATGTCATTATACTTAGCATGTGACTTCTTGACTGATAATTGCCTTAAGGTGGATAAGGGTAGGACATTCAGGGCTGACCCTCCATCAATGAGTACTTTAGCGATCACATATCCATAACATTTCAAAGTAATGTGGAGGGCTTTGGGCTTTCTGGCTGGCGTAAGGTGTATCTCGTCCTCAGAAAAGGTGATTAAGGTAGAGTTTCTTACCGCATTTATCATGTTCACCACCTTTTCTAGGGTGATATCAGGACATACATAAGCTTTATCCAACATGCTCTGTAACGCCTTTCGGTGAGCCTCTGAATTCATTATTAGGGTCAAGATAAAAATTTGAGCCAATGTTTTTTGCAATTAATTGACCACATCATACTCGCTTTGCTTCATAATCTTTAAAAACTCCTTCGTTTCCTCTCTTCTCCCTTCCTAAGGGTCTCTTTTAGGTTTGAACTTTCTCCTACTTCCAGGTTCAGGTTTGAAGTTCTTTCTACATCCTTGGAGTATACTTGACTACTGCGAGTAATTCCCCATACAATTTCTGAATGCCTTTTTTCCGGAATCGGCATTTCTTCTAATGTCTCACTATTTTGAAAGTATTCTATTTTTAGCTTGTAATTCCATGGCACAGCATGATTGCTCTGATACAGAAATGGAGACGATACATGGATAACAACGATTGGATTTTTTACAGGCACCGGTGTAGGTACGACGAGCAAGGATCCTTTCGTTGTACCTTACGAGTCACAATTGCTTTGGGCTGGAGTAACCTCCTTAACTTTGTGGATTGGCTTATTAACTACTAGGAATGAGTTTCTAGGCTTCGTAGGGTTAGACGATCCCTTGGTCCTGGCACTATCATTCTTTTTGATGCACATATTCCCCTTAGTAAGTCCTTGAGTTCTTTCAATGGTCAAAACTTCGAGCCTCATCATTCTTTGTGCTAACTCCTTGAACTGCTCACAGTTTTCAATGTCGTGGCCTACTTCTCCTTCATGAAACTTGCAGTAACTGCTCTGTGACCTTCTGAGCATGTTTTACTCCCAATCCTGAGTGAAGATATAGTCAACATCTTTCAAGCTTTTATATAACCATCGTATGGTGCACAACACATCTATCAAGTTTTTAAAGCTGAGATCTTCCCCATCTATCATAGACACTTGCTTCCCTTTATTGTGATTTGGCAAGAGGTTAGTGACAATGTTGAGGTTATTACCCACTTTTATGCTAATATAATTGTTATCTAATAACATTAAAATATGCTTCTTAAAGGTATCACACTTGTTAATGTTGTGCTCCGTAGCTGCTATATGATACTCATAAGTAGCGTTGGAGTCATACCACCCTGAGAATGGTGGCTAAAGTGATTTAATAGGCTTAGGTCCCATAAGCTTTTTGGCCACACAAAGTCATGGAAGAGCTCCGATCGACTGACATTGAAGTTAGGTAATGGCCTATCATCGTGAGATAGTTGCATAGGCCTAAACCCTCTGTTTTGGCCCGTCATTTGTTGCAGTCCAAGATGTGATTGTGGTGGTGTTGGGTAACTCATATGACTACTCATGGCTAGACCTCGCACTAGGTAAGACATACTTAAGTTCAAACTGTGAAATGGCGCTTGGGGATATTAATTATGCGTGGCGCGAGGGTGTTGGTATGTAGCGTGGATGTGACTAACATCCTTATTCTTCTGATTGCTTATAGGCCTCCTGGTTTCTATGGAGGTATTTTCAAAGAGCTCATCGCATACATTGACATCTATTCTCTCCCCAACCTGGATAAGGTCAGCAAATTCATTCACATAGGTCCCTAGTATTATCTTACAATATGGGTCCCCTAGGATACGAATAAAATAGGAACATAATTCTGAGTACAAAAGCAGTGGCTGAACCTTAGTAGTTGTGGCTCTCCACCTTAAGCGTATTCCTTAAAGGTCTCAATTTCTTTCTTCTTCAACCCCTTTAAATGCTCTTGTGTAGGAGCTGTATCTAGGTTGAACTTATATTGCCTCATGAACACATCAATAAGATCTTTCCACCTCTTTAGTTTATAGTGATCTAGTTTCATGAACCAATGCAATGCTGCGCCGATCAGGCTCTTGTGGAAGAAGTTTATAAGAAACCTTTCATCCATAGACTATACTGACATTTTGGTGCAGTATGACTTTAGATGATAGTGTAGATCCTTACTACCGTCATACTTGGTAAACTGAGGCACTTAAAATTTTTTAAGGATTGGTACCACCGAGGCTAAATATAACTCCTCCAATTCAAAAAACTTATAGTTAGTCAGCCCTTGTAAAGCTCACAACCTGTCCTTAACCTCAGCTATATCTTCTTCCCAGTCTTTCTTCTCACTGTCCTCTTTCACCTTGTATTGGCAGCGGGCTAAGTAAGACTGGTGAACCTGATAGCCAGTTCTCCTCCTGTAAGGTTATAGGTGAAAACGCCCTCTGGTTCTAGTCCTGATATCCCTGTCCTTCCGTCCCTGAAGTCAAGGGATTTGGTGGTCGACTTACTGTCGCAAGCCTCTGTGTCAGTTTTGATACTCCAGTGGCAGAGGGACTACCCAAAGTTACTCCCAGTATTCCAACACTTGTATTAAGGGTGTCATGGTTTACATTATTGAGGTTTGGTGAAACGTTATTCGTAGCCACACGTGAGCTCATATTCTGTAATAGCTTCATCATTTCTAACATTTTGAGATTGCATTATCCTATTTGATCCTTCAAGGTTTCCACTTCGGCTTCTAACCATTACTTAGACTTTAATTGGTTGTTTTTGGCAGCCATAGCTCTAACACGTGACGACTGAGCTTGGTTAGACGAATTCTTCCCCCCTCGGGCAATATTGGCTTCTTACCTGTTTTGAAAAAAGAAATAACAGACCTTAATAATAAAATAGTTACCTAGATTTTTGATTTGTCAGTATGTCAACTTGGCATAAAGGTACAAAAACCTCGAACCCTTAAATCTTTGAGGGTATGTATTGTACCACTCAATGAATGAAAGTTAACAGCTAACGCAAAGGACGTTTAACGTCCACAAGCGCAGGTTTATTTTGTACCACATAACCTATTCATTCATCGCATGATTTCTGATATTCCACATATGCAGTAATGAATGTATTTGATAGCCAAAAGAAGAAACCATCCATTTTACTAAAAACAGAATGTTTGATTACATCACTTGATTTGAGTTATACATTAATAGTGACCCAGCCTATGAGTTCACTTTACAAAATATTGAAGTTGCCTCCATCTTTCACTCATCTAGAATTTCATTAACATCTCTAGATCTTCCATAAGGTTATGACATAAAGTGAAAAATTCAACTATAGCTATAAGAGTCTTCACGGGGATGGCATGCCCTTTAGGTTGTCTATACGCTTAGGTGAATTTAAGAATGGCATCATTAGCAAATAGAATCATCCTTCTGAAGCGCTCTAGCCATATTTCTTTCTCGATCACTTGCTCTTCATGGCGAGTCTCCCACAATTGAACCTTTTAGCTTGATGGTTGAGCTATTCAATTAAATTTTGTACCGCTATTCCATTATTACTCTTGACACTGGTCACCTCCCTCATCTTTTCTTCTAGCCGTTTAACGAGGATATCAATTTCTCGTTAGAGGTCATTAAGAGACTTGAGTTCTTCCACCTGCCTCATCATGGCGTCCTTTTCCTTAACAACCTTTAACAATTGAGTTTGATAATTGAGGGCCTTCTTATTGCTTTCTTCAGTCCGTTTTTGAATCCTCCTTACGGTGTCTTTTAACTTATCATTTTCCTTCTTCAATCTTTTCAACTTGATGTTCGTCTCTGACTCTTTTCTCCTTTTTGCTTTCTCGTCTTCTTGCGACTTGGCTAAGCTTTCCAAGTACCTTTTGCTTAATTCCTCCAAGTTCTACAACTCAGCCTTTTTACCTTCTAATTGCTTGGCTAGACATTCATTAACCTCTTGTAGGTCGTTACTCAATAAGGGGTTACGAGGTCCCAGGGGTGGATAGGTCTTACTGGTCCTTTTCTTGAGCTAAGCCTCGTATCCTTTCGTGGTTGCCATGGCATGCTTCCCTAACTCGAACCTCCCCTTACACACTACATGGCTCCATGCATCCTTTATCTTATGGATCATTTCCACTTTCAGCGAATCACTGTAGTAGAAATTAACTCTTGGCATATGGGAATGTTAAGGAAATTTTTGCAGCAGTAAATGATATCCTCGCTTTCCCACCAAGAGAGCTTCCACTAAATGGTGGTATCTTCAAGTTCTTTTATCTATTCGATCTACTTATTGCGGTTCATTTTTACTTATAGTGGAATTGATCTTTCGCGACATGGATAATCTCAGATCAGGTGATGAATGGTATCAAATCTCGTACCGAGCTAATATTCCCTGCCACAAACATGATTAACCCACCATATATTCAACAACAGCAAACAACACTTCAACTTTCTTTTCTTTTCTCTATGGCAAAAACTTAATGTAAGAAACGTTTCCACTAGAAGCACTGGTACTGGATTCAAACGATGATTTTTTACCATCCACAAGTCACTTACTGCTGCCAGATCAACTATTCCTACAACTGATGGAAATAATATTAACCCATATACTGCCAGGGCAAGGACTCTTCTAAAAACAACCCAATTCCCGTTCTCAACTAATGCGTCCAACCTTTTCTCTAAATATTTCTTGGATAAACCTTATGTTGCCCCAGAGCGGCATAACTATAGTCGTGTAGGTTCCTCCCCTAAAATTTAGGCTACCACGCGCTTGGAAGGGAGATGTCCAAGGTACAGGTAGATGGGGGTGTCTCTGGTAATAGGCATTTTCATCAAGCCCTTGTATTCTTCTAACGTGGGTGCAAGCTGGAAGGTTAGAAACGTGAAACATCTCAATGAATCGTCCCAATGTTAGGCTAAGGCTACAAGCGCATTGGGTTAGGTAGGGATTGATAGTAAATCTAAGATGTCTCCATAATCATTTTGAAAATGGCAGAGTTGCTCCCCTTTAAGTTTCCCACTCATAATGATTAAGCTATGAACTGATTCAACTTCTACCTTCACTTTAACTCTTTTCCCAATCGAGGCTATTCCTGTTGGACTTGTGTCTTGAGGTTGTATGGCGTTCGATGAGTCTAACATATCTTTATGCCAGTCAATGAAAATGACAATTCGTGCTGTAACAAGTCAATTAGTTAGAAACAAAATGAAATGGGCACATAACTTATTCAATCAATAAATTACTTAACACTTTATCTACTATTAATCACCAAGAGCCTTATTGATTCAATGGGAATAATAGATATAGCTCTCAACCCAAGGAGAAGTAGGTCCTTATGTGGACGAGGCTTAAATAAGTGAACCAAATAATTCATTGATACATTTTCACAAAAATTATTGATTTTGAAGGTTCCCAACTCCATGGATACACCATTAGGCCAAACTTCCCACACAGATAAAGCTTTCAATTTTAACTCATTGCATTTGGCTAGTAATGTATCGAATAGAGACATTGTGACAATTAAGCCCACATAAAAAAAATTAAAAAAAAAAACATGTAATCATGCCATGAATGATGAGACAACATTCAAAGTGAGAATGAAATATGCCTCCTTGGTGTCCTAACCCAGGTTAACCCTAAGTGAAAGAATGATACCTAAAGACGATAGGCCCTATAAAGACTATCTATTAAGTTCGGTCTATTAACATGTATAGTTTTGAGGGTAGGTCTAACGTCTTAAAGGATTACTGGTTCCCAAATTGCCCTTACTCAAAAAAGTGAGGATCTCACGACATGAATTAGACTAAAAGAGGATAAAGTCCTACTCCAGTCAAATCCACATAATGAGGTACAACCTGAGCGAGGTCTTTACGGTAATCTCTGGAAGCGAGAAGCTTTATAGAAAAACTAATATAAACCTCTACTAATCTAAGGCAATCGAGGACCTGGGTATAGAGCCCAAAAGGTGTGTGAGGTACAATGTTAGTGTGCTTAATGTACGACGAGAGCATATAAACCTCTGAACCGATAATTTACCCCACCCTCATCTGTCAAATAGATAAACTGTAAGAGAAGCCAATAACTTACAATACAAATAGGGGTTGTCTACCCTAAGGTTTTATTCCGTATGTTATCTATCTTGATAAATATATCATAAACAAACTATATATAATGTATGAGACACTATACACATGCTATATAACTAAATGAGAGAAATATACCTAAAAATGATAAAAACAAATAAATAACAAATACTTGGGGACATAAGTCATATCATACAACCCACGAAGAAACAACCAACAAAAACAAAGAAAAATAAACAACTAAAACAATAAAAACACAATAATGGTAATCAAGATAACAGAAGGTCATATTATCTCATCTGACTAGTTAAATAGGCTTGACACTCAAAATATCCTCAGTGGAGTTGCTAAACTGTTGTAACCAACCTTTCAATGGAGAATGAATAAAAATTGTTTAAAATTGATTTTCAAAATTAATCTTGAAAATTAATTTATTAGAGTCGCCACCAAAATTTTAAATAGAAAAATTTGAAAAACCAATTTAAAAACAAAAAGAAGAGCCACGGTAGTCTGCAAAAACAAATATGGGTTTGGGAGTCTATTTAAGTGTGGAGAAGGTATTAGGCACCCCACAACACCCGTCTATAAGGACGACTACCTTAAACTAATCAATTGAAATAGAATATGACCTTAAATTTATCTCAGTTACCTTTTTATTGACATGTATGCTCATTAGATAAAGAAGACAAAAACAACAATAGTGATAGCAAACAAATAGATATTTACAAAGGGCGGACTTGACCTAGGATGAGAACAGGAGAGTTTAAATTAAACAAGATTTTGTAAACAAAATGGGATTGAGATTTTGATTTATGTGTTTTAATTTACAACAATCTGATTAATCTAGCTCTCTTGATCTCTTCACTTTTCTTTTTTTATTTTTTTTTATTTTAACCTTTATTTTGAAATTTAAATGAAATGATTATGGGATAAGATTTATAGGATTTTTGGGAGTTTATGTGTTTTTGGAATTGAAATGTAATTATAATGAAAGGAATATTTTTGAATTTATTTATTTTTTAGGATTTTCAAAATTGAAATTTATCGTTGAAATTAGGACAAAAATAAAACCATTTTTCATATATTTGAATTTATATGTTTTTTTAGATTTTTGGATTTTTCTAATTTTGAAGGTGAGATTATGATTAATGGGATTTTTAATTAATAATTCAATTTTTTATTTTATATATATGTATTCTATTAGAATTTATTCTAAACTTTAAACTATAATGGAAAAATATTTTTATGGTTTTGAATTTATAATCTTCGTATTAATTGTTACTTTTTGAAATTTTAATTTATTTTAATACTTAAAGTAAAACTAGATTTAAGAAAAATATTCTTAGAATTTATAGTTCCATGATAGGTAGGGTAAACCTCTCTATTTTTTTAACTAATTCATCTCAATATCTCAAAGGTTAATTTTTGAAACTTGAGGAGACTCAAGGTCTCACACAGTCTTTACTAACTATCTTTTAGGTGCCTGAGAAGACAAGCAATCTCACGCGGGATCCCAAAACATGGAATAAAACATTTGAAAAATCTCGGGATTTTATTTTCACATTTTTTTAAAGATTTTGAAATTAAAATTCTTTTAGTCTTGTTTTAATAGGATCGATTCTCTGGAGCCTACGGAGACCCAAGTCCCACATGGCACTTTTAATTAATTAAATTTTATCAAACCCTGACTTAATCATTTTGTAAATAATAGAAAATATTTAATTAAATATTTATTTTTTCATTATTATTTATCTATTTATTTATTTATTTATTTATTTTTTATTATTATTATTATTATTATTATTATTATTATTATTATTTAACAAGCATGCACTAATTTTCGGGATCTATGGAGATTAAAATCTCACACGACCCTAAGCACTCAAGGAGAATAATATCCTCAGACGATGATTTTATAAATAATGGAAAATATATAGTTAAAGTATTTATTTTTGCATCATTATTATTTTTAAAATAAGTATGTACTAACTTTCGGGGTTTATGGACATTAAAATCTCACACGACTCCTAAACACTTGAGGAAAATAATATTCTCACACGATGACTTTCTTAAAACCTTACTTATGGAACCAAGATGTAACAAAAAGAAAATAAATAAATGAAGTAACAATAAATAATAATTAAAGGCCCAAACAAAAATATATATATATATATATATATAAGACACCATGCACAAACTAGAGAACACGATCTTGGACGTGGAAAGAAAGAAAAACATATGGTGCATGCAACTCACCTCGCTTCTTCTTAGCCTCTCACCCCTCACCGTCAGTTCTCTTTCTCTGAAGCTTCTCTAATGGCCCTTCTCTTCTTATTTGACTTTGCTTCTCTCTCTCTCTCTTCGGCCCACCGTGATTCCTCCTCTCTCTCCTTTATTTTGGTTTCTCTTTCTTGGTTTCTAGGATTCTTCACGGACCCTTCAGCAGCTTCTCCTTCCTTACCTTAATTCCCACAAAAGCATCTCAGCTCAGCCTTGCTCTGTGTCTCCCTCCGACAGCTTTCTTTTCCACCTTTCTTTATCTACTTCTTTCTCTCTCTTCGGCCCACCATGGGTACCTCTGTTAAGCCCTGTTTTGGGTTGCCAAAATAGAGTATTTTCCTCCCCTTTCTTCTTCTCCTCAATTGGCTTTCGGTTTCGTTCTTTCTCAGCTTGCTTTCAGTCTCGTTTTTTTCTCTGCTTCAGCTTAATTTTGCTCCTTCTCAACTTCAGCTCAGTCCCTCACCACTTCTCAGTTTGTTCGTCTTAACTTTCTCACTCTTTACTCAGTTTGCTTCTCGTGGTAGGTCTCGGTTATGCTCGTCTCGTGCCCTCAGTTATGCTCGTCTCGTGTCCTTGGTTCTACTTATCTCAGTGTTCCTCGGTTCTGCTTGTCTTGTGCCCTCGGTTCTGCTCGTCTCGTTTTCAATTCCATTTTGCTTTTTATTGGTTAATTGTTTAATTAATCAATTAATTAATTTTTATTTTGACCATCCTTATTTATTTATTTATGAGATGGGGTGTTTACAATCCTCCTCCCCAAACAAATTCTCTAATTCGGTGGTGTCCCATATATACGTATATGGAGATAAAAGGATCACTACCTTATCTTTACTATCACCAAGGCTATGAATGTCACTAGGGATAAAGTGGCCCTTATGGGGTAGCTAAGGCCAATCCAAATCTGAATAGTTAGCCCATCCTCTATCACATACCCCGTTTTAAAAGTGAGATTGCTAACTAAACACTCCCCTACATAAAGCTTAGATTGCAACCCAATCGAAGGACCATAACTCCTATATGGGAAATATTTTGATTTAAGAACTTGATAAGCAAGAGTGTTGTAAGTCAAGCTAAGTCTCCAGCCTTACTTGCTAAGCATGGCCATATTAAAACAATGTAAGTTATAGAATCCTATGTCTCCTTCCCTTTTATTACCACTCATCCTTTCCTAAGAAAGTCATCTTACTCCTTTATTTTTTCCCTGGTTCAAACCCTACAAAAAGGAATTCATCATCATTTGAAGTTCATCACATAAGGATGCAGGGATCAAGAAGACATTTATGCTAAAACTAGGAACTACTCAAGCCACTGACTTTAAGAGGACCTCATTCCCTACACGTGATAAGAATATATTCTTTTAATTCTACAATTTATCCCAAAGTTTATCCCTAAGGAAAGCAATTATGGATTTTTTGCTCTTTCCAATAAGGGAAGTTAACCCTAGGTATCTACCGTGGTTGACGAGGGTGTAAATATCAACTGTATTGCAAATTACATTTCTAATATCATTTTTGACATTTGTGCTAAAGAAGATTCCAGACTTCTTAAAGTAAGTTTATAGCTTGTCCGAAAACCTACTCATAAATATTGAGAATCTCTTTAATACTTCTACACTCTTGTACAGAAGCTTCACAAAAAAAGACAAAAAAAAAAAAAGAATCATCAGCAAATAAGAGATAGGAGACACAAGGCCCTCTTCTATTAGCTTCACAACCATGTATAATGCCCTTTTGTTCAGCCATTTTAAAGAGAGTAGAAAGACCTACCACACATAAATAAAAAAAGTAGGAAGATAGTGGGTCTCCATGGCTAAAGCCCATTTGAGGAGAAATGGGGTTAATCACATCTTCGTTCAACATATAGGAGTATTTGACATTATGCACACATTGCATTATTCAATCAATCTACTTAATATCAAAGCACATTCTTTTTATCATTTATTTGAGAAAACATTAATTCGCCCTATCAAAAGTCTTACTACATATATTTTTATGGCTACAAAACCCTTATTACCTCTTGTCTTTCTCTTTATGGAGTGGATGAGCTCAAATTACTTTTTTTAAATTATTGACATGTAATGATTGTATTTAAAAGCACACCATTCAAAATTTTAAGAACATTATGTCCTACGCAAAACTTCAATGAAAGTTCATCTTATTTTTTGTATTCAATATTTAAATATATAAATAAGAATAGCATATCAACTTAATAAACACTTGTCTTCATTCATTTAACATTGAATAACATCCCGTTAATCAAATAATTGTGCGCACAATCATGTGAGTAAGATAATGACCAAATGTACAGTTAATTTAGAAGGACTTTAGATTATGAAAATGGAATTAAATGTACTTTGCAAAAGTGTACCTTTGAATAACATCATGTTGCATGTTGGCGTTGTAAAGGCAAAAGCATTGCTTTTACGCTGGCATTAAATTAATGAGAAGTGGGCCCCACGGAATGTAATCGTCACGCTCCTCTTTTTCTTACTTTCTGTCCCGCTCACTAGAATTTTCTAGCTCGCTTTTCCATTAGAATTAAATTCATTTAAATAAGAAAATACTTAAATTGTTAATTTACCTTTTATTCACACTCCTAATTAATACATTTAATATATTAAGAATAATTTTTTAAATTATACTTTAAAATTCAATATATTTATTTCTAAAAGTTTTCCTTCTAATGTTAAATTATTCCTTATTCAAACAGACGTTTAGGGGCTTTTCTCCAGTTCATCTTTCTCTCTCACTATATTTAGGGATCTATGTTCTAAATAATTAATATAGTGGCATGACAATGTACGAAAATGTATGAATTTTTTAAAATAAATTTTTTAATATAAATTAAATTGCAGGAAAATTGTATATTTTATAAATATTTAAAATTAATTAAGCTCATATTATCTCACTTGCTTCATAATTTTTTTATATTACAATTTGTATTTATATTCTATTTTATCTTTATGTTAACCTAAAAAAACCTATAGTTTTGTAACCATTGATTAGGAGGCCCCAAATTATAAGTATATACTATAACAGATATAAATTTGATTAAAAAATTTAATGGATCAAATAATTTGTTTTTTGATAATCAATTATGTGTAATGTAAAAAGTAAGTAATAGGATGTGTAGTAAAATTCTTCTCTCAATTCATGTCATAGTTTATGTGAGTGTTTTCTCGTTAAAAAAATAGAAAGTATTAATAATTCATTTTAAATAAATTTAAAGTCAATCTCCATTGAACATCTAGCAATTCACCATTTTTTCCAGACATTGTATAAAAGTGTTCTTTGGTTCATTAGCTGATGTTTAAAAGATAGTATATTATAAATAATAAATAATGATTAATATTAATATTAAATATTACATATGATATTTTCTCTGAATTTTATATATTTTTTAGAGAATTAAAAACTCCCATTAAATTTTAATCACTCACAATTAGTCTTATTTATGTTTAAAACATAAAAAAATTCTACCTTAATTAATTCATATTGTATAATGTACTTTGAACATTATTATTTGATATATTACTTGAGGCTCTTTTGTAATTAGCATGACAAAAAAATTTTTATCCTAATATTAGTAGAGTTTCCTTAAAATTAACAGTTTTAAAAATGAAATAAATAGAGGGGCAATACTACTGAGAATGTAGAATGTAAACATTTAATAAATTATATTTTATTCTAAAAATTCAGGAATTATTTTTTTAATTGCCATAGATAAATGTGGGCTCAATTCTAGTTAGTAAAAGTTCAAAAACAAAAAACCAAGGAAGTAAAAGAAAAGGTCGAAAAACAGAGCACGCGCGCGAGGTGGTTCGTTAGGACTTGGACCACCTAGGAAGAGGAGACCTAAGGTATACACTTTCCGAAATTTTCATGTAGGCCCCTCAAAATATAATTTATACGAATTCAGCCCCTTCTCGACCATCTTGTGTTGTGGGGTAGCCGAGCCACTGACAAACGGCTAATTACGAGGTTCACACTTTACTCGCCAATTTATCGCTCTCTTTTCTTCACGTTTCGTGAGATTTACCATCCGCCTACGTAGCTGTGTCCAGAAATTCTTAAATATGTATAACAATTAGATTAATTATGGGTTCTCACTTTTATATTTCAAGATAAATTATTTGTATTAATTTAGTTCCTTATAATTATTATTTTTTTGTAAATTTAATTCTTTAATAATAAATTAATAAAACAATATAGGGTTTAATATTTTGTATAAATTTAATTTCTTATTAATTCATAACTAATAAATTGATAAAACGATATAGGGAGTAACATTTTGTGCAAATCTGATTTGTGATTAATCCCTAATTAATAAATTCATAAATAATTGAATGATTAGTTTTAAACAAAATAAAAATTTGTAAGAAATTAATTTAATATAGTAAAAAACCAAATGGTTACAAAATATAAAAATGAAAGGCAAATGTAATACTTTTCTCGATATTACATTATTTATAAATTATAAGTAAAAGGTTAAATAGTAAAAGTATATCTCATACAAACATTGATATATATTACATTATTTAGAATTTTTCATTTATCTCCCTATGCATATTTAGGTATGGTAATAGGTTTCCAAATCTAAAGATTGCATGGAAATTGTCATGTTTGAAGATTTGCATGTGAAAAATTTTTCTTTGAGAGATTGGAAATGGTAGCAAAACTCTCCTCGAATGGAATTTAAAGATGGGGATAGAGATCATATCCCTTTGTCTTGTGGGTTTTTGTCCTGCCCAATTGTATATAAATATTTATTATATATATATATACTAATTTTTATATTTTTTATATTTCACTTGTTATTTATAGTTATAATAATTAAAATTTTAAAAATAATTTAACTTAAAAAATAATTTCACTTATTACATATTAGTCTTCTATTTTTTTAAAACTTGAATGATATAGTGCGATTATTTATAAAATATTTTAGAACTGCGATTACATTATAATGGAGAATATAAAGTTAATAATAAAAAAAATAATATTAATTATTTGTAAATTAATATTAAAGATAAATATAGAAATTAAAATTATTTGAATGGTTTTATTTTAAATTTAATTATGTTTTTGTTAAGTTTTTTCTCATAATTAACTTACTTTATTTAGAGTTATTTATTATATTTTATAAAAACTTGTTATTTAAAAATTTGTAATTTTTATAAACTTAATTAAAATTGGTTAAATAATATAAACAAGAAGCCTAAACTTTAAATATAAATTATATATATTTATATTATTTATTTATTTTTTAATTTTTATAAAAAATTTAATGTCTCTATAAAATTTTGCATCTTTATAAAAAATGGAAAAAAAAAATTCTCACCAATTTGAAGAGTTGGAAAGAAAATGGGGAATAAAATCTCCCTGCCTCAGCCCGTAAACCTGTTATCCTGTATTTGGAAGAAGTAGTAACATTCACAGCGGGTCGCCGTGGGGTCCACTGGACAGGAGATTGAGGTACATTGTATGTTTAATTATTTAGGCTAAATCTATGTTGATGTAATGTTATTTTATTTTCCCTGCACGAAATTAATTTATTAATTATATATTTAATAAGTCAATGTTTAAATTAAATTATGCTTACTCAATTATCAATCTCTCCATAATAGTCAGAGAACAAATATTGATGTGAAACAATTATTTATATGAATATAATTACTAATATTATGATACAAATGTTTAAATTTAAGAAAAATTAAACCATTTAAAATAAAAAAAATTTTACTTATAAATTATTATAATATTAGATTCGTGTGGATAATTTATAAAATCATGTTACTGAAATTTAAGTTCAAAATTTGATAAATTACAATTAAGAATCACAAGTTTAAATTACTTATAAAATATTTAAAAATTTAAAATTATCTTAAAGGAATTAAGTACTAGTTTTTTTTTTTACTCGAAAGGATTCTAAATTAAAATTTTGAGGGCATATAATAGAAAATAGGGTTGCAAGATTCCCAGCACATAGTTCTTTAGAGTGAAAAAAATTGGTTATTGAATCTTTTAAAATAATTTGAAATCTTAATATCTTTCATAATAAATATCCTAAATTTATGATACTTAACTAATTTTTTTTAAAAGAAATTTAATAAAACATTAAAACCTTTCATTGTCGAACTATATTTAGTGGGAGTTGTGCGGATGACTTTTGAGTACTAGTTTAATTTTTCCTTATCATCAAGAAAATTATATTTAGTGGCTTTAGTTATGTAACTCCACATAATTAAAGCCATCTAGTTGCACACTCCTAGATATAAATGTTACATTTAGCTATTGTTATAATAATAATAATACAATTAATCAGACGACAGCCAGTAATTGATTATGAGTAATAATTCTACACAATTTAAAACAGCCACTAACATTGATATTGTCGTGTAAGTTACTAATTGTGGCAATATTCCATAATTGTTGGATTTATGATATTTAATGATTTATTCTCCATGTTGTAGTGATTAAAAAAAAAAAACAAATATAAAAGAAAATGGGTAATATAGAGTGATTGAAAAATGAGGAGCACAAAGAGGACATAATCATGATAATGTCCCCCTAACGGTTCAGAGGCAAAAGAGTATAATCATCACTGTTCATTTCGTGTTTGTTAAGTACTCTCTGTCTGTTCACTACTCCACCAAATTCCATGTCCAAAAAATAATAATAATTATATAATTACTTTTTAAAAGTGTGTCATTATAGATAATTATTTTTATAATTAATTTATTTAAGTGGACATCCTATGAGCAATATGTTTGGAGAATGTTACTTGCACAAAAAATTGTTAATTTTAATATATATTTTATTATCTTTGTGACTTAAAATGCATTGATTTTTTGACATAAAATTAATCTTAGTAATTTTATTTCTTAAAAATTAAAACAATGAAAAATTATATAACTTCCTATTCTTTGTCATGTAATAATTAGAAGGTTCTATAATTATTTATATTGATGTACATTTATATTTTCATTTTATGTACACATTTCAAAGATTATTTCTGAATGAATAAAACTGTGGAATTACTATGAATAGTGTGTTTTACGTTAGAAACATTATTAATTGACATAACAAAACAAAAAACTTCAATTTATTGTCACGTTGTGATGCCTTTATTAAATTATTATACAAAAAAAGAATATATTCCAAAGACCTGAGTCTACAGGTATGAGCTATGAAATATTTAATGTGAATATGAAAAGATGTGTCATGCATTTTTCTGGTTTAGGAAAAGAGAAGAAGATAGCGTCCTTCGCTCATCACGAGCCAGCAAATGCCTTCTTTCTGGATTATGGACCACGCCAAATTAGCGCGAAATTGGCACAGTCATACTCGCGTACGGGTCTCAATTTCTCATCTCTCTCGTTCTCACTCTCAGTCAGTCTCACCAACCTTCTTTTCCTTTTCCTTTGCTTTTTCGTTTCGGCTAATAATGTATCACCCCGAGGTCTTCGTAAGCTGAACCCTTTTCCATCCTTCAACACTTCGTTTTCTTCCCCGTCGCTGTTCGTTAACGCTTTCATTATCTCTTTCTTTAACTCCTTTCTCTTTCTCTGGCTTTCTCGTCATTTTGTCTTCTGCTACAGAAATAAAGGGAATCTCCACTGTTCTTCTTCTTCTTCAATCTTCATCTTCCTTAGTATCCTTGATTTGCTCCAACGGTCACTAAGTTGGAGATGCTTCCTTTGGTTTCTTTGCTTCTTCTTCTCTGCAACCATCTTTCACCTGTGACTTCTCTAAATGCCGAAGGCTCTGTTCTTTTGGCTCTTAAGCAGTCCATCACAGACCCAGAAGGCTCTATGAGTAACTGGAATTCTTCTGATGAAACCCCTTGTTCGTGGAATGGGGTTACATGCAAGGAACAGATTGTTGTGTCCATTAGTATTCCAAAGAGGAAGCTTTATGGCTTCCTTCCTTCTTCTCTGGGATCTCTGTCTCAGCTTCGCCATGTAAATTTCAGGAACAACAAGCTCTTTGGGAGGTTGCCTCCAGAGCTATTTGAAGCACAGGGACTGCAAAGTTTGGTACTTTATGGCAATTCCTTTTCCGGGTCTGTTCCAAAAGAGATTGGGAAGCTCAGGTACCTTCAAACCTTAGATTTATCACAAAATTTTTTCAATGGGTCTTTACCTGCTGCGATTGTTCAATGCAAGAGACTCAAAACACTTGTTCTGAGTCGAAACAATTTCACGGGTCCTCTTCCAGATCGATTTGGCACTGATTTGTTCTCCCTGGAGAAACTTGACCTTTCTTTCAATTACTTAAATGGTTCAATCCCTAGTGGCATGGGGAATCTCTCAAACCTACAGGGAACTGTAGATTTATCTCATAATCATTTTAGTGGTTCAATACCACCCAGCCTTGGTAATTTGCCTGAGAAGGTTTATATTGATCTTACTTTCAACAATTTGAGTGGTGCAATACCACAAAATGGTGCTTTGATGAACAGAGGACCGACAGCCTTTATAGGCAACCCTGGTCTCTGTGGGCCTCCTTTGAAGAACGCGTGTTCTTCTGAAACTCCAGGTGCTAGCTCACCTTCCTCATTTCCATTTCTGCCAGACAACTACCCACCTCAGGATTCTGATAATGCTTTCCGGAGAAGTGAGAAAACCAAAGGGTTAAGTAAGGGTGCTATTATAGGCATTGTTGTAGGTGATATAGTTGGAATTTGCCTCTTGGGTTTGCTGTTCTCTTACTGCTACTCAAGGGTCTGTGGTCTTAATCAGGATAATGATGAAGCCGGTTTTGAGAAGGGAGGAAAAGGAAGGAGGAAAGAGTGTTTGTGCTTCAGAAAGGATGAATCCGAGACCTTTTCCGAGAATGTCGAACAATATGATCTTGTCCCATTGGATACCCAAGTGGCCTTTGATTTAGATGAGCTTCTCAAAGCTTCAGCTTTTGTTTTGGGAAAGAGTGGAATAGGCATTGTCTACAAAGTGGTGCTTGATGATGGGCTTACTTTAGCTGTGAGAAGATTGGGGGAAGGTGGTTCTCAAAGGTTTAAAGAATTCCAGACAGAAGTGGAAGCGATCGGAAAATTAAGGCACCCTAACATTGTTACCCTTAGAGCCTATTACTGGTCTGTTGATGAGAAGCTTCTCATCTATGATTATATACCCAATGGAAGCCTTGCTACAGCAATTCATGGTAAGTTACTAGTTTCTCTCTTCTTCTCTTTAAGTAATCTTACCTATTGTTCATTTGTGTCAATGACTGTTTCAATTTAAAAGTTTAAGCTGCTAAGTAAATATTTATGAATAATTATATAATTATCTCTAACAATTTGATTGTTTGGTTTCATTCAATGTCATCAGGGAAGGCTGGACTTGTTGCATTCACGCCTCTGTCTTGGTCAATGCGGCTGAAAATCATGAAAGGGATTGCGAAAGGATTGGTCTACCTGCACGAGTTCAGCCCTAAAAAATATGTCCATGGAGATCTAAAGCCAAGTAACATATTGCTTGGGCATAACATGGAACCCCACATTTCTGATTTTGGACTTGGAAGACTTGCAAATATTGCTGGAGGGTCTCCAACCATGCAATCCAATCGAGTCGCTGCTGAGAAACCCCATGAAAGACAAAAGAGCTTATCTGCATCAGAAGTCGCAACTAATGTTTTGGGAACTGGTTATCAGGCTCCAGAAGCACTGAAAGTGGTGAAGCCATCACAAAAGTGGGATGTTTATTCATATGGTGTGATTTTACTGGAGATGATTACAGGAAGATTGCCCATTGTCCAAGTAGGTAACTCAGAAATGGACCTTGTCCAGTGGATTCAGTTCTGCATTGAGGAAAAGAAGCCACTCTCAGATGTGATAGACCCATATTTGCCAGAAGATGCAGATAAGGAAGAGGAGATTATTGCCGTTTTGAAGATTGCAATAGCTTGTGTCCATAGCAGCCCCGAGAAGAGACCGACAATGAGGCATGTTCTTGATGCTTTGGATAGGTTGTCCATTTCTTCTGACTGAGAAATTTTAGGAATAATCTGTGAATGAATTGTGAACCCAGTTCATTTGTGAAGCTTTATGTTTTGGTCATGTTTAACGGTTTCAAGCTTAGATCTGTCGGAGAGTTTCACTATAAGTATGACCCCTTGGTGTAATTGAAGAACTAGAAGAGAATGATGAAGCAGTTTGTTTGAGACAATGCAATCTAAACATTCTCCTCATTGTTATTTGCCATTATGAAGAAACTGCTTTCCTATAAATTCTTACACACACAATGCTGTAAGAAGTCAATAAAAACTCAATAAAATGCTGTAGAAAAAATCAATAAAAACTCAAAAGAAACTAGTGTATTAATGAATCTTACCATAAAAAACACCAACTTTTGCGAGTTGTTATTTACTCCTTACTCTTACGCCTATTTTTAGTATAAAAAGTGCCTCTAAGAATTGTCTGTTTTGCTTGTGCTACAGTTTGAGCGTGCTTTGAGAGGCTGGCTTCTTCTTCTTTACTTAGCTTTCATTTTATCTGAAGAAGGAAAATCGTGGAGCGCCCTATTCTTCCTATAACCCTTGTGACCCAAAAGAATAAAATAAAGTAAAAAAGGGATGACTCTGAAGAAAAATTATATAAGTGTGGGACTGAGTGTTTTCCATAATGGTTAAATGATTTGACGTCTTATTCTTGAGCTCTGAATGATTATCGTAATTGGGTAAACGTGTATAGTTCATGGTTTCTGACCATTCTTTTATTCCTTTTAGCACTGCTTTGAACCATTAAAGCATTTGTTATCCGACAAAGAATGCTTTATTGTTTGCCATGCCTTAGCTTTGGGTTAACCTTCTTTCTTGACCTCTTATCAGTCAAAGTTTTTAAGATTGTTTCAGTGAAACAATAAGAAAAGACTATAAAAAATTGAGTAAAAATCTCTGACACCCTTGGTTTCTTGGTTTCTCATTATCATCTATTCGATTTAAATGTTGAATATTTTTTTCAAAACTAAACTACATATGAATAGGAAAATCTATCGAGATATATATATTTATCATCATTTATAAAATGTAATCACACAAGAGACCTCAAATATAAAACTTTTTTCAATTTTAAATATAAAAGCTGATGTCATTTGAGCTATCAACTAGTGAAAATTCAATCCTAATTGTCGATATATGTACATTGTATTGCACTTAAAAATAGCTCGTAAATAGATTATCTCAGAAAAAAAATCAACATATTTACTTATTATCAACGTAGTTTTAGTTCTAATAAATTTTTACTTACAGGAGTTAGATTTAAACCATAGAAGATTAAGAAACGAAGTATTAAAACTTGCTTCTTATAAACAGAGTTTCTGCTCATTATTTAAGTGCTTATATGGTTAAGATAGAACAGAAAAAGCAAAACCCAAACTTTCTAACTTTTTTTCCAGACTACCAAACACTGAGGTGGATAACTTGTAAAATTTACAAACAAGATGTGGGACCCCACATTCTCATAATTTAGGAAATCGTTGGACTTTGGGATAGCCAAACCATGCGGCGCAAATTTAGGAGAAATGGACTCCAGCAACCTCTGAGAGAATTCTTGGCTGTCATTTGTATTTAACTATAATTTCTACTTGATTCACCTTTCTATGAATGTCAATGCTTCAATGTTCAAAATAACATCAACAGTGGGACACAGTTGTTTTATTCCTTTATTAGAAACTGTCCCTGTCCGCCATCTCATAAAAGAGAAAACCCAAACCTTTCAGATACTAAACAAACGTTTGAAGCCTTTTCATCCTCTTGCTTACAAGTAACAAACAGCTTCATGATGTGGGGGGGTTCACACTTCACACCTCACAAGAATGTTAGACTAGAATAGATTTAGTGAATTTGTTTTTTTTTTTTTTTCTATTTTAGATAATTTGATGTAATTATATTTACTTAAAATTTTGTGGGTTTTTTTTTTTTTAAAATTCTGAGACAGTGGCAGGAGACATGTCAATGTCTTATTTAAAAGTGAAAACAACTGGAGACAATATTTTTTTTGCCATATTAACATTGAATTTGAGAGAAAACAGAGAACAATTATTATCTCCATTGCAAAACATTAACAGAAAGACTGGAAGTTAGAAAATGAAATCTGTTATGTGATTGGTAACAGAAAGATTGATCATCACTTTTGATTTTTCCATCAAGGACTTACTTTATTGTCTGAGCTACCATGTGCATTCTAGCTGAGCTGAATCCATCAAGTGTTATGGGGACACCTAACTCAATGAATGATTCTCAAAATAAGATTTCACTTTCTATATCTAAAGCGAAGTTGAAGGACAGATAGGTAGAGGTATAAATTTGCAGCATTAGATTTCAATTTGTGTACAGTATATATGTATATGAAAACCCTTGGGAATAATTGAGCCATTTGAATTTTGAGCAATGGTATTGAACACTCTGGCACATCGTTATCTTCATATCAATATTTTCAATGTTCGGAGACATTCATAATGTCTGTATTTGAGATATTGATTACAAAATGCTTGATGACATTTAAGACACTTGGATGCATCTTATGGTTGTGATATTCACAAAATCTTGATTTGATGGACATGAAGAAAAATGCCTTGCTCCTTATACTAATCTTATTCATTATTTGAAATTTGAGTCATTCTTAGTGTTATACACTTGTCCATGCGGATCATTTTAGGACAATGAATGCTTTGAGAGTTAATATGTGCAGGATATGATTAATTCTTTATACAACTCTTATTCTCACGTTGTAGCAAGCTGAAGAATTTGAAAGTTGAATTTTTAATGGAATCTTTCTACAGGTTCTTTAGCTCGTAAAATTTTAGTTAGATTTGGCTTACTAAGATAAGTAGATCATGCTGATTATAAAAAGACATACACACATATCAATAGTACTTTGAACGGGACCCACCTCTAGTATCTCTTAGTGATTAACTTAGTCTCTATATATTTTAAGCATTGGAATCTATTAATGAATCTCTTGAAGTTCGAACACTAAATTGTGATCACAAAAAAGTCATTTCCATTGATACTGGCAATTTTAGTTTTAGCATAAGTCCACTGGTGGTGTGGAAACATGAGGAAAGACAGAAAAACTAGGTGTAGCTAGATGTGCAGGAATCAAAAGCTGCATTCTTTCTTGTAATCCTCATCCTCTTCACGTTTTCGACAAACCCTCTGTGTCAAAATGACAGAAAATAAGTGAGAGAAAATAAACTTAATATAGAAATGCAGTTCAAAATGGCGAAAAGAAAAAAAATCTTAACATAGAACGCAGAAATATGGTAACTCAAACAAGACAGAGAGGAAAAGGGAACCTACTTCCATGGAACATCACCTACAGTTCTCCAATTATCTTCTCTGTCCTTGTATAACAGTGAATACTCTGATCCAGATTGGAACAATTTTAAACCAGAAACCGACTTGCTTCCTGAATGGTACAAGATGTTAACAAACAGTACTAGTAAAGATCAAGACTAGATAGCTTCTAAAAAAAATTTTACGTTCTGTAGAATCGGTTTATAAAAGATTTATAGACCAGCTCACTTGTAAATAGATACAGAAACATATAAGTTTTATGTTTTACTGAAAATTGTATTGACATATTAATGTGCCATTTTATGATTGATTCGGTCTATTTTCTTTTATAAACCAGGCTTCTAAAAATTTTTTGGTCTCCCAGTTTATAATAGACAAATAGAATAGACCAGACTAATCATAAAGAGACAAGACAAGTAAAATATCTCATCTGTATTTTTCAATGGATCCAATGTGCTTAAATATTAATTTATAATCAACTTAGTCCACCTAAAAATATCTCTAAAATTCATGAAAGAGAGCATTAATGGCTATGCCTACCAAACATGTTTTCTAACTGGTTTGCAAGACTTGGGTAGCCATCATGTTCAAGGACACAGATTTTTCTGCCAACAGTAATCCCATCCATGTTAACCTTCACATAAGCCCACCTATCATTGCTCTGTACACCCTCTAGCTCTTCATCAAAGTTTTCTGGGACAGATCTAGAATGCATTGTGCTTGGGCTCTTGAGGTTGAGATTAGACTGTGGCCAATCCATAAGGTCATCATATCCCCTCAGAGTTAACACTGAACTCAAAACACAATCACATGAGTCTCATATAGCAGCAAATTGATTTGAGAAAATAAGGGATTAGAAGTAAAAAAATATAGGGAATCACTGGCAAGAATCAACTGAAGACCCATTGGTCATTGCAGCTTGATCTTACCAATTGAGCCAATTTCTAATAAACAAAGGATTGTTGAAGACATACAGTTGTTAGAAGAATGATAAGCTTCAGGCTGCAGAGTTCTGAGACTGAGACCCAGATCAATCATGCCATCATCATCCTGTTTGCCTTGGTAGAAAGCAGATTGAAAAGTTGAAGAGTTAAAAAGAAAGCTTGAAGTGTTTGAATCCATTGAGATGGTACCCTTCTTGTAACTTCTAAGCTTAAAAATGTTAACTTTCTGTGTGTTGGCAGTGGAGGTGTACTGAGTTGCATTCATGCATTCACCTATATATAGTGTCAATTTTGAGTATAAATCTAAAATGAAAAACACATGGAAGACAGTGAGGCCTCCCCCATGATCAATTATTGAATGCACAATGCTTATCTTCTGCTACTGTCAACATGGAACACAAGGTGGAAACAAAACACCTCAAGAACATGGAATGGCCAAGTTGATCCTAACAAAACTTATTTTGGATTTTGCCTCCTCACTTTGCTACAAATACTTAGACTCTTGTGTCAATATTCCATGGTGACCTGAGGCATGCAAATGGAAAATGCTTTATATGCCAGCTTTCACACACTAGTTTTGTGAAAATTAATATTCTCCATATGAAAAGTTTGACTAAAATCTCTTCACCTTTGTACATAATTATCAAGTGATTGCATCAATGAATATATTAACACATACACTTATATGTGTGCATGTGTAGAGCCTTGGCAATAGTAGATTCTGAAATATCTTTGCCAACTAGTATTCAATTTAGAATCAATTATTCTGATGGTTAAGACTTTAAATCCTTAAGTGTGTCTCCTTATTGTTGTGGATTCAATGGATTATGTGTCCAAAAGAGCAAACACTGTCTGAAAATAATTTAAAGTGAAGGCATATAGATGTAGGGATAAGCCTTTCGTCTGACCATAAGATAACAGGAGTGCCACTTTTCAAGGGAACAGCGATCTGGTCTGATCCCCACATCCCATTCCACCTAGCAAGAAAGGACATTTTTTGCTGGTGATGCATACTGAATTACAAGAGGTAATTAATTTCTGCATTTTCTTGTTCCTGGATTAAATACATTATGACTTAGGCAATAGATATTGTGTTCATCTGAGATATTTACATTATCAGGTATCTCTTATGTATTTGGATGAGCATGAAGAGCTTGGCTTCTCTGTGTAAAGTAATTTTTTTAATATCATATATATATACATTTTGAAGTGATTTAATAATGGAGAGTATGGATTTTTGAAAAGGTACAAAATTGTATTCCAAATTATATTCAATTATATATTATATGTAAGGATTTTGAGTTAGAAAATATCTCATGTTAATGTAATTGTGTAGTTTGAAAGCGAACATCTAATAATGCATAATTAGTTGTACTGTTACTGCACTATAAACTCAAAGACTTTGTCAACTTTTTGAGATAAGCTGCATGAAATTTATTTATAAACATTTTCAATCCCAGTATGGACTTTCTTTTTATAAAAATATAAATTAATAGAAATGTGCTCAAACTAACCTGACCGTACATGACCCTCATAAATATTTGATTGAGATGAATGGAATGATGCATGTGAAGAGTTACTAATAAATAGTGTTATCATAAATCTTAATATGATGCAATAATTATAATAAAGAGAACAGAATTTTTGTTCACTCCATAACATTTATCATTATAATATACTTATTAATTATATAAAGTTAAATTATTATAAAATATGATTGAAAAGTATGAAAAAAGAACCATCATTTTGTAATTTTATGCTTTTTCACATTAATGACCTTTCATCATCCTACTTTCATCACCACTAAACACCCAAGTGCCTGTTTGGCAGAAAGATTAAAAACAGATAATTTTTTTTTGGTCTTAAAACTTCAACTTTTAAAAATATACAATTTTCAAAAGCCCAAGCATCCTGCACTCCTGGATCACCCAACTCCACATTGAAGTATAACAAACAAAGCCCACTTGTGAATCATATAAAGTTTTTGCATTGGATAAAAAGCCCATGTTTTAAAACACTACAGGCTCATGCCGGCCGAAAAGACCATATCTTAGTGCCGATCCAAGCCTCTTCTTCCTTCTCCGTCCCCGACGATATTCTGGCCCGAGAAAAGCGCATTCTTTCGCCGCCTTGTCAAAAACCACCTCTCTCAATCTGACGCCTCTCTGTCACAATGACTAGCGGAGGTGGTGGTGGTGGGGTTGAAGTGAAGAGGGTGTTTATAGGAGCAGGATGTAACAGAATAGTGAACAATGTCTCGTGGGGTGCTTGTGGCCTTGTCTCCTTTGGGACTCAGAACGCCGTGGCTATATACTGCCCCAAGGTCCTTTTCGGTTTTTTGAACTCTCTTAGTTATTGTTTTCGGTGATCGTTTGTCTTAAACATCAAATTGAGAGTCGCTTTCCTTTTCTTCTATTGGATTTTGACAGAGTGCTCAAATTCTGACTACTCTTCCGGGGCACAAAGCAGCTGTGAATTGCACCCACTGGCTTCCTAGCAACAAGTTTGTGTTTAAAGGTTGCTTCTATCTCTTTCTGCGGTTGACTAGAAATCCAGAACTTAATGCTTCTCTACTGTAACTCCGTATGAAATTCTTTGGTTGTACTTGAATTTGTTTATCTTGCTTAGCGAAGAGATGGGTTATAGACTTAATAGGATCAGAAAAATATTAGGGGAGAGAAGAGGGGCATATGTTTGGAGCAGAAATGATATTTGAATCCCCATCCTTCACCTCCTTCTTGCAAACTGATACCTCAGCCTAGAAGTTTATGTTCATTTGATCTCTTTATTGCAGTGGAAGGCGAAGGCCAAAAGCATAATTTGCTGCCTTAATTTACATATGGAAACACGTACACATTAACGCACACAATGAAGGAAAAAGTCATTGTTGTAGAAACTTATTTCATTGTCGAAAATGTAACGAATATTTCAGTTTTTTATTTCTTTATTAACTAAGTACTCACTAAGCTTTTTCCTTTATTTTGCAGCAAAACAATTTGAGCAACATTATCTGCTATCTGGTGATGCAGATGGCGCAATTATTCTGTGGGAATTGTCCCTTACTGACGGAAAGGTACAGAGTTCTTTGTTTTAATCTTTTTAGGCGTTACTCACTTGTTTCCAAACTAATTAGACAATTCTGGGAAAACAAGAGGAGTGGGGGGTTGTTATTTTTGTGCAAATATTTCTATACGGACTGAAGCTTCTATCTACTGTTACCTGTATTTTCTGATATCTGTCCGTAGTGGAGACATGTGTTACAAGTACCTCAATCACACAAGAAAGGTGTTACATGCATTAATGGAATCGTGCTTTCTCCAACTGAGGCAATCTTTGCATCTACTTCTTCAGATGGTACAGTTTGTTTATGGGAACTGGTATTTTCGATGACTAAAGGAGGTAAGCCTTAATTCCCAGTGTCATTGATGTTTACTGCCACATCTGTTTTACATTGAACTTAGCATTCTCTTTATCTCAAAGTCTAGATATTGTTGTTTCCCATACAAGGATGTCATACCCCAAACTCCCTAGAGTGGACCAGTATCGGACACAAGGAAAGTCCTCAAACCTGCAAGCCTTACATTGGATGGACATTCAGTATCATGTCAAAACTATACAATTTACACCACATATGTAATAACTTTGCCTTTATATAGAAATAAGTATTTAATACAAAATAAGGAGTTTTGTAAAAATTTCGGCAAAACCTCCTCAATAAATAGAACACCTCGAAATTTCTACAATATCTTGTCAGGCAACCTATACATATAGGAGAGGTCCGCTCTTATTAGTACAACTCAATACAGCATATATCCAAATACAATAATAAGGAAAGTTTAACTGTAGTCACTAAACAAACCCAGAATACAAAACAATGGCTATAACCCTAACTATAAATACATCTAAAAAAAATGAGTCATGGATATCAAAATAATCTAAAAAGAAATGGATCCCGCAATCTCAAGCGGCTCACCAACAGAATTCCCATCACTACTCTGTTGCCTCAGGGAAGTCAGCTGTTTCCCTATCTGAGACAAAATTTTTTTTACAGATAACACCCCAAAATCAGTAATAAAATTTCAAATATATGTTATCATCAAGCGTGAATCAAGCTTTGAATAAAATGGAATGACATTTAAATTTCAAGTAAACACCATTACAAATAAGCATTTGCCAGCTAGAAAATGCACCTTTCAAAACATTGAATTTCAAATACCTTACACAAGGAATCAATAAGTTTTTGAATATCATTTCAAATGAAAGACTACTTTAGACTAATTCGGTGTGGCACACAGCCACAAGGGCAAATCACAATAGGCGAAGATACACAATCCTTGAGGGTAAATAATCAACGGGCGTGAGGTTATCACTCACAAAAGTTTATCATTCATCTGTCCTCGTGTGATGGCCATCACACAGGGGCTAGCACCTTCATTAACCCTGTTAGTTGGGTAGTTACCTAGGTGCACCAAGGGCTAACAGTATTACTGTTGGTAACCAGTGTCTTAACTAGTCCTTTCAATTGTAATGGAATTAAAACAAGCATGCATAGTAGAATATAACAAGTATGCATGAAATCCATTTGTTTTGAAACAATGATTTACCGGCGGTCATTCACAACCGAACGCATGATAATTCTCAAAAGTTAAGTTCAAACTATGTATAATGTAATCTAAATATGTCAGGATTCTCATCTACCCATAATTGCGATTTACCATGAAGTAGAGTCATGACAAAATCAATTTGGTAATTATATGACACTTCCAAATAATGAAGAGAAAGATATATAATGAATAGTGTTGGAGAGTGCTATCTGCGCACCTAAGCGCTGTCAATTACCAGCGACCCAATGCCTTCCCTTAGGTGATCGTCTCACTCTTAAGAGCTACATATGCCATTTGAAAAGTAAGGAATTATTCCTCTACCTTATCATTATTAAAAACAAACCTTAGCTCATACTCCCTAATTTCATCACCTAACTTTTCCAGACTTTTCGTCAATTTATATTCACTGTCTCAAAAACTTCCTAACTTTTCACTTTAGTCCCAAATTTCATACTTTTACCTTCAACCCAAGTAAAACCATGAAGAACAATAGGGTTTCATGTCATACACCTTAAAAGTGTTTTTATAAGACCAATTTAAACCCATTAAATTGTAGCACTTCACCATTTTCTGAAAACTCCAAAATTTTGAAACTTTTCAGTTTAGTCCCTGTCAAAACAACTCTAAAAAACTAGCCTAAAATCATGCTTCTAAAGCTGAAATTTAATGGGGAAGGGCCGAAAATGCTTCTCCTAACATCATTTTCATAAAAAAAATTATTAAAACTCACCAAAATCCACTGCAAAATTGTTGTTCCTCGGCTGTCACGAAACTCGCCAAAAAAACACTGCTGCTGCTGGCAACTGCTGGCGGTGGCCATCCAGAACACGTTGCCGGTGAGGGAGGAAGCTGCCGGAGGTGGTGGCGTGATTGGGTGTGGCAATGGAAGGCAGAAACAGTGAGAAAGAAGGAGAAGCTTTCTGAAGAAGAAGAAATCGTGGGAGAAGAAGAAGAAAAATGAGGGTAGTTTGGTAGTTTCACCTATGGGGAGGACACGTGTCAGCACTAAAAAAATTTCTAAGAGAGGAGGGAGCTGCATTTTGAACCCATGCCCTCTTGCATCCGGATGTCATGTCTTACCATTAAGCGAAGGCTCTGATTAATAATACACATCACAAATATTTATACTCTCCTTTTTTTCAAAAACAAAATTTGGCATCATATTTTGGCAAGTGTTACAAAGGATGTATCTTTTTGTCTGATACTCCGAAAAATCTCCACAATAAGCATATGTTTGAATTTTTCTATGCTATGGCAGACTTAGAACTATTTGGATTTGGAATCTAATTTGGTTAATTTTTTCCCTTGTTCTGTTCCAGAGTTAGAACATGCACTGGTGTTTCCATTTTAACTGTCTGGCTTTGTTGTTCCTATTCTTTTGTTTATGTAGGTTTTGAAAGATGGATCTTGTTTTCTGTAATTAGCTGTATGTTATGTCTGTATGCCATTAGATTGACAGCAAAGTAATAATAATAGTCTTGAAACAACTGCTTGGGTAGGGGAATGAGTCTTAAACTACTATTTTGAAACAAAGAAGGGAGGCGTGCAAACACGTCATATTGACCAAATAGTTAAACTACTATTCTGAGTGGGTTTTCTGGGATGTCATTATATGTTTCTTGGTTTGTTTTGCCCCGTCCAAGCCATCAAATTCATAATTATGCCATTTATCAACATTGAGATATTTGCTTCATCATTTTAGGTGACTGCAAATTATCATGTCTGGATTCTTTCTCTGTTGGTTCTAAATCAATGGTAGCCCTATCGTTGGCGGAATTGCCTGGAAATAATGGGCAAATAGTCCTTGCAATGGGAGGCTTGGATAACAAGATTCATCTTTATTGTGGGGGAAGGAAAGGAAAGGTATTTTTGCCTCCGTAGTTACATAATTTTAAAAATTTACTTTCTTTAATTATATGGAAGTATTGTCTGTATTTTAAGATCTTTCTTCTCACATATGAACCCAGCTTGTTCGTGCATGTGAGGTAAAAGGACATACAGATTGGATCCGAAGTTTGGACTTTTCATTGCCTATCAGCACAAATGGGGAATCAAACAGTATTTTTCTGGTAAGTTCATCTCAAGATAAAGGCATACGAATTTGGAAGATGACACTACGTAGTTCTCTGTCCGATGGACATGCTACGTGTAGGAAAGAAGAATTAAGCTTGTCATCCTATATAGAAGGTCCTGTACTGGTAGCTGGTTCATCTTCCTTTCAAATATCTCTGGAATCACTTTTGATCGGACATGAGGATTGGGTGTATTCAGTGGAATGGCAACCCCCTTTGGTTGCATCCACGGAAGGGGATTCATATTATCAACCTCAAAGCATCTTATCAGCATCCATGGACAAGACTATGATGGTATGGCAACCTGAAAAGACTTCTGGTATTTGGATGAATGTGGTCACTGTTGGGGAACTAAGCCATTGTGCTCTGGGATTCTATGGTGGTCACTGGAGCCCAAATGGAGATTCAATATTAGCACATGGATATGGTGGATCTTTCCATCTCTGGAAAAATGTTGGTAATGATAATTGGCTGCCACAAAAGGTTCCCTCTGGTCATTTTGCATCAGTGACTGACATTGCGTGGGCTAGGTCTGGTGATTACATTCTATCTGTCAGTCATGACCAGGTATGTGGCCCATAATACAAATAATCTTGCATAAAATTGTCTATTCTGTAAAATTTACTGCTAAATGATTTTAGTTCCTTGTGTAATCATAAGTAGACATTACCATTTCACTTCAAAATCTAAGAAGAGCCACTGTGTTGGAGAATGTCATCTGACTGTGGTCAGTGGTGTGGCTACTGGTTAGAACCCAAAAAATAAGTGAGCTGGATAGTGCCTCTTGCTGTGTGTAAAATTTCAATTTTTAAGAGAACTGATTAGCAAAAAGCTTTTTACCCAAAGCTCCTAAAACTGTTGCACTTAAAAGCAGGGAGAAGAATTCTCTTTCCCTTAAAAGCCATTTTGAAAATAGCTATGAAGCATGGACATTTCAAAAGAAGAGCTGTGTGCAGGTCTGACATGTATCAAACATGTATCGCACACTTCAAATAACATGTGGACGCTTCAAGCTTTTTCATATTGTTGTAAATGTGTCAGAGTCCATGCTTCCTAAGAAAATGATATGGACTGTAATAAATTCATATTTTTTTTCCCTTATAATTGGATCTCAAAAACACTATTTTTGTTCTGAAAAGAATGGCAAAATGGCTATAAATTAGGTTGCAGTTTTAAATTGTAGTCTTGAATTTAAATTGGTGATTTGCTTTGATTGACATTCTTTTTTGTCTCCTCTTTTATACTGTTATATATGCAAAAGAAAGATATTGAAGAAATCTATGACATTAGAACTTTTTTTCAACATACTGTATGCTTTACACGAGGGTATCAAATTCAGGGAACATATGGCAATAGTCTAAATCAATTATATAAACTACAATTATTTGTGCTTAAGTAGAAAGTTAATGTTGTGTACTTGTAGGACCAACCACGTGAAGCATTCCTTTGTATACTTAGATTACTCCTATTGGCTGACCATAGCTTTGCCAGTGAGGTCTATCCCCCTGCCCCCCACAGCAAATAGATAACTGTTACTGGGTTTATGAGGCATACTTGTATCAAACTGATACATTGAACATAATCAATCTGTAGATCTCTCTTGGGCTTGATCTGTAGGAATACTATCACAATGCCTGGAATTGATTAAACCATGTGGCCTTCATCCTCAAAAAGATGAGTGACCATTAGGGCATCATAACGGTTGATTGTGTACTTCATTTTTGCCTAGAAACATCTGAGGTTGGACTTACCCACACAGAATATGTGATCCAGTCATGGGATTATTAATTTATCACAACACGATATCTGACATTTGAAAGATTTGGGAGACTAAAAAATGTGATTTTTCTGTATTAGAGTGCTATTATCTGTCCAATTAATGGGAGTTGGGTCCCATGATATATATTCTCGTTGCTTGAATCTTATATTAGCTTGAAGGACTATCTGATTCAGTTCAAGCAATGATAAAAGTTTTCATTAACTAATAATTAATTATATTTTTGAAATATTCCTTTCTTAAGTTCACACAATGCTTATGATTGTGTTTGGCATAATATTTAGCATACTGAAGTAGCTATGTTCCTTGATTAACATATGTTCTATAGATGTATTAAGCTTATGACTTTTTGTTTAGTGGTTGTAGTATGTATTATAATTATCCATTTGAAATAGTTTGGTTCTGATAATTGTTGTTGCAAATTATAAAATTTACAGACAACCAGAATCTTTGCTTCATGGAAAAATGAGGCTTTTCTTCAAAAAGGGGAATTTTGGCATGAGATTGCTCGCCCCCAGGTTCATGGCCATGATTTTAATTGTGTGACAGTTATCCAAGGTAAGGGGAACCATCGTTTTGTTAGTGGAGCTGAAGAGAAAGTTGCCAGAGTCTTTGAAGCTCCCTCTTCTTTTTTGAAGACTTTGAATAATGCCTCTTTGCAGAAATCTTGTTCTTCTGATGATGTCCAATTAGATGTTCAGATTTTGGGTGCAAATATGTCTGCTCTTGGGCTATCACAGAAACCTATTTATGTTCAAGGTCAGTAATTTTTATGTTAGTTGATATGCTGTGCATTGCACTCAATGTTGAGATCATGCTATTGATGCTGTTTCTCTGGTTTTATGAATTTTCATTTGGTCTTTTGCTGCTGTTAACTCAGTTAGCTAGGTTTTGTGGGTAAAGTTGATCATTACAGAAACAAAGCTGAAAACAAGATCAAGCCACTGGTTAAGGCTGTAAAAGAATACCAATTGATGGAACACTAGAATATAGCCCAAGTAATTCATTTGTTGGATAACTTGATGAATTTTGCCATCTACTAGTTCGTTTAGTTTGATTCTTCACTATTAATCTGGAGCTTAAAATATGCAAATCATTTGTGTTTCTCGAGTGGATGTTGACCTATTCTTTGACACACATCCTATCGTAGGAGTTAGGGCATTGGCTTAAATGAGCGATCTGTTTTGAAATCTGATAACTGACCTGATTCCAATTCCATCTTGTATGCTGGCTCCTGGAAAATTGCATGTCTTAATTTGCCCTAGTGAGTAGTGAAGCACATTGATATCATCATTTCACAATTAGCTTTACACATTAGCATGATTTGTGCTTGATAACAATTTGCTGTCTACTGCCTTCTGACCCATTTATGTGGGCCTGTGTCCAGTCCTCTGGTCGTTGTACTGCCTGAGGGCCTTTATCATAGAAATGTAAGCCTTAGATCGTATTTTCTGGACTTTATTCTTGCTTTGTTTCTTGTCTACTCAATTAGCTATAAAGATAAATGGACTCAGGTTTTGCTTGCTTGGGAAATCAACTGGCATATTAGGTGCACAATTATGCTGTAACCATCCTTTACTAGTATGTTATAGGACTTTCTCTGCTCTTTGATTTAGCCTACCCTAGAGTAGGCAGTAGGCTGATAGTCAAAGATTGGGAAACTAATAATTTTAGATCCCTTATTTCATTTTTCTTTTCTTGTTTAAATAAAAGTTGACAGTCACATATAACCTGCGTGGTTGTGTCTCTCTAAAATATGAAAAGTTGATGGGTTTTTCTCCAATGCAGCTGTACACAAAACCACTGACAGAAATGGGATTGACGGTCCCGACTCCCTTGAAACTATTCCTGATGCAGTTCCAACAGTGTTGACTGAACCTCCAATTGAAGATCAACTGGCATGGCATACACTCTGGCCTGAATCACACAAACTCTACGGTCATGGAAATGAAATATTTTCTTTATGCTGTGACCATAGGGGCGAGCTTGTTGCTTCCTCATGTAAGGTGTGTGGTGTCACTCTTGCTGTACGACTGCATTATTAAACTGAAGATTTATTGGTACTTACAAAAATTTCTCACCCATCAAACTTAGGAGCGCTTATGTCATGGAAAGATACCATAGTATAAAATACCAAGATATAGATAAATTTGTTTGGTATGACAATTGAAAGTTGTCACAAAAAAGACACAAGTGATATTGGATTGAAGTTAGCAAAGCTAAAAGTGGTGTAATGTGAGATCTCCGTGTTTTTTGGGTGGTACCTTATGGAACCCTAGCATCTATTGACACTAGCATCATAAGATGCTCCCAAACATTCAAGATACTAGAGTCAAAAGGATGGTGCACCAAATGTGTCCTTCATAATTTGTAGCATTAGATGCATATTGTAGTTTTATCTTCAATCCAATGCTCTTTTTGTTCATTGAATACATATGGCTTGCTTCATTATGTTCATCAAATGTACCATTATTTTCACTTTAATTCTTTATTAATGCCTTTTTTACATTATTATTTAGTAAGAATTGCTCTCGCTGCCTTTTTTTTTTCAACAGGCCCAATCTGCAACTGTGGCAGAGATATGGCTGTGGCTAGTGGGTTCATGGAAAGCAGTTGGACGCCTGCAGTCTCACAGCTTAACAGTAACGCAGATGGAATTTTCACATGATGATAATTTTCTTTTGACTGTTTCAAGGGATCGCCATTTCTCCATCTTTAGAATCACAAGAACAGGTACCTGATCATCATCATCATTATAGAGTGTCAGGCATATGCATGAGTACCTTTTTGTGTTTTGTGATTACTCTGGGTTAACATTTTCCCTTCAGTAATTTAAATGACTGGCAAAATATAAATTATGTAATAGTTGGATATTTGAAAAGAAATGGTATTGTGAATTGGACATATGTAGTATTGCAAGAATTGCCATATTTCCTAATAACTTGACTGCTGCAAACCAACAATTATCCTTAGGAGAAGAGTTAGGTGAATTTCTTTCAGTGTTTGCTATGAGGTTTTCAATAAAAGCATAACATATGGACATTTTTCCAACTAACTATAATATTATTGATTGCCTTTTTCAAAAAAAAAAAAAGGTTCAGTGCCATAATTTTTATTGAAGAATCTTGTGACAAACACCTTTAAGTGCACCTTTTTTGCCTTATCCTATAACTGAACTACCTTTGTACTGCAAGAGCCCTCAGGTTTCTTAATAACTAATGCTGCAAGTCAACAGAAGTATTAATCACTTAGTTGTGGCTTGTAGGCATGGGCGACATTAGCTATAGTCTTCTAGCAAGGCAGGAGGGACATAAACGGATTATCTGGTCTTGTTCTTGGAATCCACACGGTCATGAATTTGCAACGGGTTCCAGGGACAAAACGGTGAAAATCTGGACTGTTGAGGGGCAATCTACAGTCAGGCAGCTTATGACCCTGCCTCAGTTTCATAGTAGTGTAACAGCATTATCTTGGGTTGGTCAAACTGATCTGAGAAACGGTGGACTTATTGCCATTGGAATGGAATCTGGTCTAATAGAGCTCTGGAGTCTGTCGTACTCTCACACAAGTCTGGCTGCTGCTCTTCTTGTACGCATAGATCCTTTTATATGCCATGTCTCTTCTGTAAACCGTCTGACATGGGGAAAGAAGAGGAGAGAAAATGAGAAGAGTATACAACTAGCTTCTTGTGGAGCTGATAATTGTGTGAGAGTATTTGAAGTAACTGTTGATTAGCCTGATTTTGCGCTTCTCTTCTCTTTTTTGATATATTTGTAGAATTTCTGATGTTCACAGCGATGGCTAAGAAGAAAAGAAGTTTGTTGTATTCTCTGGTAGCTAGTAGAAAGTGTACTGAAAATTAGGGGAAGGGGCCACAATTTTCAATCTCCTGTATTTATATGATTACTGTAAGTGCTAAGTTTGTTTTATTCTGAAATATGCCTTTCATGCCCAGTCGAGGGGGGAAAAATGGATATCTCTAAAGCCTGAAGTGCATTTAAAAACTAAAACGTTGAGTGGATCATTGACAAACATGACCTAGAAAACAAATTAAGATATTATATATTTCTGATTTCTCCTTTATAGAACATATAGAACCATACCTATATTATTATTGGTTGGATTTTTCTTTGACATAGCTATATTTATTTTTTATTTTGATCTGTTTTTTCTAAAAATAAATTGAACTGAGCCAAAATTCTCTCTAATTATCCCCCACTGGCTAGATCATCTTAATCTTTCTTGAAAATTTGGACTACATATATAAAGGTTTAGATTCATTTTATGTAAGCTTGTCAATTTATTTTTGTCACACATAATTTAAAGAATTCTATCATATTGAAATCAATATTTTTTATTGGTAATACTCAACCATATAAAAAAAATCTCAGAATATTTATAAGTGGAGCTCTTGCATTGTGGAGTAGGCAAATTTGAGTGGTGACAGACCACCAACTAAACCACAAATAAACTTGGAAGGGAGGATAACAGATACGTATGGGGAATCAAAATCTTCAATGTCGAGCAAGTATGATTCGGCATTGATTCCCTATTTCCTTGTGTATGGTATTATATGTAGTTCTAAGCAAAGGCCAAAGAGTAAAAATCCTATTCAAATATGGCATTAGATTCTGTGTGGTCCCACATACCTTCCTTGCATTATCTTCCTGCGTGACTTCCCAAAACTCTCCAACTTTCCACATAGAGGTTGATCACCTCGCCACCATATTCATTATTCAGCTTCCATTGGAGACTTTCTCTGCTATGAGACATTCAAGATCGCAAAAGCAATACATCAGTGGTTTGCTCCCTGAAAAATGTTATTTAGTTCAATGCACAGTTCTTAGAGAAGAGTGAAACCAAAGCGCACTGTAATTTTCTTTCACAAATCTTTTCCTTTTTCTGGTATTAAGGCAATAGTGGAACTAGGATGTGTTAAGGGTAGTTCACTTACTATGATAAGATAAATTGGAGTTGCATTTCTTTAAAAAATAATTTTAATGTAAAATTAGAAGTTTACCTATGACACAATGCTAGGCAATATGCTTACTAATTAGAGATTCTTTACACTTTGAGCGAAAATTGCATACATGTTGTCGAAAAAAAAAATTGAAGAATACAAAGAAGTGGAAATGTATATAAAATTCATTCTTTTCGTTTTATTTATTTATTTTTTATTTTCTCTGTCTCTCTCCAACTAATGGTCGTACAGTTTTTCTCAAATCATAGAGAATTAAAATCTATTAATTGTGATACATGTTGTCTTGACGCTTAAATAAAACTAGTTAAACTCCAATATGGCGAGAAATAATAATTGTGAGAATTTTTAGTTGTGTACATAAAGAAGTTAACAATTAAGGCACTTCAAATTTCTTGTAACAAATGGCCTCTTTCATTCACTAACAAATACCAAAGAAAAAAAAATAGAATGGCCAGAAAAGTACCAAAAAATACATAAAAATTAAAACTTTTTCATATCTATATCACAATCGACAAAAATATGGATATATTTAAAATGTTGAATAAATTAAACTGTCCATACGCACCTAAATTATTTTAAAAAAATATCAAAGTTATGAAGCGCGAAGGGACGCAAAAATGCGTTGACAATTTCGAACATCTCCATAATATAGAGGCATTGGGCCCCCAAGAACACAGAGAGTCACGTGAGGAAGGAAGGGAATTGGCTGGGAGAATCAACCTCTCGTGTGAGTGGGGACCCCAAAATCTCTTTTTACAAATTTTAGGTCAATTATTTTGGCGGATGATAATCTTGATAATGATCACCACCATCACCGTGACACAAGCAAATCCTTTGAAACTTTGCCACCATCACACCCACTTGTTCCAACTTCCAAGTCATACTACATCACAACGATTCAGTGTTGGTAGCTCTATCTTCCCCTCCCATCAAAACTTGAAAAACAATTCAAATTCATTTGAATATGAAGTATTTCTTTCCAACATTTAACAGTCCGTTGACGTAAAACATAAAATCTATATGTATTACTAATAATATGTTTGGTTTTGGTATGACAACTTTAAATGTTTGTTTGTACAAACAAAAATTTGTTTTTAAAACATTTTTATTTGGTTTAGTGGTTGATTTTTTTTAAAATTAATTTTGTCTTTTAAACTTTGTTTGTATAGAAATAGAAAAACTATTTTTACATTGAATAAATTGATAAAAATTAAATTTTAAATATAAATAACAATAATACAAAATTACATTTGACCAAAATTAATTATCAATGTAATACCTAATGAGTAAACAAATTATTAGTTTGATGTTAGACACAAGGAAAAGATTAGATTATTTTGAAATATAAGAAGACAATATTTCTGTTTCTGAATTCGAGGAATCAAATCAAACTTTTTATAAAACCTGATAATTTTGTTTCACACATATGATGCTAGTATACAAGAATGATATTAGGTACTCACACAGCGTGATAGATGGAGGTACACTGTTGTATTTTTGAAGATGACATTTTCTTAATCAGCTGCACCTACTAGTCAAGAAGGCCACATCTACAATTTTTCACATTAGAAGTCTTTTTCGTTTTTTCCTTTTTTCTGCTAGTTTTCACTTTTTTTGGAACAACAATATACAATTATAGTAACCACCAGACCATTACTATTATAATAAAAACACCGAATCTAATGAACTTGCACTGAATGTCACGTGATCTACAGTCAGAGAATAAGATAGGTAACGTGCTCTCTGTCGAGCGACATTTATATATCTTAAAGCTCACTGTACGTCAAAACTTTTCGTCTGATCAACTCTTGCTTAACATGGTTATCGTGATTTTCTAATCTTGGTTGTTTGTTGAGTACCAATCATTTTTAACATAGTAATTGACACGAAAAAGCAAGAGAAAGACTGGCTAAATGGCTCGAATGAAGCACAAGGTGTTGAGGATCATTAAATAATGGAAACGAACATCAAATGGAACCATCTAATCTGACCAATGGATAAAGTTTTACTCTGCTGCTTGCAATGCCCACATAAAATTCACAAGATCATCAAGAAAACCAAAATAAATAGCAATTCTTATGCAGTTTCTACTTGACACCTTGGAATAATTCCAGATGTAGTTTCCATCAGAGACAGTCCAATTCAAACTTGGCAACGGCTGACTACATCAGTTAACAGAAATATATGATTTCCCAGGGAAAACAAACATGACCAATGAAAAGTCTAAATAAACGTGTTAATCATGTATATGTCTGGAGAACTGCAAACTTGTGGTCCTTCAAGCTCGAGGGATTTTGAAGGGACTAGCTCTACACTCCAAATGGCCATATCCATTGCAATCAATAAAAGTGTTTGCATGAGGAAATTATTGCTCATCTATAGTTCATAAATCATAAAATACAGACCAGAGCTAGAAACAATGCTTGCTAATGTATACGACAATCATTCAGGAATCGAAATGTGAACTTCACAATACAATGTTTTGAGTCTTTGAACTTTTACAGTATAACCTTGGACTACTTTCATTTTCTATAAATTATGACATAGAAGAAAAAAGTACAATATGAGAATTGTTTTTCATAATCTATGACAGATACAAACCCACAAACAGGTACCAATAACACAACAAGAACGAAAAAAGAAAAGTTAAAGTAAAAAAACAAAAATGCAAACCCATTTCTTCAAAATTGTTTCTTTACTTGGGACTGACTTACAATGGCTGTGATGTTCTTATTTGCTGCTTCATGTTGTCTGAGGGAGGCTGAGCAGTAACATCTGATAGTACTGCAGCAGTACCTGTCATAGTTTGGTACTGTGAATGCATTGTGGGAGCCAGAGGCTGAGAGTAGTATATCTGGGCATGAGCAGGATCAGCATACTCATAAGAATAATTAGAGGGGGCAGCAGGATTGGGGGCAACAGACTGAGACGGATGATGATACTGGGAGTAGGCAACAAATTGTTGCTGAGGCTGACCAGAAGGAACTTGAACCAATTGAGGGGTGCCTGCAATTGCTGTTCTGTATGCACCTGCTGTCATTTCAGATTTAGGTGCTGGAGCATTTCTTACGGGGTTGTAACCTGCAGATGGTGGACCTATTGCAGGATTTGGTGCTGTTTGGGTGCGGCTTGAAGGAATTGTTGTGGCAGGTTCACTAATATTAGGTTGCTGTGCAGACAAATTATAAGGTTGGGTCTGTCTAGCAGGCACATAGATAATCTGATATTGCTGTTCAAGTTGATGATGATGCTGGGGATGAAGCTGCTGCTGGGAAGGATAAATAGGATAATATGCTGGGAGTGGCACAGCCCCTGAAGGGGTATGGTGAATGAAATGTGTGCCATGTATAAATTGCTGCTGTCCTTGATCGAATTGAGGTTGCAATACATATCCCGGATCCTGTACTTGTTGCTGTGTACCATGTATATATTGCTGCTGCTGTTGAGGCTGTTGCTGTTGTTGATCAAATTGCGCATGCAAAACATATCCCTGATCCAGCACTTGTTGCTGCATTTGGATCCGACCATGTGAGTCAGACATGGTAAGTTTTGGATCATTGGGATTACTGGGAACCCTTGTAGTTCCAGAGGGAATTTGGACTTGAACTTGGTCTTGATAGAGCACAGGCTTTGGGCGTGACATTGCATTTGTAATACTACTATCACTGTAATATTTAGACAAGCAGTCAGCACCTAGAACCTGATACAGAAAGCTCTAACAACTACCCACTACAAACATAATCACAAATCAAACATGAAAGATACAATTCAGCGTAATATATGCATAAGCCACTGCCAAAACCAGATAGAGGAATTGAGAGAGACAGAAAGAAGAGATAGGGGATTTAGAAGATACCTTGAAACTGAATCTGGGGAAGGCAAATCAACGCCTCCGGTAGACTTCTGCTGAAATTGAGTATGCAGAATCTGAGGCTGAGGAAGCGTCTGTGGCTGTGGTGTCGGAGGTTTTCTATAACCCCCAAGGACCCCATGTTCTGATCTCTCATCATCAGAGACAACACGATTCTGGTATTCACCGGAAGCCACCGAGGAGCTGATCGGCACACCTGGGGCAGATGAAACACCGGACACCGGCATAGGAGGAGGTGAAGACAGCAGAAAACCCTCATCTTGCTTCTGCCCACCACCAATACCCATTTGAGCAAACTGATCCTCAATCCCCACCACCTTCTGATCCTGCACCCTCGCTCCACCACCACTGCCATCATCAACATGAACCCGAATCGGCGGTAAATTCGCCACCGAAGGGGACGAAGAAGTGGACCCAAAAGACGACGTGGTTTCCAGCATAGGTGAATCGGGCACAGAGTGAACATCCTGGCCCTGCTGCTTCACACTCTTGCCATTCCCAAAAGATCCAGAACCCGCAGCCTCGACGTCTTTCGAACCCGCATCCAGATTGCTAGCAACAACCTCATCGTCAAAAACCATCAACAAATTGACGGAATTAGAGTCCGATAACCCTCTGTTAAGCATACCCAGAAACCAATCCTCCGACTTCGCTGAGCTATTAATTATAGGTATCGATTGAGATGAATCGGGTTTCACTGGGAACAAGAAAAGGCGGATTCTAGAGGGTTTCAGTGACGAATTAGAAATTCGATCGTACTCATCGATCATGTTATCGAGGTCTTCATCAGTGGTCACAGAAATAAGAGAATCCAGGTCTTCACTCGGAAGCAGGTATTTGAGAGTGAAGGGACGGCCGTTGAGGAAGGTTTTGGAGAGGCGAGAGGAAAGGTCGGACAGGGAGGTGTGGCGTTCAACGACAACGATACGCGTTTCGCCACCAACGTAACAGAGGGACTTGTCGTGGGGGCGAGGGACGATGTGGCCGCCGTAGCTGCACATGAGACGTAGCTTGTTGGAGGCGGCAGCCGGAAGGACAGGCTCATCCCAGGAATCGGTGTTCCGGGAGCGAGGAGAGGAGTCGACAGAGTCAGGGTAGTTGAGATTAGGCGGTGGAGGCACGGCGGAGGAGAGCGGGGAAGCAGTGGCGGGAGCCTCCATGAGGGGTGGTGGTGGTGGTGGAGAAGAGGTTTGGGGGAGGTTTAGGGTGCTATGTGGGCTGCCTCCTTTGCAGGAGAGAGAAGAAAAAGAAAAAGACGGGCTAACGACGTGGAAGCTGATGCTCATATAGGTACTCCAGACTTGGTCCCCTCTTGCTCTTTTATTATTTTTTTTCTTTTTCTATTTTAATTATGTCATCTTTTTTATTTAAAAAAGATTAATTAATAATTGCATATTACAATTTATTGGTTGAAATCACGGAATCTGATCAAAAGTTTAAACTATTGCTTTTGAAAATTATAAAAAAAAGTTGTTTATTTAATTGTTTAATAACATTATAATAATTTATTAAATATTTATCATATTTTAATTTAATAATATGATAATAAAAATATAAAATACTGCATATTACATATATAAATTCAGTCTTTGCAAAAATATTTTTTTACATTTTGTTCCCATAAATTAATCTTTTAAAAAAATTTGAATATCTCATAATAATAATAATAATAATAATAAACAATAATAATATTTTTTTCCCTTAATTTGGTTTGGGATTGCACCCTTGAAAGAGGCAACTTGAAGAAGGGGGCGTTGTGCGTAACGCAGTCCGTGGGAGGGTTTGACAGCGTGTTTTGGACGCTGGGTTTTGTCTATGGGAAAGAAGGGACTTACCAACTTTGTTTTTGGGGTGGGTGCAAGAAAAGATACCAGTAAAATGTTGTCGTAAAATTATAATGTTGGGTGCATTAAGTGCATTATAATATGATATGATAAAAATATGTTATGTGGTACTAACATAAATAGTGATTGTTATATAATTTTAAAATTATTATTTTTTGGATTAAAAATTAAAAATATAAATTTATATAACTTTATATATAAATTTAAAAAATAATATATATTTGACTTTTAATTATTAAAAAATTTACATATCAATATTATATAATAAATTTTTACTGCACCATATCATTGAGTATATTGATACAATTAATATTATGATTACACAACAAAATAACATCAATAATATTACATTTCAAAATTTATGTAAAATTATTATAATTCAAATGTTTTTTAAAATTTTTTATTATTCTTTTAAATTGATTGGGTAATAAGCCATATTAGTAATATCACGATTAAAATTAATCCAATTTAATTGCATATTATTATGTTTTATTAATTAATTATTATTTAATTTTATTGATTAATTTTTATTTAATATTTTTAATTCAAAAAACAGTTGTAAAAGAGTGGAGTGAAAACTACAGTGAAATTTTTGACCATATCACTTTTCAAAATGTAGATAAAGTACATGGGACAAAACAATACAGTACCTTTGGTGGAAGAGCTAGATGATGGTGGTGGGGATTGGCATATGCCTCCCTTAAAATTGTCAAAATTTACGTTTTCATGTTATACTTATCTAATCCACCAAATTTATACATGTATGTAATTTTATTTTATTATTTGATGTCTTAATTTGGACTCCCGACAGAGGTAATATGTATGTATTCTTTCATTTCATATGTATCTATTATTAATATGAAATGAAAACATAAATTTTTAAGTTCAATTTCTAACATTGTACAAATTTTTTAATAGAGTACGGACAACTTTCTAAAAGGAAAATTAACATGAATACAACAATTTTCATCTAACCTTATAATTCTAATCTCCAATAATAATAAATGAGATTAAATTAAAATATTTGCCATCAAATCTAAAAGAAATTAACTAAAATTTTTCTATTACTCTAATTATTTAAATAAGATCAAAGAAATCACGTCAACTTCGTTCCAATTAGCTTGGGATGTAGTCTCTGCCACTTATTATCATCCTCTTTGTGAATCCCATATTTTTCACTTGGGATAAATTTTGAGACATCTGCTCCAAAAATAAACTCAAATTCTTATAATTATTTTGAGTAAAATACATTTTTAATTTTTTATTTATTACTAAATTATCATTCGGTCCCTTGTGTATTGAATTATTTAAAATAGTCCTTTATTTATTAAGAAATATCACACTTAATCTTTTACTTTTTAAAAAAAATATTAAATTTAGTTTATATACCAAACTTTAATTCTTAAATTTAAATATTAAATTTATTTTTTTGAAGTAAGAGACCATGTGTGACATTTTGCAATGAGTAAATTTTATTTTAAATATTTTAATAAATGAGAAATTAAAATAATAATTTTATAATAAATAAAAGATAAAAAATTTACTCTAATTATTTTCATAAAAAATGCTGCGAGATAAGAGATTTAAAAAATTTATTCTGTTGCATATATAAGTAATCACGTACTTGATTAACAATAAAATTTATCAATTTTAATGTTTGTTATATTCGCCCAATTGCAGTAAGATTTATCGTGAGGAAAAAAATTATACGTATTTTTAATTTTATTAGTTTTTAAATTTAAATGCAATAAATACAAAAATAAATATTATTATAAATATATAATTTTTGGAAATAAATATCTTATTATTATTAAAAAAAATTATATCCTATTTATTTATAACGTCAAATGTAGAGCGTGTTTGCAATTAATGACTGCACTCGCGTAGCCGCCAATATGCTGCAGTTTTACCACTGCACGACAACGTTTTCACCTGACGAGAGTATCTCTTGTGGGACAGCGAATCAGGTGCTTCTGATCTACCCTTTAGTTTTTTCATATTTCTAATAATAAAAGGAAAAAAATATTAAATTAATTTCACTTTTGTCTTTTGTAATAATTTATTTTTTATAAATATATTGTAACAAATTAATTTTATAAAAATTTTAGTTTATATAAATTAATTTATTATTATCTCATGAAAAAATTTAATTTTATATCAATTTAAGTTTATAAAAAAATAATTTATCATTATTAATTCATAAAAAATTAAATTATGACAAAATAGAGAAGTGTAAGATCAATTTTATATCTTTTCCTCCCAATAAAAGAAATATTTCCATATAAAATTTAATATCCCCGTATTGCGTAATCCTTGAGGCTTATAAAATTTACATTTAAGATTAGAACGTGTGAAAGGAATAAAAAAGGAAAAGAAGTTAAGATGCATTTGATAATTAATTACTATTTCACAACCTCTTTTTGTAATATGTGATTATTAACGAAAGGAATAAACTTTTTGTAACTTAAAATAATTGACAAATGATAGATATTATAGGAAAACACTTTGGAGAAGGAAGCAAAAGTTAAGAGATTGCGTATTATTCCTGAACATGTTCAACGGTGATATTAATTTATGCGATATTCTTTAAATGGAATAATTTCAAATCATAGTCATTTCTTAAATGAGTATTAATTTCGGATTGAAACTTCTTTCTTATTTGAATGTCATGGATGTAAAATGGGAATAAATACTTTTCTTTTTGATCTGTCAAGATATCTTTTCTTTATTTTGTAATAAAAATCTCCCAAGATATTTTTGCCATGATACGGATATGTTAATTTTTTTAAAAAAATATGTAGAATTAATTTATTATAAATACATATAGTTACTCAAAAAAGAATTTTATTAATAAATTATTATTTATTTATTTATCTATTATAGAGATAACTTATTTATTTTTCTTCTAATTCAGATGTACCTGAGAATCTTTGTACTTTTTGCCTTCTAATCACTTTTGTTTTTGGCACCATGAAAAGATCCCACAACAAAACTTGAACAGAAATAGGGAACTGTGGGAACACCAGCCAAAATATTAGGAAAAAAAAAACTCGAGATTATTTTTTAATTAGTTTTTATTAAATTAATTAGTAAACTTATGGTAAGTTGAGGAATTTCTCTAAGGAATAATAGAATGATAATTAGTTATAAATAAATTATATTATACATTTATTAAAGAATGTAATATAAAGTACATAAAAGAATTATCTAAATCTTTGTTCAGTTAACAAAGCCCATGCAATTAAAGTGGTTTTTTCTCTGTCAATGGTCTAATTGCTTCTAACTAGATATCATATTAGTATTAATTTGGCTTGAGAACCAATTGAAAATATATGTCTACTATCATAACAAAACGAACACTAAGTTTGAGTTTGGATTAGAGTGGGGCAAACTTGATTTTGAATCAAGTTGATTTCCATAATTAATTTTAGATTAATGTGATTTTATGCTATCGTAATTTATATTTGAAAACTTTTATTTTAAAATTGAGTTTTTATTAAACGCAAAGATAACTTTTTTTTAATTTATGTGCAAATGAACGTGAAATTCATTTTTAAAAAAATCAAAGATAAATCAAACAAAATTATTTGTAAAACTAATTCACATTTAGATATGTAAATGAATTTTTAAGATTTTTAAAACACAAAATCAAACACACTATAAATTTGATTATCCACGAGGTCATAAAGTTAGGAATAAATTAAATGCAATTTGATTTTAAAGCAATAAATATAATCGCAGGTGAATAATATTCGAAAGATATAATTTTAGTCTTTTAAATATAAAGAAAAAAAAAGAACAAATTCAATCTAATCCAAGGGACCATTTTAAATTCTAAATGATTATTATATTTTTAAAGAGTTTTATATAAGAAGAATCATGTTGATATTTTTTATCCTTGAAATTTCAAATTAAATTTAAAATTAAAATTGAGTGACTAAAATTATTTTGTTTGTCTTATTTTCAAAAGCAACTTTTGATAATCTTACATAAAAGTGCTAACAAGTGCATGTGATTAAGGACACTCTTGAGATCTTTTGCAGAAGCTCAGATCAAAAGGTTAATAATCATAAATTTAAAAATTATTTGTCAACTAATGTCCTTATGAATAATAGACATGAAATTAACCCCTTTTTTTTTTTATATGAATGCAAGAGATAAGATAGGAAAGTACTTGGGTGTTTTATTGTTTTATGATAAATATTCCTATAGAGATTTTCAGTATATTATTAATAGAATGATTAGTCATTTGAATGGCTAAAAAGCTAATACTCTCTCTTTAGCTGGAAGAATCACTCTAACTCAGTCATCGCTTTCTTCCATTCTTACTTATGTCATGCAAGCCACTAAAATTCCTCTTTAGGTTTATGACTATATTGAAAAAATTTGTAGAGATTTTATTTGGAATGGTTCTGTGGATAAGAAAATGATCCACCTAATTAGCTGGGAGAACATTTGCAAGCTTAAGAAATTTGGTGGCTTGGGTTTCTGAAGACTTCATGATTTCAATCAAACATTCCTTTATGAAGCATGTTTGGAATCTTATTTGTAAGAGAAATGATCTTTAAGTGAAGGTAATTTGTAGTAAGTATAGTTGTCCAAATGAGACTATCCTAATTGTTTGCCAATACAGCGCCGTTTTCCAATTTTTGTCATAAAATTGTTCAAATTTGAGTGCCATTTTATCATAACCTTATTTAGTGTTAAGGAAATGGTAATGTGATCCATATCTGTATTGATCATTGGGTGCCAGGAATCCATATACTTGAAGATTTTATTATTATTGATATAGATGATAATAGTCGAGACGAATTAGTGGCTGATTATATTCTTGATAATGGAGATTGTGATGTTTTTAAGCTTCAACTTGTCTTTCCAGCTGATTGCATGGATATTATTATCCCTTTGAAAGTCTCCCCCTTAGAAGAGGATGTTAATTATGTGGCCTGACTTCCAAATATCACTCGTAAGTTTTCTTGTAAATCAGCATTTGATTCTTGTTTTGGTGCTAATTGGAATTTTCAAATGTAGCTTGTCGCTAACAAAACTCTCCTTACTAATAGTGCTTGTCATCATCGGTCATTGGCTGTTTTCTCCTATTTGCCTTCTTTGTGGATCGGATGAAAAACTGTGCTTCACTCCATGCGTGATTGTTCTATAACCAATTTGGTGTGAAAAAACAATGTTTCTAATTTTTTTTCATTTGGTCTTCTTTTAAGAAGGCATTCTTCAATAACTGGATTTGAATCTTAATAAAAGAGCTCTTCTTTCTTCAATAGAGTTAGTTAATTCCATGCTTTTCTAATTATCTGTGCCAAATTTTGGTACCTAAGAAATAAAAGAATTTTCAAAGGAATTAATCCTAAGCTGATCGATTTCATGAGGTATTTGGCTACTATGGTCCTAAACTACCACAGTGCTTTTTCACATCTCTAACTTATTAAAAGGACTGTCAAGGATTTTACTGTTCAACATATCCACTGAATTCTTCCTTTTGATCAATCCGTCAAGCTTAATACTAATACTTAGTATTAATCTTTCAAATTACACAATTACCAATGCAAAATTATGGGGCTTATTTTATAGTCTCAAACTTTACTTTAAAGCTGGTTATATGTCCATTTATGCAGAGCTTCATTCGTATGGAAACTTCCATTTGGTTCATACTATTAGATACTGGTTAGATTTAAATTGGTTTATCTAAATTTTACATATTTTTCAAGAAGTTAATTTTACTGTTGATGCCTTTGTCAAATACGAACATAATCAATTTCTTTCTTTCAAATATTTTGATTTTGTTCCTAATTTTGCCTCATTTGCTACTACTGTTAATTTATAAGATGTTTGTCACCCTAAAATTTTTCTTGTTAGTTTTTGTCTTTTGGGCATTTTTTTTGGCACCGTTGTTTAAAAAAAGAAGTGCTAACAAGAATCCAAATGTGTATGTAATGCGCATTCATATAGTCTGAGTTTCGTCGACGCACTAAATCGAAATCATTTTAGGTGAAGAATATAAGGGATTTTTGTACCTTGGTCGGTAGATCATCATCATTTTAATTTCATTATTACATAATATTTGATAATTTTCCTTTGTTTTTTGGTGTTTCGATCTTCTTTTTATTATATCCTTTTCTCTTTCTTCCTTTTGTTTTTTTTGTCTTATCTTTTAACGTCATCAAGTAATTTTTTTCATCACTATCATTATTCACTATATTTCCTTTCTTTCAACTTTATTTCAATATTGGATGACATATTTTGTCTTTCTAAGATATATAACTAAATGTTTGTAAAAGATTTGAATTGAAATATATTAGTTATAATATATGTTTATTTAGATTGATATTGGACTAATAAAATTTTGAGTTGATTTAATTTTTAAAATTATTTTTGATCAAATGTAATTTTATACACTCATAATTTATGTTTGAAATTAAAAAAAATTAATTTTTTTACATATATACAATTTATTTAATGCAAAAGTACAGTTTTTTTTTTTAATTTTGTGCAAACTAAGATTTGAGAGATAAAATTAATTTTAAAAAAAATGAAATGTCAAATCAAATAATAATATTTATAAGATAAACTATGCACTAATAGATGATTTTAAGCGTAAACAACACGCTCATTGATGGTTTTAAGCGTTTGTAATCTCTTTAGGTCTTTTTTCTTTTTTTTTTTTCTTTTTAAATTACTATGGATTACGTAGTGGGAAGTGGTTCCGTTTCTTTTCTGAAATTCTATCTGCCCTGAAAATGACAAAATTCAAATTCAAATTCTTACGCCCCATTACAAAGAACCTTACGATCTAAGCAAACTCATGTCAGAACTATCCTCTCTAGTGGCCAAAAATTAAAATATCTGAACTATCTTCTCCAATATATGGTTTATATATAGTCAAGTTGGATCATACTTAGATTTCAGAGTCAAATCCAATGGGCTCAGTCCAACTTGACTATGTCATTGAGCCCAAACAAGGAAATCTGACTAAATCTTAACAAATGGACTAATTCTCAAACCCATCTCCAAAATTTTTTTGTCATCACTTCAGTCCCTCATAACACAAAACTTATCTAAATGAGTTTCTTTGGCAGTAAAACAAAAGCAAAAAATCTGTAATTTTGTTAATTTTATAACATGACATAGTTGAATTTTAACTAAATATGGTTTTTGGTAAGATGTAACATTGGACAAATAAATGAAGTTGAGTGAATTTCAAATTTTGACTTGTGAAGAATTAAAATGAGCATGGAAATTTGTTAAATTTTGTTATATTACGTTTCTCATGTGATGATTCATCTACTTTTCATGTTTTACTTATAAGTAAAATATGTGAGGTATATTTCTAAGATACATTTGTTTTAAACTTTACAAGAAAAGAATTTGATAAACTTCTATTCCATTATTGTTATCAACCAGATTTGTCGGCTGATTAATGCATGATTGATCTGTATATTATCAAATAAAAATGAGTGTGAGTAATGACCCTTAGAAAAGTGGTTTTAGACAATGAAAGCTCTTTAAATTCCACATGTATTTTAGCATAGAAAGTCATGGGAGAAGCCAATCTTGAAGAAGAAAAAGGCAGAGAAGGGACACCACCAAACCTCCTATTTGTCACTTTCTCACCATTTTTCAGTCTGATTAATTGATGATGTACCTTTTGGAATTATCAATTGGTGTAATTAGCATCATTATCCTTATGAACATATCAGACCACCATCTACATTGCTATTGCTTGATAGAGACACAAAATTGAGATGTGGACTGTGGATATAAGATATTTGTTATTTAAATGTAATGGCATCATTATATTCATAGTATAATATAAGTTGTAAATTGAAGTTCATGTAAGTTGAGTTACTCATTTAGTATTTTTCAGTTTTCAATGTTATATATTCTTTTTATCTTGGAAAAAAAATATAAAATCAGTTCCTATTATTGTATTTTGTGCCAATTTAATTTCTTACAAATTAACTGTAACAAATAAATCTCTTATAAATTCAAATTTATATAAAATCAATCTTTTTATTTTGATTAATGAAAGATTAATTTTGGATAAAATAAAATTTTTGAAAGACTAATTTGTTACGATATATTTGTAAATAACTAAATTGTCACAAAGTATAAAAGTAGGACATCAATTTGACACTTTTCTCTTTTTATCTCACTAATTCTACTTAATTTTAATTTATTTCTTTTATAAAATTTTTTTTATAAATCTAGTTGTATGATAAATATCTGTTAGTGTAAAGTTAAATTCTATAAACATGACTAATTGTCTGTCATTTTATCATGCTTAATATGCATATAATTCAAGTAAACTTATTCAAACGACTTAATATATGTTACAATATATATTATAAATGTAAGTTAATTTTATTTTATTATTTATCTTAATTTACTTGATTAACATAAATCATGTATATTTAAGATAGTACATAATTTGTCCTATAAAAAAAATTAAGAATTGACTAACAGATATTTAATTATAGGAATTAAATAAATTAAAAAGAAAAAAACTCAGTTACAGATTTTAAATAAAAAGAATCAATTTAAAAGTTAGATAAAATTATAAAAGTGACAAAATAATTTAATCATTTTTAGAAAAAAAGTTCAAAATCTGGCTATTATTTATATGGCATAAAGTTAAAAAAAATTATTGAGTTTGAATTAGAGCTATATTAATTTTTAAAAAGTAGGGTTAAAAAAATAAATCATGATCAAATTAAGCTACAACTTACAGCTAACAATCCCAATATTCCAATTTCTGTCATTTGAGACTGTTGGAGGATTTGGGACTCAATTAGTTCGACTATTTTTTAATACTAATAAGAATAATAAACTTTTTGGTGGTTATAATTTTTTGAGAAATAAATAATAAAAAAAATTCTTCCTCATAATTTTTTTTAGAGCAGATTATATCTGTATTAAAAGTTCAACTTTTGATCATATAGAAATGACTTTAAGGAATTAATTAAAAATTTACCCTCCCATGCTATCAAAATGTTGAAATTAAATCTTCCATTCATGAGTTGTTGTAACTGCTATGATTAAAACTTGAAGAATCGGTTGCACATTTAAAGGGTCGAACACTATATTTAATATTATTAATTTAATCAAATATAATGAGAAGGTGAATAATTTATACGCACAACATTATCTTAGTATTAAATAAAAAAGTATAGTCAATACATATCTTCGTGCCTTTCTAGTTGTTTAATTCAGGATAAAAATACTAAAATGACGTTTTATTTTTATATGTTGTGATAATTTAATTTTTTGTAAATTAATCTTGATAAATTAATTTTTTAAAATTACATTTTATATAAAACTAAGTTTTTATTAATTCATATATAGAATTAGTATTATATAAATTTAAATTTATAAAAAATTAATTTATGAATATTAATTTGTCATAAAATATAAAAATAGAAGGTTAGTTTTATTCTGATTAGACATTCATTAAGCCAAAATTATATTCATAATCTTGTCCGCTATATCAAAAGGCAGGAATGAGAGGTCATGACTTTTGACCGTGTCAAATTATCTTTTCCTTTTTAAAAAATAAACTCATTTATTTATTTATTCTTTAAAAAATTAAAGAAGATAATGGAGTCGTTATCTCGGTGCTAGCGCCGTGTGACGCGATCACATAAGCCGTGAAGTGAAGTGAAAACCGCCCCGCGCCAAACCAACTCATTTCGAACTTCGAAGTCTAAACTTGAATCTTCCTTCTCTTTCTCCGTGCATTCACCGGTAATTTTTTCTTTTGCACTGTGTGCAACAGTTTTCCCAGAAATATTTCCAATTTTCCGAGAAATTTTTCCTAATTTGTCTTCTGAAAATTGAATTATTTTTAAGAAAATGGTAGCAGAATGGCTGCTTTTCTTTGTCTCCACTCCTTTCTATTTTTACTTTCTATTCCTTCCTGTTTAGGATAATTTCTCTCCCTCTCTCTCTCTCTCTCTTCTCTCGCTCTTGGAATAACGAACCTCTTTCGCCCTTCTCTCTTACTGTCGGCTAATCTCAGTTTCTTTCTATTCTAGGCATAATTATCGGAAACTTGGTGACTGCGCTCATAAATTGCCTCGCTTTATATGGCGTGGAAGGATGTGCTGTCGTCTCTATTTTCATTTGGAAGATTCTGGGCTTCGTTTAAGGTTAACGAACTGCTTTCAGATTTTCTTTCCGTTTCTATCATTTTCCTTTTCTAGGTAGGGAGTGGTTCTACTCTATAAAATTTTTATCAACAATTCGCTATTCTTGTCAAGTTCAATTATTAAATTCATTTGAATCCGTAAATCGTGTTCCTAATCTTCAGAGGGTTTATAAATTTGGCGCGTATAGTCATGCTTTAGAACGGAATTTTATATTAGAACAGAGCTTTATAGCTTTGCCTAGTTTTTGGTATATGACAATTTAAGATTGTCACATACTAGTAGAATTGCTTCTCTCATTTTGACTTAGCATTGTATACTCTGCACGCACTTCTATTTATATTTTATTGTTCACATATAAACCATATTGTAACAGCAAGGTTTTGCAATTTGAGCAAAATTCTGGAAATAGATGCATCAATGGGTGGGGGCGCAAGGATGAAATCATATATAGAGTTATTACCTACACTGGGCATGAGTGGAGCAGGATATCTTCATTCAGGAGAGGAAAAGTGTATGTGACTATGTGTAATAAGTTTAATTTCTTACAACCGAAAGTGTGGTTAATCAATAAGACTAAGCCGTATAGAAAGTACTTGTTTGTTAGCAAAAGATGCAAGCTCTTGTTGGCTACGACGAATATGCAAATCCTGTTAATTGGACTTTTCCGTCCCAATTTCACTGTCTTTCTTTATTTTTTACTACAGGGAAGCATGGGGCAAATTGATCCAGCTGCTCACACTATCAAATCTCATGGAGCTTCACTTGCAAGAAATCACTTACTTGATTGGCTTATATTGCTTCTTCTTCTAGTGATAGAGGTCGTTCTCTTTGCCATTCATCCATTTTACCGCTTTGTGGGTAGGGACATGATGGAAGACCTCAGATATCCCATGAAAGATAATACAGTGCCCGTGTGGGCTGTTCCTGTGAGTTATTTCTTTTTAGAAAAATTTAGAACTTTCATTCTTCAAGTTTTGTTCGCTTGTCATGAGCTCTGGTCTGTTGCGTCTTTAGGTTCATTCTGCATTACATTCATCCATTTGTTGTATCAATATAAGTTGCTGACTGATAATTGTATCCATTTGTTATAGTACTCTGTTGAAAATTGATTGATGCTTTATTAACAATGAAGATAGCCGAACAAATTACTGGCATCTACACTGTTTGCTTTCCACACTTTTCTTTCTTGGCAAGCTGTTAGGTTCATGACTTGCAAGTATTTTTATTGAATTTGATATTTTTTTCTCTTAACGGTCAGCTATATGCAGTTTTGTTGCCAATTGCTGTTTTCCTTCTCTTCTATATGCGTAGGAGAGATGTTTATGATTTGCACCACAGCATTCTAGGTAAATTATCTTTGCACTTTTCATAAGCCTATATCAGTACCTAAAAGTTGTTGAAAAGTTGTGCAAAAGTATTAGTGTACTTCGTTGCTAGCAGGCCTCCTCTTTGCCGTGCTGATAACTGCGGTCTTGACTGATGCAATAAAAGATGCAGTTGGCCGGCCTAGACCAGACTTCTTCTGGCGTTGCTTTCCCGATGGAGTAGAGGCATGTATCGTTTATTTCAAATTGACTGTATACTATATAGTACATATTCTCGCATATATTGCGTTTTCTCAGGCTAGATGATCTAGTGTCAACCAAAATGTTTTGGACCGCTGTGCTATAGGTCTCGAGGTTTAAGATGGCAATGGGCTTGTGAGTTGTGCCTTGTTGCGTGCAAATGACATTAAAATTTTTCTCGATTAATTCTTGGTTGTTCTTTTTCATTTTTCTTATTCTCATTGATAACTTGGACATCATTTTCTGTGATATTGAGAAATTTGCTAAATATCTCCAGCGAACTAGATAAATCGTCAATTTGAGTAGCACATATGAATCTGCTTTAGAAGGTGATTAATTATAATTGTCGTCTCTTGATTACCCTTACAGGCTTATGATAAATGGGGAGGTGTTGTGTGTCATGGCAAGGTTAGTGATATAAAAGAAGGACACAAGAGTTTCCCAAGCGGCCATACATCTTGTGAGCAACAATATTTCTACTGCTTTAGTGTCTCCCACATAATCAATTTTCTCCAGGGTCGAATCCTGAACATTCAATTATAGTTTTTTATATTGATTGATTTAGTAAACGGTCTTTAAGCACATTTCAATTATACTTTTTTCGGTTTTGATTTAAAATTTAGAGGGTCGAAGAATTTTGCAATTCATCCGGTATTACTAGCTAATTAGTAGATAAATATAATTTTATGCATGAGCCTCTTGAGCTAATGTAATTCAGTTCTGCAGGGTCGTTTGCAGGGTTAGGTTTTCTTTCTCTGTACCTATCTGGGAAGATTAAAGTTTTCGATCGGAGAGGCCATGTGGCAAAGCTATGCATTGTCTTTCTTCCTTTACTTGCTGCTTGTCTAGTTGGCGTCTCTCGAGTAGATGACTATTGGCACCATTGGCAAGATGTGTTTGCTGGAGGTCTTCTAGGTCTATTTCTACTCACTTACCCAACAAGAAAAAATAATATGGTGTTATAGCAATATCAGAAATGAACTGAATTAGAAGTAAGTAATAAACTATCGCTTCTTTGTATGTTTCTTCCAGGGCTCGTGGTGGCAATCTTTTGCTATAGGCAGTTCTTCCCTTCCCCTTATAATGACGATGGTAACATGTTTATCTCTGTTCTTCTGATCTTAACCTTCAGTATGTCATATGATATATTGATATCATGATTTAAGAATTCCTTCTTTAAGGTTTAAATTATCCAGTCGAAATTTCTCTGGCCTTCAAAGTCTTAGTACGATATTAGAAGCTCCAGCTATCGATTATAAAAGTTTCATAATTATTAAATTCTATTGTCATTATTTCATTCTCTAGTTGGTATTTCGTCTTGGACTTTTCCCATGGAAAAGCTTTAATGTCTGTATATATATAAATTATGCCCGGTAAATTTTCTTACCAATTAGATTGTTTAACGGACCTATCAAACAAGAATTAAACACTAAATTAGATTTCAACTCTTCTGTCATTATCCTCTGAGGCAGATTTGTTCGTCTTATGTTTAATGAAATGTTCTTTTCTACACATGGTTCAATATAATGGACTATCATGATATTGATCATATCCGTAATTAACTATTGCTCTAATGTTTTTTAAATTTGCCACTTTCCCTCTTCTTAATTGAATGTCCCTTGGGATTTTTGTCTTGAAGAGCTTTTTATAATCTGAAAACAAGGATAGGTGTTTCTGTGATCAGGTGGAAATTGGTTTTCACTGCCTGATTCAAGCTCTTCTTTTCAATCTTATATTAAAAGTAGGCAAAATTAGCTCAGCAGGAAGTTGGGTTCGGCCCTTTTTATAGAGAATTATATTTTTTTATTATCTGTACTATCCATTCAATTTTAGCCGAATCTGTGCATTTAGGAATTGTTCGTCCATGCATATTTTAAATCTCTTGATTGTCAGGATGGGGCCCATATGCGTATTTCCAAGCAATGGAGCAGGAATCGCTAGCCAATACAAACAGGAATAACCAGAATGCACCGGCTGTGCAGGGCTCGGAGGTTGGGCTTGTGAATCAGGAAGGAATGCGAAATGGTGCTGATGCGTTCACTCATATTCCTTCGTACGATCATATTCATAGTCCAACCTTGGAAGCCATGGAACTCGGACGGAAGTGATGCATCTCATACATAGATCTAGTTTGCCTTCATATTTTTCATACTTCTTTGTGATTGCCTTTTTTCTTTTTTAAATCTTTCAATACATGTGTATGAGGTCTTCTACGTCGCCAATAGTAGCTTTAGTCTTAGCTACCAGATCGCATCGGCTTAAAATTAATGTGCTTTTCATGTTAAGGTTCCATTCTGGGAAAAAAATTAGTAGCTTTAGCTATTGGTACTATACAAGGCGTAGCTTCTACTAGCAGTAGCTTTCGGCCTCCGTGCAACGATTACTACAGTGAAAAAAAGAGGAGAAACAGTACATGATACTCGCTTGATATATATTAGCTTGGTACAGTAATATTTTTTCTTTCATAAAGGAAATTTTAAAAGTATATTATTATCGAAGGTAGTATTTTGATAATAGTCATGTTTATTATGTTAGCAACAACGTTGCAGGAATAAATTCAATTTCAAATTAAATTTACGAGAAACTCTTCGGTAGATTACTACAATACATTTAACTTTTATGTCTTTTAAAAAGATTAAGTCGAAATTGATAACAATATTTTCAATCACGTATATTCACCTCATTAAATTTTCAAATTCTTTGTGTCGCTTTCACTAAAAATCCGACATTTTTTTAATATAAATCGTTTGGGAATATTTCAATGAATTGATATCTTTGATTTGATCAAGGGCACGTCTAACGATCTGTTTGCCTCCTGAAAATGAAGAGAGAGTGGGAATGAAAATGAGCCCATATGTTTGGTTGATTTTTAAGCAAAGGAGTCCTATTATCCCAGTAATCATGACTTCCACGTATGGGGGAATCAACAAACCCACCTTTCCCCATGGTATTGTTGAGCATTCTAGGGAATAGAAGTGAGATTGACCGAAATGCCCTTGAGCCCTCTCTTTGATCGTTCGTCGTCTGGGTTCCTTCCATCGCCTCTTTCTCCCCCATCGTCTCTCTCTCTCTCTCTTTTGTCTCCCTCTCATATCTTCTTGCCCATTCATCGTTCGACCACTCTTCCTCTGTTGTCTCTCTCTACTCCATAAGCTGTCTCTCGTCCATTGTCCCTCTCTCTTCTTCATCTCACTCTCTCTCTCTCTCATATGTCACTACTCTCTCTATCTCAACCCTTGATTGTCGAAGAGGGAGAGAGATGCTGCCGAACACAAGAGATGGGATCTGAACAGTGGTCGTCAAGCACTGAATATGAGATTTGAACAGTTTCCATTATCGTCAACCACTGTTCGGAATATATGCAAATCTGAGCTTCACTGTGGTTGATTTTGTGAGCTTCCGAGTGTACAGACATCCAAACATGGCCAGCTTCGTTCTCGACGGCACAATGTGTAGAAATATGAGCTTTGCCGAATGTCTAAGCTTCGCTGGAGATGCAATGGTAAAACCTGCCAGGAATTGAGCTTCAGAGAAGGAGAAAATGATGAAGAAACAAATATTTTTTTACAAAATTTAGAATAATTAATTAATATTTTAATTTTTTAAACTAATAATATTTTAGTAATTTAATTTATTTTCATTTCTATTCATCCTTTTTTTTTTTTTTTTAATATTATACTAACAACAATATATAAATTTATAATTTCATTTAATCAAAGTCCATTTTCATTCCAACCTTATAAACAAACGGGCCTGAAGCACTTTTCCTGGTAGCCTTAGTAGTACCATAACCATGCGTCAAATGGCTTTCGTTGCAACAAGCCAAGGTCCTCCCATCTTCACTTGTGTCATTGTTTTGTTTTTCCTGTAGAAGTTCTTATCTATTCTTAGTAAGAATTCAGTTTTTCTTTATACTTTTCAAGATTTTCAGACTTCGTCCGCTGGATTTGTGCAACAAGACTAAATTAAATTTTAAATTAAAAGCAGCATAGCTTGTTGTAGTAAGAGATTCTTGCAGTTTTTACTATAGAAATTTTAAGTTGTTTGATTAAATTTTTATTTTTTGGCCATTGGTTTGATTAAATTTTAATTCGTTGATAATTGTTAAATTATATTTTAAAAAGTTATCCATTTTTATTTTTTTAAAATATTTGATTTTTGGTATAAAACTAATTAAAAATCTAAGAGAGAATAAAAGAGAGATTTGAGAAGAGATTATGACAATTTAAAGCTTAAACTAATTAATTCTTTTAGATTAATATCATCAATGTTTTTCATTGATTCATTTTAGGTAAAAATTATGATAATTTATCATTATGTTGTCATTCATGGTCAATTATTGTGAAATATTGATATAATCTTTAGGAAATGTCTAAATATAATATATGGTATTCAATATCTTTTGCTTAAAAATTCAAGGGAAATAAAAGCTTCCATCACCCTTGCTTATTCAGTACAAGAAATATGCAAATAAAAACTTATATACCAATTTACTTATAAAAATTGGTATAGAGTGCAATTGCATAAATAATGAATAGTCTTATACTATTCATTTCAAGAAATATATATTCTAAACTCTCATAGTTGAATTCTTTTGACTTTTCCATACTACACAATAGTATTTGAAACATATATAAAAAACATGTCATTAGTAAATCTACTAAAGGTATCATCATTTTGGTAAATTAAAATCGTTTTCATATTATTTGCCTTCTTTTAAACATATTTGATATAAGAAATTGAATAAAAAGTAATGTAGCTTACTAATAAGTAACCAAATTCAAGTGTCACAAATATACAACTAAGATACTATTTTTTTTTATTCAAGTCTTACATATAAATATTTATTATAGGTGAACAAGAAGTTGCAATTAAATTTTTCTTTTATAAAAATTTCTTACAATTAATTAATTAGTTATGAATAAATAATATGTGATAAGCATAAGTAAGATAAAATTATTATGAACTACATAAATTGTTATTGTAAAATATATTATGATAACGACATTTCCATGAAATCTTTTGTAATCTTCTAAGCTTCAAAATAACTTTTTAACCTTTTCATATCACTTTGAATTATATTGTAAATTGTTATAATTAGCCAGAAAATAATGTTATTTTAATATCCTTAGTGGCACATTATTATTTCTAACATTCATTTAGTTCATCAATCATATGTGGTCAATAATTTGCTCATAAATATATTGAAATGGAGAGTTTCCAATATTATTTGGTAGCATGAAACACATAACTTTTAGGGCTATAGTAAAAATTTAATAGTCACTTAGCTTTCTCTTAAGTTATCAAAAGATGATACAGAATCTTCTATGAGCATTATTCATACAAAGATGAGGTTATTGACCATTAAATAACCTAAAATGGTGTGGTTACTGGTTATCTAATCATGTGTAACCTTTGGATTTTTTAAGCATTTTCCAATATCAAATTGATAATCATATTATAAATATATATACATCTTGAACCTAGTAGATAATATATGATAAGAACAAAAGTTCCTTACCTTATTGTGAAAACAAGAAACTCTAATGAATTGGCGTTCTACCAAAATAATTTTTAATAATTTGTCAATATATATTATCAAATGGACGCATGCCCATGCACATAAGAAATTAATCATAAAAAAATTCTTTGCTACTATGTATAGTACATAATATTTATAAAACTAAATGCTAAAATGAATTCAACCATTATAAAATCATTTAATAATATAATATATTAATAAAATAGTAAAGCTAAAGAGAATACCTTAAGTTAATTGAGAAATGAACAAATTTGACTTAAATTGAGAACTTGAAGCAAAATTGTGCTGATAATGTGTTATAAAACTAATAAAAAATATAAGAAAGAATAAGAGAAAAATTTGATAGGAGAAATAAGAGGAGCATTCTCATTTACTTCCAATTTTTTTTTCCTTAGTATATAGTCCTATTTATAAGTCTCAAGTTATAAAGATAGACCTATAAGTTATGATGAATTTAATCTACATTATGTGCAATATGAATTATTTGGCTGTTATAAGGTATACGAACCTAAAGAGTTATTTTTCAAGTTTATGAACATCCACACAAATTTAATATTTATAACAATTTCAATGCCTTAATTTTACATTATTTACTATAATTAATATTAGTTGACATATCTAATTAAAAAAAATGAAAAATGAGTTGTTTCCCTACAAAATATTTGAATGTGCTATTAAATTTCTTAAAATTCCTGTTTTGGAAGTTGTGTTACAAGGAAGTGTGTTTCTTCTTGCTTAGTCATATGTTTTGCCAAGTATAGGCAGTGATGCCAAGTTACATTAAATTTTGTTTTTTATAAAGGCTTTTGTATCTCCATTTCTAATCTAGCAGTTCATATTTTGATGAAAAGGGAAAAAAAAAAAAATCCTGACAGCCTAATCCAAAAAAATAATCTTAAAAGTTAATTTTATTTTGTCACCATTTTAAAGGGATTATATGTCAAATTACATTTGTGGTTATATTTCATATTCTTTTATCTACCTAGTATATTGTAAATAAAATTTGTTGAACCCATTTGCTGAAGAAAGAAAATTTTTCTTTTTATGATTACTAATTTCCACAGAGGCTTTTCATTGTGAGTAATAAGTTTCTATGTTATAACTTTGTATATTTTCTCGAAGAATCTCTTATAAGCAAACTAATATGATAAGTTTTAAGCACCTTTGGTTATTGTCTCTGAGTCGCAATGGCCGAACTGGTTGATATTGGAAACTTTGGAAGGTTCCTAGTCAACTGGCAGCAGCCAGAGGTTGATAGGCCATATGCTTAGTCAATTATTAGCCCTTGCTTAGTCGGTTTGAGCATTCCAGATAGTAGGTTGTTCATGGGCCTGACCAGGCTAGGTTTGGCATGACCTCGAGGCTTGACCTGAGTAAGCACAAGGTCTATTTATGTACCCCATGACTTGGCTTAACCCAGGACACGAGGTTTTTTTTTCTCCTTTTTCTGACTATAATCTTTATCTAGCTTATAACATGCAATTTTATGCTTAAAGAACTTCAAAGTTATACTATTTTTTAACAACCATCTCTGCATTTGCTTTAACAGATTAATGACTTTAAAGACAAATATTTACCTTGAATCATCAATATCAAGTTCTAAAATACAAAATGCACATGAAACAAATAGGCTCTTAATTTTCACAATACACCTAAACTTCAACTATAAACATCTTTCAAATTCAACTATAATCAGAATGCCCTCATTAAAATACCTACATTATTAACTTATTAGCCTTAAATGCAATACCATTTTTGCAATATAATTAATCAACCTTAAATGCAATACAATATAACTATAACCAAAATCCATAGAGATGATTAACAATTTTTGCAATTATATAGCAATATAAATGCAATACTTGATTAGTGCATCCAAAGAGTATCCATCGTTTAGATTTGTAAAGATTTATGCTTGATTCTTCTCTTTCGATCTTTAATGTACAACTTGTCAAAATTACATGAAATAATAGAGGAAAGGTTGCAATTGGATTTTAACCATCAAATGACACAACATCCAGTAATCATTAATATAAGAAGGGAAGTTCTCACCTGGTTCCATTATATAATCTTGCAATGTGATAGAATTTAAGCAAACCTTCAAAGTTTCTTACTTAAAGCATAAGCTTTGACTAATATTAAAGCATAAATTGACATGACCTCTACAAGTTTATCCAAATTCCAAGCAGAATTTCATCATATGAAATAAGTTCAAGCATGATACAATATCCAAGAATAAGTTCATCCAAATTCCAAAGGGTTCAAGAGTAGAAAACATTACATCAAAATATCCAAGAATATTACAAACATAGGTTAAGACTAAATAAACATCTATCAATGTTCATCTCTTAGGTGGTACATCCACTTCCACTTCTAACTCCTTTTGAGCCCCCTAAAATATTTATAAAAAAGTTAAACAACACAATAAAACATGAAGTGAAAATCGCAAGACATAGATATACAATATTAGTTTTAGTTAACTATATATGGCAATAAAGTGTTGAACTTACCAAATGCAACACCTTTATCAAAATTTGTTTCTTTAATAAATAAATGTATGTTAAAAAAACTCTAAGACTTATATTGTTTCTCCTTCAACTTACTTTTTAATTTATGCATTCAGGAAGTCGGTGGTAGATTTACACCTCTCTCTTTAATATTTTATAGATTAGTACGTGATAAAGTAAGTTGAGATTTTCTTGTCACTCAGACATTTTGATATTACATTTTGGGTTAATGACCATGTACGTCCGACTCCAAGGTTGTGACTACTAGATGTCAAGTTGTTTTGGGTTTTTAAATATTGTAAACCGTTGTGTGCCTTGCATAGACTATTTCCATATTATACTGAATGTATAATTTGAGAGATTATTAAACTGGTTTATTCATATCATTGTGATATTATTGAAATATGATTGATTGTACAATTTTGGAAAACATTGAATATTAAAGAGGTGCTGGCCAGATTTTAAGCAATCTATAAGAAATTTCTTTGAATTATATTTTAAAGTGTGTTTAATGTGTTTTATCAATATATTATAGACTTTGTAAGAATATTCTCTTAAGCTTGCTAAGCTATGTTGGTTTAGCCTATGTGTCGGTCATAGCCAAAGATTTTGGGTTGTGACAACAACAAAATGATGTTGTAGAAAAGAAAAATAGAATTTTGGAAGAAATAACTAGAACAATGCTCAATGAAAGGAACCTTTTAAAGTGTTTTTGGGCTAATGTAGTAAATATTGCATGTTATGTAATAAATAGAGCCTTGATAAGGCCAATCTTAAAGGAAAACCTTTATAAATTATATAGAGGAGGGAAGCCTAACATTTCTCATTTTTATGTATTTGGTTTGTGCTTAATAATGGAAAAGATATTAGGGCAAGTTTGATGCAAAATCTAATAAGGCAATTATCCTAGGATACTTTAGTGCTAACAAGGCATTTAGAGTTACAATACATGAACTATGACTACTGAAGAATTTATTCTTGTGAATTTTGATGAATCTGACCTTATTGAACTAAGAAAGACATCAAGTGAAGAAATAACAGTAAGACTAAATGACCTTACAATAGAGGAAATGCAAAAGGCACAAGGGACCAAGAATGGAAATGAAAAGAAAGATGAATGCACCAAAGAAGATCAATAACTGTAGCTTCCTTTGTTGAGAGAATTCACACAAGCAAAATAACAAATCATCACTCAAGATCTTCCAAAAGATTGGAACTTCAGGAAAGATCATCTACTAAACCAAATAATTAGTGATGTCTAATTACTCAAAACTCACTCAGAATATTTGCAATCATTAACATTTTTATCTTAAACTGAACCTAAGGATATTGCTAAAGTAATGAAAGATGAGAATTGGGTTTTGGCTATGCAAGAAAAATCAAACCAATTTGAAAGATGCCAAGTATGAGAACTTGTTCCTAGACCCAATGATTACCTTATTATTGGCACCAAATGAGTTTTTAGAAACAAGCTTAATGAGTTTGGAATTGTCACTAGAAACAAAGTTAAATTGGTTACTAAAGGATATAATCAAGAAAAAGGAATTGACTATGATGAAATCTTTGCTCTAATAGCTAGACTAGAGACAATTAGATGCTATTTGTTTTTGCATGTGTAAATGATTTAAGTTGTATCAAATGGATGTAAAATGGTACTTTTCTCAATGGATATATATTGGAAGAGGTTTATGTTGAACAACCTCCAGGTTTTGAGGATCCAATACTTGCAAATCATGTTTTCAAATTTAGAAAAGCTCTTTATAACCTTAAACAAGCACCAAGGGCTTGGTATGAAAGACTAAGCTCCTTTTTTTTTTTTTTAATTGAAAATGGTTTTTCAAGAGAAAATGTTGATACAACTTTGTTTTTCAAAAAGAAAAATCATGACAACTTAAATGTTCAAATATATGTAGATGATATTATATTTGATGCTACTAATGAAATTTTAAGCAAAGAGTTTGCTGAAATGATGAAAGGAAACTTTTAAGATATCTATAATGGGAGAGCTTAATTTCTTCTTAGGTCTTGGAATTAAATAATTAAAGAATGAAACCTTTGTGTAGCAATCAAAATATGTCAATAATTCCTCAAAATTTAGTTTTGAGAACATCAAACCAAGTGGCACACCAATAGCATTCATAATACATGTAGACCTATATGAGAATGGAAAGCCTTATGACATTTCAAAGTACAAAAGTATGATTGGATCTCTCCTATATTTAACTGCAAGTAGACCAGATGTTATGTTTAATGTGTGTATATGAACCTGTTTTCAAACTTCTCCTAATGAGTCTCATTACTTTGCAATAAAGAGAATTTTTAAATATCATGCTGGCAAAACTTAAATGGGTTTGAGGAACCCAAAAGGTGCTACAAATTCCTTGGTATGATACTTATATGTTGATTTTGTTGGTTTAAAATCAATAGAAAAAGCTAAAGTAGAACATATCAATTCTTAGAAATTCTGTTGTTTCTAGGTTTAGTAAGAAACAAAATAGTGCGGCATTATCCATTGTTGAAGCAAAGTATATTATAGCTAGTAGTAGGTGTGTTCAAATGCCTTAGATAAGACAACAACATCAGGATCTTGAAGTATACCTTGAAGAGATTCCAATAAGATGTGATAATACTAGCATCATAAATCTTACCAAGAGTCCTACTATACATTTGTGCTCTAGACATACTGAAATTCAGCATCAATTCATTAAGGATCATGTTCAAAAGAAATATGTCATTCTTGAACTTGTTCAAATTGATTTCTAACTTGCTGACATCTTCACAAAACCTCTTTCATAAAACCCCTTTCCATTGAAAGATTTTGTTTTATAAAAAGAGAACTTAGCAAGGTTAATCCTAATGAACTCTAAATTGTTTCCTTATTTGTTTTAATTTCTCATCTAAAATTTTTTTACTAACCTAAGCATTGTAGTGGTCGTAAATTTTTTTTTTTTTTGCAGGTACTCTCTAAATCCTCATAATGACTTGTACAAATGCCACTCATATGTCATCAGGAAAAATCTAAGCCTTGACTTCATTTGGATTGAATTTGTGTTCATATATAGCAAAAAAAAAAAAAACCATGTTTATGGAATATATTTGTGGAAGAACTTTTGTTGAAAACCAGAGAAAATGTTTCAAATTTTCTTCATTGTGTGAATTAAATAGAGACAAGTTGACAACCTAAATTGCATTAGTCAACTGAAAGGCTTCTAGAATAGGGTTGTAGCTTGGGAGTATGAAAAACAATCAATTTGGAGCTTTCTGTGGAAGGACAGCCGAATGCCAAGTGATTCCTAATTGATTGACATATCTTTTTATCTCGGTAGTTGATTAAGGACTAAGGAACAATCTATTGGTAACCTCCTATGACCATTTTTAAAATGAATATTGCTCAACAATCAACTGGAGGCTAGGGGCAGTCAATTGGCCGATGACAAAGATGATTTTTTAAAATAGTTTAGAGCCTTAATTCATTTTCAATCAACCTTATCTCTCTCAGCCGGTTGCTCTTTCACCTTGCCTCTCACTTGTTCGACTTATTCCACCCACTTTCCCTGTGATTTCATCTCATGTTCTTACAATCCACTCTATATTTCTCATTTTAGGGTTTGTTCGATACGATTTTAGGTTTTTCAAGAGTAAGATGCCTTTATTTCCTCTCATGTTTGATTTGGTTAGGATTTGGGCAATTTCAAGGCACTTTATTAATCAATGGTTAAATGAAGTGCTTTTAAGTGGCGAAGGACTAACAATTCCTTTGGTAATGGGTTTTCTTCTACCAGCTCTTCTCTCTTCTCTTCCAGGGAACAAGAGAAGCGATTTTCTGAGGGTTTTTAGAAGAAAGGTATTCTTTAAAGTAAGTACTTAAACTTTAAATTCTTGGAAGATGAAGGTTTTCAGTTGCTTAATTTGTTTAAGATTGCTAAATTGGATAAATTATTGTTTTTAAAGCTTGGTTGGAGCCATAAGGTAGTTAGAACCTTCTATTCTAATTTAAAGTATAAGGCAAATAACTTTGTGACATCATCTGAGGTCAAAGGCCGTCAAATTTTACTTGACTAAGAGACCATTGTTTAAATCCTTAAGCTCCCACTCCCTGAAGGTGAGTACTTTAGTAATAACTAAAATTTCTTTAAGACTATGACTACTTGTAATAAATTAAAGGCCTTGAATAGGATATCTAAAGTCCTTATTGAAAAGGCCAATACTCAACTTGATGTGAATGATTTATCATTGGAAAATAAGCTTTTACATTACAGAGTGGCTTATTGTTTCATTAACAAATCTAGTAATTTTGCTTATTTTAGTGACTCTCAATTATTCATTATGAAGTGTCTATTGGATGGAGATTCCTTTAGGCTTCTTTCGTTAATCATGTAAAGGATGGTTTCCTTTAAGAAGAAACATATCTCCCCCTTACCTTTAGGTCTATCACTATTGCAATTCTTAAAGCCCATAACATTGACCCTTTTAAGGATGAGGTGATGTCTCCACCTGAGATTGGATGGAATAATTTGCCCAAGATTGGCTTTACTAAGACACCACAAAAGGATTGGATTAGGAAAACCCTAAAGTTCCAAGGCCTATGGCTAGTTCTTCTTCTGTTGCACCCTTATCCTAACCTCTTACTGAGAATCCTAAATGAAAAGAAGCTCTACCTATCCCCTCTTCTCTAGCTCCTATAGAAGGTGTTCTTATACCTAAGCATGTTCTTCTTACTAAGATACGTGTTCTTCATCAAAAGATAGACAATTATAGCTTACATATGCATGGACTTCAAGACATTATAACTAACTTGAAAGAAAGGCTTCAGCACTTAGAGGGTCATAAAGATTCTCTATAATTTCTTTAGTGTTCATCTAGTTCCTCCTTTTTTGTGAAAACAAAAGGGAAGAGAAATTCTATTTATTTTCATATTGAATAGTTGCCTAGTTTTCATCTTGAATGTAGTTACCTTGAATATTTGTTAAGTTTCCTAGTATCACTTAATATATTTAGATTGTGAATAATCTTGATTGTTTCTGAGTATATTTCTAATGAATTATTTCCTCTGGCTTACTTATATTGAGAAATCTCATCTTATGCAAAAGTGTGTAAGCTACTTAACTTAATAAAGAATTGCTCATACTTGAAAAACTTCTCTCTCTATATGCTTAAATGCTTTAGGTTTGTTATCATAAAAAAGAGAGAGATTGTTCAACCAATTTGCTGAAGAATGAAAATTTTTTTATGATTACAAACTATCCATAAAAGGTTTTCATCATAAGCAATAAGTTCATATGTTCTACTTTGTATATTTTCTTTAATAACTCTTGTAAGCAAAACTAAGTTGATATGATAAGTTTTAAGCACTTATGGTTATTGTCTCTAAGTCCCAAAGATTGAACTAGTTGATATTAGAAACTTTGGAAAGTTTCCAGTCAACTGATAGTAGCCAGCAGTTGACTGCCTATGTGCCCAGTTAATTACTAGCCCTTGCTTAGTCGATTGGAGCATCCGAGAGAAGTCCCAGTTGACTGACGTGCCTTTAAGTTAGCCCAGTCGACTACCAGCTTAGGCCTCAATCTACTGGGAGCTCTTTATAAGACCCCAATTGACTGGCCCTTAGCTAGCAGTTGGCTGACCACCTCCAGTTTAAGCCCAGTTAGTTGCTAGCCTTAGGATCATTCGATTAGAAACTCTTTGTAATGACCAGTCAACTAGCCACTAGCCAATAATTGACTGTTGAAGTCCAGTTTCAGAGAGTTTTTCTTATGTATATTGTAATAACCAAGCAATTAAAAATTTTGAATGCAACTGATAGTATAATATTTTGTTATGTGAATCAGTATAATGAGATTGAGGCTGGCTCAGTAGTCAGGCTCCAAACTGCATTTCCTCAGGACGTGGGTTCGAGGCCGAGAAGTTAACCTCCATTGTTTTTTTTCTAGAGCTGCCACGTGTCCCCTCCACAGTGAAAGGACGAAACTGCCCTCAGAAGCTTTCTTCTTCTTCCTCCTTCCTTCGTGCAGCCAAGATGCAGAAGAGAGAGAGAGGGTCGCGAGTGTAGCAAGGAGCCACCGTGGTTGAGCCTCCACCTCGCCTGAGCTGAGCTGCACCCCCGAGCCAGTCACCGGCCACCCTTCTCCACCATTCCAGCCGGCAAATCGCCACTTCTTTAGCGAAAACCACCGTGAACACGCGAGCTCCCTTGGCCGTTGGTGGGCTGTTTTCCCGGCGTGGCTTAGATGGGTTGTGAGCCTCACTTCTTGGCCGGCCATTTCCACCTGGAGACGAGCTCAGTTGGCTGCCGTTGGAGCCGCTTTTCCGGCGAGAAGGAGGAGTTCGAACCTTGGGCATTTTGGGACGATTTGGTACGTTTAAGCTAGTTTTCTCTTCAGATTGAGCTTAGAAGTAGCATTTTCGGCCCTTAAACAACAAATTTGAGCTCTAAAACCATAGATTTTGGCTGCTTGTAAGAAGAATGGCTGACAGGGATGAAAATGAAAATTTTCAAAAATTTTGGGTTCTTGAGAAAATGGAAAATTTCTTACTTGTAATTGGTCCATATTAACTCTAGATTAATACCTTTAAGCTGCTGGGCATGAGAACTAAGAAATTTTCTTGATTTGCATTAGAATGGAGGTTAGGGTTTGAAACAGGGACCAGAATGAAAAATCTGGAAAATATATGGGGTAGAAGTGTAAATAATCACACGTTAAGGAATGAAAGATATGGAATCAAAGAGATGGGGGAGTTAGGTCCTAAATTAGGATAATGACCCAAACGGCGATTAATTCCTGCGTGAACTTCGGTACAGGTGGATCGTAAGGCCGATTCTGGCACCCCTGGGAGGGGCAGCGTACCGCTTGCGTTAATCGGAGTTCAGGTGCGCAGATAGCACCCCAAAACTCTTATTATGCCTGGGCTGTTCTTGTTTTAATTGTTTTCTAAATATAAATAAATTCTTTCTGATTCTGTCTTACCGAATTGTGGGATTTAAAGCAAGGGACCTCTGTATGTATTGAGCAACTGTAACTACGATATTTGACTTGTGATGTGATTAGAGGTGGTTACTAGCTAGTTATAATAGAAACACAGATAATTTTTGTATAATTTCATCTTCGTATACATGCTTGACATAAATTCCTTGATTCTTTTTTTTGGAGAATGACGAATGATAAGCCTTCGCTAGACGTAACTTGCGCCTGTTGGTTAGTTACCCTCGAGGACTAAGTGTTCTCGCCTGTTGGTTAGTTACCCTCGAGGACTGAGTGTTCTCGCCTGTTGGTTAGTTACCCTCGAAGACTGAGTGTCCTCGCTCGTTGGTTAGTTACCCTCGCGGATTGTGTATCCTTGCTTGTTGATTAAATGCTCTCGAGGGTTGTGTACCCTCGCCTGTTGGTTCTTAGCAGTCTTATTCCTGATTGTTTGTCACAATTGATTGCTTACCTGAGAATGGCTGTTGACTTGACGTTTATGAAAAATGGTTATTTCGTTCGACTGTTAAATTGCAAATTTATAGATTTAAACACTATTGCACTGTATTAAATCCTTGATTTTGTTAAAACTTCTGTATATTTATGAAATGATTTACTGACTTGGGGTGCTATCTGCCGGAAAACTTTTGGTCCCAGAGAGAGAGTTAGACGATCTTCTGGAGCCGGCGGAGCATTGACCGGGGAGCCGCGTTGAGCTGCTTGATTTGGGTGCGAGACGTGCCCTCTTGTTAGATTATACATTTGGCATTTTTTTTGGGATGTATATATATATTTAGTTTGGTAGCCATTTCTGTATACGGGATTAATTTGTGACCACAGCTGAACCCGCCATGTTTTGTCTTTTGTTGTATATAGTGGATTGGGTTGGTGGGAGCGGAACTCCCCTATTTATGTATTGCCTTGCAGGACCTTGTAGAAATTTCGGGACGTCTTATTTACTGGGGAGGTGCTGTCGAAATTTCTACAGGTGGCCTCGTTTTGTATTGAAATTTCCACCATATATGTTAAGGCAAACGGTATTCAAAGGTATTTGAAATGTATGTTAACGATCGTCCCTCTAGTGTAGGCTTGCAGGTCATGGGGATTTCCTCGTGATCTGTGCCGATCACATCCCAGGGAATTTGGGGGCGTGACATATATCCTTCTCTTTTAAGAGTATAAATTCAAATAGAGTATTACTTGGGGGAAAACAAGCTATAAGCTTGAATTAAGAAAGGGGTTTCTCCTTAGTTATTGTATAATATCAATTGGATTAATAAAAAAATCTTAAGAGGTTACTTAGAGACTAGATGTAAGCTTAAGTTTAATCTAATCCAGGATAAACACTTATGTCATTTTCATTTCCCTTGCTCTTTTAGATTCTGCATTTGAGTTTCTATGCTTATAATTTATATTTCTACTTAGTTCATATTTGAAAAACTCTTTAGCAACCTTTAAGTTTTGAACATTTTCTTTAACACCCAATTCACCCCCTCTTGGGTGCTAGCCTTGCATAACAACATTTGTGTACATGATCTCTGTAACTATGAAAAATAAAAGTAAACGATCATTCATTATTGCTAGTTGTTGTTAACCAAAGTTTGTCTTAAACTAAGTTACTGAATATTATTTGATGATGAAAAAATGAGTAATTACTCAAAGCTATTGGTAAGATGTCAAAAAAACCCTTATATTTAAATATTCAAACTATTTTATTTGAGGATCCGCATTTAGAAATTTTTTTATGCACTTATAGAAATAAGGAAAAAGTCTCCTCAAAAGTAATTTGGGAATGAGGATTGGAATAATGCTCTCCACCTTATGGGATTCTCGTCCTTGATAATTTTACATAAATATTTTAATATTTTTATATACATGTATTATTAGTAGTAATTTTACTACTTCTTCAATTTTGACAAACATGAATCTTCATGCAACTATTTTCAACATGTAAAAGAAATTATTTCAACTAGTGTATCAAGTCAAAATTAAATTGCTACTTAAAAGAGTTTGTGTTGATTGATGTTTTAAATATAGAAGTTTTTGACATATCTAGTTAGTTGGAACATAATGGATTGAAATACTCAACTTGCACATAAAGAAAAAATAATGATGAAACCTTCAC